>CANTUR010000675.1:0-1392500 GCA_947683625.1 Mallotus nudiflorus
GATAACCCGACCTCAAGTCGACCTTAGAAAAGAACTGTGCACCCTGAAGCTGATCAAACAAATCATCTATCCTCGGGAGAGGATACTTGTTCTTCACTGTCACCTTATTCAACTCTCTGTAGTCAATGCACAGTCTCAGGGTACCATCCTTCTACTTCACAAACAAGACTGGTGCACCCCAAGGAGAAACACTAGGTCTGATAAAACCTTTATCCAACAACTCTTGCAACTGCTCCTTCAGCTCTTTCAACTCTGCAGGAGCCATACGATAGGGTGGCATAGATATAGGAGTAGTACCTGGTACCACATCTATACAGAACTCAATCTCTCTGTGAGGTGGTAAACCTGGCAACTCCTTGGGAAAAACATCAGGAAACTCACAAGCAACAGGAACATCTGTGAGTGACAACTTCTCCACTGATGTATCCCTGACCAATGCCAAATACCCCTGACAATCTTTCCTCAACAACTTCCTAGCCGTAATAGCAGAAATAAGATTCTGAGGTGCTGAACTCCTATCACCAACAAACTTAAAATCTACTTCACCAGGAATTCTAAAAGTCACCTCCTTATTCCTGCAATCTACCACGGCAAAGTGCTGAGACAACCAATCCATTCCCAAAATAACATCAAACTCCATCACATCCAACAAGATCAAATCAGCGGGAAATTCTCTATCTCCCACGAGAACTGGACAACCAGAAAGAACAATATCGATGTCCAAGGAATCACTCAGAGGAGTGGCAACAGACAAAGGAAAAGCCATCCTCGAAGCTTGCCAACAAGATTTAGAAGCAAAAATAGGAGAAACAAACGAATGCGTGGCACTCGGATCAAACAAAACCCATGCATCCAGGTAACAAACAGAAACAATACCTGCCACGACTGCATTAGATGCCTGAGCATCCTGCTGAGTCAGATGGAAGACTCTAGCCTGACCTCGACCTCCCTGCTGACTGGTAGAAGCCTGGCCAACACCTCTGGCACCTCCTCTAGTACCTTTACCACGACTCTGCTGTGGAACAAACTGAGTGGAACTCTGATGCTGGGCTGGTGGCAACTGAAATGGCACGGATGCAGCACTAGCAATCGACTGTTGTGGGAATCCCGGAATCTAATGCTGCTGATACCCAGAATAAGGACACGATCTGGCAAAATGTCCTGTCTGCCCGCATCTGAAGCATGTCAGTGGTGTCAAATAACATGGTCCCTGATGGACTCTACCACAAGTCTGACAAACACTGGCCGCTGATCCAGAACTACGACCACTGCTGCTGCTCGAAAGCACCTGATCCGAATCTGAACGATCTATGCTGACCTCCACGGCCATGTCTACTGCTCCGATGCACTCGTTGCTGCTGTCTCTGACTCTGCTGAGTCGGACCTCGCTGTTGACTAGTCGATCCAACATGAAACTCGAATACGGAGTAGCCTGCAATCCACTCGACTGAACTCCTAGCTGGTAGTAATCAGGCATCGCTCCCTACCTAACTAACCTCAGCTCAATCTCCTTAGCTAACTCGATCACAGACTCCAGAGTAAGACCTGCTATAGGCATACCAGCAAAAACAGAACCCAAACCAGTAACATATGTAGTAACTGCGAAATACTGATCTCGCATCAGATCCTCAGCATATCTACCCAGACGAAGAAACTCTCGGGTATACTCCTCTACAGATCGATCTCCACGAGAAATACTGGTCAAACGGAGACGATAGCTCAAACGAAGAGGCTCTGGACATAATCTCCTCATAAACCGCTCTCGAAACTGAGCCCAGGCCATCGTCATCATATAAGGCTGGATCATCTGAATAAACCAATCTAGAGCTGGTCCTTCAACAGACAACTCGACGATCATAATCCGCTGGTACTCGGTATGAGCAGTCCGAGTCCTAGTCTCAATCGCATGCAGAAAATCTAAAGGATCAAAAGTACTATCAAAAGCAATCCTGCCAACTCGGGCATAGAACAGAGCTGCCTCAGGGTCAGACATACCCTGCTGATAGGCAGGCTGAACAGGCTGAACAACAGGAGGAATAGGAACATCAAATTCAGGCTCAACAGGCTCCTCGTCCTGTAACTCTCTCTGCCTACGGTGACCTGCCGCTCCTCGAGGTCTACCTCTGCCACGACCTCTACGTCTAATTGGCGGCTCAGGAGGTAAAACCTCATCCTGAAAAGACTCATCATCCTCGGCCTCAACGACCGGTGGAGCGACACACGCTCGCCTCCTCATACTGAAAAGACAAACGAAAAGATTCAGACAAAACAGACAACGGAGGAATAATGCTGAAAACCACAGCAAGGAATACTCATCAAGACATACTCAAACCTAATACACTACAGTAGTTCAACAGAAAACACAACTTGAAAACTAGGGGCCACAACTCACATAACTAAGCCCTGACACAGAACTCCGCTCTGATACCAACTTTGTCATGACCCAAAACAAGGGCCATGACCGGCGCTAGGGAACGGGAATTCTTTTGAATCCGGAACCCGTAGCAAGCCTAAAAATAAAATAAAACGTGCAATAATAACAATAATCATATAATATGCAGCGGAAATAAAAATCATAAATATAATATTATTCACATCAACTGGATTTAAATCAAATCTCATCTCATAGATATATAAATCTTTTAATATAAATCCAGTTTATATATAATACATCTCTTTAAAATAAAATACATGTAATCCAATACTTTAATTCACAACTACTGCAGTGTCTAGATAAAATAAATAAGACTCAAGTAGATAATTTACACAAAGAAGCCGGGGCGGAAGAAATTCGGCGTATCGACCTGCTACTGAGGTCTGAAGAAGTTGACTCTCCTGAAAAATAGTCAACGGAGGGGAGTCAGACCTCACTGAGTGAATTACTATAATATATATACATACACACTAAATGATAATGCATACAGTCAATAATACATATCTAATATGTATATATATACAGGCAAATTCACACAGATGCAGTAAAAATCATTTTTATATATTTTATTGAAAATCGCAGTTTATGAAGGATCACATAGAACCCTAGAATATCGCAACCTCAGAAATAGTGTTAGACAACACTCTAGCCATACAGGCTCACTTATTCCAAGATAAAACCACTAATTCCATTTGGACAGTAAAGCCTATGATGGACACCAAGAGGTCTGTAGAAGGAACATTCAGGGCGTTGGTCAAAATGGGACCTATAGAAGTTTGGGTTAACTTGTATGTGATTGATATCCCAATGACATTTGCCATTTTGTTAAGAAGGCCATAGTTTCACCCCCTTGGGCAGCGTCCCATCCACTGTCCACCAAAAAATTAAGTTCCCTCATAAAGGAAGGGTTGTTACCATCTCTGCTGAAACCAAAGTCGTTGTGGCTATATTGAAGTTGACCCCCAAAGAGATCTCTATAAGCCCTAGTTTTGAGGTTTGTGTAATTTATAAGATGAGATAAATGAAAAGGTTCTGAAGATGATGCACAACATGAGGTTCATGCCCGGTAAAGGGTTAAGAAGAGATCAAAGCGGACCTTCAGAATTTATGGAAAATAAGATGCCTATTTTGAAGCACGGGCTAAGATTCAAAGTGGCTGATGATATTGACGGGAGAGATAGATATATGGGGGTAGTTTGAAGAAAAGGAAGAGGAAACTGTGGCTAAAAAGAAAACTCTATGGAGATCTTTATAAAGGAAGGCATCGGGTACCCATACAATAGAACTCCAGAACCTTTTATGATGGCTGAGGAAGTTATTCCAGGGTTTGAAATCTTTACTGAATTTGTGTACAGAGCCAAGGGTGTTGCTATTGAAGAAGTCTTTACTGAGGAATTGGTGCTGGCTAAAGGAGAATTTAAAGGGAATGAAGCTACCTCGAAGTTAAAAGGCATTGATGATTAAAGCAAAGAACTTAATTTTGAAGCCTACGTCCTCAACTCTATTATAGATGTCTTTTATGATGTTTCTTTTACTTCTCTATTTAAAACTAATGATCTTTTCTTTTCGAAAGTGAATGCAATGGAGTTTGAATTGCTTATTTGTGTGATGTGTTCCCTAATGGTTACTCTGTTTGTGATGATCAGTTCATGCATATGTTTGACATTAATTCCATGCAAACTAAATCATTTAATTTAGGCATAAACCATAATCCTAAAAATATATTGCTTGCTTTTGGTTTAACTCATGATGAGAGAGAAAAAATGAAAGAAATTTTAATGAAGAGATAGAAAGTATTTGGTTGGAGTTATGAAGACATGCTCGAAATCAACAATTAGATCTCAGAACACAGGATCCCCACATATCCTCACATAGCACTAATAAAGCAAAGGAGGTTAAGGCCAGAATGGGCTCTCCTAGTCAAAGAAGAAGTCAAGAAATAGTTGAAGGCAAAGTTTTTAGAAGTGGTAAAGGACACCCAATGGTTAGCAAACATAGTTCCAGTTCCAAAGAAAGATGGGAGGGTCAGAGTATGTGTGGACTATCGAGATTTAAACAAGGCCTGCCCCAAAGATGACTTTTCGCTACCACACATTGATACACTAATTGATAGCGCGGCTTCCAACGTAATGTACTCTTTCATGAACAGATTTTCAGGGTACAATTAGATCATGATGGCAGTAATGGATAAGTTAAAGATATCCTTCACTACCAAATTGGGCATATACTGTTACCGAGTGATGTCTTTTGGATTAAAGAACGGAGGGGCCATTTATCAGAGGATGGCGACCACTTTACTGCACGACATGATCCATAAGGACGTAGAAGTGTACGTGGATGATATAATGGTGAAATCCACAACTAGGGAAAGACATTTTAAGGCTCTAGATAAGTTTCTAACAAGGTAAAAAAAGTACAATCTCAGACTAAATCCGAAGAAGTGTGTTTTTGGGGTTACATCTGGGAAACTATTAGGACACATTGTTAGTAAAAAAGGAATAGAGGTGGATCCGGATAAGATTAAGGCAATCAGGGATATGCCTGTGCCAAGGAATGAAAAAGAGGTCTGAGGGTTCCTGGGGCACTTGAAGTATATTAGTAGATTTATAGCTAAATTGACGACCGTCTGCAATCCCTTTTTTAAGCTCCTAAAGAAATATCAACCCATGATATGGGATGAAAGGTGTCAGTAAGCCTTTGAAGCTATCAAGGATTATTTGATGAATCCTCTTGTTTTGCAACCACCAAAGCTAGGTAAAGCCTTAATCCTATATCTGGTAATTGAAAAAGATGCAATAGGGATAATGTTGGCATAGGAAGGCGAAGAGGAGATAAAGAACGCTATGAATTACTTAAGTAAGAAGCTTCTACCTTATGAAACTAGTTATAGCCTTATGGAGAAGACGTGCCTAGCAGTGATTTGGACAATGAAGAAACTCCGACACTACTTTCAGTCTTACAAAGTGTAGGCAGTTTCCAAACATGATCCCCTCAGGTATCTCTAACAAACCCCGTCTCTTACAGGAAAGTTGACACAGGTGCTCGTTATACTCACAGAATTCAACATAGAATATACAGCCAAGAAAATGGTGAAAGGGAGAGCAGTAGCAAACTCCTGGCACATAGTCCAATAGATGATGACCAAGAATGGAAGTTAGAGTTTCTTGACAAACACTAAGGGCAATAGAGGTACAAGGTTGGGAAATGTACTTTGATGGAGTCGTCAACACAAAGGGGCCAGAATAAGTGTGATTTTGGTCATGCCAGAAGGAGAGATGATCCCGATGGCAAAAAGACTCGAGTTTGAGGCAACCAATAACCAAGTAGAATATGAGGCTTGCATTTTTTGTCTAAAGGCATTATACAGTGCAGGAGCAGAGAATGTTACTGTGTACAGGGACTCCATGTTAGTCATAAAAAAAAGCTACTAAAGAGTGGAGATAAAAGAGGACAAATTGTTTCCATACTGGGAATATCTGGCTGCTATCTTGTGCTTATTTACTTAGTGTAAGTTTGTTCACTTGCTAAGAGAAGGAAACCAGATAGTTAATGCCTTAGCCACACTGGCCTCTATGTGAGAAAATGGGAAATAGCCAGAGGCTAGGCCCTTAATTCTGATGAAATCTCGAGGCCCTTGTTACAAGGAGGTGAGGGTGACAACAGTCGATGCTGCTGAGAAGCCTTGGTTTTATGACTTACAAAGATATCTAGAGACTGGGCAATTTCCAGATGGCATTGATAGGAAAGAGAGGATATCCCTACAAATGTTATCTTGACAGCTTATAAGTCACAATGGGATGTTGTACAAAAGAATGTCGACCGGGGTACACCTCAAATGTGTTAATAAGGATGAATCCCGAAAGCTTATGGAAATGATTCATAAGGAGTATACGGGCCACACATGAATGGGATAGTCTTGGCAAAGAAAATAGCTTATCAGGTTACTTTTGGCTCACCATAGAAGTAGGTTGCGTTAGATTTGTTAAGAAATGTCACAATTGCCAAATTTATAGTGATGTTAGCCACTTACCATCTATAGAACTTCAGGGAATGACTTCTCCTTAGCTATTTTTTGTATGGGGAATTGACATTATAGGAGAGCTAATGCCAAAAGCATCTAATGGTCATTGGTATATTATTGTGGCTATCGATTACTTCTCCAAGTGGGTGAGGCTGAATGTTATGCTATTGTGGGTTCGAAGCAAATGTTGAGGTTCATTGAGAAGAACATAATCTGCATATATGGTTTGCCTCACCTATTCTTATAAATAATGAGGTTTAATTTTGAGCAGAAATGGCTACGCTGCTATAAGACTACAAGATCGAGCACCATAGATTATCTTCGTATAGGCCGCAAACAAATAGGGCGGGGAAGTAGCCAATAAGAATGTGAAAAAGATCCTGGCCAAAATGATAGAGAATTACTGAGATTAGGCAGAATACTTACAATTCGTATTATGGGGGTATCGAACCACTACCAGAACCTTGATAGGAGTCACTTTGTACTTCTTGATTTATGGATGTGAGGCCGTTTGCCAGTGGAGGTTGAGATAAGGTCATTAAGAGTCCTGCTAGAGTCTAAGCTCCCCGAGTATCAATGGGGTGGAGAGTCAATTAGCTCAGTTGACATTACTGCATAAAAAGAGGATGAAAGCTATATATCATTCTCAGCTATATAAAAAAAGAATAGCTCGGACCTACAATAAAAGATCAAGCCATGAAAGATCCAAGAAGGGGATTTGGTGCTGAAGCTTACAAAGGCAATTATGACCGACCCTCAATGAAAATTCAAGCCAAATTGGGAAGGACCGTATCTGGTAAAGAAGTTATTTTTGAAGTTGCTACCATTCTATCTAATATAGAGGGAAATGATTTCAAGAAGCCCATTAACCTAGAAAAACTTAAGAAATACTTCCTGTAAAAAGTCTCACTAGGGAGAAAACCTCAAAAAGAGGTTGTCTAGGAAAAACTTAGAGACAAAAAAAAGTCCTACTGGATTGAAAACCTTAAAAAGGTGGTCCAAGCAAAAGTTAAGGACATGTAAAAGGAGATAGAGAGATGCAAAATGGTTAGTTGGAAAACTTGCAAGGGCAAGCCAACTAACAACATGAGATGTATCAAAAGCGAAATAATATATCTATTATGCTTAAATTGAATGAAATAGATTGCTTCAATTACTGTTAAGCATGCATAAAGTATCCATTACAGGTTGTTTAACTAACAAAAAGGGAAACTACATCTAACAAAAAGGAAAATGACAACTTAATTTCATGAGCTAATTTTGTCTTATTTTCTTTTGTTGGTCACCCTAAAGGCTCAATACTTGTAACTCTTTTGTTCTCTCGTTTCTAATAAATTCATCTCTTTCTGTCTATTGCAAGTAGACCCATGCTTTGTAATGATCATCAGTAGTCTGATCTCCATTGTAGTTTAAGTTTCTCTCGATGGTTCTTTGAGGCCAAGTTGCCACCAAATGGTCTAGGAAGTTTTAAGAAAGGGGTCCTGGTTCAAACTCATGAACTAATTCTATAATCAGTTATTTGTGACCGTATTGACGATAGAGGCGGGCTGGATTATAAAAGGTGGCAAAATGAAGACTGGAAATTAGAACACAATATGTATAGGACCGGATAGTCACATACTGCAATCTCACCAAGGGCACATCTAGTGGATCAGAGTGTCAGGAAATGTTGATAGCCAGCTATGAACATCTGCCGGAATGGGGTGTAGCTTCCCTGTTGGGTAATGTTTGGCCTTATAATGCCTAATGTCTTGAAAGGATTCAAGCAGACTCAATTTTTCATAGAGCCACATCTATAAATTAATAAACGATTAGGTACAAATGATAGGACAGTTGAAAGTCAGGAATTGACACGGGAGAGCTTACCTCCAACAGAAAGGGACTTCCGAAGAATTGTCATGTTTCTATGAATTTGTCCAGACCAACAATAGTTTCTACTAGAATGAGAGAGAAGGATTAAACCATGATTCCACCTAATTAATAATGGAAAGGACCTTTGAATCACAATGTCTAGAGGAAGAAACCAACAGAAACTGGGCATACAAATAGAGAGCTATCATACGGGGCCAGTAATTTTCTTCTTTGTCCACACCCATGCGTGATCTTGAGGAAGGATTCTAATATGATTTCTGAACTGAGAATGTAGTAAGGAGGACTACGATGCAAGGTTGAGCATACGTGCCATTTGGTATTAAATGGAGTGAGAGTTTAGGTTCTCAAGGTCAGGAACTGCAAGTCGACAAGTGGAATCTGTGTGATGACCAAGAATTGCTTCGAATTCCTTCAGTAGGGGACATATTTCCACTGTTTTGAACCGAAAAGCATGCTTTTGGAATCCCAGAACTGAGCCATGGTATGAAGGAAAGGAAAAAATGATCCTCCTAGTATATAGTGATTTAAAGATCGAAAAGTGAAACAATTCTAACCTAGCCCAAGACCTGTCATCTAAACTTTTCAAGATCAATTGTAGTAGTTTAAGACTCCGTTTAGTCATGGTTTAAGCTTTCAAGGGTGCCTAGAGAGAGAAATTAAAGGTTAGGGATCAAGGTGTCTTAAGAGCAAGGCTGGGCAAGGGTTTTGAGCTTTTAAAGGGGCAGGACTGCTTGATGATAAGGCAATCACCTCATCAAAGAGGTGTCACCTCAGCACCAAGAGGCGATTGCCTCTTCATCAGAAAGCCATGAGGTGATTGCCTCTTCAGCAGTATCAGTTGTTAAGCTTCATCAAACTGTGTGATCTCAACAAGTGTAAATCAAAGTGTAGCGGGGCAGACGCACACACATATAATCATTGAAATCACTTTGCATTTAAAAGAATAAATTTAATTAAGATAAAAGTTAAATTCTGTAAAAAATTCAAAAAAAAAAAATAGAAAATGTATGTGTTCATTGTTCAAGCTGAATAAATCAGTCAAAAAGAGAAAATAACAATTTGTAGGCCCTGGTACATTAAGCGTCTGATCTGGCAACCTTAGGGTCATCCCCTCCTCCAGTGGCACTGCCACTCTCGCTCCTCATTGTCGTCATCCTCATCAATCTGGAACACATCAATTTAGCACTCAAGAGTGGCGATCCTTGCCCTGCTAGCCTCCTCATGGTCCTTCTCAAACAAATCACAGGTTAGTGAATCATGCAAGCATGCATACATGTAGGGAATAGAAAGATTCTTACCCTCCACTGCTGTGTAACCTCCAACATATAATCTCTTTGAGCTTTTATCATGCGATACATGTATAGGCCTTGCTCTAAAGAAATCTACATTATTAAATGAATGTTAGAACTAACATGTGGGTTGAGAATGGATAGTGAAAGCACGTCAAGAGTGACTTGCATGAGTGGCACCACCAGGGGTGCATGCAGGTGTTAGATCCTTGTCCAGAGTCTAAAACTGATGAGACAACTCTCTAAGAGGGACCCAACATCGAGCTAAGGGGTTAGGGACATTAATGAAGTTGCTGAGAGTGAACTGAAGATTAGGGACGATAGGCGGCCTGGCCTGCTCGGCAACTATCGAAGTCTCCAAACGATGCCTTGATCCAAACGATGCCTCAGGGGCTCTCTCTGTCACACTCAAGATCTAGACTGAGCCATAAGCCTAGTGGGTGCAGCCTAAAGGCAAGAAAAGGAAAGCATGCAAGAACATAGTTAGTTCTTAAAGTAAGAAAAAGGCGACAGGGATATGCTTGGGAGGTAGAAGCAATATAGAAGGGGACCGTCAGTAGAAGGTGAGCTCGAATGAACTCCACATATTAGCTCTTCACACGAACTGTGTGATCCACAGCTAGTGAACCTACGACAGCCTGAGCGAGGACCTCGCCCTCCAGCTCATGCGCCCAAAATATGCTATCAAGAGGACACCTGGGAACCCGTCTCGCTCTAGTGCCTCCCCTCCAGTTCATGACTCGCTCACCAAGATACTAGGCCCGATATCCAGGGCCACAAAGGAGTACCCTCTTCTAGGCTAGGGGCTTGGAATGAGTCATCTCGATATTCCAACTATCCTCAGGCCCCCACAAGTCATTCTAGATCTATGAAAGGTAGAAATATTAGTAGGTAAGTAGATTAAATATGTATAAATTGCTAATGGAAGAGGTTGTGTTTTGTAAGTACCGCATCCTGCGTCAGGGAGTTCAGGTGCTTCTTGTGGATATGCACCTGGGCGAGATTCCTCTTCAGGACATGACTAGCACCCCATCTACTGATAGCTAGAAGGTGATCCCCCACTCACTGCACACCTATGAGCAGCTCCAGCTCCAAAGCCCAGACCTTTCAAGAAAGTTAATTAGTCAGTGTAAATAAGTGGAGAGTAGAACAAGTTAAAAGAGAGGGTCATGACTTACCAGGAAAGCGTGCCAAAAGCCATAAAATCTCTTGGCCCCTCTGACCACCTTGTCCATGCTTCGATACAGATACACGAGAGCACAGCTACCCCAGTCAAATGTGGATACGTGATCAAGATCTCAGAGAGCTAGTAGGAACATCAAATCAATTGAGCTAGTGGTGTTGGCAAAGAAGGTGGTGCCGAGCAAGCAAAGTAGGAAAGCCCTCACCACCTGATCAATATTGCGAGGAGTGACCATGGCCGTAACCCACTCCTAAGTATAGAAGCTCCTAATCAAGTCAAGCTTAAGGGTATGAGTCCCTTTCATATCGAGAGTCATGCCCAAAAGCCGCTCGATGTATACGACCTTAACTAGAGACAGCTGGTGTAAGCTCGCATCGAGGGGGATGGGGTCTCTAGCATAGGCGATCCCTGTAATAGCAATAAATGACACCAAATCCAGAGTGAGCTCACCAAATGGGAGGTGGAAGGTGTGGGTCATGTTAAACCACCTCTCCATCAGTGTGTGTAGTGGCTGGTAGTTTGTACATCCCTACTCAGAAGGAAGTGAGAGTACAAAGTCCTTGAATCTAGTCTCTTGGATCTGATCCTTTTGATCATCAGTCAACTCGCTATAAAGGACTCAGGCCCCATGGAAATTCCCAACACCCTTAAATGTATGTGCATTGTGTTGCAAGAGAAAAAAATAGGGAAGTTGAATTTATGCATTTCATTGTCATAGAAAAATTCAGAATCAATAAGCATATAACTGACGTGGATCGCCCTGTTGATGAAAAATGTCGCCTCATCAATGAAGTGATCACCTCTTCACATAGGTGATCGCCTCGTCGAAAAGGTGACAGTCTTTTAATCTGCAGGAGTGGCCATCGCCTCTTTAGAAGAGGCGTATCACCTCATCAATAAGGCGATCGCCTCATTAATGAGATGTTCGCCTCATCGAAGAGGTGATCGCCTCTATAGGATGAAGACAACAACATTTTTCAATTTTTAACATCAAAATGGCAAAATTCATATTTGTTTAACCTAATCATGCTCTAGAATGATAAATATACAAGAATAATCACTAACTCGATGCAATTTATAGGAAAAATGAAAAAAATTTGGGTACTAACCTCTCTGGATGCAGACGAACAGATGTGGGACCCTAGATCTGCCAAGAGAGGAATTGAGCCTCCTCGTGTCAATCTAAGGCTTCGAGAAGCACTAGCAGAGGATGGGATGCAATCCCACTCAAGTACAGGAGGTGTCCTCTCATTTTCCATTTTTTAGAAAAGGGAGAGAAGTACAGAAAGTATAAAGGAGAAAGCGAGAAGAGAAAAGACAAAAAAAGAAAGGGGAAAATGACAAAAAGTGGAAAAGAGGGGAAGGGGAGAAAAGTTATATTTTATAGTAGGTGGAAGTTTAGGGTTTTGAAAAAAAAAGGTCATTATTTACATGTGCTTAGAAATCGAAGTTCAGGAATAAAAGTCATCTAAGTGAAGTTTTAGCAAGAACCGGGCCAGAAAACCCAGGATTCGCACATTTTAGTTCAACAAAGATTGGGCCAGGGAAACTCGAGCTTCACATTTTTAACTGAATAATGTGTGGGCTAGGAAAACCCAAGTGTTATGTTGTGGCAAGACAGGGTTGTTTGGGTTTGAATCCTTGAAGCTCAAAGACAGGGCTGTTCAGGGTTTGAGTCCTCGAAGCTCAAAGATAGGGCTATTCAGGTTTGAATCCTTTAAGCTCAAAAATAGGTCTATTCGAGTTTGAATCCTTGAAGCTTAAATGTAGGGTTGTTTGGGTTTGAATCCTTGAAGCTCAAAGACTGAGGTGACTGTTCATGTAGTATTTGAAGTCGAAAGCAAACGACAACTAGACCAGGAAAACCCAAAAGTCTATATCCTCGAAGAAGTGATAATTGGACTAGGAAAATTCGAGAATCACATCCCCAATGGTAATTGAGCTAGGAAAACTTAAGAACTAAAGTCAATAAAGTGATGATCGGACCAAGAAAATTTAAGAATCACATCCCAAATGGTAATCAAACCAGGAAAACTCGAGAACAGAAGTCAGTATAGCGATGATCTGACTAGGAAAATCTGAGAATCACATCCCCTATAGTAATCGAGCCAGGAAAACTCAAGAACCGAGGTCAGTGCAGGGATGATCAGACTAGGAAAACTCGAGAATTAAGTTTCAATGTAGTGACAATCGAGCCAGGAAAACTCAAAAATCATGCCCCTAGTGGATTGATTAGTTGACAATTAGATCAGGAAAATCCAAGAATCACATCCCTAGTGGAACTGTAATTGGGCCAGGAAAACCCAAGGTTAATCATCTTTGAATAACTTATCAAATATTAATGAGTGGTTGATCGGACCAAGAAAACCCGAGGATCATGGTCACGTTTCAAAATTGAAGAACTCATTTCTCGAGTGAAACTCGAAAGCTAGGTATGTTACTGATCTTATTTATTTGTTTGCTATTATGCATGTGATTTTAAAAAAAAGGTCATTGTATGCATTTGATTTTTTAAAAAATCAGGGGGCAAACTGTAGACACCCAATTTGGTCAGCCCATGTTAGGGATGAATTAGGGATGCTCAGTTTGATCGGCCCGTTGTTAAGCCCAATGATGAGAATGTGAAACTTAGACACAAGAACAAAACTTGAATCTCCAATTAGAAATGGACTTGAAAGCATAAAAGCCTCAAAAGCCCAAGACTTAACCCAATCGTCCAAAATAACCTAGGCCTACTTGGCCCAACACAGGCCCGGGCCAAAGAGGTGTCGCCTTAGTGCAATGAGGCAATTGCCTCTTTGGCAGCTACTACAGAGGCGATTACCTCATTATAGAGGCACTGCCTCTATGGCAAACCACTTATAGCTGCATTTAATGCAGCTGCAGCCATAGTGGCCAAGTGGTGTGGGCCCCATACCCCCAGACCTAATTTTATATGAGGAAGAGATTTTTGGGGGGAAGAAAAAGGCTATAGGGGTTCATGATGAGCTAGAAAGCCTTGGGGCATGGGTAAGGTAAGGGTATAGAAAGGAAAAAAAGAAAAAAAAAGAGGAAGAAAAAAACCATTTTTTGGCTAAAAAAGGAGAGAGAGTTAAAAAAAAAAGAAAAAAATAAAGGGGGGGGGGGGGGGCTCAAAGCTTTAAAAAAAAAAGAAGAGAAAGAGAAACATTCTTGAGAGAGGGGGAGAATCAAAGTCAAAGCAAGTTCACATTCCTTAGGAGAGAAAGGAGAAAAACTTATGTCAAAGTGAAACTCATACCCAAGTGGAGATCACACTCAAAAGCACATCTCTAAGGGTCCATCACTTTAGTAAAATTTTGCATCCAAATACATTTTTTTTTCATAACTTCATCATTTTTGTGTTTAGTTTGCATGTGACTAAGTTGTTAGTATACTTTAAGTATATTTTATGTTTATTTTATTTGTTACACTACCTCATTGATACGATCCTTTAAACTATTGCATGTAGTTGTAATTTGGCACTTGTTGGATGCATGTGTGCATGTATTGCTTGCTTAGGGTAGAAGTTTGATTGTCTTGAAAGTTAAGCTAGCCTGTTGATCAGGCGACGCCTCTTCATAGAGGCATCGCCCCACTGTCAATGTGGCGATCGCCTCTTCACAGAGGCGATCACCACATTGATAGGCCTTCAGGCAACTTGGCCTCTCCTTTTATATGTTTTTGCACGATTCTACTATTTAATGTATTAAGGAAGCCTATTGATTAAGTGATGCCTCAGCACAGAGGCATCACCTCTTGCCAATGAGGCAATCGTCTCATCATAGAGGCGATTGCCACATTGACAAGTTTTCAAGCAACATGATCCCTTGTATGTTTTTTTATTACTTGTAGTTAATACGTTGCATGATGATAGTTTGACCATTCAAGCCTTTTTAGTTCTTATTATAACTTCTTTCTTTAACATTATTTGTAAAATATTGTTACTAATATGTTGTATTTTAAAGGAAACTAATCGTGTGATTATTGCAGGAATTACTTAATGATCTATGTAATTGAGTAGTCAATTTAAATAGCTAACCCCTTAGAGTATCTTGCTTGTGTAAATAGTTTATTATTGGTTTATTTTCCATATATTTCTTTTGATTTTATTCAAAGGCGTGTAATCCTTAATCCCTTTCCCCCTTTGATTTGAATGAATGGTTGTAAATATTGATTATCTATTTTGTTTATTATAAATAATGGGACTATGTACATGAAAAAGGATTAATGTGCAAACTTGGGCTTAATTGTAAAACCTGGGAAATAGATGAAGGCAAGGGCAATTTTGAATGTAAATAAGGAAATAATTAAATAATTAAAGGTAATAAAACAAAAAACACAAACGGAGGCCAACCGCAAGGTTAGGTGAGCATTCAAACGCTCATACCCAGTTTTCGAACCCGATCTCTGATGACGGCTTCTGGGAACCTCTGTGGAAATCCAGTTGTTGTACAGTGTGTTTCGATTTTCATCCGGGTGGCGACTCCATCTCCAAATAGGCCCAAGACCTATATTGTATTTCCAAGTGGATCTTGAGCCCACATAGTGACGTGGTCATCAAATACTTGGACGCGCAATCAACCCTGCCGCCTACTGCATTGCCTTAATACTTAGATCATGTGATATCTATTAATTAAAAAATAAATTTTATATATATATATATATATATATATATATATAGTTGTCATTAATTTAAAAAAGAAAATTTATTTTTTATCATGCATTGCATTGATACAAGAGAGAATGGAGACGAATGACAAGAGAAGGTGAAAAGATTTTTTTTTAATGTAAAATTAACTTTGAATCAATTATTAATCTATTAGTTATATTAACAAATAAGGTTGATCATTTTTTTAAAATGTACATCATTTAATTGTAAAATTTAAAAATTTTAAAAATTATCGTACAGACTTATATATATATTAAAATTTATAAATTCTATTTGTTAGTTAACCATTAAAATATTTTTTTTAAAAAAATTATATGACTTAATTGAACTAAAAAAGTTATAAAACTTAAATAAACTCACTAAAATTTAATTTAATCTAATTCTATAAAGAAAAAATTTCAATTTAACAAAAAATGAAAGTGCCCAATATAAAATTAGAACAAAATATGAAGTGCATTTTGTACAGTTACTTATGCTAAACCAAATATTTATTTTTAAATATAAAAATAAAAAAATACAAATATGTATAAAAACATGTGTATATTGTAGGCGGCGGAGTTTAGCGCACACACAAGTATGTGGCAACTATGACATTGTGTGGACTTAAGGCTTAGTAGGAAATACAAAGTAGGCTCAAGGCTTAAATCAAAGAAGGAGTCGCCACCCGGATGAAAACTGGGGCACACTGTACGACAATTAGATTTCATGGAGGTTTCCAAAAACTGTCATTAGAGAACGGATTCGAAAATTGAGTATGGGCTTTAGGATTGCCCACTCAACCTTACAGTTGGTCTCCGTTTATGTTTTGTATTTTATTACCTTTAATTATTCAATTATTTCCTAATTAACATGCAAGTTGTAATTATTTCCAATCAATTTCCAATTTTATGCTTAGGTCCTGGTTTAAACATTAATTCAATTGCATTAGCTTTTAAGGTGATCCACTACAAGTAATACAAAATATTCATAAAATAAGAATAAATAGATAAGTACACATGCAAAGAAATAGGGGAGGAGAATAGATCACGACCCTTTTTACATGCAAAACCGAGAAAAGTAAACAAAAAATAAACCAAAAGTAAATAGAAGCAAAACTAAGTATAAACATAAATAAAACCAAAAAAAGAACATGAATTAAAGTTGATGATTAAAATCATCCCAAATTCCTATAATGGACAAAATATTAACTTTTAGAACTTATAAAATCCTACAAGAGTAAACCACGAAGTTAATTTATGGATCGAATCATCACAAATAATGGTGGTAAACGCTTAAGTATTAATAAAACAAAATAGTAAAATAATCATGTAAAGAAATTTGAAATACATAAGCATTGAAATACATGAAAGTGCGAACCATGTGTGATTTATAACAAATATCAAAATAAACTTGCATGAGACTCTATTAAAGTGGCGGTTGCCTCTTCAAAGAGGCAATCGCCTTATTTCAAAGAGGCGATGAATCTTTAAAGAGGTGTCATTTGATCAGCATGCGTAAGAGCACTAAAAAATAAGCTTCAATTCTAAGTAAATAATATCTATTGCATATACTTAAAAGCTTGTAACTATCTTCAATGCCTTAAAAGATTATGTTAAGAACATGGCATAAAGTAAATAATAAACAAAAAAAAAAGAGTAAGTAAGTAAAAAACTTATGCAAGTCTATAGGTCTAATATTGAAAAGAAATGAAGATTATTATTGTTTGTGAAGTTTATTTTTCAAAATGATTAACCCATAGAGGTTGTATTTGGTCTAAAGCTTCATTTGAATGAAAGGTCTCTACCTTCTTCCTTCAAGAGAATGGATGTGAAAGCTCTCCTCCCCCTTTCCCCTTAAAAACTGTTTTCTCTCCCCCTTTTTTTAGAGCTCCTCCTGGTTTCTCTTAATTGCTATACCTCTCCCCTTTTTTTTAAAGCTCCTCCTATTTAATCTCCCTATACTTGACAAGACACCCCCTTTTTCTTCTCATCATGACATCTCCCTTTTAGCCACCTTTTTGCCCCAAAAAATCAACCATTTACACTCAAGGTTCAGAGGGATAAAGGGTGGGCCCACACCCCTTCATGCTACTATCAACTTGGCATTTAATACCTGTGCAACTGGATGACAAAGAGGCAGCGCCTCACTGAAGTGGCTGCCATAAAGGTGATGCCTATTCAATCAAGTGTCACCTCCTTAGCCTTGACCTAGGCCAAAATGGGCTTGGGCTTTGGGTTTGTGGGTTTAATTTATTGGGTTAAGGCTTGGGCTTCAAATGGATAGGAATTTTGGCTTTTAGGTCCATTCTCTTAAAGGTTCTAAGCTTCTTTTGCATTCAAGCTCCACATGTTCTCATCATTGGACTTCATCGTTGGTCGATCAAACCAAGCACACATAGTTTGCTCCCTTATCATGGGCTGATCGAAATGAGTGTCTACATATATATAAATGAAATTAAAATCATTTAAATTAATATTTATTTAATTATAATTATTGATACATTTTATAAATATTAATATATTGTATAAAACCTGTGTATATATAAATGAAATTAAAATCATTTAAATTAATATTTATTTAATTATAATTATTAATACATTTTATAAATATTAGTTTTTTTTCTCACGTGCAATGCATGTAGTTAAAATAGTTATCAAATGTATAATTTATGTTAATTTTTTAATTAAAAATAAAGATTATTATAAAATTAATAGAATAAATTTTTATTAATAAATAATAAATTATTGATAATAATTCATATAAAATGCACATTACATTTTAAGAGTTAATATAAAAAAGAATATTAACATAAAAATAATTGCTTAAAAATTTTCACATATTTACAATAGTGATAGTTTTAAACATTGTGCATGAAAAATAAAAATATATAATATAATTATAGAATATAAAAATTAATATGGAAGAGTAATATTGTTTTTATCTATAATATAATTGTAGGTGGCGGGGTTTAGCGCACGCCTAAGTGTTTGATGATCATAGCACTGTATGACCTCGAGACCCACTAGGAAATACAAAATAGGCTTAAAGCCCAAATCAGAGAAGGAATTGCCACCTGGATAAAAGCCGAGACACACTATACAACCACTATATCCCACGGAAGTTCCTAAAATCCGTCATCAGATAACGAGTTCAAAAACTGGGTATGGGCTTTTGTAATGCTCATCCAACCTTACGATTGACCTCTGTTTGTGTTTTGTATTTTATTACCTTTGATTATTAAATTATTTTTTATTAACATGAAAATTGTAATTTCCTCCAAACAATTGTTGAATTTTATGTTTAAGCCCAAGTTTGCATATTAATTCAATTTCATGCATTATAAGTCCCAACATTCATAATAAATAACCACAAAATAGTACATTTAAATAAGACGGGGAGAAGAGATTAAGGATTACAACACTTGGTGTAAGAATGAGTAAAATAAATAAAAAATAAACCAAAAATAAACAAGCTATTAAGCAAGTAAATATAAAGAAGCTTCAAAAAGGGAATACTTAATTGATGACCATGAGTCATCTTGAGGCTCTTTACAATAAATCACAATATTAACCTCTCCAAGGATTAAAAAAACTCTACACAATGAAACCATAAAGTTAGTTCTAAATAACACAAAATATACATAAGTAAAAGAAAATGAAAAATCTATGAACATTTTGTATTTAAGCATGATAGCAGAATAATTGCATGAAAAGGAGCTAACAACATGAAGATATAAAAGCACTTAGAACAAATAAATCATGCAAAACAGGCTTGAAATCAAAAGCTAAAAAAATGTGCTAAACTTGTTGATGTGATGATATCTCATCAATGAGTTGTTGCCTCTAATCATATAAGGAATTTAATTTTGCCTTAAGACAAATGGAAGAGGCGCTGCCCGATTAACAGATAAAGCAACAAATTTTGAATCTTTTAACTTTCAAATAAAGCAACTCTTCATGTAAATAACTATGTTGTAGTTTAAGTGATCATACCCTGAAATCATAAGAAACAAGTAGAAAATCTAAAACAAATAAGCAAACTAACAAGATTTTTACAACTATATATAACTCAAGATTTATATAACTCAAAATTTAGAAGAAATGAGGACTATTACTGATTGTGAAACTTGTTTTCCCAAGTAGTTGGCCCTCATAGGTTGGTTTAATCTCAAGCTTTACTTGAATGCAAGATTTTTCCCTTTCTTCCTTCGAGAAAATGAATCCCTTTGCTCCTTTCTTCTCTTTCTTCTTTAATAACTTTTTTTTCTTCTTCCAAAGTCCTCTCCTTTTCTTCCTCTTTCCTTTTTCAAAACTCCTTGTTCAAAATTGCTAACCCCCTTTTTTTCTCTCTCCCATTTCCTTTTTTAAGTCCCTCATGCTTAGACAAGACATTCCCTTTTCACTCCCCATCGTCACTCCTTTTTTACCTAAAAGTCTCATTTTCATGCAATATTCAGGCCTATAAGGTGTGGTCCACCCCACTTGCCTACTATTCCCATGCATGTATTTAATGCATATGCATGTGGCTGTCAAAGAGGCAGTGCCTCTTCGATGAGGCGTCGCTTCATCGAAGTGGCAGCCACATCAAAGTGGTGGTTACTCAAGCGACACCTCTTCAACCCTGGTCCTACTTTAGGCCTTTGGACCAAAGCAGGCTTGGGCTAGGTCTGATGGGTTTAGATCTTTAGATCCATTCCTAAGAAGCTTTCAGACTTTTCTCTTGCATTCAAGCTTCTCACGTTCTCATCATCCGGCTTTATTACAGGTCGATTAAATCAAATATCTATAGTTCACTCTTGTTATGTGCCAATTGAATCGGGTGTCTATATTTTTACCCTTTAATTTTTTAAAAAACTAATGCATGCAATGAAAATTTTTCAAAAAATTAATATGCAAAACAAAGCAATAAACAATAAAAGGATACACTTGATCTCTGAGATTCACTTGAGAATTGAGTTCTTCGAAACTCATGTCGTTAGCTTTAGGTATACAAACCTGCGAGGTTATCTTTTACATTCTAATATTTAGATCATAACACTCCAAAACCAATTGCATCCTGATACTTTAATCCATAATGCATTCTGATACTTCAATCAGAAAAGTGAAACCAATTGTAAAATGATACTTCGATCAGAATTTATACTTTAATGCTTTGATCAGAAAAGTCTAAGACTAATTGCATTTTGATATTTTGATCATGAATGTGTTCTGATACTTCGATTAGAAAAGTCTAAAATCAATTGCATTTTGATATTTTAATCAGGAATGTGTTCTGATACTTCGATCAGAAAAAATCCACAACTCGCCCTTAGCCATGAGTCGATCAAACTGAGTGTCTATAATCTGCCCCCTGTTACTGGTCGATCGAATCGGGAAACAAATTCTTTAATTTGAAATGTGACCGTGATCCTCAAGAGTTCATCTCGATAAACCACTAATTAATACATATGAAATATGATCCTCAATAACTCTATCAAGCTTGATTACTCACTCATTTAAAACGTGATTCTCGGGAACTTTATCAAGCCCAATTGATTACTCACTCATTTAAAACGTGATTCTCGGGAACTTTATCAAGCCCAATTGCTTACTCATCTAAAATGTGATCCTTGGAAACTCTATCAAGCCCCGATTGCTCACTTATCCAAAAAGTTATCCTTGGGAACTCGATCAAGCTCAATTGCTCACTCATCCAAAATGTTATCCTTGGGAACTCTATCAAGCCCGATTACCCACACAGTTGGAATGTGATCCTCGGGGACTCTATTAAGCCAATTGCTTACTCATCTAAAATGTGATCCTCGGGGACTCTATCAAGCCCAATTGCTCACTCATTAAAAAGGGAAAACTCACATCGTCTTCCTCAGGTATACAAACCTGAGAGGTAGTCCCTCAATTCTAACACTTTAGTTGAAAAAAATCCACAGTTTTCCCTGACTATAGGCTAATCAAACCGAGCATAGGGTTTGCCCCCTACTATGGGTTGATCAAACTGGGAAAGGAATTCTTCAATTTAAAATGTGACCATGATCCTTGGGAATTTCACCTGATTAGTCACTCATTAATACTTTGACAAAATAACCTTTATCTTCTACACAATTAGCTTCAGGACACACCTGCGTGGTGAAACACTGATACTTTAATCAGCAAAAATGAAACAAGATAAGCCATATTTTCACGACCCAAACCAGGGGCCACAACCGACGCTAGGGAATGAGAATTCTTTCGAATCCAAAACCTGTAGCAAGCCTTAAAAGAAAAAGCATGCAAAAAAATAAAATGAACAATTATACATCATAATTAAAATCATAAACCAATGTAATAAAAATAATCTCTTTCATATCATAATAACAAAATATTTTAATACAATATTCAGAGAAAGACCTTTGAATTAAAATCATATACAGTAAATATAAAATACAACTCAATACTGATACAAAATATGACTACTACAGTTTTCTAGAGTACAATATAAAAATTAAGTAGATAATTTACATAAAAGAACCAGGGTGGAAGAAATCCGATGAATGGGTCTACTGCTGAGGTCTGAAGAAGAAGACTCTCCTGTAAAAATATTAACTGAGGGGAGTCAGACCTCACTGAGTGAATTGTTATAATATATATACATGCATTTTATATATGAAAAATGCAATCAAACATTCATATATAATAAATATATATACAAGCGATCCACACAGATGCTAAAAATTAATTATATAATAATACTGAAAATCATAGTTTTATGAAGGATCAAATAGAACCCTATTTAATCGCAACCTCGATTAACAATAACATCACTCTAGCCATACATGCTCACTTCACTCCAAACAAATTCACTTAATTCATATGGACAGTAGACTAGCCCTGAGACACTAAGTCAACCGAGCTTCAGCAATTTGACTGTCAGTGTGATTGGCCTCGAGACACTTGGTCAACCGAGCTCCAGCAATCACACTATCAATCATATCACATCTTAATCAAATCAATCATATCATTCTCAATCAAATCATAATCACCACAATTAATTCTCACTCAACCCTAAATCTATCGCACTGGTACGTACACGGTCCTAGTGCTACCCACTAGATAGCACGTTCTATCGATATCCTTCATTTAAAATAAATCATTCATGCAAGAAAATAAATAATGCATAATATCATTCAAAATGACAAAATAAACCATATATATACCAGAAATATACCTAAAATAAACTAAGTATATTTCAAGTATATATATGTAAAATAAATTCAAATAAATCATAAAAGATGCTGAATGTAAACCAACAATATACTAAAAACATGTTAAATTTAAATCAATAATAAAACATGCATTTATTTAGAAGTATATAAAAAATTTATTAAAAATATATATAAAGTATACTAAAAATTATAATAAAACAATTTATGAATAAATACAATTAAAACATGTATTTTCTAAAACATGCAACCTAAGTGTGATGTATATATAAAATAACAACTCATAGGTTTGTGCTCCACGAGACTGGTCTGATGGGCCCAGTCCACTAGGCCTCGTTCTCAACGCAACTAAATAAATAAAATAAATATGAAAATCATAATCAATCTAACTTAAACCTCTGTAGAGACTTGATCTAAGATTCAGAACACAGAATTTAGAATTGACTCGATGTCATGTTTTACGAGAATTCTACCAAAAATTTGGTAGAACCTTCTCTGTAAAATGGACATGTCTCTACTAAAAAGTAGAGCCGATCCTATAAGAAAATACACTTCGAAACACAGAATTCACACAACCCTCGGTTGGGATCCCGAACTACACAATTTCCCCAACTGAGGTCCACAATTCACCAAAATCCAAATAATACAATAAATATATCAAAAATCAAAAATTTACACAAATATCCTCAAAATATCAAAAGATAGCATATTTAACATTAAAACACCAAAAATAATTATTTTCTCAATAATTATGTAAAAATCCCAAAATAATAATATAATATTATTAAAAATCAAATTTCTCGATAATTTAATATAAATTAATAAAAATTCACTTTATATATTCAAATAACTAAAATAGCCTAAATACATATTAAAAATTACTTAAAACCCATTTTATTACCAAAATAATATATAATATATTATTTGAAAACAATTTTTGAAAAATAGTATTAATTAGTTAAAAATAGTAAATAATTTGTAAAAATCATTTTAGTACTTAAATAATTATAAAATCAACTAAAGCATAATATTTGACTATAATCTTAACAAAATTACGTAATTAACCCTATAATACAAAAATACACATTATATATTAATATTACTAAAAAATTCTATCAAAATTATATAAATGCATAAAAATTATTTTCTCAACATATATATTACTAATATTAACTAAAACACATTATTAAACAATAATTTTAACAAGAACTCAAATATAATCTAATTTTCTAATATTGACATAAACTAAAAATATTTATAAAAATTACATAAAAATCACAAAAATTATAATCTCAACACTAAAATTAGTAATAACCCATAAAAAAAACTAAATCAATAATTTTTATAATTAAATAAAATAATTTACAAAAATTAATTAAATAATAATAAAATATTTAAAAATTCACAAAAATTAAAATAAATTCCAAAAATTCAAAAAAAATATGTAGAGGTAGATTAAGCTTCTAGGAACAACTTTGTGAAGGGAGATTGTAAGATTCATCAAGATCAAAGTTAAAAAAAAATTCAAAAACCCTAAATCTCCATAAACTAAAAATCATCAAAACTCAAGAAAATGAAGATTAAAGCTTAAACTAAGCTTGGATTCATGCTCACCGGAGCTAGGGGAGTTAGTAGACACCAGAAGCTCGAAAAATGGTGGCCGAAAAATGGAGGTTGGCTAGAAATGAAAGTTTTAGACACTTTTAGTTTTAGGGAGCTATTGGTGCCGGAGAAGAGCGAGAGGGGCGACGAAGCAGCTGACTAGAGGTGGTGGTGTAGCTAGATGCCGGAGAGGCACAATGCCGGTGAGGAATTGGGACAATGCAGGAGGAGGGAGATAATGAATAGTGTTTTCTACGTGAATGTTGATGTTTGCTGTGTTTTGTTTATGTATTTGTATGTATATGTTATATGTATATTTAAACTTTATAATATAATAATATAACTTTATGTTAACAAATATCCACCATTCAAAAAGATAAAAATATCTAATATTTATACACACACACACACACATATATATATATATAAAACACAAATAATAATAAACACACACATTATAATAAACCCTAATTATAATATGTAAATATAATACATAAAATATCAATACAATTAATAAAAAAAATTTATTAACAAAATAAATAGTAAATTGACAAAACAATAATAGAAATAATAATATTATAATAACCATGCAAATTAAACGATAAAAAATAATATATTTACGTAGGAAAATTTATTTAAACATAAAATAATAATAATTAATTAAAAAATAGTAAAATAATTAAATTTGACTTTTAAAATTTATTAACACTGCATATCTAGATTTAAAATAAAATAATTTAAAAAATATGGGTCATTACATATATAGCCATGCAGGCTTAAGGTGAGAAACAATAAAAGAAGCCATATAGCCACATAGACATAACACGGGAACACAATAAATAAATATCGTATAGCCTAGGGGGGCATCAAGTGAGATCAACCAATAAATAAAACATGCATCAAATAAGATCAAACAAAAAATTCCACACAACCTCTGAGGCGTTAGTCAGATGAAATCACAATAGGCCATATAGCCGCACAGGCGTCAAGTGAAATCATAATAACAAAACTGCATCTTAAGTGCTTGAGTTAGCTCATTCTAGAAAAATCATGCGAAAAAGAGTTAAAAAAAATAATACATACATGGCTGTGATCTTTGAAAACTCTCAAAAGTGATTTGACAATATATGCTCGTATGGTGTGTGGAATGCTTACAGAAAGCATGCATTTATTCTAATGCGCACATATATAAGATGTCAAAATAATTCTTACAAAAATTTAATGTATGCATGAGCTAAAAGAAAATAAGAAATCTTAAATGATTTAGCCAAATATCTTTTCTATTTAAAGCTAATCTTTAGGAACTAGTCTTCCTTCCATCAAAGAATCTGAATCCAAAGGTTGACTCTATCCAAATGGAATAGAAATTAGGACCCTCTTATGATCAAATTGGGATTATGATAATAACACATGCCCCTAGTTTAGTTGCTTCATTAGAATGCTTTGTTGTAATATGACAATTGTGCTTGACCCTTACTGTGGAAGAGACTCTGTTTAAAAAATCTATTACTCATAAGGATCAATTCATCTCAAAAATTGCCTCCCAGTTAAGAACTTGATAGACTCTCTCGCTTTCGCACCACCAAGTAAAATCTTATGATCTTTTGAACTGTTATTCTTAAAATGAAAATACAATCGATTGTATTTTGTATTCCCTCTTTTACCTATGTCACTCCTTTTTTAGAAGTTTTCAAATCCAGCTAGGTCTTTCATTTTTTTCTTTTTTTATTTTCCCTCTTTTCTCTAAGTTGCTCCCTTTATAGGAGTTTTCAACCTAGCTGGGTCATTGTAAATTCATGGTGATGATCGACCACTTTTGTTATGCTTGATGTTCATATTGTCACTTTAACTGCTAAATACCCTTGTTGTCGATTATCGGACATTGATGTCACTTACACTATCGATTGCCATAAAATTCACGAGTCCATATTTGACACTTCATGTTCTAACATTATGTTGATCATATCTATCTTCATAGGATTACTCATTCGTTATAATTAGGCGTGTTACCTTATACTTGTTATTGATAGCCCTTTGCAGGTTTTTTGACAAAATATTTTTCAACTCACAATTAGTGGGAGTTTTATTTAAGAATAAGGACTTTCAAAGAATTGCTTAGAATTGACTTTTCAAATGTTGTGACACAAACAAAGATTTTCCTTTTTCTTTCCCTTCATTTTCCTTTCTTTTCCTTTTTCTTTTTCTTTTTCTCTTTTTTTTTTCTTTTTTTTCTTTCTTTTTTTTCTTTTTTTCTTTTTCTTAATGAATATGAGGAATTCATTTAAGGGAAAAATAAGGTTAAATGTGCTTGAAGGAAAGTTTAAAAGTCAATTATGATATTTTAGTCCTCTCATTTTATAGGTTTTTTTAAAATTTCTCTCTCATTCAAGCATAAGATTGCATGCACAACTATAACAAATTTATAATCATGTAAATTAGGCAATCAGACATCTATTAGCACTAAGAAAAGTTATTGTAACAAAACGTTGTTAAAAAAATTCACAACTAAGCCTAATAATATTTATTCATGAAGACTCTTATTCAAGTCAACTTCAACTTGTACTTTGAATCGGTATAGCTCCTTGAAGTCACTTACACCCATGTCCTTCAATTTATTGGCCATAGGTGGAACATATGCTTCTATGATTGTAATTAGCTGGTCTGATTCTACAGGTCTATGCTTCATTTATGTCAGCTTTCCTCTCTATCTATCAAAGAAGCTTGTGAAAGGTTCATTTGATCCTTGAGTTGTATTTTATAGCTCTTGAAAATAGACTTCAAATTGTGAATTTAGTCCCTACTGCTTAATGAAAGCGGAAAATAACTCCTTCCAATCTTGCTGAACATGTGGATTTAAAGTGTAGTACCACTTAATAGCAGCTTCTTCCAAAGATGATAGAAACTGTTTAATAATCCAACCCTTAAACAACCATGTGGCCTTCATGTATGTGATATACTACTTAAGATGCAGGTGAGGATCATTAATGCTAGAGTATTTCTTCATATTGGGGAACTTGTATTTTGAGGGCAATAGTTCTTTCTCCTTTAAATCTAGATCCAAGTCGGTAAAGTTAGCACTGAGCCTATGCTTCTTCAATGCAGATTGTAGTTGATCCACTTGCTTTTTCTTGTCTTTCATCCATTTTAAATCTGTTACATCTATCGGTGCTTTTAATTTTTCTTTGAATGAGTCACCAACAAAAGTTCTATTTTTAAAGTCTTCTCCATCCACAGTCATCTTTCTTATCATCTCAACAAACATGTTTATAATCATTTGTCGCATGTCATCCCCGATCTTTTTCAATAGTTCTTTCTTGAAAGATTTAATATCAAAATTAGAGGGTCCTGCCATTTTGCTCTCTCTATCAAGTGATCTCAACTATTTGATTGAATCCTTGATATTAGTGGGCCAAATTCTGTTGATCTGCTTCCAAACAAGAAGAGGTTTATGGTTAGGAAATTTTTTTTTTTGAAAATTAAAATGAATGTCATGTATGCATGAAATGCAAGATTTTTTTTTTATATTTCTTCTTTTTTCAGAGTCCACTCCTTTTCTTCCTCCTTCCTCTTTTCAAAACTCCTTATTCAAAATTGCTAACCCTCCTTTTTTTTTTCTTTTTCATTCCCCTTTTTAAAGTTCTCCATGTTTAGATAAGACATTCCCTTTTCACTCCCCATCCTCACTCTTTTTTACCTAAAAGTCTTATTTTCACACAACATTCAGGCCTGTAAGGTGTGGGGTCCACCCCACTTGCCTACCATTGCCATACATACATTTAATACAACTATAAGTGACTGTTAAAGAGGCAGCGCCTCTTTGAAGTGGCGGCCACTCCTCTTTGATGGGGCATCACCTCTTCAGCCCTAACCCTGAATTGGGCCTTTGGGCCAAAACGAGCTTGGGCTAGGTTTGATGGGTTTAGGTCCTTTGATCCATTCTCAAAAAGGTTTCAGACTTTTCTCTTGCATTCAAGTTTTGCACGTTCTCATCATCGGGCTTCATTTTGGGCCCATCAAACCAACCATTTATAGTTTGTCTCATGTTACAGGCCGATCGAACCGAGTGTCTATAATAATTAAAATAAATATGAAGCATATACTAATTTAATAATTTATATATTTATTTAAATTTAATAATAAATAATATAATTATTCTATTTTTATTTAAATCTATACCATTTTTAAATATAAAATTTTAAATTTTAAAATACAAATTAAAACTATTTTTATTAATTTTAAAAACTTTTAAAAATTAAATTAAGACTATTTTTGTAAATATATAAAAAAATACATATTTATTTTTGTTCAAAATAAATTTTTCGCTATTTATATTTTTATATATAATATAGATTAATATTTAATAATAATTTATTATTATAATTTAATAAAAATCAATTTAACGATTCTAATATATTTTCTACGTAGATACAAAGTTTGTGGTTGTATCACAGTTGTTGTAAGAAGGAAAAGGGCGACGATAATAATTTTTTTAACGAAAGGGGGTGGGGGATGACCGAGACCCACCGATGGCCTTCCATGGCGAGGCGTGCGGGGGCAAAATTTGAATCTTCTAAAAGATTAGAAAAGGTATAATTTCTGTTTGACCCAAAAAAAAAAAAAAGAAAGAAAAGGTGGAAGTAAAAGACAGATTGCATGTTCACAGCTGACTTGTTTCAAATTTTTTGGTGACATCTGACAAAAAACAAAGAAAGAAAGAATGTTCCACACGCTGAAGCCAAGCTCAATATTTCATTTATTCATAAAAATTACAATGACATGCATTACCTGTCATCCTTTTTTTTTTAATTTGTTTGATATATGTGCAGCTGTTATACCTGACATTTATTTATTTTGCACAGAACATTTTTTTTCCCTAATCATTTTATAGGTTGAATACACAAAATATCATGTGTTTTCAACCTACAAAATTTTGTGTTTGGGAAAAATATGAAAAAACATATCATGTGATTTCAATTTTAATGATTTGTAGTTTGGGTTGCCAAATTGTTAGCAAACACAGGTTAATTGTTTGACAATATAAAAAATGATGATATAGTAAAAGGTATTGTAAAAGGAAAAAAAAAAAAAAAAAATATATATATATATATATATATATATATATATATATATATATAGTTTTATATTTTGATTTGTGTATTATCTTTATAATAAATTAGTATCTTATTTTATAATATCAAAAATAATATATTTGTTTATTTTTAATAATAATAATATAAAATTTTTAAATTTTTTTTTAATGGATTAACCTATTCCTTAATTTTTCTATAATTTTATAAGAATATTGTAAAAATCCGTATTTTTATTTATTAATATAAAATATGGATTATAAAATTTTAATTATTATTTTATTAAATTAGAGTTAAATGAGTATTTTAATAAATTTTATTAATTATTAATATGTATATTATATTATTTTAAAACAATATAAATGTACCATATACTTTAATAAAAAAAATATTATAAAATCATTTTTTTTCTTTTTCTCATTTTTCCTTTTTTCTTTTCTTCCCTTTTTATTTTTTTTCTCTTTTTTCTTCCTCTAAATCTAGCCACTGTCACCACCACCGTTGCACCACCAACCACCACGCCGGATGTCGCCAACAACCACCTAACTCCAATTGACCACCTCCTCTCCTCTTTTTCTCCGTTTTCTTCACTTGACAAAACAAAAAAATTAGCCACTGTCACTAGCTCCACCATCACTTGGTGTCGCCGTCAGTCTCGTTCGACTTCTCTTCCTTTGGGCAACAAAATCCCTCATTCAATTTCATCATGTAGCTCTAGCAACCACCTCGATTTGAGGTAAATTGATTTTAGGTATTTTGGTTAATTTAGTCAATTTGAGTTTAAATTAGACTTAGTGGTAGTTGTATAAATTGAAATTGGAGTTGAGATTTATCAATTTATGTTTTTTTTATAATTTTCTGGAATTTTTTAATTTTCAGGTTACTATTCTAGGTTCGGTACTGTTCCGGGCTCAGGTATTTGCATATTTTTATTAAATTCTATAAATTGTGTAGATTAAACTTTGTTAATAGAGTTTTGTGAAATTACTTGTAGAATTTAAGATATAATTTTTTAGAGATTATGTTTAATATGTATTTTTAGAGAAAAATTATATTTTATTATTTATTCAAATTTTTAATTGAATTTAAGGCTATTGAACATGTTTATTACTAATATTAAATAATAAAAGTATGAAAATAATTTTTATAAGTAAATTGTAATTTTTAGTTAATTGGCAATAATTTCAAAAAATATTTATTATTATTATTTAAAAGCTTAAAATAATTTCTTTCATATTTTTATTATATATTTGGATTATTTAAATTGTTTATTTATATTTAACAATAATTTTAGTTAAGGACGTTTAAAGGAAACTTTATAAATTTAATTATTTTAAATAGTTGATTTCGATGATATTAAATAAGAATTTTATTATTGATTTTATTAATTGTTTGAAAAATAGATTTTCTTTATATTTTAATTTTTAAATGAGTTAATTGAAATGGTTTAACTAAATTTTATTTTGTGATATATTAGTAGATTTGATAAAATCATGCTATGTCTATATGCGCATCTATGTCGATTCTCGATAGGGTATAAAGTGTAGTTTGGGACCCAACCCGAGTTGTCGAGTTATGGAGATTATATGAGTGTTGTTTTGTGCAGGAATGACTCTACTTTTAGTAGAGAGATATTTATTTTACAAGGAAAACTCTACCAATTTTTTTTTTTATAGAATTTTCATAAAATGTGACATCGGTATGTGTTAGTTTTGAAATTGCATAATATTGTATTTTAGATCAAGTCAATCTCATCAATTCCATGATTTTAATAATTTTTAAGAATTTTATGAATTTATTTGTAATATCATATAAACATGTTTTAAATAAATATTATTTATTTTAAAGAACTCTGGAGCGAGAATAGTAGCACTTGGGCATTCGAGAACATGTTGCCTAGCATACTCAACCTATGAGTTAATTTTATAAAATGTCTGTTGAGATAGATTTATAAATAAGAGTTTTTATACTATAAAAATAATATTAAAGTTGTATATATATATATATATATATATATATATATATATATGTGTGTGTGTGTGTGTGTGTGTTTGTTGAATTATGCTTATAAATTGTATCCACAAGCATGTTTACTTATTTTATTGTTGTTAAGGATTTTGAAAACTGTGGCATAAGTATTATTATGATTTTATTGGTTTATATTATTTGATAAGCCACATGAGATATTTTTTTTATTATTAGAAAGATGTTTTAGTTATAATTATATTATATTTTATTTGTGAGACAAATATTATTTTTGGGAGAAATTGGTAGAACTTGCTACCTAGTGGGTGTCATTGAGACCATGTACACACTGCTTTGATCTTGTGTTTATTACATGGGAAATTGGCTCAGTAGAGCTTATACTCTCGGGCAGTGGTTAGCTCGATAGAGCATAATCTTTCACGCTAGATTTGAGATGTAACTCGATTTAGCTTGTTCTCTTGGAACATCAATAAAGGAATAAGTGTGTAAGTATTGAGATAGCTCCCTATGAAGCATTGTATGATAGGAAGTGTAGATCACTATTGTGTTGAAAAGTTGGAGAGAGATAGCCGACAGGTCCAGAATTGGTACAAATTACTTCTAAGAAGGTTCCCATTATTCAGTAGCATTTGAGGATAGCCTTTAGTAGACATAAGAGTTTTGCGGACCCAAAGAGGAAGGATGTATCATTTTCCATTGGAGACGTAATGTTTCTGAACGTATCTCCAATGAAGGGGGCTATGAGGTTTGGTAAGAGAGGTAAATTAGCCTTTAGAACGTACCATTCGAGATACGTTCGAGAGATTTAACCGGTAACAACTCCAATTTTACAAAATTTAAATTTGGGTATTTTTATTAAATTGTGAATTTGAATGTCAGTTTGATTTTATTTGATGTTGGTTATTTAGGACAAACTATTGTAGATATTGTAAGGTTTCTGAAAATTATTTTTTTGAATTTTTGTGAATTTTTTAAATTTTCGGGGTCTCGAGCTATTGCTCACGACACTGTTCCTGAGTAAGAAAAATTTTATATTTTTAATAAATTATACTAATTATTTTAAGCAAGTTTGGTTGAGGAAGTTTATTAAAATTATGTTACAAATTTTTAAGTTTATGAAAATTATGTACCGACTTTTTATTATAAATTTTTGAATGTTTATGTCAAAAATGAATTTTTGAGAAAATTAGTAAATTTTGTATTTTAATTGAAATTATGGTGAATTATTATGTTTTGGATAATTTTTGAGTGATAAATAATATTAAAATAATTTTTATGAATTAATTTCTATTTTTTGCTAATTATTAGTAATTATAAAAATAATATACAAATAAAATTGTATTTATAATTTTTTAGATTTAAATGAGTTTTCGATTGCTTAATTATATGATTAAATAATTTAAATAATTATTGGTAACTAAATGCTATTTAATTTCGAAAATTAGAATAAGGGCTTTTGTAATGTAATTTGATTTTAAACGTAAATTTTATTAATTATTTTGTAAATAAATGTCTTTTATGTTTTTATTGCATAAATAAATTAATTTTGGTATTTAAATGGAATTTTATTGTTATATATTGTGAATTATGAAATTGGTTCTCAATTGGCTATAAAGTGTAGTTTGGAAGCCCAACCCGAGATTTAAAGTTGTTATTGGTATTTGAAGTGTTTTTCTGTGGAGGGTTGACTCTACTTTTGTAAAGAGATGTTCGTTTTATTAAGGAAACTCTACTAAATTTTCATTAGTTTTTTCGTAAAATGTGACATCGGGTCAATTTTAGTAGAGTTATATTTTAATCGAATCTTTCCTTAGAAATCTAGAATTTATAGGAATTTCATTTTTATTTATTTCTTTTCTTTATTTGCGCCTTTAGTTGAGTCGACAGGTTGGGGTCGAGCGCGACTGTGCAGAGAAGCGTATTCAACTTATAAGTTAACAACTGAACTAAGATAAATTTATTGATTTGATAAAAGGGAGAATTTATTAAAAAATTATATTATATTATATTATATTATATATATATATATATATATATGGATTAAATTCTCCTATTATTGCTATAGTTATATTAGCATATTTATATTAAATTTTCACATGATGATTAGTTAATTTTAATTTTATTTTATTATAATCTTCCTTGTTTTATTTATATTTATTTATTTTAAAATAACCTACGGTAGAACAAGCTATCTAATGAGTTTCATGAGGACCGTGTGTGCACCGGTAGGATTGAGAGTGAGTGTTGAAAGTTATGTGGCTTGGTGATGCTTTACTCTCGAGCGTGATTTATATTACTGGGGCCGGTAGCTCGGTTATGCTTTGCTCTCGAGAACCACCAGTAAATATCAGTTTAAGTAAATTGACTGTAGATGGTAGCTCGGTTGATGCTTTGCGCTTGGGAACCTGCAATCCTTGAGATTATAAAAGAGCTGAAAGATTATTGGAATTTTCGACTAGGGTTCTATATAGTTTTCTTATAGAAAATGATTTAAGGAAGCTCATTATATTTTATATAGTATTTAATGAGTTTTAAATACCTTATTTTGGTAAAAGAGGATTTCAATAAAATTAAAGGGTTTAAATTATAAATTATAAATTTCATATTTTTATAAATATATTTTTAAAGAAGTTTTTTATACTATATACATTTCTTTTATTAACTTACTCAGTGAGGTTTGACTCCCCTCAAATAAATTTTTTAGGATCTCGGGAGTTATCTATTAGTCAGCCTACTTTATACCGAGTTTCTTCATCTCCGCTATTTTATGTAGGTCTATATGAGATGTATTATTATTATTATTATAAATCTAGAACATTGCAGTAATAGTAATGGTTAACTGTTAAGTTGTATTTTACGGATTGTCATATGTATTAAGAATTTGTACTAAAGTTAATTATTATGTTTCATCAAAGATTGTTTTGGATATCAGTTTGTTTGTCTTATTTACTTTTATTTAAATGTCTCATTTTAGTATTATCTATATTTTATTGTAAATTTTCCTTAACGCTTACTATGGGTTTCAGTTACTTTATGTATTCTCATTCTCTAGTATTGATCACGTACCCTTTGGGCTCGAGTCATGACAAAGTGATTGGACTGTGACTGTAACTCGGTTGAGCTTACTCTCGGGACAACAGTCACTTGAATTAAAGAGAGCTGAAAGGCTATTAAAATTCATGGTTTAGGTATTTTACCATATTTTTCCATCAAAATTTTTAATATATGGTTTTTATATGAAGAAATTTATGTACCTGTATTTATGGTGTTTATTAGATATTTATAAAAGTGATTTTAATATATGTATATATATATATATAAATTTTATTAATTAGTTATTTAAAGGATTTATTATTTTTTTTTAACCTAGAGTTTTAAAACCAACATGTATTTTATCAAATTGATTTACTCAGTGAGGTCTTATTCCTCTCAACTTATTTTTTTAGGACTTCACAATCATTATGATATTGGTTATTGTTTACACCAGGTTTCCTCTTCTCCGGCTGTTCTATATAGGCTTATTTAATATTTGTATTGTGTGTTAAATTCTAGACACCACAGTATTAGATGGTTTTGTATAACTCGTCTTATGGACCTTACTATTATTTTTTTGAGATATACGTATTTGACTATGGTGGATTTATTATGAATTATAGTTTTATTGTTAAGTTGATTGATTTTATTTGTAAAAAAAAAATTCTAAGGCTTAGTATGGGTTTCAGAAGCTACACACTTTCCTATTCCCTAGTGCCGGTTACGTGCCTTTAGGTTCGGATCGTGACAAAAAAAAAAGAAAAAAAAATATATTTAAATTTGATCAATTTAAAAAATATATGTTATTAATGTAGCGTTAATAATTTTATAATAATTAATATTGAATTTTTTATAATTTTATATATTTTAAATTAAATTAAATTAAATTAATTTTATGTTATTAATAAATTATCAATAATTTGACAATAGTTAAAATTTAATTTTGTAGAATTGAAAAAATTTTAAAAATTGTAGCTTCATAGTTATAATACACACACCAAACACTACAAAAAAAAAAAAAAAAAAGAGTTAAGGGGACAACTAAAATTGTCTCATAAACCTTAAAAGATCATCCTCAATGGTTTTGAGGACAATTTAAGTCGTCCTCACCTGTCATCCTTATTACCTCCATCATCAATTCTTTAAGGGACAAATTTTCAAATGTCGTCCCTATTACAAGGGATGACAATCGTCCTTATCTTAGAAGATGACTATCATCCCTTAAGTTAAGGACGACAGTCATCCCCTAAGTAGAGATGACAGTCATCCCAAAAATGCTAAAGGACAACAAGTCATCCCTTCGTAAGGGGACGTAAAATTGTCCCTATAAGTAGGGACAACTATCATCCCTAAAGTGATAGGGAAAATAGGTCGTCCCTTTGTATGGGGATGAAAAGTTGACCCCATAAGTGGGGACAACTGTCATCCCTAAGATGTTAGGGGACAACCAATTGTCCATCCCCATAATGATTCATTATTTATAGTATGTTAATAGGCTAAAAAAGATAAATATTGATAATCAATTGCGGGATCAATGATAATTTATATAAAAAAATTAAAAATACAAATTATAACAGTAATGATAAATAGTACATCCATTATTATAAAAGGTAGTAAAAAATTTTATAATATTTAAAGTTATCTAATTTATACATTGTTTAGCATAGTAAAAAAATATTTACAACATAAAACTTATCTTCATAACTACTTATTTGATGCCAAGATTGAATGAACTTCTTGAAGCTTTACATGTTATCCTATAAAAAGATTGTAAAACCAACAAATACATAAGTGATACAATTTAAATATTATTTGTATAAAGTTGTGAGAAAGATAGTTTCTGACAAGCTACCTTTTTTTTTTCAATTCTTGTTAATTATACAAGCCATGTAATTTGGTGAAGGACAATAACTTGAAGTATTATTACTACAATAAACAAAAACAAATTCATAATGAACAATAAAATAAACATGAAACTAGTAATTGCACTGTTAGCTTCATGAAGGAACAATCTTCAAAAGGAAGAATTGTGATAAAAATGTAGAACCATTGCAAATGCAAATACAAATAAAGGAAAGAACTCAATTTAGAATCAGAGTACTTGCTAAGGCTTCATAAAATTATCCAATGCACACGCACCCATAAGCCCACATGCCAAACACTTGCAAGAAATTAACCATAATTAATTCATGTAACAATGTTGTTTATTAAGCACCCATTTAAGCTATTTCATTCAACTCAAAATAATAATAAAAAAGCCACAGATGATGCATAAGAACAAAGTAATAAAAATACTTTTATACATTTAATTTTTTTGCATAAATTAGCTAAAAAGCTATTTTTTGACCACTTGCCTTTTTTTTTTGTCCAATTCTAGTTAATCATACAAGTCATGTAATTGTAAATAACATGTCATTCTAGAATAACAATACCTATTTTACTTAAACCAATGATGCTTTAGAATATTGTTATTCATCCATACTGTATTATTAAAAATATAAACATTAAATCCGTTATTTTTATACTATTAAAACAAATAATGTTAACATATCATTAATATAATGAGATTATAAATAATGAAAAAATTACCTTTAGTCATCATCTTCATCATTTTCAATCGAATTCTCTTCATTTTGACAATCACTATTATTGTCATCTTCAATATTGTTGTCAATATCATTATCATTGTCGCTAATAGCTAACTGATCCTTCAGTCTAAGTTGGTTTTCAATTTGTTGTGCACTTTCAAAATGCACTTTTTGGACATCAACATCAACTCTATTTAAACTAAGAATAGCATCATCACTATCTAATTCCCTAATGGAACTACTATATAAATCATTTTCATCTTCTTAGAACACTTCATCATCTTTAACATTATTTTGGATTTGAACAGGCATATTGTAAAGATCCTGAGGATGTGTCTTCATTACAACAAGCCAGTTTGGGTCTTTTGGATCCTCAACATAAAACACTTTCTCTACTTGACTTGATAAAATAAAAGGCTCATATGTTCTTAAGCGATAATTAGCTTTAACACTAATTATTGAGTAACTATCAACTCTGTAACCAGTACCTTCATGTTCCACATCAAACCATTCACATTTAAATAAATAAATGAGTTTTCTTCCTAAATATTGTAGTTCCCACACCCCCAAAAATTTTGTATAATATTCTTTATCACAATAATTATCATCTCCCCTACACAATACACCTAAATTCTAACTTGCCTTACATAGTTCACATTCCATAGAGTGAAATTGAAAACCATTGACAATATGACCATTGTAATGTCTATAACGTCTAAGTGGACCTTATGCTAAATTATGTATGTCATTAGATACAAAACCTTTTGCATGCAAATCAATAACTGACATTGTAAATGTTTGTATTTTTCATAAATTGTATGTTCTTTTTAAAATGACAATACATATAATTTTTAAAATTTAATAATAATTATGTATATATTAATAAAAAATCACTTACATGATTACTGAACCTATATGTAAACTTAGCATTATATTCCTTTCTAAACTCGGCTTATGACATATTCGTCAAAGATTTCTTGTACTCATTGCAATATAAATTAATTAAAATAAAAATAAATGATGATTAAATTTAAAATAAAATTAAGAGTGATGTTGTTTAGAAAGAATACTTACTTTATATAGTCCCACACTTCGACACTATTGTTAAACACATAAAGATGTGTCTATTTCCACACATCTTCTGCAAACCATACATATTCACCTTTTCCTATAGGATGACCACCTCTTTCAAAAATTTCTAAACCACATGTTTTAGCATTCTCATCAACGGAATCATCATTCCTTGGTGGCTGATTGAATTTGGTAGCAATCCAACCAAATATCTTAAAAAAAATTTTAAACACTTATACGTAATATAGGCTTCAGCAATTAAACCCTTTGGCTTTGCCTTATTTTGAACTGATAATTTTAATTTTTATAGATATCTCTTAATTGGATACATCCACTGATATTGAACAGGCCTTGCTAGATTAGCCTCTTTAGGTAGGTGAACAAGAAAATACACTATCATATCAAAAAATGAAGGTAAAAAAATCATCTCAAACTTGCATAATGTCATAACAATTTACTTTTGAAGATCATCTAATTTAGAAATATCTAAACTCTTGCAACATAACTCTCCAAACAATTTACTTAAATGCACAAGAGGTTCACAAATATCTTTTGGCAAGAACCCATGAATGGCTAGAGGTAGAAGTTTTTGTATGAAGACATTCCAGTTATGACTTTTCAACCCTGAAAATTTATTCTCCTTCACATTAACACATCAGGAAATTTTTGAGACAAAATTGTCTAGCGTTTTTAAATGATAAAGCATTTAGCATGTGGCAGCCATTTCACTATTAGATAATATATAGCATGCAACTGGTATGCATACCTTATTACCTTGTTAAAATGGCTAGAGTTCATGCTTGATGCCTAAACTAATTAAATCATAACGACTATTCAGCGTATCTTTTGTCTTCCCTTTAATGTTCATTATTATCCCCAAAACATTATTGCACACATTCTTCTTAATATGCATTACATCTAGCTTATGTCAAATAAGAACTGTGCTCTAATAAGGTAACTAAAAAAAATACTCTTTTTTCACCAATTCTCAAAACTATTTATAGAATAATAATTTCTTTTAACACCCCTGTTACATGTCATTAAAGTGAATCTTGTAAACTCCATCAACACTTCATCACCTATTAATGATTTAAGCGTTTCTTTTATCTCTTTTTTACCATTGAATGACTTTATGTTTTTACTCCATTTATGGTTAAGAGGAAAAAATCTTTTATGATCCATATAATATAACTTCATTAATCTTCTTAGGTATTTTGCACTGGTATGCTTATGGAAAGAAGGACAAGCTTTATAGCCTTTTATTGACCACCCCGATAAGTCTTCATATGCTGGAAAGTCATTGAAAGTCCAAATAACAGCTGTATGTAATCTAAAATTTTGCTTACTATGTGCATCATAAGTCTCAATACCATCTTCCTATAATTCCTTAAGCTCATTAATCAAAGGCTCCAAGAAAATGTCTATACCCATTCCTAGGCATTTTCAAGGTATAATTATAGACATAGTTAAATTTGATTGCTTCAAACACATCCAAGGTGATAAATTATTGTTGTGGAATTCGGGTTAATTTCCACCAATAATAACAAATTCACATTGAGAACTATGGCACAAGTGACTAGAGTGTAAATGATTGTACTAAAAATCACCCTAAGGTAGATTCCTAGGAAAGAGAGGTAGGGTCACAATAATCCCACTTAAAAACCACACTCCTTAGATAGAATTTTATCAAGGTAAGTAATTTTAATAGTACAATAATTAACAACAACTATACCTGAAAATAGATATTAAATATACATAAAAGAGAACACCAAAATTTAATGAGGTTCGACCAATTATGCCTATGTCCTCAGACACTACCAAAATAATATTTCACTAATTGAGAAAATATTATAAAAGAAAGAGAAAGAATACAATTGCCTATATATAGGAGAGGAGGAAATTTTAGGATGAATTAAGCAAAGGGGCGGAGAAGTCTTTTATAACCAAAGAGCTCCCCTATTCCCTTATAACAAAATAATGTAGGATAGGCAATTTTGCTAAAAAAAATAACAAATCTCCACCTTGGTAAAATTTCATACAATTCTCTCTCAAATCCAACCTTCAGTAGTGTCTGCAGATTTCATCTTTCAATTTGTAACAATATTGATCAAGTTTAAACAATGTTTAAACTTGACCGCAATTACCACTTTTATCATCATATCAGCAGGATTCTCAATAGTTCGAATCTTCTGGATTGGGACTTCACCTTCTTCTAAAATCTTATGTACAAAGTGATATCAAACATCGATATGATTTGTCCTTGCATGATAAACCTGGTTCTTTGCTAAATAAATAGCACTTTGATTGTCATAATGCACTTGGATGTGCTTCTACTCTATTCCCAATTCACCAAGCAACCCTTAAAGCTAAATTGCCTCCTTTACAGCCTCTATAATTACCATATACTCTACCTCTATAGTAGACAAAGAAACTATTGACTGTAAGGTGGACTTCCTACTAACTAGTGCCTTTGTAAAAGTAAACACATAACCAATAGTCAATCGAGGCTTGTCTAAATCACCAGTATAGTCAGAATCACAATATCAAACTATACATTGAATATCTTGCCTATCCTCCTGAAATACCAAACCAATATCTATAATGTTCAACATTTATTATAGAATCCATTTTACAGCTTGCCAATGCTCCTTTCCAGGATCATGCATGTACCTACTCACAACCATTGGAATCAGAGAAAAAGTACATGAGAAGCAAAAATGATCATTGTGTGTATTTGTGCAAGCTATAAGATGGATCATATATATATATCTTCTTCTTTATGTTGATAATATGCTGATAGATTCCAAGAGTCAAACAAAAATTGAGAAATTAAAGGCTCAATTGAACAAGGAGTTTGAGATGAAGGATCTCGGTGAAACAAAGAAGATTCTTGGCATGGAAATATTAAAAGAAATTGGGGAGAAGCATATCCAAGTGCATTACGACAATTAGAGTGTTATTCATTTAGCAAAGAACTAGGTTTATCAAGCCAGGATGAAGCATATTGATGTTTGATATCACTTTGCACCGAAGATTCTGGAAGAAGGTGGAGTCACAATCTAGAAGATTCGGACTATTGAGAATCATACTTATATGATAAAAGTGGTAACTGTGGTCAAGTTTAAACATTGTTTAAACTTGATCAATATTGTTACAAATTGAAAGATGAAATTTATAAACACTACTAAAGGTTGGATTTGAGAGAGAATTGTATGAAATTTTGCTAAGGTGAAGATTTATTATTTTTTTGGCAAAATTACCTATCCCACATTATTTTATTATAAAGGAATGGGGGAGCTCTTTGGTTATAAAAGACTCCTTCACCCTTTTGGTTAATTCATCCCAAAATTGTCTCATCTCCTATATTTAGACAATTATATTCTTTCTCCTCAACATCATTTAGTTTCTCTCCTTTAATAGCAATGTCTAGACCCTGCTAAAAAAGGGCATCTAAAACTTCACTTTGCCACAAGTCAAAATAACCAGTGCCATTAAAAATCTCCACCATAATCTCACATTTATCATAATAGTTCTTGCCAAAATTGAAGATGATAAAGCTGTTGATGTTGATGTGGATACTTTTATGTTGTTTGCCATTTCTGTTACAAATTTTATTTAATAGCTGTTGATGCAGAATATTAATTAGCCCAAGGAAAATTTTTTTAATGTGGAAGATCAAACTAAGCCATAACCACAGAGTATACTAAAATAAACCAAGAGCTATGATATCAATTATTGTGGAATTTAGGTTAATTTCCACCAATAATAACAAATTCACCTTAAGAACTATTGCATAGGTGACTAGAGTATAAATAATTATATTAAAAATCACCCTAAGGTAGATTCCTACGAAAGAGTGGTGGGGTCACAATGGTCCCACTTAAAAATCACACTCCTTAGACAAAATTTTATCAAGATAAGTAATTTTAATAGCATAATAATTAACAACAACTATACCTGATAATACCTATTAAATAGACATAAAAGATAACACCAAAATTTAATAAGGTTCGATCAATAATGTCTACGTCCTCGGACACTACCAAAATAATATTTCACTAATTGAGGAAATATTACAAAATAAAGAGAAAGAATACAATTGCCTAAATATAAGAGAGGAGACAATTTTGGGATGAATTAACCAAAGGGGTGGAGGAGTCTTTTATAACCAAAGAGCTCCCCCATTCCCTTATAATAAAATAATGTGGGATAAACAATTTTGCTAAAAGAAAAACAATTATAAGGTACAAGAATTACAAGCCAAATGATATGCTCAAAACTCAAGTTTCCAAAAGGTTGAAAACCATTAGTTGCAAGACTAAGTCTCACATTGCGTGCATCTTCAGAAAAAGATATGTGCATTTCATCCAATTTCTTCCATGAAATACTATCACAAAGATGGCGCATAATGCCATCATTTTCATATTGACTCCCCTTTTCCTTATGCCATCACATATCTAAGGTTGTCTGCACAAACATAAACAATCTTTAAAGCTTAGGTTTTAAAGGAAAATACCGTAACACTTTATGTGGAATTTTTTTACTATCATCTGACCCTTTAGATGACTTCCACCTTGACAATCTGCATATTTGACAATAAGTTGCATTAGCAAATGTGCCCCAAAATAATGGACAATGGTTTTCACATACATCATATTTTTCATAATTAAGACATAAATCACTAATGTATTTACGAGCACTACTATATAATTTTGGCAAGTTTTCCTTTGCATTTGGAACAATCTCTCTTAAAAGACTAAGTAACTCATTAAAGGATTTATTAGTCCATCGATATAAACTCTTCAAATGGAGAAGCTTTACTATAACAACCAAGAGTGAAAGCTCACACTATGAATGTAACTTACGCTTAGCTTTCTCCAACAACTGAAAAAACATTGATGCATAACCTTTTGGCTCTTCCTCATTAAATGCTTCTTCACCAGTTTGCGAATTATGACACCCACCATCCACATTACTATTGATATACGAAGGATTGTAAATATCATTGACCAACCTAAACATAGCTTCATCAATTAAAGGCTCGCTATTCATATATGTTTCATTATCTTCATCAATAACTTCATTTAGGGACTCCCCATGAAAATGCCATTTTGTATAAGTTTGGACGACTCCAAATTTTATTAAGTGATACCTAATCTCAAACTTCACCTTATAACTAACATTTCTATACTTTGTACATGGATATCGAATTACTTCACTAGCTTATGAATGTTTAAATGCATAAGAAATAAATTCTTCCACTCCTTGAACATAAGTAGTATCCATCCTATTATCAATACCCATCCAAATTTTATCAAGAGCCATGTCCTATAAAAGCATTGAGAGATTATCATTATATTTTTTGTATAAGCATTATGTGATTATATAAGGCGTAGTGGTTATACTATTTAATGTAATAACACTATATATAATGGCAAGTAAGTGGCATTATGACAATTAAATTTGAATCTCTTCCACAAATTCCAAAACATTTAAAAATTAAGAAAAATCCAAAAGTAGTTATTTAACTTTGCCTGGATTTGAAATTGTTTCCAGCAAGCTCTTTAGTAATAGATACCAGATACGTACTCCTATATGGATCTCCATCAACTAAAGGAGTAGACAAATATATAAGAAAATTAAGAATACCCTCGTAATTGTTTTTTTTTGAAAAGAAAAATACCCACATAATTAATCATACGCTTTGTAAAAATCTAGTAAATCAAATTTGATTACCTTTGTTTTCAATTAGATTTTGATGCCTTTTTTGAAGTCAATTAAAATGAAGCTAAGTAGGGTTCAGCTTATTTGAGCTTGAAGTATATCAGAAATTTGGGGATATTAAAATAGGAAATATTTGAGCCCTAAAAAATCAAAAGAAATTGTGCAAATGGTACTATGGGGAAGAATTGGTAAGTAAACAATATTCAGTGTAACATGCCCATGTTTTAAACAACACATCCATGTTTTATAACTTAAAAGGATACAATGATATACATGGCCGACAACACTTCCGTGTATCTGGTCGTGCAAATTACTTGAAAATCTATTAATATATAGCAAAGAACTGTTCAAATTTCACCATTTTAGACAGTTTTGATAAATCATATATATATATATAGTAAATTTATATTATGTTTAATAAAATAATTAACTTAACATTTTACACGTAAACATGCAAAGTTCATATTAAATATAAAATATATATTTTTTTAAATTGTAAATCAAAATAAAGAAAAAAACCATTTTAATTTTTGTTGTGCGTCATTTTGGTAATACTTTTGATGGTACCTTTCTCGCATATATATAAATCTCAAAATGCTATATCGTTTAATTCAATTATGTCTTTTTTTTTTCTTTTTAATTTTTCCCAATTTATTTGCTAAATTAATCTAATTAATTAATTTAATTTATAAATGTAAATGATGTCCGCAGAAAAGCGCGGTTAAACATCCTCGTACTACATTAAAATACATGGTGCGGGTTTAAAATACTTGGTGTGGTCGATTTACAATGGTTAGCAAATAATGTCAATCGCTTATATATATATATATGACTATAATATCCTGTGCAGTAATGTAGAGGGGTAAAAATATGTAATGCACTGATGATGGCCCATTTCCACTTAAATCTTGGTCTTTTTACATTATTTTTAGCTTAACTAAAGGTCAAGTGAAGCAATACTTTGCCTTACAAGTTGTACCCTCTGCAAGCCAGAACTATCAATATTAAGAAAAATTAAAAATAAAAAGACATCATGGATGCTCCAAGCAATATATGCACTATCATTTATTTCTAATAATTAATTATGCATGCCGGCTTAATTAAAATGAACAATAAATTAAATAACAACTTAGTGCAATATTATTTCTTGGAATTTAAGTCGTGAGCACATGTGAATTTCCAAAAATTTACATCAACTTGATCAAGCAAAAAAAATAAATTTAAGAAACAACGGATCATCTAATGAGAGATGGGCTCGACTTACATCAATTTGAGAAGCAGACGCATGAGAGAACATATGTTGTTCTGTCGATGAAGTCAAATGGTTTGAGTATTAGCTGTTAATCTGGAATGAGAATTTTTTCGAAATAGATAAATAAAGAAAGAGAAAATAAATAGGATTTTCATGGTTATGAGTTTCTGATGCAATTGTATTATAAATTAATATCACAGTCACACACCCATGTTGTAAAACAACATGATTGTGTTAAAAGAAAATAAAACACAGAGATTTATACACGGTTGATTACAAGTCCATGTATCAGACCGTCTTAAACATATAAAAAGAACACAAAAACATTCACAAACATATACAAATAACACAGAGAGGGTACCTACCTGTGTAATGTACTATGTAGATTCGAATTTAATAGCATTCCTAATAAGCACAACCATGTTGATTAACAACTTGGCCATGTTTTAATAGTTATATAAATATTGCCTTAGGGTTCTATTCACTCTCAATTGCGCCTTCTGATTTATCTCAATTCAAACCTTTTCATTTTCCTTTCAAAAAACTTAGCCAGCAAGAACACTACTATTTGATTCAAAAATCAACAACCAAATCTCTTCTTTTCACTATACTCTCTATCAATCAACACTTGAAATATGTCTAAACGAAGACTGAAATGATTAAAGATAAAAGATGGTAGAAATAGATTTACTTAACGTGATAGGTCTCAAGCACCTCAAACTGCTCGACCACCTTAAGCAATACATCAAACGGCTCCTTAAGCGGCTCCCCAAATGGCAAGTTCCTCATCTAGTTCTAGTCTCCACCCAATTCTCCATTTACTGATCCAAAAAAAAAAGCAAAGGTACAAATATGGTTACCTCTCCTAATAGAGCCTAATAGGAGTAGCAATATGTATGATATAGAGACATTAAGGATTCAATATGAAATTGAAGGTAAATTTAAGTGTGGTAATTGGAATGATTTACTAGCAATTGATGACCCAACATATAAAGAGTTGTTAATCGAATTTTTATCCTCATTCCATATGAATAAAAATAGTTTTGATAATGATAGAGATGTGGGTATTAAATTTAGGTTAGGTGGTGCTAATTTTGAGATGTCCATTAATCAATTTGGTGTTAATTTGGGGATTTCTAGTGCTGAACATGTTAAGACCCAGTTTCATGCTCTTGCGCTGTGTAAATTTTCTGAAAAATTGAGTGCCTCTAATTTTTGGAAAGAACATATACATCCGGATGCTTCTCCTGAATATGAACCTACCAAATCAAAGAGTACCGCTTTTACTTCCCTGACTCTCAGAATTTTGCATAGAACTATTTGTGGATGTAAGGATAGTATAAGTGTTATTACATTGAGAGATTTATTTTATTTGTATTGTTTGGAGCGGAATGATTTATGCAACCTTACGTATGGTTTAGCTCTTTATTTTCATTATATGTCTAGAAAATCACGAGGTGCACTTTATGGAGGGACTTTTGTCACTAGGTTGGCTAAAAACCTAAATGTATTTAATTCTATAACAAATTTAACTATGACTTCTCGGGTGGTCCCATTGGGTATGGATGTGTGTATAGCTATGAGGATGGTAGGAAAGAGGGTTAACCAATATTTTGTAATTGGAAATATACATGAACATCAAAATTATAATACTGAGGAGGAGGCGAATATTGATAACATTGTGTAAATCGAGGCTCTACAGCCTTAATTAGATCCATGGATTGAGATAAAGAGAGTTCATGACCACCACGAGTTGATGCTTCAGCATATGTAATCTCAAATTAGTTGGCTACAACAGGGCATGTTGACTTTACTATTGGATTATGGATTGACACCTCCAGACGGTCAACCTACACCAAATTTCTATTCAGTTTATCTGTTGTGGAATTCGAGTTAATTTCCACCAATAATAACTACAATTACCTTGAGAACTATTACACAGGTGACTAGAGTGTAAATGATTGTACTAAAAATTACCCCAAGGTATATTCCCAGGAAAGAGTGGAGGGGTCACAATGATCCTATTTAAAAACCACTCTCCTTAGACAGAATTTTTACTAAGATAAGTAATTTTAATAGCACAATAATTAATAACAATTATACTCAACAATAGCTATTAAATATACATTAAATAGAACTTTAAAATTTAATGAAGTTTGACCAATTATACCTACGTCCTCGGACACTACCAAAATAATATTTCACTAAATGAGGAAATATTACAAAAGAGAGAAAGAATATAATTGCCTAAATATACAGGAGAGGCAATTTTAAGATGAGATTAACTAAAAGGGGGAGGAGTCCTTTTATAGGCAAAGGACTCCTCTATATTCTTGCAAAATCCCAATTTAGGATTTTACCACAAAACAACAAATCTCCACCTTAGCAAAATCCCATACAATTCTCTCATAAATCCAACCTTCAGTAGTGTTTGCAAATTTCATCTTTCAATTTGTAACAATATTGATCAAGTCTAAACAATGTTTAAACTTAATCGCAGTTACCATTTTTGTCATTACATCAGTAGGATTCTCAATAGTTTGAATCTTTTGGATTATGACTCCACCTTCTTTTAGAATCTCCCGTACAAAGTGATATCGAACATCGATATGCTTTGTTCTTGCTTGATAAACCTGGTTCTTTGCTAAATGAATAGCACTCTGACTGTCACAATGCACTTTGATGCGCTTCTGCTTAATTACCAGTTCACCAAGAAACCCATGAAGCCAAATTGCCTTCTTTACAGCCTCTGTAACTACCATATCTCTGCGTCTGTAGTAGACAAAGCAATTATTGACTGTAAAGTGGACTTCCAATTGACTGGTGCATTTACAAAAGTAAACACATAACCAGTAGTTGATCGACGCTTGTCCAAATCACCAGCATAGTCAAAATCATAATACCCAACTACACACTGACCATCTTGTCTATCCTATTGAAATACCAAACCAAAATTTATAGTGTTCAAAATATACTGTCGAATCCATTTCATAACTTGCCAATATTCCTTTCCAAGATCATGCATGTACCTGCTCACAACCTCAACTGCTTGTGAAATATCGGGCCTCGTACACACTATTGCATACATCAAGCTATCAACAGCACTTGCATACGGTACTTTTGACATGTATTCCCATTCTGCATTATTCTTTAGTGACATGAATGCACTAAGCTTGAAATGAGGAGCAAGTGTTGTACTAACTGGTTTTGACTTTTCATTCATGCCAAAACATTTTAGTACCTTCCTCAAATATTCTTTTTGAAACAAACAAAGCTTCCCTAATTTCCTATCTCTGGATATTTCCATGCCGATAATCTTTTTTGCTTCACCAAGATCCTTCATCTCAAACTCCTTGTTCAATTGAGTCTTCAGTTTCTCAATCTCTATCTGACTCTTGAAAGCTATCAGCAGATCATCAACATAAAGAAGAAGATATATATAGGATCCATCTTGTAGCTTGCGCAAACACACACAATGGTCATATTTGCTTCTCGTGTACTTTTGCCCTATCATAAACTTGTCAAATCGCTTGTACCGCTGCCTCAGAGATTGCTTCAATCTATACAACGATTTTTTCAATTTGTAAACCATCTTTTCTTTACTAGCAACTTTGAATCCATTTGGCTGAGCCATGTAGATTTCCTCATCCAAGTTTCCATGTAAAAATGCAGTTTTTACATCCATCTGAACTAGTTCCAAGTCCAATTGTCTACCAAAGCCAACAAAATTCTGATATAGGAATGTTTTACAATTGAAGAAAATACTTCATTATAATCAATTCCCTCTGTTTGCACATAGCTTTTAGCCATCAATATTGCTTTGTAGCGAACATTATCCTTGTTAGGAAATCCATCTTTCTTTGCATATACCCATTTGTACCCAATTGCCTTCTTTCCCTTCGGAAGACTAGCTAGTTTCCATGTCTGATTCTTTTGAAGGGCTTGCATTTCTTCAATCATGGCAATCCTCCACTTTTTATATTCTGAACTTTGGACTGCTTCATTATAAGTGGCAAGAACGTCATCTATTGTAATTGGTGATGCAGAAGAGACCATATTAGCAAAGTGAGCAGGTTGTCTAATGGTCTTTTTCCCCTTCCTTAATGTAATTGATTCATGTTGTTGTGGAGGTTCTTGGGTTTGAACCTCTTTTTCATTTGACTCTTCTTCTAATATAGGACAGTCATCATCCCTTTTTACATTGGCTGGGATAATTCTATTGCCATCAAACTCCACCTGTTTAAGAGTACCATTTGTCTGCTCTATTTTTTTTGAAGTCACTTTTCTCAATATGGTAGATTCATCAAAGGTAACAACCTTATTGAAGATTACTTTCTTTGTTTATGGGCAACAAAGAAGATAGCCTTTCACACCAAAATTTATCCCTATAAAGTTTTCCTTCTTTGCTCTTGGATCCAGTTTCGACTCCTTAACATGGTATTATGTAGTGGAACCAAACACATGTAAGGAATCATAATCTGTAGTAGGTTTTCCAAACCATTTCTCCAATGGTGTTTTACCATTAATAGCAGTCGATGGTAGACGGTTGATAAGGTGACAAGCATATACTACAACCTCAACCCAAAATTCTTTGCCCAACCCAGCATTGGACAACATACACTGAGCATTCTCCAGCAATGTCCAGTTCATTTGCTCTGCCACCCCATTTTATTATGGTGTATATCTGACAATGAAGTGTTTAATAATACCTTCATCTTCACAGAATTTTAAAAATGGATCATTTTTTAACTCTCCACTATTGTCTGTGTGGAGATATTTAACTTTTCTGCATGTTTGAGTCTCCGCCATCCTTTTCCATTTAAAGAAACTTCCTAGCACCTCATCTTTCATCTTCATTGTATACACCCATACTCTTCGGCAAAAATCATCAACAAAGGAAATGTAATAGTATTTTCCTCCCAATGAAGCATTCTTGAAAGGCCCCATACATCTGAATGTTCATAATCCAGAATTCCCTCAGTATCATGGATAGTTGTTCCAAATTTCACCCTTATCTTTTTTCCTTTGATGCAATGCTCATAAAAAATCCAATTTGCAAGCCCAAGCTCCTTTTAATAATCCTTGATATATCAATAATTTCAAAGATTTTTCTTTAGCATGCCCTGAGCGCATATTCCATAACATGGTTGCTTCTGACTCCTAATAATTAATAGAAGCTACTGTTGCTGCTATCCCAATAATTATACTACCCAGAAAGTAATACGAATTATTTCTTTTTCGAATTCGCTTCATTATCACAAGTGCACCAGAGATGATTCTTATTATCCCATCTTTTGCCCTTACTTCAAAACCTTTTGACTCTAAGGTTCCCATAGAAATAAGATTCCTCATCAAATCCGGCACATAATGAACACTTATTAAGGTTCTGATTGATCCATTCTTATTACTCAAGCGAACTGAACCAATATCATATGTGTTAAAAGGGGCATTATTCGTTGTGTAGACAACTCCACCTTTTAGTTCTTTAAAGTCAAAGTACCATTCTTGATTGGGAGTCATATAGTGACTATAAGCTAAATCTAGTAACCATGAACTTAAACAGCTGGTTGATGGTGTAGCAGCAATTGAAAGATCTGAATCTGCATCATCATACTCAGCTATATTTGAATTTGAGATAGCATTTTCCTTTCTAGGTTTGCCTTTGTCCTTTAGCTTGGGATAATCTTTCTTCCAATACCCTTTTTCTCGATAAAAGGCACATTGATCTTTGTTTAGTTTGGACTTTGACTTTGATCTCCCTCTCTTTCTTTTATTCTAGCTCTACAAATGGCCTCTGTTAATAAGAGCTTCTGCTTCTACACTTGTATTTTCTTGCTTTTCTTTCTTTCGCAATTCATACCTATACAAGGCTGCAGTTATTTCACTTAGAGACACAACAACCTTCCTACAAAGTAGAGTAGTTTCAAGATACTCAAACTCATTAGGAAGTGATCCCACCAACATCAGAGCTAGATCTTCATCATTAAAAGACACGTCCATATTCATCAAATCAGTTACCAGCTGATTAAAGCTAGTAATGTGATAATTCATTGTGGTACTTGGAACATAATTGAAGCGGAACAATCTCTTTTTCATGTAGAGTTTTTTCTGACTGCTTTTCTTTAAGAATTTCTCTTCTAATGCCTTCCATAATTTACTTGTAGAAGTTTCTTTAGAAAATGCATACTTCTGCTCTCTAAAAAGACAAGATCGAATTGTACCACATGTCAATCTATTGATCACCTTTCATTCTTTCTCTTCAATAGCAATGTCTAGACCCTGCTAAAAGAGAGCATCTAAAACATCACTTTGCCACATGCCAAAATGACCAGTGCCATAAAAAATTTCCACTGCAAATCTAGCATTTTTCACAGCATTTCTTGCTAAAATTGAAAATGAAGAAGTTGTTGACGTTGATGTGGATACTTTTGTGCTGTCTGCCATTTCTGCTACAAATTCTATTTAATAGTTGTTGATGTGGAATGCCAATTAGCCCAAGGAAATTTTTTATAATATGGAAGATCAGCTTAAGTCGTAACCACAGAGCATACTAAATTAAACCAAGAGCTCTTATACTAATTATTATGGAATTAGGGTTAATTTCCACTAATCATAACAACAATCACCTTGAGAACTATTGCACAGGTGACTAGAATGTAAACGATTGTACTAAAAATTACCCCAAGGTATATTCCCAGGAAAAAGTGGAAGGGTCACAATGGTCCCACTTAAAAACTACTCTCCTTAGACAAAATTTTTACCAAGACAAGTAATTTTAATAGCATAATAATTAACAACAACTATACCCGATAATAGTTATTAAATAGACATTAAAGAGAACACCAAAATTTAACGAGGTTCGGCCAATTATGCTTATATCCTCGGATACTACCAATATAATATTTCACTAAATGAGGAAATATTATAAAAGAGAGAAAGAATTTAATTGCCTAAATATATAAGAGAGGCAATTTTAGGATGAGATTAATTAAAGGGGGAGGAGTCCTTTTATAGGCAAAAGACTCCTCCATATTCTTGCAAAATCCCATATTCTTGCAAATCTCAATGTGGAATTTTGCCAAAAAAAAACTTTATCCAACTACCAGCACCAAGAATTTTCAACAACCTATGCATCAAGATGATCAAGTAAATGAGTATTAGACCCTTTTCCTTCATTTTTACACCTTGTCAATCTAGTTGGGATATTTTAATGTGTTATTTCAAAAATAGTGCTTCATATTTTGTGGTAATGCAATTTTTATTAGAATATTGTTGACGTGATTATATTATTAACTTAGTTGTGTTATTTTCCATTTTACAGTGTTTATTTTTTTTTTCATATATGTATTGGTTGTATTAATAAATTCATCATTTCAATCCTTTTGCATTAAAGTAAGTTTTTTCAATTAAATTTGAAGTATATCAAAGAGTAGGCAAGCAAAAGTTCATTGGGAAATAAGTTTATAAATATATATATATAAAGGTGTACACATGTATCAACATGGGTGTGTTATTAGCAGTAAAGTTTACTGGTTAAAATATGGATGCAAGATATGAGCTAAAAAATGCCATTGTATATGCCTCTCTAGCGTAGTATGAGCTTTTATGCATGGGAAATGACATGCCCCTATGTCATGTTATGTAATAATCGGGAAGACAATGCCCTCTAAAACATGCCCGTATTTCATAATATAGGACCATGTGTAGCTTAGTTACTTTATTTTTTGAAGACACAGGATGCCATATGCCCGTGTAATCGCCCATGTAACTCTCTGGAATATTATGACATAGCACAGGGAAACTTACACACCCGTAATATTGGTCGTTCAATCAACGTAATTTCACTGAATACTTAAAATATTTAATTCCTAATCGTATGTAAAGTAGTATTAGTTGGAAACAATCAATATTAATAGACATTTTCTAATAATGTTATACGTTTCAACTAACAAATTTATGTACAAAATTTAAAATAAATAATATAAATAAAACATAAAATTGTGTCCAAAAAATTAAAGCAATTTGTCACATGTACAACTAAATAATAATGAAAATGTTAATAAAAAGAAAGTTCATAAAACATGAACACTAGTTATAAAACTTCAATGAAACATATTCTTGAACGTTCACCTCCTCGCATCCTATTAAAATTTGCAAAACAAACAAAATTAAGTACTATATTATTTACATATTATTATAAACATAAAATAATAGTAGTAGTAGTTTTATGAATCAAAAAATATTTAAAAAACAAAGGCATAAAAATAATATAGCTTAATAAATTATGTTGATTTTCTGGATGTCTATCGCCCATCAAAGTATTCAACAAGTCTGAACATTGTTTGTTCCAGTTTTCTTGTTCTTACAATTGAGCAATCATTTCAGAAATTTGAGCTCTCAACTCTTGAACTTCTTCGGTGTTAGAGTTAGATGTCAACATTCCTCTTCTACTAGTTTTGTATCCCAAACCTCTTCCACGAACATAACCTGATCTTTGTACCAAATACTTGCATCAATGCATCATCTGGTGTAGGATTTTCTTCATTGTCATTCCTTGGTCGATTCTCAATTCTTTGCATTTCATGCTGTAAGATATAAAATTAGCATATAAATTTTTCTTATAGCTATTTAGTGCAAAATATTTGTCTATATATATATATATATATATATATATATGCACTTATATATATCCTAGACAACTCATGATCACAAAACTCTTATATGCCTTCCTCATTCTCAAAACCATGTGTCTCCATCCAAACTTAAGAGATATGAGGTACTTCACCTAGCTCTTTATCAATCTGTAATGTTAATTGTATAACTCACATTATTATAAAAAATAATAATAAAATTATAAATAAATGAGATATATTAGTTTTTGTGACAAATTTATTATAAATTACCATATCATATTCTACTTACACAAAAGGAGTAGGACCAATTAATGACATAATCTTTTATTTAGGACAATTACCTTTATTGGTTTCACTTGTAGCCTATACATCTTTAAAAACAATATTAATTTATAACTAAGATTTAAAAAACATATTTAAAAATTATAAAATTAAAACATTAGCAAAAAATATTCTTTACAAAATTTTTGAACAATGACTTCCACCCATCCCGTATTAGCCCTTAAGGTACATGTTGTAGTCGCTCGTCATCAGTCGATTATTTCAAATATCTTAAATACAGACTGTGCTTCCACTTTCAATATAATATTTTCATCTTATGAAAGCAATAATGTTCAAACTTTGCTTTCTTTATATTAGGTGTATCAACTTTGACTATCCCTTTTTCCTAAAGTTTTTTTTTTCCATTTAATTGGGCTTTCAGGACTAACATCAAAATAATCCTAAAAGACCATACAAATAAGAATTAATTTAAATTTTCAAAAACAAAAACTATTTAGGTAATAGTTATGAAAATGATTACCTTAATCATTTTCCATAATAGAGTCCGGTTTCTTTTTTCAATATCGTCCTATGACATAATTGGTGGTCCAAAAGACTGAGCAGAATTATCCCACTCACGATCTAGAGATGGCAGCAGTTGTATTCACACTGAAGATCTGGAGGCATTATCTGTACGGTGTCACTTATGAGATCTACACCGACCACAATAGCTTAAAGTATATCTTCGAGCAGAGGGATTTGAACTTAAGGCAAAGAAGATGGATGAAACTTCTGAAAGGCTACGATTGTTTGATTCTTTACTATCTAGGTAAGGCGAATGTAGTAGTTGATGCGTTGAGTAGAAAATCAGCAGGTAGTCTTGCCCATATTAGTACTGAGAGGAGACCAATTATTCAGGAGTTACATGAGCTGATTGATCAGAGTTTGCAGTGGAAAGTGACTAAGAAGTGCCTTTTAGCTCAGTTCAGAGTATGGTCTGTGTACTTGGATAAAGTTAAGGCAGCTCAAAGAAGGGACCCATAGTTGTAGAGAATTTTGTTTAAGGTGCAACAACGTTAATCCAGAGAGTTTGTGATTGATAGTGAGGGATTTTTACGCTTAGGTACTCGGTTGTGTGTGCCAGATGTTGATGATTTGAGGAAAGATATCTTAGAAGAGGCACATTTTTTTGCTTACAGTATTCATCCAGGTTCTACCAAGATGTATCATAATTTGAAGGATACATACTAGTGGAATGGAATGAAGAAGGATGTTGTAGAATTTGTATACAAGTGTCTCACATGTCAGCAGGTGAAATTAGAGCATTAGAGGCCCTCAGGATTGTTACAGCCCATGCCTATCCTAGAGTGGAAGTGGGATATGATTGCTATGGATTTTGTGACTGATTTTCCTCGGACGACAGGTGGATTTGATGCTATTTGGGTGATCATTGATAGGTTAACTAAGTCAGCTCACTTTCTACCATTTAAGAAGACATACTCTACTGACAGGTTGGCACGGTTGTATATCAGCAGAATTGTTTGTCTTCATAGAGTTACAGTAAGTATAATATCTGACAGAGGAGCCACTTTTACATTAGTTTTCTAGCAAGAATTGCATAAGGCATTGGGTACCAGACTTGACTTCAGCACAACATTCCATCCTTAAACTGATAGTCAGTTTGAGAGGACCATTCAGACTTTAGAGGATATGCTCCGAATGTGAGTGATGGACTTTGGAGGTTAATGGGATAATCATTTTCCACTGATTGAATTTGCATATAACAATAGTTATCATGCAAGTCTTGAGATGGCTCCGTATGAAGCTCTATATGGTAGGAAGTGCAGATCACCTATGTGTTGGGAAATTAGTGAGAGACAGCTGACAAGTCCAGAGTTGATGCAGATTACTTTTGAAAAAGTTCCTATCATTCAACAAAGGTTGAGGACAGCATATAGCAGGCAAAAGAGTTATGCTGATCCTAAAAGGAAGGATGTTTCCTTTCTAGTTGGAGATATGGTATTTCTGAAGGTATCTCTAATGAAGGGAGTTATGAGGTTCGGTAAGAAGGGTAAGTTGGCTCCGAGATACATTGGACCTTTCGAGATATGGTCACGAGTTGGGGAAATGGCCTATAGACTAGTGTTGCCACCTGAGTTATCTCAAATCCACCCAATGTTCCATGTGTCTATGTTGAGGAAGTATATTCATGATCCTTCTCACGTACTTTAGCCTCAAGCAGTGGAGCTCAGCGAAGATCTGTCTTATGAGGAGTATCCAGTAATGATTGTGGATCGCCAGCTTCACTCTCGAGAGATTCTAATGGTGAAAGTGCTTTGGAGTAACCACACAGCAAAAGATTGTACGTGGGAGGCAGAATCTGAGATGCAAGCCATCTATCCCTATCTTTTTCATCTATAAACTTTGTAATTCCTTACTTTTCTTTGAAATTTAAGGATGAATTTCTGTAAGGAGGGGAGACTGTAATACCCTATATTTTATTTAATAAAAGTAATTTCCGAATTTGTATTATTTTATTATTTAAAATGACATTGTTTATTATTATTATTATTATTATTATTATTATTATTATTATTAAACTACATTATTTGCATGGATATTTTATGTGTTATTATGTACATATATATATATATATATATAATTAGAGTTTAATTATTTTCATGTGTGTGTATTAATTTATTATTGTGTATATACATGTATATATGTATGTAGTATGTGTGTGTGTGTGTGTATACATATGTATATGTACTATGTGCATGTGTGTATGGTGGAGAATTAATGTATAATATTATAATATATATACATGTAAGAAAAACAACTTACCTCCCAAAAGAAAAGAAAAACCAGACCACCCACCCCCAAAACCTCACCAAGCTGCTGCCTTCCCCGTCCACCATCACCATCACTATCATCCTTCTCCTCTGGCATGTCTCAGCCCTTCCCGGAGCAGCCAGCACCACCAGCAACCTCTCCTTTCTCTTTTTTTCCTCTGATTTCTCCTTCTTCCTCACGTTTTAAAGTCTCCTCGCCTTTGCCGGAGCTAGATTGGTGTTGTCATTGCTCCCTCAACCTTCCTCACCTCCTTAGGTGTTAGTCCATGTTAAGCCTTGCCTCTGCCACCCATTTTCGGCACCGAAAAGTGAGGTTAAAGGTGAGTTGCGCAGAGTTGATTTCTGGTTGTCTGAGCTAATTTTTGTGTTAATCTTCAATTCTTCTAAGTTAGATGATGAATTCTGCAAAGTTAGAGGCTTAAATCTAATTTTGTATATTATTTTGATTTTTCTCAATTTTTGCATAATTTTATTTGATTTTTTATTTGATTTTATTTGATATTTAATTTGGATTTAATTAGTAATTAGAGTAGTTATTGTTAATTATTTTGGGTATATTAATTTTATTTGACATTATAGAAATTATTGTAAATTTTGAAATAATAGGTAAATGGTGTGTTTTTGTTGATAATATAATTAAATACTATGTTTTAGTTAATTTTGAGATAAAATGTGGTATTAAAATAATTTTTTTATAAATTATTTATTATTTTTAGTTAATTGATACTAACTATTTTTGAAAATTTATTCAAAATTAAATTATTTATTGTTTTGTGGGTTGAATGAGTTTTAATTAATATTATAGTATATTTAAACTAGTTGGGAAATTATAGTTTGAATTTGACTATTTTATGTTGAATATTTGGAAAGTTGGATTGTTATTTATATTATATTATTATTTGAAATTTTATTAAATTATGGTGGAAAATCATTTTATTTAGTGTTTTAAAAATTAAATAAATTAAATAATGATTTATTATTAATTTTTATTATTTTTGGTGATTTACTAAATTAATATTTAGTATTTGCTTATTTGTATTTTTGGTGAACCTCGGTTGGGAATTGTGTAGTTTGGGGTTCCAACCCGAGGTGTTGTGCCACTGTAAAATTTTGAAGTGTGTTTATTTGCAGGATTGACTCTACTTAGGATGTTCATTTTACAGAGAAAACTCTACCGAATTTTTGATAGATTTCTCGTAAAACGTGACACCGGGTCAATCCTAAAATTTTTATTCTAAGTTCGAATCGAGTCTTCCTTAGAAACTCTAGAAGTTAGGTTTCTATTTTCTGATTGTCATTTCATTTTCTGTCTTTTAGCTGCCCCTCCAGTTGCGTCTACCAGTCAAGTTCGGACACGATGTGCCAGACGAGCACCTTTATCCTGTAAGTTAATATTTGATTTGAGTGTCGAGTCTTTTAATTTAAATTATATTAAATTCTTATGAATTTAATTTTATGAGATTCTAGTCAGCATTATTCATAGGATTTTACATGATTTAATTTATAGTTGATTTATTTTATTTTATTTTATTTTATTTATTGTAATTTTAATTATTTTATTTATTTTCTTTTATTTTTAAATAAACCACGGTAGAACGGGCTACCTAATGTGTTTTATCCGGACCGTGTGCGCACTGGTAAAATATGTGATTAATTAATTATATTACTGGGGCCGATGGTCTGGTGATGCTTTGCTTTCGGACACTGCCAACAGTATAATATTTATTTATTTAATAAATACTGGGGCCGAAGGTCTGGTGATGCTTTGGTCTTGGACACCGCCAGTATAATTTTAATATATATTTATTAAATCACTGGGGCCAAAGGTCTGGTGATGCTTTACTCTCGGACACCGCTAGTGATATTGGATTAAGAGATACAACTGCGGCTGTGTATCCTGGTGATGCCTTGCTCTCGGGATCCGGCAGTCTTGGATATAAGTGAGTCATATGACTGTTAAAAATTTATAAATCGAGTTCTACCCCAAAATTTTTTTATACTGCAACAATTTAAAAAAAAAAGACATTTAAATATCTATTTCTTCTCCTTTAAAAAAAATGGATTTATTATATGTATACCAAATGGTTGGAATAAAATTATATTATATTATATTTCCATAAAATTTATTTTAATGATGTTTTCAAACCGCATTCATTCCTTTATTAACTTACTCAGTGAGGTCTGACTCCCCTCAATTTATTTTTTTAGGAGTTTGGGAGTTTTCTGTTAGGCCTACTTCTCTTCGCCGTGTAGCTTCGTCACCGGCTATTCTACGTAGGTCTATTTAGTTGTGTTGTATTTACTTTCGCGTACCACAATAGAGAAAATTGTATAATTGCATACTTTATTTGGAATTTCATGTATTTATAATTTATGTACCGAGATACTATTTGTATAACTGATGTTTATTTATTTTATGCACTGATATTATGGTTTAAATTATATTGAGAAAAATCAGTTTGATAATATGTATTGTGATTTTACTATGTATTGTAAGGTTTCAAAGTTTAAATATTCTGCTATTTATCTTTTAAGGCTTACTATAGGTTTCAGTAGCTTTATATTTTCCCATTCCCTAGTGTCGGTCACGTGCCCTTGAGTTCGGGTCATGACATAAACCCCTTTCTCAACATTTAGCAATGTAAAAATAAAGAAATATGCATGCATATACATAATGATGTATTATGCAAAATTAAGAATGATCAAACCAAGGAATAGCTAATTCATAACAAGCATGGCTTTTTTAACAATCAAATTCAACATAAAAATTACATTAAGAAAAAAAAATTACCAGTTATGCCTACGAATTTCTCCAAACCACAAGTTTTTTATTCGAGCCCAAATAATGGTAACACAAATAATAAGAAGCATGAATATGAGAAATTTAATTCAAATATCATTAATCTCAGAGTTTTAATTATAAAACACAGCAACTAGGTCAAGTTTTGTGGTACTTGTTGCCAAATTACACATGAAAATAAAGAAAATGAATCAACTAATAGATTGGAATTCAAAAGAATCAACCAAATAAGAGAAATAAAATTATTAAAAGCCACTCAGTGGTCCCCCATAATGGTCCCCTTATATCTCTTATCAAGCAAAGGCTAAAGCTAATTAGCAAAGTCATACTTTTAAACAATTACATTCATCATAAATAAAATTTTGGTTTTTAAAAAACAAACCATTACCTGTTTTCTGCTTTTGATATGCTCCAATCCAATATTTTTTTTTATTCCGAGCAACTTGGAAATTGAGAATGAGTAGGAATGATAGAAGTTTATTTCAAATACAAGTATTTAAGTCCTTTAGTTATATTAAACTACTACTAGGTTATGAAAAAGAAAAATTGCCCCCATATTTTCTCTTTTTTTGCACCTAAAAAGGTTTGTCCCCAAATCCATTATTAATTTTCCTAAACAAAAACTGTCCCAAATTGAAAAAACAAACCATGATTAGGAGACAGTTATGTATTTGGTGCCTTATTCAATTACTTAATTTGATAAAGGACTATTATTTTTTTCTTGTCCCCAATTGTTGTCCCCTTAACTATCTTTTTTTGTAGTGAAACATATGCGCACATATTTTGTTAAAAACTTATGTTATTAATGCATTATTAATAATTTTACAATAATTAATATTTAATTTTGTCAATTTAAGATAATTTTAATAATAGGATTTACATTTAATTTTTTAAAATTATCTTAATTATATATATATATATATATATATATATATATATATATATAACTTGAATTTCATTGTTCATCTACAGTGATTTTTATGATTATTGATTTTGTGCTTATTTGCAAAATTGCCACCGTATTTTTACCTTCTAGGAATGGTCAAACTTTGGAGCGACCTAGTTTGGGTTTTTTAGTTTTTTCCTTTTTCATTTAGGAAAATTTGTGGGACATTTGGCAACTTTACTGAATGGGACATCCATTCCATTTACGGGCCAAAGACAATGTTTAGTCTCAAGGGGACGTGAGATGTTTTGTGTTTATGAAGTCACCACCTAATTTTTAGAAAATCGAGAAAAGATAAAAGGGACAACACCAATGAGAATCATCTTTAGCATAGATTCTAGGTTCAGGAGATCGCATATACTTTTTGGTTATTTCTTATTATACAATACTCGATATATAGCTACTACAACACCCTAATTTCAGTGATGACAGTTCGATACATACACATTCACATGACGTAGTAAAGAATGATGGAAAGTAAAGAATATTAATTACAATTATTTACAAGACTTTCCTAGTAAATACATTCAAAAAGGAAAACGAGTACAAAAATGTAAATCTAGCCCTAGATCTAGAAAACACCTGCAAAACAGGGGTTGGCACAACTATGTGCAATTCCATCCACTTGGAAAGTAAGTAGGCATAAAATATTTAATCAATATATCATGAATAAGCATATAAATGCACATGGTTTATGCTCTTATAGAGAATATTGTATAATGCTTCTAAATGACAGCAAAAGAGTAAAAGAAGATGCGTAGTTACATCATTAGACCATAGGACAGAGGCTTTAGCTCGGGAATATAAACTTTCATGTTATGAATGCATTTTGATGCAAAAATGGGAAAAATACTTATTTTCATGTTTGAGAGATGGAAAAGTATAGTTCTAATGCAGTTTTAATGCAAAGGTTTGATTTTTATGTTGAAAATGCGAAATTTGTATATAAGATTTCCATATTAGAAGTGTGAGAAATATGCAAAAATGATGACATTGATATTTACTGGATACAAAATACATATTTTATGTGAAAAATGATAATTTTTCACATAAAACTGTAGAAAATGATGTGAAACTGCTCATTATAGTGTAAAAATATTATTTTTACAAAAAAAAAAGTCTTACATATGTAGAAGATGTAGAAATTATATGAAAATGATGAATTTTGTATTTTTGAAAATAAAATGAATGCTTGATGCAAGAATGATAATACATTTTCTTTTGTGATTTTTCACATTTCAAAACTAGAGGATGTAAAATGACAGTTTATTATACACAAAATAAAGAAGAGATTATTCAATCAACATGCAAATTGCTAGTCTCACCACACAATGACAATAATTTCCCAATTGATAATAAAATAAAATGCAAGGCAATAAAATAAATGTGCAAAAATTATTATTTGGTCCTCATATTCGACTGAGCTTAATTTTTGGTTTTTCAAAGCTTTAGCTTCATGTGATTTTTAAGTTTTCCTCATCGAGACGTTGAAAATGACGTGTAGAATGCAAGTTCGTACACCTTTTAAGTGTCTTTTAATAGAGATGTGGTTGGGTTCAATTAAAGTCGATTTAAAAATCCTATAAAAAAATACAATGAATGGGCTAAAAGTGTGTAAAATGGGAGTCCTAAGTCTTCAATTTTACAGAGTTTCTGTATGCCTGAAGCTTCCCCCCTAAATGGGTGGTGGAGATCAGTATTTATAGGGAAAAATAGTTTTTTTATGTGTGCCTACGCTTTTGGAGTGTATGTGTGTGCATAAATATGCTTGTGTATGTGTTTGAGAGCACGCATCTGCACGTGGGAGCACACAAACATGCACGAGAGTGCACGAATTTGTGCATTACGTCATCTTTTTTAGGTCTGCTTTTTGGGTTTATATAGTGTTTTTAAGGTTTTTTGGCTTTTCGGATGCGTTTTCGATGTCCGTTTTATCGAAATCAACTTTCATTTTTCATGAAGTTGGATTCTAGTCTTAAGAGATGAATACTGATCTAACAAGTTACATGTTTTAAGCAATGTTTGCTCGAAGTGAGTGACTTATCATTCCGATAATTCATAATTTATAAAACTGAAGTACGACTTCATGACTTGATGAGTGATTTCGCACTTTAGAGGCTTAATTTTGGGGGTTTTTTTAGACTTTAGCATGCTTCAGAGGCAGTACAAACAAACAGACACTAGTCATATTTAGGAAATTACTTTCACCATTGGACCTTTTAGGGGATAGTCAAAATTCGATGTATGACACCCTTATTGGAAACGACGTTGTCTTTTGCTGATTACCCTCCATGCCCTTGCTATCCACCTAGAAACAATGTCATTTGTATTCCCTTTACCTCTCCTATATTCGATTTCCTTATATGCCTTCATTTATCCTAGAAAATTGCCTTATTTATACTTAGTTCTCCATCATTTCGTGCTTTTTGCTCTTTAAAGCACTAATCTTCTCATTTCTTCTCCATTTTTCCCAATAGCCACGTCCTCCTTATATTCTCTTTCACCTCTCCTCTCATGATTTTTCCTTTGCTTTATCCTTTTATATATGCCTACTTTCTTTTTTCTATGTTAATAGTTTTTCCTATTTCTCTTTTGTGTTATCTTAATTTCTTTATCTAAGATTTTTATCTATTCTTGATCATTTGGTGTTGGTGAGAACATGTCCAGAGATCTTAACTTTCTCTTTTCCCAATGTTCCTTCATAATTTTTTAAAAAGAAGGATAAATGCAAAGTCCTTGACAATGTAATATTTCCTATATCCTTTAAGGGTTGCACTTTATTTTGAATTCAATTTTCCTATGTTTGCTTTTGTTTTCTATTTAGATATTATGTATTCAATTAGTTGCATGTTCCATTTGTTGTCAATTTGTTAGGTGTTGTGTTTTATTTCACTTTTTTTTCCATTCATGTCTTTTTCTATGTTCATTTGTGTTGTTTCAATGATTGTAGCTTGCTTCATGCATTTCCACATGTTTTGCTTGCCTCCATGTCTTGCACTTTAAATCAGGTGTCACTATTTAGTGTGTTATTTATTTTCTTATTGTGCTCATCGTTTTCCTCTTTTATTGTATTGGTGTTGCAAATTGATTCTTATGTTTACATGCTATGAGTGTTTAGAAAATTGAGAATTTTGATTCGTCAGTCTGCATAGTTAAATTATCTATAAATTTAGGGATGTATTGTCATGTGATGCAGCCTTTCAGTGTGAGAGTCATCTGCCTTATTTACTTGCTTGCATGTTTTCCTGTCTCGACCATCGTGTTTGGTTTCTTGAATGATGTATTATGTGCTATTTGAATTTACATTGTGATTTTTTATGCTTTTTTTTTGTTGATGTCTATGTCTAAGCGTTGAGTGGGGTTTAACATTTTTTTATTCCTTATGTAATTTATTTTGTTTAAAATTGGCTCTTGAATTGAGCATTTTCTACTTTGGCTTGAGTGGTGTGTTGACACTCGGTTTTCAACAGTCCTTTAAAGTGGTCCAATGACAAAAGTCTTTTATTGACCAGATAGTGAATGACCTCTCAAAAGGTTATCCATAACATGCTTCTAAAGTAGCAAAACCCAAAACCCTTAACCGAGTTTTAAAATCATTGAACTGGACACTTAAATTAGAAGCTTAAGTCATTGAACCAGAGGCTTAAAAGGCCAAATATCCTTTTTAAACATCCAAGTAAGGGTTTTACTTTGAAAATTGAGCCTTAAGTGCAAAATCAAAACTTGAAAACCTTAAATCAAGGCTTTAAGAAGCTTAACCGAAGTTTCTAAAGGTCCAGTTTGCTGTTTTCTGGATTGAATCGTGTCCGAATGCAGAAAAAATCACTGAACCAGACTTAGTGGGCCTAAAAGATCCCTAAGACATTCAAGTTTTGAAAATGACCCAAAAACGAACAGAAAACACGCGTGAGTTTTAAAAAACCCTTGTGACTTATTAATCCACATGTATAAATTACTTATCTACACATATGGATGCAACCCACATGCGTGAATTTTAACCCACACACATGGATTAACTCAATGGGTCTAGATTTCTATAAATTAATCATTTTTCTTATTTTATGAGACTTTTTGGCGAATTTTTAGAGAATTTTTTAATACTAGATGATTTATTTAGGCAATTTTAGACACTTTTTAGAAAAAAATTTTAAAATGTTTTTATTTTGAGCTTCAAACCCCTATGAAACAATGCAAAAAAAAAAATGCATACAGTAACATTTTATAAGTGACATATTTTACAAATGTCATTTTAAATGAATAAAATCATATTTGAAAGACATTTTTTAAAAAATGTTACTATAAATTTTTTTAATTACAATAATTTTCTAATTAAACTGATATTTAATACAAAACGTTACTATAATTTGAAGTTTTGCAACATTTACTACTCTTATTTAATGTTATTATAATTTCAAATCAAAATTAAAATTAGGTGTATCTTACTTTTGCTTTAAATAAATTAAATTAAAATTGACTCCTTTTTATCTCTAAAAAATTATGATATTTTAAATTTTTTTACTCAAGAATCATTTATCTTTTAGTGATTGAAACAAAAAGGAACTCTTATCTCTTAATTTTTTTGGGTATATTTAGAACTTTTTATCGCTTCATTTATTTATTTAATCTCTTATTTGAAGAGGTTGATGGGAATGTGTCCAAGGAGAACAGTGAGTTTGGGACACAGCTTGATGGAGAAGGGTTTAAATTTTAATATCCAATGGAGAAATATTTTTTCAAGAATTTCGAAGGAGAAAAGAAGTTTCTTGGTAGTTGCCCCCACCACGTATTCTGTTAGTACTACCTCTACTACTACGCTTGATGATGCTCTCAAAGTAGCCTCTTCGATCTCATCCTGGTAATTTTTCATTTTTTTTTGTTTATAGTTATATTTAATTGTTATATAAGCATTAAATAAATTTTATTTTCCATATTATTGTTTTTTTGGCTAATATTATTTTTTAAAATATATATAACTTTACAATTTATGAGCAATAATAGATATTAAAATAGCTTTTTAATTTTCAATAAACCTTCACACATATTAATATTGTCATAAGTTGTTAAATATAAAAAATAAATTTGTAAAATAATTATTTAAAGTGACATTTTTCAAATAGTATAATAAGTGAATTTAAATACTAATATATAAATATGCATGGTAACATAATATTAATTTAACCAATATAATAAAAGTGTTGCAATATAGTATTTTAGTTATGTTTAATAAACGTAGTACAGATATTTTTAAGCAATATTTTTAAAATTTTATTATATGGTAGGTAGTATTATGGCATTTAATAAATACTTTTTTATAATGTTTATTAAATATTAATTTAAGTGAATTTATTGTAACATAAAAAACACACAAAAAATTATTATAAATGTTATTATAAATGAATATCAATAAATAATGAAGATATTGATTTAATATCTAGCCACACTGAATAAAGCCACATTTGAATAACATTTTTAAAAAATATTGGTATAGATTTATAATAACATATTTTATATTTTATATAATATTTGATCAATCTCATTATAAGCATTTTTTGTTGTAGTGAAAAAGGGTGACCGGCTCAGGAGACCAAAATCTCTACACACAAAAACTCTTTTTTTTTTTTAGGATTTTTAGCACCAAATATCCAAACCCGACTTCTACTTTATGATGTAGTGGAAAAGTGATAATCAAGGAATTAATGTTTGTTGAATCGTACATGACTGCCAAATACTAATATTCTATAACTTGTAATTCACAAATTTAGGAAATAAGCATCAAAATTCAAGGAATTTTAGAAATTAAAACGAATTCGAAATCTTATTAATCATAATGATAACCAAAAGTTCTAAAACAAAGCTTAAATAGAAAAAAAAAACCCTAAACAAAAAGAATCCCAAACAAAATAAGAAAAATCCTAAAACAACTAAAAATAGAAAACTGCCAATTTACAGGCCTAAATAATTGAAGTTACCCAAAAAACAACATAGCACACGAGCAAAGCTCGTGATTTGTGATCATTGGGCCGATTCTAATCAAATTGGGCTCTTGTCGAGCCAAAATTTGAAACTTAAAAGTTATTGAAAATTACAAAAATGCCACTAATATCATTTTTCATAATTTTCCATAAATTGAATTGCAAGTTCTTCGACGCCCACATCACTTTGTCAAAGCATGCATCAATAGTAATTTCCGATAAACCAATTAATTAGTTTTATAAATTTTACATTTTTATTTTATTTATACTATAAAAAGTTCTATTTTTATTTATTTATTATTTTTCTCTTCATCTCCTTCTTATTTTTTTTATTTTATAAACTTTTTTATTATTATGTATTATAATTTTTATTTTTTTGTTATTACTTTATTTTATTTCTATTTTCTTTAAATCCCTACTTCTACAACTTCTTTTTCTTTTTTTTATTCTTAACTTTTTTTATTTTATTTATTTCACATTATTTTCATCATGTTTGTATCTCATGCATTTTTTTTATTTTGATATTATTTTTATGTTGAAGTTGTAATTTTGGTGGTGGTGATGTGGATTTAGAATTATTTATTTGTCCATTTGACAAATTTATGTGAATATTGTATTTTTGGATATTTTAGACCACACCCATTTACATTCATCCTGAAGTTTTTATTTTTATTAATAATTTCTTGTTTTATTAACCAAGTCCTCATTTTTTATGATAGAAATTGCATTTTTGAGCAAATATCATTGTAGAGAACTCTATTTTAATAAAGTTTGTTTTATTCTATTATCAAAATACCTTTTTACCTCATTTGTTTATTTTTAGCATAAAAATTTCATTTTTGCTTTATTCTTGATAAAAATTTCATTTTTATTATTTTTGTATAATAAAAATGATGTTCTTTAATTTAAAATTTTCTACTTTATTCATCATATAAAGTGGGTAACTTTATGAATCAACAATATTGATAGTTATTTCTTTTAACAAGACCATGCATTCATCGTACTGTTTTGTTCTTTTTTCCAGAAAATCATTGTTGTTTGCTTCCTGCGTCAACCCCCCTGCTGTTTTAGCTCCTTTTTTTTTTTAGGTATTTTTTTTCCCATCTGTTCCTTTTTAAATGTGCCATTTATATTGGCAGCATGTTTGATGCAGCGTCATCTTTCATTTTTTTCTTTGTAACTATAATTCTTTTCTGGAACTAGGCTTGGAGCTTTGGGTTTGCATTTAATGCTTCAAGGGCATGGCCCGAGCGGTTGGTCCAGTTTATACTCATGTTATGCTGATGTGTCTTGCTCTAATTAGACAGCTTCCCTTGCATCAGGTGTTATACTATTATTGCTTTTCTTGGAACTGCATTATGACATTAGCCCACACCGATTACGCTATATGGGTTCTCAATTAGGGTTTCTTAATTTTATGCGCATGCCTTATGCCTTGTCTTGCTTTGTTTCTTTTTCCTGAATTGTCTGGAAGCACATTTGATTTAATGCACCTTTATACTATTTTGTTAGGTTTATTCTCATTTGACGTATGTGTTGTTGGACTTGACGTGCATTTATTTCTTTTTTTTGTGTTCAGTATATTTTCTGTTTTGTTTGCTTCTATATTTTTCATGGTTGTTTGGCTCCATGTGTATTTGATGTTATTTTATTTCCCTGGCTCCTTTTTTTGCCTGCTCTTTGCACCTGACCAGCCATCGTTTTTGAGGTTCTGTGCTGTAAGTCGTTTTCATCTTATTTGTTATGCCTCTTGGGCGTAAAAAAAGTGATTTTTTCATGCTGTCATTCGGCTTTGAAGGCCCATTTTCAATCCAACTCTATATTCATCCATTTTTGCATTTGTTAACCTTTGTCTTTTCGGGCTTTAGAGATTACAGTAACCTTTGTTTGTGGCTAACTGCTGGTCCTTTTTTTAAAGTAAGAAAAAATTGTTGCGCTTTATTTTTTTTGCATGTTTCTTTTATTATCAACTTTTATGTTTTCCTGTTTACTATCTCCCTTCACTCTTCCTATTCTGATCCATTTTTCCCCTTTGGACTGTTCTTTTGCATTGGCTTTTATTTTTTGATTCCTATCATGGCTTTCTAATTCTTTTTTTTTTTTTTGAAAAAATTATTGTCCTAAACTTTTCTTTGGCTTAAAAAATTGCACTGTAATCTTCTTTCATAAGCCTTAATTAAATAAAGAAGGCCATATGCAGTAGTCCCGCTTGGCCTTACATTTAAATAATAACTTATGCATTTTTTCACTGTCTCTGTTCTTTGTTTTGCATTGCTTGGTTGATCTGAATTATTTTTCTTCATTTTTTAAGATTAATGAAGCAAGTTAGATTTTGCATATTATTGCATTAATTGAGTTTTTTTTTTATTATTAGCAGTCAGTTATGGCAATCATTAAGCTCCTTATAGCTCCCATTCTTGAACATGTTTTGTAAACTTTTGGTCTTTCCTAAGCTATATTTGATTAACAATAAAAGGACGGTCGTGCATTTACATGTACCGTTTATTACTTGATGAGGATAGCGGTGGAAAAAATAGATATATATCTTATATGGTTGGCATATGTTTTGAATCTATGCTTGACGCAAAAAATTCTTTAAGCATGGTTGCTTTTGAACATTTGAAAATAATGTATGATCTTGACTTAGTTGACTATAATCATAAAAAGTTAGTTTTGTTGAAGCTTAACAATTATCCCAGTAATAATGAACTGCAAGTTATTTGTACTGCGTGTTGATAATTTGCTTTTTGGAACTCTTAAGCAGAAATCCTATGAGTAATCAACAAAGGGCAATGTAAAAGGTGGGGAGAATCCCCACAAACCTTCTGATACCTAAATCAGAGTATATACAGAGAGAATCTAGAGAGAGAAGGAGAACAATAAGAATATAAAAGAATAAAATAAATGAGGGATATGAGGTCCTATTTATAGTGATAGTGATGTTCAAACCTAAAAGAAGTAGGATTCCTCTTTGACTAGGAATCCTAAACCAATTGAGAGAGTGCTCCTTCTCTTTTAGGAGTCTTCTGTTTCGGGAACCTTTTCCTAGATGTCGTTGGATGTCTTTTCTCTCCAAGAAACCTTTATAGAAAATAGAGGCCTTAATTAAATAAAAATATATATGTGGGGTATCAAGAGTCCTCCCTGCGAGTATGTTTGAATATTTATGTTCGATGTATCTAAGTCTAAAAGGGATGGCAACGTCACTCTTCCACTTAAAGAGAGATTACTTAATTACATATGATGTGGAAAGGTGAGTTAAGGTGGCCAACCTCAATCACAAGAAAAGATAAAGCTCGGAACCGAGTCTTGGAATCATCGTGTAAGGACATCATTGAAGTGTCAATTGGACTTTAAGTGTACAAAATCTGCAAAAAAAAAAAAAAAAGATATGTAATGGATTAACCCATCAGTGTGGAGACAAAGTGACGGAACCAATCGTCACTGGAATTTTAATGCTCGGTGCATTAAAAGCGTGGCTCGAGTGTCAATCCTTAGTACTATGGAAGCGACCTGAGGGAGCCAACTTTAGTCATTGGACTTAGATGCTTGGTATAATGACGTGAGGCTTACATGCTCGGAACCTCAGTACTGTAGAAGCGACCTGAGGGTGTCAGCTTTAGTCACTGGACTTAGATTCTTAGTGCATTAGAAGTGCGACCCAAGTGTCGTATAGTCTCGGTGCCTTGAAAGTGTAGTTCGGATGACAACCCTCAGTACTATAAAAGTGACATGAGGGAACCAGCTTCAGCCACTGGAGATTGTGATGCTCACTATGAAGGGAGAGTTGTCAATGGTGCGCCTGGGATGTACGTCTACTATGTCGTTTCGATGCCCCTCATTTTTTTAAAAAATTTGAATTGCGTAACTGTCGTGTGTTAAAAGATAAGACATTTCGACTGCCATAATAATGACAACTCAATTAATAAGTTTTCCCATTTACCAGACTGCCCTTAATGATATGGGAGAAATTAAAGTTTTTATGATGGTAGTTAATGGTTTGTTTTAAAGCCTTTTGTTGTCCTATGAATATCTTTGTTTCTTCGATGTGTTGCATTTTTGCTTCTTGCTATCTTGTTGGCCTCTTCGATCTTCTTTGCTTAATTTTTCTTCTGTCACCAAGCTTTTCCTGCAGCAACCCCTGCGCTCTATAACCAGGTGATCCTTTTTTTTTCCTACATTACTCTTTTTTCTGCTTATTAGATAAATTCATGGCACCAAGGGAACAAGTTAGCTCTAATCTATTCATTTTTAGAATAGATAAGGAGTTGTTAGGGTGGTATTAGAGGCGTTTTAGTATTCCTGTTGATTTCACCTTGCACATCGTTGATAGAAAATTTAGAGCCCATACTCCCATGCTAGGCTTCAATAGGTTAGTTGTGTATTTTGACCAATTATAGGGGGGGTATGAAGTTCCCACTAGATCCTTTTGTAAAAACATTCTTGAATAGGTATAATATAGCACCCGGTCAGCTTCATCCTAATAGTTACTGGATTTTGACCGGGTTTATATAGTTGATGCATGAGGAGGGTAAGGAGCCAGACTTAGACGTCCTGTGATACTTATATAGGCTGATTAAGAAGAAAGAGGAGCTGATGTTCTCATTATTGGCCATCCCAAACCACAGTCTTTTTATGAAGTTTTTGGACCTTCATAAGAAGTGAAGGCAAAAAATTTTTATTTTTAAGCACCACTCGAACTTCGTAGATGTTCGGCGAATGTGGTCCGACGAGTACTATAGGATGAAGCAGCCTCTAAAATTGTTCGACCATGATACCAAGATGGTCCTGAGACTTCATCTCAATGGTCTGGCTGATGCTCAGTTAATAAAAAATGTATCGAGAAGATACCGGTGGAGAGTCTGCCCAAATTGTGTACAATCGACTAGTACATTTTCATCGTGGAAAGGTATCTCTCTGACTTATATTTTTATCTTTTTATTTGTATATGGCTAACTTTTTTACGTTTATGGACAAGATTCGAATTGTAGTTGATAAGCCAGAGATACAAATAGAAGCTCCGGTCTTTTCTCTATCACCCGAACCTGCGACCCTCGTAGTCCCGGATGAAGTTGTAGCCAGTTTGAAAGAGAAGTCTATAGCCAAGTCTTCTTAGATTTAAAAAGGTGAAAGGCAAAAAAGGCATCTCATAGACAGAGACTCTGATGCTGAGGAGCTGGATGAAGAAATATTTGTCCAGTGTCTGAGGCTCTTTAGGTGTCCAGACATGAGAACTTAGATTCTGAACAAAATGAAACCACCAAGTGTCTCGAACACCTAGATTAGATATCAGTATGCTAAGTCCTTGAGGCTACTGGTCAATATGCAGTGGTGGACAGAGGAAGGTCGTGAGGAGCTATTTAGCTCCATGATTAGGAATTCATTAGAAGTAAGTTTGCAATATTATTTAATCTTTTATGTTTCAGGCTTCAAGGTAATGACACAAGTTTTATGTTCTCAGATAACTCAGGGGTTGCTTCTGGCAAAGGATGAGTATTTCTTCCTAAAGAACCAATATAGCTTAAAAGAGACGGAGGTCGGGACCATAGCGATTGACTTTAAAAAGAAGTTAGACAAAGCGAAGGTGATGCTAGAACTCTGCCAGACCAAATATGTAGAGGCCAAGTTTGAAGTGGAGGCGAGCCAGAAGAAGGTGGCCGAGCTAAAGCACATTTAAGCTCAGCTAATGAGGAGGATTAAGGACCAAGACTCCCGGATTGCCGATTTGGAAAGGAAGTTGAGCGAGGCCTAAAAAGCCCAAGGTCTAGGGGTCTCTTAAGGCATATAAGTTCGAGTGTAAGAGAGTCCTGCTTTCCCAATATCTGACTCTAGACTTAACTGACTTAGATAAGATAACGCCAGTTGACCTGGCTAAGATCGCTTCTGAGGAGGACGCCTGGAATAAGGCCTCTACCCTTCGTATGAGAAATTTTTTTAAATCGGTTTAAGGGTCATCTTCTAGGTCTCATGCACCTATCAGTGCCATTAATGCTGCTCCCCCTCCTGTCTCAGAGTCAGATCCATCTGATGTTCATTTGGTAGACTAGAGATTTCTTTTTTTTTTTGTAATTAAATTTTGTAATATAATTTCCCTTAAATGAATGAAAATACTTTATTGAATGGTGTTTCAAATACATCTATTAGTAATATTTTTGGAGACAGTCTGAGTTCCAGTATCATTATAATTCCTTACCTTGTTTGTGTCTTATTCTGTATGCTCCTTTAGATGTTCGCTTTAAAATCTGATAAAGGCCTTCCTAATTGGGTTTAAGTTTACCGATACCGGAGTTGCCCTTGCTGATGTTTGCCTTTTTTAGCACCTAGTCTCCTATATTGTATTGTCTTGGGTGGATGCACTTGAGATGATATTATATTATCTTCCTTTTGTGTGCCTCTGTGATGGTGAATGCCCATTCTCTTCTTTCTTCCAATAGATTTAGGCATATCCAATTGTTAATATTATTGATGTCCTGATCCAGTTCTCTGCTGACCCAGTAACTTGGTGATCCAATTTCTACTAGTATCACTGCGTCCATACTATAGGTTAGCCTAAATGGTGTTTCTTCTGTGGATGATCTGGGTGTAGTCCTGTACACCCAAATAACATTGTTGAGTTTTAGACCCAGTTTCCTTTTTTTTCATCCAGCCTCTTCTTCAATCCTTACATGATAATCCTGTTGGTGACTTCTGTTTATCCATTTGTATATGGGTGGGCTACCGAGGTGAAACAAAGATTTATTTTGAGGTCAGAGCAGAACCTTCTAAACTTCTCATTATTGAACTATTTCCTATTTTTCATGATCAGGGTGTGTGGTATTCTGAACCTCCAGATGATTTCTCTCAAGAAGAAGTGTTGGATACAGGCTTCTATAATGGTCGATACAGCTTTAACTTCTACCCACTTAGTGAAATGGTCTATGACCACAATCAAGAATTTATTTTGTGATGTGGAGGTTAGGAAGGGACCTAGGATGTCCATTCCCTATACTACAAAGGGCTAAGGGCTGCCAATTGAATGTTGAGGGTTAGAGGGCTTATTATTGAGACGGGTGAATTGTTGGCACTTATAGCATCCTGAGTTAGCTTCTGAGCATCCCTGGATATGGTGGGCTAGTAGTATCCTTACAGTAGTGCTTTCTTGGTTAATGTGTAATGTGATTCGTGCGCTCCATAAATGCCTTCGTGGATTTCCCTGAGTATGTAGTTCCCTTCCTCTAGGGATACACATTTAGACCATGGATGTAAGAGGGATATTATGTAGAGTTCTCTGTGAAGTATAGCAGGCTACTTTTATCTTTAGTTTCTTAGCTTTCAATTTGTCTTCTGGGAGTGTCCCATTTATGAGATATTGGACAATCAGCTTTATCTACTCTGGGCTTTCCGGTATCTCCAAGATGTCTGGATCTTCGATATTAGGTCTAGCTAGTGCTTCGGTGAGCTCCATGTCTCTGAACACTAATTGTCTTCAGCTGCTGACTTGGCCAAAAGATCAACTTTTGAGTTTTCATTTCGAGGTATCTGCACTATTTCCCACTATCCCCCATCTTGCTTAATCTTCTTCAGGAGTTGCATGACTTTCCCAACATATTTAGCGATGCACGGATCCTTAATTTGGAATGTCCCTTGGACCTGGTTTACTACCAATTAAGAGTTCGAGTGTATCTGAGATGCTCAGCTTTGACTTCAGAAACTAGCTTTAATCCTATGATGAGTGCCTTATACTCTATAACATTGTTAGTTATGTTATACTTTATCTAAAATACATATTTAATAAGAAATTTATGCGATCCTTTAAGGATTATCTAGACACCAGATCCTTGAGTGGAGGATGCCCCATCAACATAGAGCTTCTACTTTAGTGCATTAGTGATGGTAAGATCTTCTGGTATCATCTCTTGAATAAAATCTGCTAATGCTTGAGCCTTCACCTATTGACGGGACTCATAGTTGATGTCGAATTCTTTGAGTAATACCGACCATTGGCCAATCTACCTGAAGTCTCAGGTTTTTTCAATATTTTTTGCAAGGGGAAGTTGGTTCTTACAATAATGGGATGAGCCTAGAAGTAATGTATGAGCTTCCGAGATGCATAGACGACAACCATGGCCAATTTATCTAGCATTGGGTACTGAACCTCAGATCCTCGGAGTATTTTACTGATATAGTATATCAGGCTTTACTAGCTCTCTTCCTCCTTTACTAGTACTGAAGCTATGCATTCTTAGCCCACAAAGAGGTATAAGTACAGTATTTCCTCTAGGACTGGCCTGTTGAGCAGAGGTGGTAAGGATATGAATTTTCTAATATCTTCAAAGGCTGCCTAGTAGTCTTTAGTCCAAATAAATTTTGTGACATTTTTTAAAGCTCAAAATAGCAGTAGGCATCACTTGGTCGAGCAAGAGATGAAATGCCTCAACGCCGTGATCCTGCCATTTAGTTTTTGTAGTTCGTGGATAGTCTTTGGAGCTTTCATATTAAGAATTCCTTTCATCTTTTTTGGGTTGGCCTCAATACCTTTATAGGATATTATAAATCCCAAGAATTTTCCTACCTTGACACTGAAGACACACTTCTCTGGATTCAGCTTAATCCTGGACTGGCTCAGTAATTGGAGGACCTGATCTAAATTCACAGGATGTTGCTCTGCATGCTTACTTTTGATAATAATGTCATCTACGTATACTTCCACATTTCTCCCAATCTGGTCTCGGAGTACAAGGTTCATCATCCTCTGATAGGTTGCTCCAACATTCTTTAATCTGAAAGGCATTACTTTATAATAGTAAAGACCTTCGTGGGCAATGAAGGATGTTTTCTCTTGGTCTTCTTCCTTCATTAGTATATGGTGATATCCTTGACCTATGTCGACAAAATTGTATAGACCGTGACTGGCAGTGGAGTCTACTAGTTGGTTGATTATTGGCAGTGAGTAGCTATCTTTAGGACATGCTCGATTGAGGTCACTATAGTCCACACCCATTCTATATTTTTCATTTAATTTCTTTACTAGCACCACGTTGGCTACCCATTCAGGGTGGGTAACTATTTTTATGAACTCGGCTTCTAGTAGCTTCTTTGTTTCTTTGGCTATTATCTTCTGCCTCTTGAATGCAAAAGTTCTCTTCTTTTAGATCACTAGCTTTACCCTTGGTCTAATGTTCAAGCTATGTGAGGCAATTTGAGGATCTACACTAGTTATCTCCAACGCTTGAGAGCTAAAACCACTTGAGTGCTTGGTGAGGACTTTATAATTCCTTGCCTAGTTTCAAAGTCAAGTTCATTGCCGATCTTTACTGTCTTCCCATTAATAATTTATAATTTATAAGTGTCATCGATCGGTTCAAGTCTGGCTCTTTATTTCTCTATCTCTTAAATTTCTAAGGGGAATGCTTTTATTTGAGGTTTGATTGCCATCTGGTAGCGTTACCTAGCCATGTGCTGATCTCCACGGATTGTAAAAGTTCTACCCTCAATTGGAATCTTCATGGTCAGGTATCGGATACTTGTGACTGCATAGGTTTCGTAGAGTGTTGGCAATCCTATGATGCCATTATATGCTAATAGGAGATCCACTATATTGAATAGGGCTTTAATAACTTTCGTTTCTTCAATGTCCCGATTTTTGAATTCTAGACGTAGCTTTATAATTCTCATAAGCTATATGGTTCCTTTGCAGAAGTTTATAATGAGATTTTAGATAGCTTTTAGGTTAGTGACGAAACCTCCTATTGCTTTGTAAGCATTCCAAGACAGTGCATTGATGGCACTCCTGTCATCAACCAATAACCTCTTCATCAGATAATTATTAATGTATGTGCTTACTATCAAGGCATCATTGTATAGGTGCCGAATATGATCGCCGTCCTCAGAATCAAACATGATGATCTCTCTCTTCTTGAGGGTCGGTCCTTCTCCATGGCTTCTCTTAGGTCTCTTCTCAGCGTTTTCTCCTCCAATTATCATGCTAATGACCCTGGCTAGTTCGATTTGGGCCTTTTTTGGTTCTGGCCTGTCTCATTCTTGCACATCTGGATTCCTAGTTCCTCTAGATGTGTCGGTGAAGTTGCCAAGTCTGCCATTTTACACTAGTCTTCTTTAATTCTCTGCAAACCTCAATGTTATGTCTATAGTCCTGGTGATACTGGCAATAGTGTCCTCTATCTTGCGTGGCTCTCCAGTTTGAGTTTATTCTTCTGGTCGGCATAATTCCCACTCTATTTTGTTTGACCCATATGAGGATCCTGAATCTAAATGTATTTAAACGTGTGTATCTATCGGCTTCCTTTTCAAGTTTTTCTACTAAATTTTTGAAATTTGTTCATGGAAAGCTTGCTCTTCTAGGTCTTGAATTCTCTTTTCTAACTAGTGTTTTTTTCTTCCTCCCTTCTCATCCTTCTATTTTCATCTATTTTTATCATTTTAACCGCCATGGTCATCACCTCCGCGAAAGTGCCAAGTTCTTTTATCATTATCTTGTCTTTAAGTTTTTTGAGTTTGGTGCAATTCTTGGGGGCTTTGATAGCAACTTCTTCTACAAGATTTTTGATTTGCATAGCTACTTTGTTGAATCGATCTAAGTAACTTCGTAGTGATTCATCAACCTCTTATCGGCACATTCAAAGGTCATTGATGTTTTTGGCTGGAGGTTGGTGATGAATCTAGTTCGGAACATCTCTGTTAGGTCTTCAAAAGAAGTGATGGAGTTCTCAGGAAGTCGATGAAACCATTTTTGAGCATTTTTCGTGAGCATGCTTAGGAAAACTCTGCACATGATTTCGTCATTTATGTTCTGGAGCAACATTCTTATACTAAATGAGGAAACATGGTTGATGGGATCTCTAGTTCCATTATATTGATCTAGTTATGGTATCCTGAGTTTGGTTAGGATTTTTGTATGGATTATTCTCTTTATGAAGGGTGTTCTGCCTTCCATAACACATTCATCTTCCTTCCTCGGTCTCATGCAGGCTTTGTGTATAGCTTCTTCAACCTTTCGAGTTAATTATGAATCATCAAAAGCTAGAATTGTGGAGCTGGATTCTCCTTCTGGAACTTTACTTTTCCCCTTGCTCCCTCTGGGCAATTCCGAAGGTATGGTATTTTCTATGTTAGCTAGTCCATGGTTGCCACTTTAAATTAAGGTGTTCAATTGTTGCTGCATTAAGGCTATCTAGGCTTGGATGTTTTGTATTATTGCTTCTTTGTTTATTGGGGTGATGTTGAGTGTTTGAGTCACGATGTTTAGGTTGGACGTAGTTATGGATAGTGTTTCTGTTAGATTTGGAAAAAGTACGAAAGGTATAGGTCGATAATGATGTTGTAAGGGGGCATAATATGAGAAGTCGGTGTCGAGAGCCAGCTACCTTTGGGTGTTTCCAAAAGGAATGTGCGTATGACCATATGAAGGTCTGGCATATTGGAAAGTGGCTGGAGATACTACCGTTGGGAGAGGTGCTGACAAATTAATTAGAGGAATGAGGATGAAGAGGTTAGTGTGAGTGTCAAGAGTTGAGATTGACGGTGGGCTAGAAGTCATAGCATTAACGTCTTAATTTGGCAGATGCACGAATGACTTTTTCTCAAGAGTTACCACAAACAGCGCCACTTAATAACTTGCTTTCCGGAACTCTTGAGCTGGAACCCTGCGAGTAGTCAACAAAAGGCAACGTAAGAAGTGGGAAGGATCTCTAAAAACCCTTTGATGCCCAAGTTAGAGTATATAGAGAGAGAAGGAGAACAATAAGAATACAAAAGAAAAGAAAAAATAAGAATGAAGAATATGAGGTACTATTTATAGCGATAATGATGTTCAAACCTAAAAGGAATATAATTTCTCTTTAATTAGAAATTCTAAACCAATTGGGAGAGTGTTCCTTTTCTTTTAGAAATCTTTTATTTCGGGAATTTTTTTCTGAATGTTTTTTATTATCTTTCCTTTTCAAATAATATGTACAGAAAAAAGAAATTTTAATTAAACAAAAATATATACAAAAAGTATAACCTATAATTATGTCTTCGGCCAATATATTTTGTTGATGCCGATGCAAATCGTCTGATGTAATTTTTTAGAGTTTTTTTAGCGTTGTTTTTGCTGGCACTAAATAGTAGTGTCAATCGTGTACTTCCTTTTTTGGACATCTAATATTTTATTGCTTATGTGTATAAACAACATGTTAGTTATGGAGTGCTATTTTTTGTTGTTTTTTTTTTTTTTCCCTTTTCTCATTTCTGAAAGCTAAATCTATTGTTTTTCAAAAACGCTTGACATTTAGTGTTTGCTTTGCCGGTAATTTTCTAGATTTTTCACTTTTTTGTTAAAAGTTTTAAGTCATTTAACATTTTTTAGAAAAAGTCGGTCCGCCAACTGAATTGTGAATTCACATTATTTTTTCCTTTTCCAAGACTGTCCAATCGTTTGATTGGATTTTCTCATGCGTACACTTTTTAATCCCCTCTATTTTTAGTTTATGTTAATTTTTTTATTCTTTTTGTTTAAACAAAACAATTTCTCTGTTTAATCCCTTAATTTTTTTGCATAATTTTTTTACATGTACGGCGAAGCTGTTTCATCTATTAAGTATATACGTGATCGATCATGTTTCTTATGTTTATGAATTAGAGGTTAGGCTTAATGTCTTTGCATTATGCAAATGTATTAAGTTTTTATAGACTTCTCGAATTGTTTTTTTCTTAATCGTCCATTTTAATTTTATCTAAATTTATGTCGCGATTAGACTTTGTTATTGCATGCACATGCTTCCAGGTTTATAGCTTGAGTTTGAGTTGATAATTTAATTAGATTTCATTAATTTATGTCAACCGTCTATTCGTTTATTAGCGTATCTGATTTGTTGGTTTGCATTACTGTTGTTATTTTTTTATACACATGTTCAATATTTTTTTGCGAGTGATTTTTACAGCAGTGCAGTTTGGATCTTTATATTTTCTAGTACGGTCATTTCATTTGTTTCCTTTTTCCTGTCATGCCTTCGCATGCGTTTTCGAATTTTTTTTATAGATATATATATTTCAGATTTTAGCTTTAGGGTATCCAAAACTAATGTGGGTGTGCTAGCACCTTTTACAGTCTCACTATTATTTTCTCTCTATGGGTATTTTCTTTTAACAAAAGAAGTAGAATAAGGAAGAGGAGAATGAGTTTTACAAAACTTTAGAGAAAGAGACATATTTATAGGCATCTCGTCTAGGGTTTTTCAAACCCTTTACTTATCAAAATAATTTTGGTAAACTTAAACTTCTATTTCTACTTTGATTTTTATTCCAAAATAGAACAATTTTCTATTTTTTTAAGTAACACTTATCTTATATATATATATATGAAAGGTAAGTGTTAAGCTTACCAAAACTATTTTGGTAAGTAAAGGGTTTGAAAAAATCTAGGTGAGATACCTATAAATATATTCTTTTGGAAAGATTATCATTGGGTTAATTAACCCAAGTCTACATTGAACCTGTTTTAAGTATATGACTCTATAGATTTACATAACGTTGGCAGTGGGTCTAAAATTTTCATTTTAACCCACAAATCATAAATGGTCTCAATTAAGACATTATGACTTTTCAAGTTGTATGAAGACCAACAATTTGATATAACCTAATACATAGTGTGTATTATAGTTATTTTGTCATGCGATATCTTGATTGAACATAAGACATAGTTTATGTCATCCTTATATAGTTTAATCATATTATTTTTCGATCCCAAGTAGACTGATATTGATAACTTTTTTTTTATATTGATAACTGTTTATCAACTCATTCTAGTATGACTATGCATTTTTCTCCAGTCTAACTTATTGAGGGACCCACAAATATCTTTTTAAAATAATTGAGGGATAAATTTCATCTTAATCACTCACATTCCTTACATAACTCATTCTATATCCAATCATAACCGATTTTAAAATCCAACTAAAGATGATGTAATAATGTATCAAAATATTTGTCATGTAGGAAATCATGGTGATTTCATGTTAGAGGACTCAAATAATACTACTATAATGAGAATTATTTATGACAATTATCCATATAGTTTTCTTATAGTAGGTCGATCTAGTACATTATTTCGCTAAATATGGATTTATGAGTTTGACTCAATAACTTATATACATGACCAGTAAAACATAATAATCAATCAATCTCATACTAGTCTTCATTCATTGTTGTTCCCACAACAATGATCGACTAGGGATATTTTAGAATAGAATTCAAGTATCACCTAAGAGTTTTACCATCAAATCACATACTTGTTGACCTTATGTAGAATAAACAACTTATTAGAATTAGCCAGTAATATTAAAAATGTCTCTTTATTAATAAAATAGAAATATGACAAAGTCAAAGTATGACCATTACACAATTGGCCTAAGACATATTACTAACAAAATGTTTGGACATTTAATTGGCTTTTTTAAAAAATAATTTGATGTCACATTGATATGTCGATTTTATTGTTTATTGTCAACAAAAATATGTTGTTCAAATAGCAATAATTCTGCCAACTTTGCTACACTTTCAAACAGCTTTGGCAATGATTTCAATGGAATTAATGCTTCATTATTGAGATCTATGTCGCATGTAAATCCATGAAAAAATGAATTTATTTGGAAATGTATAGTTTAATGATATTTTCAATATGAATAGAATTCAATTAGATCATTATGGTCAAATGGCTAGAATGAGGTTATCAATAAAAAAAAGTCACTCAGTGACCTTTGCTTCCATTAACCAATCACCCTGCATACACTCGACTTCCCAAATTTGTCGTGGTGTATGACAAGCAAAGAGTAATGTGTTTTTAAGTAAAGATGAGTTATTTTATTCAAAATAATTTTTTTTCTCCTAACTGTCTTGTCTTAATGGTTTTATTTAATTTTTAAAGGGCACTGCTCATAGAAATTAGACATAGGTCATCCAGACAAACAATGCATGTTTTGTGGGGCTTTGCATTCGAATGTAGAATGTGTTAAAGCTTCTAGGATTCATGGAAAAAAAATCTATTCATTTGTTGTAAAAAGGGTATAATTAAATTGTCATTTCTTGCCGAAACTCTACAATTCCTTGATGGTGTTTTGACACAAACTGGTAATGTTCTTGCTTTTGAATTTTGAGAAAATATAAGATTATATAGTTCAATGTTTGCTTTTACATTGACGGGAGGTAAAATTGATTACAAAACTAATAAAAAATGAGGACCATATATTTTTAGAATATGTAGACAAAACCTTCATGTGATTAGCTCTTTACTTCTAGATGATGGAGCTAGATCTAATTTGTGCAATTATAGATATACAATGTGGAGAATGAAACAAACAACCAAATTTCTTCATTTTTAAATGATGAATCACCTTAAAATATTAACATTATGATTGTTAAAGGTTTAATTAAAATGTTTGATGAAATAAACATAATAGCAAAGTCATTTAGAATGATGAGATAGATCAGAGAAAGTGATGTATTAGTTCTAAATTTGAAGTTGTTTAGCAGGAGAACTCACGATAGTTAAAAGTATTCAATTCCTTCATCTTTTGAAAATCGCTAGCAAATAGAGTACAATAGAGGTTAAATGAGGGAACAACTCTTAAACATTTAATTGTGTAATTTATTTACAATTTTAATTATTTTTTACAAAGTTAATGACCCAAGGAAATTTTTTGAATCATTTTGAAAAAAAAAATTCCGATGATATTAAGCATGATTTGACAACTACATTGAATGTTTCGTTTAAATAATTATTAAAACAATATTTAAAAATAAATTTTTATTGGAACTTGAAAAAAAATTTTAACTGTAACAACTTATCACTTTTGAATTTTGATTTGCTGCAACTTAATTATCTATTTAATTATGATAAAAACAATATATTGCTCCTTAAAGAACTGAATTATGACATGGATGAGCTTTGAGAGAAACATATGAGGTTATTGCATTCTTTAAATGAAGAGCAAAGAAAGATTTATGATGACGTTCTTGATGTTGTCATATATGGATCTAGAGGTCAATTTTTTGTTTACGGTTATAGTGGTATAAGGAAAACATATTTTTATCATTTTTAAAAGCAAATGGTATGATTATTCTGGTTATTGCTTCATCTAGAATTGCATCTTTGTGGTTGTTTGTGCTCAAATAACTCATTCTAGATTTTGAATATCTTTAAATATTGATAAGCATTGAACATGTCAGATAAAAAAAGGAATAAAATTGATTAAAGAAACAAGATTGATAATTTTGGATGAAGCTCTTATGAGCTATAGATATTATTTTGAAGTGGTCGATAGATCTTTAAGGGATATATTGTGTGTGTCTGAAGCTAGGTTGATAGGAGAAATAACATGTCATAATTAGTTAGGTTAATTGAAGAAATAAGACTAATCATTTGGGATGAAGCTCCTATGACCTATAAATATTATTTTGAAGCGATCAATAGATCTTTAAAGGATATATTGTGTGTTTCCAAAGTTGATAGGGAGACAAAAGATTTGAGGTAAAACCATCTTGTTTGGAGGTGATTTTTGCCAAATTCTCCTAGTTTTTTTAGGAAGTTACAAGGAGGATATTATGAACATTTCAATCATGCATTCGCATTTATGGCAATATTTTAAAGCTTATAAGGTAACTATTAATATGTGCTTGACATTAGTGAATGTGTCATGCAAAACAAAAAAGATGAACTATTAAAATTTTCAAAATGGATTCTATTAGTGATGGAACTGCTGAAAAGGTTAGCATTAGAACAAACAAAGGTGAAGTAAATTTTATTGAAGTACTGAATAACTTGATAATAAAAAATTGTGATAATCCAATTAATTCAATAATACATAAGACGTATCCAAACTTTAAAAATATATATTTCGATAATTCATATATAAAAAATAGAATGATTATATCTCCAATGAATGACATTGTTGATATTATTAATTGAGAAATGTTGAATTTGGTTTTAGAAAAGGAAAAATTTTACTATGCAATATGTAATAAATCTATCGACAACGATGGATTAGACATTCTTGATAAATTGAATTTTTGAATTCTTTAAACTTTGATGGTTTCCCTCAACATGGATTTTAACTTAAAAAAATATTTTGGCTATGTTGCTTCATAATATTAATTCAAGTATCGAATTGTGTAATGGTACTTGGTTGATGGTTATAGAATTAAGTGTGAAGGTCATAAAAGAAATTATATTAACCGATTCTCATTATAGTGAAAAAGTTTTCATACTCCACTTGTTCTGACATATAATAATAATAAATGTCTATTTATATTAAAAAGACACTAATTTTCTATAAAAATTTGTTATTGCATGACAATAAATAAAAGTTAGGGATAGATATTAGAAAGGGTTGGATTATATTTGCACAATAATGTTTTTACACACGGTCAGTTGTATGTTTCACTTTCTAGATTTACTTCTTACAATGGGCTAAGAAATATTGATAAATAAAAAACAAGACGGATGAAAATGATGAATATATGCAATATACTATGAACATTGTATATTGAGAAAATTTTTATGATATCATTGTACATTGCTGAAACATGGTTTGCATATATTGTTTTTCATTTTTTTTCTATTATGTTGATTTGTTCTAAAAACATTACTAATTCATTTTGGATTTTTTATTTGCAATTATTATATCGAATTTTTCTGTTTTGTTACTTGACAGTTGTCATAGCACTATGACTTATATGATGATATCTTAAATTAACAATGCAAAAAAAAAAAAATATATTCAAATCAAAGTTCATATAGCTTGAGTGTGGGAGTCTGTAAACATTAGCAAATCTAATGAAATATACAATTTGGAATTCTTGATGCTTAATGAAGAGGTAATCTAATTTTTTCTTTCCGTCTTCTTTTCTAAATCTGTATGTTATAAAAATTTTTGCTTATTTTTATTGATAGGCAAACACGATGCAAAGAACAATATCGAAGCAGTTAATCCATCATTTCAGGCATATGTCTGGTTTTATAATCATACATGCACAATCAAGCTATAAAGTTAATCATCATCCATACCAGATCAAGTTGTTTTGAAATACCTTTTTGAGAGTTTTTAATGATGAGGATTGTCAAATTCCCTTTGATAGATTTGAGTTTCTTGGGTTTGAAGAAGTTAGATCAAGGGTTGGCAATAAAACTTTCTTAACTAGTATGTATAGCGCTATTAATGAATTGTATTGACTAGAACAAAAAAGTAGCCAATCTTTTTGCATTAGCCTTATGGATTTTGTTGAGTTTATGACATGAATTTTATAGAGATTTGATGGTTTTGAGGTTTTGGATCATGCCACGGTTGTGCTTAGGTCATGTTTAGCTATTTGTTATGTCTAGTAAGGAGCATGGACTAAGTATAGGCATGTTGGCACCTGTGTTGAAATTTTTCATTTTGTTTAGAGTGTGACACAGCCTGAGACATGGTCATGTCATGGCTATGTCAGGATTTGCTATTTAGTCCAATAAGTAGCATGACTTGAAGCACAAGCATGACATGACCTTATGATGAATAGGATTGTTGGTCGTAATTTAGAAAACTATTTTTCTCTTTGTTTTGACTCCACTTTTACCTTATTTATATAAATACCTATTTTTAGGGTTTGGCAACTAAGATCTCATCATTGCTAGCCATCCTAACACTCATTTATATGCTCTTTTATAATATAGTGAAACCCTTACCTCCTTTGGCTGTGATTTTTCCCTGTCTTGAGGTTTTTCACGTAAATTCTTATGGGTTGTTTCTTTACTTCTTTATTTTTACCATTATTCTTTTGTGTTTAATTATTTGTTTATGCACTCTGATTACTTCCGTTGCTGAATAGATTTCATGAATATTTTTGCCGACTTTTGTCATTTCTAACTTTCATTTGTTTTTTTTTTCCTTTTTTCCCTTTCTATCCATCCATGTCTCTATCTTATATTTGTATGTATAGATATCTCTAGATAGGTAACATCGATCAAGAAATGTGAGGAGGTCTATATTATCAGATAAATTGCTAGGAAAAAGAGAATTAAGATAAAAAGAAGAAGAAGCTAAGTATGCATAATTACTTAAATAATTTATTTTTTTCCATTTGTTTTTCTACATAGCTGATTGTATTTTTTCTTAAATATGTATAAGAATGATAAGATGGACATAACACTATGGGATAAGTCAACAGGATTATTTCTAGAGGACGATGTTCTTAATATGGATTAATATGGTCCGATGATTATTGCATGCCTTTTGATGACTGTTATTTTTTACAGAGCTTGCATTATTTTTTAAATAAAAACTTATGATTTAGATTGTTTTATCGTGCTACAGCGAATTCATTTTGATATAAACTATATTTATTTACATCAATTTCTAAATGAAATTACAGTTAATAGTACTTTGGCAACTAGGTTTCTCATTAATCTCGACATTCCTAAGATTAATTCTATAAAGGACATGTGATTCACTTTTAACTTTAGTTTAAATTTTTTTATCAATTGGCTACTTTGTGCCTTTTTAATTTTTGTGTGTATCTCTTTGCAGCTTGCAGCAACCTTTTAAGAGAATATTAAGACATAATGTTGAAGCTTGTGCTTTTAAGAACATTAATGCATATAGAGACAATTCATCGTAGAATTGCCCAACTTTTATCCCTTAGTATTCACTCTGATAAAGCATGCGTCTACTTTTTAAAAATTTTTATGTAATTCTATATATTGTGTATCGAATAAAATGCACTAATGTAATATTTTTGTAGATAGGATATTAAATTCACTTGCAAGGCAACAATCAAAACTATGGATATCACAGGTGGGTGGTGGTATAAAGCATGCCTGCAATACAAGAGTAGTGTTTAGAGTTATAACGAGTAAGTATGGTGTAATAGTTGTGGAGTTCTTTAAAACAATTTTATAAATTAGTAATGTTTTCTTTTTAGAAAAAAAAAAAAGCTTTTCTTTTTCCAATATTTTATTTTTCATGTTTGCTTTCATTATATGTAATTGTTCCTTTTTTTAGGTATAAACTGAATGGGATCGTTGAACATGCAATTAGAGTGGCATCTTTTCTTATATTTGGATTGTAGAATGCTAATCTAATCGGTTTCCTACCTATACATGTGAAAAAAGTTACAAGGATCACATGTTAGTTCCGTCTTTGATGACATGCATTTATGGACTTGACGTTAGGTTGTTATTAGCAACAAAATCAAAGATTTATACAATCTTTCTTCTAAGGTTGTGCATATATTTTGAGAGGATTGTATAGGTACTCCAATCAAGTGAGAAAAATTAAAAAATTCCTTTCACGAGTTTGACTTTGTTTTCACAGGCCCATTTCTTCTAATGTTAGTAGACTAGCCAAAAAATCTCTTGATTTTTCTAGTAGTAACTGCGGTAAGGTTGGCAATGCATCTAAACCTTCTCATGTTGTGGAGGTTCTAGTTACTTTAATAGCTATCGATCAATCATAGGTTAATTTGTTTCAAGATGAATAGCCTGTCAAGAAACCATACATTAGGTTTTTTTCATAATAACAAATATGTCACTTATTTTTATTTAAGACAATTTCAACATTGAGTTGTTCTTATTGCTTATAGGATTTTTTATTTACAGGTTTGATGATTATGGTGTAGGTGAAATCTAAACCCATTACTTTTAAAGAATAAAAAAAAATCATATAATGCTTATTATAGAATGTTTAATTTTTTTTTCCTTTTTTTTTGAATAACTTTTGTTGGTGAACTAGCAAATGTTATCTTAGATGCTTAAGTGATTATGATTGAATTTTATATTATTTCATTTTTTTTCATACCATTATCAAAGTTAAAATGTTTTAATATTGCCCATGTCGAAGCTCGAGTAAACTTCCTCATATATATATATATATATATATATATATTAAAAAATTAAAAGAGCTATTAAGCTCTTCGATTATGACCTCGTCAACTCTCATGGATCAAGTTGTTGACTTGATAGTTAAGTTCACCAACTATGAAGGTGATATTCACTAGGCTCTTCTTGAGGCTAGTAACTTGAGATTCAATAGTTTCCCTCATTAAAGCCTTAGATTGTCCTCGCTTGGCCTTTAAACGTTGATCCTCACACCCATAGGTCTTCTCAATGTGTTTCTTCTCGATAATGGCAACAATAAATCCTTCCTCACTTATCATGCTCAAATCACCCAACTAGTGTTACCTATGACTAAAACCTTTACTTTGATATCACCTATCATGAAGTTAGACTTTAATGCTAGCTTAACTTGTGTAACACTTACTCTTTCTTATGAGTGAAGTAGATCTAAGTAAACCTTTGTGTGAGTTTAAGTGAAAATGAGGTGAGTAAATAAGCAGTAAGAGGTTTATGATGAGTTTGATTAATGTAGAGAGCATAAGAGTCTATAAAGAGTATGTGTGTATTCAACTTTTTATCATCCTTTAAAAATGAGAGGGATGGCCTATTTTCTCCACCTCCTTAATGTGTGGCTACAATTAATTCTTCTAGATATTTACAAGAAATATCTTATGTACAAAGCTTCCTAAGCAAGCTACTTCAAGGAAAAATCTAGAGTCAAGCTGTATAAAATGTTTAAATAGGAAACAAAGGAACTTTTTAGAAGTTAGGAGTTATAAACATTAGATATTAGATGAAAAGGGAATATTCTAGAGAGGCAACCTTCCTTGCCTTTTGTAAGAAATTTCTAAACATAGTCTTAAGTCTTAAGAGGAAGCCATCAGTTTTAGGCATTTCCAGCATGTTCTGGCACTCTCTAAAGACTTTCTTTATACACATAAACATATGTCTTGGACTAGGCAGCATGAAAATGCCCTAGAGGGGGGGGTGAATAGGGCTAATTAAGGTTGTAGAGAAAAATTGAAAACTTAAATAGAAAATTAAAACATATTTAGGAAGAATGAATAATAACAAGAATAAGTACAAGTAAGAAAAGATGAACACAAAGAATTAAGAAGTTTGGTTCCTTAATGAACTGACATCTCTACCTAAATTATCCTTAAGTTAGGATTTTCAATTATATAAGCCAATTTTATTCCTAAGATTGATTACAAAATGGTGTTTTCAATGGCTCACACCAAACCTTATAACAATGAGTTTTCTAGACTCACTCGAAACTTTTTTCCAAGTGTTTTTAAGGCTTACACTTAAACCTTTCCATAAGAGATTTTAAGGTTAACTCAAAACCTTTTCAATAAGTGTTTTTCATAAGGGCTTAACATTAACCTAAGTTAATTGATCCTCACTACCCCTTTTCTTTACCCTAAAAAAGTGTAGTTTAGAGAATTATATCAACTAACTCACCCTAACTCTCACAAGAGTGGTACACACAAAATTAATAAGAGTTTGTTTACAAATAAAGAATATAAAAAAGAAGAATTGTGAAAGAAATAAATTCAGCTTAATGACTTTACATAATAATTTATTCCACAAAGTGTCTAACTCTTCAAATGATGTCTTAAGCTTTTTTTTATAGAGAAGGGGCCAAAATATGGCTATTAGAACTTTGATTTTCATCCCCAACAAACCTACATCTTCTTTTATTTTATTTTTTCACTTTTTGCAAAAAATAAAAAGGTGCACATAACCGTGATGGGAGGTGTCAGGATCATGACCTTCATTTTCATAACCATTAGAGCTTTGCAATTGCTATTACAAAGGTTGCCACAGTGCTCACAATCTTGGTCACAACCATGACATAACATGTAACAATCATGACCACACCTGTGAAAGCTATTGCCTCTTTTAAATCCAAAAAGTTTTTCTTTCTCTGAAACATAATTAGGATGCTCCTGATCATGAGGACAATGATCATGACTGTGAGGGTCATTGCCACTCCAAATGATATGTATTTGGCTTGTGAGAGTGCTCATGATTGTGATGCCACCTATAAGCATCCTTGCCTTCATGTTTTAAGCTCTATAACTTCATCTAATAAGTGTAGTCTTATACCTGACTAATATACACACTTAAACACATATTAATATATTAAAATTGATTATTAAAGTCAAAACCAAGATTAGTTTGAGATTACTCAATACCTTGATCATGCAAAGGGTCAACATAGCATGCAACCCAATACTTGCACACATTAGCTTGATCTCTCCCATGTGCACACAATATGGGCCTAAATAACTATCAAGGCAAGGCAGGCTGTAACAGTAGACTCCTTTTCAACGTCTCTTTACTAATGCTATATTTTTAAGGGAAGTTTTCACAAATAATCCAAAAAGTAAAAAGCATATAAAAAATAATGTTGACTTTTATTCTTTCAAAAACAAACTTTTCCAAAAAAATATTCTTTCAATTTTGAATCTTTATCATTCTTTATATTTTCCTTAGAGTTTTTTTTTTTTTAATAAAATGACAACAATGCTTTGAATTTGATTCTTGGGCAAAATCTTGGGCGTCAGTGGGTTTTAACCAAAATCTTGGGAAAAACTCTTGGGCATTAGTGAATTTGTTTCTTGGGCATAAGTGGTTTTTAACCAAAGTCCTTTTTTCATTTTTTTACTTTTATTTATTTATATTTTCTGTTTATTCTGTTTATTTCTATCTCACATTTTATAATTATTATTTTACCTATTATTTTATGTCATTTTATGTAATTTGTTTGTATCTTGTTCTTTATTTCATGCATTCAATTATATTCTAGGAAAATTACAATTACCCCTTAAACTTGGTCAAACCTATTAATCCATCCTTGTATTTTTAAAAGTCAACTAATAACCCATTATATTTAATTTTATTAACTATTTCCCTTTTACTAATTAAATACCCTCTCATTTTTTATATTTTTATTGCAAATTTAAGGGATTATTTAGTTAGAAGAAGAAAAAATAGTTAATAAAATCACAATTGAGAAGGCATTTAGTTAACTTTTGAAAATGTAGGGATGAACTAGTAAATTAGAACAAACCTTAGGGAATGATTGTAATTTTCCCTATATTTCATTGTAATGTTGAAATTAATGCTTTTTTTCTTATTCATATTTTATTTTATGTCATTATGTTGTTTTATTTGTAGTTATTAATTTTATTCCTATTTATTATTTTTCTAAATAATACATTATTAATTCTATTTTTTTTTACTTTATTATTAAAAATAGTTATTATATTAAGTAGGAATATTAGATTAAACCGTCATTTGCCTTTTAATTAATTTTTAAAATTAGGTTATTTATATTGTAATTAATTTCATATTAAGTTTTAATTTCTTAGTTTCAAGAAACAATTTTAATAAATTTAGTAAATAAAATTTGTTGAATTATTAATTGTTGAGTAATTTAATTGGTAGAATTTGTAGTATATTTTATTTTAACAGAATTTTTTGTTTATTGATTAATGTTTATTTTTGTTTGTAAATTTTGTTTCTTGTTGTTGTTTTTTTTATTATTTTTGGTTATTTTCAATTTTTTTTGTTGTAATTTTTTGTTTTTATTGTTTTTGTTTGTTGTTTTTCATTTGTTAATTTTTGTTATTTTGTTATTTCAGTTGTTTTTGATGTAATCTTTTGGTTTTTTTATTGTTTTTATTTGCTGATTTTTTTTATTTTCATATGTTTTTGTTGTATTCTTTTGTTTTTAGTTGTTTCTTGTTGTTTTCATTTGTTTTTTTTTTGTTTTCTTTGTTAATTTTTATTGTGTTTTTATTTTTGTTGTATTTTTTTAGTTTTTTTTCTGTTTGTTTTGCTGTTTTCATTTGTTGGTTTTTGTTATTTTGTTGCTTTTAGTTGTTTTTGTTGTATTCTCTTCTTTTTAGTTGTTTTTGTTTATTACTGAAAAAATAACAAATAACAACCAAAACAACAACAAAAACATATGCAAAAACAACAAACATCAATAAAAAAAAAACACTGCAAAAACAACAAACATCGGCCAAAACAATTAAAAATAACAACCAAAGGCAACAAAAAAATTATGAAATATATCAGAAAATTATTATTTTTATTATTAATACTAACAAATGTATAAATTTTATTAAAAAAATAATTATTGAAGATTGTAAGTAATTTTTAGTTTAATTAGCTCAATTTTTATATTCTAAATAATTTTAAATAATTATTCTAAATAATGATAAGTTCCAAAATTGAAAACCTATTTGTAAAATTAGGCTATATAATTATAATTTAATCAAACCCTAATTATTCTGAATAATTAGGTTAGTTTTAAATAGCTTATTCAAAATTTTCATAAGAAATTAAGCTAATTAAAATTATTTAGAATATAAAAATAAAATAAATATATACTATCAACTTCAATTAAAAATAACAATAATTACATAAAAATGAATAAATATATTCAAATGAATTACATAGTAAAAAAAAAAGTCAAAAGGAAAAATAAAAGGAAAAACAAAAGTAAAACAGCAAGGACCAAAAATCAAAGAAACAAAAACACAGAAACATATTTATAAACACGGAGGTCAAAGTGGATCCACTGTAATTTCTTCTTTTTTTTTTTTAATGAAATGTTTAATAATAAAGTTTGTAAGCATTAGTTAGATTGTAGTAAATTTTATTTTTACTTTCATTTAGTTATTTTAGCTTATCCATATACTTTAAATTAGAAAATCAATAATTATTTTTTCTCAAAAGTATACTATTAATAAAAATGAGGAATAATTTTTCCTATTGAGATTTAGAATTTGAAATGTTTTGATAATCATTTTACAATTTGTTTAGATGTTAAACATTTTGGAAGAGGAGAAATGACCCAATTGAGAACATTAAATTTATTTTGGGATAAAAACATTTACAATTCTAAAAGTTATATAGTTTTTACAATTAAATTTTGAATGCTTAATTTTTACTATAAATTTTAAAAAAAAATTTCGTTAGTCAACCATTAAAACTAAACTTTTTTTTTTACATTTTAGTTATAAAAAATTTTAAATAAATAATTTTAATTTTATTTATAATTTATTATATTATTAAATTTTCATAGTAAAAATAAAAATAAAAATTATTAGTTTCAATAACAATGACAAATAAAATTAATTAAGTATTATTTTAATAATTTAAAATAAATAATTTTAATAATTTATTATTTAATTAATACATCATATACAAATAAATTTTTTTATTTACATAAATTCAATTAGTTTTTCAATATTATATTTGTATTAGAATTTAAATATCTATTCAATTCAATTTTCTATTTTAAATTCAATTGAATTTAAAAATTATTTAAAATATAACACAAATTATAACATTATCAAAATTAATTGAGCTTTATCCATATAAAAAAGTATTCATTTACGATATATTAATTAAAATTATATATTTAAAAAATTTAATTAATTTTATGTAACGTTGCTTATTAAACTAGTAATTTATAAAAAAAATATTTTTAATTTTTAGTTTTTGGTATTATTTTAGTGATAACAACATTCTTAGTATCTAATAACTATATAAATCACTAAAATAATATTAAAAAAATAAAAAATAACAAAAAAATTTATATGGATAAAACTCAATCAATTTTGACAATGTTATAATTTGTGTTATATATATATATATATAAGGGTGAGTTATTATTATTTTAAAAATTATTATTTTGTAAAATTAAAAAAAAAAAAGGTTAAAAATGATTTTTTTTTCTTTTTCTTTTCCTTTCTCTTCTTTTCGTTCTTCTTCCCTTCCCCATCGACAACGCCACCACCCACTTACCACTGCCACTCCAGTAACCCTATGTCATCATCAGAAGTTGCCAAACGCCAATAGCAGCTCACCTCCACCAGTGGACTGCTCCCCTTCCTCCTTTCCTTCCTCTTCCTCTTCTTTCCTTCAGTGCCGGTTTGGAGAGGATGTCACTGGTGACATTTCCGGCTACCTCAAGTGCAATTGCTAGTCTTGATCGAATCCTAACATCTTGGGCTTCGATTCCCCTCACCCAATTTCTTCGGGCAACTCCGGGAAGCACCTCAAATCTGGGTAATTGATTTTAAGTTGATTTTTAGTTATTTTGTTTAATTGAGCTTGAATTGGATTTAATTAGATATAATTGCTTTGAAATTAAATGTAATTGAAGTCTTGATATTTTTTATGTGATTTTTATTTATTTTTCTAAATTTTTCGAGTTCGGGTTCATGTTCACATTATTGTTCCGGCTTGAAAAATTTTATATTTTTAACAAATTCTATTAATTATGTAGAGTAAACTTTGTAAAGGAAGTTTTGTGAAATTATGCATGGAAATTTAAATATGAATTTGTAGACAGCGGGGTTTAGCGCGCGTCCAAGATTTTAGCAACAACAACACTGTTTGAGCTCAGGGCTCTAGAGAACACACTAACCATTGTCACAAAGACATGGCGTGAAGATGAGGAGTCGCCACCCAGGGTAATAACTGGGACAAATCGAAAAGGTGGCACTCAATTCCCTAAAAGAAAGTTAGTATCACAACCAGGAGATTCTGGATACGGAATACCAACTTCTTTCAATCTTGTGTTCATTTAGAATTACTTTATAAAATATTATCTTATTCTCTATTTACATGCAATTTCATATAAATCCTAAAAATAATCAACTCCAAGGCAAACTAGTCATGAAATATACAAGTAAATAATGCATTCAATAAATAACATAATCCCTAAGTTAGTTTAATCTACATGGATTTTAAATAAATGAGCTAAAGTCTACATATGTTAAATTATAAGTGAACCTAAAGACCTAACTCCTTTTGATTTAATTAAATGAACCTAAGTCTACTAATTTTAATTCTAAATATGAGCTTAAATTTACAAATTATGGAATATTTAAATTAGTGGGCCTAATTCTACATGTTTTAATTAAATGGTGATCTTAAATCTACAAATTATGAAAGAAGACTTAAATTAAGTGGACTAAGTCTAAATTAATTAAATTAAATTAGGTGAGCCTATGTCTAATTAACTAAATGGACCTAAGGATATTTCTAATCTAAAATCTAATTTATTATAGACCTAAAAATATATTTTAATTAATTAAACCGAATTAATTTTTAAGTAAGATGAGCTAAAAGAATTACCTAAACTTAAATAAATAAATTAAAGTCTAAAATGGGCTTAAGGCCCAAAACACATATAATAAATGTAATAACCCGAATATGTTAAATTATTTATAAAAATATTGAGGTTTTCAAGGATACAAATTTTCTTTAATTTATATTGTTATAATTCATATATTAAATTATTATATTTAAGAACTAAATTTAAAATTCCATTGGAAACTATTAATAATATTGCTTTCACATTATTTTATTCTTATGCACATATCTTACTATTTTAAATTTGTCCAAATATTATTAGTAGCACTACTATTATTAACTATTATAATTGTAGTATTTTTTTTTTATCTAGAGGTATATTAATAACATTGTTATATACTTAAATTATCTACCATATATATACATACATACATATATATATATATATACACACACACACACATGGATGTATCCTATTTAAACTACTTTATATATATATATGTTATGTGGCTGAGGATTTTCTTTTTCCAAACCAAAAAGAAGAACGTTCAGTTAACCCCTATCTCCTCTCCCTCCCTTTTTTCTTTTCTCTTCTTCACGCTATTTTCTCTTCCTCATCTTCGTGCGCCTGAACCAGCAGCCACCCAGTCCCTTCTCCGTCTATTTCCTTCTTCCTTTATCGTCATCTCAGCAACAGCATGAGCAGAGGCAACAACAGCATCAGGTCCAGCATCGTGCAGGAGCAGCAACATGAACAGTAACGTGAAGCAGTAACAGGGACAGCATCAGCCTTCTTCCACTTGATTTTAGCTTAGTTTAGGTGAGTTTTAGGTTAGTTGGTTATTAGTTGATTTTAGTTAGTTTTTGGGTTAATTTTTTGTTTTGTTAATTTTGAATTGTTTGTTTAAATTATGCAAAAAATTATTTTAATTATTTGGGGTAACTGTGGTTGATTAATGTATATTTATTAATTGATCTAAGTTATCGAAGTTAATTTTGGTTAAGAGTCTATGAAAATTAATTTAGATTAAATAAATTGAATTTTATCACATTTTTGTATATTTATTTAGGTATTTTAAGTTTTATGTATATTTTGTTAATGTGATTAGTTATCTATTTTTGGTAGATTATTGGAGTTAATTAGTGTTAGTATATTACGTTAGTAATTTTAGTAGTTATAAAATAATTTTTGATAATTTATCTAATTTTTTTTTAAATTATTATATTAGGTAAATTTTGAAATAATACGTAAATGGTGTGTTTTGTTGATATTATAATTAAATACTATGTTTTAGTTAATTTTGAGATAAAATGTGGTATTAAAATAATTTTTATAAATAATTTATTATTTTTAGTTAATTAATACTAACTGTTTTTGAAAATTTATTCAAATTAAATTATTTTATTGTTTTGTGGTTTGAATGAGTTCTTAATTGATATTATAGTATATTTAATCTAGATGGGCAGTTATAATTGAATTTGATTATTTTATATTGAATATTTAAAAAGTTGGATTGTTATTAATATTACATTATTATTTGAAATTTTATTAAATTTATATTATTTTTGGTGATTTATTAAATTAATATTTAGTATTTGCTTAATTGTATTTTTGGTGAACCTCGGTTGGAAATTGTGTAGTTTAGGGTCCCAACCCGATGTGTTGTGCCACTGTAAATTTTGAAGTGTATTTATTTGCAGGGTTGACTCTACTTCGGTAAAGGGATGTCCGTTTTACAGAGAAAACTCTGTCGAATTTTTGATAGATTTCTCGTAAAACGTGACACCTAGTCGATCCTAAAATTTTTATTCTGAGTTTGAATCGAGTCTTCCTTAGAAACTCTAGAAGTTAGGTTTCTATTTTCTGATTGTCATTTCCTTTTCTATCTTTTAACTGCCCCTCCAGTCGTGTCTACCAGTCAAGGTCGGACACGACGTAGTAGCGGAGCACATTTATCTTGTAAGTTAATATTTGATTTGAGTGTCGGATTTTTAATTTAAATTATATTAAATTCTTATGAATTTAATTTTATGAGATTCTAGTCAGCATTATTCATATGATCTTGCATGATTTAATTTATAGTTGTTTTATTATATTTTATTTATTTATGTATTTTATTTATTGTAACGGACACGACGTAGCAGAGGAGCACCTTTATCTTGTAAGTTAATATTTGATTTGAGTGTCGGATTTTTAATTTAAATTATATTAAATTCTTATGAATTTAATTTTATGAGATTCTAGTCAGCATTATTCATATGATCTTGCATGATTTAATTTATAGTTGTTTTATTATATTTTATTTATTTATCTATTTTATTTATTGTAATTTTCATTGTTTTATTTATTTTCTTTTATTTTTAAATAAACCACGGTAGAACATGCTACTTTATGGGTTTCATTAGGATCGTGTACGCACCGGTAAAATATGTGATTATTTAATTATATTACTGGGGCCGAAGGTCTAGTGATGCTTTGTTCTCGGACAACGCCAGTAGTATAATATTTGTTTATTTATTAAATCACTAGGGCCGATGGTCTAGTGATGCTTTGCTCTCGGACACTACTAATGGTATTGGATTAAGAGATATGACTACAGTTGTGTATCATGGTGATGCCTTGCTCTCGGGATCTGGCAGTCTTGGATATAAGTGAGTCATATAACAATTAAAAATTTATAAATTGGGTTCTACCAAATTTTTATACTGAAGCGATTTAAAAAGACATTTAAATATTTATTTCTTCTCTTTTAAAAATGGATTTATTATATGTACACCAAATGGTTGAAATAAAATTATATTATATTATATTTCCATAAAATTTATTTTAATGAGGTTTTCAAATCGCATTCATTTCTTTATTAACTTACTCAGTGAGGTCTGACTCCCCTCAATTAATTTTTTTTCAGGAGTTTGGGAGTTTACTGTTAGGCCTACCTCTCTTCGTCATGTAGCTTCGTCACCGGCTATTCTACATAGGTCTATTTAGTTGTGTTGTATTTACTTTCGTGTACCACAGTAGAGCAAATTGTACAACTGCATACTTTATTTGGGATTTCATGTATTTATAATTTATGTACCGAGATACTATTTGTATAACTGATGTTTATTTATTTATTTCTATACATTGATACTATGGTTTAAATTATATTGAGAAAAATCAGTTTGATAATATACATTGTGATTTTATTATTTATTGTAAGGATTCAAAGTTAAATATTCCGTGATTTTCTTTGAAGGCTTACTATGGGTTTTGGTAGCTTTATGCTTTCCCCATTCCCTAGTGTCAGTCACGTGCCCCTAGGTTCGGGTCGTGACAAAGTTGGTATTAGAACTTTGGCTCGTTTTTCATGCTTTTGACTGTTAATGTCTATCTTTTTCTCATAATACTACGATACAAAGGTTGTTAAATGTCGTTTGTTAATCTCTTATCTTTGGTTTCAGTATTTGAGTTTATATTCATATTTTGTTTTGAATCTGGGTTTTTTTTCCTGTCTTTTCAGAATGAGGCGTGCTCAGAATGCCCCTACTATAGTTGCAAAACCTGATGACGGTGAGCAGTCATTTAAGGATGAGATTCTCCCTCCTTCCCCTCGACCTAAATGTAGGGGTAGAGGTAGGGGTAGAGCTAGAGTGGCAGCAGCTCAGAGGCAAGATCAGCCTCCAGTAAAGCCTCAAATTCCAGTAGAGGATCCTACAGTCTTTGCAGCTAGCATGGCGGTTATTAACCAGGGCTTGGCAGCTCTTAATTAGGCGATGCCCATTGTGCAGCAGATGCTTCAGTGACAAACTCAGGGGATGTCAGATGCTGATGCAGCCTTATTATACTCCAGAGTAGGGCGAGTTCACTTTGATGGTAATGGGGATGCATTGGATGTCATTAATACCATCGAGTCTAGGACCAGATCTGGGTATTCTGACTACTAGAGGATTATGATTTTGGAGCTATCAGTCTCAGCAGCAGCTCAGGATTGGTTTATGTAGTCCATTCAGCATTTTATGATGACAATGACAAGGTTGGGATTTAAGGAGCAGTTCATGAGATTCTTTTATCCTTCATCCATGCAAGAGAACTATAGATGGTAGCTGCTTAACATTGATGGGAGAGATCAATCAGTGGAGGACTATACTCAGGAGTTCTACAGACTGATAAAGCATGCTAAGGATGTAAGACAGGATGTTGCCAGAGCAGTAGAGCTTTATGTGATTGGATTAGGCCCAGCCTATATCAGTATTCGACCAGAGGGTCGTAGTCTCGAGAGTGTGGTAGAGGAGGTGAGACAGCTGGAGCGCAGACACATCCGGCATGGCACCATACCTAACTCTTATAATAATGGCACTTTCAGACCTATCCAGAGGGTGTAGCAGCCAGTATTTCAGATAAGCAGCTCGAGTTCTCAGTTAACAGGCCCTTCTCAGCAGAGCAGACATTTTAGGGCAAATCAGACTGGTAGGCATCGCCTTACTCAGGATCGCAGGAGCAGTAGGGCCGCTAGATTTAATGCTAGCACCAACAGTAGTAGTAGGCAGAGCTGTAGGCATGGTAGTTCTAGGTCTAGAGCTAGTGCGTGCACCATTTGTGGTCGAGTGCATCAGGGTCCTTGTCACTTAATGCCAGGAGCATGTTTTAGATGTGGTCAGTTTGGACATTTCGCTAGAGCTTGTCCGAACTATGGATTCCATACATCTTTTGCTCAGGGATCTTCACCTACTATTATTCAACCATTGCAGTAGGTGCCTCAGCAGTACCAGGCACCCATGTACTCTTAGTAGCGACCGATGCAGTATACGAGTCAGTAGGGTCGAGGTACAGGACAGACTCAGCCATTCACCTCACAGCATGTAAGATGTGGTCATTCTAGGGTCTTCAATTTGACTCCTCAGGATGAATAAGCATCCAACGCTATGGTAGCAGGTATTATTCCAGTCTGTTACTCTGAGACTAGAGTATTATTTGATCTGGGTGCTACATGTTCATTTGTATCTCCTTTGTTTGCTTCAAAAGTGGCTTGTCTTCCTTTCTTGATGAGTCTTCCTCTGTCTGTTTTGACTCCGCTTAGTGATGAGTTGGAGACAGACATTTTCTTTCAATCTTGTCTCGTGTTAGTGAAGGGTAAAGAATTGTTGGCAGACTTGGTCCTTTTGGATGTGATCGAGTTTGATATGATTCTTGGAATGGATTGGTTGTCCTAATATTATGGTTCTGTGGATTTTCGAGAAAAGGAAGTAATTTTCAAAATTCCTGGTGATGAGGAATTCAGATTCAGAGGTACTGAGAGTTCCATGTTCCGTATTCTTATTTCTGTCATTACAACTAGGAAGATGCTCAGTAGAGGATGCCAGGGCTATCTAGCTATAGTTTGAGATGTTCAAGCAGAAATGGGATTAGTGGAGAGGGTACCAATAGTACGTGAATTTTTAAATGTTTTTCCAGAGGAGTTACCTGGATTGCCGCTAGATAGAGAAATAGAATTTTGTATTGATGTGGTCCCCAGTACAAATCCTATTTCTATGCCACCTTATATGATGGCACCTGCGGAGCTGAAGGAGTTAAAAGAGCAATTGTAGGAATTATTAGATAAGGGGTTCATTCGGCCTAGTACATGTCCTTGGGGTGCTCCAGTTCTCTTTGTAAAGAAGAAGGATGGTAGACTTTGACTCTGTATTGACTGCAGACAGCTGAATAAGGTTACCATCAAGAATAAGTACCCACTCCCCAGTATTGATGATTTATTTGATCAATTATAAGGAGCTCGACATTTCTCTAAGATTGACTTGAGATCTGGGTATCATCAGTTAAGGATTAGAAGGGAGGATATACCTAAATCAACATTTGAGACTTGATATCGCCACTATGAGTTCTTAGTGATGTCCTTTGGGTTGACTAATGCCCCAACAGCCTTTATGGACTTGATGAACAGGGTGTTTAGGCCATACTTAGACCGATTTATGATTGTTTTTATATTTTGGTCTATTCAAAGAATAAGGTGGAGCATGCGATGCATCTGAGATTGGTGCTGCAGACTTTGAGAGAGCATCAGTTGTATGGTAAATTTTCAAAATATGAGTTCTGGTTAGACCAAGTGGCATTCTTAGGCCATGTGGTGTCTAAAGATGGCATTCAGGTGGATCCCAAGAAGATAAAGGCGATTACTAAATGGCTAAGACCTATAACGGTTACTGAAGTAAGAAGTTTTCTGGGTTTAGCAGGCTATTACAACAGATTTATGAAGGATTTCTCTAAGATTTCCACCCCTTTGACTAGACTAACCCGGAAGAATGTTAGATTTATATGGACTGATAGATGTGAGGAGCATTTCCAGTTGCTTAAGGATTTATTGATTTCAACTCCAGTACTGACATTACCTTCTGGTGATGATGGATACACGGTGTATTGTGATGCTTCCCGTGTAGGTTTGGGATGTGTGCTAATGCAAAATGGTAGAGTGGTTGCTTATGCTTCGAGGCAGTTGAAGAAGCACGAGCATAATTAACCCACTCATAATCTAAAGATGGCAGCAGTTGTATTCGCACTGAAGATCTAGAGGCATTATCTGTACGGTGTCACTTGTGAGATCTACATCTACCACAAGAGCTTAAAGTATTTCTTCGAGCAGAAGGATTTGAACTTAAGGCAAAGAAGATGGATGGAACTTCTTAAAGACTACAATTGTTCGATTCATTACCATTTAGGCAAAGCGAATGTAGTAGCTGATGTGTTGAGTAGAAAATCAGCAGGTAGTCTTACCCACATTAGTTCTGAGAGGAGACCGATTATTTAGGAGTTACATGAGCTTATTGATTAAGGTTTGCAATGGAAAGTGACTAAGAAGTGCCTTTTAGCTTAGTTCAGAGTACGATCTGTGTACTTGGATAAAGTTAAGGCAGCTCCAAGAAGGGACCCACAGTTATAGAGAATTATATTTAAGGTGCAACAGGGTCAATCTGGAGAGTTTGTGATTAACAGTGAGGGAGTTTTACGCTTGGGTACTCAGTTGTGTGTGCTAGATGTGGATGATCTGAGGAAAGAGATCTTAGAAGAGGCACATTTTTCTACTTATAGTATACATCTAGGTTCTACCAAGATGTACCATAATTTGAAAGATACATACTGGTGGAATGGAATGAAGAAGGATGTTGCAGAATTTGTATCCAAGTGTCTCACATGTCAGCAGGTGAAATTAGAGCATCAGAGGCCCTTAGGATTGTTACAGTCCATGCCTATCCCAGAGTGGAAGTGGGATATGATTGCTATGGATTTTGTGACTGGTTTACCTCGGATGACAAATGGGTTTGATGTTATTTGGGTGATCATTGACAGGTTAACTAGGTCGGCTCACTTTTTGCCAGTTAAGAAGACATACTCCACTGATAGGTTGGCACAGTTGTATGTCAACAGAATTGTTTATCTTTATGGAGTTCTAGTAAGTATAATATCTGATAGAGGAGCCACTTTTACCTCAGTTTTCTAGCAAGAGTTGCATAAGGCATTGGGTACCAGACTTGACTTCAGCACAGTATTCCATCCTCAGACTGATGGTCAGTCTGAGAGGACCATTCAGACTTTATAGGATATGCTCCGGATGTGCGTGATGGACTTTGGAGGTCAATGGAATAATCATTTTCCACTGATTGAATTCATATATAACAACAGTTATCATGCAAGTATTGAGATGGCTTCGTATGAAGCGTTGTATGGTAGGAAGTGCATATCACCTTTGTGTTGGGAAATTGGTGAGAGACAGCTCCCAGGTCCAGAGTTAGTGCAGATTACTTCTGAAAAAGTTTTTATCATTCAGCAGAGGTTGAGGATAGCATATAGTAGGCAGAAGAGTTATGCTGATCCCAAAAGGAAGGATGTTTCCTTTCTAATTAGAGATATGGTGTTTCTGAAGGTATCTCCAATGAAGAGAGTTATGAGGTTCGGTAAGAAGGGTAAGTTGGCTCCGAGGTACATTGGACCTTTCGAGATATGGTCACGAGTTAGGGAAGTGGCCTATAGACTAGTGTTGCCACCTGAGTTATCTCAAATCCACCCAGTGTTCCATGTGTCTAGGTTGAGGAAGTATATTCATGATCCTTCTTAAGTACTTCAGCCTCAAGCAGTGGAGCTCAGTGAAGATCTATCTTAAGAGGAGTATCCAGTAGCGATTGTGGATCGCCAGGTTTACCAGCTTCGCTCTCGGGAGATTATGATGGTAAAAGTGCTTTGGAGTAACCACACAGCAAAAGACTGTACATGGAAGGTAGAATCGGCGATGCAAGTTGTTTATCCCTATCTTTTTCATCCTTAGATTTTGTAATTCCTAACTTTTCTGTGAAATTCATGGATGAATTTCTGTAAGGGGGGAAAACTGTAATAACCCGAAGATTTTAAATTATTTATATAAATATTGAGGTTTTCAAAGATACAAATTTTCTTTAATTTATATTGTTATAATTCATATATTAAATTATTATATTTAAGAACTAAATTTAAAATTCCATTAGAAACTATTAATAATATTACTTTCACATTATTTTATTCTTGTGCACATATCTTACTATTTTAAATTTGTCCAAATATTATTGGTAGCACTACTATTATTAACTATTATAATTGTAGTATTTTTTTTTATCTAGAGGTATATTAATAACATTGTTATATACTTAAATTATCTACCATATATATATATATATATATATATATATATATATATATATATATATATATATGTGTGTGTGTGTGTGTGTGTGTGTGTGTGTGTGTGTGTGGCTGAGGATTTTCTTTTTCCAAACCAAAAAGAAGAACTTTTGGTCAACCCCTATCTCCTCTCCCTCCCTTCTTTCTTTTCTCTTCTTCACGCCATTTTCTCTTCCTCATCTTCGTGCACCTGAACCAACATCTACCCAGTCCCTTCTCCGTCTATTTCCTTCTTCCTTTATCATCATCTCAGCAGCATCACGAGCAGAGGCAACAGCAGCACGAGTAGAGGCAATAGCAGCAGCAAGTCCAGCATCGTGCAGGAGCAGCAACATGAACAACAATGTGAAGCAATATCAGGGACAGCAGCAGCCTTCTTCCACTTGATTTTAGCTTAGTTTAGGTGAGTTTTAGGTTAGTTGGTTGTTAGTTGATTTTAGTTAGTTTTTGGGTTAATTTTTTATTTTGTTAATTTTGAATTGTTTGTTTAAATTATGTAGAAATTTATTTTAATTATTTGGGGTAATTTTGGTTGATTAATGTATATTTATTAATTGACCTAAGTTATTGAAGTTAATTTTGGTTAAGAGTCTATGAAAATTAATTTAGATTAAATTATTTGAATTTTATGGAATTTTTGTATATTTATTTAGGTATTTTAAGTTTTATGTATATTTTGTTAATGTGATTAATTATCTATTTTTGGTAGATTATTGGAATTAATTAGTGTTAGTATATTACGTTAGTAATTTTAGTAGTTATAAAATAATTTTTGTTAATTTATCTAATTTTTTTTTAAATTATTATATTAGGTAAATTTTGAAATAATAGGTAAATGGTGTGTTTTGTTGATACTATAATTAAATACTATGTTTTAGTTAATTTTGAGATAAAATGTGGTATTAAAATAATTTTTATAAATTATTTATTATTTTTAGTTAATTAATACTAACTATTTTTGAAAATTTGTTCAAATTAAATTATTTATTGTTTTGTGATTTGAATGAGTTCTTAATTGATATTATAGTATATTTGATCTAGATGGGCAATTATAATTGAATTTGATTATTTTATATTGAATATTTAGAAAGTTGGATTGTTATTAATATTACATTATTATTTGAAATTTTATTAAATTATTGTTTTTTTTGGTGATTTACTAAATTAATATTTAGTATTTGTTTAATTGTATTTTTGGTGAACCTCGGTTGGGAATTGTGTAGTTTGGGGTCCCAACCCGAGATGTTGTGCCACTGTAAATTTTGAAGTGTGTTTATTTGCAGGGTTGACTCTACTTCAGTAGAGAGATATCCGTTTTATAGAGAAAACTCTGCCGAATTTTTGGTAGATTTTTCGTAAAATGTGACATCATATCGATCCTAAAATTTTTATTCTGAGTTCAAATTGAGTCTTCCTTAGAAACTCTTAAAGTTAGATTTCTATTTTCTGATTGTCATTTCCTTTTCTATCTTTTAGCTGTCCCTTCAGTTGTGTCTACCAGTCGAAGTCGGACACGACGTGGCAGAGGAGCACCTTTATCTTGTAAGTTAATATTTGATTTGAGTGTCGGATTTTTAAATTAAATTATATTAAATTCTTATGAATTTAATTTTATGAGATTCTAGTCAGCATTATTCATATGATCTTACATGATTTAATTTATAGTTGTTTTATTGTATTTTATTTATTTATCTATTTTATTTATTGTAATTTTCATTGTTTTATTTATTTCTTTTATTTTTAAATAAACCACGGTAGAACGGGCTACCTGATGGGTTTCATTAGGACCATGTGCACACCGATAAAATATGTAATTATTTAATTATATTACTGGGGCCGAAGTTCTGGTGATGCTTTGCTCTCGGACAACGCCAGTAGTATAATATTTTTTTATTTATTAAACCACTGGGGCCGATGGTCTGGTGATGCTTTGCTCTCGGACACCGCCAGTGATATTGGATTATGAGATATGACTGCGACTGTGTATCCTGGTGATGCCTTGCTCTCAGGATTCGACAGTCTTGGATATAAGTGAGTCATATGACTGTTAAAAATTTATAAATCGGGTTCTATCAAATTTTTATACTGAAACAATTTAAAAAGACATTTAAATATTAATTTCTTCTCTTTTAAAAATGGATTTATTATATGTACACCAAATGGTTGAAATAAAATTATATTATATTATATTTCCATAAAATTTATTTTAATGAGGTTTTCAAATCGCATTCATTTCTTTATTAACTTACTTAGTGAGGTTTGACTCCCCTCAATTAATTTTTTTTTCAGGAGTTTGGGAGTTTACTGTTAGGCCTACCTCTCTTCGCCTTGTAGCTTCGTCACCGGCTATTCTACGTAGATCTATTTAGTTGTATTGTATTTACTTTCGTGTACCGCAATAGAGAAAATTGTACAACTGCATACCTTATTTGGGATTTCATGTATTTATAATTTATGTACCGAGATACTATTTGTATAACTGATGTTTATTTATTTATTTCTATACACTGATACTATGGTTTAAATTATATTGAGAAAATCAGTTTAATAATGTGCACTGTGATTTTATTATTTATTGTAAGGTTTCAAAGTTAAATATTCCGCGATTTTCTTTTAAGGCTTACTATAGGTTTTGGTAGCTTTATACTTTCCCTATTCTCTAGTGCCGGTCACGTGCCCTTGGGTTCGGGTTGTGACAATAAATAAGCCCAAAAACAAATAAAAACATAAAAAAATTAAATAAGATCAAACAAATAATTAAATTAATCCTTACTAAAACCCTAATTCTATTATCATGCAACCTAAATTAATCTACTTCCTCCAATAATTTTAAATAATTACCTATTTGAAACCTAGTTTTACTAACCAATTCAATCAAAATAAACATGCAACCACCCACATAATTTCACTGCTCCCATTATTGGGGCTATTACATTAATTCATAAAATAATTAATAAAATAAAAAATAAAATTAAAAAAATCCTAGAAACTAAGTCTCTACGAGGCTTTATCCATGGTTTTCCATGGACTTCTCATGAATTCATCCCTCCAACATGATCATCACATGTTTTCCTCCATAATCACCATAAAAAATAAATAAATAAAATAAAATTATGATTAATGAATAAATTATAATAATAACCTAAAAGAATAAAAATAATCAATAATATCAAAAAGAAATAAAAAAAATAGAATAAGAAGAAGATGATGATGCTTATGAGTGACTTGGAATACTTCTCAGATTTGTAATTCACCGTTCTTGATAAGTCTTTGAATCTTCTTCTTCAAAAATTCTCCAAGGATCTTGAATTAATTGATAAATTAAAGGAATTTTTGTAGAAAATAACTAAAAAAAAGAAAAAAGAATTAAAAAAAAACCCTCTTCAAGAATCAAATCTTCAAAATACGTTTCTCTTTTTTCTTTCTTCTCCCGCCTCCTACCTTTTTTCCTTTTCTTTTTTTCTTTATATAGTGGAAAAAGAACTAGAAAACCTAGCCTAATCCCAACGTGATTCTAATTCCTAAAAATAGAAGATTAATACTAAAAATTATATTTAGGAATTTTATATCAATTAGGGTTGAGTTAAAAGCCAATTAGGAGTTTTAAACCGATTAGGATTGAATTTAAAAATAAAAAACAAATGAAAGAATTCAATTTCGATCGGAATTGTGCAATTCCAATCGGAATTACACAATTTCGATAATTCCGATCGGAATTGGTGTAATTCCGATAAGAATTATGGAATTCCGACAAGTATTTTTATTATTAGTTTTTTAATATTTAATTACAAAAAGACCCCTGGAAGAATTTATGTTTTGTAATTAGGTCCTAAAAACACATTGCAATTTAATCCTTAAAAACACTAAATCCTTCCTTTTAAAGATGCATTTAAACCCTTAGAATTTTAAAGATTAAGTTTCAAAGACCTATTCATGATATTTTCATCATTAGAGTCTTTTGGCACATACATAACACATTATTCCGAAATTGGGTGTCTATAGTTGTCCCCCTTTATCGTTGTTTGCTTGACAAATTGCAATAAAGTAAAATAGCACCCAATTTCTAAATTGAAAGTTAGGATACTTACCTGCACTCCTTGAAGCTTCTACTTGTGAATTTGCTATACTCGGGCGTACAACATTTCAAATGACATATCATACTCGGTCGTATGATATTAATTAAACTCGGTTGTATAACCTTGGGTAAATGAAACACATTATACTCAGTCATACAATGTTTGATTATACTCAGACGTATAGCATTGAATTGAAAAATTACATTATACTCGGTCGTATGATGTCGATTATACTCAGTCGTATGACGCCAATTATACTCGGTCGTATAATCTATTGAGGATACATTGCACTCAGTCATACAATGTCGACTACACTCGATCGTATAGTCTCATTTAAAAAGGAACATCACACTTGGTCGTATGATATTGATTATACTCAGTTGTGTAATCGATTAAAGATACATTGCACTCGATTGTACAATGCTGACTACAGTCGGTCGTATAGTCTAATTTGAAAAGGAACATCACACTCGATCGTATGATGTTGATTATTCTCGATTGTATAATTGATTGAAAATACATTCACTCGATCGTACAATGCTGACTACACTTGATCGTATAGTCTTAATTTAAAAAGAAACATCACACCCAGACGTATGATGCTGATTATACTCGATCGTATAATCGATTGAAGATACATCGCACTTGGTTATGTAGTGTTGATTGATTATGTGATTATACTACAATCCATAATTACTCATGATTAGCTACAATCCTTCCATTGCTCACTTTCGATTCTATAGTCCATAATTGGTCGCGATTAGCTATAACTCTTTCATTGCTTACTGATGATGTTGCAGTCCAAAACTGCTCACGATTAGCTACAACCCTTTCGTTGCTCACTAATGATGCTATAGTCCAAAAATGTTTGCGATTAACTGCAACCCTTTTGTTGCTCACTGATGATGCTGCAGTCTAAAACTGCTTGCGATTAGCTTTAACCCTTTCATTGCTCACTGATGATGCTACAGTCCAAAACTACTTATGATTAGCTGCAACCCTTTTATTGCTCACTGATGATGCTGCAATCCAAAACTGCTTGCAATTAGTTGTAACCCTTTCGTTGCTCATTGATGATGCTGCAGTCCAAAACTACTCACGTTTAGCTACAACCCTTTTGTTGCTCACTAATGATGTTGCAGTCCAAAACTGCTCACGATTAACTACAACCCTTTCGTTGCTCACTGATGATGCTACAGTCCAAAACTGCTTGCGATTTTTATCTTTAGTTATTTGAGTCGAATGCTTTGGATTCTTTGTGCTGACTAATTAGCACTTTTGTTGACTAACTTTGAATTTTGTTGTGTTGATTGACTTTGCAAGTTAAGTATACCCCCTTCTGGATTTGAAATTGTACAGAATTGTTGAAATTAGTTTTAACAAGATGAATGTACAAAAGTACATTATTATTTTGAAAATTTATAAGAAAATTCATCACTTTGCATTAGATAACATGTACTTAACCAATCTCCTTAATTTTGATCCTCATGACTATCATTTATTTACCATTTACAAGGGGCAGAGGCATCGTTAACCATTTTATGCTGAGAGTATATTTTTTACCAAGTGAAAAACTTACTTCTACACCTAAATTTAAAAAGAATCTACTATACAAAACTTATGGTATTTGAGCATAAATGGATTAGATTCTAAATATCAAAACAGTCTTTGAATTATTTTTATGCTTTTTTTCCTTATTTGAGTATTCCCCACCTTCCTCATATTACTTAGCGTGGATACCGTTGCAAAGGTTCTTTGGATACTCATACTCATATAGAGCATTGGAGTAAATAGAACAATTTTTAGCATGGTCCTCTTTTAGTATTCCCCTGCCTTCTTGTATTACTCATCATGGATACCACCAGAGGTTTTATGTTGATACTCTTACTCATTTATGAGCATTGGAGTAAATTATGCTTGCTTTTTTTCCTATTCTCCTCTTAGTATTCCCCCGCCTTTCTCATATTACTCAGCATGGATACCATTAAGGGATTTTTTATTCATACTCATTTCTGAGCATTGGAGTAGATTATACATATATTTATTAGTCAAAAGACTGAAAGATACTTTGAAATTCAAGCAATTTATGCTTCATGTCCATAGATTTTATTTTTGCATTTTCTTCCCCTCGTTTGGGTGCAAAGCAAGCATTAGATTGATTAGAGTTTATAAACTCTTAGTCATAGAACTGTCAATAAGACATTTGAATTTTGCGAGGCTAATAAAAGAAAGCCATTAAAATCAAAGGTCATGAGATAAATTTTCGCACATGATCTTATGAAGTGGATGAATTTCCTTTCAATTTGTGAATTTTCTTATTGAGGATTTATTTTATTACAGAATCAAAGGAGATAGATTTGTACTACTTCCCTTTGGTATTTGCACAGGGTGAGGTTTTGACGAGTGATTGGCATTTGCTATCTTGCCCCTTCTTATTGATGTATTAGTTCCTTTTCCCTTCTTCATTCTCTTTTATTTTCCCTGCACAAAATACCATAAGTTAGTATAGCCTATTTGCTAGTAAAAAAAATTATCAGAATGCAACATTGTTCTTTTACATTCTTCCTTTTCATTGTGTGATAATGTCTCCGATCATAAGGTCATGATGCTCCACCATCAAAGTTGTGGCTTTATCCTGTTGATGCTATGGTAGAGGGTTTCATTTCTCTTCCCAACATTTTCTACAAAAGAAAAGATTTAGGAGTTAGAGGTTTTTATTTCATAATCAAAGAAATTTTCAGAGTGCATTCGTCTCAAGTTTTGAGTGCATTCATCTCAAGTTTTGAGTGCATTCTTCCCTTTTTAGGGCCGAGCGCATATATCACTAGCATATTGAATCTGAGGAGCTTGAACATCCTATCTAGCCTTGAGGGTAATGCTTCTTGGTAGTGTCATTCCTCTTATTTTCATTCTTTCAGATGTTTCACATGTGAATACTCTGACTACTTTCCTGTTCTTCCAACACTAATTTCAAATGTTGGTAGCGGAGTATTTGCACAATCTTGTCTAGGCTCAAAGACTTTTATTATACAAATCAAGTGTTTCAAAAAATATGTATGCAAGTGTATGCATGCTATATATAATATGCATAATCCTAATAGGTCTTGTGTTTGGAGTAGAGCTATATTGTTGATCTTGGATTATGAGAATGAAGCACTTTATCAGCAGCTGGTAACTTTAAACATTGGATACTTCGAGGTTGGTACTTTTGATGTTAGGCCCTTATGATACAGTTTGTTAGATAAAGGACCAGGCTAGGCTATATTGATGAGCTATTGGTTATTGGTTGTAGTTTACTTCTTTTTGCCCCAAATATTCTTTTACTGACTCTTATACGTCAATGTTCCATCTTCGCTTCTTGAATTTGAATTGACTGTTCTATTCCAACTTGCCCCCAAAATTACATTTTGCCCCCAATTTCATTTTGAATCCATCAACACTATTCTGGCAGTCTTTTTTTTTATATGTGAAAGGAGCTTAGTTTATCCACTCTTGTTGTTGATCCTTTGACTTACCAACCCGGTTAAGTGTCTCATGAATAGTTAGATGAACTTTTGAGTAGAATATGAGGCTTGATGCTGATGCGATGATTGATGATAGTTATAATATATAAGTTGCAAAGTAAGTTACTGAGCCACCCGAATTCTTAAGGTATAAGGGAATGCTAGGCTTACAAGGAAAATTATAAAAGAGTGGTAAAAAGAAAACATAACTAAAATAGTGATCTCATAACTCTGATTTTAGCTTTCATTATTTATTGTCTTTTTGTTCAACTACTTATGCAGTATGATAAAGACAAATATACGATATTTGAAAAAAAATCTCCAATTCAATTTTACTCATTCCTTAGGGCAAAAATGAGAACATTCATTACATCACATGACGCAATTCCTATAATCAATTAATCCTAAATTTTTCTCTTTAATTTTTCACCTTACTATTCTTTTTCTTTTTCTTTTTCTCTCTCTTTGTTTTTCTTCTATTTTTTTTATCATTCTTCTTATTTTTCCTCAGATTTTGCTCTCTTTATAAGTTATGTTATGTGATATAAGACTATTCTTTAAGTTTACATTTATGCCCATACTGAATGAATCTAATTGAATTAAATTTTTGTCAAACATGCATATGCGATTAATATCACAATGCGTAGTACCATCAGGATGCATATTACATAAGTGAGCATAATCAGAATTTATATCATCGATCACAAGTTCTAAAGAAACTAAAATTTTTTCAAATAAGACAATAAGAAAAATTATTTCCTATTCTAGATGCTAAGGATGCTAAGTCTTATGGCGATTGTCCTTCAGGTGGCTGATATAATAACTATTCTTGCATTTCCTCATCCTTATTGTCTTGCACCAGGTTCTCAACAATCCATTCCTTGTAGATCCTACTCCCATTCACACTAGGCATATTGGCAGGTTCCTCTGCACTGAGGTGGGACTTTCCATATCCTTCTTTGATGAAACTCTCATTCAGTGGTTTTGCTTTATTTCCATCCTTCCATACTTCCATTTTATATGTTTTTTTATCTTGCATCTTCTCATCATCAAACTCCTTACCCCATCCTGTAGGTATAATTGACTCGAAGGGTATGTTAAAAGAAGGTGGTTTAGTGTAAAACACCTTATAGTCGAACTTGCTTGAGGGTTGAACCAGCAAATCTTCAACTCGCTCCACATCTTTAGGGGCATCAAGAGATTTCTCATTGGTTTTAAAGTTTAGGTCCTCAAAGGAGCTTAGCACTTCTTTCTCGCTTACTCATGAGTTGTTCATCATAGTTGTTGGAGATGGGAAAGGATTGCTTCTGGTGCTTGGGTTTTCAGCATCTATGATTTTTCCAGAGTCTATAAGGTTTTGGATTTCATTTTTGAGGAGGATACAATTATCTATGGAGTGTTGGAGGTTTTAGTGGAATTTGTAGTGTTTATTTGGGTTATAGCCTAGGATATTTGGATGAAGTAAGCCCTTTTCCATTAGGCACTCTAAGACTTTTGACAAAGGTTGTTTAAAATTTAAGAACCTCTTTGGTTGTTAAACAACATGGACTCCTACAACCCAGCTAGTGCTTCCTTACTGTATGCCCCCAGTTAGGTAATTTCTTGCTCTAGTGTTCCTAGTAGCCTTCTTTTTCTCATTTTTGATCTCTTCAGCCTGTAACCCATCATCATAAAGGTCTATGAATGTCTTGGGGTTCATCATTTTCAACCACTCCATTAGGTTAAGTGACACATTTCGAACTATCATCTTAACTTGATCCTTCTCTGCCAATTTATTCTTCATCATTCCCACCTTATTCATGAACCTAGACAAAAAATCTGAAAATGATTCATTGGGCTTTTTCTTGGTTAGTTCTAGATCTCTTATGGACACCTCAAGCCTAGTATTATAGTCATATTGCTTTAGAAAAGTAGTGCACAACTCCCTCTAATATGCTCGAATAGAATTCTCTAACCCATGATACTAATTAACAGCCATACCCTTTAAGGATAGTACAAATAGCTTTGTATCCATAGACAAAGGAGTCCTAGTAGTACTCATAGTAGTTGTGTATTGACTAAGGTGAATCCTTGGGTCCCCAGTCTCATCAAACTTTTACAATTGTGGCATCATGAATTTGTTAAGTAGCTTGTCTTCCTTAAATTACATCACATTATCAAAGTCAAACGGGTACCCTAGGCCTTGTCCCCTCATCAACTCCTCCATCTTAGACATCTTTTGAGTTAATGCTTTCATTTTTCTGGATTCCAACTCTTGAACTTGCTCAAGTGATTCCTTTTTTTGCTTGTTTAATCATATAACTCTCAAAATCATCCAGCTTAATTTCCCCAGTATCGTTATTGTTAATAGGTAATGGACCCATAGCAGGTTGGTTGGCCACATCAAGTGGTGCAGCAGTGGTAGGTGGATTGGCCGTGACGGGTGGTGCAACAGTAGCAGGTGGTGGCATCAGTCCCGCTAGAGCTTGTCTTAACTCGTCTTGCATCATTGCTCTCATATCATCCATCAGTGCTCCTTTGACATCTTCTAGGGTCCAGTTTCCTCTCTCTTATTGTTCCATTCTTTTGGTTTGTTTAGGTTGGGTAGTTTCTAAGTAGAGTGGATTAATAGGGCTCTTCTCTAATTTGCTAAGGATCTCTTTCGCGATCGATTGGGGGCTCGAATAAGTTCTCACCAGTCTGCCACCTTTTTACTCCAAACATAGGAAGATCCGAATGAATCTATGATGGCTGCAAGAAAATTGTTAGTATGATGCATGAGATGCATGTGCTATGCAACAAGTAGCATGTAACAAACCAAGTTAGGTGTACATACATCCTTCCAACCTTATTCCTCTTGCACACGTATTCAATGACAAGTCTCTTTTCCTAGGATTTTTTGTCTTGGCCTTAATATCAATAGGGGATATCAAGAACCAACGTGCATGCCAAGTCTCTCAATGTAGTAAAAGCACAAAACAACATTTCTAGGTATAAAAGATTAGCTCAATCTTTATTACCCTACCAAGCTTCTAAAGTATGGGCTTGGGCCTTTACAGATAGAAATATCTCATAGCAACATTCACAAGCAATTTGGGTAGATCCTAAGGGAAATAACTAAGCCATTACATGTGGTTAGGATCTAGTAAAAAGGTCAAGGTTCCCTTAGCAAGATGCCTCCTTTAGGACTTTAGTTACAGACCAAGGTCAAAGGGGCCCGACATCCTTTATAAAATCGAGAGAAGACTACCCCCCCTTAAGGACTTGGGTTACAGGCTTTGGTCAGATGAGCCCGACAATCTCTCTTGGACCGAGTTAAGGCTAAGAGTGATAGTTAGCCAATCTATAACCCCGTGAAGCTAGTGGAATCATGGAATCATAAACCAATGCCATCGATTAATAGGGACATGCAGAATGAATGCAAGAATAAAATAATAATTAATAAAATAATTCTAAAGATTACAATTAGAATCAGTATCTCTTATCCCTAGTGGAGTCGCCACTATAGACGGCGGGGTTTAGTGCGCGTCTAATATTTTAGCAACCGCGACACTGTTTTAGCTCAGGGCTCTAGAGAACATACTAACCACTATCATAAAGACATGGCATGGATATGAGGAGTCGCCACCCAGGGTAATAACTAGGACAAATCGAAAAGGTGGTACTCGATTCCCTAAAAGAAAGCTAGCACCACAACTAAGAGATTCTGGATACGGAATATCAACTTCTTTCAATCTTGTGTTCATTTAGAATTACTTTATGAAATATTATCTTATTCTCTATTTACATGCAATTTCATATAAACCCTAAAAATAATCAACTCCAAGGCAAACTAGTCATGAAATATATAAGTAAATAATGCATTCAATAAATCACATAATCCATAAGTTAGTCTAATCTACATGGATTTTAAATAAATGAGATAAGGTCTACATATGTTAAATTATAAGTGAACCTAAAGACCTAATTCCTTTTGATTTTAATTAAATGAACCTAAGTCTACTAATTTTAATTCTACATATGAGCTTAAATCTATAAATTATGGAATATTTAAATTAGTGGGCCTAATTCTACATGTTTTAATTAAATGGTGATCTTAAATCTACAAATTATGAAAGAAGACTTAACTTAAGTGGGCTAAGTTTAAATTAATTAAATTAAATTAGGTGAGCCTATGTCTAATTAACTAAATGGACCTAAGGATATTTCTAATCTAAAATCTAATTTATTATATACCTAAAAATATATTTTAATTAATTAAACCTAACTAATTATTATGTGAGATGGGCTAAAAGAATTACCTAAACTTAAATAAATAAATAAATTAAAGCCTAAATGGGCTTAAGGCCCAAACACATATAATAAATAAGCCCAAAAATAAATAAAAACATTAAAAAAAATTAAATAAGATCAAACAAATAATTAAATTAATCCTTACTAAAACCCTAATTTTATTATCAATCATCCTAAATTAATCTACTTCCTCCAGTGATTTTAAATAATTACCTAATTGAAACCTAGTTTTACTAACCAATTCAATCAAAATAAACATGCAACCACCCACATAATTTCACTACTCCCACTATTGGGGCTATTACATTAATTCATAAAATAATTAATAAAATAAAAAATAAAATAAAATAACCCTAGAAACTAAGTCTCTATGAGGCTTTATCTATGGTTTTCCATGAACTTCTCATGAATTCATCCCTCCAACATGATCACCATGTGTTTTCCTCCATAATCACCACAAAAAAAATATAATATAATTATGATTAATGAATAAATTATAATAATAACCTGAAAGAATAAAAATAATCAATAATATCAAAAAGAAATTAAAAAAATAGAACAAGAAGAAGATGAAGATGCTTATGAGTAACTTGGAATACTCCTCATATTTGTAATTCACCATTTTTTATAAGTCTTCGAATCTTCTTCTTCAAAAATTCTCCAAGGATCTTGAATTAATTGATAAATCAAAAGAAATTTTTGTAGAAAATAACTCAAAAAAAAAGGAAAAAGAAATAAAAAAAAAACCCTCTTCAAGAATCAACAATGGATAAAAATTATTTTATATGCACAAAAACCAAATCTTCAAAACACATATCTCTTTTTTCTTTCTTCTCCTGCCTTCCCCCTTTTTTCCTTCTCTCTTTTTCTTTATATAGTGGAAAAAGAACTAGAAAACCTAGCCCAATCCCAAAGTCTCCTAAAAATATAAGATTAATACTTAAAATTATATTTAGGAATTTTAGATCAATTAGGATTGAGTTAAAAGCCAATTAGGAGTTTTAAACCGATTAGGATTGAATTTAAAAATAAAAAACAGACGGAAGAATTCAATTCCGATCTGGATTGTGTAATTCCGATCGGAATTATGGAATTCCAACAAGTATTTTTTTATTATTTTTTTAACATTTAATTACAAAAAGACCCCTGAAAGAATTTATGTTTTGTAATTAGGTCCTAAAAAATATTGCAATTTAGTCCTTAAAAACACTAAATCCTTCCTTTAAAAGATGCATTTAAACCCTTAGAATTTTAAAGATTAATTTTCGAAGACCTATTCATGATATTTTCATCATTGGAGTCTTTTGGCGCATCCATAACACATCATCCCGAAATTGAGTGTCTACAAAATTTGTAAAGATCATGTTTAAATATGTATTTTTAAGAAAATATTAGAAATTGGTGAATTATTTGATTTTAGTTAATATTGTTGTTGATTATTCTGTTTAGACTGATTTTTTATAAATAAAAGTATGGAGTTAATTTTTATAATTATTTTTCCAATTATTAATTATTTAGTTGTTATTTTGGGAAATATATGAAAATAAATTTATTTATTATCTTTTGAGCCTAAATGAACATTTTATTATTTTTATGATAATAATAAGTGATTTTAATAGTTATTTAGAATTTTATTATTTATTTGGAAAATAATTTCTTTAATATTTTTATAATATATTTTGGTAAATTGAGAAAATTATATTATTTTTAAATATTTTGTGATGTTGGTTCTCGGTTGGGCATGAAATGTGGTTCGGGGGCCCAACCTGAGATGTTGAGCTTTGGAATATTTTGAAGTGTGTTTTTGTGCAGGATTGACTCTACTTTTAGTGGAGACATGTCCGTTTTTCAAAGGAGATTCTGTCAAATTTTTGGTAGATTTCTCGTAAAATATAACATCAAGTCTATGTTAAGTTTTGAGTGTTTTTAGATCGAGTTTTCTCTAGAAATCTAGAATATATAAGATTATGATTTTTATCCTAATAAATTTATTATTGTTTTTCTATAGCCGCGCTGAGATCAAGGTCTACAGGACAGGGCCAGTCAAGTAATCATAGAGGAGTGCATTCCACATGTGAGTTATTATTATATGTATACGTTGCATGTAGAAAATATTATTGGTGTCCATATTTCGAATAAATATGAATTTTATTATGTTATATTGCATTAAATGTTATTTATTATTGTTATTGCAAATATATATGTTTTCATATATATATATATATATATATATATATATATATATATATATATATATATATATATATATGTGTGTGTGTGTGTGTGTGTGAAAATAAATTGTTATTAATGGATGCTGCCATATTTTAATATGAATTTTAATATTTTATTTATGAAATGATGTTTTAGATTATAGCCGTAGAACGTGCCACATAGTGGGCTATACTAGAACTGTTGCGCCACAGTACGCTAGATGCTAGGTTATAATAAATTGATTAATTTGAATTATGATAAACATTTAATTATTAAGATTGTGAATAAAGAATGGTGTGGCTATGGGAGCTCGATTGACTCAGTGTCTCGGGCCCAGTCATGCTAGTAGTCAGACTGTGGGAACTTGGTTGAATCAGTATCTTAGGGGCAATCCACTGTCAAATTTGTGAAGGGAAATATTTTTGGATTTAAGTGAGCTTGTTGGCTAGTGAGGTTCAATGATTGAGGTTGCGAAAAATTTTAGAGTTCTGCTTCGATCCTCCACCCAAAATCTTTCTACATTAATTTGTTTATCGTAAAATGTGATTTCGAGCATCTGTATGAAATGCATGTATATATATATATATTATTATACTAATGCTTGAATGTCTGTGTCCTTAGGTTGCATGTATATATATAATAATGATTCACTCAGTGAGGTCTAACCCTCTCAATTATTTTTCAAGATCCTTTTCATCAAACCTCTCATAATAGTTCTCCTTGCTAGACCCTTTCATCTCCGGCTAACTTATGTAAATTTTGAACTATCACTCCATGTATTTATTAGACGCTACAGTAGTAGTATTTACATGTGGTAGTAAGTTATGTAGATGTTGCTAGTAGCTGCGTACCTAAATATTTGTATGAACATATTTTATTATGATATGATATGGAAATTTCTTTATGTTTTAAAATTTTTTAATTATGAGGTATATTTACGTAATGACCCAATATTTTAAATTATATAAAATTATTTTCAGATATATAGTGCTAATAATATTTTAATTTTTATATATTATAATTATTTGTGAATATTATTTATTTATTTTATTCTTAATATTTTATTTACGTAAAGGACATTATTTTGGAATTTAGTGTTGTTAATATTTTTATTATTATTGTTATTATTATTATTATTATTATTATTATTATTATTATTATTATTATTATTATTATTATTATTATTATTATTATTATTATTATTATTATTTTATATGCATGTGTGTATTGTGCATGTGTTGTGTATATATATGTATATATGTATGTGTTAAATTGTTAGTTAGTATGTATGTATGTATATATATATATATATATATATATATATATATATAAAGGGGTCAAAAAGCAAAAATTTTCGGTGAACCTCATCTTCCCCACCTTTTTCTTTTTTTGTTTTCTTCTTCTTCATCTTCTCTCCTTCCGCCATTGACGTTTTGCCAGCCTTACCGAAGCTCCACTAGCGCCATCAGCCACCACCTGATCACCTTCGGAGGTTGCCACCACCTCCTCTCTTCCTTCCGTCGCCACCAGACACCTCAGAGTTACCGGAATCTGCGTGTTGCCGAGGAAGAGCTACAGTAACTCTTGTGAGATTTCAGTGGTTTTAGCTTGCATTTCTGGACTCGTTTGGCTCCAGTCGACACAGGCTACTCATTTCTCAACTTGTTTCAACTCTATAACATCCAATTAGTTAGATATCTTTAAGTTTAGTTTGTCTATTTAAGGTTTTTATTTTTTTTTTTAGCTTAATTGTGTTTGATTCCTGATTATTTCTTTAAGTAATGTTGTTATATGAATCTTTAGCTTCCTAAATATATTTTTAGTTTATTTTTTTGAATTATCTATAATTATTGTATTTTTTTATAATTAAAATGAATTTTTATTAATTATGTGTTTTGTAGTAAAATTATGCTAAATTAGTATAGTTAATTTAAATTATTTATTTTAGAAGTGAGAAAATAATTTTGAGTAATTTTTGGAAAATATTTGGTATTATGTAATTTTTGGATTTATGGATAAATTATGTATTTTTATTAAAATTATAGTTAAATAATATGTTTTAAATAATTTTGAAATAATAAATGGTATTAAAATAATTTTTACAAATTATTTACTATTTTTAACTAATTAATAATAATTTCTAGAAATATATTCAAATAATAGTTATTATTTATTATTTTTGTGAATAAATGAGTTTTTAACTATTTTTATTACATATTTAAACAATTTAGATAATTTATTTATAAATTTTTCTATTTGACGTTAAGTATTTGAAAAAAAAATGGATTTTTATTAATATTATATAATTTATTTGAGATTTTATTTAGTTAATGTGAAAATATTATATTTAATATTTTTGTTATTTAAATAAATTTTATTTTGGTATATTATTGATTTTATGGATTTTTAGTTTTTTTTAATATTTATTATTTTAATTATTTATTAATGTGAATTGTGATTCTCATTTGGGAATTGTGTAGTTCGGGGTCCCAACCTGAGAAGTTGTGCAGTTGTGTATTTTAGAAGTGTTTTTACTTGTAGGATCGACTTTATTTTTAGTAGAGAGACATCCATTTTATAGAGGAAGCTCTGTCGATTTTTCGGTAGAATTCTCGTAAAACGTAACAGTCGGGTTGATCTTGAGTTTTTATTTTAATTGAGTCATGTCTTAGATAGAGTCTTTCTTTAGAATTTCTAGAAGTATAAAGTTAGAAATTATTATTATTATTATTATTATTATTATTTATTTTTCTATAGTTGCGCCGAGATAGAGGCCTACAAAACCAGGCCAGTCGGGTCTGTTTAGAGAAGCGCAAAACTGTAAGTTATTATCTTATCTGTGCATTGTATGTAGAATGCATAACAATGAGCATCCATAATTTTTATAATGTATTTTAAGAATGACTTACTTCCTTAAATGTGAAATATATTTTGATATATCTTTGGTATATAGTTGGTTTATTTTCGGTATATATTTTGTATATTTATGATATATATACCCAACATATATTTGGTATACATTTAGTATATTTTCAGTAAACATTTAGTATATTTTCTGTATATAATTGGTATATTTCTCTATAAATGGATGCTATCATGTTTACATTATACATTTTCATTATTTTAATAATTATAAGATTGATTTGAAGGATAGTAGTAGAACGTGCTACCTAGTGGACTACGCTATGACTATTGCGTGACAATACGATAGAATTAGATTGAAAATTTGATATTTGTTTATTGAGATGTTGGTTATTGGAAAGGATGGTTGTGGATCCTTGGTTAACCTAGTAAACTCGGGGCTAGTCATGCCGGTAGTGAGATTACGGATCCTCAGTTGACTTAGTGTACTCGAGGTCAGTCTACTACCTTGAGTTGGGTAAATAAATACTTGGAGTTTTGGATAAGCCAATTGGCTATTGATTTTGTGATCGAGGTTGCAGACTATTCATGGTTTTGCTCCAATCCTTCAACTAAAAATATTTTTATGCATTTGTTATTATTATCTAAAGTGGATTTCAACATCTGTATGAATTGAATGTATATATATATAAGCACATATATGTATATTTTATACTGATGCTTGATTGTATATGACTTAGGTTGCATGTATATATAATATAATAATTCACTTATTGAGGTCTAATCCCTCTTAATATTTTTTTAGGAGATTCTTCTTCTTCAAACCTCAATAGTAGACCTCTTCACCAGTCCTCTTTAGCCCTGGCTAGATTATGTGAATTTATTATCTGAACTATTTTTGTACTCTAGAGACTGCAGTAGTAGTGTGATTGTATCAGTAGTGTGTTGTTTTTGTTTTGAGATTTGTATCAGAATATTGTATGAATATTTTTATTATGATATGACATTTAAGTATTTATTTTTATATTGATTAAAGTTTAAATTCTGGCATTATTTTTATATTATTATTGCATATGTTTTATTATTTTTAAGGCTTGCTACGGGTTCTAGATTAGAAAGAATTCCCGTTCCCTAGCACCGATCATGACTCTCGATTTGGGTCGTGACAATTTATGTTTATGTTTAGTTAAGTTTTTATATTTTAGGCTTGCTACAAGTTCCTGATTCTTGCGAATTCTCATTCCCTAGCACTGGTCATGACTCCCGAGTTTGGGTCGTGACATAAGTATTTAGGGCTTAATTGTAAAAACTATATAACTTTTAGTATTGTAAATTTTGTTATCCCATTTAGCATTGCTCTTATTTTTAAGATAATAAAAAGCCTAAGATAATCTTGCACTAAACATTAAGGGAAAAGTTTGACCTTTTTCCTGTTAGGTTTTAATATTCAAAACACAATGAAAATTTTCAAAATTTAATCATAAACCTAAATCAGGATCCATGTAATTCAATTAATTAATTGATTAGGGTTTCTAAAAACCATACCACAGATAAAAATCATGCAAGAATGATGGAAGGTTAAGAGGGGGCTCACACCAGTGACACCCTACCTCAAGCTTTTTTATTTTTTTAGCTAGATTAAGATGTCTTTAAATGAATACGTTCTCCACAAGTATCCACAAAAATAGCCTTGAATCAAAATGAATGTGTGTGTCCTAGCACCTTTTTCTTAATTGTCTTAGAACTGAAGGACTCTGTGTTTTATTTTCTAAGAGGAGAGAAAATGAATTTTGGTTGTAGAATAATAAGTATGTGAAACCCTAGAAAATATGTCATATTTATAAACCTCTGAATTAGGGTTTCACTCACCAAAATGAATTTTGGTAATTTCTCACTTACTAAAACATTTTTGGTATATTCCACTTATTCCAACTCTAATTTAATTCAAATACCAAATCAAGAATAGTTTCCTATTTATTTAAGATAATCATTACCTTAGAAAAATAAATAAATATATGCATATATATTTATTTATCTCCATAAAACTTTATTAGGCTTAGTAAACCCATATTTGTTATGGATTTGTTCTACATGTGTGATCCTATAGGTTCATATGACATTGGCAATGGGCCTGAAATCCCTATTTAGGCCTATAAGTCATAAGTAGCCTTTAGCAAGACATTATGACTATCCAAGTCATATGAAGGTCGATAATCGGACATAACCTAATTTACAGTGAATATTATAGTCCTTTTGTCATATGATATCTTAATTGAATATAAGGCATAGTTTTTTTCATCCTTATAGAATTCAATTATATTATTTATTGATTCCAAGTAGACTGAGAATGATAACTCTTTATCAATTCACTTTAGCATGGCCATGCATTTTCCTTAGTCTATCTTATCAAGGGGCCCATGGATATCTTACTCAAATTAAATGAGGGATAAATTCCTTCTTAATCACTCACATCCCTCACATAACTCATTTCCTATCCAATAAGAATTTATTTTATCATTTGGTTAAAGATAATGTTAGATCATGTCAAAATATAAAATAGTTATGCAAAAGTCCATAGTGATTTTAAGGTCAAAGAACTAAATCAATATTACTATGATGAGAATTATTTATGACAATTATCTCTGTAATATTCTTATGATGGGTCAATACAGTATATTATTTCTCAAATAAGTACCTATAAGTTAACTTAATATCTCATATTCATGATTAGTAAAACATAATCATTAGACAAGACCATACTAGCTTTCATACATTATAATGACTAGGGATAATTTGAATAAAACTCATATTTAATCGAAGGGTTTTACTATCAAGTCACATACTTGATGAATTTTTGAAGAATTGACTATTCAAATAATTATCACAACAGAAAATGATAATGAAAATGCCTTTTTATTAATAAAATGATAAAGTCAAAACATGGTCATACATAATTGACCTAGTGCATATCACTAACATTTCCTTTCTCTTTTAAGAAAAAAAAATTCACTTTCAAAATCTTAATTCATCCACTAATATTTCATCTTATATAATTCTTCAACAAAATTGCTTGTGCATTCATAGGATGTTTAACTATAGTTATTGTTTTAACTAAGTTTAACTAAACTTAGTTGAAATGAGAGCTATAATTATGTCACGATCCAAACCCGGGAGTCATGATCAGTGCTAGGGAACAAGAATTCACAAGAATCAGGAACCCGTAACAAGCCTTAAAATATTAAAACTCAATAAAATACAAACATAAATATGCTCAAAATTAAAAATTTTAATAATGAAAAAGAATCTCTATAAATAATATCTTAATAAAATATTTTACAATATTCAAAATACATAACTACCATTAATAACAACCAGAGAACACAACAAATATGCAATACTACTGTAGCATCTAACAATACAAGAAAAGGATAATTTAAAGTTTACATAAATCAGCTAGAGAGGAAAGGGTCCAGCGAAGGGAACTACTATAGGAGGTCTAACGAGAAGGATCCTAAAAAATAATTAAGGGAGGTCAGACCTCACTGAGTTAATCATTATTATATATATGCATGCAACCCTAGGACACAGACATTCAAGCATTAGTATAATAATATTTATTTATTTTATACATGCATTTCATATAAATGCTCGAAATCACATTTCACAACAAACAAATAAATGTATAAAGATTTAGGTGGAGGACTAGAGCAAAACACCAAAATATTCTACAACCTCGATCACTGAATCTCACTAGCTAATAGACTCATTTAATTCTAAAAATAGTTTTCTTCTCAATTTTTGACAGTAAACTACCCCCGAGACATTAAGTCAACTGAGCTCCAGCAGTCTCACTGCCGGCATGACTAGCCTCGAGACACTAGGTCAACCGAGCTTCCACAATCACACTACTCTCTCACCATAAATTTTAATAATCAATTTAATCATATCTCATATCAATAAAAATTTCATAGCCTAGTATCTAATGTACTATGTCAAGGGGTAGCATTTTGTAATCATATGGGTATTTTAAACATTTCACAATAAGTTGTGATGGGTGGAACATATTGATGTCTCATCCTACCAACCCTTGTTGTGCTTCTTTTGCTCTTTAAGGGGGAGTGACTAGTCATCAAAGGCCTAGGGCCAAAGATCTAATCACTATAGATGTTGGGTGTGTGCACTCCTCTTGGGTAGGTCCCCCTTGCCTACACCTTGGGGAGCACCGTGTCTGAATCGATGTACTGATCCTTTTAATGAATAACATAAGTAACTCCATTAGAATCATTCACTGTACCTTATCGATTGTGCTTGTGCCTAGAATTATGCATGTGGCTTGCTCTTGCCCATTGGGCTACTATATTGGCTTTGTGATATTGACTCGGATACTAACCAACTATTCTTGGTGCCTTTATAGATTTACTAGTTTGTCCCTGAGGCTGGCTTGTAAGAAGGAGTTCTAGACAAGCACCGCACGGTCCCTTTTTGTGAAGCTTTTGCAAGCTCGTGACATACTGGTGCGAAACAGCCCTAGTGTAGTCCACTAGGTAGTACGTTCTACAACTATCCTCCAAAATAACATTTTATAAATAAAATAATATATTAAATATGAACAACATCCAATTTATACAAATAAATATTCAACTTTATATATATGCAAACAAACATATATATATCAACAATAACAATTAATATTTAATGCAACGTAGCATAAATAAATTCATATTTATTGAAAATATGGATGCCAATAATTTTTCTATATGCAATGCATACACATAATAATAACTCATAAGTAGAGTGCGCTCCTCTAAAGTGACTCGACTAGCCCGGTCCTGTAGGCCTCGTATTGGCGCAACTACAGAAAAATAATAATAAACTAATTAGGATAAAAGTCCTAATCTTATATATTCTAGATTTCTAGAGAAAACTCGATATAAGACTCGACTCTAATAAAAGACTCAAAATCAAACACAAACCCAATGTCACATCTTATGAGAAATCTACCAAAAATTCGACAAAGTTTCATTTATAAAACGAACATCTCTCTACAAAAAGTGGAGTTATTCCTACACAAAAACACACTTCAAATAATCCCAAAATTTAACATCTCAGGTTGGGCCCCCGAATTACAATTCACACCCAACCAAGAACCAACATCACAAATATACAATAAAATAATATAATTTCTCAAATCACCAAAATATATCATAAAAATATTAAAAAAAATTACTTTTCAAATAAATAATAAAAATTCTAGTTATTAAATAATATTTTGCTAATAAAATCCATTAATAGCATTAAATTTCCATTTTTCAATTAAATTAGCATAAATTGTAAATAATTATTAAAATAACTTATTAATATGATAAAAATAATAAAATACTCATTTAGACTCAAAAATAATAAATAAATTTATTTTTCATTTAATTTTCCAAAATAACTACTAAATAATTAAAAATTGGAAAATAATTATAAAAATTATTTTTACACTTTTATTAATAAAAAATAGTCTAAAACAGAATAATTAACAACAATTTCAATTAAAATCAAATAATTTATTAAGTTATAATATTTTCTTAAAAATACATAATAACACATAACCTTTAAAAATTCATATTTAAATTTTCATGTATAATTTCATAAAACTTTCTTAACAAAGTTTACTCTATATAATTAATTGAATTTATTAAAAATATAAAATTTTCCGGGCCAAAACAATTACGTGAATAGTAACCCAAACCTGAAAATTTTGAAAAATCATAAAAATATTAAAAACCACCATTAGCTAGATCTCAACCTTAATTATATATAATCTAAAAGAAACTATATCTAATTAAATCAAATTCAAGCTCAATTTAACAAAATACACAAAATTCACCTAAAAACAATTTCACAAAATTGAGGTCGTTACTAGAGTTTGCCGGACAAATTAAGTGAGGGAAAATGAAGCTCGGAGGAAGAGCTTCCGATCGAGATTAGCGGCATTAGTTGGAGTGGCCAGAATTGTCACCGGGAAGCCTTGGAGCAATCCGGTCACCGAGAGAAACCGAGAAGGAAAAGAGGGAGAAGGAGTGGTGGCATCACTGGGGAGAGGAGGGGTAGCTACTGCTACTTGCGACACTTTTAGGTGGCTGCGACGTGGCTAGACAGTGGCTGGCGGTGGTGGCATTGTCCGACGAAAAAAGAAGAGAAGAAGGGAGAAAAGAAAGAAAGAAAAAAAATTCATTTTGTACTTTTTTTTTAATTATACAAAATAATAATAACTTTTAAAATAATAATAATACTCTAATATTTTAAAACTTTAAATTTCTCCTAAAATATTTATACACTTAACAATTAATCAATAATTAAATAAAACTACACCAAATATAATAATCTCATAAATAATTAAATAATAATTAACATTAAATAATCTCACACTTAAATTAATAATTAATTAAAATTTGAGTTATAATAATCTTTCCCCCTTATAAAAATTCATACTCGAATTTTAATAAATAAAAAGGGATACAAGATTTATCAAGGAAATATATAAGGATATGCCACCCGCATTTCAGCCTCAGTCTCTCACGTGTGCTGTTCCACATTATTGTTCCTCCATAAGATTTTGATCATCGGAATCTGCTTAGAATGCAACTGTCAAACTTGATAGTCAACAATAGCCACTAGTTCTTCTTCGTACATCAGATCTTCATTCACTTCCACACTCTGGGGTTGTAAAACGTGCGAAAGATTCAAAATATACTTCCTGATCATCGACACATGGAACACTGAATGCACCTAAGACAAATTCAGAAGCAAAGCCAATCAATATGTAACCATGCCAACTCTCTCCAGAATCTCAAAAGGTCTTATGTATCTCGGTGCCAATTTTTCCTTCTTTCTAAATCTTATAACACCCTTCATTGGTGACACCTTTAAGAATACATAATGTCTAACTTGAAATTCCACATCCTTGTGCTTTGGGTATGCATAACTCTTCTGTTTGCTAGCTACTATTTCCAATATTTTTCTTATCAAAGCAACCTTCTCAATTGTGTCTTGGATAATTTTCACTCCAGTTAATTCTCTTTCCTCGACTTCCTTCCAACACAGAGGAGATCTACACTTTTTTCCATACAATGCTTTGTATGGTGCCATCTTAATACTACTGTGGTAGTTGTTATTGTAAGAAAACTCTATCAATGGAAGATGATCATCCCAACTGCTTCAAGATCCATTACATATATCCTTAACATCTCTTCAAGTGTTTGGATCATTCTCTTAGATTGACCATCTGTTTGAGGATGAAAAGCAATACTGAAGTTAAGCTTGGTACCTATCGCGTCTTGCAACTTCTGCCAAAATTAAGAGGTAAACACCACACCTCTATTAGAAATAAAAAAAACAGGCACCTTATGAACACATACTATTCTTGATGTACAGCCTAGCCAATTTGGCCACTAAAAAATAACTTTAACTAGCAGAAAATGAGCTAACTTGGTTAACCAGTCCATTATCACCCAAATGGAATCGTATCCATCCTTAGAATGAGGTAATCTTGTTACAAAATCCATAGTGACTCTCTCCCATTTCCACTTAGGGATCGGAAGAGATTGAAGCTTCCCAAAAGGCTTATGATGCTCTACTTTGACTTGCTGATAGGTCAAGCACTTAGAAACAAATACAGCTACATCTTTCTTCATTCCATCCTACTAGTAAATATCTTTAATATTGTGGTTCATCTTAGTAGAACCAAGATGTACATTATAGGTTGTAAAATGAGCTTCTTCCAATATCTCATCTCTCAAATTATCCACATCAATAACACACAACCTTCCACTGATCCATAGCACACTTTCATCATTAAGGCTAAAATCAGTGAACTTCCTTTCTTGAACTTTCTCCAAAAGCTTAACCAAATCAGGATCTCAACTCTTAGCTGCTTTGATCCTATCCCTCAATATTGATTTAACTTTTAACTGAGCTAATAATCCTCCTAACCTGGTTATCTTCATCATTAATCCTTAGTCCACCAACTAGTACATCTCTTGAATCAACGGTCTCCTCTCCACATTGATGTGAGCAAGACTACTTGAGGACTTCCTACTCAAGACATCTGCTACTACATTAGCCTTGCATGGATGGTATAAGATATCACAGTCATAATCCTTTAAAATTTCTAGCCATCTCCTCTATCTGAGATTCAAATCTCACTGTTAAAAGATATACTTCAGACTCTTATAGTCAGTGTAGATCTTACATGTTACCCCATACAGATAATGACTCTATATCTTGAGAGTAAAGATTACATCGGCCATCTCTAGGTCATGAGTAGGATTTTTCTACTCGTGCTTCTTCCACTGCCTGGAAGCACAAGCCACTACCCTTCTATTCTGCATCAACACACAGCCTAGGCCAACTCTGGAAGCATCATAGTATACTGTAAACTTATCTGCTCCATTAGGCAAAGTCAACACTAGAGCTGTAGTTAACTTCTCCTTCAACAGCTGGAAGTTGTTCTTATATGCATCTGACTATATAAACTTCACATTCTTCTGAGTCAAGCAGGTCATAGGTGCTGCAATCCTTGAAAATCCTAAACAAACCTCCTATAATACCTAGCCAAACCTAAGAAACTATAAATCTCAATGATTGATGTTGGTCTAGGCCACTAAGACACTATTTTAATCTTTTATGGATCAACCTGAATGCCATCCTTAGACATTACATGCCCAAGGAATGCAACACTTTTCAACCAAAAATCACACTTTGAGAACTTAGCATATAGTTGATGCTCCTTTAGTGTCTGTAGCAATATCTTAAAGTGATATACATGCCCGTTCATACTCCTTGAATACACCAATATATCATCAATGAACACCACTACAAATTAATCCATAAATGGTCTAAACACCCTATTCGTTAAATCTATAAAGGCTATTGGTGCATTGGTTAATTTGAAGGACATCAACAAAAACTTATAGTGGCCATATCTAGTATGGAATGCCATTTTAAAAACATCAATTTCACTGATCCGTAACTGATGATAACCCAACCTCAAGTCGATCTTAGAAAAAAACTATGCACCCTGAAGTTGATAGAACAAATCATCTATCCTCAAAAGAGGATACTTGTTCTTAATAGTCGCCTTGTTCAATTCTCTATAGTTAATACACAATCTTAAAGTATTATCCTTCTTCTTCACAAACAAAACTGATGCACCCTAAGGAGAATTATTGGGTCTTATGAAACCCTTGTCTAATAAATCTTGTAACTACTTTTTTAACTCTTTCAACTCTGTAGGAGCCATCCAGAAGGTGGCATAGAGATAGGAGATATGTCTGGAACTACATCAATGCAGAATTCAATCTCCCTGTAAGGTGGTAAACCTAACAATTCATCAGGGAAGACATCTGGAAACTCATATGCTACAAGAAAATCTGAGATGGATGTCAACTCTGTTGTAGTATCCTTGACCAATGCCAAGTATCCCTGACACCCTTTTCTCAGTATCTTCCTTGTCGAAATAGCAGAAATAAGATTTTGAGTTACTGAACTCTTATCACCCATAAACTTAAATTCCTCTACACCTAGAATTCTAAAAATCACCTCCTTACTATGAAAATCCACAATAGCATGATGCTGAGGCAACAAGTCCATACTTAGAATTACATTAAAATCCATAAAATCTAGCAACAACAAGTCTATAAGTAGCTTTTTGCCTTCTACCAACACAGGACACCCAAGAAGAATCATGTCGGTGTCCAATGAATCATTTAGAGGTGTGGCAAATGATGAAGGAATTGCCATCTTCATAGCTTGCTAACTCGATTTTGAAGCAAACACAGGGGACACAAAATAATGGGTAGCACCCAGATTAATAAAAACTTGAGCATCAATAAAGCATACTAGGAGTGTACTTGCTACCACTGCATTGGATGCCTAAGCATCCTATTGCATGAGAGTGAAGACTCTAGCCTGGCCTCTGCCTCCCTTCTGACTGGTAGAAGCCTACCCAAATCCTTTAGCACTGCCTCTACCCCCTATGCCTCACCTCTATTGGGCTACAAATTGGGAAGTGCTTAGGTACTGAAATGGCGGCTATTGAAACTGAGCTGGAGCTATACTAGCTGAAGATGACTGGGGAAATTATTGTTGACAATCTGAATAGGGATAAGATATGGAAAAATTTCCTATCTGTCCATATCAGAAACATGCCCCTAAAGCCATATAACACGGTCCCTGATGGATCTCCTACACATCTAAAAGGCACTGGCTGCAGATCCCGTGCTACTGTATGTAGAACTTTGTCCACTACCACTGCTGGTAGCACTTAAACTGAATCTAATAGGTCTACAGGTCCCACTATGGCCTTTTTTACTACTGTTATGGACCCTCTACTCAGGTCTCTGGCCTTACTGAAAGGATCCCCTAGGCTGACTACTAGCGCCAATATGAAATATCGAGTATGGAGTATCCTGATATCCTCCTACATTGGTACCCTCCCATTTAATAGTAGTCACACATAACTCCTTACCTGATAAGCCTAAGCTCAATCTCCTTAGCTAGCTCAATCACCGACTCGAGAGTCAAACCTGCAATAGGCATCCTAGTGAATGTAGAACCTAATCCAGTAACGTAGGTGGTGATAGCAAAATACTAATCCTTCATCATATCCTCGGCATATCTGGACAACTGAAAACACTCTCTAGTGTACTCCTCTATCAACCTGTCACATTTTGAAATATTCATCCGCCGAAGCCTGTAACTCATTTGCATAGGCTCTAGGAAAAAGCATCTCATGAATCGCTCTCTGAACTGAGCCCAAGTTAGTGTAGTCATATAGGGTTGGAAGACCTGAACAAACCAATCTACGTTGGCCCCTTAATTGACAACTCGACAATCAGAATCCACTAATACTCTGTGTATGCAGTCTGAGTCCTCTACTCAATCACATGAAGAAAATCAAGTGAGTTTGAAGTCCCATCAAATGAAATCCTATAGACTCTAGTGTAAAACAAAGCTACCTTTGGGTCTGACATACCCTGAACTCCCTGTTAATAAAGAGGCTATAAAGGTGGTATGACCTGGAGTATAGTTGCTACACCCTGTTAAACCTCTAGTGTAAAAGCATCTCCCTCAAAATCCTAGCCTGCAGGTTCCTTATCCTATAGCTCTCTCTGTCTATGGTGACCTAATGCTCCTCTAGGTCTACCTTTACCTCTACCCCTATGCCTAACCAGCAACTCAAGATATGGAATCTCATCCTGGTAAGACTCCTCATCCTCAGCCTCAACAACCGGTGGAGCGACCTCCGCTCTCCTCCTTATTTTGAAAAGAACATAAACAAACACAATTCAGACAAAAATAGACATCCTAATGGTTACACAAAATTCTAAAGCAAAGAAGACTTTCAAAGATATAATCGAACCTAATTACTACAGTAGCTTCAAAGAAAACTCAAACTCTAGCGACCTAGGTCCAACCATACTAAACCTAGGCTCTAATACTAACTTTGTCACGACCTAAACCTAGGAGTCATGACCGATGCTAGGGAACGGGAATTCACAAGAATCCGGAACCCGTAGCAAGCCTTAAAATATTAAAACTCAATAAAACATAAACATAAATATGCTCAGAATTAAAAATTTTAATAATGAAAAAGAATCTCTATAAATAATATCTTAATAAAATATCTTAATAAAATATCTTACAATATTCAAAATACATAACTACCATTAATAACAACCAAAGCATACAACAAATATACAATACTATTGTAGTGTCTAACAATACAAGGAAAAGATAATTTAAAGTTTACATAAATCAGCCAAAGAGGAAAGGGTCCGGTGAAGGGAACTACTATAAGAGGTTTGACGAGAAGGATCTTGAAAAATAATTGAGAGGGGTCAAACCTCACTGAGTGAATCATTATTATATATATGCATGCAACCCTAAGACATAGACATTCAAGCATCAGTACAATAATATTTATATATTTATCTATTTATATTTATTTATTTTATACATGCATTTCATACATATGCTCGAAACCACATTTCACAATAAACAAATAAATGCAAAAAGATTTAAGTAGAGGACCGGAGCAGAGCCCTAAAATATTTTGTAACCTCGATTACTAAATCTCACTAGCCAACAAGCTCATTTAATTCCAAAAATATTTCTTTTCTCAATTTTTGACAATAGACTGGCCCCTAGACACTAAGTCAATTGAGCTCTCGCAGTCTCATTACTGTGTGACTTGCCCCGAGACATTAGGTCAACCGAGCTTCTGCAGTCACACCACTCTCTCACCACAAATCTCAATAATCAATTTAATCATATCTCATATCAATAAAAATTTCATAGCCCAGTATTTAGCATACTGTTGCATAACAGTTCTAGTGTAGCCCACTAAGTAGTACGTTCTACAACTATCCTCCAAAATAACATTTTAAAAATAAAATAATAAAATCATATATTAAATATGAACAACATCCAATTTATACAAATAAATATTCAACTTTATATATATGCAAACAAACATATATATATCAACAATAACAATTAATTAATGCAACATAGCATAAATAAATTCATAATTATTGAAAATATGGATGCCAATAATTTTTCTACATGCAATGCATGTATATAATAATAACTCACAAGTGGAGTGCGTTCCTCTAAAATGACTTGACTAACCCGGTCTTGTAGGCCTCGATCTCAGCACAGTTATAGAAAAATAATAATAAAATAATTGGGATAAAAATCCTAATCTTATTTATTCTAAATTTTTAGAGAAAACTCGATCTAAGGTTCAACTCTAATAAAAGACTCAAAACCAAACACATACCCAATGTCACGTTTTACGAAAAATCTACTGAAAATTCGGTAGAGTCTCCTTTATAAAATGAACATTTCTCTACAAAAAGTAGAGTCATTCCAGCACAAAAACATACTTCAAATAATTTCAAAACTCAACATGTCGGGTTGGGCTCCCAAACTACAATTCATGTCTAAACGAGAAGCAACATCACAAATATACAATAAAATAATATAATTTCTCAAATCACCAAAATATATCATAAAAATATTAAAGAAATTTATTTTCCAAATAAATAATAAAAATTCTAGTTATTAATTAATAAATTGCTAATAAAATCCATTAATAGCATAAAATTTCCATTTTTCAAATAAATTAGCATAAATTGTAAATAATTATTAAAATCACTTACTAATATCATAAAAATAATAAAATACTCATTTAGGCTCAAAAATAATAAATAAATTTATTTTTCATTTAATTTCCCAAAATAACTACTAAATAATTAAAAATTAGGAAACAGTTATAAAACTTATTTTTACACTTTTATTAATAAAAAAATATTCTAAAACAGAATAATTAATGACAATTTCAATTAAAATCAAATAATTTATTAAATTTTAATATTTTCTCAAAAATACATAATTACACATAACCTTTAGAAATTCATATTTAAATTTCCATACATAATTTCATAAAACTTTCTTAACAAAGTTTATTTTACATGATTAATAGAATTTATTAAAAATATAAAATTTTCATGACCGGAACAGTTACCTGAACAGTAATCTGAACCAGAAAAATTCGAAAAATCATAAAAAAATTTAAAAATCACCATTAGTTAGATCTCAACCTCAATTACATATAATATCAAAGCAGTTATTGGAATTAAATCAAATTCAAGATCAATTTAACAAAATACACAAAATTAACCTAAAAACAATTTCACAAAATTGAGGTCGTTACCAAAGTTATCCGGATAAATTGAGTAAGGAAAAATGAAGTCCGGAGGTAGAGCTTCCGATCAAGACTGGTAGCAGCAGCTGGAGTGACCGGAATCATCGCCAGGAAGCCCTTGAGCAATTTGGTCACCGAGAGAAACCAGGAAGGAAGTGAGGGAGAAGGAGTGGTGGTGTCGTTAGGGAGAGAAAAAGTTGCTGCTGCTGTTGGCGGCACTAACAAATGGCGGCGACATGGCTAGCAGTGGTGGTGGCACTATCGATCGGAAGAAGAAGGGAGAAAAGGAAAAAAGAAAAATATACAAAATAATAATAACTTTTAAAATAATAATAATACTCTAATATTTTCAAAATTTAAATTTCTTCTAAAATATTTGTACATTTAATAATTAATCAATAATTAAATAAAATTACACCAAATATAATAATCTCATAAATAATTAAATAATAATTAATATTAAATAATCTCATACTTAAATTAATAATTAATTAAAATTCAGATTACAACAAGTTAATCATCCGATGAATGCATATATGGTCTGTATTAAAAGTTAGAAAGCTCAATTTATAATCAATTAGTGTACCTACACATTGAAATGCTCGCAAAATTACGGTTTTAAGGGCCGAGAGGAAATCATAATAATAAAATCATATTCTATCTATTATTTAGAAAAATAAATATAATATATGATTACACGTATACAAATTAACTAATATTTATATTTATAATTAAATACATTTTATAATAATTATTGTAATTTTACCAAACATTGAGAATATATTTGGTTAAGTTATTTATATTAGTTGATAGCTAGCAGCTAATATATATGAATCATTTGATAAAATTATGTTAGTTGTTATTGTTGTTAGTAAATTAAAATACCATTAAAAGTATACGTTATTTTTAACTATAATTTGATAATATCTTTTTCTAATTATGTAAATTATAGAAAATGTATATTGTAATATATAATAATTTATCATTTTTACTTTATTTATTATTAAAATTGTGGATAGAAACTATTTGAAAATTAATGTTAAAATGTAAATCTTGTAAATATATATATATATTAAAATTATTTAATTTCTAGATAGAATTTAAAATAATATTAGTTTTATTATAAATCATAAAAATTCAATGATATGCATTTAATTTAAAAATAAGGTAGTTATTATTAATTATTTTTAATAAGGGTAATATAGTCTAAATATAAAACAAATTTAAATCAACTATTAGTTGATGGAAAAAAACTCCAAAATGGAGCTGATAAAATTTGTAGTTATTTTGAGTAAAAACAATTGTCGCTGCTGATTTAGAAACCTCGTCTAACACCTAAAATATAAACTGATTGAAAAAAATCTATATAAGCTATCTATATCAACTAATCTAAATATCCCATAGCAATAAATTATCGACTACCAATCCCTAGCTCTAACTATTAGCTATTAACAACAATTTTGAGTTATTAACAACAATTTACCAAATAGATCTTGTGATTATAATTTTTTTTCAGCACTTTAGTATCTTGCGATTTTAACTATGAGATTTGTAGTTTATAACATTTGCAATTTCTTTCAACTCGAACATTCTAAAAAATTAAAAATTTTAAGAGAAGATAAAATAAGTCTATTCACGAGAGTTTTATGTGACGGAAAAATATAAAAAAATATTCCATTCATATTTGTTATTTTATAAAAAAAATTATAATCATTATAGAACGATGGCATTATTATTGCTAAGTTAAAATTATAGCTATAAGATATTAATAAATTTAATTTAATTTTTTTATCATCACAAAAGAGCAATATTACAATGTTTGTCATATTTTTATCATCTAAGTAGTACTAAAATAAAGTCAAAAAGTATTAATGTCAGAAAAATACGAAGTTTTAATAATAAACATTTAAATCACAAGATAATTAAAAGTAAGGACAAATTTGGCCCACTTGTAAAAAAAATTATCATATGCATTAGAAAAATTATAAATAATTTTGGAATATGGTTGAAAACGTATTACTGATCCCTCATTATTGAAACATCCACAAAAAGAAAAGAAAAAAAAAAGGAATTAATTTCTTGGGACAACTAGATTAAAATACCTAAGCTTAGGTTAATATATATTGCAAAAACGAAATAGCATTCTTCCATCAATAAGTTTTTTTGTGTTTTTACTTGATAAAATATAGAAGACATGTTAAACGTTTAATCATCATGATTATGATTAAGGATCAATCATTCATATATGACAAATAAATAAGTATTTATATATATATATGTTAATTTTACAGTTCCATAGGCAATCTTGGAGCGACATTCCATGCAATATTCCCTGCAAAATTTGCCAACCTAGAAAAATTCTTTTATTAATCGGAGGGACACTTTCATGATTTTTTTAAAAAGATTAACAGGGATGTTTATTTTTTTTAATAGGAAGAATATATAATTTAGATATTAATGAATTGTATAATAGATTATAGTTATTTTTTTTAAATGGACGATTGAATTTTATAATTTAAAACACTCTTTAAAAAAAGTTATCATTTGAGTACTTTCTCCTCACTCGCATTAGAGTTGTTTATTTAAGGAGGAGGTTTAGAATTGTTGTTTATGAAGACAAGAATTCTGTGCACCATATTTGTTTAGTTATATGCAAAGAAAGAAGCGTTTGTTAAATTTAAAGTAAGTAATGTGGAAGCTGAAGGTATCATCAGAAGAGAATGATGAAAGAGTTACAAGTTGCAATAATAATATTGGCAGACAATTTTGGGAGTTTGATCCAAATCTTGGAACCCCTCAAGAGAGAGCTCAAGTTGAGAAGCTTAGAAATGAGTTCACAAAGAACAGGTTTCAAGCTAAACACAGTTCTGATCTCCTAATGAGACTCCAGGTTGGCCAAATCTATCTGTTTATTTCCCTTTTTTTTTTTTTTAATTCTTAATTACTCCAAATATATTACATATAACAGTTAAATTTATCATATATATATTATGTTTTTATTGATATGAAGACTAATATACCATTCCAACATAATTCAAATTTAAAATTTTATTGCTGTAGACTCAAGGGCTATCATTTTTGTTAGGTAAATTTCCACGAAGTCTACTAAATTTTAAGTGTATGGTGATATTTAAAAATTAGTTACTAATGAAATTTTATTAAACATTTCACATTTATAAGCTACCAACTATTTATAAAAATTGAGAACTTCAGTCATTGCCACTAGAATGAACTATTTAAAAAAGAAAAAAAAAAAAAAAAGAGATAATTATACTTCTGTTGTTTGAATTTTTTGAATTGTGACAATTTAGCATTAATTATTTGTATGATAATGGATGTGTAAATATGAATTACGCTTAAATGCAAAGTTTGCAAAGGAGAAAGGGTGTGAGATAAAGGGAGAAAAAATGAAGAAAATGGGAAGTGAAGAAGAGATGACAGAGGAGGTGGTGGCTTCCGCATTGAAAAAGGCTCTCAATTTCTACTCAACTCTACAGACTGAAGATGGCTTCTGGCCTAGCGATTATGGTGGCCCTTTGTTCCTTTTGCCAGGCTTGGTAATTTTCTATACTCCTACTTCTTCTCTCTCTTTTTTATTTTAGTTTTTCTAAATTACAAACATTCATATTTATATAAATAAAAATTACTATTAATTTTATTGTAGATATTGATACATTTTACAGATATTAGTATTTAAAAATAATCAATGATTATAATTAAATAAAAATAAATTCAATTAAATTTTTTTTTAAGAGTTAAGAACAGAAATGCAGCAGGAAGTGCATCAAGATATTCTAGCTAGACTAGCACATCAATAGCACCAACATCACCCACAAACTTGCACCACTTTATTAAAATGAAAAGAAAAATATTACAGTCAATCTGAAAAGGATGAAAGAAAAACAAATTTACTTTCATTTATACAAATACAAATATTTATACTATAGGAAGAGTTTTTTTTTTTTTTTTTTAACTCTTAAATTTCTTTCTTTCTTTTTTTTTTTGAAAGGTTTTAACCTTTAATACAAGGTGAATTTGACCCCTAAACTTTTCATCTATAATTAAATTAGTTCTTTTACACTATTTTGAATTAATTTAGCAATGAATTTTGTAATAAAAATTAAACTGACCCCTAAATATAAAAGTTAGTTCTGTATGCCAAAAAATTTGCTATTTGTTAAACTTTGGTAATATATGATAAGGTGAATTGAGATTAATATTTGAGCTGTATTAATGAAATACTAAATTAAACGAAGGAAATTTCACATAAAATGGAAGTAACTGAAAAAAATAAACCTTGGAATTGCAGGTGATTAGCTTATACGTGACGGGTGCCCTAAATACCATATTGCCTCTTCAGCATCAACAGGAAATCCTCCGTTATATGTATAACCACCAGGTTCTTACAAATTTATAAATTAATTAATATTCCAATTACGTACATACATTAGATTATTATTTTTTAAATATGGTCCATTTTCGTTTTACTTTTTTTTGTTAGAAATAATTTGTTGTAGAGAATTCTTCCTTTTTAAATAATTCTATGCGATAAAATGTTTTTATAGAAGTGATATTGTTATTATTATTATGAAATAAATACATATATATTTGTTTTGCGTTGTGTCTAATTGAATAAAAATGAAAACATAAATAAAAGAATGAAGATGGAGGGTGGGGATTACATATAGAAGGGGTGAGCACAATGTTCGGCAGTGCCATGTCATATGTGATGCTGAGATTGCTCGGAGAAGAAATGGAGGGTGGAGATGGTGCTATGGAGAAAGCCAGAAATTGGATTGTTGATCATGGTGGGGTCACTTACATTCCTTCCTGGGGGAAGATGTGGCTTTCTGTAAGATTTATTTCCACTTCTTTTTTTCTTTAATTTTAATGCATTTCGGTTTGGCTTATTCTATATATATATATATATATATATATGCATTCAGTATTCATTAATATTAATAAAAAATTTTGGCATTTTTATAATACCCATTATCCATTTGCAAAAGAAAAAAAATAATGGAGGGAAATTTTTCAATTTCAGTAAAAATTAAATTATGAACTCCATTTAATATGATTTTTAGTAGTCATAAGACACCAAAATGAAATACAAAAGCCACAACATTGTCATCTAATAATAATTAAAAAAAAAATTAAATTTAGGAGTTTGATGGTGATCCTAAATGGAAATATTCATGTGATTGTCATAACTAAATTTTTTTAATTGATTAAATAAAGATGATGAGATGTAGGTACTTGGAGTATATGAATGGAGTGGTAACAATCCATTGCTCCCAGAGATATGGCTTCTTCCTTATTTTGCTCCCATACATCCAGGTTCTCTTCAATTTTTACTTAAAATTTATTATTATTATTATTTAAAAAAATATAATAATGATAGTGATTCTATTTTTTTTTTAAAGAAAATAAGATATTTTATTTTATTTTAGATACAATAAAAAAAAAAATTATTTCATACAGGACGGTTATGGTGTCATTGTCGAATGGTGTATCTTGCGATGTCGTATTTATATGGGAAGAGGTTTGTGGGTCAAATTAATAGTCTTATTTTATCAATTAGGAGAGAGCTCTATCCTCTTCCCTACTACCACATTGATTGGGACAAAGCTAGATATCTTTGTGCCAAGGTATGTTGATTAAATATTTTATTCTTCAAGTATACATAAACAATATTGATACATTATTTTATTCAAATATAAATATATAATAAAATGTACATATCTTAATAATTTAAAATAAAAAATTATTAGTTAAGCCAGATGTTAATTGATTGATAATAAAATTAATTATTAATTTATGAAAGTCTATTGGTAGGAAAAATAAAAATAAAATTATTAATTATTACTATTTTAATAAATTTTTAAAAATTGTATGTGTGAAATTTAAATTATTAAAAGTAATAATTTTTTAAAGTTATTATAGCGATAATCATTTAGCAATTTAACAAAATCTCAATAGTACATATTATTTTTTATTATTTTGTCCTAAGTGTATAAAAGTCAAATAAATTGACGAAATTAAAATATTTTATCAAAATTTAAAGTTAGGATAAAAGTGCTAAATTTTTAAACATTTGAATTTTTTTATACTTATTGACTACTATGAAGAAGGATAAATTTGATATTTTATAAGATATCATATTAACATTTTTATTTAATTTTGATTAAATAATTATTTCTATTAAAATTGTCAAATATTTGATAAATTAGGACATTTTTGTTAAAATTAAAAAGTTTTAATAAAATTACAAAATGCCACAAATGTGTGGATTTTTCCCACTAGTAGACCATATAAAAGGCCTATTGGTGTGAACAATCCAAGGGTTTGCAACCTATTACAAATTTATGCCGATTTTTAAATTTTGGTAAAAATGTCTCAATTTGATAAATATTTGACAATTTTAGCATAAATAGTTTGCTGATCAAAATTATATAAAAATGCTCATGTAGCATCTTATAAAATATCAAAATTACCCATTTTAATTTTTTGAATCTATAATAGTCTAATGGTATAAAAAATCCAAATGTTTCAAATTTTTGACAATTTTATCCCAATTAAATTTTGATAAAATATTTAATTTCTCCAATTTATTAATGTAAACAATTATTTATTTAAAATTAAATAAAAAACATATATAATAACAAAAAAATTAAATTTACTGTTGAAAAATTGTTCAATTCATAAACTACTTTCATTATAATAATTTTTTAAAATATTTTTACTATGAATAATTATTACTCCAGATGATTTAAAATTTTTAATTATTTCATAATTATTTATTTGAAAGTATTTAAAATCTCTATCTTTTTTTGAAAAAAAAAATATAAAGCTTTAACATTCAAAGAAAATTTGTCATATTTTACTACACAAACATATATATAATTTTTAAAAATTTTATTAAAACAATAGTCTATCATAAATTTAAAAATTTATCATATGTAAATTTAATTTTTTAAATAACTTTTAATTAAATATTGAATTTATTTTGTAGTAGGTCTTATATAATTTTTTAAATAACTTTTAATTTTTAAAAAATGAAAAATAAGTATACTAAGTGATAATTTCATCAATATACTAATTTGTCTCTTTCTTATTTTATAAAGATAAAAGTTATTTTTTTTAATATATTAAAAATAATAATAATAAGAAAAAGACTTCACAAACTATGGCATACATATGTATTAAACTCTCATACGTTTATTTTTTAACACATTAAGGATTCATTTTAAATATTTGGCCTCTAAACATATTAAAAAAAATCAAGTTACCAAAATTTTAAATATTTTTTTTATCATTTTCAATACACTTAATAACAACTTACAAATATGTTGTATGCTTTTTATTAAATAGTCATTTAATAAATTAAATAAATTTAAAATTAATATTTTTATTCTTATTTAAACATATTAGTTTAAAGGTAAAAATGTCTTTTAATTAAAATTATTATTATTATTATTAGGTAACTTATTTAGGTGTAGTGTATGGTTACTTTAATTTTTAAAAAATTAATTTTACTTTCTCAACAATCACTAATACTATTGGATGATTTAATATACTTTCATTCAATAATGATAAAAGTGAAGTGAAAATAAAGTAAATAAAAAATAAAGTCAACTTAAAATTTTTTAATTATTTATTATTTTATATTCATAATTATTGTTTGATAAAATAAAATTTAAAAATACTAGAAATTTTTAAAAAATATTAACTTTTAAATATGAAAATTTTAAAAAATATTTTTGCACTTTACTATATTTGGCATGCTTAATAAAGTTAATAAAATATAAGTAAATTTTATTTAAGTATAAAGTATCCAATATAATACTAGAATTTTACTCTACAAAGTGATTTTTTTTTTTTTGAGTTTTCTCTTTTATGTATACTACTTTTTATTATATTGAAAGTGACTAAAATATTTATGGAATATGTAATTATTTTAATTTTATTTATAATTTTAAATTTAATTTAAAAAAATAATAATTTATTTAATATTATATTATATAATGTTGATAATAATTTATATAAAACTTATATTACATAATAAAAGTTACTGTAAAAGAAATTAACATTAACATATTTAATATTTTTATTAGTGATAGTTTTAGCATTATATTTGAAAAATTAGAATTTTTAAATAACAATAAAATATAAAATAAATTTTTATTATTTCAGCATGAGAGTAAATTAATTTTTATCTATAAGATAATTAAATTACATGTATATATGTATTGCAGAAATTAGATTTTGTAAAATTCAGAAATTGATTAAATCCTACTAAAATAAAATAAGAAATTAGATTTTGTAAAATTCAGAAATTGATTAAATCCTACTTTAAAAAAATAAGCATTTTATTTTGTTGTTTGATTAAAATTTATTATTATTATTTTTTCCAAAATTAGCCATTTTAGTAACTTGTATGAAGATTGGATAGAGAAAAATTGTGATAATAAGTTTTTCATATTCAATTAATTCATTAACATTACTTTTTTAGCCAAAAAATTTAATGCCCTTGTGATTTTTATGTGAAATATAGGTGTAACTAAAATTTTTAGAAATAATTCTTTTTATACATTTATTTTTTTAATCTTTTATCCTCTAAACTTACACACACTCACACAGAAATACAATCGAGATATATAAATTACATTAATAATGAAAAGCACAATATATTATTAAATTTAAAAATTAGATATTAGAATATAGTAGTACCTATTATAAAATAATTTTTATGTTTATTTTAGTGACAAACATGTTTAAAATCATATATAATAATAAAATTGTGTTTGAAAATTGCAGGAAGACTTGTATTATCCACATCCTTTTGTTCAAGACGTATTGTGGGGTTTTCTTCACAAGGTTGGTGAGCCCCTGCTCACTAAGTGGCCTTTTTCAAGGCTAAGATCATCAGCCCTAAATACCATCATGCAACTTATTCATTTTGAGGATGAAAGCACTCATTTTATTTGCCTTGGCCCTGTAAACAAGGTATGTTCCATTAATATTTTTGTTATTATTTTCAGTGATATTCATACCAAAAATTACAACCTTTTTAATCTTTTACATATTTATTCGAAACTGTAAAACCGAGTAAAACTAGTTGAATTTAACACCTTATTTATAATTTTAATACAATTTGTAATTTAGTTATGAATTAAGTAATAAATACGTATATGACATTTGAGTTAAATTAGCTAATATTTATAATAATAGTAATACATTTATAAGATAAATTATTCGAATTGTCTCTAAACTTTATTCACGATTTCAATTTGGTTACGAAACTTCAATTTGTAATTTTTCGGTAACTAAACTTTAATTTTTGTTTCAAACGTAATTTCTATCTAAGATTTTAAGTCTTGAAGTTATATAATATTACCATTTTAATCCAAAAAATTATTTCCTTACAAATAAGTTTATAGGTTCTAGAGATAATAAATAAACTAAAAATATATATTTTTGTTTTCTCCATGCCTTCCATTGTAAAGAGTCTTGTCCATTGTTTGTACTTATTTGACTGGTCTAATAATACAAGTTTAAGAGTTTTAAGACAAAAATTCTACGATGTAGGACAGGATTTACAAAAAAAATATTATAAGCAACACTGTAAACTCTATTGAATACAATAAAAAGTTGTATATTATTAATATTATTAATATATTTTTTAGATCATTTGTTTAGTTTAGATTAAAATAATTTCTAGATAAATGAGAAATCGAAGAGAGAGTTTATATTCCAATAATCCATCAAGATTACAACAATTGAGCCTTTTTTTAAAAAAATTTAATACAAAATGTGCAATAATTTTTTTTATTAATAAACAGTCATTTGAAATTCAAATTATAAACTAAACTTATAACAAATTATAAATATTTTAATTTTTTATAAAATACGGTGATAAATATTAAATATTCCTAGTTACAATAGTTCATTTAATTCTTACCTTTTTTCTCCATATTTAAAAAAAATTCTAAAAATACTGTAATTTGTACAAAAAAAAAACTTATTAAATTTTAATTTATTGTATTCAACAAAGTCACATATATTGATTATGATATTCTTAGTGAATATTACTATTTTCTTATATTGCGTCAAATAATTATTATCTTAAGACTCTTAAACTGTTAGTATTAGACCAGTCAAATAAACACAAATAATAGACAAGGACTTTCTACAATAGAAGACATGAAGAAAATTAAAAAATATATTTGTATTTTATTTATTATTTTTAGAACCCATGGACTTATTTGCAAGGAAATAATCTTTTGGACTAAAATGGTAATATTATATAATTTTAAACCTTAAAATATTAGACAAAGACTACATTCAAAACAAAAATTGAAGTTTGGTGACCAAAAAGTTACAAATTGAAGTTTTATAACTAAATTAAAATCGCGAATAAAGTTTAGTGACTATTTGATCAAATTACTCTACATTTATATGAAGGTTTAAACTAGGTAAAAAAGGAGATGAGTATAGTTTTTACAAATTAAATAAAGGACTAATACACAAATGAGCCCTTCAACTTGTGGCACAAGATCAAATAGGCCCAATTTAAACTTTTTTAACAAATAAAACCAATACTTCTATTTTAAGGCCAAATAATCCAATTATGCACTCATCAGACGTATGACAATCAAATTCTCAATAAAAATTAATTTTTTAATCAGATTTATTTAATATTAAAAAATAGCATTTATAATATATTGGAGAATTGGGTTAGCAGAACTACAACGCTTTAAAAGGCTATCAGTGTCTTTTGTATGCATTGTGTCTTTTGCAAACTAGTTTTTAGTTTAATTTTTTATTTAAAAATAATTTTTTTTTCCATACATGAGAAAACATGTAAAAACTGATGGGTAAAGTTTTATTAATAAAAAATTTATCTCTTTTATGTTTTTGAGAAGATGTATTGTACGCACTTAATTTGACAAAAGTTTTGGTTTATTTGGCCTTGAAATAAAAGTATTGGTCCTATTTGTTGAAAAAGTTTAAATTGGTCCTACTTGATCCCATTTCATAAGTTGAAGGACTCATTTGTGTATTAGTCCATTAAATAAATTTTTCATTCTCATTTTATATATTTTTTTAAATTATTGAGACTGGAGTCTAACTAACTATTGTAACTAATTGAAGTCTAACTAACTATTATAATTAGAATTTAGATGATGTGAATATGAAATTTAAAAAAACAGAGATTAATTACTTCACCTTAAATGTCATATATTGATCAAATTGCAATTGCGCTAAATTTGCAAATAATTTGTTAAATTGGATATAGTTTTGCCAAATTTTAAAATTTGGTAAACAATATACCTAATTATTATGGTAAGCTTTTATTCTATCTTTCCATTTTCTTTTGTCAATCAATAGAGTTCAAATAGTTTAATTTCCCACTACAATAATGGTTAATAAAGAGAACAATGTCAAACCTTACTCTCTACATCTAAATATTTACAACCTTTTGCCACATGTGTTATTTGTGAGGGACATTCTATTTTCCTATTTGGAGTCATATTTATACATAAGAATAATCAATTAAGTTCTAAAAATATATGAAAATTTTTTTGAAAACTTTTTAACATATTCCTATAACTTAATTGATTTTTTACCTTCTTTAAATTTCCAATTTGTTAAGTGAGCTACGAAAACATTTTTTAGGTACTGTTTTATTCAAAACATAGTTAGCTAAGCTCGAGAATTTACAAATGGAAGTGTGATAGTTTTTTTTTATTTAAGTGGTCCTTGATAAAGTGACGGTCAACCTCTACATGCTTAGTCTTATCATGTTGAACTAAGTTATTTGCAATTGCGATGGTTGCTTTATTGTCACAGTGCAACAATATAGGCTTCAGATGACTGAGACTGAGATCTTGTAAAATACGTCTAATCCAAAGTAAATCACACACTCCATGAGCCATTCCATGAAATTCTACTTCAACATTTGATCTTGCTTTGACTTTTTTATTTTTTGCTCTATCAAGTGACTAAGTTCTTTCTAACAAATGTAAAGTATCAAGATGTTGACTTTCGATTTATTCGATCTCCAAGCAAGTCTGCATCAATGTATCTCATAATTTCATGATCCTTGTTCCTACCAAAGTATAAACCCTTTACTAAAGAAGATTTCTAGTACCTTAGAACTTGGTATATAGCTTCCATGTGTTTTTTGGCTCGATGAGTGCATGAACTGACCTACAACACTTACTGCATAAGCAATATTCAGTCTAATATGAGACAAGTAAATTAGTCTCCCTACCAACTTTTGATATCGAGCTTTATCAGTGGGGATTTAGTCTTTTTAGATTGATAGTCCATGGTTTACTTTAATTGGAGTCTCAACTAGCTTGCAGTTGAGCATGCCAATACAAGCTAATAAGTCTATATTATATTTTCGTTAATACAGAAAGATGCCTTGAGCTGATCTAGTAGCCTCAAATCCCAAAAAGTATTTCAAGTTACCTAGATCTTTAAGTTCAAACTCGATTGTTAGTTGTGTTTAGAGTGTTACTATTTCACTCAAATAATTTCTCATTACTATTATATCATTCACATATATAACTAATGAAGTGACTTTATCCATCATTTGTTTAATGAATAAGGGATGGTCAACGTCACTTTTTTTATAACCAATCTTCCTCATGAAAGTTAAAAGTCTTCCAAACCATATTTAAGGTGATTTCTTGAGACGGTACAATGGCCATTTTCAATTTACACACTTTGTCTGCATAATTCGTTATGGGTGGAGGATCCATGTATACTTCCTCATCTATGGTTCCATTTAGATATGCATTCTTCATATCAAACTGTCTTAATGGCCAGTCAAGGTTTACTACTATGGTGATAAAGACTCAGATAGTGTTCATTTTACAACAGGAACAAAGGTATCTTTATAATTAATCCCATATTTTTTTAGTATATCCCTTTGCAACAGGTCAAACTTTGTATTAGTTAATACTCCCATATGAATTGAGCTTGATTGTCTATATCCATTTACATTCGATAATCTTATTTCCTCTCCATATGGAGTTTTATAATACTTCCATTTCTTCATTCATGGCCTTCTTCCACTCGGGATTCGCTAAAATTGAATAAGTTTAATTTTATTTTTTGGAGATAAGTGTCCCAGATGATGATGCCATAATCTTACTTGGGTTCGGGATGCGTCATTGCCAATTACACTATTAAATTGTCCTATTGGTGTAATTGCTCCAGCTTATAAGTCAAGATAGTATTGTTTCCCTTGTTTAACACTAGAACTAAGAATCCATTATGTTGTAATGTCCTGAAACAAGCAATGGTTAAGCTAAAATTTTATAAGCTTTACTGAACAACATTAGCTTTACTGAGCTTCTTGTGAAGTCCCACCACTCTAAATAACCTATAATCTCATAGTAATGCTCCTTGGAGTGCCCAACAAGATTATGAGCTAGTCTTACTTGGTGCTTTTCCTTTTAACTATTGTTGAGTGCGAGGATTGTGTTGTCTAGTAGGATTTTTTGTTCCATCATTATCTACCGGTTGTAGTCTCAATGAACATATACATAGCATAGTTTAAAGTCAAAAGGTGGATCCTTTCATAATATTTATTGGCCAAAAAAAGTGTGTTCGAATATGAGTAATATGTTTATAGAGTGATACAACTCCAGTGACATCCTCTCTTTCTGCTAGTGTTTGGGAATTATTTTCTTGAATATACTAACAAGTTCCTTATTGAAAGTATATAAAGGCCTACCATTCTAGTGTTTGGTGAATGATTTTCGATTCAATCCAATAATTATGTGTCATTCGAGTTATTATAAAAGGTTTTAAAATGACATCTCAAATTTCTTTTATTGTTTTGTAGTCGGATGAACCTTTGCATTAAAGTTAGACTCATAGAATCAATGAGCCAATGTTTTACTTAGTGATTGTCGATGAGCCATGCTTTAAGGCTTTGTTTCATTCTGTGAGAAATTCATATTTATTTCTTGCTCTAATTCTCATTTCAATAAGTTGTGATCATAATGGAAGTTATTATCATTCAATATGATTGCGATTGGGAAAGGAGAATTATCTTGTAGGGTATGGATGATAGTTGGAGTTCCATGTGAAACATTGGATGAGTTTTTTATCATGGTCTTTGATTAGGGTTTGAAAGGGTTCCAGTTAAAAAAATTGTTTGGGATATGTTTAGTTTAGTAGAGATTCAAATTCATTGGGTCTACTTCGATACCATGTAGAACATAATATAAAAGAGAAGAATACAAGACGTGATTCAAGAAAATGTACTTTCAATATATGTTATTCACAATGATGAACATCTTTATATGTACTACTACTTTTCCTAATATAAATTACAGTAATTATACCCACAATCTCTCCATAGATCACTCACCCAAATTATTCACTCAGATTGTTTCCTTAATTGGAATATCTCAATCATCTCCTCATGATTGTAGATTTGTTTCCTTAGCTCACTTCCACATAACATACATATTTTACTTCAATTAGCTATCGATTTAAGTTTTCATGAACTAATGCTTCATAACTTTATATTTTGTTGTTGATTTCTTTGAAAATCATATTATATAATGCTTGAATTTAGAGCCAAATTTTCATTATTTAGGTGCCAACACATGTGATGCATGCCTCACAGCCTCAAGCAAGTGTGATTTAAGCGCCTATAAGTTATGTGTCAACTATTGGTGCATGTGGTACGTGCACTTGGAGGTCCCAAATGCAGAATTTTTTATTTAACCTCAAATATTTTGAAATTTTGTCAATTAAAACCTTAATTTTTTTTTAATTTTCATTAAGGCACTTAAACTTTGTTGATATATTTAATTTCATCGTAAACTCTAAATTAAAACTATAATAAGTAATATCTATACAAATTTAGGGATGAATAGTTATCTCATTAAAAAACTTATACACATTAAGCATAATCAGTATGTACGTATTATTACATCTCGTCACACTTCCTTTTTGTATTCATGCTAATAGTATCATTCAGATATGTGTGATCATGGGAGGTTATATATCACATTATAATATAGTTACTGCTATGATTTCATCTCAGAAATCTTATTACACAGAACGATGGTCGAACGTTATTTTCATATGAACTAACAATAGAAATTTTTAAAGTTTGTCTTATTATTGTGAAACCTACAATTAATATATTTTCCAAGTGAGAAAATGTTAGAAAGTTTAGGCTTTATTAATTGTAGATTAAATAACAAAACCAATAATATAAGCACCTAGTCTCTCAAATTATATTCCATTGCTCTAAATGGAACATATATATATATATATATAGGTTCTAAACATGCTTTGTTGCTGGGTGGAGGATCCAAATTCAGAGGCATATAAGTGCCATCTACCAAGAATCAAAGATTATCTGTGGATAGCAGAAGATGGTATGAAAATGCAGGTAATATTCAACTCAACACATTACTTTATATTTCCAAATTTAAGAATGTAATTGACATTTGTGTAAGCTGGTTATATATGTTAATTGCAGGGTTACAATGGCTCTCAATTGTGGGATGTTGCGTTTGCCGTTCAAGCAATCCTTGCTACCAGCCATGCTAAGGAATATAGTTCCGTGCTGAAAAAAGCACACAATTTTATTAAAAATACACAAGTAAGATGCAACAATTTTCTTTCGATGAATACATAATTTCAACTCTGAATTTTATATGATCAACCTTTAATACTACTGATTTTTTTTTTCAATTGTAGGACTAAAATAGGTTAAAAATAAAAGTTTAAAGATTATATAGAAAATAATAAAAATTAAAAACATCACATGAAATTTTGTAAACTTTGGGATAAAACTATATATTTGACCAGTTTTTGTATATCTCATTACAGGATAATCACATAGAAAATAATAATTTTAAAAAAAAAAAATTAAACAATAGCTTTCAACAGTGAATAATACAAAAAAAAAAAAAACAGAGCTAATTAATTTTTTTCTATATAGTCTCTCTATGGAAGAAAATATAATGTTTTTTAATTATAATTTTCAATTTTAAGGTTAGGAGAGACAGCTCTAATAATTTAAGCAAATGGTATCGACACATTTCAAAAGGAGCATGGCCTTTTTCCACACCGGATAATGGCTGGCCTGTATCAGATTGTACAGCTGAAGCTCTAAAGGTTCGTAATGTTTTCTTATCGAGTATCAATCCTGCATTATATTTTCAGTATTGTAACATTATAATCAGACACACACTCTCTATTTTTATAGCAATTCATTATCAAATTTTAGGAATTGCGTCATATTTTAGGTCTTCCATGGTGGGTTATAGTTATTATAGTTGTTATTTTAATATCACAAACTTAAAGTTAAAGCAATAAAAAAATTAATTAAGATTTAACTTTAAAGCTTTTATTGTTATAGAAAAGAGAAATCATGAAATATAATAAATTTTATTCTTTTAAGTGATACAAATATAAAATTATAGGGTATTTAATATAAATAAAATTCACAAATTTTTAGCAATTAAAATGTTTAAATTATAGTACACTTATTAATACTTTCTTTGATAATTAATATAGTTGACATATAAATGTTTTTATATATCATTAGCATTAGATGATTTGTATTAATTTATTAAAATTAGATTGTTCAAATAAAAATATAAAAAAATTGGGTTAATAATAAATAATTATTAAAAAAACTTAAAATTTAGGTTTAATAAAAAAAATGTGGTCATAATTTTTGCATGGTGGGAATAATACAATCCATAATTTCATTTCTTAAAGATGTTTGTCATAGCTGTTGACAATTATTTAGGTCCTAACGGTTAGAAAATAATATTTGATTAGTCTTTTTTAAATGGAAACTGGTTGCTGTTGAGACACCTATCAACTAACAACTTCAATATTAATTTAAATATAATTATCCATATTTATTTAGATATAATTACTTAATTTTTTTTATATATTTAAATTAAACTAATGGTCATATTGTTATATATTAACTTCTTCCCTTGAGACGCATACATACTAAAAAAATTTATATAATTTTTATTGTATTAGTTTTATTATTTTTAATATTCAAAATTATAAAGATAAAATATTTTTTAAATTAATATGTAATTGAATATAATTAAACATATAAATAATTAAATAATAATAAATGCTGAATTTGAGAATTCTAAAAACTTAATTGATATATAAAATTATCATTAAACACATAAATATCAATAATTATAAATTATTTTACCAAATACATGTTAACTTTTAGCTAAAATCCATCAATGATCAGTAATAATTTAGCCAAGCAAGGCCTTAATCTAGTGGCAGCAATAAGGCCACCTTCAGAGTTGGCACATGCCATGTAAGTTTAAATCTTTTCATCTTTTTTTTTTAAAGTTAAAAAAATTAAAAAGAAATACTAACTTAAACATCTTGTGGTTTTAATATCTTATTATTAAAAGTCTACATTTTTCTTCTTTTTTTTTTTTTAATTTTTTTCTATATTTGGATATTTTGTGATTTAAATTCTTATGAGATTTATGGTTTAGAATAGGAATAATTTTTCTTTGCTCGAGTATTAAAAAGTTTAAAATCTCACACCACTGGATAAGGGAGATATTTATATTAGTTTTAGATGGTAATAATATATATATATATATATATATATATATATATATATATATATATATATATATATATATATATAAAAAATTTTAATTATGTTTTTACTTTTCAAAAATATTCTGAACACAATTGACAATGATACTATTATTAAGTCAATGTTATAGTCATGAAAAAATTAATTAAAATTGAAATTTAATATTTCTATCACTGGAGGAGAGAAAAAATTATAATATTTGTCAAATTTTATCATATTAGCAGTATCAAAGAGAAATCATAAGTACCGAAACATTATAAAATTAAAAAAAAAACCACAAGTACTTATATGTAATTTTCAGTTAGAAAATAAAATGAAATAGTATAACTTTTCAAAAATATACATATATGCATCGTAACACGAGATTAAAATTTAATATTTGCAAAAATTACAAAACACCTTTTTTTTTTTTTTCTCAGACAAACAATTTATGGTTAAAATTTAAGATGTTAACTTACATATTTCAAGTTGTTATCGCACTTTTATTTATCAAAACATAACAATAATAATATACTAAAAACCTAATGATCAAAATTTATGGGTTACAATTTACAAAGTAATAAAATGAATATTAAAAGGAAATTCAAAATCTATCTCAATTACTTATAAAAGAAAAATAAGAAGTTAATTTGTAACTTTTATAAAATATTATACCATATATATGACTGAGTACTTACTTTCCATCATTTGCAGGCTGCAATTTTGTTGTCTGGAATGCCTCCAGATGTTGTCGGAGAAGTGATACCAACTGATAGACTATTCGATGCTGTTAATGTGTTATTATCATTACAGGTATCAATCTTTTTGTTTTTGTTTTTTTAATGTTATTTGAGTCGATTAGTTGTTAGTATTTTATAAATTTATTTTGTGAGCTATCATGTGTTGAAGATAGAATTCGAACTGAACTCCTATGCGGTCTTACTACTTGAGTTAGCCGTTTAGCCGCAACTATAGAAGTGATTTACATTCATTAACACTCAGTAATTCACAAGTATTATTTATAATTTATTTGTTATTTCTTATTGACAGGGACTTCCATGAGTCATTCATAGTCACTAAATTCAACATAATTATTTACCAAGTATACTAAATAAATATCAAATTGTTGCAATAAAATTATTTATCTTTAATATATATTGCTTAGTATAGCAAATATTAATAGCTAAATTAATGAGATTTGAAGCTAATTAAATTCATCAATCGAAGTATAGGATTAACAAATTTTCCTAATTAATACAATACAGAACAAAAATGGAGGTTTTGCATCATATGAGCTCACCAGATCTTATGCGTGGTTAGAGGTAATATAAATACTATATCCTCCTTTTGGTTTGCTAATAAATTCAAAGTCTTAGTACACTTAATTTGTTTACATTGCAGATGATTAACCCAGCTGAAATATTTGGAGATATCATGATAGATTATCAGTAAGATCAACTAAAATTCATGATTTAGTTGTTTAAATATTTCAATTTCTTCACTTGTAAATTGCTTTAACATAGTATTTAATTTGGTTCAATCTCACTAAAAAATTATTTTATTTTTAAGAGTGTTCGGTGCATATAAAATTTCATAAAATTGTATTGAATTCATTTGCAAAATAAAATATAAAGTGTTTGATTTAAATGAAAATTTTGTGAATTTTATTTACAATTCTAATATTTAAATTATATGAAATTACTCATACCTCAATCAAATTCTAACAAAATTGTTAGAATTTTTAATGGAATTCATAATTTTAAGTCTATATTTTATAAAAATTAGAATATTCCTTTTATCGTTTTAAAAAATAAAAAAAAAGGGACATTTTACTCTTATGAAAAATGTAGATTTAAAATTATGAAAGTCATTTTTAGATTTTAACTATTTTGTTAGAATTTGCTTTAGTAATAAATAATTTCATAAATTTAAAAAAGTTGAAATTGTAATTAAATTTTATAAAAATTTTTATTTAAATTTAAATTTATAAAAGAATTTTATAAAATTTATAGAATTTATATATATCAAGCACAAAGGAAAATTTATTGCTAGGTTTAAGTGTATGTCCCTATTCATACACACATCCCTTAAATATATATTTTAGTAATAAGGATCAAATCCTAATTGTGGAATACTTAAAACAGTAAATTATATTTTTCCCTTCATTTTTTCTCCTCTTATTTGCAAAATTTATCCTCCTATTTGAAAATTAAATTTTTTTTATCTCCCATTTCTAATCTTATCAATATTTTTTTTTACATTAATATTTTCTATTAGTATCTTAATGAATAAGATACAGTAGCCCAGTTATTTTATAAAAAATTAATATTTTAATCTTCTATCTTAATAAGATAAAATAGTTAATCCTTTAATTTTTAATTATTTTTAATTCAAAATCACAATACCGACTGCATTTTCAAAATTTATACGTATTTTCATCAATATTTTAAAATAAAAATTTGGGTTATATTTTTGATAAATGATTAATTTTCATCAATTTGATCTTACATTCACTTTTATATATATATATATATATATATATATATATATATATATATATATATATATATTTAATTTCATCATTTTTGCAATTTTTAAAGTTAATTATTTTATATATTACTTTAGTTGTAGGTAAATATAATTATTTTATCTTCTTAAAATTTAAAAATTAAATTATTTTTGTTATAAAACGCAGGGACAAATTTGATTTGACATATATAAGAGACTAATGATGCAAAACTTAGTTATTGGTTCGTAACATCTAAATATATAGGTATGTGGAATGCACCTCAGCTGCAATTCAAGGTTTGAAATCCTTCATGGCCTTATATCCTGGACATCGAAGAAAAGAAATAGAAGCATGTATCAGTAAAGCAATTGGATATATTGAAAGTATTCAGCGACCTGATGGCTCATGGTATGAAAATTTTCTCATTTTTGAATCCTTGCTTATTCGCAATCTTAGCAAATACAAACTAGATTTTAGAAATGTTAATGAATTCATAAACGAAAATGACCTAAATTTATGCGTCCCATTAGTACAAAAATGACCTAACACTTTTGAGGTCCACAAAACTTCAACATGCACAAAAATATTTATTATATTTAATTTATATTTTGCATATATATATATATTGACTAGGTATGGATCATGGGGCATTTGCTTCCTATATGGAACATGGTTTGGAATAAAAGGGCTGGTAGCAGGTGGAAGGAATTATTCAAACAGCTATTGTATTAGAAAAGCTTGTGATTTTTTGTTATCTAAGCAGCTAGATTGTGGAGGTTGGGGAGAAAGCTATCTCTCAAGTGAACATAAGGTAACATCACACCATTTAAATTTTTTTTTTTTTCATGCTAACAAATATTTATTTGTTAAAACAAGCTCTAATACAAATTAGAAAAGAATTAAATACTTGATAAAATATCATTTAATAGAGAAAAAAAAAAAAGATAAAGTCAATTTACAATGTTATACCATTTAATAGAGACAAAAAAAAAAGGAAAAAAGATAAAGTCAATTTATGGTAGTTTTGGGTGGTAATAATAACAGAAGAAAGAAGAAAATGCAAAAAGTATTTCTATCATATTTTATAATTTATTTATTTATTAATATAGTCAATGACACTGTAGCTAAGTCAAAGTTTTGGACACCTAAGTGGCATTAAAAATGAAATCATAAGTAATAAAATGTCAAAAAAAAAAAAAAATCTTAGCAATAAACGCTTAAATCATATGCTATTTATATATACTTCTTCCTTTAAAGCATTTTTAAAAATATTTAAATAGTTAAATTGATGATAAATTAAATATCAAAATAATTGTATCATTCAAATTTAATGTAATTATAATAATTAATATAAAAAAAAATATGATATTAATTGATAGAATATTAAACTATAATAATTTATGAAATACAAGAATTTATAGTGTCATAAAAAATCATACGACTAGTTTTATTAAAAAAAATTGAAGCCACACAAATTAAAAATGTTACCTTCTATTTCTTTTTATTCATAATAAAATTTAAAATATATCTAAATTTTATTTATTGTGAATTTATTATAGTTAGTTAAATGTTATGTAATTTGATGAATGATTTTACCATGTAATAACTATATTATTGATTATTAACAATATTATTTAGTAGGGTATTAAAATATAAAAAGTATAAAATATAGAATATCTAAATGTTATGAAAAATCATATAACTAATTTTACCAGAGGTCAAAATTATAAAAATCAAAATTGTACAATAACAAATGATTTTTTGTTATATAACCAAAGATTAAAATTTATATAAAAAATAATAAGGTTTTAACATGTTCTCTTTAAAATTGAATTTTATATCACTAGATATTCCAGAAATTATTATTAACTCTTTTATTTTAATGATAGTATATATATATGTCTAGTCCTAAAACCATTCACTTATATCTACAGGTGTACACAAATTTAAACTGTTATAGATCACATATTGTAAGCACCAGTTGGGCAACGTTAGCTCTTATTGAAGCTGGGCAGGTATGATATATAATCAAACAACTAATTAAGTTTTTTTTTTTTTAAAATGTATACTATTAACATCATTTTCAATTTTATTATCACAACTTGTGATAAACTAGGCTCAAAGAGATGTAGATCCTTTACATCGTGCTGCGAAGGTCTTGATTAATTCAATGATGGAAACTGGAGATTTTCCACAACAGGTAAATTTTGAATATAAATTATTTTAACAATTAATTATATGATGTCTATTTTATATATAAAAATTTGCAGTTTTAGTCATTTTTACAATTAAACGTATAAGAGTGAGTAAATATATGTAGTGTAGGCATATAATGCTATTTATGTCTAAATGATTATTCTATGAGTTCTTGATAAAAATTAGACTTATTAGTGAAGAAAATGAAATCATAGCACTATTAGCTAAAGAATCATAAAATTGTGTTTGATCTTGGGTTAATAAAATTTGGATTCTTTATATTTGTATTTATGCAATAAAATTCCATGAAATGAGAATAATAGTTAATGAAGACAAAAAATGTAAAATCATTTGTAATTGTATAAATTAAGATAATTTAATTCAAAAAAGTAATGCAATTAGAATCCTTTTTTATTAATAAAGTAATAAAAAAAATTATAAGATGATAACACCAATAATTAAAAATATTGTGTAATACTTTCTCAAAAAAAATTAAAAAAAAAATAAAAAAGTTCTGTAGTAGATCACATAAAAATGAAGGATAGAGCTTATGGATTGATGTGTAAATTGAACAAATAGAAAAATAAATTTTAGTTTTTATGAAAAAAAAAAAAGAAATGAGATAAGAGCTTGAAAAACTATACAATCTTATATCCAAATCTAACAATTAGTCTTATATATTGATCTTATATTCACAAGTCATTTTTTTAGTACAAACATGTGTATATCTACAAATGAAATTATAACAATTAGGTTAATGCTTATTTAATAATAATCATCGATGTAAATTTTAGGTATTGATATACGAGGATAATTAATGGCTCTAATTAAATAAAAAGTAATTTAATGGTTCTTATTTCTTTTGTATAGATACAAACGATTGTAATGTAGAAAAAACCTATATTTACCAGTACTAGATAATAAAGAATATAAGTAAATCTATGTTCAATTTTTTTAGAAAAAAGATAGAGAAAACCATCAATTCTATCATAAATTTTGAGCCAATTATCATTTGAATTTTACTTTCAAAGTTATTTCAATTTATTCCTTCAATTTTATAAATTGTATCCAATTCTATTCGAAGGACCTAATTGTATTTTTAAAAATTACTTTTAGATCCCTATGTAAAATAAACTTGACACTTTGTAATTTTTTATCCTTTTTTTTTTCTATAGAAAAAAAAATGTAAGAAAATGTTTTTAAATTCTAATTTTGTTACTCTTAACATAAATTTAAAAATTAATTTCTAAATTTTTTTTATAAATTTTTATTTTTTCAATAAAAATTCTTATATTATTTATAATAATAGTTAAAAGTGCTTATTTTATTGATTTTAATTTTTATTAGTATTAGTCTATAAAATAAATTGATGCACAAGTTATCGCTTTTTTTTTATTTTTTTAATTGATACATAAAAAATTAAAATGTTATGTAAATATTTAAAAAATAATTTTTAAATTTATTTCAATAATAGTAAAATTAAAACTTGAAAGTATTTTTTAAACTTTATTTTCTTAAAATGTAGAAGATAAAATTGAATAAGTGTCATATTTATTTTATAGGGATCTAAAAGTCATTTTTAAAAATATAATTAGACTTTTCAAATAAAATTGGATAGAATTGACCAATTTATAAAGTTAAAGGAGCAAATTCAAATGACTTTTAAAGTAGGATTCAATTAATAATTAACTCAAAATTGAGGATAAAACATATCATTTTCCTAAAAAGATGTATAGATAATTGAAGAACTAGGTAAGTGGTAAGAAAATTGAGATTAGTTGTAGATAAACGTCCAACAAGAATGATAATCGAATTACTATTGAAAGTATTGATTAAAGAAAAAGTGATTAGATTTTTTTAAAAAAAAAAAACAAGATTAAAATGATAAAGTTAGGATTATCAAATTAATAAAAAAGGTTATGCTGAAGAATGATACAATAAAATAAGTAATCAAAGTGATGAATTGTAGCACAAAAATAAGTAGTTATATGTTATTGAAGAAAATGCTCACCTGAATTTTGCTTGGGCAAGCAACTGAGTTAGCCCTAATAGCCAAGAACATCCAAAGGGTGACGTTCGACTTCAAAATTTATCTCTACTTTCTTCATCCCTTTCTAAGCGAATGGTTTGTGAAATTCATTTCATATTTTATTTTATTGTATTTGGTGTGAATATAGAATTCAATTTAATTTTTAATTTTAGTCAAAAAATACCCTTTCAAACATAAAGATATTTTTGAAATAAAAATAGTGAGGGAAAAATATTTTAAAAAATAAAAATAATGAGGGGTATTTTAGTTATTTAGAAATATAGATTTAAAAGTTGTAAAATTTATTTGAAAATTTCAACTATTTTGTTAAAATTTGATCTAACTATAATTAATTCTATAAATTTAAAAATTTCAAATTAGAAGTCAATTCTACAACACGTTCATGTAAATTAAACACACATTATTTAGTATTACAAATGAATTTCATAAAATTTTATAAAATTCATTTATACCAAACACATCCATATCTTATGTTGTTTTTTAATATATATATATATATATACATTGGAAAAATATGTTGTTTTTTTAATATAGCAAACCATCATAATCATAAGTAATTTGGTAATATATTAATAAGCCAAACTTTCAAGGAGTATATGCATGAAGCTTATATGTTTAGATGTCAATGTATTACAATAAAATGATTAATATATTAGCAGCTTTCCTCAAATTATAAACTAACGTTTTAGGCATTTCAACTTGCTAAATACATGACTTATCAATATTTTGTATTATTTGAGGTGTTCAAATGATAGTTTTAAAATTTAAAATAAAAGTATTTAAATTGTACAATTTAGTAAGTTGGTATATCAGGATGGTCAATATATAAATTAAAGGGATAAACTGATAAAATATATTAAGTTCAAGGATTGCAAATGTATTAAGCATGAAAAAATTAATGGTGAACATAAAATAATAATTATAGGAATTATTACATACATGTGGGGACATACTCATATTAATGATTATATAATTAATATATGTAAATGTAGCAACTTTTAAAATTAAGAATCTCCATTTTAAACAGTACTGGGCCCTGTACCATTATTAAAGAACAATACACTTTTATTTTATTTTTAATATAAGTAAACCATCATTATAAAGAATTTGATAATACGTTAACAAACTAAACTTTCAAGGAGTATATGCATAAAGCTTGTATGTCTAAATGTGCATGTTTGTGCGTTACAATAAAAAGGATAACATAATAGTAGCTCCCTAAACTTCACATCTTTGTTCATTACGCCCCCTTAAACTTATAAACTAGTTACTTAGACACCTTAGCTTGCTAATTATAAGATTTATCAATACTTTTAATACTATCTAAGGTGTCTAAACGATATTTTTGTAATGTTAAAATAAAAGTTCATAAACACCTAAACTAGCTTTAAAATGTTTATAAGTCATATATTTTAGTAATTTGATAAATTAAAATGGTCAAAATACAAATTAAACTGGTAAAGCGTGATAAGTTCAAGGGATGGTTGATGTATTAAGCTTGAAACATTGATGATAAATATAAAATAGTAATTTCATGGATTGTTACATGCTTGCGAAGACATACTCATCTTAATGATTATAAGATTTATGTGTGGATGTAGAAACTTTTAAAAATAGGGAAAAAAATAGGAAAAAAAATAGGAAAGAGATCATATCATATAACCTGAAGTATTACTGTGAAATGATAAAATAAGTGTAAAGTCAACTAAAAATTAACTTAGTTTTATTCTCAGTTATGTTATATTTCTTCCCTATTGAACGATATTGATTTTTTTTACTATATGTTGTATGTAGGAAATTATGGGAGTCTTCAACAAAAATTGTATGATAAGTTACTCTAACTACAGGAATATCTTTCCTATATGGGCCCTTGGAGAATATCTCAAGCATATTTTTTCGTCATCTTCAAATCATCATACTACACAAAATGGAAAAGAATGATGAAAACACTTTGTGTGAATGCTAGTGTAAATAAAATTGATCATGTGTATACATATCAAAGCTAAATAATAATGTTGTATGTAAATGCAATAAAATGTGTTATGAACTTGAGACAATTTATGCTGAGCACGTATAATTTACACTTATAGAAGTACTAAATGACATTTAAAAATTATAAGACTTTTAAAAGTTTGAAAATTTCGAAACATATGAATTATTGCACAAATGTAAGAAAAAAGTCTAAAGGCCTATTAGGCCTATGCCTATTTTAGAAGACCTTCTATTGCCATAAGCACAATAGTTTGTGCTAGAGTGTCATCTTATATACACTATTATTAGGCTTCTTATTTTGTGTTGTAGAGTACACTTTTTGAGAAGATTGTTGAAACACTCAAGATAAAATCACAATTTGACTTAAAGGTTATAATTTCAATCCAAATCTCTCATCTATGAATGCCAATCTTTAAGGGTGAAGTGTTCGACAATGGTCCACAATCACACGAGTTATACAAGTAGTATAGAAAGATATCATTTCCATAGAGATCGAAAGACTATGTATTAAAGCTATTGTTAATGTTTTTTTGTTTAGATAATTGAAATAGAGGTTAATTAATTAACAACTAAATTAGGCAATTAACTAAGATACACTTAATTAAATGTGCAAGATCAAATGGAATTTATACTATATGAACGTAAGTAGTTGAGATTTTATTTCCTCAATATAACTTCACACACTAGTCAATTCCAATTTAATAATTAAAGGAGATGTCATACATTATCCATGCCACTGCAAGACTTACTATATCTCTCTCATGCATTCACTAAATTAATTGATAGATAATGAATTAAAGACATAATAAGGGGCTCTCACCTCAACAATCATTCAATACATTAACTATCGATTTCAAGCATAAGGCATTCAAGTAATATTAATCATTCTAACGTCTTTCAACTACTAGAGCAATTAATAGATCAAGTCTTAAGTCTACAACATAATTAATTTCTTAATAACAATAGATCTCCAAGCTACTGCAAGCATTAAGTTCAAAGACCAAACCTATGTAATAAATATCTCTTTTCATTTAAAACTAGAATTTTAAGTGTGATACATCATATTAGGGGTTTAGAAACCCCAGATATATTGAAACTAACCACTTATCTCACAAGCAAAATATAAAGAATTTTATGCTTATCCTTAATCATAATTTAAATATAGATGATTAGGTGTAAGAATATAATAAAGGAACCCTTTTTAAGTGGATTCTTTTGCCAAATCTTGACTCCCAGTGATAGTTCTCCATTTATGCCTTGATTACTTGAATAAATGATGTCTTATAGATAAGATTTTGAAAAAGGAAGTGATCTAATTAGGGTGGTTCAATATGAAAATATGATGAAAGATGGTGATGATTAATTATGAAGTGATGATTCTTCTCTCTTTTTAAAGGTGGCTAGGTAGGGTATAATTTTCTAAAATGATCTCCCCCCCTTCTTTATCTAGAAAAAGATGTTCTTATACCTCCTTTATATGTTTTGGAATTTAAACTAAAATCAATGAATATTTTTTCCAAGAGTCATTGCGATGCGAACCCTATCTATAACATAGATAGAATGCGCATCCAACTTTGAAATCTAGCCCAAGGATCATCAAGGATAGGTTTTGTTGAAGGAGCTAAACCCTTTGCTTATTAAATTGAAGCAAGATATTTAACTATTAAAAGATAAGCAATCACAAAATTCAAAGTCTAATCTAACCTAACAATTGTAATGAAACGTAGATGTGAAACAATTCAAGTAAATTTACAAAGTTTCAAAAGAAGAAAGTTTAAGGAAAAATCTCACTTTTTAATATTTAAATCCTAAATTCATTTTACATAGGGCTTTCCTTTATATAAGCATGTAAATAACTTAATCCTTTAAGAAAAAGGTTTTCTTCTTTATTCCTAAAGGTGTCTATATAGGAAAATCCTTAATTAAGGAAGTTTCCTTTAAAAATAGGACCACTAAAGACAATTCATCTTTGAAAAGTCAAAATTGACAACTAATGACAACTCATTACAACTAAGCAAAATGACAACTCATGACCACTAAGCATTGAAGCATGCCATATCACATGCCATATAAAATGTTGACTATTGACCATTGACTTTGACTTTGACTTGTTGACTTATTGACTTGGACTTGGAATATCCTTAAATCTTCTCACATCTTCTAGAATCTTCCTTATTGACTCTAAAATAGAAAAATAACTTGAAAAGTCATCCAATTCAAGCTAATTAATTTCAGAATAGGAAATTAAGCTAATTAGCTTAAATTCTTCATCATGCAACTTCAAGCTTGTACTTGTAGTCGAATCCACCAACTTGCTTGTAATGTGAAAGACAAACAAATTCAATGTTTGTTTGAACTTCTTTGTCCTTGATCTTGTCATTAGTCCCTCATAATGCAATGGATCACATGGTTTGATGGGCTTGCTTAGCTTGGTTGCATCACCTTGTATAAGACAAAAGTTAGTGTGTTGTAGAGTACCCAGTGCATGACTATATTGGGGATATATCCAACTATGTTTAGCTTTAAATTGACTTAGAAAATAAAAGACATATGGATTTACCAAAGGAGTGCAAAATTGTGCTCTAGTTCTTGATTTTCTCCTCCTATTGATGTAAGACTATATTGACAGAGTGCATAGCCCTTCTCTGTTTTGGCTTCAAAAGACCATTTTCCTTAAGCTCCCTTTTACCCTTATATGCCGCTTTGGCTCCCTTTAATGTTAATATGCCATCCAATTTGCCATTTCACAATGGTCATATAAAGACACAAAGAAAGAATTATGAGAAAAAGCATAAAAACATTTAAATGTGCTAAAAAAAAGGTTAAAGAAAGATTAGGTATCTATTTTCTTTAGGAAAATAATTTTTCATTAAATAATTGTTAAAAAATGATTATCTCTCTCAATTAAACCTATAACACCTTAAAGGAATAGCGCTTAAAATGTATGCATTTTGTGCACTTATTTATTCTCCCATAGTTAAGTTATTGCTTTTCCTCAAGCAATTAGAAATCAATTACTCAAGACTCATAAGCACGCACATATCATTCCTAGAATGTAACATTAACACATATAATAGATTACTTAAAGTATGAATAATTTAACCTTCATTCAATACCTTATAAACTTCTTAAATATAGAACATGAACAACTTAGGAACAAGGTAAGTCAATGTCAAAGAAACTTCATTAAAGAAAGAGATACAGACCAAAAAGTAAAATCATAAGGATATGTAAATTGCATTAAACCATGATAAGCAACTAGCCTTTTATTCCACAAAAAGCACTTTAGAACTTATTTATTTCTTTTTTGGAGATTAAATTTATTTATATTTGGGAATATAGGCTATAATTTCTAATTAGGTCCATTACCTTTTTACTTCAATGCCCACGCTTATAATGTTGAACCCCTTTTACTCGATTAATGGCCCAAATTAGGTGCTTTAAGCATATTCATATTCTCCATTCTTTATTACTATAAATTAGCATGAGTCACTAACCCTAGCTTCTGAGCTCATTCCTTCCTTATAATGTCGAACCCCTTTTACTCAATCAACAACAAAGAATACATTGTTCAAGCTTTAATAACTCATTCTTATTTATGGAAATCATTTTAGGTTTATAAATTAACAATTAATATGTGACTAACATCAACACATAATACAACATATGAAATAACTGAAATAAATAAAGTTTTTTTATGGATTTTATCTATTGGTGGTGGTATTGCTCCACTAAAAAATGCCAATATATAGTACAACAGATGAAATAAATGAAATGACAAAAGTTTCTGAATGGATTTTATTTATTGGTGGTGGTACTGATTCACTAAATTGTTGGGTTTCTATGATGCATAAACACAGTGGAAATTAAAAATTTTAATCATGAAACCTTCACAGGATTTATGTAATTTAGTTAAATAGATTAAGAGGGATTCCAAAAACTCACCAAGATGATTTCAAGACAAGATGATTGGAAGAATGAGAGGGGGTTAGCACATGTGACACCCTACCTCGAGTTTTTCAGGTTTTCTTATTAGATTAAGACACCACTAATAAAACTACGTCCTTTACTGATATCCACACAAAAAAGATGTCTAAAATTAATGTTGGTATTCTAGCACCTTTTTCTCTAAACTCTTATTATTTATTTTTCTCTCTATGTATGTTTTTCTTTTCTTAAAAGAAGTGGAAGGAGATGGAATAAGATTCTTGCAAAAAAAAAAAAAAAAAACCTTAAAGAATGAGAAGTATATATAAATATCACTTCCAAGGTTTCACTTACCACAACAATTTTGGTATGTTTAACCTCTATTTCTATTTTGATTCTTATTCTAAGAATAGAGTTATTTCTAATTTATTTAAGTTAACACTTACTTTAAATAATAGGGATATAAATATAAACCAAAATATAATTATTTCCTATTGTATTTAAGATTACACTTACCTTAAATAAATAAGGAAATAAATAAATAAAATATAAATATATATATCCACACATATATATTTATATACATATATATATATATATTTATTTATTTAGAGAGAATTTCATTGGATGGATGAACCCAAGTCCACTTTGAGTCTATTCTAAGTGTGTGACCCTGTAGGTTCACACAAAATTAGCAATAGGCCTAAAATCCTCATTTTACCCCACAAGTCATAAGTGGCCTCTAGGTAAGAAATTATGACTACCCAAGTTGTGTGAAGGCCGATAATTTAACATAACCTAATCCACAGCTTGTATTATAGTCCTTTTGTCACACAATATCTTAATTGAACATAAGACATGGTTTATGTCTTCCTTATATTGTTAAATTATATTATTTCTTAATCCTAAATAGATTGATACTGATAACTCTTTTATCTGATATTTATAACACTTTATTAACTCATTCCAGGATGGCCATGCATTTCTCTTTAGTCTACCATATCGAGAAGCCCATAGATATATTCTCATAATAAATAAGGCAAAAATTTCATCTTAATCACTCACATTCCTCATATAACTCATTCTATATCCAATCATAACCTATTTACCATCCGGTTAAAGAATATGTTAGAATGTGTGAAAATATAGAACTTATTTTGTAGGAAACCATGATGATTTCAAGTTAGAGAACTGTAATAATACTAATGTGATGAGAATCATTTATGATAATTATCCATGTAGTATTCTCATAGCAGGTCGATCCAGTATATAATTTCTCAAATATGTACCTATGAGTTGACTTTATATCTTATATAGATGATCAATAAAACATAATCATCAGTCAACATCATACTAGTCTTTTATTCATTATTGTTCCAATGATAATGGCTGACTAGAGATAATTTATAATAGAATCCAAGTTTCACCTAAGAGTTTTACTATCAAGTCACATACTTGATGACCTCAGGTAAAAATAACTATTCAAGGAGCTTATTAGAATTAGCAAATAATAATGAATATGCCTCTTTATTAATAAATGAAATATGACAATGTCAAAATGTGGCCATTACAAGATTGATCTAGGGTATATCACTAACATAAACAATGTAAAAAATGATTGAAGAGTAGATTATTTTATTGAAATTCCTGATAATTTGCTTATAAAAATATATTAAGATCTAACTAGTTTCATAATAAATGAAACATATCATAACTTTGAACATAAATCTTGCTATTATTTATATACGAAACAAATAGAATAATTATAACTCCAACTAATGAAGTAGTTGATGTTATTAATCAAGAAATGTTAAAGTTAATTTCTAAAGAGGAAAGGATTTATTATAATTCAAATTTAATGTGTAAAACATCAAGTAGTTGCAAAGAATTAGAAGTTCTTTATCCAATTGAGTTTTTAAAGTCATTAAATTTCAATGGTTTCCCACAAAATGAATTATGACTTAAAAAAAAATTCTAGTTATGTTGCTTTGTAATATTAATCCCAATATTGGATTATGTAATGGAACATGGTTAATGATAATAAAATTAGACACAAAAGTCATAGAAACAATCATTTTAACTAGTTCCCATTGTGGTAAGAAAGTATTTATACCTCGAACTGTTTTTACATATCATGACAATAATTGACCATTTATAATAGAAAGAAATTTTTCTATAAGAATTTGTTGTTATATGACAATAAATAAAAGTCAAAGATAAATATTGGAACAAGTATAATTATATTTACATGATTATGTTTTTTCACATAGTCAGTTATATATTGCACTGTCTAGAGTTACTTCACATTAATGCATAAATATATTAATAAACAAAAACTACAAATGATAGTTGTGAATATTTAAATTATACAAAAAATATTGTGTATTCATAAATTTTTGATGATATTGCCTAGAATTCATAGTGTAATAACCATTATTTATAGGTTTCTTAAAGCACCATGACCAAAATTGTTGATGAATAACGATGAAAAAATTGACAAATAACAACTGCAACACAAAGGTAACGGCCATTACCGATCGATACCTACAGTGAAGTAATGTTACAATAGCAATTATTTTTTTATTTAACAAATATTTTTACACTTTTATTTAAATTATCAAAAAAATAAATAACTATGCTCAAAATTCCCATTATTTTTTATTTGGCTAATTTTTAATATATATATATATATATATATATATATATATATATATATATATATATATATATATGGAGAGAGAAAGGACATGCAAACTTACAAAAAAAAATATTCATTTATTATTATATAAAAATTAGATACTTTAATCATTTATGAATAAAATTAAAATTAAAATAATAAAAATATAATATAATTTTATTGAAATTTTATTTTCTTATTTTAATTAGGTTAATTTTTATTTTATCTATGATAAAAATTAAATTAATTAAAATATAATTTTAATTTAATTGAAAGTATATTTTCTATTATAATTGAATTGACTCTTATTTTATCTCATATATATATATATATGGGTACAAAGAGGAAGGGAAAGTAAAATTATAAAACAATCCTTATTCATTATTATATAAAAGGTAAAGGTACATTTTCACCTTTAATGTTTATAGCGAGGAGCGAATTGGCCCTTAAAGATTTTTTTGGCTCATTTATTCATAAGATTTTGAAAAAAAAAAAAGCTATTTGAGCCCCCTCCTTTTGTTTGGAGTTTAGGTGGACGTTTTAGTCTGTTAGTGAAGGCTTACACGGCATTTACATGGGACTCACAAGTTGAAAAAAAAAAAAAAAAACTGCAGAAGGCCTTATATATATATATATATATATATATATTAAAAATACTGTGAGTAAATCAGCCACAAAAATCTTTGAGAGCCAATTCACTCCTTGCTATAAACATCAAGCGCAAAAATATATCTTTTCCATTATATAAAAATTGAATGATTTAGTTTTTTATTAATAAAAATTAAATTAAATTAATTAAAATATTATTTTAATTTAATTAAAAATATATTTTTTATTCTTATTAGGTTAATTTTTATTTTATCTCTAATAAAAATTAGGTTTATTAAAATGTAGTTCTAAATTAATTGAAAATAATGTTTCTTATTTTAATTAGGTTAACTTCTATTTTATATATAATAAAATTAAATTAATAAAAAATTTTATATTTTGTTAAAAATATATATTTTTCTATTTTAATTAAGTCTACTTATATTTTATCTATTATAAATCAAACTAGATAATATAATTTTATAAGTCTTACTAAATTAAATTTAATAAATGAATACTTAAAATCAAAATTAATGAATTTTATAAAATAATTATATAAAAATATTAACATCAAAATATTGAAAAATTATTGTGTTTAAATAGAAAATTCATAAAGGATATAATTGTCACGACCCGAACCCGAGGGCACGTGACCGGCACTAAAGAATGGGTAGGCGTAAGGCTCCCGAAACCCATAACAAGCCTTAAGAAAAGAAAGATAAAACTTTATAATTTAAAATTTTCTTTCATAACAGAATACATTATCAAACTGATTTTTCTAAAATTAAAACATAATTGAATACATAAATAAAATATTCTTCAGCGTCACACATTATAAATCATTGTACATAAGCAAAGTTCATTGAAATAAAATACATAAATATATTTAAGTCATACAAATTCTTAGTATAGTCACTACTGCAGCTTTCCAGAGTTACTACTACAGTACAACTTATAATGACCTACATAATATGGCTAGTGATGAAGAAATCCGGCGTGGAGGTAGTCTGAGGTCGAACTCCCAAGCTTCTAAAAAAAATAATAAATAGAGGGAAATTAGACCTCACTGAGTAAGTCAATAAAAAGAGCTATACGGTTTGAAAACCCTTTTTGAAAACCATATGAAAACCATATAGTTATAGTGAAAATAATTTATAATGTATAGATATAACTTTTGAAATATCTCGGTAGAACCCTAAACCCAAGTTTCTAACTGGCCAACTAGGCTCATTTAATCCAACTAGACTGTCGGTCCCCGAGAGCAAAGGCATCAACCGAGGCACCAAGCCACAATCATCCACTTAATCCAAATACATGGCATTGGAGGTCCCCGAGAGCAAAGGCGTCAACCGAGGCACCTATCCCAGTCCATTATTAACTCTCCAACCACTGGCGGCCCCTGAGAGCAAAGGCTTCCATCAAGGCACCCATCCCAGTTTAATATCCACCAGTCATACATAAATCGGATCCATCTCTCAATCTTTACCATGTGCACATGGTCCTGGTGAAACCCACCAGGTAGCCCGTTCTACCAAAATTTCTCAAAATCGATTTTTAAATAAATAAAATGTGTTTAAACCATAAATAACAGCATTAAGTTAAATAAATCATATAATAAATATTAAAAATATGAGCGCACGCATTCTTTAAATAAAACACATGCACAAATCATTTTATCGACTTATAAGATGAACGAGAAGGCTGACGATCACGCGTTTGCCTCAATCCAACAACTTCCGCTCCGATATGCTTTAGAAAAGAAATTAACACACACCGATTTTAAAACATGTCTATGTAATAAAAATCGAAATCGTCATAAATAACAAAATTATAGATTGATTCGAGGAAGACCGGCTAAGATTCGATAGATAGGAAAAAACCTAATTTACGGTAGAAATTTTTTTACGGATATTACGTTTTATGAGAAAATCTACCAAAATTTTGACAGAGTCTCCTTTGTAAAACGGACATTTCTCTACCATAAATAGAGTCATTCATGCATAGAAAACGCACTTCTAATATTCACAGACATTCACACTCGAGTCGGGCTTACAGACTACACTTAGCCCCGACTGAGATCACAACTCAATCAACACATCACAAAAAATTTAAATCATTTCCCCAAAAAATGCATATTCATACAAATATCCATAAATTAGAAAATAATTCCTTTTTAAGGCTTAAAAACAATTTCACCAATATATATATATATATATATATATATATATATATATATATAATAAAAGTATACATGTTATTCAAAATGATATTTGGTATATTATTAAAATTAATTTGAAAATTTCCTTTTTAATTCCCTTAATTATAATTAAAACCAACCACAATTTATTGTTTAACTATATTCAACAAAAATTGCGTTTCTACCCCTATAATATACAAACTTATATAATACACTATTATTATTCAAAAAAATTCCCTAAAAATTTATACAAATGCCTAAAAATTATTTTCTCAATATATATATTATTAATATTAATTAAAACACATATTTAAACCAATATTCCAACAAAAATCGAATTCTAACCTAATTATTCAATTTTGACATAAACTATAAAAATTCCTAAAAATTATATAATATTCTCAAAAATTATTTTCTTTACTCTAAAATTAATATTAACTCATAATAACACCAAAAATACCAAATTTATAATTTTAATAATTAATTCACAAAAATTCATAAAATAATAATAAAATATTCAAAAATTCACAAAAATTAAAATAAATTTCAAAAATCACACAAAAATTCATAAAGGTAGATTGAGCTACTAGGAATCACATTTGTAAAGGGAGTTTGCATGAATCAAGCTAGATCAAGCTAAAAAAAATTCAAAACCCTAGAACTCAAAATTAAAAATCAACAAAAGCTCAACCAAACCAATATCAAAGCTTAAACTAAGCTTGGAATGGGTCTCACCGGTGCAAGAGGAGGAGAATGGCACCGGAATGGCGTGAAATGGTGGTCGGACGGAGCTTGGCCGATTTTAATGGCAACTCTCGGCTTCCTCCGTTTCCTGCGCTATCGGTGACTCTGCTGGCGACCGGAGGTGAGGGAGAAGGAGGAGAAGGTGGTAGGTGGTGGACGGAGGAGAGGGAGGCACAATGAGGGTAGTGGTCAGAGATGTCGCGCGGTGAGAGAGGGATGAGGGTGATGATGTTGCGGTTTTGTTTGTGTTTATGTATATATATATATATATATATATATATATATATATATAATATATATATATATATATATATATATATATGCACATACTATTATAATAAACTTATATTTATTATAAACCCTAATATCATATATATTACATATATTAGGCTTGAAAATAACAAGATTAATATAAAATAACTTATACTTATAAAATAGTCAAATAATATTTAGTACTGTAGGAAATATAATTTATTAAAAAATAATAACATAACCCTAACATGATAATATAGCTAGCTAATTAACAATTATTTAATATAATTTAAAATTATTTATTAATAATGCAAATTCAATGATTACTTTATTTAAATTAAAAAAAATATAGGGTATTACAGTCTCCCCTCCTTATAAAAATTCGTCCTTGAATTCAAGAAAGAAAGAAGAATTACAAAGCTTAAGAAGAAAAGAGATATGGGAAAGAAACTCGCATCTCAGCTTCAGTTTCCCAAGTGCAATCCTCAGCATAATGGTTACTCCATAGCACCTTCACCATCGGTATCTCCTTAGTCTGCAACTGCCGAATTTGGCGATCCACAATCGCTACTGGATACTCCTCGTAGGTCAGATCATCACTAAGCTCTATCGCTTGAGGTTGTAAAATGTGAGATGGATCAAGAACGTATTTCCTCAGCATAGACACATGAAATAAAGGATGGATTCTCGACAGTTCTGGTGGTAACACCAGCCTATACGCCACTTTACCCACTCTAGATCGAATCTCAAATGGTCCAATGTATCTAGGAGCTAGCTTACCCTTCTTGCCAAATCTCATGACCCCTTTCATTAGAGACACCTTCAGGAACACCATGTCTCCAACTATAAAGGATACATCCTTCCTCCTAGGGTCAGCATAGCTCTTCTGTCTACTGAAGGCTATCTTTAATCGTTGTTGTATAATGGGGACTTTCTCTGAAGTCACCTGCACCAATTCTGGACCTGTTAACTACCTTTCACCAATCTCCCAACACAATGGTGATCTGCACTTCTTACCGTACAGTGCTTCATACGGAGCCATCTCAATGCTAGCATGATAGCTATTATTGTAAGCAAACTCAATCAATGGCAAGTGTGAATCCCATTGTCCTCCAAAATCCATAACACACATCCTTAGCATATCTTCTAATGTCTGGATGGTTCTCTCTGACTGACCATTTGTCTGCGGATAGAAGGTCGTACTGAAATCCAATTTGGTGCCTAAGGCCTTGTGTAATTCTTGCCAGAAGACTGAGGTAAATGTGGCTCCTTTGTCCGACACTATACTCACTGGTATTCCATGTAGACAAATAATCCTATTGACATAAAGTCTCACCAGTCTATCAGTAGAGTACGTCTTCTTTATTGGTAGAAAGTGTGCTGACTTAGTGAGCCTATCAACAATCACCCAAATAGCGTCATAACCTCCTGTAGTCCGAGGTAGTCCAGTCACAAAGTCCATAGCTATCATGTTCCATTTCCATTCAGGAATTGGCATAGGTGGCAACAATCTTGAGGGTCTCTGATGTTCACGCTTCACCTGTTGACAAGTCAGACATCTAGGCACAAACTCTGTAATATCCCTCTTCATTCCATTCCACCAATATGTATCTTTCAAGTCATGATACATCTTGGTAGAACTCGGATGAATACTATAAGCAGAAAAATGTGCCTCTTCCATAATTTCCTTCCTCAAATTGTCAACATCTAGCACACAAATCCTAGTGCCCAACCACAATACACCTTCTCTGTCAACCACAAAGTCTCTTGACTTCCCTTATTGTACTTCATACATAATCCTCTACAACTGTGGGTCTCTATTTTGAGCTGCCTTAACTCGATCCAAGTATACAGATCGTAGCCTGAATTGAGCTAAAAGACACTTTTGGGTAACTTTCAATTGCAACCCTTAATCAATTAACCTATGCAACTCCTTAATAATAGGCCTCCTTTCTTGTCACGACCCAAAACAGGGGCCATGACCGGCGCTAGGGAACGGGAATTCTTTCGAATCCGGAACCCGTAGCAAGCCTAAAAATAAATAAATCATGCCATCATAACAGTAACAATATAATATGCAGCGGAAAATAAAAATCATAATATCATAATATTATCCATATCAACTGGATATAAATAAAAATCTCATCTCATACATAAAATCTCTTTAATACAATCTAGTTTTAACATAATACATCTCCTTTAAAACAAAATACACGAAATCCAATACTGTAATTCACAACTACTGCAGTGTCTAGATAAAATAAATAAGACTCAAGTAGACAATTTACATAAAGAAGCCGGGGCGGAAGAAATCCGGCGTATCGACCTGCTACTGAGGTCTGAGGAAGTTGACTCTCCTGAAAAATAGTCAACGGAGGGGAGTCAGACCTCACTGAGTGAATTACTATAATATATATACATACACACTAAATGATAATGCATACAATCAACAATATATATATATCTAATATATATACAGGCAAATACACACAAATGCAGAAAAATCATTTTTATATATTTTACTGAAAAATCCCAATTTATGAAGGATCACATAGAACCCTAGAATATCGCAACCTCAGAAAATAGTGTTAAACAACACTCTGGCCATACAGGCTCACTTATTCCAAATATATCCACTTAATCCATTTGGACAGTAGACTGGCCCCGAGACACTAAGTCAACCGAGCTCCAGCAGTCTGACTGCCAGTGTGATTGGCCCCGAGACACTTGGTCAACCGAGCTCCAGCAATCACACCCAAACCACATCTCACACATATCAATAATCATAATCAAATCAATATCCACAAATAGTTAGTAATATAGCCTAAAGCTATAGGTGTACCGGTACGTACTCGGTCCTAGTGCTGCCCACTAGGTAGCACGTTCTATTGATATCCTTCATTAATAAATAATAAAACATTCATTCACAAATACATGATGCATGAATTTAAATAAATCAACAATATAAACCATATATATACTGAAAATATACCAAACATAAACCAGGTATATTTTGAGTATATATATGTCAAATAAATCCAATCAAATCATGAATTAAACTAAAAATATATTTAAAAACATTTTAAATATATTTTATTAACAAAACATTTATATAATTTATTATATACCAAAAATATACCAAAAATATACTTGAATATAAATCACATTATTTATGCATATTCAGTCAAAATAAAACATGCATTTTCTAAATCATGCATCCTAAGCATATATATATAATATAGTAACTCACCTAATGCGCTCCACGAGACAGGTCCGACGGGCTTGGTCCACTAGCCCTCGGTCTCGGCGCAACTAAACAAGTAATAAATAACCGACATTAGAATAAACCTAACAGAAATCCTAGAATTCAATCTAGAGTATTAAACACAGAATCGAAAATTAGGGTTCGACTGGATATCACGTTTTACGAGAATTCTACCGAAAATCCGGCAGAACCTCCCCTGTAAAACGGACATCTCTCTACTCAAAAGAGTAGAGCCGACCCTGCAAAGAAAATACACTTCGAAATACAAGCTCAACACAATCAAAATCCCACTGTCGGACTCCAAACTACAGTCCACCGACCGGGGTCCACAAGCACAGAATGATTCCAGATATACCGAACATATCCTTAAATCACAAAAATACATTTTATAGGTAAAAATTACATAATTGACCTTGAAACACTATAAAAACCGATTAAAACTCATTTTATTAGAAAAACCGTATATTATATATATAATTGAAAATAATTCCCGAAAAATAGTTTTAATTAGTTAAAAATACTAAATAATTTGTAGAAATCATTTTTATACCTTAAATAAATATTAAAACCAATTAAATTACATTTTTAGACAATTTAGGGTAAAATTACCAAAATACCCCTATATATATAAATATACTTAAATTACTTCAAAAATTCACCAAAAATCATACAATTACCCAAAATTAATTTTCTCAACATATTTATCAATAATATTAATAATTAAACCCAATTAACCAATTAAATTCAAATAAAAACACAATTAACCTAATTTTCCAAAATCACCTAAACTTCAATAATTAAAAATAAATACTTAGAAATTCATAAAAATTCCAAATAAATTCCTATAATTCATTTCAACACCTAATTCAACCATAAAATCCAATTTCATAATTTAAATAATTAATTTCCGAAAATTAGAAAATAATATTAAAATATTCAAAAATACCCAAAAATCCAAACAATCTCCAAAAATTCTACAAAAATTCATACATGTAGATTAAGCTACTAGGAACAACATTTGTGAAGGAAGTTTCCATGAATCATCAAATTCGAAGCTCAAAAAAATCAAAAACCCTAATAGGCCGAAATTTACAAATCGAAAACTAAGCAATTCTAGACCATTTTAGCTCAAACCAAAGCTAGAATCACACTCACCGGAGCTCAAGGAGAAGAAAGAGACCGACGGTGTCGAAAACGGTGGCCGGAAGAGGGGAGAAACGGCGGAGGATCAAGTTTCGGCCAAAAATGGAAAACTAGCTCGCCGACGCCGGGGAAGGGAGCTGCTGGCGGCGGGAAACGGCTGGAGGCGACGGTGGCAAGCCGAGAGGCACACCGACGGTGAAGGAACGGCAGTTGCAGACGGTGGAGGTGGGTGGTGGTCGTCGGGCGCGGAAAGGAGAAGAAGAAGAAGAAGAAGAAAATGTCGGGGGCAATTTGGTAATTTTGCAAATTTTTTTGATTTTTGATGTATATATGTATATATATATACTTTATACTATATATTAAAATAATATTAAATTACACACATCAAATATACACCACACACATAAAAATATTAATATTTTAATAATTTATACCAAATAAAATTAATTAAATAACAATTAAAACAATTAAATACTTAATAAAATATTAGGGAAATAATAACCCTAATTAAATAAATATACACACACCGATTTTATTTAATAATTTAAAAATATGTATGAGTTCATGCAAGTCCGTAAATACATCTAAAATAATTAATAATAAATCGTTTACGTGAAAATTTCCCCGAAAATGCAAGTCCCGGGAAAATTTTACGTAAAACACTGAAAATAATACACCGTAATTAAAATAGGTCTAAAATACATATTAACTCGTAAAAATATCATATAAAATACAGAAATTATTAACTCTGCATATCCCGGGTACTGTGTAAAAATATTTTAAAAACACGGGATATTACATTTTTGTGCTGATGTGGGCAAGACTGCCCGCTGACTTCCTACTCAAGGCATCAGCAACAACACTAGCCTTGCCTGGATGGTATAAAATGGAACAATCATAGTCCTTAAGAAGTTCCATCCATTTTCTCTGCCTCAAGTTCAAGTCCCTCTGCTGGAAGATATATTTCAAGCTCTTATAATCAGTGTATATCTCACATGTCACTCCATACAAGTAATGCCTCCATATTTTTAAAGCAAACATAATGACTGCCATCTCCAAGTCATGAGTAGTATAGTTTTGCTCGTGCTTCTTCAATTGCCTTAAAGCATCAGCAATTACTTAGCCATTTTGCATCAACACACAGCCCAATCCTACCTTGGAAGCATCACAATACACCGTATACCCTTCATTTCCAGAAGGCAACGCCAAAATTGGAGCTGACATCAATAAATCCTTCAATAACTGGAAGTGCTCTTCGCATCTATCTGTCCACACAAACTTAGCACTCTTATGGGTAGCCTTGTCAAAGGTGCAACAATTTTAGAGAAGTCCTTCATAAATCTCCTGTAGTAGCTTGCTAGACCCAGGAAACTCCGAACTTCTCTGACTGTAGTCAGCCTCGGCCACTCCGTAATAGCTTTTATCTTTTTAGGGTCCACTTGTATGCCATCCTTAGAAATCACGTGGCCTAAAAATGCCACTTGATTCAACTAGAACTCGCACTTTGAAAACTTGGCATACAACCTGTGCTCCCTTAAAGTCTGAAGCACCATTCTCAGAAGCATAACATGCTTAACTTCACTCTTAGAATAAACCAAGATATCATCAATGAAGACTATTACAAACCGGTCCAAGTATGGCCTGAACACCGGATTCATCAAGCCCATAAAGGCTGCTGGAGCATTAGTCAACCCAAAGGACATTACTAAGAACTCATAATGGCCATATCTCATCCAAAAGGCTGTCTTGGGCTCATCACCACTTATGATTCTCAACTGGTGATACCCATATCTCAAGTCTATCTTAGAGAAGCATGTAGCACTTTGAAGCTGATCAAACAGGTCATCGATCCTTGGAAGTGGATACTTATTCTTGATGGTGACCTTGTTCAACTGCCTGTAATCAATACAGAGTCGAAGAATACCATCCTTCTTCTTCACAAACAACACCGGAGCACCCCAAGGTGATGTACTAGGTCTTATGAAACCCTTATCAAGCAACTCCTGTAACTGTTCCTTTAGCTCTCGTAATTCAGTTGGTGCCATTCTGTAGGGTGGCATACAAATAGGATCTGTACCAGGTATGACATTGATATAGAACTCTATCTCTCTGTCTGGTGGTAATCCCGGTACTTCTTCAGGAAAGACATCTAGAAATTCACACACCACTTGTAATATCCCGTGTTTTTAAAAATATTTTTACACTGTACCGGGATATACAGTGTCAATAATTTTTATGCATTATACGATATTTTTATGAGTTAATATATATTTTAAACCTATTTTGATTACTGTCTATTATTTTCAGTATTTTACGTAAAATTTTCCCGGGACTTTCATTTTCGGGGAAATTTCCACGTAAACAATGTATTATTAATTATTTTAAATGTATTTACGGGTTTGCATGAACTCATACATATTTTTAAATTATTAAATAAAGCCTGTGTGTGTATATTTATTTAATTAGGGTTTATTATTACCCTAATATTTTATTATTTATTTATTATTATTTTATTTATTATTAAATTATTAAAATTTATTATTTTATTATTATTTATTTATTAATATTTAATTATTTTAATTTATTTTATTTTTTTTTCTTTTTCTTTTTTTTTCTTTTCCTTTTTCTTTCTTCTTCTTTTTCTTTCTCTTTCCTTTTTCTTTCTTTTTCTTTTTCTTCTTCTTCTTCTTTCTCTCCCGCGGGCGCCGACCACCACCATCTTCTCACCGCCGTTTCTCCCTCCTCCGGCCACCGTTTTTGACACCGCCGGTCTCTATCTTCTCCTTGAGCTCCGGTGAGTGTTATTCTAGCTTTGGTTTGAGCTAAAATGGTCTAGAATTGCTTAGGTTTTGATTTGAAGTTTTCGGCCTCATTTGGTTTTTGATTTTTTTGAGCTTCGATTTGGATGATTCATGGAAACTTCCTTCACAAATGTTGTTCCTGGTAGTTTAATCTTCATGTATGAATTTTTGTAGAATTTTTGGAGATTTTTTGGATTTTTGGGTATTTTTGAATATTTTAATATTATTTTCTAATTTTCGGAAATTAATTATTTAAATTATGAAATTGGAGTTTATGGTTGAATTGAGTGTTGAAATGAATTATAGAAATTTATTTGGAATTTTTATGAATTTCTAAGTATTTATTTTTAATTATTGAAGTTTATGTGATTTTGTAAAATTAAGTTAATTGTGTTTTAAATTGAATTTAATTGGTTAATTGAGTTTAATTATTGATATTATTGATAAATATGTTGAGAAAATTAATTTTGGATAATTGTATGATTTTTGGTGAATTTTTGAAGTAATTTAGGTATATATATATATATAGGGGTATTTTGGTAATTTTACCCTAAATTGTCTAAAAATGTAATTTAATTGGTTTTAATATTTATTTAAGGTATAAAAATGATTTCTACAAAATATTTAGTATTTTTAACTAATTAAAACTATTTTCCGGGAATTATTTTCAATTATATATATAATATACGGTTTTTCTAATAAAATGAGTTTTAATCGATTTTTACAGTGTTTCAAGATTTATTATATAATTTCTACGTATGAAATGTATTTTTATGATTTAAGGATATTTTTGGTATATTTGAATATATATTCTGTGTTTGTGGACCCTGGTCGACAGATTGTAGTCTGGAGTCCGACCGAGGGGTTGTGATTGATTGTGGTGTTTTATTTTTGAAGTGTATTTTCTTTGCAGGGTCGGCTCTACTCTTTTGAGTAGAGAGATGTCCGTTTTACAGGGGAGGTTCTGCCGGATTTTCGGTAGAATTCTCGTAAAACGTGATATCCAGTCGAACCCTAATTTTCGATTCTGTGTTGAATACTCTAGATTTAATTCTAGGATTTCTGTTAGGGTTATTCTGATATCGATTAATTATTTCTTGTTTAGTTGCGCCGAGACCGAGGGTTAGTGGACCAGGCCCGTCGGACCTGTCTCGTGGAGCGCATTAGGTGAGTTACTATATTATATATATATGCTTAGGATGCATGATTTAGAAAATGCATGTTTTATTTTGACTAAATATACATAAATAATGTGATTTATATTCAAGTATATTTTTGGTATATATTTGGTATATAATAAATTATATACATGTTTTAATAATAAAATATATTTAAAATGTTTTTAAATATATTTTTAGTTTAATTCATGATTTGATTGGATTTATTTGACATATATATACTCAAAATATACCTGGTTTACGTTTGGTATATTTCCAGTATATATATGGTTTATATTGTTATTTCATTTATATTCATGCATCATTTATTTTTGTGAATGAATGTTTTATATTTAAGAATGAAGGATATCAATAGAACGTGCTACCTAGTGGGCAGCACTAGGACCGAGTACGTACCGGTACGCCTATAGCTTTAGGCTATATTACTAACTATTTGTGGATATTGAATTGATTATGATTATTGATATATGTGAGATGTGGTTTGGGTGTGATTGCTGGAGCTCGGTTTACCAAGTGTCTCGGGGCCAATCACACTGGCAGTCAGACTGCTGGAGCTCGGTTGACTTAGTGTCTCGGGGCCAGTCTACTGTCCATATGGATTAAGTGGATATATTTGGAATCAGTGAGCCTGTATGGCTAGAGTGTTGTTTAACACTATTTTTCTGAGGTTGCGATATTCTAGGGTTCTATGTGATCCTTCATAAAAGTTGATTTTCAGACAAAATATATAAAATGATTTTTCTGCATCTGTATGAACTTGCCTGTATATATATATATATTACTCATATACTGTTGACTGTATGCATTATCACTTAGAGTGTATGTATATATATTATAGTAATTCACTCAGTGAGGTCTGACTCCCCTCCGTTGACTATTTTTCAGGAGAGTCAACTTCTTCAGACCTCAGTAGCAGGTCGATACGCCGGATTTCTTCCGCCCCGGCTTCTTTATGTAAATTATATACTTGAGTCTTATTTATTTTATCTAGACACTGCAGTAGTTGTGATTTTCAGTAGTTGTGATTTTCAGTAGATGTGAATTAAAGTGTTGGATTTTATGTACTTTATTTTAAAGAGATGTATTATAGTAAAACTGGATTTGTATAAAGATTATACATTTATGAGATTATATATGTGATGTGATGAGTTTTGAATTGAATCCAGTTGATATGGATGATATTGTAATATTTATGATTTTATTTTCCGCTGCATATTATATTTTTATGGTTATTATTGCATATTTATTTTATTTTTAGGCTTGCTACGGGTTCCGGATTCGAAAGAATTCCCGTTCCCTAGCGCCGGTCATGACTCCTGTTTTGGGTCGTGACAAAGTTGGTATCAGAGCGAAGTTCGTATCTGAGTGGAGTTCTGTGTCAGGGCTTAGTTATGTGAGTTGTGGCCCTAGTTTTAAAGTTGTGTTTTCTGTTGGACTACTGCAGTGTATTAGGTTCGAGTATGTCTTGATGAGTATTCCTTGCTGTAGTTTTCAGCATTATTCCTCCGTTGTCTGTTTTGTCTGAATCTTTCCGTTTGTCTTTTCAGAATGAGGAGGCGAGCGCGTGTCGCTCCACCGGTCATTGAGGCCGAGGATGATGAGTCTTTTCAGGATGAGGTTTTACCTCTTGAGCCGCCAGTTAGGCGTAGAGGTCGTGGCAGAGGTAGACCTCGAGGAGCGGCAGGTCACCGTAGGCAGAGAGAGTTACAGGACGAGGAGCCTGTTGAGCCTGAGTTTGATGTTCCTGTTCCTCCAGTTGTTCAGCCTGTTCAGCCTGCCTATCAATAGGGTATGTCTGACCCTGAGGCAGCTTTGTTCTATGCCAGAGTTGGCAGGATTGCTTTTGATGGGACTTCTGATCCTTTAGATTTTCTGCATGCGATTGAGACTAAGACTCGGACTGCTCATACCGAGTACCAGAGGATTATGATCGTTGAGTTATCTGTCGAGGGACCAGCCTTGGATTGGTTTATTCAGATGATCCAGCCTTATATGATGACGATGACATGGGCTCAGTTTCGAGAGCAATTCATGAGGAGATTTTGTCCAGAGCCTCTTCGTTTGAGTTATCATCTTCGTCTGACTAGTATTTCTCGTGGAGATCGATCAGTAGAGGAATATACCCGAGAGTTTCTTCGTCTGGGTAGATATGCTGAGGATCTGATGCGAGATCAGTATTTCGCTGTTACTACGTATGTTACTGGTTTGGGTTCAGCTTTTGCTGGTATGCCCACAGCAGGTCTTACTCTGGAGTCGGTGATTGAGCTAGCTAAGGAGATTGAGCTGAGGTTAGTTAGGCAGGGAGCGATGCCTGATTATTACCAGTTAGGAGTTCAGTCGAGTGGATCGCAGGCTACTCCATATTCGAGTTTTCATGTTGGTTCGAGTAGTCAGCAGCGAGGTCCGACTCAGCAGAGTCAGAGACAGCAGCAGCGAATGCATCGAAGCAGTAGACATGGCCGTGGAGGTCAGCGTAGATCATTCAGATTCGGATCAGGTGCTGCCAGCAGCAGCAGTGGTCGTAGTTCTGGATCAGCGGCCAGTGTTTGTCAGACTTGTGGTAGAGTCCATCAAGGACCGTGTTATCTGACACCACTGACATGTTTCAGATGCGGGCAGACAGGACATTTTGCCAGATCGTGTCCTTATTCTGGGTATCAGCAGCAGCAGATTCCGCGATTCCCACAGCAGTCGATTGCTAGTGCAGCACCCGTGCCATTTCAGTTGCCACCAGCTCAGCATCAGAGTTCTACTCAGTTTGTTCCACAGCAGAGTCGTGGTAGAGGTACGAGAGGAGGTACCCGAGGTGTTGGCCAGGCTTCTACCAGTCAGCAGGGAGGTCAAGGCCAGGCCAGAGTTTTCCATCTGACTCAGCAGGATGCTCAGGCATCTAATGCAGTCGTGGCAGGTATTCTTTCTGTTTGTTACCTGGATGCTTTGGTTTTGTTTGATCCGGGTGCCACGCATTCCTTTGTTTCTCCCATTTTTGCTTCTAAATCTTGTTGGCAAGCTTCGAGGATGGCTTTTCCTTTGTATGTTGCCACTCCTCTGAGTGATTCTTTGGACACCGATATTGTTCTTTCTGGTTGTCCAGTTCTCGTGGGAGATAGAGAATTACCCGTTGATTTGATTTTGTTGGATGTGATGGAGTTCGATGTTATTTTGGGAATGGATTGGTTGTCTCAGCACTTTGCCGTGGTTGATTGCAGGAATAAGGAGGTGACTTTTAGAATTCCTGGTGAAGAAGATTTTAAGTTTGTTGGTGACAGGAGTTCAGCACCTCAGAATCTTATTTCTGTTATATCAGCTAGGAAGTTGTTGAGAAAAGGTTGTCAGGGGTTTTTGGCATTGGTCAAGGATACGTCAGTGGAGAAGTTGTCACTCACAGATGTTCCTGTTGCTTGTGAGTTTCCTGATGTTTTTCCCGAGGATTTGCCAGGTTTACCACCTCATAGAGAGATTGAGTTCTGTATTGATGTGGTTCCAGGTATTACTCCTATATCTATGCCACCCTATCGTATGGCTCCTGCAGAGTTGAGAGAGTTGAAGGAGCAGTTGCAAGAGTTGTTGGAGAAGGGTTTCATCAGACCTAGTGTTTCCCCTTGGGGTGCACCAGTCTTGTTTGTGAAGAAGAAGGATGGTACCCTGAGACTGTGCATTGACTATAGAGAACTGAATAAGGTGACAGTGAAGAACAAGTATCCTCTCCCGAGGATAGATGATTTGTTTGATCAGCTCCAGGGTGCACAGTTCTTTTCTAAGGTTGACTTGAGGTCGGGTTACCATCAGTTGCGGATTAGTGAAGCTGATATTCCTAAGACAGCATTCCGCACTCGATATGGTCATTATGAGTTTCTGGTGATGTCTTTTGGTTTGACTAATGCACCAGCAGCTTTTATGGATCTGATGAACAGAGTATTCCGACCGTATGTGGATCAGTTTGTGGTAGTCTTCATTGATGATATACTGGTATATTCGAGGAGTATGGAAGAGCATGTATATCATTTGAGGATTGTACTACAGACACTGAGAGATCATCAGCTTTATGCTAAATTCTCGAAGTGTGATTTCTGGATGGAGAGTGTTTCTTTTCTTGGACACGTAGTGTCTAAAGAAGGTATTCAGGTTGATCCACAGAAGGTTGAGGCAGTATCTGAGTGGCCTAGACCTACTTCAGTTACTGAGATTCGGAGTTTTCTGGGTTTAGCCGGGTATTATAGGCGGTTTGTGCAGGATTTTTCCAGGATAGCAGCCCCTATGACTCGCTTGACTCAGAAGAATGTTAGATTTGAGTGGTCAGAAGCTTGTGAGAATAGTTTTCAGTTGTTGAAGGAGAAGTTGACCACAGCGCCAGTATTAGCTTTGCCTAATAGTGTGGATAAGTTCACAGTTTACTGTGATGCCTCTAGAATTGGTCTTGGTTGTGTGTTGATGCAGAATGGAAGGGTGATAGCCTATGCTTCGAGACAGTTGAAGAAGCATGAGCAGAACTATCCCACACATGATCTGGAGATGGCTGCAGTGATCTTTGCTTTGAAGATTTGGAGACATTATTTGTACGGGGTGACTTGTGAGATATTTACTGATCACAAGAGCCTTAAGTACATTTTCCAGCAGCGAGATTTGAATCTGAGGCAGAGAAGATGGTTGGAACTGTTGAAGGATTATGATTGCGAGATTCTTTACCATCCGGGTAAAGCTAATGTTGTAGCAGATGCCTTGAGTAGGAAGTCCTCAGGTAGTCTTGCTCACATCGGTGTGGAGAGGAGACCATTGATCTAGGAGTTGCATCTGATGGTGGATCAAGGTCTGATGATGAAGATCAGTAGATCAGGTGGACTGTTAGCTCAGTTTAAAGTACGATCTGTACTGAGGGATAGGATTAAAGCAGCTCAGAGCCGAGATCCTATTCTGGAAGAGCTTGCAGAGAATGTCAGAGCAGGGAAGTTCACTGATTTCACACTCGATGATGATGGTGTGTTGTGGATCAGTGGTAGATTGTGTGTTCCTGATGTGGATGATTTGAGAGAAGAGATCCTAGAGGAAGCACATTCTACAGCTTACAGCGTTCATCCTGGTGTTACTAAGATGTACCACAGTATCAGAGATTTATACTGGTGGGATGGATTGAAGAAGGATGTTGCTGATTATGTTGCTAAGTGCTTGACATGTCAGCAAGTGAAAGCCGAACATCAGAAGCCTTCTGGGAAGCTTCAGCCTCTTCCTATTCCCGAGTGGAAATGGGAAAGGATAGCTATGGATTTTATGGTCGGTTTACCTCGTTCGAAGGATGGATACGATTCCATCTGGGTGATTGTAGACAGATTGACGAAGTCTGCACATTTCTTGCTTGTGAAAGCTACATATTCAGTTGCTAGATTGGCGAAGTTGTACGTGAAGCATATTGTATGCCTTCATGGAGTACCTGTGTCCATTGTGTCAGATAGAGGTTCGGTGTTTACTTCTCGTTTTTGGCAGAAGTTGCAGGAAGCGATGGGCACTAGGTTGGATTTCAGTACTGCTTTTCATCCTCAGACAGACGGTCAGTCTGAGAGGACGATCCAGACACTGGAAGATATGTTGAGGATGTGTGTCTTGGATTTGGGAGGTAGCTGGGATGATCATTTGTCGCTTGTTAAGTTTGCATATAATAACAGCTACCATAGCAGTATTGGCATGGCACCATATGAGGCGTTGTATGGAAGGAAGTGTAGATCCCCGTTGAGTTGGGATGAGATCGGTGAGAGAGTTTTGACTGGACCAGAGATGGTTCAGGATGCTGCAGAGAAAGTCGCCGTGATCAAGCGTAGATTAGAGACCGCAGTTAGCAGACAGAAGAGTTATGCGGATCCTAGGCGCAGAGATGTGGAGTTTCAGGTTGGAGATTTCGTTTTTCTGAAAGTATCTCCGATGAAGGGTGTGATGAGATTTGGCAGGAAGGGTAAGTTAGCACCGAGATACATTGGACCGTTTGAGATTCTGGAGAGAGTTGGCACTGTTGCATATCGGTTGGATTTGCCTCCGAGTATGTGACAAGTGCATCCAGTATTTCATATCTCGATGTTGAGGAAGTATATCTCAGATCTTTCACACGTGTTGCAACCTGACAGTGTGGAAGTGAGTGAAGATTTGACGTTTGTGGAAGAACCTGTGGTAATCGTAGATTTTCAAGTTCGACAGTTGCGATCGAAGCAGATTCCGATGGTCAAGGTTTTGTGGCGTAGCGACAGAGTTGAAGAGCATACGTGGGAGACTGAAGCTGAGATGCGAGCTTCTTACCCGTATCTCTTTCCTTCCTGATTCTGTAATCTTGTTTTTAGAATTCGGGGACGAATTCCTGTAAGGGGGGAAGACTGTAATATCCCGTGTTTTTAAAAATATTTTTACACTGTACCGGGATATACAGTGTCAATAATTTTTATGCATTATACGATATTTTTATGAGTTAATATGTATTTTAAACCTATTTTGATTACTGTCTATTATTTTCAGTATTTTACGTAAAATTTTCCCGGGACTTTCATTTTCGGGGAAATTTCCACATAAACAATGTATTATTAATTATTTTAAATGTATTTACGGGTTTGCATGAACTCATACATATTTTTAAATTATTAAATAAAGCCTGTGTGTGTATATTTATTTAATTAGGGTTTATTATTACCCTAATATTTTATTATTTATTTATTATTATTTTATTTATTATTAAATTATTAAAATTTATTATTTTATTATTATTTATTTATTAATATTTAATTATTTTAATTTATTTTATTTTTTTTTCTTTTTCTTTTTCTTTTTTTTTTCTTTTCCTTTTTCTTTCTTTTTCTTTTTCTTTCTCTTTCCTTTTTCTTTCTTTTTCTTTTTCTTCTTCTTCTTCTTTCTCTCCCGCGGGCGCCGACCACCACCATCTTCTCACCGCCGTTTCTCCCTCCTCCGGCCACCGTTTTCGACACCGCCGGTCTCTATCTTCTCCTTGAGCTCCGGTGAGTGTTATTCTAGCTTTGGTTTGAGCTAAAATGGTCTAGAATTGCTTAGGTTTTGATTTGAAGTTTTCGGCCTCATTTGGTTTTTGATTTTTTTGAGCTTCGATTTGGATGATTCATGGAAACTTCCTTCACAAATGTTGTTCCTGGTAGTTTAATCTTCATGTATGAATTTTTGTAGAATTTTTGGAGATTTTTTGGATTTTTGGGTATTTTTGAATATTTTAATATTATTTTCTAATTTTCGGAAATTAATTATTTAAATTATGAAATTGGAGTTTATGGTTGAATTGAGTGTTGAAATGAATTATAGAAATTTATTTGGAATTTTTATGAATTTCTAAGTATTTATTTTTAATTATTGAAGTTTATGTGATTTTGTAAAATTAAGTTAATTGTGTTTTAAATTGAATTTAATTGGTTAATTGAGTTTAATTATTGATATTATTGATAAATATGTTGAGAAAATTAATTTTGGATAATTGTATGATTTTTGGTGAATTTTTGAAGTAATTTAGGTATATATATATATATATAGGGGTATTTTGGTAATTTTACCCTAAATTGTCTAAAAATGTAATTTAATTGGTTTTAATATTTATTTAAGGTATAAAAATGATTTCTACAAAATATTTAGTATTTTTAACTAATTAAAACTATTTTCCGGGAATTATTTTCAATTATATATATAATATACGGTTTTTCTAATAAAATGAGTTTTAATCGATTTTTACAGTGTTTCAAGATTTATTATATAATTTCTACGTATGAAATGTATTTTTATGATTTAAGGATATTTTTGGTATATTTGAATATATATTCTGTGTTTGTGGACCCCGGTCGACAGATTGTAGTCTGGAGTCCGACCGAGGGGTTGTGATTGATTGTGGTGTTTATTTTTGAAGTGTATTTTCTTTGCAGGGTCGGCTCTACTCTTTTGAGTAGAGAGATGTCCGTTTTACAGGGGAGGTTCTGCCGGATTTTCGGTAGAATTCTCGTAAAACGTGATATCCAGTCGAACCCTAATTTTCGATTCTGTGTTGAATACTCTAGATTTAATTCTAGGATTTCTGTTAGGGTTATTCTGATATCGATTAATTATTTCTTGTTTAGTTTCGCCGAGACCGAGGGTTAGTGGACCAGGCCCATCGGACCTGTCTCGTGGAGCGCATTAGGTGAGTTACTATATTATATATATATGCTTAGGATGCATGATTTAGAAAATGCATGTTTTATTTTGACTAAATATACATAAATAATGTGATTTATATTCAAGTATATTTTTGGTATATATTTGGTATATAATAAATTATATACATGTTTTAATAATAAAATATATTTAAAATGTTTTTAAATATATTTTTAGTTTAATTCATGATTTGATTGGATTTATTTGACATATATATACTCAAAATATACCTGGTTTACGTTTGGTATATTTCCAGTATATATATGGTTTATATTGTTATTTCATTTATATTCATGCATCATTTATTTTTGTGAATGAATGTTTTATATTTAAGAATGAAGGATATCAATAGAACGTGCTACCTAGTGGGCAGCACTAGGACCGAGTACGTACCGGTACGCCTATAGCTTTAGGCTATATTACTAACTATTTGTGGATATTGAATTGATTATGATTATTGATATATGTGAGATGTGGTTTGGGTGTGATTGCTGGAGCTCGGTTTACCAAGTGTCTCGGGGCCAATCACACTGGCAGTCAGACTGCTGGAGCTCGGTTGACTTAGTGTCTCGGGGCCAGTCTACTGTCCATATGGATTAAGTGGATATATTTGGAATCAGTGAGCCTGTATGGCTAGAGTGTTGTTTAACACTATTTTTCTGAGGTTGCGATATTCTAGGGTTCTATGTGATCCTTCATAAAAGTTGATTTTCAGACAAAATATATAAAATGATTTTTCTGCATCTGTATGAACTTGCCTGTATATATATATATTACTCATATACTGTTGACTGTATGCATTATCACTTAGAGTGTATGTATATATATTATAGTAATTCACTCAGTGAGGTCTGACTCCCCTCCGTTGACTATTTTTCAGGAGAGTCAACTTCTTCAGACCTCAGTAGCAGGTCGATACGCCGAATTTCTTTCGCCCCGGCTTCTTTATGTAAATTATATATTGAGTCTTATTTATTTTATCTAGACACTGCAGTAGTTGTGATTTTCAGTAGTTGTGATTTTCAGTAGATGTGAATTAAAGTGTTGGATTTTATGTACTTTATTTTAAAGAGATGTATTATAGTAAAACTGGATTTGTATAAAGATTATACATTTATGAGATTATATATATGATGTGATGAGTTTTGAATTGAATCCAGTTGATATGGATGATATTGTAATATTTATGATTTTATTTTCCGCTGCATATTATATTTTTATGGTTATTATTGCATATTTATTTTATTTTTAGGCTTGCTACGGGTTCCGGATTCGAAAGAATTCCCGTTCCCTAGTGCCGGTCATGACTCCTGTTTTGGGTCGTGACACCACTAGCACCTATTCGATTGCCCCATTCCCTTTCTCAACATCTCTTACTACTGCCAAGTAACCTTGACAACCCCTTCTGAGCATCTTCCGGGCTATAATGACATAAATAAGATTACGAGGCATAGAGCTCTTCTCACTTTTAAAACAGAACTCTTCTTCATTTGGAATTCTGAACACCACTTCTTTCTCTCAATAATTCACTGAAGCATAATACCTCGACAACCAATCCATACCCATAATGATGTCGAATTCCAGCACATCAAGCAATACCAAGTCTGCTAATAATTCTCTACCATTAACCAACATCGGACACGAAGGAAAGAAAATATTTGTCTCCAACTCGTCACTAAGAGGAGTCGATACAGATAGAGGAAAGGACAACCTAGAAGGCTGCCACTTGATTCTCGAAGTAAACACAAGAGAAATGAATGAATGTGAAGCACCGGGTCAAACAATACTCTAGCATCACATGTACAGACTGAGAGAATACCTGCTACCACTGCATTAGAAGTTTGAGCATCTTGCAGTGTCAAAGTGAACACTCAAGCCTGGCCATGACTTGCCTGCTGAGATGTCGAAGGCTGTGCAAACCCACGACCACTAGGCCTACCAACTGAACCTTGACCCTGCTGGCCCATAACCTGTGGCAGTCTCTGCTGTGGCTATACTGTGCTCTATACTGTTGGGGCATCGGATAGTAGGGCTAAGCCACTGATGAAGATGAACCCTGAGCGTACTGTGGTTGGTATCTGGAGTGAGGAGAAGCTCTGCCAAGATGACTAAGTTGTCCATATCTGAAGCAAGCGCTCGACAACAGATGACACAGGCCTTGATGGAATCATCCACAACTCGCACATGCACTGGCCCCAGACCTAGAACTATTATGTCCGGAGCTCTGCCTACTACTACTGTTGCTGACTCCAGTACTAAATCTGTGACCTTTACCACTTCTCCTATTCATGGCATAACCATGTTGACCAACTCGGTGAGTCCTGGACCTCCTACCACCCTGCTGTGAACTACCCGCAGCCTGCTTACTCGAACTACCAATGTGAAATGCTGGCTGCTGATACCTGGGAGCTATACCATATCCACTACCACCAGTCATATAGGGATCTATCATGGTGCCCTGGCAGATATGTTACCTCTCAATCAAATGAGCCTCCTTAATCACACTCTCTAAAGTGCGGTCCTCGGTACATATACTAATAAAAATGGGTCCCAAACTAGTGACATACAGCTCTACTACTCTGTAGGGTCCCTCCTAATGTCCTTTGCATGTCGGGATAACCTTTTAAACTCCATAGTGTAGTCCTCCACTGACCCATCCCCTCTGGTGATGTGGAGCAACTGCCACCTGTAAGCATCTCTGGTGGCTGGAGGACAAAAGAATCTCAGGAAGTGGTCCTTAAACTCTGGCCAAGTCAACTCATGCATGGACGGCTGAATCGACTGCATGAACCAGTCTTGAGCTGTCGCTTGAATTGAAAACTCCATAATCATTATCGGTTGGTAGTTCGTGTGTCCCGTCCTGGTACATGCCTCAATCGCATTAATAAAGTCTAAGGCATCACCCATACCGTCAAAGGAAACTCTATCGATCTGGGAGTAGAGGAGTGTTGCATCAGTATTTGACATCCCCTGATTCCTCTACTGTAACATCTGCTACACAAGGGGCATTGCCTAATTCAATGCTGCAAGACCCTGATTAATCCCTGCTAGTCCAACTGCAAAGGCTGTGGGGTCTACGACTGGAACTTCAGGTCCAACTGGCGGCTAATCAGGAATCTCAGCTGCTATTGCCCTAGCTCAACCTCTACCTCTACCTCTACCTCTGCCCCTATGACGGGGAGCAGGAGGAGGAGCCTTATCGTGCACAGATTGCTCATCAAGTCCAAGAGTTAGATCGGCAATGGGGTGTGTTCATATATGCCTCATTCTGAAAAGACAAAGAAAATTGAATTCAAAATAAAGTAAGAGTATTTATCGCAATGCAAAATTAGAAACAAGAATATCTCAAAGATGATTATCAACCCTATTATTGCAGTAGTTACACAGAAAGACAGACATAGACATTTAATCGAACTTAAGCTCTGATACTAACTTTGTCACAACCCGAACCTAAGGGTACATGACTGGCACTAGGGAATGGGTAGGCATAAGACCCTCGAATCCCGTAGTAAGCCTTTAAGAAAAGAAAGATAAAACCTTTCAATTTTAACACTTTATTTTATAACAGAACACATTATCAAACTGATTTTTTCTAAAAATAAACATAATTGAGTGCATAAATAAAATATTCTCCAGTGTTATATCATAAATCAATCTTAAATCATTATACATAAGCATGTGTCACGACCCAAAACAGGGGCCATGACCGGCACTAGGGAACGAGAATTTTTTCGAATCCGGAACCCGTAGCAAGCCTAAAAATAAAATAAAACATGCAACAGTAATAATAACGACACAATTTAATAAAATATTATGCAGTGGAATAAAATCATAAATGTCAAAATAATATTTCCGTCAACGAAATTAAATCAAATTCTCATATTATATATAGATAAATCCTTCAATACAAGTTTCAGTTCAAATTCTTAAAATATATAACTCACACAAATATAATACATAAAACCCATAATTTATTTACAACTACTGCAATGTCTAGATTATAAAAATAAAACTCAAGTGAGCAGTTTACATAAAGAAGCCGAGGCGGAAGAAATCCGGCGTACAGGCCTGCTATTGAGGTATGAAGACGATGACTCTCCTAAAAAATAGTCAACGGAGAGGAGTCAGACCTCACTAAGTGAATTACTATAATATATATACATGCATACTAAATGCCAACGCACACAGTCAAAAGTATATATAGTATGTATGTATACAAGCAATTACACACAAATACAATAAAAATCATTTTATATATATTTATTGAAAATCATTGTTTATGAAGGATCAAATAGAACCCTAGAATATCGCAACCTCAAAGCAGTGTCAGACAACACTCTAGCCACACAAGCTCACTTATTCCAAAATATTCACTTATTCCATTTAGACAGCAGACTGGCCCCGAGACACTAAGTCAACCAAGCTCTAGCAGTCTGACTGTCAGTGTGATTGGCCCCGAGACACTTGATCAACCGAGCTCCAGCAATCACACTCCCAAATCATATCTCACACAACAAATAATCAAATTCAATTAATGTCCACAAATGGTTAGTAATATAGCCTAAATGCTATAAGCGTACCGGTACGTACTCGGTCCTAGTGCTGCCCACTAGGTAGCACGTTCTATTAATATCCTTCATTAAAATATAAAACATACATTCATAAGAATAAATTATGCATGAATTTAAATAAAATAGCAACATAAACCATATATATACTAGAAATATACCAAAAATAAACTAGGTATATTTCGAGTATATATACGTCAAATAAATCCAATTAAATTACAAAATAAACTAGAAATATACTTAAAAACATTTTAAACCTAATTTATTAGCAAAACATGCATATAATTTAAAATATACCGAAAATATACTAAAGATAAACCAAAATAAACTAAAAATAAACTTAAGTAATAATTGAAATATTTATGCATAATTAATCAAAATAAAACATATATTTCTAAATCATGCACCCTAAAGCATATATATATATAGAATAGTAACTCACACTTAGTGCGCTCCTCGAGATGGGTTCGACGGGCCTGGTCCACTAGGTCTCGGTATCGGCGCAACTAAACAAACAATAATAACAGACATCAGAATAAACCTAACAGAAAACCCTAAAAACTCGATCTAGAATATTAGACACAGAATCAGAATTAGGGTTCGACCGAACATCGCATTTTACGAGAATTCTACCAAAAATTCGGTAGAACCTCCCTTGCAAAACAAACATCTCTCTACTCAAAGAGTAGATCCGGCCCTGCAAAGAAATGCACTTCGAAAAACAAACACAGAAACACATCCACAACCCCTCGGTCAGACTCTAAACTACAGTTTACCGATCGGGGTTCACAATCACAGAATAATTATGGAAATACCGAAAATACCCTTATATCACATAAATACATTTTATAAGTAGAAATTACATAATTAACCCTAAAACACAGTAAAAACCGATAAAACTCATTTATTTAGAAAAATCGTATATTATATATATAATTGAAAATAATTCACGAAAAATAGTTTTAATTAATTAAAAATAATAAATAATTTGTAGAAATCATTTTTATACCTTAAATAACTATTAAAACCAATTTAATTACATTTTTAGTCAATTTAGGATAAAATTACCAAAATACCCCTATACATATAAATATACTAAAATTACTCCAAAAATTCACCAAAAATAACATAATTGCAAAAAATTAATTTCTCAACATATTTATCAATAATATCAATAATTAAACTCAATTAACTAATTAATTTCAATTAAAAACACAATTAACCCTATTTTCTCAAAATTACATAAACTAATTAAATTCAAAATAAATACAGAGAAATTCATAAAAATTCCAAATAAATTCCTATAATTCATTGAAACACCTATATTTATCATAAAACACAATTTCATAATTTAATTAATTAATTTTCGAAAATTAGAAAATAATAATAAAATATTCAAAAATACCCAAAAATCAAAATAATCTCCAAAAATTCTAAAAAAATTCAAAAATGTAGATTAAGCTAAGGGGAACAATATTTGTGAATGAATTTTTCATGAATCAATCAATTTGAAGTTTAAAAAAATTCAAGAAGCTAAAATGGCCGAATTGAAGATTTAGTTCAAACCTCATCAACCACTGGTTTTCAGGCCAAAAGGAGCTTAGAATAGGGACCACCGGAGCTCAAGGAGTCGATGAAGACCGGTGGTGCATGAAATGGTGGCCGGAATCGTGATCGACGGTGAAAAGCTCCACTTGCTGCCACCCGCGAATTCCGGGCGTTGCAGCGGCCTGGTCACATCGGAGAGGAAGAGGAAGGAAGGGGGAGGAGGTTGGAAGCAGCTGATGGTGGCGAAGGGCGGTCCGGTGTGGTGGAATGGGAGGCACAGTGAGGGTAGGGCGTCGGGAGAGAAGAAGAATGAGGGAGGGGCAATTCGGTAATTTGGCAATAAGTTTTGATTTTTGACATATAATATGTATATATATATACTTTACACTATATATTAAAATAATATAAAATCACACACATTAAATATACACCACACACATATAATTTAATATTTTAAAATTTAATACACTTAAAAATATTTAAATAATATTAAAACTAATAATAAATAATAAAATATTAGGGTAATTAATTAAACCCTAATTAAATAAATAATTACACATATATACATTATTTAGTACTTCAAAAATATATATGAGTTCATGCAAGTCCAAAAATCTATTTAATATAATTAATAATAAATAATTTACGTATCAATTTTCCTGAAAATGTAAGTCCCGGGAAAATTTTACGTAAAGTACTTAAAATAATATACAATAATTAAAATAAGTTTTAAATACATATTAACTCGTAAAAATATCATAATTATATACAAAATTATTAACACTGCATATCCCGATGCAGTATTAAAATATTTAAAAACACGGGATATTACAGCATGGTTCATTGAAATAGAATACATAAGTATACTTAAGTCATATAAATTTATAGTACAATTTCTACTGCAGCTTTCTAGAGTTACTACTACAATACAGCTTACAATGACCTACATAAAATAGCCAGTGATGAAGAAATCTGACGTGGAGGCGGTCTAAGGTCAAACTCCCAAGGTCCTGAAAAAAAAAATTGAGGGGAATCAGACCTCACTGAGTAAGTCAATAAAAGAGCTGTACGGTTTGAAAACCCTTTTAAAAACCATATATTTATAGTGAAAATAATTTTATTATATATATATATATATCTTCTGAAAAATCTCAGTAGAACCCTAATCCCAGATTTCTAAATGGCCAACTAGGCCCACTTATTCCAACTGGACTGCCGGTCCTCGAGAGCAAGGGCATCTATCGAGGCACCGGGCCGCAGTCATCCACTTAATCCAAATACATGGCACTGGCGATCCCTGAGAGCTAAGACATCAACCAAAGCACCCATCCCAGTCCATTATTAACTTCCCACTCACTGGCAGTCCCTGAGAGCAAGGCTTCCATCGAGGCACCCGTCCCAGTTATATTCATAATCATAAATACATCGGATCCATCTCTCAATCTCTACCATGTGCACACGGTCTTGGTAAAACCCACCAGGTAGCCTGTTCCACCAAAATTTCTCAAAACTGATTTTTAAATAAATAAAATGCGTTTAAACCATAAATTGCAGCATTAAATTAAATAAATCATATAATAAATATTAAAAATAGGAGCACACACATTCTTTAAATAAAACACATGCACATATCATTTTATCAACTTACAAGATGAACGAGAAGGCTAACGACTGCGCATCTGCCTTGATCCAACAGCTTCCGCTCCGATATGCTGTAGAAAAGAAATTAACACACCGATTTTAAAACACGTTTATGTAATAAAAATAAAAAATCATCAGAAATAACGAAATTGTAGACTAACTCGAGGAAGACCGGATAAGATTCGATAGATAAGAAAAAACCTAATTAACGGTAGAATTTTATTACAGATATCACATTTTATGAGAAAATCTACCAAAATTTTCGCAGAGTCTCCTCTATAAAACGGACATCTCTCTACCATAGGTAGAGCCATTCCTGCATAAAAACGTACTTCTAATAAATCGCAGACATTCACACTCAAGTCAGACTTCGAGAACTACACTTAGCCCCAACCGAGATCACAACTCAATCAACACATCACAAAAATTAAATCATTTCCTCCAAAAATGCATGTTCATACAAATATCCATAACTTAGAAAATAATTCCTCTTTAAAGCTTAAAAACAAATTTCACAAACATATATATATATATATATATATATATATATATAATTGGAAACAATATTAAAAATTAATATTACCTAATTAAAATACTTATAAATTTATAAAAAATTCTCTAGCCGCCTATATTTTAATAAAACCAATTAAAATATATACTTAACTATAATAAGCATAATTTACATATTTACCCATATAATAATAAAAGTATACATAATATTCAAAATGATACTTAGTATATTATTAAAATTAATTTCTGAGAATTAGTGTTAATTAGTCTAAATAGTAATTAATTTGAAAAATTCCTTTCTAATTCCCTTAATTATAATTAAAACCAACCACAATTTATTGTTTAACTATAATTAACAAAAAATTACGTTTCTACCCCTATATATATAAACTTATATAATACACTATTAATACTAAAAAATTCCTTGAAAATTATACAATTCTAAAAATTATTTTCTCTACATTAAAATTCTTAATATAATTAAAAACATATAATTGACTACTAATTTCTTCCAAATTTATAATTTAATCTAATATCCACATTTGACATAAACTTAAAAATAATTATAAAAATAGTATAAAATTCACAAAATTATAAATTTAAATCCTAAAATTAATAACATTTGATAACAAAACCAATTATCAAATTTTTATAATTTTTTCCTACAATTAAATTTCGGATATAAATAAAATATTACTAAAATATTCAAAATTTACCAATTTCACAATAATTCTTATAATCTTCAATAAAATTAACACACCCAAAAAATAATTAACAACTACCCTAATTACTAACTAAACCCAAATAATTATCAAATAAAAATCAAATAAATCAAATATAATTCTAGAAAAATCAAATAATTCACCAAAATTTCCAAAAAACCAAAACCAACTCCATTAAACAATAAACAACTCTAACTAACCTAGGATCTACCAATAACAATCAAAAATCAAGAGGAAAAAGAAGGAGTCAAGTGAGTGCTACTCACTGTCAAATGGAACAAATAGGAAGGGGAGGAAGAGCTTGTTGCCATCGAAAATGCCAGCCAGGAAAGCAGCTCAGGCGAGATAGGAAGGCAGCGATCCAGCGGAGTGGCGAAGCTAGGCAGGCAAATCAAGACAGGGCTGTCGCACGAGGAAGAAGAAATGCTGCCTGGTAAGGAAGAAAAAAAGCAGCAGCAGCAACTAGAGAGCTCGGTGATGGTTGCAGATGGAGGTTTTCGATGGTGATGGAGGTGGCACAGTGAGAGGAGAGGCAAAGATGGTGACAGGCGAAAGTGAGGAGGAGCTGCTAGTTTTTGGGGGAGGGGTGGTTCGGTTCGGGGGGTGTGTGTCCTTCATTCTATCATTATATATATATATATATATATATATATATATATATATATATATATATAACATGGCAAAAAATGGCAATGAAACCTCCCTCATGGCTATTGTATATTGATGGAACTATAGGTCCAATGGGCACGGGTGCAGGAGTAGTGCTCAAAGGTCCAAGGGGAATCAAGCTAGAGTACGCCCTAAAGATATGGTTCAAAGCCTCCAATAATACAATGGAATATAAAGCTATAATAGCTAGTCTGAACTTAGTTAAAGAAGTCAAACCAAAATTTTTGATTATGCACAGTGACTCACAGCTTGTAAAGAATCAAATAGAGGGTCAATTCATAAAAAAAGATGGAGATATGCTTAAATACTTAGTGATGGAAACTATAATAGTGGAATAGTTAAAGGAGGCAAGAACGAAGTTGGTGCTTAAATAGATCCCCATGGAGTCTAATCAAAAGGCCATTGCACTTTCTAAAATGGCATATAAAGCATACGCCTTTCTAGGGGGTACTCTTGAAAGAATTGATGAAGCCAACCCTAATGGCTAACCAAAATGAGTTAACTGTTAAAGAACCTTGCTAGATGAAGCCCATTATCAAGTGGTTAAAGTTAATTATACTCCCTAAGGATTAAGCAGAAGCTAGAAAAGTATAGAGAGTCACATCAGCTTACACCATTGATGGAAACACCTTATATAAAATGTCAGCCACACACCTATAGTTGAGGTATGTCATAAAAGAAGAGGGGTAATGTGTGCTCAAGGAAATCCAAAAGGGGATTGGAGGAGCTCATGAAGCAACTAGTATGGTGGTCTAAAAAGCATTGCTATAGGGATATTATTGGCCATCTATGCAAGTGGACACCAAGTATCTAACCACAAAGTGTGATAAGTGTTAATATCAATGAAAGTATAACCACTTACCACTAGCACCACAGCAACCTCTAGGTATTGCTTGGCCTTTCACACAATGGGAAATGGATATTCTTAGTCCATTTCCCCCAATAAAGGGGCAAAAAAAGTTCTTAATTGTTATTGTAGACCACTTCACTAAATGAGTGGAAGTAGAGCTAGTTGCATCAATCACCCAAGCTAAAATAATAAGTTTTTTCTGGAAGAATGTAGTGTGTAGGTATAGGATACCCAAGAGGCTAGTGAGAGATAATGGGAGGTAGTTCAACTGCAAAGAGTTTAAGGAATTCTGCTAAGGCCTCCACATTGACTTACGCTTCACCACTGTAGCACACCTCTAGACTAATGGGATGATAGAGGTTATGAATCAAACATTGCTATAGGGCATTAAGAGATTGGATCATGCTAAAGGAGAATGGGAAAAAGAATTGTATAGTGTTCTATGGTCCTATTGCACAATGCCAAAGGAGGGTACATGGGAACCCTTCTCAAATTGGCATACGGAGCAAAGGCAGTAGTTCCAATGAAGATTGGTCTTCCCAGCTACCGTATGACTGCATATAATGAAGAAATCAATCATAAAGCCCTCCATATGAGTTTAGATTTGCTAGAAGAGTCCAGGGAAGCAACTAAAGTTAAAATAGTAGCCTGTAAGTAGAGAATGAGTCGTTTCCACAATCAAAGAGTCAAAGAGAGATGTTTCCTCCTAAGAGACCTTATGTTTATCCATGTAGACATCACTAGGGGAAACACTAGAGTAGGGAAGCTAAAGAATAACTAGTAAAGATAATACTATATGACTAAAGTATACCTGCTACATACACGTTAGAAGAAACAAATGGCAAGCCTATGCCCAGAGCTTGGAACACCTAAGAAATATCATCAGTAGAGGTAGCAATGCTACACTTTTATCTTTTATTTATGTCTTTTATATTTCCCTTACCTAAACTCTATATTTATAATGAGTTGTCTTGATGAAAGGCAATGAAAAGAAGGCACAATATCATTTATTATATGAAAAGAAGACACAATGTTGTTATATTTTTCTCAATGAAACAAACCCCTCAGAGCAACGCATCGCCTAAAAGAAGTTCTTCAATCAAATAAACCCCCCAGAGTGACGCATCGCCCGAGAGGAGTTCTATAGCAAAATGAACCCTTCAGAGTGACACATTGCCCAAAAGAAGTTCAATCAAATGAACCCCCCCCCCCCCCCAAAGTGATGCATTGCCTAAGAGGAGTTCTCTAGCAAAACAAAACCCTCAGAGTGACGCATTGCCCCGAGAGGAGTTCTATAATCAAATAATGGTTCGCCCAAGAGGAACCTCCATATAGGGCCTCAATAAAAATTATCCTAAAAAATTTCCTACCCAACCCATTGGCGTAACATAAAATTTCCTACCCAAGCAGAGTTCCCAATCATGATCATGGAAATATACATGACTAGTCATTATTAGCAAGTCATGACAACAAATCGGCCACATACAAATAAACGTGAAAAATTGCCTACACAAATTATAGTGACATATCTCCTGCATATGGCCAAAGCATTAATATAAATAAACCATAGTATAAAAACATAAACTCAATAGGAAAAATGGCCGGTAAAAAAAGCAAAGAAGAATTTAATATAGAAAAGGCATCATTAATATTGAGCATGCTAAAGATAGAGGGAAAGGAAGCTATAACTATGTAAATATCATTACATCCCCACCTATATGGAGTTAAAAAGCCAAACATCATTATTCAAATTTGTCAATCCAAATAAGGGGAAATCATCATTGTTTATAATTAAAAAAAAGGGGAGTCATGATTGCAAGCCTGCTACCCAAAAGCATTCCACATCCGGGAAATGTGCCTCTAGCTTTGCTGTAAATTAGCACTTAGAGTCCTCATATAGGACTAATAATTTGTTCATAATGCCTTAAATTTAGGCCAATGCCTTTGATTCTACCTCCTTGGATTCCTAAAGGGAGCCTTTTAGTGATTCATGTTGTGACTCTAAAGTACGATTATGTTTCTCTAGCAATTTGACCTATGCCTCCAAAACAGAGATACAGTTCTAACTTTTTGAAGTGACATTTTCTAACTCTTTGGCATGCCTCTCATGCAGACGAATGAGTTCCTTCTCTAACTCTTTGGCATGCCTCTCATGCTAAAAAAAGTGAGCCACAAACCCAAGAGACACATAGGATAACACAAGAGAAACTGACATGCCTGGATGGCTGCAAGCTGTTGATAGCATTTAAGGTCAATATCCAATTTCACATAAATTTATAAGTCTTCATCATCAAGGAGAAGGAATGCCTATGTTAGATCCTCGCTAACACCAGGGGATCACACAGAGAAGATACTAAAATTCTCATACCTTTTAGCAAGTTGCACATGGAGCTCCTTGATAGCCTGGGTGATGAGCTCTTTTGGTTTAGGCTCTGATGAACCCTTTTTCTAAACCCCAACTGGAACTAATACCAAATAAGGGTGCTTAGTAGCAAGTGCATCCCAGGATGGAGAATCAATAGCTATCACATTGGTTAGGTCATTAGGAAGGTCGATGCATTCTTTAAGAATGTGGGAACAAGACTATAGTCCTTTGGTAGATGAATCCTATGGAGGCAGATCCATAACTTTAGTAGATTAGGCATTAAGCAGGTCCTTCAGGGATTTTCCTATAAATAAAAAGCAACCGAGTTAGAATAAAAAATGGAAGTGTAAAAACAAATCAAGATGACACATCACATGGACCCTTTAAATGTTCAATTAAGTGACCACAGTCAAAACATTCACCCTTGGCCCTAGCTTTCAAAATCTCAAGTTTCTTTTCATCTTCATTTGTTAGCTTAATTTTTCCTATCTCCTTTGAAAGCATCATTGACCCACATGCGAGGGAGATCACCCCAATCATCTAGGTTTGTCACCATGAAGAAGCTCTTATACTAAAACTTCCTAAGTTTAGGAAGCCTAGAAAATAGAGTCCTATTGGGATGACTAGAAAAATGTAGTACTAAGACTTCTTTCTGAACATGAAGAGGTATTGGAGAAGGTTCAAATTAGGCTTGATGCCAGCTTGACTACACATAAGAATGAAGTTAACCAACAACATCCAACCATTTAGAGTAAGTTGGCTTATGGGAACTTCGTAAGTCTAGAGAAAAATCACCATAAAGGGATACAGGGGAAACCAAAGCCCTACCCAAAGAAAGTCCTTATAGATCACTATATGCTTATCCTCTAACATGAAATTAATGCAGTAGCCTTTCGAGAGAGAAAGTTCATATCCTTTCAAAATGCAGTACTCCTTTTTTAACTCAATGAACTGGCTTGGCAACATATTAGACCAAATCAATTCGGCTAGCGATATCTCAGATTCCCCTTATACACACACCCACTGTCAACATTATCGATAGGGGAACTATCCTCCAATGAAGAAGGCAAACCAAAGTTTGGCCATAAAAAGCATAGGGCACATTGGAATAGGAGTCATCCGATACTAACCCCACTCCCGCTTCCACCGACCTTGCGGTAGAACTACCACAGATTTCATCAAAAAATCTATACCAAAATGACTTACCATAATAAATGCCAATATATCACACAAAAATCCAAAGTAAATAATAAAATCGATAAGCATATGACAATAAGTAAAAGTGATAGTAAACAACATGAAGAAACAAAAGACACTAATAGATAAGTGAAGGCATTAATGACAAGAGAGGCAATAACGAGCATGGTGTTAAGCAAAATTATAGTAAAAACAAAGAGAGAAAAAGAAAAGAAAAGAATAAGAAAGATGAAGAGCATACCTTGTCCAGAAGCCATCAACGATCGAGTAGAGTAGTAGAGATGAATAAAGTGGTGAAAACGAAGGAAGATAAGTCATACCCAAAGGGAACATAGCCCATGAGAACGGGGCCCAACCATCTCGTAAAGGGCCTAAAGCCCAAGAACTTATGATAAACTCCTCCTTATATCATTGGGTCTAAGGAAGATGGCCAATAAAATGTCATCACAAAGTGCCGACGATAAGAGAAATGGGTACAACCAACAAACCAATAGAAAGAGGACTCATTAACCTAACCAACTATATAATAAATAAATTTTTACACGAAATTGCTTGTATAGAGATACTCACGGCCATACCACAATGGTAGGAGACCTGCCAATGCCAATGCCAAGTACCTAGTAACCCACTTCGTGACACAATGATGTTTAAGGGCATGCACCCGAGTTATACCAACCTAACTAAGCTAGCCTATCTCAATATACATGGAGAAGGAGGGGGAACACTCCCACATGAACAATACTCTCCTTTAGCCATCATGTGACACATGGCATTTGGTAAGCTCTATATATATACATACTGATGCATAGGAGAGAGGTAAGGCAACCAACAATATAGAAAACCCTACGTTCTTTCATTATCCTCTCCATCTCCTTCTTTTAACTTGATTGTTGAAGTGGTCTCATCAGGATCCTGCCCAACAAGTCTCCTCATCAGCTTTATTTTGCATGATCACTTCCACCTAGAGAATTAAATGACAACATCATTAGTACGGTGAGCATGGATCAATGATAGTACCCATGGAGAAGGATGGAGAGTTTTTAAACCATCAAAACCTATAAACAACCCTTACCGAACTTAAACCTCTCAACACCCCATAGGCAACCAACCTCTTAACTCTGTCAGATAATGACCCTCCACTTACCATAAACATAACTAAAACATCCTCATAAACCCAGTAAACTCAATCCCCTACCATGAACACTAACTCAATGATAACCACAGAGATGGCTACTATAATAGTTGTGCTCTAAGAGCTCACGGCCATAATGAAAAAACTTGACAAAGAAGGTGACATCATAAAAGGCTTAAGGAGGAGAGGATGTAGAAAAAGTGAAAATAAAGGAAAAGGCTGGTAAGATGATGCCCTTAGGAAGAGATAGGGCGGAGAGAGATGTCACTGGAAAGCTGAGTGATGAGGTAGACATTTAGGCCCAAGGCATATATAAAGCTAGAGGGAAGGAAAAGGTGGTAGCAGATAAGGAAGACTTTATGAGGTTCACTAGGAACATCAAATTATACATCGACTAGGAACAATTATTGTAGAAAATCCAAGAAGTAGTCAACAGTATGAGGCCAGATAGAGATGGAATGAGGTTCAACCTTAGAGATACCTCTCCATTCTCTAACGTAATCATAAATGACCCATTTCCTGATGAGTTTAAGATGCCACTTTTAGCCCTTATAATAGATCAAAGAATCATGTCAACACATATAGAGCCATCATTCACTTGTAGTCCACTATAGACTTAATCCTTTGCAAAGTTTCCCTACCACCTTGAGAAGCATAGCACAGGAACGACATCAGGGGTTGGACAATGGCTCTATTTATAGCTTTGCCCAATTGTCCCAGGCTTTCATAGCCTAGTTTGCCATATGCATTCCCCTTAGGAAAACCTCAACAGATTTATAAAAGTTATCACAAAGGGAAATGGAGTTATTAAGAGACTTTGTGGAAAGATTTGACAAGAAAGTAGTCCAGGTTAATGACCTGAACATACTCATCGCTGTGAAAGCCCTAGCTCTAGGAACCACTTACAAACCCTTATATAGTTCCATGACCTTACTTTCACTATTAAATTTATCTAAGTTAATGGCTAGAGTGTCCCAATACATACAACTCGAGGAGTTAGTGATTGCAGATGGTAACCTTCCAAACAAACAGAAGCCTTCTGCCCCTCTACCTAAGAGAGGAGAAGGAGAGGAGATAGTGTGTAACCATAGGGTCATGAAGGAATATGAATATAGGCCTCTAAGAAGGGAAGGGGATGTGCAAAGAATCGATAGGGGAGCCAAACACCATACCTTCAAGGTTGACCCCTACCAACAGTGCTAATGTGCCCCTTTTAATACTCCTAAGAGAGGAATCTTGACATGGATTAAGCAAATTGACAAATAGGTGAATTGGCCATAGAAGATTGACTCTAAATCCCCTAAAAAATAGGGATAGTTATTGATATTGAAGAGGAATTCAGCCTATAAAAATGGAACCCAATAGGCCCAAACATCTATGGCAATCTTCTCTTTCACTTTGCGTAAACTAAGGAAAACTGTTAGATGATGATAGCAACAAGAGCGAATACAACCTAAGAGCTAACTAGGGAGAGACACATTAGCATGGTAGGGGAGAATATGTACCACAAACTGTTGCTAGCACACCTATATAAAATGCCATGACCATGTCGACACAACTGTAGTAGTCTTGCAAAAACTTGCACAAAATACCCTTACCCCGCCCAGCAAACTCCCTCACCAGTTTTTATTTTTCAGGCCCTTACAACACTTGTAAACATCGATGAGTGTGGAGCATGATAATTACTGCGATGAGTGTGGAGCATGATAATTACTGCGATGAGTGTGGAGCATGATGGTACCAATGGAGAAGAATAGAGAGTCTTCAAGCCATGAAACACCATTGGCAACCTTTACAGGACCTAAATCCCTCAGCATACTACCACACACCTCAACTAGCCTTTCAACCCTATTAAATAATGACCCCTCACCAACCATAAGCACAACTGAAACATCTTTGCTAACCCAATATGTTCCACTATCCACCTTAAACACTAACCAAACACCAGCCTTGGAGATGAATGTTATTATGGTCGTACTTTATGAGTTCATAACTATTATAAAGAGCTTGATAGAAAATATAATAGGTAAATAGGGCCAGAGGTACAAATGTGAGGTCTGTGAGGTCACACTCCTTAAAAAAGATGGAACTGAGGGAGATGCCACTAGACAGCTAGGGGACGAGATAGAGGCTTAAGCCCAAGGTATGTGTAAGGCTAAGGGCAAAGAGAAGGTTGTTATGGATGAGGAAGATCCCATAGGTTTCTTGGGGAACATTGGAGCTTGCATGGATTAGAAGAAGCTCCTTCAAATAATCCAACAGATGGTGAAGTGCATGAGGCTAGATAGGGAAAGGGTTCAATCTCAGGGACACTTATCCACTTTCCAATGTAATCATAAACGATCCTTTCTCTGATAAATTCAAGATGCCACCTTTAAGCTCTTACGACAGATTGATAAACCTCGTCAACCATGTTAACACCTGTAGAACCACTATTGAACATTTGCATTATCAAATAATAACCCATGCTTATTTTGACGTTAACAAACATTTTTAGTTCGCTAATTCTCTTTGCTTAAGTGTGATTATAAGCATAGGTACCTAATTACACTCAATGAAAGTAATGTTAATTGATTGCATTTTAAATCAAGTTTAAGGGCATTCTAAACATAATTAAAGCCTTCAAATACCCCTATGCATGTCCCCTAAAGCATGGGAAATGAACTGGTGCAAAGGAGGTTATTCAAAGGCAAAATGGTTACATTTTCTTAAGGCTAGCCTATGTTCACAATCCTAATCGTTACGCTCATGATCTTGAGTATACCATAAGCGTACCCTCACAATCCCAAGCATACGCTTATAGTCCCTATATGCCTCATGCCCAAATTGAGGGAGAGAGGGTTGATACGCTCACGGTTTACCCTCACGATCCTGAGCAGACCATGAGCATCACTAATGGTCATAGTCCTTAATTTATGGTCATATTTTTCAATGCTCATAATCCCAAACCTAAGCTCATAATCCTGAGCATTTAAATTCTTGAAAAAGCTGAAAATGCATTTAATTAAGAAAAAAGAGGTTAGGAATAAATTTAATGGCTTCCAACATCCATTTTTCACTCTCTAACTATAAATTAAGGATTTGGAACTTCATTTAAGAAGTAACACAAGTTAATTAAGTAATTAAATTCTTTAAAGACTTAGAACTTCATCAAGCTCCTTAAATTTTATGTCATTGAGTTCTTCTCTTGTTCCTTCATCTAAACTCTTATTTAATTCTTGATTAAGCCTTAATTTTCTTTTAATTTTTAATTTCCCCTATTCACCACCTCTTTCAACCACCATCCACTTATAGTCTACCAAAGACTCGATTCTTTGCAAAGTGTTCCCCATAACTCTGAAGGGTGTGGCACAGGAGTGGTATCAAGGGTTAGACAATATATCTATCTCTAGTTTTGCTCAGTTATCTCAACCTTTCACGACTCAATTTTTCACCTAAATTCCCCTCAGAAGAGTCTCAATGGATCTACAGAAACTATCATAGAAGGAAATGGAGCCATTGAGAGACTTCGTGGAGAGGTTTAATAAGGAATCGGTTCAAGTGGATGACCTTGACATCACTATTGCCATTAAAGCCTTAGCTGTAAAGACTACTTGCAAACCCTTATATGACTCTTTGACCTTACTCCCCCATCAATGTTCCTAAAGTTAATGGCTAGAGCCTCATAACATATATGACTCGAAAACTCCATAATTGTAAATGGAAATCGACTAAACAAATGCAAGCCTACCACTCCTCTCCCTAAAAGGTAACAAAGGGAGGAGAGGGCATATGACCATAAGATAGTAAAGGAGTATGAGTTTGGGTCTCAAAGAAGAGATAGGGATGAGAAGGGAATTAACATGGGTCTCAGGCACTACACTTTCAAGACTAACCCCTACCCACCATAATAGTATGCTCCTCTCAACACTTCAAGGAAGGGAATCCTTATATGGATTAACAATCAAGTGAAAGAGTCAATTGGCCAAGAAATATTGATTCCAAATCCCCCAAAAATAGGGATAGACATTATGAATTCCATAGAGGAATGGGTCACGGTATGGAGGAATGTGTGCAACTCAAAAATGAAATATAGAGGCTGATTCGCATTGGTCATTTACAAAGGTTTGTTAGTGGATCAGCCGGTGATGGAAACTTCAATCTATAAAGGAAAAAAGAGATAAAGAAAAGATAAAGAGCATAAGAGGTAAAGGGATGAGCCTGCAATAGTGATTAATATGATCCTTAGGGTTTCATTAAGAGAAGAGAGACCCATCAAGAAGAGGCAGAAGGGGTGTATTCTATGTCTAGAGTTCTCAGACTTGATCAGCACATCACCTTCTCATCTTGAGATGGGGACTGGTTGGACAGACCACATGAGGACACATTAGTAGTAGGTGGTAGGATTGAGAACACCCTCTTGAGACGAATGCTTATGGATAACAGAAGTGCAGTAAACCTAATGACCCTACGTATACTTAAAGCATTAAACAGATCACTTATTAACCTTAAAAGAGTGTCTACTCCATTGATGTGCTTAGTAAGGAAGTCAGTGCTAATGTAGGGTTTTATTAGGTTAAGAGTGCAATTGGGAGATAGGATGCATTATAAGGAATTCCCGATGATGTTTATGGTAGTGGATATCCCTTTTGCTTACAATGCAATACTAGCAGACCCTTCCTTTATGACACGGGTGCCAGTACATATATAAGATATTTCACTATGAAGATCCCCACCATTTAAGGAGAGCTTCGTGTAAGGGGAAACCAAAAGGCTTCTAGGGAGGCATGCATGGTGGCTTTAAGAAGGGTAGTAGAGGCACTCCCCATGGAAACCCTTGAGCAGGAGAAAAGGGAAGACAGACCAGAACCAATAGGTGAATTACGTGAATGGGGGTTATCTAGTGATAGGAAGGTGAAGTTAAGAGCAGATCTGGAAGAGTCAGTGAGTCAGGAGGTACTCCGTGTTCTAGAGGAAAAGGAGAATTCTTTTGCCCGGTCCTTAGAGGATATCCAAGGGATTAATCCTGAAGTGATGACCCACAAGTTGAATGTGTATCTGTTTGTAAAACCAATAAAGCAGAAGAAGAGAAGGCACGCACCAGAGAGGCAAATCACCATATCAGATGAAATGGACAAACTCCTCAAGGCTAGTTTTATCAGGGAAGTATACTACCTCAATTGGCTTTCTAATGTTGTCTTGGTAAAGAAGTTTAGTAGAAAATGTAGAATGTTTGTTGATTTTATAGATGTAAATAGGGTTTACCCTAAGGACACCCATCCATTACCAAGTATTTATCAACTTGTTGCTTCCATAGCGTGGTACAAGATATATAGCTTTATGGATGCATATGCTGGATACCACTAAATCAGAATGGACAAATGGGGTGAAGAAAAAACCTCTTTTATCACTGATAAGGGGACATTCTACTGTAGGGTTATGCCATTTGGCTTAATGAATGCAACGACCACTTATCAAAGGTTGGTAAACTTAATGTTTAAAAAGCATATTAGGAAAACGGTAGAGGTATACGTTAATGACATGATTGTGAAAAGTGAGGGGAAGTGATCATGCTAGGGATTTAAAAGAAGTTTTGGGGATACTAGATAGATTCAACATAAAGCTCAATATAGAAAAATGCATCTTTGGAGTGAAAGTAGGAAAATTCCTAGGGTTCATGATCTCACATATGGGAATAAAGAAAAATCTAGAAAAGATACAAGTAGTGATAGAGATGAAACCCCCACAGTCTATTATGGAAGTGTAGAGGCTGAATGGATGCATCAAAGCCTTGGGATGCTTCATCTCTTATTCTATTAATAGATGTCTCCCATTCTTCTAAGCACTCAAATGCCTCAAAGCTTTTGAGGAGCTGAAGTCCTTCCTCAATTCTCCTCCATTACTCAGCAAGGCAAACCTCTGTATTTATACTTAGCAGCATGGGATGAAACAATAGCTTTGGTACTAGTAAGGGAAGAAGGAGAATAGCAATTCCTTATTTATAGCATTAATAAGACTCTGAAGGGCGCAAAAACTAGATACCCTAAGATTGAGAAGATGACGTTTGCTTTGATAACATTGGCGAAGCATCTAAGACAGTATTTCAAAGCGCATCAAATAGTATTGAGAACAAACCAATCATTATGAAAGGTACTGCAAAAGGATGAAACATCAAGAAGAATTATGGAATGGACAGTAAAATTTGGGGGATACAGAGTTAGATATGAACTAAGAAAATATTTGAAAGCTCAGATTTTAGCACATTTTATGGCTGAATATGGAGAAGAACAAAGCATAACTCCTATAATAAAGCCTCCCCTATTGTTGTATGTGGATGGGGCCACTAGTCTAGTGGGTGCCAATGTGGGTGTAGTGCTCAAAGTATAATAGGAATCAAGCTGAAGTACGCCCTATAGATATAGTTCAAGGCCTCTAATAATGTAACAGAATATGAGGCCATGATAGTTGGTCTAAACCTGGATAAAGAAATCAAGCTTGAAGCTTTAATTATACAAAATGATTCTCAACTTGTAATCAATCAGATGGAGGGTTGATTCATAGTAAAAGATGGGGATATGATCAAATATTTAATAGTGGCAACCAGTGTAGTAGAACAGTTAAAGGAGGTAGGAACGAATTTTATGCTTGAATAAATCCTTAGGGAATCTAACCAAGAGGCAAATGCACTTTCTAAAATGGCATATAAAGGGTACATCTTACCAATAGGGTACTCCTGGAAGAATTAACGAAGCCAATATTAAAGGCCAACCAAAATGCGTTAATTATCAAGGAAACTTGTTAGATGAAGCCCATCATTGAGTGGCTAAAGTCAGGCATACCCCCTCAGGAAGAGGTAGAAGCTAAGAAATTATGGAGAATTACTTAAGCCTATTCTTTCAATGGGGACACTCTTTTTAAAAAGGTCAACCACATATCCATGGTTAATATATGTTACAAAAGAAAAGGAAGAATATGTTCTCAAGGAAATTCATGAGTAGATTGGAAGAGCTCATGAAGTAGTAAGCACAGTTGTCTAAAAAGCATTATTATAAGGCTATTACTGGCCATCCATGCAGGCAGATGCCAAAGAGCTAATGGCAAAGTGTGATAAGTGCTACTATCATGGAAAGTATAACCACATATCACCAGCACAACAATGATCCCTAGGTGTGGCCAGGGCGTTTGTGCAGTATCAAAGTTTTTTTTTTTATTGTCATAGATCATTTTACCAAATGGGTGGAGGTAGAACCAGTTGCGTCAATCACCCAAGCAAATATAACAAGTTTTTTTTTTTAAAGAACATGGTGTGTAAGTATAGGATACCCAATAGGTTGGTGACAGACAATGGAAAGTAGTTTAACTATAAAGAGTTCATAAAATTTTGCCAAATCATCCATATTGACTTGTGATTCACCTTGGTGGTGCACCCCCAAACTAATAGGATGATAGAGGTTACAAATAGAATATTGCTATAAGGCATTAAAAAGAGGTTGGACCATACTAAGGAAGAATGGGCTAAAGAGTTGTACAATGTTCTGTGGTCCTATTGCACAATGCCAAAGAAGGGTATGGGGGAAACCCCTGTCAAATTGGCATATGGCATAAAGGCAACAGTCCCAATGGAGATAGGCCTTCCCAGCTACCATGTCATTACATACAACAAATAAGGCAATCACGAAGCTCTTCGCATGAATCTGGATTTGCTAAAAGAGTCCACAGAAGTAGCTGAGGTTAAAGTAGCAGCCCGTAAGTAGAAGATGGGCCATTTCCATAATAGAAGAGTCAAAGAAAGGCGTTTCCTCCTAGCAGAGCTAGTGTTGATCCGTGCAAATATCACTAAGGGAAGTGCAGAAGTTAAGAAGCTAGAGCCCAATTGGTAGGAACCATATAGATTGGTTAAAGCTCTTGGACCAGCCACCTACAAGTTGGATGAAACCAATGGCAAATCCATGCCCAAGACTTGGAATGCTCTGAATTTCTAAAAGGACCATCAGTAGAGGTAGCAATTGCACTTATCCTATTTTTTTATTGTCTTATGTTCATCTTATTTTTTACATTTGTAAGAAACTATCTCAATAAAATGTAATGAAAAGAAGGCATATTGCCATTTGCTATATTTATGAGTTCTCCAATAAAATGAACCCTTCAAAGTGACACATCACCCGAGAGGAGTTCTCTAAAAATGAACCCCTCAAAAAGACACATCGCCCGAGAGGAGTTCCCTAATAAAATGAACCCCTCGGAATGACGCATCGCCCAAGAGGAGATCTAACAAAACAAACCCCTTGGAGCGATGCATCGCCCAAGATGAGTTACCTAATGAAACAAATTTTTTCCAAGCTTCTCCAAGGTTTTTTAATGAATTGGATCCCTTGAGCGATGAATCACTTAGGCAAAGCTCTAAAAGATGATGTTCCTTGAAATAACGATTCATTCAAAAATAAGCCACACACATAATGCACTTTCAAATGACGGATCACCCAAAAGGAACCTGCTAGTAGGACCTCAGTACATAACTATCCTAAAAAGTTATATCTTTTACTCAGCTCCTTGGCACGATATAAAACCCAAGCAAAGCTATTAAACATAACCACAAAAATATACATGACTAGTCATCATAAATGGATCATAGTGACAAATTGCCTACATAAATATTCAACTTACAAATTGATCAAGATGACGAATCAACCATACTTAAATTAAAGCGACGAATCACATACACGAATCCTAGTGACATATCATCATCATATGACCAAAGTGTCAACATAATTAACTACAAAAATACCAAGGCAATAGAAAGATGGTTAGCAAAATGCCAAGAGCAATCTAATGCAAAAGAAGCATAATTCACATTAAACATACCAAAGGTAGAAGAAAAAGAAGCTACAACTACATAAATGTCCTTACATCTCCCACCCATATGGAGTTAGAAAAAGTAAAACATCAATTGTTCAAAGATTCATCATACCAATTGAATAGAAACCATTATAATTTTTCATAATAAAAGGCAAGGGAAATCATGGCTGTAAGCCTGCAACCCAGGAACGGTCCACCTTAGGAAAGCAAGCCTCCAACTCCTTGGTGAATTAGCTTTTGGCATCCTCATAGAGGCCCACCAACTCCATAATATTTTTGATTTGATCAGACATCTCCAATTTTACTTCTTTAGATTTTTGGAGTGAAGGTTCAAGCGATTCCTTCTGTGAGATAATTGCATGATTTTACTGCTCCAACGAATGAACCTATGCCTTAACAATGGAGATATAGTTCTAGCTTTTGAAGGTGACACTTTCCAACTCTTTGGCATGCCTTTTGAGTAAACAAACAAGTTCCACCACCGACTTTGATGCCTGTATATGCTAAGCGGTCACGTCCTTCCGGAAGGCGATCAGATGCTTGTCCACAAGCAAAGAGAGCTCCATTTACTGTAAAAGGGAAAGACCTTAAGTGAGTTATGAATTCAAATGATGCATGCACTAGATGAAATAAATTGACATACTTGGATGGCAGCAAGCCTTTAGCAGTGCCCGAAGTCAATGTGCTTATTTACGAAGCTCCGTAAGTCCTTGCCACCAGAAATTAGTCATGTCTTAGCCAAGTCAATAGTAATGCTAGGAGATTACACCAAGGAAGTGCTAAATTTCTTGTGTCTCTTAGCTAGCTCTGCATAGAGTTCCTTAATAGCCCAAGGAATAAGCTCCCTTGGTTTTGGCTCAAATAAACCCCTCCGATGGAACCTTAGCAAAAACCAGGTCCAGATGAGCACCCTTGGGGGAAGGTGCATCTTCGGAGGGAGAATCAACAACTATCACATCGGTTGGGTAATTAGGAGGTCAATATATTCCCAAGAAATATGGAAAGAAGACTTTGGTCCCTTGGAGGATGAACCTTGTGGAGGCACATCTGTAGAGCACAGAGCAAGTCCTTCAAAGATTTCCCTACAAACAAACCACATTAAAACCAAAAAGGAGGCGTAAAGGCAAATCAAGATGATACATCACACAGGACCCTTTAAATGTTTGGTTAAGTGATCAAAATTAAAACATTCGCCCTTGGCCCTAGTTTTCAAGATCTCAAGCTTCCATTCCTCTTCATCTATTAATTCAATTTTCCCATTTCCTTTGAAAGTGTCATTAACCCACATGCAAGGGAGATCATCTTAGCCGTTCGAACTGGTCACCACGAAGAAGCTCTTGTACCAAGATTTCCTAACTTTAGGAAGTCCAGTAAATAAAGCCCTATTAGGATGACCAGACAAATGCCAATACTGGCTTTTCTTACTAAACATAAACAAGTACTAAAAGATGTTGAGATCAGGCTCAATACTAGCCTAACTACACATTAGAATGAAGCTAGTTAAAATCATCAAGCCGTTTGGCATAAGCTGACTCACAGCTATGCCATAGGTTCTAAAGAAAGGTCACCACAAAGGGGTGTAAGGGAAACCAAAGCCCTGTGCAAAGAAAATCTTCATAGATCACCATGTGATTCTCCTCTAGGACGGAGTTGCCTTGACAACCTTCAGGGAGGGAAAGCTTGTAACCTTCGAGGATGCATTATTTACTCTTTAACTCAGTGAATCATGTAGGCAAAACATTAGAATGCACCAACTCAATAAAGAGACACCTTAGAAACCTCCTGATTTATGCTTCCACCATCCACGTCTTCCGTAGGGGTAGTCTCCCACCTGTAAAGATAGTGAGGTAAATTTCAGCCTAGAGAATCATTGAAGACATTGAAATTGGAGTCACCATGTGCTGATCCCACCCCTGCCTCCACCGGCCTTGCGGTAGAACTGCTGCCTCTCTCACAAAAAAAATGTACACCACAATGAACCACCACAATAAACACTAATATACCACACAAAATCTAAAGCAAATAATACCATAATCATTAAAAAATCAACAAACAATCATGAGAGGAAAAGGCAATAATGAACAGCATGAAGAAATGAAAGAGTGCCAACAATAAATATTAACATTGTCAATTCAAACTCATACACATGAAGAGCAATAACAAGTGCATATGCGTTAAGTGAAGTTAAAAAAAAAAAAAGAAAGAAGGATGAAAAGTTCAACTTTTCCAGAAGCCATGGATGATTAGCAGAAAATTGAAGATGAAAAATAACGAGGGTGAAGAAAAGACAAAAAGCAACGACAAAGAGAAAACTCTAGAAGAAATGAGAGAAAGTGAAAAGGAAATGGAGAGTTGCAGAAAATTAATAGGGCTCATCATGACCTTGTTATATTTAATGACACATGCAATAAATGGCAAAATTTTGAAAAAAGCAAAAAAAAAGGGAGTGGCAGTTGAAAAGATATGATTGGTGGGACATGAAGGAGCAGTTAACGTAAGCCAAACTACACCCCAGTAACTGCCTAACACGTGCCACCTCAAGGATGAATAGAGTAGATGCTTTGATAGGAAGTTGAACATAAATGATCAATACTTCGGAATATGGCCCATAAAAATGGAGCCTAACAAGCCCATAAGGCCCAAACACCTATGACAATCTTCTCCTTCACTTTGCTTGAACTAAGGAAAGTTGTTAGATGATAATAGTGACAAGAGCGGGTACAATTTAAGAGCCAACCAATGGAGAGACACGTTAGCATGGCAGGGGAGAATCCGTACGCCAAACTATTGCCAGCACAACTGCACAAAATGCCATGACCATGCTGAGACAACTGTAGCAGTCCTACAAAATCTAGGTACGTGGCAGGTCTCCACACAATAAAGGTGACATCCTATGGTCTATGCCCGAATTGTACCACCGCTACTCACATAGCTGGCAAGGGCATGTATGGCTAGAATAGAGGACATGAACCACGTGAATAGTACTCTCCCTTAACTCATCATATGACACCTGGCACTGGTAAGCCTATATATACACCCATAAATAAAGAAGTCGGTAAATAATCTTACAACCCTAAAAAACCCTAATTCTTTCATTACTCTCTCCACTTCTCATTCTCACTTGGTTATTGTAGTGAGCTCAATAGGACCCTGCCCGGCGAACTCCTTTACCAATTTCTGCTTTGCAAGCCCTTACATCACTTAGAAACAGATCGGCAAAATCAGATATTGTAAGTTTCATAGAGGAACAAGCCATGACATCGAGGAATATTAATAGCTCAAAAATGACCTTTAGAGGTTGATCCACATTGACCATTTACAAAGATTCATTAATGGCCTAGCTGGGGGCAACAAGTCCCAACCCATAAGGGGAGATCCAAACGGGGAAAAGATGAAAAGAAAAAGGTCCAAGGGATAAACTCACCGCTATAATCAATATAATCATAGGGGAATCGTTGAGGGAGAGTAGGCCAAAATTGGCAAGAAAAAGAGCATAAATCGAAGCTATCAACCTACCAGTTAGCAAAAAATAATGGCTAACCAGTACATGGAAAGCTTAGAATATAAAGAATTATCACCAGTAGAGGTAGCAGCACTATATTTATATTTTTACATTTTTGCTTATGCTTTTATGTTTCTCTTACCTAAGATGTTATGTCTATAACGAAATATTTTGCCAAGAGGCAATGAAAAGACGGCACAATGCCATTTATTACATAATTCTCAATATAACATACCCCTCGGCGTGTGCTCGAGAGTCCTCAAATATGACAAACCCACCCTCAGAGCAACAAATCCCTTAAGCAAAATTCCCAAACATGACGTCCTTAAAAATAGAAGCACCTTGGTGCGATATCTTGAGAGATGTCCTTTAGCACTATAAGTGTCTCGGTGTGATGAATCATCCAAGAAGAGTCTTTATAAATGATGGATCCCTCAAAGCAACGAATCATCCAAGAGAGAGACCGTATGTGCAATGCTCCTTGCTACAACGAAGACGCTTGAGAGGAACCCCATTACAAGACCTTGGCGCATCAAAACCGTCCCAAAGAAGTTATCACATTAGTCCCTTAGAGTAATAAAAATGGATCCCTCAAAATAACGAATCATCCGAGAGAGAGTCCGTATGTTCAACACTTCTTAAAATGACAAAACCATTTGCTAAGAACCCCTTACAAGACCTTAGCAAATCGAAATTGTACCAAGGAAGCACTTAAATTATACCTATAGATCTTACATAACTAGTCATTACTAATAAATTATGGATGAATTACCCACAGATGGCCAAAATGCTAATCCTCTAGTACAAGTAAACCACTCAAAATAGAATCATCAAAATAACTAAGCTAGCTAATGTATAAAGTGCTAAAATCAAGCCAACATGTAAATCAGATACATGCAATAAGCACCATCAAACACCACAAATGAAATCACAGCTTAACAAAATGAAACACATGGTCACATTAACAAAAAGAACCTACTTAGCCTCCATCCATATGGTGTCCAATGTCAACAGTAGGAATTGTTCAAACTTCATCAAACAGTAATACAAGACACATACAATTGTCATAAAAAAGAAATAAATTATGGCTATAAGCCAGCGACCCAAGAGCGGTCCAAAACTGGGTGACAAACCTCCAACTCCTTGGTAAACTGAGCCTTGGCATCTTTAAATACAATTAGCGACTCACCCACAACATTCTGAATCTGAGCATATAGCTTCAACTCAATTGCTAACCTCGCATTTGTGGACTCTTGAAGAGAACGCTCAAGCAACTCTCACTCAGACACAAGGGCTTAATTCTGCTTCCTTAGTAAGCGGACTTGCGCCTCCAAAATAGAGATACAGGTTTGGCTCTCAGAGGTAGCATTCTCTAGCTCCTTAGCATACTCCACGTGAAGACGAACCAATGCCCATTCCACCTTAGTAGCACGTGATCGACAGACACTAACATTCTTGTATAGAGTAAAGAGCTGGACATCCATAATTAGAGAAAGCTCCAGTTGCTACAAAACAAAATTAGTGAGCCATGAACCAAAAATAATATGCAAAAAAGGAAGGAAAATAACTGAATAGTTGATAATTGTTGGTAGCACCCAAGGTCGATATCTGATGTCACAAAGTTCCGAAGATCATCATCACTGGGAAAGAGGCAAGCCTTGGCCAAGTCAACATTAATGCCCGGGGAACACGTTGAAAGAGGACCACACTTCTTGTGCTTCTAACGAGATGGGAATGAAGCTCCTTAATAGCCCAAGATATAAGCCCCCCTGGTTAGGCCTGGATGAATCCCCTGGTCTTCCCTTAGTTGGGATATGATCCAAGTAAGGATGCTTTGCCAAAGGCACATTAGAGGGAGAATTAGTAGGAGGTGCAACCTCTGATCCGTTAATAGCATCAGTCCGCTCCTCGGAAGCACAAGGGGAAGGTGACAGCTCTTTGACACTTAGAGAAGGTGGAGGGGAATCTAACACCTTAGACAAACGAGCACAGAGCAAATCCTTAAGAGTTTTTCCTGCGAAGAAAGAGACAAAATGTTGAAACGAAAAGTCCAAGCATGTAGACGAATCAAATCAATACATCCTACAAACCCTTCAAGCGTTCAGTTAAATGGCTACAGTCAAAGCATTCCCCTTTGGCCTCAGCTTCTAATCTCAAGTTTACTCTCATCCTCATCCGTTAGCTTAATTTTCCTATCCCCCTTGAAGGCATCGTCAACCCATATACGTGGAAAATCACTCCAGCCATCTGGATTAGTCACCATAAAGAAAATTTTATACCATGACTTCCTCACCTTAGGAAGCCCCCTAAACAAAGCCCTGTTAGGACACCCAAACAAGTGCCAATGTTGATTCCTCTTGCTAAATATGAATAAGTATTGAAAACGATTCAGATCAGGCTCAAAGCCAGGCTGTTTACACATAAGTATAAAGCTGTTCATAAGCATCCAACCGTTTGGAGTATGTTGGCTCATAGGAACCTCGTAGGTTAAAAGAAAAACCACTAGGAATGAGTGCAGGGGAAATCAGAGCCCAGCACGAAGAGCACCTTCATAAACCACCATGTGATTCTCCTCCAGCACAGTATTAACTCGATAACCTTTGGAAGAAAAAGAGTATACTATTTAAAAATACAATACTCTTTCTTCAACTCAGGGAATCAGCTAGAATGCATCGATTCAATGAAGGAAACCTCCTAGTCCATCCCTCCATAATGAATGCACTGATTCAATACACTAGAATGCACCATCAACATCCTTGGCAGGCGTGTTAACCCACCGATGAAGCCAACGCGATGAAGCCTGACCCTTGAAGCATTGGACACATCCAAATAGGAGTTACCTGAGGCCAATCCAACCACCACACTCACTAGAGAGATCTATACCAGAAGGCCCAATCATAGTAAAAGAAAAGACACCACATTACACAAAAATGAAAAACACAACGAACAACACCAACAACAAATCACAATGCCAAAAAAAAAAGGAATGAGGAAAGAAAGAAGAAGAAAATAACACACAATGAACAAGATCATGACATCCACAAATCAACATAAAAAAAAAAGGAAGGAGAAGCAAAGAAAGCTAAAACCAACCTTGATGAGAAGCATAGATAACCACAAAAAGAGCAACAGCACAAAGAAGCAGGGAAGTTGAGCAACCACGGCAATGATAGCACCACTAGGAGAGAAAAGAGGCAGTTTGGAGGGAAATGAAGAGGTAGCAAAAATAAAGAAATGAGAACATAAATGATGATAGTAGAAGACCTGCAAATATTTATTGCTCATCAATAAATTTTGGAAAAGCAAGAAGGAAGGAGCAGGAGCCGAAAAGACACGATTGATGGGATGTGAAAAGACAGCAAACGTGGAACAAATGGCATAAGGGGGTGAGCACCCCGTACGATGCACTATACTGGGGATGCACCAAAGAGACACTTCAACAACACTTGAACACAGATGATCAAAACTGCGAAGGGAACCTTGACACCCTCACAAATGGCCAAAATTAATGTTTGCAAGCCCCATGGCATAATGAATCGCCTAGACAAAAAGCTCAGCACGACGAATCGCCAGCAGGGATGAATTAAAATTTTTATATTTCCCCTTAGTGCGACAAAACGCTCGCACAAGGATGAATCACCATTTCTTTATTTCCCTTAGTGCGACAAAACGCTCGCAAGGATGAATCACCATTTCTTTATTTCCCTTAGTGCGATGAATCACAGAAAGGGACGAATCGCCTATAGGGATGAAACATAATCTCCAATCTTATATAGAATGACTAATTAATCGTAAGGACAAAACGTATCATCCTGTTCCTCTCAATATGGCAGATCATATGCACTTTACGTTCCCTTGGACAGTACCAACCAAGCCAGCCTATCTCAGCATGCGTAGAGAAGGAGGGGGAATAATCCCATATGAACAGTACCCTCCTCCAACCATCACGCGACACCTAGCATTCGGTAAGCTTTATATATACATACTGATGCACAAGAGAGATGTAAGGCAACCAACAACACAGAAAACCCTAAGTTCTTTCATTATCCTCTTCATCTCCTCCTTCTAACTTGACTGTTGGAGTAGGCTTGTCGGGACCCCGCCCGGTAAGTCGCCTCATTGGCTCTGTTTTGCAGGATCACTTCCACTAGGATAACAGACTAGCAGCATCAGGAAGATTTCATTTTCATGAATTTTCAATTTTGCTTGACTCATACCCAACATCTTCTCAGAACCTATTACTTGGGAATTTGAAGAAAAGTTGGAGTCAATAGAACACACCTTGACTCAAGAGGATTTTGTTCATGTTGTACAAAGTCACATGATTCACTCTGATTGGAAAAGATTTGCTCTTTATCTACCCACCATTTAGAGTGAAGCACATTTTGCTGAAGATCCTAAAAGATGATGTTCTTTCACTTCAATTATTTGATTAGATCCAAAACCAGAACCACAATTCTCTTACACTTGAAACCCATTCAATAATTCTCCATATTCTTACCAAAACTGCTGAGCTCATTTTGAAGAATGTTTTAATTAAGGGTTCTATAAATTTGCATGATAAGTTGTTGGAAACAATACTTGATTCCAATTCTTCGTCTCTTTGACTCTTTGTTTAAGACCTAAATACATACAAAAAAAGTTTAGGCATGCTACTGATGTATTCTTTCAAATCAAGGGCTATAGTTTTTGCCCACTGTTGAGTCTTGCAATGCTTCCTTGATTGGTTTAGATAGAACGGATATTGCTTTATCATTTTATAAGGAATGCTAAGAAGTAAGATTTCTACACTCTTAATATGGTCAAATGCAAACCAGGGAAACTTAAAAAAGCAGTCCAGGTATTTGAGGAAATGGATAGTGTGGGAATTACTCCTAATGTTACGTCTTACAATACCTTGATTGCAGGGTATTGTCACAAGGGTCTATTGAACTCGGCTGTGAAGCTTAAAATTTTTATGAGGCAATGCGATTACTTTTCAAAAGTCTAATTAAAGGATTTTGCAGAGAAGGGAAGCTACATGAAGCTAGTAAAGTTGATATTGATATGAAACTCTTGAATGTAGCCCCTAATACTTTGTTAAATGGGTACAGCCAAGTGGGAAATAGTGAAAAGAATACGTGGAGATGTCAAGGAATGGGGTTAGACCTGATATATCGACATATAATGCATTGATTTTGGGTCTTTGCAAGGAGGGTGTGACCAAGAAGGCTGCATATATGGTTACAGAACTCGATGAAGAAAACTTAGTCCCCAGTACCTCTATCTTCTCTGCCCTTATTACTGGAAAAGCATTAGAAATAACTCTGACCGTGCTTTTGAGCCGTGTAAAAGTATGGTTCCATCCAAATGAACAAACTTTCAACATATGTTGATATCTCTGCCTTCTGCAGGAATGAGGAATTTGAAGCACTTCTAGTTTCGATGGAGATGTTTGAAAGGTACATGGCTCCTGATTCTGATGCTTTATTGGAAATTTACGAAGAGCTTTGCTGCTGCGGTAAAGACCATTTGGCAATGAAGTTAAGTAGTGAGCTGAAAGCTAGACATATGATGATACAAGGCTTTTTAAAAGCTGAAGCTGTCAACTCCGGATCAGAGAGATATGACAAAACATTTGCACATAATTTTGTAAGCTTGTCCTTGTCCTTCCTCTGTAAATTGTAAATCTTAGATGCCATTTGATTGGCACTTTTGAAATACTGATCTTAATCAATGAGTAGAGCCAATTCAATGTATGCAATGTCTAGCTCATGATTTTATGCTATTAACAAGTTTTTTATGAGCGGGAATTACTGCCTTGTTTCTCATATCAAATTAGCAGAGCATAACTGTTTGATACATCATATGTATCACGAAGACAAATCTCAGAAGCCAAACTTAGGAGACATACAAGTCGGCTACATTATCAAAAATTTTATCATCTTACCCTGAAGATATGATATATACAGTTCAGATTGCGTGTCTGTCTGTCAGTATTCTTTGCTTCCTGCTATATAATTTTATCTTGGAGACTTAAAAGAGTTACAAGATGTCATCTCTAATAACTACTTTACATGCATACATGATTTTGGAATAAGAGGGACTGCTTATGCATTTCAACTTCTTACTGCCATTCGGATACCTTTTTTCCTCCATGCTTTGCAGTTCTTGGGACAAAGAAATGCAAATGTGGAAGTACAACATCAATTTCGGAATTATCTAAAAATCAGCAACCTCCCCAGTTAGAAAAAATTCATCGTACCAGTAATTGTAGGATATTTTGTCCTTTGATATTGTATGTTCACCGAGGTGTATTGCTGATTTTCCTTGATTATATTTTTCTATTTTAATTTGTACACATTCCAGTCTCTGATATCCATTATTCGGGCCTTCATTAAAATCTCAAAGTTGAGCAAAAACCAGAAAAAAGAAAAAAAAACGTTGAGCACGTCTAGAATTTTCCTTTAATTTACACCAAATGATGTAAAACCATAACAGTCTAAGCACTACCACTTATGAACAACATGCCACCATCAAAAGGTTATTAAACTTTCAGTGCTTAATAAACTGTAGCTAATCTTGGTGCTGCTTACATCTACACTAAGATGCACCAAAAAATTGTACAATAAAATTTCAGATCTATCCTATCCCTGGAAAAGTCATCATCCTACGATGCCTATTGAGCAATGTTACATTTAAGATTTGCTAAATTACAATGAATTAGAGGTTTAATGCTTGTCATGATTCATCTTCAATGGCCTCAGCAGCAGATATTTCAGAGTCCAATTTATTCATGAGTTGCTCGCTTATATGTTGCGCAACAGATATGATATCAGAAATTACGCTTGGATCAATACCGGCACCTCCTCGTTTTCTCAACCCAATTATATGCCCTCTCCTGTTGATAGAAACGGAAACTGCAGAGCTCATATGGGATTCCTCTTCTGAAGTAGCATCTACGATATAGTGCCTCCCCACCTACATGATAGAAAGGCAGAAGTTCATTGTAAAATGGTGTTTTATGCATCTCTTGCAAGCATGAAGGAGACAGTTAACTGCATCACCTTTGTTAATGTAACTATGACAGGAATCCCAGACGTGTCAAATTGAAGAAATTCTTCGTCACTTATGTCAACTTCTGGTTGCTGATCACCTGATCCACCAGCTGCAACCTGGACTTTTGGTATGCCTGTGTTGCTTAAAGCAGCCTTTAGGAATAAAAGATACTACTGATTAGTCCATGCCAGTAAAATCACCTTATCTCAAAGTAAGAGTCTCATAATAAATTATAAAAAAGAGGCACAAGGAAGGCTTTTAAACTGTTAGAAACTTGTATGATTCATTAACAGGCCAATCTCAACAGCTTTATTTTATGTGAAAGAATTAACAAAAGCGAAAAAAAAAAAGAGCACAGTTTCCATATTCAACCAATCCCATCCTGATATTTCCACCATCTTTTACAATCAGTAACCTTCCATTTTTGTGTCCATGCTTATAAAATCCATTCAAGTTGAACAAACCTGAATTCCTAACTCATCATGTTGGACAGATCAAAGGCATAGGTATTCAAACATACAAGAGAGAGTTCATAAAAGTTCCTTGCAGTTTAGCGCTTTGATATTCAAATTTTTGCATAATCATTGCAATGCCCAAGTTTTAGTTCATCACTTTGTGACCATTTGTACCAAACAAAACATCATTAAACATATGTTCAAACTGTAGCCAAATGCCATAAAATAATTTAATCTTAATAAGTATGATTCTAAAAATACTAGCAACAATTGGTTTTTAGGCAATAATGGATTAAAATGGAATAAAAACTTCCTATCACATAAAGTTAAAAAGCACCACAACACAATTTTTTTTTTTTTTTAACTTCTCTCCCAACCTTTTTTAGAAGAATTCACAGGATAAAAGTCTACACGTACCTTAATTGCAGCTCCTAGAGCATCTAGAATATTTCCATCAGAACTGATTACAAGGCCATCAATGTAAAGATCCCAACAAATTTTTCCTTCAGCAACTACTAAAGATGATAAATCGATTCCAGCCCCTGAAAAATTTCCAACCACTCAATTATTATGATGAGAAGCAACAAACATAAATAGTTGTGTGTGTGTGTGTGTGTGGCTGGGATTGGTGAGTTAAAAACTTCAAAATGAGAAAATGCAATGCAACATGCTAGTGGCAAAAAATCTTGCTCTACTAGCAGTACAGACCTGCTCCGCTTTTACCACCCAATAGACAACATTGAAGAGCCGCTACAAGTTCTGCTGAGAGTTCCTCACCTCCTCTTCCCTAAGTAAGATTTACAAATATTAACTTAAGAAAATAGACAGGCAGGCAGAAAAAAGAAGCAATCCATTTATGACCACTTCTTAGTAGTGAACAAGACTTCAGTTGCAGGAATTGCAAAAGACAAGTTCAGCATGCGCACATCAAGCAATGTTTAACTTCTGCCAGTAGCAAAACTCTTGAAAGTCATTACAAATTGGGCTGACATAAGATGATTGGCCAACCAAGACAAAGAAAGCACAGCCCACAAAATTGCAGCCCATATTCCTGTCAACATTTAATCATCCTGTGCTTCATGTGCTAGTTATTATTTTATTTTTATTATTACTCTCAACTAGACAAGTGGTATTAGAGCTACTCAATTGACAAAAATTAAAATAAAAATAAAAAGAGAACATCTTCAAAAATCTCCTTCATAAGCATTACAAAGAGTATAGAGCTGTTAAGAATGATTATCAAGAACACAAGCCTCCATTAATCAGGCAGAGAACACAGAAAAGTAGAGCATAAATATATAAAACCTCAAACATTGGTTCTGCAACAGGACTACAATCGACAAATATAGCAACTTTTCCCTTGTCGGGCTGCAATGCATTTGGCCTTCCAAGCTCAGCCTGCAATTATAATACAAAAATGCAGTACATTTGAACCTTGAATAAAGCATCTCAAAACATATACATATACTTGACAAGAAACAAAAAACAAAGAAAAATACAAATGTGTGCTCTTCAGATCATAAAATACCTTCACACAAGCAATAACCTCTGTTGCACCAATACTGACTCGTGCTGAGCCATTTGCCTGGATCAAAAGTCATCAACACATTAATGTAAAAAGACTGAGTATAAAAAGCAAAAACAGCAATAATAAACTGAATAAGAATCAGAAACCTGAGGGATGACTCCAGTTTCAACAAAAATGGGTCTATAAGTGTCCCTTTTTCGGCCATCAGACCGAAGGTTTTGATTAATGCCACCTTGTATAAAATTCTTTTCTCCAACTGAAAGCCCTACCATTACTTAGCATCAACAACAATCAAAATAAAAATTAAATAAATAAGGTGACCAATTAAGATCAAATTTAAAAGAAAAAATGGAAAATTCAAAGACACCTGCTTAATCTTATCAATGGATAACACCACAGAAACATCACAGATTCATAGAAATTCATCAAAGTCCAATGTTCACACTTTAACAAAAACAAAATTTATTTGAGGACTTTTATCAAACAGGTAGCAAGCAGCATAAAAACTAAAGCAATGTAAATTAAATCCGCAAAAATGCAAGCAACGAGAAAACAGTTTCAAAAAAAATTAAGAAAGCAAGCAACTGATAAATTTAGGGGTGCAACCAAGCCGAACCGAGCCGAACTATCAAAGGCTCAAGCTTGGCTCGCAAATTTTGGGGAAGGATCACTTATTTTTTAAAATCAAGGCCCGAGGTCGAGTTCGGCTCAGGCTCATCAAGCTCGGGCTCATTCGTTTGAGGCTCATTTGATTATAGCTCAAGCTTGTTCGTTTGTGATCTCGATTATGAGCTCATTTATGACTCGGTAAGGAGCTCGTTTAAGCTCATTTGCGAGCTCGTTTGAGTTCAGTTGTAAGCTTGAAAAAAAATTTAATAGTTTAGCATCACATATATGGGTGTAACCAGGCCGAACTATCAAAGGCTCAGGCTTGGCTCGCAAAATTTGGGGAAGTCTCAGGTTCGGCCATAGCTCGTTTATTTTTTAAAATCAAGGCTCAAGCTCGGCTCAAGCTTGTTCGTTTAAGGCTCGTTTGACAATAGCTCGAGCTAGTTTGTTTGTGAGCTCGACTATGAGCTCGTTTGCAAGCTTGGTAAGGAGCTTGAAAAAACACTTAAAAAAAAAAAATTAATAGTTAAGCATCACATACAATATCTTGAAAAAAAAAACCAATAATTTAGTACAACAAGTTGTCAACAACCTATCCAAACCAACTAAAAGTTGCAGCACCAAAGAAACTGCATTCCGCTACATGTTAAGAACTAGAAAAATGAAACTAATGAACTTAAATAGATTACACACCTCTTTACAAGTTTCGAATCCTAAACCTTCAGACATGCAAATGGATTGCTTCCGTCCTAGTTTGAATAACTGAACATTAAAAAAAAAAAAAAAAAGAAAAGCAGAGTGAGGCTAGATTTATTAAGAAATAACAAAATTTCGAGTAAATGAAACACTCAATTCACTTGAAAAAATGAGCTCAGTTAGCATCTCCATTTCGCTTTTTTTTTTTTTTTTTAAAAAATCTTTATATAAACGACTGCAATCTGCCTAGGAAAACTCGCAATCAAGCAACAATGTAACTATTGTTTAGCGATCAAATAATTATTACATCTTAGAAATTGAACGATTTCATTCACAATACCTAATCAATAACATTTATCAAGCACATTCACCTCAAACTTCTCATTCCTCAAATGACATTAGACAGCAGATACAACAGCAGTAACAGGTACAGCAGCAGGTACAACAGCTTTATTCTGTTACAATCCCATGCATTACAGGCAAAAATTTTAAAAAAAAATAGCGCACCTGAAATTTGGAGACGAAATGATGGAGCTGCTGCTTGATTTCAATGAACTAATCACTTGCTGTTTAACCAAAAAATTTCACTTGTGAGTGAATAGTTTAACCAAAAAAAATCCTTGAGATGTCCTAATTTTACACATGCATTGTAAGAAAATTACCTTTAGTTGAAAAAAAAAAAAACAGAGTGGGAATTTAAGAGAGGATTTGTGGGCTCCAAGAGAGCAGAGGAACAGCAAGTTTTGTTAGAACTAGATGGTGGTGCTGCCGGCGATTAGATGAGGGCGAAAGGGTTAGAATGGGCTGTGGTCTTGATGTAGGCGGCTGCTGTGGTTGAAGAACTACAATGAAATTGAAATCGAAAGAGGGCGAAAGGATTAGATGAGGACCAAAGGGTTAGAAGATGGTATGTGCATATCGCTGCGCAAAAACGACAGAAGTGGCGGTGAGGGGTGACTACAGTCAGCTGGTGGATTGTTTTTTCAGGCAGGACGAGAAAAGCCGTCGACGACGAGGTGTTGAATCTTACTAATTCTCTAATCAGCAGCGAATCTTACAAGGTTGAAACAGGATGCCTTTGTTTTTTTGAGACAAAGGGGAAGAGGCAGAAAAAGGTGAGGGCGAGGGCGACAGCTGTAGAAGAAGATGATGATGTGAACAGTGGGGGCGATGGTGGCGGTCAGACGAGAGTGATAGAGGAATAGGCGGCGGCTGCTGATGTTGAAGTTTGAAAAGTGAATGAAAAGAAAAGGGAAAAGGTACGTTTTACACTAATCTCAATTAACCCAAAACGTTTTTTTAGGTTCAAATGCACCCTAACGTTACAAAATTGATTAGGTTGTATTTGAACCTAAAAAATGTTATAAAATTAATTGAAAGGATCAATTTTGTAATATTAGAAATACATTTAAATCTAAAAAAATGTTATAGAGTTAATTGGGATAATGGCAAAATCATAAGAGGTTTTTTTGTACCTTTTCTTTTTTTTTTTTTTTGACAAATTCAATATCATTTTTATATTTAGTAAAATAATTTGGTTCAATTATGTCTGGTTATTAAAAATATGTTGAATATTTGATGTTTAATTAAAAATAACATATTAAAAAGTTTTAAATATTATAGTTACATATATATGCATGTCACATTTAATGTGAAATATTTATCATGTATTTTTTTAATAATTTTCAAGAATAAAAATTTCATACTTTAACCTTTTATTTCCAACTTATTCTATTTGAGTAAAAAATTCTTTATTTTAAATGTAAAATATTATCATTTTATACCAAAAAAAATATTCTCATTAGTTAAAAATTATTTATAAATTTAGTAAAAATAAATATCTAAACTCCTACAGTTATTATTTATATTAAATTTGTCAAAAAATTTGAAAAATATCATAATTTTTAGAAAATAGTTATTTTCATAGACATTGAAAATAGTTATTTTCATAGGGTTAAAATAAAAAAGGGTAAATTACTATTTCCTTCTTAAATTTGACATATTGTACTAATGAAATTTTCACAAATTTAATATGAATAATAATTGTGTGAGTTTTGATATTTATTTTTACTAATTTTATAAATATTTTTTAATTAATGAGAGTATTTTTTTGTTATAAAAATAATAATATTTTAAATTTAAAATAAAAATTTTTTTACTCAAATATAATAAGTTAGAATAAAAAGTTAAAGTGTGAAATTGTTATTCTTGAGAATTATTAAAAAAAATACACCATAAATATTTCACACATTAAATGTGATATGCATATATATTTAACTATAATAGTTTAAACTTTTTAATATGTTATTCTTAATTAAACATCAAATATTCAACATGCATACAATATTTGTAATAACTAGATATAATTAAACCAAATTATTTTACTAAATATAGAAATCATATTGAATTTGTCAAAAAAAAAAAAGGAAAAGGTACAAAAAAACCTCTCAGTGTTCGTTGGAGGGTGGATATATGTCAATTTAGTAATGTTACGGGTGCGTTTGAACTTAAAAACGTTATAGGATTAAGTGAGATTAGACCAAAAACATGAGGAGTTTTTTGTACCTTTTCCCAAAAGAAAAAGGGATATCAATATTCTTGGTAATATAACTTATGTTATTTTTCAATCAAGCTCAATAAGCAATTTGTTTTACAATCAAATTCTACAAGTTTTAAAAGGTTTTCCTATTAGTTCTATTTGTTACTCAACTCAATTTTCTGCTAGTCAACCCTTAAAATTGAATGTTATTTTATATTTCAGTCCTGAAACTTTTAAGAAATATTATTTTTATATTTTAAATATGTATTGTTTATTTATTGTTTAACTTGTATAATAACTATGTAAAATAACTCACTAAAATAATATTAAAAAATAAATATTAAAAATATTGTTCCTTAAATTACTAGTTTAATAAGCAACATTAAATAAAATTAGTTAAATATTTTTAATATTTTTAAATATATAATTTTAATTAATATATCATAAATGAATAAATTTTTTATATGGATAAAACTCAATCAATTTTGACAATGTTATAATTTGTGTTATATTTTAAATAACTTTTAAAATCAATTGAATTTAAAATGGACGATTTTTTTAAAAAATATTTCTTTAATATAGACTATTTTATAGTAAATATTTGAGCGATTAAATAAGTGAACATAATTTTTTATAAAATATCTTAATGTAGAGAAATATATTTGTTTTTTGAAAAGATCTAATTCAAAGATAATTGAATTCAATAGATATTTAAAATTTAAAACAATTTAAAACGTTGACAAACAAATTGAATTTATGTAAATATAAAAAAAAATTATTTGTATATGAAATATTAATTAAAAGTATTTATTTTAAATAATTAAAAAAATAGTTGATTAATTTTATTTGTCATTGTTAATGAAACTAATAATTTAAGAAAGAAATATTTTTAATTTTTTGATATTATTTTTACTAAGTAAATATAGTTATTATGAAAATTAAATAATATAATAAATTATAAATAAAAATAAATATTACTTATTTAAAATATAAAAAAATTTCAAGTTTTAAGACTTAAAATCTTTTTAAAAAAGTTTAATTTTCATTGTTGACCAACGGAAAATTATTTTGACCAATAGATAGAACTAATAGAAAGACTTTTTAAAACTCATAAAACTTGATTGTAAAAAAAATTATTATAGGACTTAATTGAAAAATGATATAAATTATAGGATTAAAAGTGTTGTTATCCCCAAAAATAGATTAGGTTAAGTGATTTTTTAGAGTTATCAAAACTAGGTAGTTTTGTTGTTAAAGAAATTATTTAATTATAATATGAATATTTTGTTATTTTGGTTTTCGTCTACAAATTATGTAGTTTTATATTAAAAAATGCAAATTAACATAATTTATTATTTTAATCATATTAATATATTAATTTAAATTTGAATTACTTAATATTAATTTATGTATTATTCTAAAATACAAATATTACTTGATATTATATTATCTTACTTAATTTTATATTATCTTAAAGATTCCACCTTGTTCGTTAGAGATATTATACTATTTCATTTAGGGTTAAATGCGAATTAGTAAATAATTAATGAGTATTGTATAATATGTTAGGTTAAAGGGTTATGTTAGAGTTATCATAACTACGTAGTTTTAGAATTTTATTGTTATAAATAAATTGTGTTTTAATTAGTTAATATTATTAATATTAATATTTATGATATGTATTATTTATTAGTTATAAATATTATACTTGTAGACACTAGTTTGATCGGTCCGCGAGCAAACCCCAATGATGAAAGTCCAAGCAAAACGAGCAATATAGTGCAAAGCCCAGCCTCATTTTTCCCTAATGGTCTTGTAGTCTAAGAAAAGTTTTCTGCTGAATCACTAAGGCAGGTAGCCTTAGTGCTAAGGTAGCCACTTTTGCCACTGAGGCGTTTGTCACGACCCAAAACAGGGGTCATGACCGGCGCTAAGGAACGGGAATTCTTTCGAATCCGGAACCCATAGCAAGCCTAAAAATAAAATAAAACATGCAATAATAACAATAACGGTAATATATATATGCAGCGGAAATAAAAATCGTAAATATAATAATAACATTCTCATCACTGGATTTAAATCAAATCTCATTTCATCACATATATATAATCTCTTTGATACAAATCCAGTTTCAATATAATGCATCTCTTTAAATAAAATACATGAAATCCAATACTTTAATTCACAACTACTACAGTATCTAGATTATAAAATAAGACTCAAGTAAATGATTTACACAAAGAAGCCGGGGCGGCATAAATCCGGCGTATCGACCTGCTACTGAGGTCTGAAGAAGTTGACTCTCCTGAAAAATAGTCAACGGAGGGGAGTCAGACCTCACTGAGTGAATTACTATAATATATATACATACACACTAAATGATAATGCATACAATCAACAATATATATATATCTAATATATATACAGGCAAATTCACACAGATGCAGAAAAATCATTTTATATGTTTTAATGAAAATCATCGTTTATGAAGGATCATATAGAATCCTAGAATATCGCAACCTCAGAAACAGTGTTAGAAAACACTCTAGCCATACGGCTCACTTATTCCAAATATATCCACTTAATCCATTTAGACAGTAGACTGGCCCCGAGACACTAAGTCAACCGAGCTCCAACAGTCTGACTGCCAGTGTGATTGGCCCCGAGACACTTGGTCAACCGAGCTCCAACAATCACACCCAAACCACATCTCACACATCAATAATCACATCAAATCAATATTCACAAATAGTTAGTAATATAGCCTAAAGCTATAGGCGTACCGGTACATACTCGGTCCTAGTGCTGCCCACTAGGTAGCACGTTCTATTGATATCCTTCATCATTAATAATGTAAAACATTCATTCACAAAAATAAATGATGCATGAAGTTCAATAAAATATCAACATAAACCACATATATACTAGAAATATACCAAAAGTAAACCAGGTATATTTCGAGTATATATATACGTCGAATAATTCCAATCAAATAATAAATTAAACTAGAAATATATTTAAAAATATTTTTAAATATAATTTATTAACAAAACATGTATATAATTTATTATATACCAAAAATAAACCAAAAATATACTTAATATAAACTTAAGAAATGTAATATCCCGTGTTTTTTAAAAATATTTTTACACTGTACCGGGATATGCAGAGTTAATGATTTCTGTATTTTATATGATATTTTTACGAGTTGATATGTATTTTAAACCTATTTTAATTACTGTCTATTATTTTCAGTATTTTACGTAAAATTTTCCCGGGACTTACATTTTCGGGGAAATTTTCACGTAAACAATGTATTATTAATTATTTTAAATGTATTTACGGGTTTGCATGAACTCATACATATTTTTAAATTATTAAATAAAGCCTGTGTGTGTATATTTATTTAATTAGGGTTTATTATTACCCTAATATTTTATTATTTATTTATTATTATTTGATTATTTTTTTTTCTTTTTTTTCTTTTCCTTTTTCTTTCTTTTTCTTTTTCTTTCTCTTTCCTTTTTCTTTCTTTTTCTTTTTCTTCTTCTTCTTCTTTCTCTCCCGCGGGCGCCGACCACCACCATTTTCTCACCGCAGTTTCTCCCTCCTCCGGCCATCGTTTTCGACACCGCCGGTCTCTATCTTCTCCTTGAGCTCCGGTGAGTGTTATTCTAGCTTTGGTTTGAGCTAAAATGGTCTAGAATTGCTTAGGTTTCGATTTGAATATTTCGGCCTCTTTGAGTTTTCAATTTTTTTGAGCTTCGATTTGGATGATTCATGGAAACTTCCTTCACAAATGTTGTTCCTGGTAGCTTAATATTCATGTATGAATTTTTGTAGAATTTTTGGAGGTTGTTTGGATTTTTGGGTATTTTTGAATATTTTAATATTATTTTCTAATTTTCGGAAATTAATTATTTAAATTATGAAATTGGAGTTTATGGTTGAATTGAGTGTTGAAATGAATTATAGGAATTTATTTGGAATTTTTATGAATTTTTAAGTATTTATTTTTAATTATTGAAGTTTATGTGATTTTGTAAAATTAAGTTAATTGTGTTTTAAATTGAATTTAATTGGTTAATTGAGTTTAATTATTGATATTATTGATAAATATGTTGAGAAAATTAATTTTGGATAATTGTATGATTTTTGGTGAATTTTTGAAGTAATTTAGGTATATATATATATATATAGGGGTATTTTGGTAATTTTACCCTAAATTGTCTAAAAATGTAATTTAATTGGTTTTAATATTTATTTAAGGTATAAAAATGATTTCTACAAAATATCTAGTATTTTTAACTAATTAAAACTATTTTCCGAGAATTATTTTCAATTATATATATAATATACGGTTTTTCTAATAAAATGAGTTTTAATCGATTTTTACAGTGTTTCAAGATTTATTATGTAATTTCTACGTATGAAATGTATTTTTATGATTTAAGGATATTTTTGGTATATTTGAATATATTCTGTGTTTGTGGACCCCGGTCGACAGATTGTAGTCTGGAGTCCGACCGAGGGGTTGTGAGTGATTGTGGTGTTTATTTTTGAAGTGTATTTTCTTTGCAGGGTTGGCTCTACTCTTTTGAGTAGAGAGATGTCCGTTTTACAGGGGAGGTTCTGCCGGATTTCCGGTAGAATTCTCGTAAAACGTGATATCCAGTCGAACCCTAATTCTATTTCCGTATTTTAATACTCTAGATTGAATTCTAGGATTTCTGTTAGGGTTATTCTGATGTCGATTAATTATTTCTTGTTTAGTTGCGCCGAGACCGAGGGTTAGTGGACCAGGCCCGTCGGACCTGTCTCGTGGAGCGCATTAGGTGAGTTACTATATTATATATATATGCTTAGGACGCATGATTTAGAAAATGCATGTTTTATTTTGACTGAATATGCATAAATAACGTGATTTATATTCAAGTATATTTTTGGTATATTTTTGGTATAGAATAAATTATATACATGTTTTATTAATAAAATATATTTAAAATGTTTTTAAATATATTTTTAGTTTAATTCATGATTTGATTGGATTTATTTGATATATATATACTCAAAATATACCTGGTTTATGTTTGGTATATTTTCGGTATATATATGGTTTATATTGCTATTTCATTTATATCCATGCATCATTTATTTTTGTGAATGAATGTTTTATATTTAAGAATGAAGGATATCAATAGAGCGTGCTACCTAGTGGGCAGCACTAAGACCGAGTACGTACCGGTACGCCTATAGCTTTAGGCTATATTACTAACTGATTTGTGGATATTGAATTGATTATGATTATTGAGATATGTGAGATGTGGTTTGGGTGTGATTGCTGGAGCTCGGTTGACCAAGTGTCTCGGGGCCAATCACACTGGCAGTCAGACTGCTGGAGCTCGGTTGACTTAGTGTCTCGGGGCCAGTCTACTGTCCATATGGATTAAGTGGATATATTTGGAATCAGTGAGCCTGTATGGCTAGAGTGTTGTTTAACACTATTTTCTGAGGTTGCGATATTCTAGGGTTCTATGTGATCCTTCATAAAAGTTGATTTTCAGACAAAATATATAAAATGATTTTTCTGCATCTGTATGAACTTGCCTGTATATATACATATTACTCATATACTGTTGACTGTATGCATTATCACTTAGAGTGTATGTATATATACTATAGTAATTCACTCAGTGAGGTCTGACTCCCCTCCGTTGACTATTTTTCAGGAGAGTCAACTTCCTCAGACCTCAGTAGCAGGTCGATACGCCGGATTTCTTCCGCCTCGGCTTCTTTATGTAAATTGTATACTTGAGTCTTATTTATTTTATCTAGACACTGCAGTAGTTGTGATTTTCAGTAGTTGTGATTTTCAGTAGTTGTGAATTAAAGTATTTGTTTTAAAGAGATGTATTATAGTAAAACTGGATTTGTATAAAGATTATACATTTATGAGATTATATATGCGATGTGATTAGTTTTGAATTAAATCCAGTTGATATGGATGATATTGTAATATTTATGATTTTATTTTCCGCTGCATATTATATTTTTATGGTTATTATTGCATATTTATTTTATTTTTAGGCTTGCTACGGGTTCCGGATTCGAAAGAATTCCCGTTCCCTAGCGCCGGTCATGGCCCCTGTTTTGGGTCGTGACAAGAAATAATCAAATTATTTATGCATATTTAATCAACATAAAACATGCATTTCTAAATCATGCATCCTAAGCATATATATATAGTATAGTAACTCACCTAGTGCGCTCCACGAGACGGGTCCGACGGGCCTGGTTCACTAGCCCTCGATCTCGGCGCAACTAAACAAGCAATAACGACAGACATTAGAATAAACCTAATAGAAATCCTAGAATTCGATCTAGAGTATTTAACACAGAATCAGAAATTACGGTTCGACTGGATATCACGTTTTACGAGAATTCTACCAAAAATCCGACAGAACCTCCCCTGTAAAATGGACATCTCTCTACTCAAAAGAGTAGAGCCGACCCTGCAAAGAAATACACTTCGAAATACAAGCTCAACACAAATCCATAACCCATCGGTCGGACTCCAGACTACAATCCACCGACCGGAGCCCACAAACACAGAATAATTCCAGATATACCAAAAATATCCTTATAACATAGAAATACATTTTATACATAGAAATTAGATAATTAACCTTAAAACACTGTAAAAACCGAATAAAACTCATTTTATTAGTAAAACCGTATATTATATATATAATTGAAAATAATTCCCGAAAAATAGTTTTAATTAGTTAAAAATACCAAATAATTTGTAGAAATCATTTTTATACCTTAAATAACTATTAAAACCAATTAAATTACATTTGTAGACAATTTAGGGTAAAATTACCAAAATACCCTTATATATATAAATATACTTAAATTACTTCAAAAATTCACCAAAAATTATACAATTATCCAAAATTAATTTTCTCAACATATTTATCAATAATATTGATAATTAAACTCAATTAACCAATTAAATTCAAATAAAAACACATTTAACCTAATTTTCCCAAAATTCCATAAACTTCAATAATTCAAAATAAATACTTAGAAATTCATAAAAATTCCAAATAAATTCATATAATTCATTTCAACACCTAATTTAACCATAAACTCCAATTTCATAATTTAAATAATTAATTTCCGAAAATTAGAAAATAATATTAAAATATTCAAAAATATCCAAAAATCCAAAAAATCTCCAAAAATTCCAAAAAAATTCAAAAATGTAGATTAAGCTACTAGGAACAACATTTGTGAAGGGAGTTTTCATGAATCAATCAATTCAAAGCTCAAAAAAATCAAAAACCCTAATGTGACCGAATTGGAAAAATCGAAACCTAAACAAATCTAAACCATTTTAGCTCAAACCAAAGCTAGAATCACACTCACCAGAGCTCAAGGAGAAGAAAGAGACCGGCGGTGTCAAAAACGGTGGCCGGAATTGGGAGAAACGACAAAGGGAAGATTTCGGCCAAAAATGGAAAACAGGGCTGCCGGCGCCGAGGAAGGGAGCTGCTGGCGGCGGGGGACGGTTGGGAACGGCGGTGGCAAGCCGGGAGGCACATCGACGGTAGGTGACCGGAGTTGCAGACGGTGAGGGGTGGTGGTCGGGCGCACGGGAGAAGAAGAAGAAGAAAAAAGAAAAAAGAAAGGAAAGAAAAAGAAAAGAAAAAGAAAAGAAAAAGAAAAAAAATAAAATAATTAAATAATTAAATAAAATAAAATAATTAAATAATAATAAAATAATAATTTTAATAATTTAATAATTCATAAAATAATTAAATAATAATAAATAAATAAACAAATAATAAAATATTAGGGTAATATATATTAAACCCTAATTAAATAAATATACACACACATAGGCTTTATTTAGTATTTTAAAAATACGCATGAGTTCATGCAAGTCCGAAAATACATTTAAAATAATTAATAATAAATTGTTTACGTGAAAATTTCCCCGAAAATGCAAGTTCCGGGAAAATTTTACGTAAAACACTGTAAATAATACACAATATTAAAAATAGGTTTTAAATACATATCAACTCATGAAAATATCGTAATATATACACAAATTATTAACACTGTATATCCCGGTACAGTGTAAAAATATTTTAAAAACACGAGATATTACAGCGTTGCCTTTGTATCATATCTTTTTTTTTAATAAAAAAGTTTATGGCAGACAAAAATGACAATTCTTTTGTAAAGTTGGTGGGAAAATTTGTAGAGTGTGGGTCTTAGCATTGAAAAAGAGAAAAAAAGAAGAGTTGACTTTCTTTTAAAAAAAGGGGAAAATATTCAAAAAAGAGGAGGCTAGAGTAAAAAAAAAAGAAAAGAACAAAAAACAAAGAGAAAGAGCAAGGGAGCTAGAGAGAGGGCGAGACTCAAGAGAGAAGGAAAGGAGAAGAGGTTGGCTTTGCACTGGTTTAGACTACTTGCTATCACTTTAAAACAATTTTGAGGGCTAAAATAGTAATCTCCATTCTTTAACTTCAGTTTTTAATTTAATCATATTTTCTTATTTTTAAGATATTGTGATTATTTTGAGTTGTTTCTCATATTTTTGTGATTATCTAATTCTAGTATTCTTACTGTCTCTTATCATTAGCATCTATATTCAAAATAAATAAATAAATTGTCATGACCCAAACCAGGGATGATGACCGGTGCTAAGGAATAGGAATTCACACGAATCTGGAACCCGTAGCAAATCTTAAATTAAAAACTTAAACAAACATACTACAAAAATGCCTCAGAATTAAAACTTTTAATAACATAGTCAAAACTTTCATAAATATATTTAGATACAAAACTACTGTCAAAGTCAACATAACATAATACCACAATTACGTACTACTACTACTACAACATCTACAAAATACATAAAGATGATAGTTCAAAAATTACATAAATCGGCTGGAGATGAAAGGGTCCAGCAAATAGGACTAACATGGGAGGTCTGACATAAAGAATACTGAAAAAATATTTAAGGGAGGTCATACCTCACTGAGTGAATTATTATTATATATATACATGCATCCTAAGGCACAAACATTCAAGTATCAGTATAATAATATTTATATATTTATACACACATTTCATGCAGATGTTCAAAATCATATTTCACATCAAACAATTAAATGTAGAAAAATTTGGATGGAGGATCAGAGTAGAACCTTAAAATATTACGCAACCTCGATCACTGAACCTCATAAGCCAACAGGCTCACTTAATTCCAAAATATTTCTCTTCTTAATTTTTTGACAGTAGATTGGCCCTAAGACACTAAGTTAACCGAGCTCTCACAGTCTCACTGTCGGCATGATTGGCCCCGAGACACTAGGTCAACTGAGCTCTTGCAATCACACCACTCTCTCATTACAAATCTCAATAATCAATTATTCATATCTCATATCAATAAATTCCATAATATCAATTTTAGCATTTTAACGTACTGGTGCGCACACAATCCTAGTGTTGCCTACTATGTAACACGTTTTACAACTATCCTCCAAAATATTTATCATGAATAGAATAATACAATTTATATTAAAATATGCAGCATCCATCAATAACAATTAGTAATCACATTTATATATATGAAAACATATACACTCGATAATAATAATAAATAACATTTAATGCGATATAAAATAATAAATAATAAGATTCATAATTATTCAAAATATGGATGTTGATGACATATTCTACATGTAATTCATACATATAATAATAACTCACAGTACTACTGCACTCCTCTGATCCGGTACGGTTGGCTCAGTCCGGTTGGTCTAGCTCGTGGTACAACTAAGGAAAAATAATAATAATAATAATAATAATAATAATAATAATAATAATAATAATATTATTATTATTATTATTATTATTATTATTATTATTATTATTATTATTATTATTATTATTAGAATTAAATTCCTAATTTTATACATCTATAATTTTTAAAGAACAACTTGATCTACAACATGACTCGTCTAAAACTCAAAATTTAGGACTGACTCGATGTTACGCTTTACAAGAATTCTACCAAAAATTTGACAAAGTCTCTTATGTAAAATGGACATCGCTCCATAAAAGTAGAGTTGATTCTACACACAAACATATTTTAAACAATTCCACAAACGGGTTGGGCCCCTCAACTACTATTCACACCGAATCGAGAACTAATTCAATCCACAATTAATAAAATAATGTAAATGCCAAAATTTCACCAAAAGTCATAAAATTCATTTAAATACCACAATCAATTTATTTACATAATAAAAACATAAAAGATATTTATTTCCAAAATAACTAATAAAATTCTAATTTATAATTAAATTATATTAATAAAATCTAGTCTTCAATTTTTGCAATTAAATAGCATAAATTACAAATAATTATTTAAATTGCTCAAATATATAATAAAAATAAATAAAAACTCATTTAAGCTTAAAAATAATAAATAAAATTTATTATTCATATATTTTCCAAAAATTACTAATAAATAGCTAAAAATAGTAAATAATTCATAAAAATTAATTTAATAATTTTTATTATTCAAAAAAGTCCAGAACATAATAATTAATAATAATTTCAACTAAAATATAAAAATTACTAATTTATACTAATTTTTCCAAAAATTCATTTTTCACATAAACATTCAAAAATTTATAATAAAAATTTGGTACGTAATTTCATTAAATTTTCTTCACAAAGTTTGCTAAAAATACATCAAAGCATTTATTAAAAATTAAAAATTTTCTCGAGCCATGAACAATAGCTATGAACAATGTTCGTGCTCGGAATAATGTCATTTCGAAAATCAATTCCAAAATTAAATCTAAATACATTTTTGGAAAGCTTACAATTTCTACAACAATAATATAAAGTCAATTTAACATAAAACAACCTAATTTCTACAACCTAATCTAAAGTCAATTGATTGAGGGGAAACGAAGCCTACTTTGAGACAAAAAAAAATGACCTATCAAGCTTGGCTTGAGATGGCCGGAAACATCGCCGGCGAGCCTTGGACCAATTCCAGGAATAAAAGAGAAATGGAAAGAAATGGTGGTGCATCGAGGAGGGGAAGGAGTTGCTGGTGGCGACCGGAGTGGTGAGGTGGTTGCGTTGGGTGGGTGTCAAGTTGAGCATGGAAAGAAAATAAAGAAAAGAAAGCAAGAAGAAGGAGAAGAAGAAGAAGGGGGGAGAAAGCTACTGGACGTTTTGGCTTTTTTTTTTTTTAAACTTTAACTTATATATATATATATACACACACTAAATTAATAATTTTACTAAAATATGCTTAATAATAAATTTATTAAAAATATTCATTTAACACTACTAAATAATCAATATTTTACTTAAATAATATTCAACACCAAAAATTCAAATTAAATTTCACTAATAATCAAATATCATAATTTAAATAAAATAATTATTAATACTACAAATCCCAAAAATTCAAGGATTTCCAAGGTTTACTTAAGGCTTAGCTCAGGACCCCACTACTCATCGTGTTTGATTTGGTATTGCTACTACACATGACTTCGAGAGTCATGATGATTTTTGCAATGTTCTTAGCATTTTACTATTCTACATTTTAAAATATTAAATTTAATTAAATTAAATAAAGTAAAAAGGTTCAGAATTCCTTGGGGATTCTTGATTGGTGCTGAGCTAACTATAGTGTAAAATCGTATCTCTTTGGTTAATAAGATCTAAAAGGTTTTATAATTTATAAAAATTTAGATTATAACATAAATAAAGATTCTGTGATTTTGTATTGTATTTGTGTGACAGTGTACCTTATTATAATTAGGCATCGCCTTATTGTACAAAGGCGACGCCTTACCACAATAAGGTGTCACTATTCATATAATTAATTTTTTTTTTGCTCTAAAATTTTTCTTCTTTCAGTCACTTCATTAGAAGGGCAACAAAAATATTTCCATCTATTTTATTCGCTTCCATCGGGTATGTTAGTCAAAATTACATGAGTTTAGTTGCATTTCATATGTTTGCATGGTTTTGCATGGCTTATCATCATTTTTTATTATTTTAGTCAAAGCTCATTTACTGTTGAGCCCATTTATTTATTTATTTCTTTGGCATCACCCCTTTGTTTTGAGGCAACATCATGTCTAGAGAAGAGGTGTCACCGTATTGTCTTTTGTGCATTTATTTAAATAATTAATTATTTATTCTATTTTCCTTAATTTATAAGTGCTTGTATGGATTTATTCCTTTATTTTGAAGTATATTTAATTCTGATTTATTTTAAAATTTAATTGTGTAATTTTATCATTTTAATATACTTTATCATATTAATTTGATTATTTAATTATTAGATCTATATTAATTTTGAATCTTATATATTTGTTCTCATATAATTTGTATTTTTAAGTATGTTCATATTTTCATATTTTTGTATTTCAGTTTTTTTTATACAATTATTTTATTATCTTGCATAATTAAATATTTATGTGCGTATTTTTTTTATTTATGTTTATTTGGTTTATGAATTAATTTTATGGTTTTCTTTTGTAGGATTTTGTATATTTGTGGAGGCTAATAATTTGTTATTTACAGGAAATGTTAGGATAATTTTTAATCATCAAATAATTATTCCCTCTTGGAAGTCACCTTAGGCTCATTTTCTTATCTATTAAGTAATTAATTAATTATTATTTTTGCATGTAAAGGGGTTGTAACTCATTTCTCCTCCCCCCATTTCTTTGCATGTGCACACACACACACACACACACATATATATATATATATTGTGAAAATTTTATATTATTTATGATAAATGTCATGAACCACACTAAATTGCATGAAATTGGATTAATGTGCAAACTTGGACTTAATTGTAAAACTTGAAAATTGAATGGAGGCAATTGCAATTTGGCATGTTAATAAAAAAATAATTTAACAATTAAAGGTAATAAAATAAAAAATACAAACAGAAGCCAATCGTAAAGTTAGGTGGGCATTCAAAAGTCCATACCTAGTTTCAAACCCAATCTTTAAGGATAGCTAATGGGGCCCTCTATGGGATCCAGTTGCTGTATAGTGTGTGTTATTGTACAGAATGTTCTAGATTTTATCTGAGTGGTGACTCTCATCTCCAACATGGGCTACAAGTCCATTTTGTATTTCCTAATAAGTCTTGAGCCTATACAATGTCATGGTCGCCAAACACTTGGGTGCATGTTGAACCTTGCCACCTATAGTGGCAACTCCATTAGGGAATAGAGAAGCTAATTCCAGTGTTTTTTATTTTATCATCTTTAATTATTTGATTATTTCTTTTGCGTTCACAACACCTTTTCACACAAATATGCACTTAATCCTGAATAACCAACAATTGTTATTACTTTATTGCCTTATTTTACTCAAACTTAGTGGTAGGGTATATAACTATTGTCACTCATGGTACGTACTTATCCACATCGCACAAACCCTTAAGTGGGGAGACGTAATTGAGCTATATCACAATAGGAGTTAAAGCCTATTACTCAAGAGTTAGCTCATATAGTGACATAGTAACTTCCTTTTAGATTTTCCAAAATGCATATGTTTGATGTCATGTAGTAGCCTTATTTATAAAGCCCAAGCCTACCAACATTGGACCATGATTAAGTTGGGCCTAATCCTCTTCTTATGGCCAATTATATTGGACTTTGATTTTATTTGTAAAATTTGCTACTTGTTTGCTGATATTGTTTTGAGAGTGTCAGTTTTGTTATTCGTGATTATAGATAAAATCCAAACAAAAAATCATAAGACAAGAAACTTACTATTGAACATGCGTGTGAGAGAAATAAGATTGGAAGGCTTTACTATGTGATCTGCTCATGTTTGTAAATAAATAAATAATTTTGCATTTCATGTATATATGACATTCATTGTAATTTTTAAAACTACTTTTTCCTTAGCCATAAGCCTCTCCTTGTTTGGAAGTAGATTAAAGGTAATTTGGCCCTTCAATATCAAGAATCTAATTAAATAATTAAGACCACTTCATAAAGGAGCAGAATGGCAGGACCTTCTAATTTTGATTTTGAATCTTTTAAAAAAGAACTTCAAAAAGAGATCGGGGATGACATATAATGATTGATTAGAGACATAGTTGCTGAGATGGTACAGAAGATACCCTTTAGTAATGAAGACTTTGAAACCAAAACTATTCTTGGTGAGCCATTAAAAGGAAAAGCACCAGCAGATCCAACCAATCAGAATGGATGAAAGACATAAAAAGACAAATGGATCAATTATAGACTGCATTGAAAAAAGCACAAGCTCAATCCTAACTTTGCCAATGTGGACTTAGATTTAGAGGGGGAAGAACCATTGCTCCTGAAATACAAATTTCCAAATATAAAGAAATACTTTGGCACTGATGATCCTCACTTTCACCTGAAGTAATACATCACCTACATGAAGGCCATTGGATTGTCTAAAGCTCCGATTATCAAAAAATTTCCATTATCATTGGAAGGAGTTGCTATTAAGTGGTACTACACTTTATATGAACATGTTCAACAAGACTAGAAGGAGTTGCATTCCGCTTTTATTAAACAATATAGGTTGAACTCTCGGTTTGAAGTTTCTCTTCACAAACTACAAAATACAACTCAAAGACATTATGAAACCTTTGTGAGCTTCCTGACTAAGTGGAGAGAAAAATTGGCTCAAATGAAGCACAGACCTGCAAAATCATACTAGCTGATCATAGCCACAGAAGCGTGTATTCCACCTATGGCTAACAAATTGAAGGAAATGGATATAAGGGGCTTCAAAGAGTTGTATTATTTTAGAGTACAAGTTGAAGCTTACTTAAATTTGAACATTCATGGACAATTATTATTAGCTATGGTTGTAATCATTCATAATAATATTTTGTTGTAACATTTTGTCTTTTGTGCTAATGGAAGTTTAATTGTCTAATTTACATTATTATAAATTTGTTATAATTATGCGTGCAATCTTATGCTTGAATGAGAGAGAGATACAAAAAAAGAAGAAAAAAGAAAGAAAAGAAAAAGAAACAAATCAAATGAGAGAACCAAATGTCAAAATTGACTTTTAATTTCCCTTTGGGCACTTTTAAACCTCAGCTTTTCCTAAAATGAATTCACCATATTCATAAAAAAAAAAGGAAAACAAAAATAAAAGAGAATGAGTGAAAGAAAGAAAAAAAAGGAAGGAAAAATGAGGGGAAAGAAAAGAAAGAAAATCTTTATTGTGCTATAAACATTCGAAAAGTTGATTATAAGTAATCCTTTGAAAATCCTTATTCTGAAATAAAACTCCCATCAACTGTCAGTTGAAAAATAGTTGGTTAGAAAACCCAAAAAGGGTTTATCAATAACAAGCATAATGTAGCATGCATAATTATAATAAAAGAGTAATCATGTGAAGATAGCCATGACTGACATAATGTTAGTATGAGAGGAGTCAAACAAAGACTTTTTACAAGTTTTACAGTGATCAATAGTATGAATCATATAAATATCTGACAATTAGCAATAAGAGCATTGAGTGACAACATGGATGTTGAACACAACAAAATGGTGATCAATCATCATCAGGATTATGCAACTACCTAGTTAGGTTAAAAACTTCTAAAAAGGGAGCAGCCTAAATAAAAGAGGGAAAATAAAAAAAAGAAAAAAATGAAAGACCCAGCTAGGTTCAAAAACTTCCAAAAAGGGGATGACCTAGGCAAAAGAGGGAATATAAAAAAATTGGTTGCATTTTTATTATGAGAAGAGCATTTGATTATGTTTTGTGGTGTAAGAATGAAAGGGTTTATTGATCCTTCAATTTGGGGTGAGCTTCATCATGAGTAATAGAGTTTTTTTAACAAATTCTTTTTATCTAGGGGGCAAATAGAGGGTTGAGCATAATTTTCCTATACCAGCAAAGCATTCTATTGAGGTGACTGAGCAGGGGGCATCTATTGTCATCATTCCTATTTGATAATGAGAGGGTTTCAATTCCTACTCCATTTGAAAAAAATTGGTCTTAATAACAGTCTCAGATAGACTCAAGTTTTCAATCCAAATTCTTTAATATAATAAGGGTCAATTCCTGAAATTTTCTCTAAATAGAAAAGGCATTTGGCAAGTTCAAGATCTCTTATTTTTCGATGATTAATTCATGCATACACGAAATTGTTTTTATAAAAGTTATTTTCGAACTTCATACTTAGGCGCATTAGAATAATGCAGGCTTTCTATAAGCATTACACACACCACACAAGCATGTGTTGTTGTTGGGTTTCATGATACATAATGCAACAAAAAAAAATTTAACCATAAAACCCATAACTCGGATCTATGTAATTCGACTTAGACTAATTAAGAGGGTTTTCAAAAACTCACCAAGAGAATCTAATGGTAAGATAGTTGGAAAAAAGAGAGGGGGTTCACTCTAGTGACACCCTAGCTTGAGTTTTTCGTGTCTTCTTATTGGATTAAGACGTCACCAAAAGAATGCGCCCTCTACGATATCCACACAAACAAGATAATCCAACCAAAGTAAGTCTGCTAGAACTTTTATTGTCTCACAACATGTTTTCTCTTTATGTCATTTTCTTTTCACAAAAGAAGTGTAAGAAGAAGGAGGAGAAAAAGTGGTTTTACCTTAAACATAAACCCTAGAGAATGAGATGTATTTATAGCCATCCTTTATAGGGTTTCATACATCTCCACTTACTAAATAAATTTTGGTAAGTTTAAACTTTTTTTTCTCTTTTGATTTTAATTCTAAATTAGAATCATTTCCTATTTTTTTAGATAACTCTTACCTAAAATAAATTAGGAAATAAATAAATAAATATATATATACACTTATTTATTTAATCTTATATAGAGATAATTATTTGGATTATTAACCCAAGGCTGCTTTAGGCTTATTCTAAATTTATAACCCTATAGGTTCATATAACGTTAGTAGTGGGATTAAAATTTCCATTTTAGCCCACAAGTCATAATTGGTCTCTAGCAAGACATTATGACTACCCAAGTTATGTGATGGTCGATAATTTGACATAACCTAATACATAACTTGAACTATAGTCCTTTTATCACATTATATCCTGATTGAACATAAGGCATGGATTATGTCATCCTTATATTATTTAATCATATTGTTTCTAGATCCCAAGTAGACTAATATTGATAACTCTTTATCATTCTAGCATGGCCATGCATTTCTCTTCAGTCTAACTCATCGAGGGGCCCAATAGATATCTTCTTAAATTAACTGAGGGAAAAATTCCATCTTAACCACTTACATTCCTCACATAACTCATTCTATATCTAATCATAACCTATTTTACCATTTGGTTAAAGTATGGTGTAAGGATGTGTCAAAATATAAAACTTATCTTGAAGGAAACCTTAGTGATTTAAGGTCAGAGGACTCAACTAATACTACTATGATGAGAATTGCCTATGATAATAATCCATGCGGTATTCTCATAATGGGTCAATCCAGTACACCATTTGCCTAAATAAGTACCTATGAGTTTAACTTAATATCTCATATACATGATCAGTAAAACTTAATCATCAATTAACCTCATACTAGTCTTTATTCATTGTTATTCCCACAATAATAATCAACTAGGGATATTTAGATTAGAATTCAAGTATCACCTAAGAGTTTTACTATGAAGTCACATACTTGATGATCTTAGTAGAATTAACTAATCAAGGATAGTATTAGAATTAGCTAGTAATAATAAAAATGTCTTTTTATTATTAAAATAGAAATATGACAATGTCAAAGTATGGCCATTACATAATTGACCTAAGACATATCACTAACAGTTGTCAAATCATGTTTGAGAGTTTGTAAATATCATAACCATGCATGCATCATTTTTTATCTCTGTTTAAATGTTTTCCAAAAGTGAGCTGGCTTAAGTGCCTAAGATGTAGTTTTGCTATTATGATTTGCTTGACACCCATTAAACTCTATGGCTTGTTTATTGATTAACCTTGCCCGACTCTCGCAAAGGCTATACAATACCTTTGTTTGATTTCACCTGATGCCTGTAAGGCTAAATGGCTTATTTTGAATTAATTTTGTTTGATTGATTTTGCCTAAGGCCCTAGTAGCTATATGGCATATTTGATTATTCTCGCCTGATGCCCTAGAGGCTATATGACATGTTTTGATTGTTCTTGTCTGATGTCTCATAGGCTACATTATGCATTTCTTTAGTTTATCTCGCTAAATCCCCTCGAGGCTATATTGGCTAGTTTTAATTATTTTGCTTGATGCCCTTGAGGCTATATTGGCTTATGTTTTGCCTGATACTCCCAAGGCTATATTGGCTTATGTTTTACTCGATGCCCCTGAGGCTATATTGGCATCTTTTGATTGTTCTACCTGATGCCCTTAAGGCTATATTAGCTTGTGTTCTCCTAAATGCCCCCGAGGCTATATTGGCTTATGTTTTGTCTGATGCCCCCGAGGCTATATTGGCTTATTTTGATTATTCTGTCTAATGCTCCATAGGCTATATTGGCATGTTCAATTATCATTGTCTGATGCCTAAGGCTCCTATCTTATGCGACAAGTTTTTATTCTATTTGTACCCCGAGGTTGATTGTTCAGAACTTAAAAATTTAACCTCTTAGGTTTGTACCTTAAGGCTGATGGCTCAGATTTTATAGGAATTACCTCTCAGGTTTAAACCATGAGGCTGATGATATAAAGTTTTTAATTATTCAAGAAAATTTAACCTCTCAAGTTTGTGCCTCGAGGCTAATAGCATGAATTTTAGGAAAATGACCTCTCAAGTTGTACCCCAAGGCTAGTGGCACAGAAGTTCAAACAATCTTTTAAAGACCAAGTTATATCCTTCTTAAAAAAATTTTATGATGTGTTTTGATCTTTTGATCAAGTTTTCTTATTGAAGGATTGAAATTTCACCTTTCGAGTTAGACCCCGAAGTTGATAGTGCATAAACAGGATATTTAATTATTTTATCAGACATATGGCTTTGAAAATTTGTATTTTTCTTATAGTCATGCATTCATGCTTTTTCGTAAATCTTATTTCATTTCTTGCATTATGATTTTTGAAAAAGCAGGGGGGAAACTAGAGACATCGATTTGATTGGCCAACAAGCGAAGCCTAGTCCAAGTAAAATGAGCTTGATAGTGCAAAGTCCAGCCTCATTTTTCCTTAATGGGTTTGTAGCCCAAGAAAAGCATTCTGCTAAGACACTAAGGTGGGTAGCCTTAGTACTAAGGCAACCACCTTCAAAACTAAGGCATCGCCTTAGTATCATTATCCTTTTTTTTAATAAAATAGTTTATGGCAGACAAAAATGATAGCTCTTTTGTAAAGTTGGTGGGGAAATCTATAGAGTATGGGTCTTATGTAGAGAGTATGGGTCTTAACATTAAAAAAGAGAAAAAAAAAAAGAGTTAAATTTCTTTTAAAAAAGGAAAAAATATTCAAAAAAGAGGAGGCTCTAGTAAAAAAAGGAAAAAAAACAAAGAGAAAGAACAAGGGAGCTGAAGAGAAGGAAGGGAGAAAAGGTTGGCTTTGCATTGGTCGAGACTCATTGCTATCACTTTAAAACAATTCTGAGGGCCAAGATAGTAACCTCCATTCTTTAATTGTAGTTTTTAGTTTAATCATATTTTCTTATTTTTAAGATATTATGATTATTTTGAGTTGTTACTCATATTTTTATGATTATTTAATTCTATTATTCTTATTGTCTCTTATCATTAGGATCCATATTCAAATAAATAAATAAATAAAGATTTTGTGATTTTGTATTGTATTTGCGTGACAGTGTGCCTTATTGTAATAAGGTGTTGCCTTATTGTACAAAGGCGACACCTTACCACAATAAGACACCACTATTCATATAATTTTTTTTGCTCTAAAATTTTTCTTCTTTTAGTCATATCATTAGAAGGGCAACAAAAATATTTTCATCTATTTTATTCGCTTCCATTGGGTATGTTAGTCAAAATTTTTCATGAATTTAGTTGCATTTCATATTTTTGCATGGTTTTGCATGGCTTATCATCATTTTTTATTATTTTAGTCAAAGCCCATTTACTGTTGAGCCTATTTATTGTTAACCCATTTATTTTATTTATTTAGGCGTCACCCCTGTGTTTTGAGGCGACATCATGTCTAGAGAAGAGACATCACCATATTGTCTTTTGTGCATTTATTTAAACAATTAGTTATTTATTATGTTTTCTTTAATTTATAAGTGTTTTATATGGATTTATTCCTTTATTTTGAAGGATATTTGATTCTGATTTCTTTTAAATTTTAGTGTGTATTTTTATCATTTTAATTTGCTTTATCATATTAATTTGATTTTTAATTATTAGATCTATATTAATTTTGAAGCTTATATATTTGTCCTCATATAATTTGTGTTTTTATGTATTTTCATATTTTTATATTTCAGTTTTCTTCATACAATTATTTTATTATCTTGCTTAATTAAATATTTATGTGCTTATTGTTTTTTATTTATGTTTATTTGGTTTATGAATTAACTTTATGATTTTCTTTTGTAGGATTTTATATATTTGTGGAGGCTAATATTTTGTTATTTACACGAAATATTAGAATGATTTTTAATTATCAAATAATTATTCCCTCTTGGAAGTTTCCTTAGGTTCATTTTCTTATCTATTAAGTAATTAATATATTTTTTATTTATTATTATTTTTGCATGTAAAAGGGTTGTAACTAATTTCTCCTCCCCCCATTTCTTTACTTGTGTACTTATTTATTTATATTATTTGTGATAAATGTCATGAACTACACTAAATGCATGAAATTGGATTAATGTGCAAACTTGGATTTAATTGTAAAACATAGAAATTGAATGGAGGCAATTGCAATTTGGCATGTTAATGAAGAAAAAATTTAACAATTAAAGGTAATAAAACACAAAACACAAATGGATGTCAACTGTAAAGTTGGGTGGGCATTAAAAAGCCCACACCCAGTTTCCGAACCCAATCTCTGACGTTGGTTGATAGGGATCTAGTTGTTGTACAGTGTGTCCCACGTTTTATCCGAGTGGCAACTTCCATCTCTGACATGAGCTACAAGCCCATTTGTATTTCCTAGTAAGCCCTAAGCCCACATAGTGTCATGGTCGTCAAAAACCTGGGCGCACGCTAAACATCGTCGCCTACAATACTACTTATGTATTAATTTAAATTTACATTAATTAATATTAATATTTATTTCATATTTCTTAATACATATATAATTTGTATTATATAATAATGCTAAACTATTATACAATATTAAAATTGATTTATAGTATCAAAACTACGTAGTCTTGAATTAAATCTATGTAGCTTTGGAATTTTGTTATTATAGATAAATTGTGTTTTAATTAGTTAATACTAAAATTTATGATATCTATTATTTGTTAGTTAGAGATATTATGTTATTTATATATTAATTTAAATTTACAATACTTAATATTAGTATTTATGTAATGTTTCATATTACTTAATATATATATAGTTAGTATTATATAATAATGCTAAATTATTATACAACATTAAAATTATTTTATAATATCAAAACTACGTAGTTTTGAATTAAAACTATATAGCTTTGGAGTTTTGTCGTTATACATAAATTTTGTTTTAATTAGTTAATATTAAGATTTATGATATGTATTATTTATTAGTTAGAGATATTATGCTATTTATATATTAATTTAAATTTACATTACTTAATAGTAATATTTATTTATTACTTTAAATTTGCATTATTTAATATTAATGCTTATATATTACTTGAAAATTCAAATATTACTTAATTTTATATTTATCTAACAAAATTATTATTTGCTAAATATTTAATTAGTATTGTATAACATTTACTTATTATGAAATTAATGTTAATTTACACAAAAAAAAATATTAGCATGAGTACATAATATTGTCATAAATAATGTTTTATATTACTAACTACTAGTTTAATTAGTATTGTCTTTGTTTATATAATATTGACTTACTAAATTAAATATAATATAACGAGCCTACAAACGAACCTCTAAATGAGCCTGTAAACGAGCCTATAAATGAGCCTGTAAACGAGCCTATAAATGAGCCTCGAGCCTACAAACAAGTCTGTTCACGAACCTGACAAACAAGTTTGTTCACAAGCTTTAATGAGTCGAACTTAAGGAAACTCAGGCTCGACTCGTTTAGCTTATGAGCCTTAAAATGGAGTTTGGACTTAGCTCATTTAGCTTAACAAATGAACTCGAATGAGCTTTTACCGAGTCGAGCTCCAAGCGAATCACGAACCATTTGAATCAGTTGCACCCTTAATCATATATAATATCTAAAAAAAAGACTAAAAATTTAATACACGTTGTTAACCACCTATCTAAACCAACTAAAAGTTGTAAGTAACACTAAAGAAATTATATATATATTACAATAATACTTAAAATTTCAAGAATAATATTTAAAACAAATATATAGCAACTTCAAAATAATCTCCATAAAATCCTTCTTCATATATCACCATGATCTCCTTTATGTATTCACATGTGAACCTTTCAAGTAAAAGCAAACATTGATAGTTTATACTAGTTAAATACACTCAATAAATACATCTCAAACAAATACAATTAAAGCTTAAAAGGCTAGATGTACCTCAAACAAACATATAGCTGCATCAACATCTATAGATTTTTCCTTGATTAGACTTATTCGTGAATTTTTAGGGGATAAAACATTAACAATAGTAGGGTCTGCCATACTATACAACATGACAAAAAAAAACTAAGGCAGATTTATAGAATAGAGCATATTTTAATTATGGCAATTCAGATTAAGCAAATTTTAAATATGATAATTAAAAAAAATTATGTCAGGCATTCAAGTTGCATAACATTCAAAAATTAAAAACTTTGACCAAGAATGAATAACATTAATTTGTTGTGTAATTGAATACCTAAGAGTAGCCACTTCATACAGAATAAAGTGACCACTTCAAGAGTTTCCCTCCTAAAATCATGAAGGCTTGATTGATGGCTAGGTAAGAGGAGATTCTCCATTATATATACACATTCTATAGAACAAATTAAATAATGGATGCAAAAAAGTAATCAATTTATAGCAATAACAAAATTACTAACACTTGTTGTGACAATAATACCAAATGAGAAAATGTACAATCACATAACTACATTAGACAAAGGCAAAAAACATGACTATAGATTTACATCTCATATTGTAGATTGCAAAAGACTATATGTCTAAATTTCATGTAAAAAACTATATGCCTAAATTTCATAAATTAAAAATAAAAAAAATAAAGGTAATTACATGGGATAGAAGGAGGAGAAGGTTACTGACCTGCCACTTCTGCCCTCTACGATAAGCAAGAAGGTAAGATAGCTCGAAAATGAGTGGCTTGAAAGCTTATTTTGCTAAGATCAATCCAATACCAAAATGGGTAGAGAAGAAAAGAAATTAAGAGAATTAATTAATGAAGATCTTAAAGAAAGTTGATTAATGGTTAAAGGGAACAATTAAAATAACCATAATAATTAAATCCAAATTGCCTTATTTAATACTATATGAGAGTTATGATTGGAGCAGGCAGCTGTTGTTGTAGAAAATGATGAACTATCGATAGCGGGTAATGGCTTGAAAATGAGTGGCAAGGACTACAGAAGTTGAAAAAGAAAATGATAAACTATTGAAGTTGTTGAAATAGGTACTGCTTACAAAAGCAACAGAAGTAAGGAACAAAGAAGATGATGAATGTTGAGAAGATGACAAAGAAAAAGTGGGTTGATGGTATTGGTTAAATAAGGGCGACAAATGGTAAAGGGTAATGGTGTCAGCTGCTGAAGTGAGGTAAGGTCATGAGGGGTGATTATATATGTTGCTGAGGGTTGAAGGAAGGAAATTGAAATTGAGAAAAATGAGAATTAGGGTAGGTTAAAGGGTTATATTAGGGTTAACAAAACTATATAGTTTTAGAGTTTTGTTGTTATAGATAAATTGTGTTTCACTACAAGCAAAATGCTTTATAGTAACAGCTGTAAAATGTTGTTATAAATTTGAAAAAATGTCATTTTACACTTGTACCAACACTTCTTGCAAACGTCACTTAATTGGGTGTCGCTACGTATCAAAGCTACATTTTTTCTAAGTGTTGGTATATACTTTTAACATCATTTTTAACACCACTTATTTTTTCATTTTTTAAGTATCACTCTAATTAGTTAAAACAACATTTATAAAAATGAAAAAAAAATTGCATTGAATTTATTTAAAGTGGTTCACTGCAACAATTATAAAATATTGCTTGAAGATTATACAGTAACATTTGTTTAGTGTTATTTAAAGAACATTCACAATTGTCATTACTATGCTTTTATATTGACATTTGAAATGCTTTTTTATATAAACATTTTTTAATTTTAAATTTTTGTTTCATAAATTTCATATTACACACACATACTTTCAAAACTATAGGAAATTACAAATAATTGCATACATTTAATTTTACATTATTTGATAAGTGTCAATGTGCATTATCCATTAAATATAAATACAAGATATTGATAACTCCTACCAAAGTATCCACCCAATCAAAACAACAAAATATGCCTAGCCATAAATTAAAAGTGTTTGATTATATGTAGAAAGAATTTGAGATCATGAATGTTTATGTCCAAAAAGATATGTTGCAAATGTCCTTTGCTTGATACATGTTTACACTTATAATTTAAACACCGAATTTTGAAATTAAAATATTCAATAATATATATATAATTGTAGCATAAAAATTACAAGCCTATAGTATATAAAACAAGAAATAATTTTGAAAATTAGACCACTAAATTATGGAAAGAAAAAGAAATATAGCATAAAAACTGCACAATATGAATCAAGGAGATGAGTCAGTGCAAATTTCTAATTAAGTTGTTAATTTGAGCCTATTCTTAGGCAATTTAAAAAGATATATTGAAAACATAAATATATACATCGCTTCAATAGTTGACTTAAGTAGTTACAAAAAACACATATATACACACACACACACCACCCTTAATATTAGGGTAAGAGAATACTTGAAAAGGACTAATAAAAAGAATAAAAATTGTAAATGGTGTAGAATATGCCATCATTTCCTTCAGCTTTTATAAAGCTAACTCTGGATTGAAAAAATCAATTACATGACTGCCAAGAGAATTTCAATATAAATGTAACATGAATGCATTTAAAAGGCAGACTATGCGATGATTAAATCCTACTCATACACTTAAGAATAGTATTACTACTATCTCTACCAATGCCTCAATCAATTAATGAAGGAAAAATATGATAATTAATGTAGAAAAAGAAATGATTGGAAACTGAATAATATTGATACATCATTGGTGTAAAACATGTCATCAATTCAATCAAACACTTTTGGCAATGGTAAAAAGTTATTCCAAAATCTTTTTCTCACTGATGCATGGCATGTATTTATTTAGAAAACTAATTCTCTCATTGAAATATCAACTAATTCACAATTGCTACTACCAGTTACATACATGACTTGACATGAAATACAAACATATACATATTTTTATAAACAATTGAGAGTGAATACATATCATCAGAAGACAAAAATTGATGACATGATGCAAGATATAAAATTTAAGGAACCAGGGGTTCAGAATCAAAAGACATGGTGGACTCTATTTGAATAAGACATGAAGAAACATCAAAGATACCTTAAAGAGATTCAGGTTTTTCTGGAAAAGGATAATTTTCTTTAATAAATTACAGCAAAAGTTCTTGAGGTCTTAAGATAAAATTATCAAGTTCAAGGCCTTAAGAATGCAAGACATACTAGAAAGTAAGAACAAAAATATATTCAAAGAGAATCATGGCCATGTTTCTTGCTTTGCTTTGTTACTATTTGTATGGTATTTATAATCTGTTAGTTATGTTGCAAGTTTCCATGAAAATATGTTTAAGAACCATTAACCATTATTGTAATAAAGCAATTATTTCAAATAAACACTTTTAAGAAGTAGATAAAAATAAATACCTTAGGAACTAATGGAATCAACTTAAATATGCTATTGCAAAATTCGTCATCACCATCAATAAACTATTGCAAGAGGGACCCAGGTATCAATTCCTTTGTTACAAAGTAAAATACCATACTATAATGTATTAAGCCAAGAACCTATAGAGAGTATAAAATGTAATTTGTCCTCCAAATACAATTGAAATCCATGCTACTTAAATGAAACAAACTTACTTATAGATTAAAAATCACAGAGAAAAGCGCTTTCTCTGAAGCAACTTGCAGCAATTAATATACATCCATTAAATTATTCGACCAACAAAATTAATCATTACAATCATAAAAAACCTTTGAAAGACTGCTAAAGATATTAAATTACATCTAACAATCCTTAGGTTATGATTAGCCATACAAAATAATGTTTTACTCAATCATGTGATGTGTTATTTAACATAAAGCCTATAAATGTAGATAATTTATGGCATATAATATCATACATTTACAGTAAGAAATAAACCTAGTGATTCTTAAAATAGAATCAAAGTAATGATGACCAAAGAAAGAATGAGGACATCCAAAACACACAAGACTTCCAATATATGCATTAGAAAGAAAAAAGAAAGCACATGTGGGCTATAAAACAAGCCTAATTTTAGGTTTGGTTCAAGTGTCCAAAGATAATAGCAATTTACAAATAGCACCAATCTTTCACCCAATGCAAAAAAGTAATATAAATGTAATTTTTAGGAAAAGAAAAGAAGAAAAAGTTTGAAAGCACATAACCAGTAATCAAAAAGAAAAACTGTGCAACAACATAATCTTACATGTGCTGCACAACCTTGACACATGCCAACATGGTCCATTCTTTTTGTGTCTTTGAACTAATCAACAATAATAAGGTCCAATAAATGTTTTCCTATAGGGATCGAAGGATTGCCAATCTCCCTACAGCAAAGATCCAACCAATGAGTTCCAAATAATGCAATAGAGTGGCCATCAAGTAGAAAAAGCTAAATGGTGGCATCGCATGCATCATCATCTCATCGTGGTGGTGTTTCATGAGGATGCTAAAATTAATCAACCTAAACAATAATGGAGAAATAATTTTAACTATAAAAATCTTCAAAAAAAATGATGTGGCGGTGGCGTTTTTTTGATTAGAAAACCACAGAACAGATATGGAGTTAGTGGAGCCACAACTGTTGTTGAGAATGCCAACATATATATATACACGCCCAAGTGTACACATACACATGTGTGAGTGTGTGTGTATATTGTTCTAGGTTTTCCTATATAACTAGTTTAAAAAATTTCAACATTTCTCTACAAATTATCTTCTCAACCTATATGTTCTAATACTATAATAAAGATGCATGCATGAAAAATAGACAAACTGCTAAATGATAGACAAAAAAAAATTCACAGTATAAATTAAAATTTCACAAAACAAAATTAATATAACTATGAATAATTAATTCATATAAACATTCAGATCACGAATCAAAATATAAAAAGAGTAAGAGAACTTACAGAGAGATAACTTTCTACTCACAAATATAATAAAAACTTACAGTAATTTTATTCATATGTTTTTCTTACATTATCTACATTACAAACTCACACACATATATATAAGAGTAGTCCTAGCATATCTAAGTTTCTACATGTCTTTACATCTATTTTTTGATTGTCATATTCAAACTTTTTGACACATAAGCATTGCTACTAATTTAATTTTTTTACAGCTAAGGTTTTTTGACTACTAATTTTCTTTCTTTCTTTTTTGGTACAATACTTGGCACTATATCTTTTTAGTAAAACACTTGTCATTATTTTATATTTTACATCCTTACAATACCTTTTTTTCTTACATAGGCAATACTAATTTTTTGACAGTTGTGTCTGCTACTGGCATGTTCTTCTTATAAAAAGTACAATAATGAAATTCTTCTGATATCATAAGTCTACAATACTGTCTACATGCTTCTTCTGAGGCTATAACATTTTCTTTTACAAAAGATTGGTACCATGCTTCTATCTTCTTTAGTCTATTCTTCTGTTCTTGACTGTTTTAGAATAAATAAGATTTTTGATGTTTGTCAAAGTAGTACTCCTAATGGCTAGGCTCTATGGCCATCTTTAGTTTTTATCCTGGTGATCTCTTTCAAATACTAGAATTGTTTGATAAAATCTCATATATATCTGCTTATTTTTTACTAAATTCTGGAACCTCTTTGTTGATGTTGAATAAATATTGGTAATTGACTAAGTTCTTCATGACTAAGGCTTGGATAAATATAATGAAGAAGCCCATAATTATAAAAATTTCATACTATGTTTGGATTTACAGTTTGGTGAATAGTAACTTTGTTAAAATTCTTCCAACATGCTAAATTCATCCAAGAAATATTGGATTTTGGTCCTGAAATATATTGGATCAAAGTATAAAATTTTTTAAAATAATTATTCTTGTGGCAAGTGACTGTTATAAACAAATCACGCTTTGGTTCTTCTTTAACATTTTCTAAGTAACTTGGTCTAATATTACACTAAGAAATTCTTTTTTCTAATTTTTCTTCTTTGGATGCAATATTTTCTTCTAATTTGGATTTACCTCTTTTTTCTTCTATGGATATGTTTTCTTTCTACTCCTGCTTAGTACTATTTTCAGCTATTATGGTGAATTCTTCTTTAAAATCAAATTTCCAATAAGTTAGTTCTGATATAAGTTGTTTCAGCTTTTCATTTTCTGACAATAATTAGTTCAACTTTTGTTCTAATGCTAGATGTTTATCAAGAAACTAGTCCATCTGAAATAATATTATTGTTAGTTCTAGATAATAAATTAGCAAGAAAATTCTTTCTACCTTTTATATATTTAGTACTATAAGCATAATCTGATACATAAGATTGTCATTTTAAAAGTCTTTTATTAAGATTATTAGCTGGTATTCTTTTTAACTAAGATATTATTGTTTTATTATCAGTTTCTATAATAAATTTAGATTCACAAATCATTAATTCAAAGTTTTTTATTGCTTTTATTACTACTAACTTTTCTTTCTCATTTGAGGAATTATTTTGTTCAGCTTTATTAAAAGTTCATGAATTATATTCACAAAATTTTGGATCTTTGTCTATTTATTTAAAAGTTAAAGTTGTTTCTCATCCTATGTCACTTGCATCTGTTCTTACTACCCATTTACATGGTCCTGTTGATAGTGATAAGGGTGAAATATTTTTATAGATTTCTTTTATCCTTTTTATGAGTAATTCATCTTTCTCTATCCAATATAATTTTTTATTCTTTTTCAATTTTTTTATTAAAACTAGTCAAAATATAAAATAAATTTGGAATATATTATATACACAAATTTAATAATCCTAATAATGATTGTAATTTTCTTTTTTCTGTTATTTTTTAGGAAATTCTAATAATTTATGGGCTATGTGGGGTTGTAATTTAATTTCTTTATTATTAATTATTGATCCTAAAAATTTTATTTTTGTTTTAGCAATTTTACTCTTTCCTTTTCCTAAAACTAATATTTTTTCTTCACATCTTTCTTTAAATAATAATAAATGTCTAAAATGTTCTTTTAATATATTAGAAAATATTAAAATATCATTAATATATACTAAAGTAAATTCTTTTAATGGTTCTATTATTTCATTAGTAAATTTCTAAAATTCAGCAGGACTATTTAAGTATCCAAATGGTAAAACATTTATTTCATATAAACCATTAGGTGTGATAAATGTTGTCCAATGTTTATCTTTTTCTTCTAATTTACAATGTTAAAATCCTGATTTTAAATCAAAAGTGGAAAATTATGTTTTATTTTCTAATTTTCTAAATAACACTTGTTTATTTGGTATTAGATAAGAATATCTATTACATAGATTATTAAGTGGTTTATAATAGATGACTAATCTAGTTTTTCCTCTTTTTTGTGTAGAGTGTTTATTTACTATAAAAGCACTGCAACTATGTTAACTAGTAGAGGGACTAAAAAATCTTTTTTCCAACATTTCTTGAATATGAATTTCATATTCTTTTAATGTTATTGGTGTTGCTTTTATTTGTTTTCCCTTTATAATTTTATTTTTATTTTCTTCCTTAATTCTTATTGGTATAATTGTTTTATGTTTTTTTTTCCATTTTCCTAAGGGGTTTTCTCCTTCTAAATTATTTATTTTTTCTACTATTCTATTTGTGTTTGGTATACTTTTATACCATAGTTTAATTCTAAAGTTGTGTTTTCTATAATATTATCTTTGTTTTCTTTTTATTTTTCTTGCTGCATTATATGGACTCCACCATACATCCAATAGCGTTGTTGAGAAATAATTAATCTCTATATTTTTATCTTATGGCCACATAATATATGAAATTCATAATACTAAGGATAAATACACCTAGGATTATGAATATAAAAAAATGAGTTTCTTAATACTAAGGGATATTTATAATTAAATTCAAATAGTAAGAGTTTTTTAAATATTTTTGTTGCTATCTCAGTGGGTGTGTTTGTTGCTACTTTATTAATAATATAAGTAGTTTTTCTTATTCTAGACAATTTAAAAGGAATTTTTAAATTTGTCCATTTTTTTACTAATTCTGTTTTTCCTAAAGTAATTTGAGATCCTGTACTACTAATATTATAGTTGTTTTATTATTTAATTTAACTAATATAAAACTTGTAAAATTAGTTGTAAGGTTTCTCTTGTGATATTGGTATTGAAATTTTCTTCTCTTTATATGTTATATTTATATCTATAGATGTTATTATAAAAGGTTTCCCAGATTTTAAAAAATTTATTCTTAATAATACTTTTGCTATCTGATTATATTGTATTTTGTGTAGCTTTAAATGTATTTTTCCTTGATCTAAATCTAGGATTATAATTACTGATTTATAAAGTGTATATTCTTCAGTCTGATATATATATGTATAAAGTTCTCTTAAAATTTGTATTTCATCTTCTGAGTCTAATAATGATTCATGTATATGAGAAACACATGATTTTGTATCTATTAGTATTGGTATCTATTCATTTTTTATTTTTGCTTCTATATACATTTGGTGGTCTTGTCTTTCTAATGTCTTTCAATCTAGTTATAATAGATGATAAAATGAGACATAATTTAGGAGATAGTATAATAGCAGAATTAAACACAAATTTATGTTATAATAAAGTTGCTATAAATATATTTCTAAACTTTAGCCTTAGTCTTAAAATATATATCAAGCATTAAAAATATATTATAAACTTTTTAGAGTAAAAGCACCCCCAAGAAGTAAATTGATTAGTCTAAAGATAAAAACGTAATATGCAATTACCACTAAACATGAAATTTATAATAATAAGATATTAACAAGTTATGAAGTACTATCAATATTTAAAGAATTAATAGAATATAGACTTAGAGAGAAAACTAATATTTATAATTATCCTGAAAATTATACTATAGAATTTTATAATATTAAAGAATTAGGAAAACCTAAGAAGAATAAAAATATACATAAGAATTATAATGAACTACAAAGATCACTAACAATAAGAAGAAGAAATATATCTGGAGAACTTAGTACTAGTAACAACCAAATAACAATAATAAATCATATTATAGACACCATATTAAAAAGACAAGACCACCAAATGTATGTAGAAGCAAAAATTAGAAATGAACAGATACCAATACTAATAGATATAGGATCATGTGCTTCTTATATACATGAATAATTACTAAACTCAGAAGATGAAATACAAATTTTAAGAGAACCGTATACATATATATATCAGAATAAAGTATATACATTTTATGAATCAGTAATTATAATCCTAGATTTAGATCAAGTAAAAATACCTTTAAAGCTACATAAAATACAATATAATGAGATAGCAAAAGTATTATTAGGAATAGATTTTGTAGAATTTGTAAAACCTTTTACAATAACATCTACACATATAAATATAACATATAAAGGGAAGAAAATTTCAATACCAATATCACAAAAGAACCCTTACAACTAATTTTACAATTTTTATATTAGTCAAATTAAATAATAAAACAACTCTAATATTAGTAGATACAGGATCTCAACTTTAGGAAAAACAAAATTAGTAAAAAATTGGACAAATTTAAAAATTCCTTTTAAATTTTTTAGAATAGGAAAAACTACTTATATTATTAATAGAGTAGCAACAAATACACATATTGGGATAGCAACAAAAATATTAAAAATACCCTTAATACTTGAATTTAATCATAAATATCTCTTAATATTAGAAAAATAATTTTTTTATATTCATAGTCATTGGTGTATTTATCCTCAGTATTATGAATTTCATATATTATGTGGTCATAAGATAAAAATACAGAGATTAACTAGTTCTCAACTACGCCATTGATGTATGGTGGGGTCCATATAATAAAAAAAGAAAACAAAGATAATATTATAGAAAACACAACTTTATAATAAAAATGTGGTATAGAAGTATACCAAACACAAATAGAAAGTAGAATGATAGAAAAAATAAATAATTTAAAAGGAAAAAACTCCTTAGAAAAATGGGAAAACATAGGACAATTATATCAATAAGAATTAAGGAAGAAAATAAAAATAAAATTATAAAAGGAAAACAAATAAAAGCAACAACAATAACATTAAAATAATATGAAATTCATGTTCAATAAATATTGGAAAAAGGATTTTGTAGTCCCTCTACTAGTTAACATAGTTGCAGTGCCTTTAGAGTAAATAGACACTCTGAACAAAAAAGAGAAAAAACTAAATTAGTCATAAATTATATCACTAAATAAACTATGTAATAGATATTCTTATCCAATACCAAATAAACATGTATTATTTAGAAAATTACAAAATAAAAAATATTTTTCCACTTTTGATTTAAAATCAAGATTTTACCAACAACATTTATCACACCTAAAGGTTTATATGAAATGAATGTTTTATCATTTGGATACTTAAATAGTCCTGCTGAATTTCAAAAATTTACTAATGAAATAATAGAACCATTAAAAGAATTTACTTTAATATATATTGATGATATTTGGATATTTTCTAATACATCATAAGAACATTTTAGACACATTATTATTTGCAGAAAGATGTGAAGAAAAAAATTAGTTTTAGGAAAAGAAAAGAGAAAAATTACTAAAATATCAATAACTAATAATAAAGGAATTAAATTACAACCTCACATAGCCTAGAAATTATTAGAATTTCCTACAAAAATGACTACAAACATTATTAGGATTATTAAATGTGTGTAAAGAATATATTCCAAATTTATCTTATATTTTGACTAGTTTTAATAAAAAAAAATTGAAAAAGAAGAAAAATTAGATTGGAAAAAGAAAGATGAATTATTAGTAAAAAAGATAAAAGAAAACTATAAAAAGATTCCACCCATATCACTACCAAGAAGATCATATGAATGGATAGTAACAACGAATTCAAGTGACATAGGATGAGAAGTAACTTTAACTTTTAAAGAAAAAGACAAAACAAATATAATTCAAGAACATTTAATAAAGCTTAACAAAATTATTCTTCAAATGAGAAAAAAATGTTAGCATTAATAAAGGCAATAAAAAGTTTTGAATTAATGATTTGTGAATCTGAATTATTATAGAAATTAATATTAGAACAGTAATATCTTGGTTTAAAAGAATATCAGCTAATAATCTTAATAAAAAGATTTTAAAATGGCAATCATATTTATCAGATTATGCTTATAGTACTAAATATATAGAAGGTAAAAACATTTTTCTTATTGATTTCTTATCTAGAACTAACAATAATATTATTTCAGATGGACTAGTTTCTTGATAAACATCTAGCATTAAAATAAAAGTTGAGCCAATTATTGTCAGAGAATGAAAAGCTGAAGCAGCATGTATCAGAACTAACTTATGAGAAATCTGATTCTGAAGAAGATTTTACATAATAGTAGAAAACAGTACAATGCAAGGAGTAGGAAGAAAACATATCCAAAGAAGAAGAAAGAGGTAAATCCAAATTAAAAGAAAATATTAAATCCAAAGAAGAAGAATTAGAAAAAAAATTTCTCAGTATAGTATTGGACTAAGTTACTTAGAAAAAGTTAAAGAAGAACCAAAGGGTGATTCATTTATAACAGTCACTCGCCACATGAATCATTATTTCAAAAATTTTTATACTTTGATCTAATATATTTTAGGACCAGAATCCAATATTCCTTGGATGAATTTAGCATATTGGAAGAATTTTAACAATGTTACTATTTACTAAACTGTAAATCCGAACACAGTACATAATTTTTATGATTATGGACTTCTTCATTGTATTTATCCAAGCCTTAGTCATGAAAAACTTAGTCAATTACCAGTATTTACCTAATAATCAATAAAAAGGTTCCATAATTTAGTAAAAAATAAGCATATATATATGAGATTTTATCAAATAATTCCAAAATTTGGAAGAGTTCAGTCGTAGTGCCAGCTAATGACTGTACTTAAATTTGGAACAACTCAAGACCATTGATAATGGAGGAACAAACTGAAGAAATCACAAAGGAAGAACTTTGGAACATTAAACCTTTTATTAAAGCTATTAGAATGAAAGTGATTTATAAAGAACTAAAGATGGCCATAGAGTCTAGCCATTGGGAATACTACTTCAATAGTAGAAATCTCATTTATTCCAGAAGTAGCCAATAATAGATGAATAGACCAAAGAAGATAAAAGCATGGTACATATCTTTTGTAGAAGGAAAAGTTATGGCTCCAGACAAAGCATGTAGACAGTATTGTAGACTAATGATGTCAGAAGAAAAATATTATTGTACTTTTTATAAGAAGAACATGCTAGTATGTTATGACCCGAACCCAGGGGCACGTGATCGACACTAGGGAATGGGAAAGTATAAAGCTACCGAATCTCGTAGTAAGCCTTAAAAGAAAAACGTGGAATATTTAAACTTTGAAACCTTATAATAAATAATTAATTCATAATACACATTATCAAACTGATTTTTCTCAATATAATTTAAACCATAATATCATAGTGCATAAATTAAATAAACATCAGTTATACAAATAATATCTCAGTACATAAATTATAAATACATGAATGCAGTTATATAGTTTTCTCTACTGCAGTACACGAATATAAATACAACGCAACTAAGTAGACCTACGTAGAATAGCCGGTGACGAAGCTACACGACGAAGAGAAGTAGGCCTAACAGAAAAATCCCAAACTCTTGAAAAAAAATAAATTAAGGGGAGTCAGACCTCACTGAGGAAGTTAATAAAGAAATGAATGCGGTTTGAAAATCTCATTAAAAATAAATTTTTATGGAAATATAATATAATTATAATTTTATTTAAACCATTTGATACACATATAATAAATCCATTTTTTCAAAGGGAAGAAATAAATATTTAAATGCCTTTTTAAAACATTTCAGTAAAAAAAAATTTGGTAGAATCCTAACTTCTAGAGTTTCTAAAGAAGACTCGATTCGAACTCAGAATAACAATTTTTTTAGGATTGACCCGATGTCACATTTTACGAGAAATCTACCAGAAATTCGACAGAGTTTTATTTATAAAACAGACATCCCTCTACTGAAGTAAGGTCAATCCTGCAAGTAAACACACTTCAAAATTTCACAGTGACACAATACCTTGGGTTGGGATCCTAAACTACAAAATTCTCAATCGACGTTCACAAAAATACAAATAAGCAAATATTAAATATTAATATAGTAAAATCACCAAAAACTATAAAAATTAATAATAAATCATAATATAATTTATTAAATTTTTGAAACACTAAATAAAATTATTTTCCACCATAATTTAATAAAATTTCAAATAATAATATAATATTAATAAAAACCTAACTTTCCAAATATTCAACGTAATATAGTCAAATTCAAACTATAATTGCCCAAATAGTTTAAATATACTATAATATTAATTAAAAACTCATTTAAACCACAAAACAATAAATAATTAAATTTTTAATAAATTTTCAAAAATAGTTAGTATTAATTAACTAAAAATAATAAATAATTTATAAAAATTATTTTAATACCACATTTTATCTCAAAATTAACTAAAACATAGTATTTAATTATAATATCAACAAAAACATACCATTTAGCTATCATTTCAAAATTCACATAATAATAATAATTTCGTAAAAAATTAAATAAATTATCAAAAATTATTTTATCACTACTAAAATTACTAACATAATATACTAACACTAATTTACTCAAATATTCAACCAAAAATAATTAATTAATAACATTAACAAAATCTACATAAGACTTAAAATACCCAAATTAATATGCAAAAATTCCATAAAATCAATTTAATTAATCTAAATAAATTTTTATATACTCTTAACCAAAATTAACCCCAAATAATTTAGATCAACTAATATATGTATAGATCAATCCAAAAATTAACCAAATAATTAAAATAAATTCTGCAAAATTAACAAATATAATAAAAATCAACCAAAAATCAAATCAACACAAAAAAAAACTAAATCAACTAACAAACAACCTAAAATAACTAAAAATCAACCTGACAACTAACTAAAATCAACTACCTAACCACCAAGATCAACTAGAAATCAACTACAACAACTTAAAATTAATTAACCTAAACTCACCTAAACTAAGCCAAGATTAAGGAGAAGAAGGCTGCTGCTATTCCTGCTACTACTTCTGATGTTGCTTCTTTGCACGTGTCGTTGCTGCTGGCGTTGCTTCTCTGCACGTTGTTGTTGTTGCTGCTGGCGCGAGGAAGGAGGAAGAGAATGTTGCTGTGTAGGGACAACAAGGAGGAGAAGAAGCAGCTGATGGTGAGGAAGATGATGGTGTGGGTGAGTCTGAACCAAGTAGAACAGAGAGGCATAAGGAGAGAAGCAGAAAAAAAAGGGGGAAGGAAGAAGTGCCTCTTTTGACCAACTATTTGGTCTGAAAACACTAATTTATATACATATATTTATAATAGTTTAAGTAATGTACACACACACACACACACACACATATACAACAATAATAATAATAATACTAACTCTAGTAAAATAATGCTATAAATAAATATTTGGACAATTAAAATAATAAAATATATGGATAAAATAAAAATGATGTAAAAACAATATTAATAATAGCTCTCAATAAAATTTTAAATTTAGTACTTAAATATAATAATTTTAATATCACAATTATAACAATATAAAATAAAGATAATTAATATTGTTGAAAACCTCTCTCTCTCTCTCTCTCTCTCTCTCTATATATATATATATATATATATATATATATATATATATATATATATATATATATATATATATATATATATATAATAGTTTAAAAATATTCAGGTTATTACATAGTAGCAAACACATCTGTCAAAAAATTTGATCACCTATGTAAAAAAAAGTGTTGTAAGGATGTAAAATATAAAATAGTGACAAATATTGTATCAAAAAAGGTGTAGTGTCAAGTATTATACCAAAAGGAAAAGAAAAAAAATTAGTAGTCAAAAAGTCTAGTTTAGGTGTAGAAAAATTAACTTAATAGCAATGCTTATGTGTCCAAAAGTTTGAATATGACAATAAAAAAATAAATGTAGAATCATGTAGAAACTTAGATATTTTAGGAGTAGTCTTCTATATAAATGAGTTTGTAACGTAGAGAATGTAAGAAAAATATATAAGAATAAAATTACTATGAGTTTTTATATTTGTAAGTAGAAAGCTATCTCTCTCTATAAGTTGTCTTAGTTTTTTTATATTTTTTGATCCATGGTTTGAATGTTTGTATGAATTAATTATTCACAGTCATATTAATTATACTTTGTGAAATTTTGATTTATACTGTGAATTATATTAATTGTGAGTAGAGAACTTAAAAATTACTATAAGACGAATAAATTGTACCAAGCCATTTATATTAAGAATTTTGTTCATACAATTATATTAATTTCTTTTTTATGAGAAAAATATTCAGAAATTTTTAGCGTTTTTCTTTTTTACTACTAATTTTCTTTCTTTTCCATTTGGTACAATACTTGGCACTGCACCTTTTTTTAGTACAACACTTGTCGCTATTTTATATTTTACATCCTTACAACACTTTTTTTTTACATATGTAATACTAATTTTTTGATAGTTGTGTCTGTTATTGGCATGTTCTTTTTACAAAAAGTACAATAATGTTTTTCATCTGATATCATTAGTCTACAGTACTATCTACGTGCTTCGTCTGAGGCCATAACTTTTCCTTCTACAAAAGATTTGTACCATACTTTTATCATCTTTGGTTTATTCATCTGCTCTTGGTTGCTTCTGGAATAGATAAGATTTCTGTTGTTGAAGTAGTATTCCCAATGGCTAAACTCTATGGTCATCTTTAGTTCTTCATAAATCACTTTCATGCTAATAGCTTTAGTAAAAGGTATATTGTTCCAAAGTTCATCCTCTATGATTTCTTTAGTTTGTTCGTCCATCATGAATTGTTCTTAAGTTGTTCCAAATTTAAATATTGTCATTGGCTAGCATTAGGACTGATCTCTTCCGAATTTTGGAATTGTTTGATAAAATCTCATATATATCTGCTTATTTTTTACTAAATTCTGGAACCTTATTGCTGATTGTTAGATACATGCTAGTAATTAACTAAGTTCTTCATGATTAAAGCTTCAATAAATGCAATGAAGAAACTCATAATCATAAAAATTTCGTATTGTGTTTAGATTTACAGTTTGGTAAATAAAAACTTTTACAATATATGCTTTAATGTAAAAATAATATGCATTTTCAATGCTAAAATCATATAATGAGTAATATATTATTCAACTAACTACAATAAATTCACAAAAAAATAAAATTTAGATGTATTTTTAATTTAATTATGAATAAAAAGAAATATTTTTAAAATAAAGTTACTATAATGACTCTATATTTTAAATTATAAAAAATTATTTTGAGATATGCAGTGTTAATAATATTATAAATTTCTATTTATTATAATTATTTTATTGAGATTTAAAAGTTAGTTTATTGTTAAGTATTATTTATTTGTTTAATAATATTATTATTTTTATTAAATTGTGACTAGTGTAAATTTAGTATATTATTATATTTTAATATTGTAGTAAATTTTTATTTAGTCTAAAGTTATTTTATATGCATGTGTGCGTATTGTGCATGTGTTGTGTATATGTATGTATATATATGTGTGTGTTAAATTATTAGTTTATATATATATATATGAAAAGAAAGTCAAAAAGCATTTTCAGGCAATCCTTTCCCTTCCACGTTCTTTTTTTTTTTTTTTGTCTTTTCTTCTTCTGCTTCTTCTCTCCTTTTGCCATTGACATTCTGCTAGCACCACCCAAAGCCTTTCAACGTCACTAGCCACCACTTGACCACCACCCAAGATCACCACTTCCTCCCCTCACCTTCCTACCACCGCCAAACGCCTTGGAGTTGTCGGAATATGAGTGTTGCTGAAAGTTGCTACAGTAGCTCCGGTAAGAATCAGGCCACCTTAGCTCATGATGTTGGGTTCTTTGGACTCCTTGAGCTCCGGGAAAGCCATTTTCAAGCTTGGTTTAAGCTTAAATCCCTCCGTTTGTAAGTTATCTCTAAGTTTTAGTTTATGCATATTAGGGTTTTTTTTTTAGCTTGAGTTTGTGTGTTTCATGTTAATTTCTTTTACAAATGTTTTTATATGCATCTTAAGCTTCTCAAATATATTTTTAGTTTATTTTTCTGAATTTATTTTTGTATAATTATTGTATTTTTTATAATTAAAATGAATTTTTATTAATTATGTGTTTTATATGTTTTGTCACAACCCGAACCTAGGGGGCATGTGACCTGTAGATGGTGGGGTTTAATGCACGTCTAAGATTTTAGTAACCGCATCACTGTTTGAGCTAAGGGCTCTAGAGAACACACTAACCACTATCACAAAGACATGGCGTGGAGATGAGGAGTCGCCACCCAGGGTAATATTTGGGACAAATTGAAAAGGTGGTACTCGATTCCCTAAAAGAAAGCTAGTACCACAACCAGGAGATTCTGGATACAGAATACCAACTTCTTTCAGTTTTGTATTCATTTAGAATTATTTTATGAATTACTATCTTATCCTCTATTTACATGCAATTTCATATAAACCCAAAATAATAAACTCCAAGGCACGCTAGTCATGAAATATACAAGTAAATAATGCATTCAATAAATCACATATCCCCTAAGTTAGTCTAATCTACATGGATTTTAAATAAATGAGCTAAAGTCTACATGTTTTAAATTATAAGTGAGCCTAAAGACCTAATTCCTTTTGATTTTAATCAAATGAACTTAAGTCTACTAATTTTAGTTCTAAATATGGGCCTAAATCTACAAATTATGAAATATTTAAATTAATGGGCCTAAGTCTATATGTTATAAAGGTATTTAAATTAATGGGCCTAAATCTACATATTATGAAAGAAGGCTTTAATTAAATGAGCTAAGTCTAAATTAATTAAATTAAATTAAATTAAGTGGGCCTATGTCTAATTAATTAAATGGGCCTAAAGGTATTTCTAACCTAAAATCTAATTAATTTTGGACCTAAAAATATATTTTAATTAATTAAACCTAATTCATTATTAAGTGATATGGGCTAAAGTAGACAAATCAAAATCTAAAATGGGTTTAAGGCCCAAAACACACAAAAATAATAACTAAAACCCAAAAACACTAAAAACATCAAAGAGACAATTAAATAAGATCAAACAAATAATTATTAATCCTTACTAAAATCCTAATTTTATTAACATGCAACCTAAATTAATCTACTTCCTCCATTTATTTTAAATGATTACCAAATTGAAACCTAATTTTACTAACCAATTTAATCAAAATAAACATGCAACCACACATATAATTTTAGTACTCCCACTATTGGGGCTATTACATTAGTTCATAAAATAATTACTAAAATAAAAAGCAATAAATAAAATAAAATAAAATAAAACCCTAGAAACTAAGTCTCTACGAGGCTTTATCCATAGTCTTCCACAGACTTCTTATGAAATTCACTCCTCCCACATGATCATCATACATTTTCCTCCATAATCACCAAAAAAATAAAATAAAATAAAATTAATGAATAAATTATAATAATAACTCAAAAGAATAATAATAAAAATAATAATGTAAAATAATCAAATAAATAAATAAAAAATAGAAGAAAATGATATGCTTATGGATGATTTAGGGTGCTCCTCAGATTGGTAGTTCACCGTTCTTGACAAATCTTCGAATCTTTTTCTTCAAAAATTCTTCATGAGTCTTGAATTAAATGTGGAATCAAAAAGAATTTTTTTTTATTAAAATAAATATAAGAAGAGTAAAATCACAATTTTCTCTCTTCTCCTCTCCTTCTTTTCTACGCTCCTCCTCTTTTTTTTCCTCTCCCTTTTTTCTCCTTCTTATGTCACAACCCAAAACAGGGGCCATGACCGGCGCTAGGGAACGAGAATTCTTTCGAATTCGGAACCCGTAGCAAGCCTAAAAAAAAAATAAAACATGCAATAATAATAACAATGTATAATGCAGCGGAAATAAAAATCATAAATATCATAATAGCATATGCACCAACTGGATTTAAATCAAATCCTCATCATTTCATATATATAAATCTTTTAATACAATCCAGTTCAAATATATAATACAACATCTCTTTAACAATTTAATGACTACTGCAGTGTCTAGATAAAATAAAACTCAAGACTCAGGGAAGCAGTTTACAGAAAGAAGCCGGGGCGGAAGAAATCCGGCGTACAGGCCTGCTACTGAGGTCTGAAGATGATGACTCTCCTGAAAAATTAGTCAACGGAGGGGAGTCAAACCTCACTGAGTGAATTACTATAATATATATACATGCATACTAAATGCCAATGCATACAGTCAATATTATATATATATAAATATATATACAAGCAAATACACACAAATGCAATAAAATCATTTATATATATTTTACTGAAAATCATCGTTTATGAAGGATCACATAGAACCCTGGAATATCGCAACCTTAAATAGTGTTAGACAACACTCTAGCCATACAGGCTTACTTATTCCAAATATATCCACTTATTCCATTTGGACAGTAGATTGGCCCCGAGACACTAAGTCAACCGGGCTCCAGCAATCTGACTGTCAGTGTGATTGGCCCCGAGACACTTGGTCAATCGAGCTCCAGCAATCACACTCCTAATTCACATCACACATCAGATAATCATAACCAATCCATATCCACAAGTGGTTAGTAATATAGCCTAAATGCTATAAGCGCACCGGTACGTACTCGGTCCTAATGCTGCCCACTAGGTAGCATGTTCTATTGATATCCTTCATTTAATAAATAAAACATACATTCATAAAAATAAATGATGCATGAATTTAAATATAATAGCAACAATAAACCATATATATACTAGAAATATACCAAAAATAAACCAGGTATATTTCGAGTATATATACGTCAAATAAATCCAATTAAATTACAAATTAAGCTAGAAATATATTTAAAAACATTTTAAATATGATTTATTAATAAAACATGCATATAATTTAATATAAACCAAAAATAAACCAAAAATAAACTAAAAATATACTTAAATACAAATCACATTATTTATGCATATTTAATCAAAATAAAACATATATTTCTAAAATCATGCATCCTAAACACATATATATAAAATAGTAACTCACACTTAGTGCGCTCCATGAGATGGATCTGATGGGCCTGGTCCACTAGGCCTCGGTCTCGGGGCAACTAAACAAACAATAACGACAGAAATCAGAATAAACCTAACAGAAAATCTTAGAACTCAATCTAGAATATTAAACACAGAATCGAGATTAAGGATCGACCGGACATCACGTTTTACGAGAATTCTACCAAAAATTCGACAGAATCCCCCCTATAAAATGGACATCTCTCTACTCAAAGAGTAGAGCTGGCCCTGTAAAGAAATACACTTCGAAAAATAGGCACAACAACTCATCCATAACCCTTCGGTCGGACTCCAAACTACAGTCTACCGACTGGGGTCCACAAACACAGAACAATTTCAGAAATACCAAAAATACCCTTACAACATAGAAATACATTTTATACATAGAAATTACATAATTAACCTTTAAACACAGTAAAAATCGATAAAAACTCATTTTATTAGTAAAACCGTATATTATATATATAATTGAAAATAATTCACGAAAAATAATTTTAATTAGTTAAAAATACTAAATAATTTTTAGAAATCATTTTTATACTTAAATAGCTATTAAAACCAATTTAATTACATTTTTAGCCAATTTCATGTAAAATTACCAAAATACCCCTATATATATAAATATACTAAGATTACTTCAAAAATTCACCAAAAATTATATAATTATCCAAAAATTAATTTTCTCAACATATTTATCAATAATATCAATAATTAAACCCAATTTACCAATTAATTTCAATTAAAAACACAATTAACCTAATTTTCCAAAATTACATAAACTTAAATAATTCAAAATAAATACTTAGAAATTCATAAAAATTCCAAATAAATTTCTATAATTCATTTTAACACCTATATTTATCATAAAACACAATTTTATAATTTAATTAATTAATTTCCGAAAATTAGAAAATAATATTAAAATATTCAAAAATACCCAAAAATCAAAATAATTCCCAAAAATTCCACAAAAATTCACACATGAAGATTAAGCTACTAGGATCAACATTTGTTAAGGGACTTTTCATGAATCAAACAATTCGAAGTTCAAAAAAAATAAAAAACCCTAAAATGGTCGAATTCGAAACCTAAGCAAATCAAGACCATTTCAGCTCAAACCAAAGCTAGAATCACATTCACCAGAGCTCAAGGAGAAGAAAGAGACCGGCAATGTCAAAAATGGTGGCCAAAATCGCGAGGTGTGAAGAAATACAACTTTCAGCCAAAAATGGAGGAAAGGAAGCTAGCCGGCGCCGGGGAAGGAGGCTAGGGGCGGCGGAGCAGCTGGCTGGGGAGGGTGGAGTTGCTGGTGGCACACCGACAGTAGGTGGTCGGGATTTGCAGTGGGAGGAGGAGAAGGGATGGGTTCGGGAAGAAAGAAGGAAGAAGAAGAAAAGAAAAGAAAAAGAAAATGAAAGAAAAAGAAAAAGAAAAAGAAAAAGAAAAATAAAAAGAAAAAGAAAAGAAAAAAAAAGAAAAATAATTTTAATAAAATATTTGGGAAAATCACACACCACACACTTAATATTTAATATTTTAAAAAAAAATTAATAATAAATGAAATTAATTAAATAACAATAAAATTAATAAATAAATAATAAAATATTAGGGTAATATTAATAAAACCCTAATTGAATAAATAATTACACACATATACGGTGTTTAATATTTTAAAATATGTATGAGTTCATGCAAGTCTGTAAATATATTTAATATAATTAGTAGTAAATTATTTACGTGAAAATTTTCTCGAAAATGCAAGTCCCGGGAAAATTTTACGTAAAGTACTTAAATAAAAATAAACAATTAAAAATTCAATTTTAATTAAATAAAAGCTCATAAAGTATCAATATCATATTTAAAAATTATTAACACTGCATATCCCGATGTAGTATAAAAATATTTAAAAACACGGGATATTACACCTTAGCTCCCCTTTTATAGTGGAACTAGGAGCCTAACTCTAATCCTAATATGATTCTCATTCCTAAAGTATATTTAGGAATTTTGAACCAAATAGGATTGAATTAATTAGGAAGTTTAAACCAATTTAGGATTGAATTAATTAGGAAATTTAAACCACCTAAAACACTAAATTGGAATAATTAGAAATAGAAAAATGGAAGAGTTCAATTCCGACCGGGATTGTGCAATTCCGACTGGAATTGTACAATCCCGATCGGAATAATTGTAATTTCGATCGAAATTATGTAATTCCAATTGGAATTACATAATTTCGGTCGGAATTATGGAATTCCTATGCACACTTTTTTTTTAACATTTAATTATAAAAAGACCCTCAAAAAAATTTAAATTTTGCAATTAGGTCCTAAAAAAACTTTGCGATTTAGTCCTTGAAAACATTAAATTCTTCCTTTAAAAGCCTTTAGAATTTTTTGAAAGATTAAGCGTCGAAGACATTTTCATCATTGGAGTCCTTTACTACATCATAATATGTCATCCCCGAAATTGGGTGTTTACATGACCGACACTAAGGAATGGGAAAGCTTAAAGCAACCGAAACCCGTAGTAAGCCTTAGAAGAAAAATGCGAAATATTTCACCTTTAAAACTTTACAAGTAATAATTAAATCATGATGCACATTATCAAACTGATTTTTCTCAATTTAAATAAATCATACCATCATCATGCATAATATAGTAATAATTAGTTATACAAAAAAAAACAACTCAGTGCATAAATCTTAAGTACATGATATCCAAATTAAAGTATGCAATTATGCAATTTCTCTACTGCGGCACACAAATACTATTATAAACACAAAATATATAGACCTACATAAAATAGCTGGTGCGAGGAAGCTACTCAATGTAGGGAAGTAGGTCTAATAGAAGTCTCCCAAACTCCGAAAAAAAAATTTGAGGGGAGTCAGACCTGACCAAGTAAGCTAATAAAAGAAATGAATGCAATTTCAAAATATCCTTTAGAATAGGTTTTTATGAAAATATACTATATTTATAATTTTATTTAAATCCTTTGATATATATATATATATATATATATAAGAAATCCATTTTTCCAAGGGAGAAATAAATTTTCCAATGCTTTTACAACATTAAAGTATAAAAACTAGATACAACCCTAGTCCTTAATTCTAACAACCATTTGGCCCACTTTTATCTAAAATTATCGGATCCCGAGAGCAAAGCATCACCAGGATGCACAACCGCAGTCACGTCACTTAATCCAATATCACTGGCGATGTCCGAGAGCAAAGTATTACCAGACCATCAGCCCTAGTAATTTAATAAATATAATCCAACTTTACTGGCATTGTCCGAGAGCAAAGCATCACTAGACCTTCGGCCCTAGTAATATAATCAATGCAACCCAATATTTTACCGGTGCGCACACGGTCCTGATGAAACCCACCAGGGAGCCTGTTATACCGTAGTTTGTTTTAAATAAGTGAAGATAAATAAAAACAAGGAAAATTACAATAAATAAAAATAAAATAAACCAACTATAAATTAAGTCTTGCAATACCATTTGAAGAATACTGACTTGAATCACATAAAATTAAATTCATCAGAAATTTGTGTATTAAATTTGAAACTTGACATGCAAATCGAATATTAACTTACAAGACGGATGTGCTCCTCTTTTATGCCATGTCTGACCTTGACTGGTAAACGTAACTGGAGGGGTGGCTAAAAGACAGAAAATAAAAATGTCTATAAAAAATATAGAACCCTAACTTCTAGAATTTCTAAGGTAGACTCGACTCGAACCTAAAATTCAAAACTTAGGATCGACTCGATGTCATGTTTTATGAGAAATCTACCAAAAATTTGGCAGAGTATCCTTTGTAAAACGGACATCCATCTACAGAAGTAGAGTCAATCCTAAAAGCAAACACACTTCTAAACTTCACAATAGTTCAATATCTATGGTTGGGCCCCCAAACTGTGTTTTATACCCAACCGAGATCCAGACTCCACAACCAACAACTAAACAATAAAATCAATTTTTTTAAAATCATAATTAAATCATGAAGTTCAATTTATTTTCCATAAATATTAAAATTCAAGCCTTTACCATTAAATCAACATTAATTATAACTAAATCACTAAAATATACCATAAGTTTAGTAAATTAGAAATAATATATATAAAAATATAATTTGGGCCAATTAAATATTTTCTCTTGAATAAGTTCCATATATAAAACTTAATTTATATTTAAACTATTTAAATTCATCAAAAAATAAAATTTCACATATTAATATAAAAAATTAATATCAAACCAAAATTACATATTAACTTCAAAATAAAATTAATCAAATATTAAATATTCAAATTAACCAATTTCATAATTTATATAAATATAATTAATTTCTAAATTAAAAAAAAAACTAAATTAACAAAATATACATAATACATAAAGTACATAAAATTAATTATACGAAACTTCATAAATACTAAATTAATTAACATAAGTTGTTTTTATGTCCCCCATAATTAAAATCAACTAAAAATAAAAAAAATTCAGAGTAATACCAATAAAATTTTATAAGAAATATACTATATAACCAAAAATATAGATCAACTAAAATACACATGAATCAACCCAAAAATTACTATAATATAAAAAAATAAATTCTAGAAAAATAAAAAAAATATCATATTAATTAACCAAAAATTAAAATCAACCTTAAATCATGTAAATCACTCAATTAACTAACAATCAACCTAGATCAACCAAGAAACTCTAACTAACAACTAACTTATTGTCTCCACCGAGAATGGGAGCCAAGAACAGAGGAAGAAAGAGCTGCCGAAGGAGCTGTTGTCACTAAAAGCTGGAGCTGCTACTGTCTTTGGTGGCTGTAGGAGGCGGAGGAGTTGGTGTTGCATGACAGAGGACTGGAATCGCGTGAAAGAGAAGGAATGTTGGATGGTGATGGCTTCGGTTCATACAGTAAGAAGGGGAAGAAGCAAGCTAATGGTGGTGATGATGGTCTGATCCAGGTGGGAAGAGAAACATAGGGAGGAAGCAAGAAGAAAGAAAAAAGAAGGGGAAGAAAGGAAGAAAGAAATAGGTGGTCTGCATTTTGACATAACATAAACTTTTATCTAATAAAAATAATAATACCAAAAATTATTCAACCACACACTTTAATAAATAATCAACTATCACATAAATATATGTATATATACATACCCATATAATACACATACACACACATAACTTTAAATAAATACACATAACACTATATGATATAAAATACATTTAAGTTAAAGTTCTATAAAATTCAAATAATAATATAGTACATATTAGTGTCCCAAAATAAATTTGATAATTTGATAATTAGATATAACAATTCAATAAAATAAAATAATAACAATATAAGAAAAAAAGAATTAATAACACTGCAAATCTTGAAATTTATTTATATAAATTAATTAAAAAAATTCAGGTTATTACATGTTTATTATGGAAAATTAGGTTAATTAGTATAGTTAATTTAAATTATTAATTTTAGAAGTGAGAAAATAATTTTTAGTAACTTCGAGTAATTTTTTGGAAAATAATTGGTATTATGTAATTTTTGGATTTATAGGTAAATTATGTATTTTTATTGAAATTTTAGTTAAATTATATGTTTTGAATAATTTTAGAATAATAAATGGCATTAAAATAATTTTTATGAATTATGTACTATTTTTAACTAATTAATAATAATTTCTGATAATATATTCAAATAGTAGTTTTATTTATTATTTTTGTGATTAAATGAGTTTTTAACTATTTTTATTATATATTTAAACTATTTAAATAACTATTTGTGAATTTTACTATTTTATTTTGAATAATCAAAAAATTGGATTTTTTATTAATATTATATAAATAATTGAGATTTTGTTAACTAATGTGGAAATATATATTTAATGTTTTTGTTATTTTAAATAAATTATATTTTGGTTTATTATTGATGTTTATGGATTTTTAATGATTTTTATTATGTTGTTATTAAATATTGATTTTATTGTGAATTGTGAACTAAGTTGGGAATTGTGTAGTTCAGGGTCCCAACCTAAGGTGTTGAGCATTTGTGATTTTATAAGTGTGTTTGCTTGCAAGATCGGTTCATCTTTTAGTAGAGAGATGTCCATTTTACAGAGGAGAATTTACTGAATTTTTGATAGAATTCTCGTAAAACGTGACATCGTGTCAATCCTAAATTTTTGGTTTTATGGTTGAGTTGTGTGTAGATTGAATCTTCCTATAGAATTCTTAGAAGTGTAAATTAGGTTTTTTGATTCTAATAATTATTATTATTTATTTTCTATAGTTACGCCAAGACCAAAGCCTACAAGACCAGGTCGATCTAGTCTTTTTAGAGAAACACATTCAAACAATAAGTTAATAATTGAACTTTGTATAGGGAAATATGCATATATACATATAGATTGATTAATTTTGATGAATATGAGAATTTATTAAAGAATTATATTATTATATAAATATTTATTAAATTTGAATTCTCCTATTATTGTTATAGTTATATTAGCATATTTATGTTAAATTTTCACATGAATAGTAAATTTTATTTCATCTTATTTTTATTGTAATCTTTCTTTTTTATTTCTATTTATTTAATTTTAAATAAAACTACGGGTTAGAACGGGCTACTTGATAGGTTTCATCAAGACCGTGTGCGTATCGATAGGATTGAGAGTGAGTGTTGGTGGTTATAAGACTCAATGATGCTTTGTTCTCGAGCATGATTTTGTGAGATTATATATATGGCTCGGTGATGCTTTGCTCTCGGGGAGTGATTTATATATTACTAGGGCTAGTAGCTCAGTGATGTTTTGTTCTCGAGAACCACTAGTAAATATTGGTTTAAATGATTTGACTGTAGCTGGTAGCTCAGTTGATGTTTTGCTCTCGGAAACCAGCAGTCTTTGGATTATAAGAGAGCCAAAAGGCTATTAGAATTGTGGACTAGGGTTCTACCTAGTTTTCTTATAAAAAATGATTTAAGAAAGTTTATTTTATTCATATAGTATTTTATGATTTCAAATGATTTATTTCAGTAAAAGAGGATTTCAATAAATCAAATGTTTCAAGTAATAAATTATAAATTTTATATTTTTCATAAATTATATTTTAAAGGATATTTTCATGCTATATACATTTCTTTTATTAATTTACTCAATGAGGTCTGATCCCCCCTCAATATTTTTTTTCAAGATCTTCTACTTCAAACCTCCCTATTAGATTTATTTATCGGACTCTTTCCTCCCCGACAGACTTATATAAATATTGAACCATTATTTTTCTTATATTTTAGTAAATGCTACAGTAGTAGTGCTCCTTATTTTTAGTATATTTATTGTATTAGATTGTGTTCCTGTATTTGAATATTGTATGAACATATTTTATTTTGTTATGTTATAAGGGTTCATTTTATATTAATTAAAGTTTTAATTCTAACGTATTTTTGTTCTATGTTCGCATGTGTTTTTATTCTAAGGCTTGCTATGAGTTTTGGTTACTTTATTTATTTCCATTTCCTAGCATCGGTCATATGCCCTTTGGGTTTGGGTCGTGACATTTACAATATTTCTAAAAAACATTAATTGGTTATATTGATCGTAAGTCATACGTACAATAAATTTATCATTAAAAATTAATATTATATTAATATTTTATCATAAAATAATGATTATATTAATTAAAATGATATTAAAGTGTAAAAAATATGAAACATATAATATTTTAAAAAAACTAAAGGACTGATTTTATCAAAAGATAAAACCACAGGGATCAAAATTGTACTTATCCTTAAAAGAAAAGAGAAGAGAAGTGGAGGGAGAGAGAGAGGGAGAGCATTTCACATCAGTGGCAATTCTCAATAATTTGTGTAAACTATAAAGCTGTTTTCTAAAGTTAGCCTCCCTATTTAATATGGCAGCAGACAATAGAGACAGACCACCACTTACTAGTTACCATCAAAATAGAAAAGAGAATATTATCAGAGGATAAAATATAAAATAAAAAGAGAAAATTGAAACTCAGACTGTCAAACACTATTTACCTCATACCACCCATCCCACTTCCTTCTTCCGGTCGATTTATTCTTCTGGGTTGATTTATATATATGAGAAGTACATGATCCTGATCCTGTTTCTATTAATATTGGTATCTATTCATTTTTTACTTTTGCTTCTATATATATTGGTGGTCTTGTCATTCTAATATAGTGTCTACAATATGATTTTTTATTATTATTTGGTTGTTAATGGTATTAGGTTCTCATATAAACTTTTTCTTCTATTGTCAGTGATCCATGTAGTTTATTATAATTCTTGTGTATATTTGTATTCTTCTTAGGTTTTCCTAATTCTTCAATTTTATCAAATTCTATAGTATAATTTTCAGGATAATTATAAATATTAGTTATCTCTCTAGGTCTATATTCTATTAATTCCTTAAATATTGGTGGTACTTCATAACTTGTTAATATCTTATTATTATAAATTTCATGTTTAGTGATAAATGCATATAAAGTTTTTATTTTTATGCTAATGAGTTTACTTCTTGGAGATAATTTTACTCTAAAAAGTTTATAATATATTTTTAATGTTTGATCTATATTTTCATTTCGACACTAAACCTAAAGTTTGGAAATATGTTTATAACAACTTTATTATAACATAAATTTGTGTCTAATTCTCCAATTATACTATCTCTTAAATTATGTCTCATTTTATCATCTGTTATAACTAGATTGAAAGATAAATTAATATGAGGTTGGAAATAAAATTTTACTCCTATTCTTATTCCTCATATTTGTAAATTTTTATATTGGTATCTTTCTTTTTCTAGTATTTTCATTAATTCATTTTCTATTATATCTTTATTAAGAATAGATATTCTAGTATTTCTTTTTGTATCAACCACATCAATTGTTTCTTTAGCTATTTTTTCCAACATAATATTGTTTTTTTTTTCTCTTTTAAAAATTTGATTTTTAAATATTCTTTTAAAATTATTGTTTGGTTGTTGTTTTTCAAAAATTTCTTTTATACTAATATTAGGCTCATAATTTATTAATTCTAAATATTTTTCTCTATCAAATTCTTGTTTTATGTAATTTGTTCCTATATTAATATTTTTTTGTTTAATCAGGTTCTAATGATTCATCAAAAGTTATTTCCTAAATGGTTTCATTCTCATTCATTTTGAAGAGTTTTGGAATTACCATATATCCTTCTATTTTTTTATTTTTCTTGTTTGGACATTCATTTGCAAATGTCCTTTTTGCCTATAAATATAACATTTACATTCTGACTTATCTAATTTTCTCTTATTTTTCTTTTTATATTTTCATTTTTTGCTATAATATTGTTTTCTATATTTCCTAAAATATTTTTTCCATTTCTTTTTATAATTGTATTTTTTTATGTCTATATGATTCACATTCATAATTGGGTACTAGTGGTAATTTTTTACAATTTAGATTTTGTTTATTTTTAGTTTGCTTATACATTAATCTATATTTATTTAATTACATATATTCTTATTTCTAAATATCATTGTGCAAAAGCAATTCTTGTTTCCAAAATCTTTAGCTATATTTAATTCAGCATATTTTTTGTGATATTCTATTTCCCCATGGTGTTGGTAATTTATAAAATAATAAGTTTAAATGTATTTTACCTATTAGGTCTATTTTTGCTTTTATATAATATTCTTCGAATTTACATGGATATTCTTTAAAATAATTTATATCACATATTTGTAATTTAGCTGAATATTCTCTATAACTGTTTTCTAAAATTATTACTTCCTTGTATGCAAAATATTTTAATAATAATTTTTCACATTCTCTTACTAATTCTATGTTTGTAATTACATTTTCTATTTTTGTTTTTTAGTTTTTGGTAATTGCTCAAACAAATTAGCTAAAATTCCTAATAATATTTGTTGTAATAATAATTTTACTTTTGGAACTTATAAATCTCTTTCTATTATTATGGTTTCATTCATTTTTGCCCAATTTTTTTTATTTCTTGTACCACATTTTCACATGTTCTCTTTAGCCAATATATATTTTTTATATAGTTTTGATTTTTTACCACTCTTTATTCATGCCTATTTGAAGATTCAACATCTTCTCTTATGGTTGGATATTTTGTTTCATTAATTAAAATTTTTTTCTTTATATCTAAATCTTTTTCTATATCTAAATTTTTTTTTTGATGAAGATTCAATTATTTTCATTATATTTATTTATTCTTCTATGACATTTGTTTGTAATTCATTAATTAAATTTAATATTTCTTCAGAATTAGTTTTTGTACTAAAAGTTTCAATTTTATTCCATTTTTCGTTATTGTATTCAATTTATGGATATTTTTCTCTTTTTGGATTAATTACTTGTAATATTTTAGGATTTCCTAGTTACTATATTCAATAATAATAACAATATATAATGCAGCGGAAATAAAAATCATAAATATCCAAAATAATATCCATCTCCCATATATAAATCTTTTGATACAATTCCAGTTCAAATATATTACAACATCTCACATAAATAAAATACATATAATCCCACGAATTAATTTACAACTACTGTAGTGTCTAGATTATAAAAATAAGACTCAAGTAAGCAGTTTACACAAAGAAGCCAAATCCGGCGTACAGGCCTGCTACTGAGGTCTAAAGATGTTGAATCTCCTGAAAAATTATCAACGGAGGGGAGTCAGACCTCACTGAGTGAATTACTATAATCTATATACATACACACTAAATGACAATGCATACAATCACAGTATATATCTAATATGTATATATACAGGCAATTACACACAGATGCAATAAAATCATTTTATATATATTTCATTGAAAACCATCTTTTATGAAGGATCAAATAGAACCCTATGATATCGAAACCTCAATTAGTGTTAGACAACACTCTAGCCATACAGGCTCACTTAATCCAAATATATCCACTTAATCCATTTAGACAGTAGACTGGCCCCGAGACACTAAGTCAACCGAGCTCCAGCAGTCTGACTGCCAGTGTGATTGGCCCCGAGACACTTGGTCAACCGAGCTCCAACAATCACACCTCCAAATCACATCACACACATCAGATAAATCAATTCCCATCAAAATCCTCAAACTGGTTAGTAATATAGCCTAAATGCTATAAGCGCACCGGTACGTAGTCGGTCCTAGTGTTACCCATTAGGTAGCACGTTCTATTGATATCCTTCATTAATAAATATAAAACATTCCTTCACAAATAAATGATGCATGAATTTAAATAAAATAACAATATAAACCATATATATACCGAAAATATACCAAAAGTAAACCAGGTATATTTTGAGTATATATATGTTAAATGAATTCAATCAATTTACAAATTAAGCTAGAAATATATTTAAAAACATTTTAAATATGATTTATTAATAAAACATGCATATAATTTAATATATACCAAAAATATACTTAAATACAAATCACCTTATTTATGCATATTAATCAAAATAAAACATATATTTCTAAATCATGCATCCTAAAGCATATATATATAGTATAGTAACTCACAAATTAGTGCGCTCCTCGAGATGGATCCGACGGGCCTAGTCCACTAGCCCTCGGTCTCGGTGCAACTAAACAAACAATAACGACAAAAATCAGAATAACCCTAACAGAAATCCTAGAATTCGATCTAGAATATTAAACACAGAAACAAAATTAGGGTTCGACTGGACATCACATTTTACGAGAATTCTACCAAAAATTCGACAGAACCTCCCTTGTAAAACGGACATCTCTCTACTCAAAGAGTAGAGCCGACCCTGCAAAGAAACACACTTCGAAAATAAACACCACATCTCATTCACAACCCCTCGGTCGGACTCCAGACTACAATCTATCGATCGGGATCCACAATCACAGAATAATTATAAAAATACCAACAATGCCCTTATATCGCAGAAATACATTTTATAAGTATAAATTACATAATTAACCTTTAAACACATTAAAAACAGATAAAAACTCATTTTGTTAGAAAAAGCGTATATTATATATATAATTGAAAATAATTCACGAAAAATAGTTTTAATTAATTAAAAATACTAAATAATTTGTAGAAATCATTTTTATACCTTAAATAACTATTAAAACCAATTAAATTACATTTTTTGTCAATTTATGGTAAAATTACCAAAATACCCCTATATATATAAATATACTAAAATCACTCCAAAAATTCACCAAAAATAGTATAATTATCCAAAATTAATTTTCTCAACATATTTATCAATAATATCAATAATTAAACACAATTTTCCAATTAATTTCAATTAAAAACATAATTAACCTAATTTTCTCAAAATTACATAAACTAATTAAATTCAAAATAAATACTTAGAAATTCATAAAAATTCCAAATAAATTCCTATAATTCATTTCAACACCTAATTTAACCTTAAAACACAATTTCATAATTTAAATAATTAATTTCCGAAAATTAGAAAATAATATTAAAATATTCAAAAATACCCAAAAATCCAAATAATCTCCAAAAATTCCACAAAAATTCATACATGTAGATTAAGCTACTAGGATCAACATTTGTGAAGAGATTTTTCATGAATCAATCAATTCAAAGCTCAAATAAAAATCAAAAACCCTAATATGGCTGAAATTGAAAATTTGAAAACCCTTAAGCAAATCAAGACCAATTCAGCTCAAACCAAAGCTAGAATCACACTCACCGGAGCTCAAGGAGAAGAAAGAGATTGGCAGTGTCAAAAACAGTGGCCGGAATCGTGATCGACGGCGAGGAGAGGAGTTTCGGCCAAATGGGGAAAATGGGAGCTAAATCGGCACCGGGGAAGGAGCTTGGGGCGACGGAGCAGCTGGCTGGGGAAGGCGGAGCTGCTGGTAGCACCACCGACAGTAGGTGGTCAGAAGGTTGCCAACGGGAGGGTAGAAGCATCGGGCGCGGGGAAGGAAGAAGAAGAAAAAGAAAAGAAAAGGAAAGGAAAGAAAAGAAAAAGAAAAAAGAAAGAAAAAGAAAGAAAAAAAAAGAAAAATAATAAATAATAATAAAATAATAATTTTTAATAAATAATTGGGAAAAATCACACACACACACTTATTATTTACAATTTAATAATAAATAAAATAATTAAATAATTAAATAACAATAAAATTAATAAACAAATAATAAAATATTAGGGTAATATTAAACCCTAATTAAATAAATAATTACACACATAGGCTTTATTTAGTAATTTAAAAATACGTATGAGTTCATGCAAGTCCGAAAATATATTTAAAATAATTAATAATAAATTATTTACGTGAAAATTTCCCCAAAAATACAAGTCCCGGGAAAATTTTACGTAAAGCACTGTAAATAAGACACAATAATTAAAATAGGTTTTAAATACATATCAACTCGTAAAAATATCATAATACATATACAAAAATTATTAACACTGCATATCCCGGTACAGTGTAAAAATATTTAAAAACACGGGATATTACAATTATGGTGAAATCTTCTTCAAAATTAGATTTCCCATACATTAGTTCTAATACAAGTTGCTTTAGCTTTTCATTCTTTGACAATAATTGGTTCAACTTTTGTTCTAATGCTAGATGCTTATCAATTAATTGGTCTATCTGAAATAATAATATTATTAGTTCTATATAAGAAATCAAAAATGAAATTCATTTTACTTTCTATATATTTAGTACTATAAACATAATCAGATAAATAAGATTGTCATTTTAAAATCCTTTTTATTATAATCCAATTTTTTAATTAATTATTAAATTTAAATATGGAAGTAATTAGTGTTAATTATTATTTCAATATTTATGAGATCATTATTATTTGTGAAGTTTTATTAAATTTTGATTAATTGTTAAGTGTATAAATATTTTAGGAGAAATTTAGATTTTTAAAATATTAGAATATTATTATTATTATTTTAGAATATTATTATTCTTTTTACCACTGCAACTATCATTGCATCGATCCCCACGTCGTCGTTGCCAAATGCCTCTCCCAACTGCTCCTTCTTCTCGGCAACACGCCCCTCCCTCTCTTTTCTTTTTCTTCCTTGGTTTCCTTTGTTATCGGAAGTGGGAGAGCTCTGTCGATGATGATTTTGGCCACTCCAGCCACTGCCGTTGGTCTCCAATGACCCCCTCCCTCCGGGCTTCAAAACCCTCCCCATCATTGCTTCGATATGAGCCGATAGCAACTTCAATTTTGAGAAATTGATTTTAGGTTAATTTTTTAGTTATTTATTTAATTAAGCTTGAATTTGATTTAATTAGATATAGTTGCTTTGAGATTAAATGTAATTAGGGTTAAGATCTTTCTAATTGTGATTTTTTTTTGAATTTTTTGGGTTATTGTTTATGTAATTGTTCTGGCCTAAAAAATGTTATGTTTTTAATAAATTCTATTAACTATGTAGATTAAACTTTGAAAAGAAAGTTTTGTGAAATTACGTATAAAATTTGAGATATGAATTTTTTTTAGGTTATATATAAATATGTTTTGAGAAATATTAGAAATTAATAAATTATTTAATTTTAATTAAAAGTGGTGTCAATTATATTGTTTTAGACTATTTTTAAATAATAAAAGTATAAAAATAATTTTTATGATTATTTTTCAGTTATTAATTATTTAGTAGTTATTTTCGAAAATATATGAAAAATAAATTTATTTTTTATTTTTTAGCCTAAATGAGCATTTTATTATTTTTATGATATTAATAAGTGATTTTAATAATTATTTACAATTTATACTAATTTATTTGTAAAATGGAAATTTTATTCCATTAATGGTCTTTATTGGCAATTATTTATGAACTAGAATTTTATCATTTATTTGGAAAATAAATTTCTTTAATTTTTTTATGATATATTTTGGTGATTTGAGAAATTATATTATTTTATTGTATATTTGTGTTGTTCATTCTCGGTTGGGCGTGAATTGTAGTCCAGGAGCCCAACCCGAGATGTTGAGCTTTGTGATATTTTTGAAGTGTGTTTTTGTGCAAGAATGACTCTACTATTAGTAGAGAGATGTCTGTTTACAAATGACACTCTGCCGAATTTTTTATATATTTCTCGTAAAATATGAATCAGTCTGTTTTAAGTTTTAAGTCTTTTATTCGAGTAAAGTCTTAGATTGAGTTTTCTTTAGAAATCTAGAATATATAAGATTAGGATTTTATCCTAATTATTTTATTATTATTTTTTATAGAAGCATCGAGGCTGAGGCTTACAAGATAGGGTCAGTTGAGTCATCATAGAGGAGCACACTCCACTTGTGAGTTATTATTATATGTATGCATTGCATGTAGAAATTTTATTGGCACCCATATTTCAATAAATATGAATTTAATCTATTGTTTCATTAAATGTTAATTGTTATTGTTATTATATATATGTTTGCAAATATATAAAGGTGAATATTTATTTGTGTAATTTGGATGATGTTCATATTTTATATGATTTTATTATTTTATTTATGAAATGTTATTTGGAGAATGGATATAAAATGTGCTACTTAGTGGGCTACATTAGAACTGTTGTACAGTAGTACGCTAAATACTATACTATGAAATTTTTATTGATACGAGATATGGTTAAATTGATTATTGAGATTTATGGTGAGAGAGTGGTATGACTGTGGAAGCTCAGTTGATCTAGTGTCTCGAGGCCAGTCATGCCGGTAGTGAGACTGCAAGAGCTTAGTTGACTCAGTGTTTTAGGGCCAGTCCACTGTAAAATTTGAGAAGGGAAATATTTTGGATTTAAGTCAGCCTGTTGGCTAGTGAGGTTTAATGTTTAAGGTTGTGGAATATTTTAGGGTTGTGCTTTGATCCTCCACTTAATTTCCATTAGTGTGCTGATATAAAATTTTTTTTTAATCATCTATTTGAAATGCATGTATAAATTTCATAAATATAAATATATAAATACTATATTGATGCTTGATTACTTGTATGCTTAGGTTGCATGTATATATAATAATAATAATAATTCACCCAATGAGGTCTGACCTGCCCTCAATTATTTGTCAAGATCCTTTTCATCAAACCTCTCATTGTAGTTATCTTCACTTGACCATTTCTTCACCGGCTGACTTATGTAAATTTTGAACTGCCACTTTTTCTATTATTAGATGCTATAGTAGTAATGTGTTTTATTGTAGTATTATATATTGTTATTAACAGAGGTTTTGTATTTGAATATTTGTATGAACGTATTTTATTATGATATAATATGAAGATTTCTTTTTGTTTTAAAATTTTTTAATTCTAAGGTATATTTATATTTATGAATTTGTTGAGTTTTTGTATTTTAGGCTTACTACGGGTTCTAGATTTTTGCGAATTCTCGCTCCGTAACGTCGATCATGACTCTCGGGTTTAGGTCATGACAAATTTAGTATTAGAGCCTAGGTTTAGTATGGTTGGACCTAGGTTGCAAGAGTTTGAGTTTTCTTTGAAACTACTACATCAATTAGGTTCGATTATGTCTTTGAAAGTCTTCTTTACTTTAGAATTCCACATAACCATTAGGATGTCTGTTTTGGTCTAAATAGTATTTGTTTATATTCTTTTAGAATAAAGAGGAGAGCATGAACCACTCCACTAACTAATGAGGTCGAGGATGAGGAGTCCTTCTAGGATGAGATTCTACCCTTTAAGCCTCCAGCTACATGTAGAGGAGTTGCAGGTCGCTATAGATAGAGAGAGCTACAAGCTAAGGAACCTGCAGGCCAGGATTTTGAGGAAGATGCTTTTGCACTAAGAGTTCAGTAGGGTGCAACAACTATAGTCCAGGCCGTACCACCTTTATAGCCTCTATATCAATAGGGAGTTTAAGGTATGTTAAACTTAGAGGCAGCTTGATTCTATGCCAGAGTCGAAAGGATTTCCTTTTATGGGACTTCAGATCCGCTCGATTTTCTTCATGTTATTGAGTCGAGGACTCAGATTGCATACATCGAGTATCATTGGATTCTGATTGTTGAGCTATCAGTTGAGGGGCCAACGTTGGATTAGTTTATTCAAATGATCTAGCCCACATGACTATACTGACTTAGGCTTAGTTCAGAGAGCGATTCATTATATGATTTTGCCTAGAGCCGATGTAGATGAGTTACAGACTATAGCTGACAAATATTTTCAAAGGCCACAGGTCGATAGAGGGGTACACTAGAGATTTTCTTCGATTGTCCAGATATGTTGAAGACATGATGAGGGATCAGTATTTTGCTGTCACCACCTATGTTACTGGATTAGGTTCTACATTTACTGGGATGCCTACTACGGGCTTGACTCTCAAGTCAGTGATTGAGCTAGCTAAGGAGATCGAGCTTAGGCTTATTAGGCAAGGATTTATGCCTGATTTTTATCCGATGGGAGGTACCAGAGTAGGAGGATATCAAGATACTTTGTATTCAATATTTCATATTAGCCCCAGTAGTCAACCCAGAGGCTCTATTTAGCAAGGCCAAAGACCCTAGTAGAGAGTCCACAGGAACAATAAACATGGCCATATTGGGACTCGTAGAATTGTCAAATTTGGTTCAGGTGCTATCAGTAGTAGCAGTGGGCAAAGCTCTGGATACAATAGCATAGGATTTGTAGCTTGTGCCTGCTAGACATGTAGGAGAGTCCATCAAGGACCGTGTTATATGGCTCTAGGGGTATGTTTTCTATGTGGATATATATGACATTTTGCCAGATCTTGCCTTTATTCAGGTTTTCAGCAACAGTTTCCCCAATCATCTTCAGCTAGTGTAGCTCCTCCAGCTCAATTTTAATTGCCACCATTCTAGTACCTAAGCACTTCTTAATTTATTTCCCAACAAGGAAGAGGTAGAGGGGGTAGAGGCAATGCTAAAGGATTTGGATAAGCTTCTACTAGCCAGTAAGGAAGCAAAGGATAAGTGTAATATCCCGTGTTTTTTTAAAAAATATTTTTACACTGTACCGGGATATACAGTGTCAATAATTTTCATGCATTATACGATATTTTTATGAGTTGATATGTATTTTAAACCTATTTTAATTACTGTCTATTATTTTTAGTATTTTACGTAAAATTTTCCCGGGACTTTCATTTTCGGGGAAATTTCCACGTAAACAATGTATTATTAATTATTTTAAATGTATTTACGGGTTTGCATGAACTCATACATATTTTTAAATTATTAAATAAAGCCTGTGTGTGTATATTTATTTAATTAGGGTTTATTATTACCCTAATATTTTATTATTTATTTATTATTAATTGATTATTTTATTTATTATTAAATTATTAAAATTTATTATTTTATTATTAATTATTTATTAATATTTAATTATTTTAATTTATTTTATTTTATTTTTTTTCTTTTTTTTTCTTTTCCTTTTTCTTTCTTTTTCTTTTTCTTTTTCTTTCCTTTTCTTTCTTTTTCTTTTTCTTCTTCTTCTTCTTTCTCTCCCGCGCCCGACGCCGACCACCATTTCCTCACCGTCGTTTCTCCCTCCTCCGGCCACCGTTTTCGACACCGCCGGTCTCTATCTTCTCCTTGAGCTCCGGTGAGTGTGATTCTAGCTTTGGTTTGAGCTAAAATGGTCTAGAATTGCTTAGGTTTCGATTTGAAGATTTCGGCCTCTTTAGGTTTTTGATTTTTTTGAGCTTCGATTTGGATGATTCATGGAAAATTCCTTCACAAATGTTGTTCCTGGTAGCTTAATCTTCATGTATGAATTTTTACAGAATTTTTGGAGATTGTTTGGATTTTTGGGTATTTTTGAATATTTTAATATTATTTTCTAATTTTCGGAAATTAATTATTTAAATTATGAAATTGGAGTTTATGGTTGAATTAGGTGTTGAAATGAATTATAGAAATTTATTTGGAATTTTTATGAATTTCTAAGTATTTATTTTTAATTATTGAAGTTTATGTGATTTTGTAAAATTAAGTTAATTGTGTTTTAAATTGAATTTAATTGGTTAATTGAGTTTAATTATTGATATTATTGATAAATATGTTGAGAAAATTAATTTTGGATAATTGTATGATTTTTGGTGAATTTTTGAAGTAATTTAGGTATATATATATATATAGGGGTATTTTGGTAATTTTACCCTAAATTGTCTAAAAATGTAATTTAATTGGTTTTAATATTTATTTAAGGTATAAAAATGATTTCTACAAAATATCTAGTATTTTTAACTAATTAAAACTATTTTCCGGGAATTATTTTCAATTATATATATAATATACGGTTTTTCTAATAAAATGAGTTTTAATCGGTTTTTACAGTATTTCAAGATTTATTATGTAATTTCTACGTATGAAATGTATTTTTATGATTTAAGGATATTTTTGGTATATTTGAATATATATTCTGTGTTTGTGGACCCCGGTCGACAGATTGTAGTCTGGAGTCCGACCGAGGGGTTGTGATTGATTGTGGTGTTTATTTTTGAAGTGTATTTTCTTTGCAGGGTCGGCTCTACTCTTTTGAGTAGAGAGATGTCCGTTTTACAGGGGAGGTTTTGCCGGATTTCCCGTAGAATTCTCGTAAAACGTGATATCCAGTCGAACCCTAATTTTCGATTCTGTGTTGAATACTCTAGATTGAATTCTAGGATTTCTGTTAGGGTTATTCTGATGTCGATTAATTATTTCTTGTTTAGTTGCGCCGAGACCGAGGGTTAGTGGACCACGCCCGTCGGACCTGTCTCGTGGAGCGCATTAGGTGAGTTACTATATTATATATATATGCTTAGGATGCATGATTTAGAAAATGCATGTTTTATTTTGACTAAATATGCATAAATAACATGATTTATATTCAAGTATATTTTTGGTATATAATAAATTATATACATGTTTTATTAATAAAAATATATTTAAAATGTTTTTAAATATATTTTTAGTTTAATTCATGATTTGATTGGATTTATTTGACATATATATACTCAAAATATACCAGGTTTATGTTTGGTATATTTTCGGTATATATATGGTTTATATTGCTATTTCATTTATATCCATGCATCATTTATTTTTATGAATGAATGTTTTATATTTAAGAATGAAGGATATCAATAGAACGTGCTACCTAGTGGGCAGCACTAGGACCGAGTACGTACCGGTACGCCTATAGTATTTAGGCTTTATTACTGACTATTTGTGGATATCGATTTGATTATGATTATTGATATATGTGAGATGTGGTTTGTGGGTGTGATTGCTGGAGCTCGGTTGACCAAGTGTCTCGGGGCCAATCACACTGGCAGTCAGACTGCTGGAGCTCGGTTGACTTAATGTCTCGGGGCCAGTCTACTGTCCATATGGATTAAGTGGATATATTTGGAATCAGTGAGCCTGTATGGCTAGAGCGTTGTTTAACACTATTTTTCTGAGGTTGCGATATTCTAGGGTTCTATGTGATCCTTCATAAAAGTTAATTTTCAGAAAAAATATATAAAATGATTTTTCTGCATCTGTATGAATTTGCCTGTATATATACATATTACTCAGATACTGTTGACTGTATGCATTATCACTTAGAGTGTATGTATATATATTATAGTAATTCACTCAGTGAGGTCTGACTCCCCTCCGTTGACTATTTTTCAGGAGAGTCAACTTCCTCAGACCTCAGTAGCAGGTCGATACGCCGGATTTCTTCCGCCCCGGCTTCTTTATGTAAATTATATACTTGAGTCTTATTTATTTTATCTAGACACTGCAGTAGTTGTGAAATAAAGTTTGTTTTAAAGAGATGTATTATAGTAAAACTGGATTTGTATAAAGATTATACATTTATGAGATTATATATGCGATGTGATGAGTTTTGAATTAAATCCAGTTGATATGGATGATATTGTAATATTTATGATTTTTTTTATTTTCCGCTGCATATTATATTTTTATGGTTATTATTGCATATTTATTTTATTTTTAGGCTTGCTACGGGTTCCGGATTCGAAAGAATTCCCGTTCCCTAGCGCCGGTCATGGCCCCTGTTTTGGGTCGTGACAAAGTTGGTATCAGAGCGAAGTTCGTATCAGAGTGGAGTTCTGTGTCAGGGCTTAGTTATGTGAGTTGTGGCCCTAGTTTTAAAGTTGTGTTTTCTGTTGGACTACTGCAGTGTATTAGGTTCGAGTATGTCTTGATGAGTATTCCTTGCTGTAGTTTTCAGCGTTATTCCTCCGTTGTCTGTTTTGTCTGAATCTTTCCGTTTGTCTTTTCAGAATGAGGAGGCGAGCGCGTGTCGCTCCACCGGTCGTTGAGGCCGAGGATGATGAGTCTTTTCAGGATGAGGTTTTACCTCCTAAGCAGCCAGTTAGACGTAGAGGTCATGGCAGAGGTAGACCTCGAGGAGCGGCAGGTCGCCGTAGGCAGAGAGAGTTACAGGACGAGGAGCCTGTTGAGCCTGAGTTTGATGTTCCTGTTCCTCCAGTTGTTCAGCCTGTTCAGCCTGCCTATCAGCAGGGTATGTCTGACCCTGAGGCAGCTTTGTTCTATACCAGAGTTGGCAGGATTGCTTTTGATGGTACTTCTGATCCTTTAGATTTTCTACATGCGATTGAGACTAGGACTCGGACTGCTCATACCGAGTACCAGAGAATCATGATCGTTGAGTTGTCTGTCGAGGGACCAGCCTTGGATTGGTTTATTCAGATGATCCAGCCCTATATGATGACGATGACATGGGCTCAGTTTCGAGAGCGATTCATGAGGAGATTTTGTCCAGAGCCTCTTCGTTTGAGCTATCGTCTCCGTTTGACTAGTATTTCTCGTGGAGATCGATCAGTAGAGGAGTATACCCGAGAGTTCCTTCGTCTGGGTAGATATGCTGAGGATCTGATGCGAGATCAGTATTTCGCTGTTACTACCTATGTTTCTGGTTTGGGTTCAGCTTTTGCTGGTATGCCTACAGCAGGTCTTACTCTCGAGTCGGTGATTGAGCTAGCTAAGGAGATTGAGCTGAGGTTAGTTAGGCAGGGAGTGATGCCTGATTATTACCAGTTGGGAGTTCAGTCGAGTGGATTGCAGGCTACTCCGTATTCGAGTTTTCATGTTGGTTCGAGTAGTCAGCAGCGAGGTTCGACTCAGCAGAGTCAGAGACAGCAGCAGCGAGTGCATCAGAGCAGTAGACATGGCCGTGGAGGTCAGCGTAGATCATTTAGATTTGGGTCAGGTGCTTCGAGCAGCAGCAGTGGTCGTAGTTCTGGATCAGCGGCCAGTGTTTGTCAGACTTGTGGTAGAGTCCATCAGGGACCGTGTTATCTGACACCGCTGACATGTTTCAGATGCGGGCAGACAGGACATTTTGCCAGATCGTGTCCTTATTCCGGATATCAGCAGCAGCAGATTCCATGATTCCCACAGCAGTCGATTGCTAGTGCAGCACCCGTGCCATTTCAGTTGCCACCAGCTCAGCATCAGAGTTCTACTCAGTTTGTTCCACAACAGAGTCGTGGTAGAGGTACGAGAGGAGGTACCCGAGGTGTTGGCTAGGCTTCTACCAGTCAGCAGGGAGGTCGAGGCCAGGCCAGAGTTTTTCATCTGACTCAGCAAGATGCTCAGGCATCTAATGCAGTCGTGGCAGGTATTCTTTCTGTTTGTTACCTGGATGCTTTGGTTTTGTTTGATCCGGGTGCCACGCATTCGTTTGTTTCTCCTGTTTTTGCTTCTAAATCTTGTTGGCAAGCTTCGAGGATGGCTTTTCCCTTGTCTGTTGCCACTCCTCTGAGCGATTCTTTGGACGCCGATATTGTTCTTTCTGGTTGTCCAGTTCTCGTGGGAGATAGAGAATTACCTGTTGATTTGATTTTGTTGGATGTGATGGAGTTTAATGTTATTTTGGGAATGGATTGGTTGTCTCAGCATTATGCCGTGGTTGATTGCAGGAATAAGGAGGTGATTTTCAGAATTCCTGGTGAAGTAGAATTTAAGTTTGTTGGTGACAGGAGTTCAGCACCTCAGAATCTTATTTCTGTTATTTCAGCTAGGAAGTTGTTGAGGAAAGGTTGTCAGGGGTTTTTGGCATTGGTTAGGGATACGTCAGTGGAGAAGTTGTCACTCACAGATGTTCCTGTTGCTTGTGAGTTTCCTGATGTTTTTCCCGAGGAGTTGCCAGGTTTACCACCTCATAGAGAGATTGAGTTCTGTATAGATGTGGTTCCAGGTATTACTCCTATATCTATGCCACCCTATCGTATGGCTCCTGCAGAGTTGAGAGAGTTGAAGGAGCAGTTGCAAGAGTTGTTGGATAAGGGTTTCATCAGACCTAGTGTTTCTCCTTGGGGTGCACCAGTCTTGTTTGTGAAGAAGAAGGATGGTACCCTGAGATTGTGCATTGACTACAGAGAGTTGAACAAGGTGACAGTGAAGAACAAGTATCCTCTCCCGAGGATAGATGATTTGTTTGATCAGCTCCAGGGTGCACAGTTCTTTTCTAAGGTTGACTTGAGGTCGGGTTATCATCAGCTGCGGATCAGTGAAGCTGATATTCCTAAGACAGCGTTCCGCACTCGTTATGGTCATTATGAGTTTCTGGTGATGTCTTTTGGTTTGACTAATGCACCAGCAGCTTTTATGGATCTGATGAACAAAGTATTCAGACCGTATGTGGATCAGTTTGTGGTAGTCTTTATTGATGATATACTAGTATATTCGAGGAGTATGGAAGAGCACGTATATCATTTGAGGATTGTACTACAGACACTGAGAGATCATCAGCTTTATGCTAAATTCTCGAAGTGTGATTTCTGGATGGAGAGTGTTTCTTTTCTTGGACACGTAGTGTCTAAAGAAGGTATTCAGGTTGATCCACAGAAGATTGAAGTAGTATCTGAGTGGCCTAGACCTACTTCAGTTACTGAGATTCGGAGTTTTCTGGGTTTAGCCGGGTATTATAGGCGGTTTGTGCAGGATTTTTCCAGGATTGCAGCCCCTATGACTCGCTTGACTCAGAAGAATGTTAGATTCGAGTGGTCAGAAGCTTGTGAGAATAGTTTTCAGTTGTTGAAGGAGAAGTTGACCACAGCGCCAGTATTAGCTTTGCCTAATAGTGTGGATAAGTTCACAGTTTACTGTGATGCCTCTAGAATTGGTCTTGGTTGTGTGTTGATGCAGAATGGAAGGGTGATAGCCTATGCTTCGAGGCAGTTGAAGAAGCATGAGCAGAACTATCCTACACATGATCTAGAGATGGCTGCAGTGATCTTTGCTTTGAAGATTTAGAGACATTATTTGTACGGGGTGACTTGTGAGATATTTACTGATCACAAGAGCCTTAAGTACATTTTCCAGCAGTGAGATTTGAATTTGAGGCAGAGAAGATGGTTGGAACTGTTGAAGGATTATGATTGCGAGATTCTTTACCATCCGGGTAAAGCTAATGTGGTAGCAGATGCCTTGAGTAGGAAGTCCTCAGGTAGTCTTGCTCACATCGGTGTTGAGAGGAGACCATTGATCCAGGAATTGCATCTGATGGTGGATCAAGGTCTGATGATGAAGATCAGTAGATCAGGTGGACTGTTAGCTCAGTTTAAAGTACGATCTGTGCTAAGGGATAGGATTAAAGTAGCTCAGAGCCGAGATCCTATTCTGGAAGAGCTTGCAGAGAATGTCAGAGCAGGGAAGTTCACTGATTTCACACTCGATGATGATGGTGTGTTGTGGATCAGAGGTAGATTGTGTGTTCCTGATGTGGATGATTTGAGAGAGGAGATTTTAGAGGAAGCACATTCTACAGCCTACAGCGTTCATCCTGGTGTTACTAAGATGTACCACAGTATCAGAGATCTATACTGGTGGGATGGATTGAAGAAGGATGTTGCCGATTATGTCGCTAAGTGCTTGACGTGTCAGTAAGTGAAAGCGGAACATCAGAAGCCTTCTGGGAAGCTTCAGCCTCTTCCTATTCCCGAGTGGAAATGGGAAAGGATAGCTATGGATTTTGTGGTCGGTTTACCTCGTTCGAAGGATGGATACGATTCCATTTGGGTGATTGTAGACAGATTGACGAAGTCAGCACATTTCTTGCCTGTGAAAGCCACATATTCAGTTGCTAGATGGGCGAAGTTGTACGTGAAGCATATTGTATGCCTTCATGGAGTACCTGTGTCCATTGTGTCAGACAGAGGTTCGGTGTTTACTTCTCGTTTTTGGCAGAAGTTGCAGGAAGCGATGGGCACTAGGTTGGATTTCAGTACTGCTTTTCATCCTCAGACAGATGGTCAGTCTGAGAGGACGATCCAGACACTGGAAGATATGTTGAGGATGTGTGTCTTGGATTTGAGAGGTAGCTGGGATGATCATTTGTCGCTTGTTGAGTTTGCATATAATAACAGCTACCATAGCAGTATTGGTATGGCACCATATGAGGCGTTGTATGGAAGGAAGTGTAGATCCCCGTTGAGTTGGGATGAGATTGGTGAGAGAACTTTGACTGGACCAGAGATGGTTCAAGATGCTGCAGAGAAAGTCGCCGTGATCAAGCACAGGTTAGAGACCGCAGTTAGCAGATAGAAGAGTTATGCGGATCCTAGGCGCAGAGATGTGGAGTTTCAGGTTGGAGATTTCATTTTTCTGAAAGTATCTCCGATGAAGGGTGTGATGAGATTTGGCAGGAAGGGTAAGTTAGCATCGAGATATATTGGACCGTTTGAGATTCTGGAGAAAGTTGGCACTGTTGCATATCGGTTGGATTTGCCTCCGAGTATGTCACAGGTGCATCCAGTATTTCATATCTCGATGTTGAGGAAGTATATCTCAGATCCTTCACACGTGTTGCAACCTGACAGTGTGGAAGTGAGTGAAGATTTGACGTTTGTGGAAGAACCTGTGGCGATCGTAGATTTTCAAGTTCGACAGTTGCGATCGAAGCAGATTCCGATGGTCAAGGTTTTGTGGCGTAGCGACAGAGTTGAAGAGCATACGTGGCAGACTGAAGCTGAGATGCGAGCTTCTTACCCGTATCTCTTTCCTTCCTGATTCTGTAATCTTCTTTTTGGAATTCGGGGACGAATTCTTGTAAGGGGGGAAGACTGTAATATCCCGTGTTTTTTAAAAAAATATTTTTACACTGTACCGGGATATACAGTGTCAATAATTTTCATGCATTATATGATATTTTTATGAGTTGATATGTATTTTAAACCTATTTTAATTACTGTCTATTATTTTCAGTATTTTACGTAAAATTTTCCCGGGACTTTCATTTTCGGGGAAATTTCCACGTAAACAATGTATTATTAATTATTTTAAATGTATTTACGGGTTTGCATGAACTCATACATATTTTTAAATTATTAAATAAAGCCTGTGTGTGTATATTTATTTAATTAGGGTTTATTATTACCCTAATATTTTATTATTTATTTATTATTAGTTGATTATTTTATTTATTATTAAATTATTAAAGTTTATGTGATTTTGTAAAATTAAGTTAATTGTGTTTTAAATTGAATTTAATTGGTTAATTGAGTTTAATTATTGATATTATTGATAAATATGTTGAGAAAATTAATTTTGGATAATTGTATGATTTTTGGTGAATTTTTGAAGTAATTTAGGTATATATATATATATAGGGGTATTTTGGTAATTTTACCCTAAATTGTCTAAAAATGTAATTTAATTGGTTTTAATATTTATTTAAGGTATAAAAATGATTTCTACAAAATATCTAGTATTTTTAACTAATTAAAACTATTTTCCGGGAATTATTTTATTATTAATTATTTATTAATATTTAATTATTTTAATTTATTTTAATTTATTTTTTTTCTTTTTTTTATTTTCCTTTTTCTTTCTTTTTCTTTTTCTTTTTCTTTCCTTTTCTTTCTTTTTCTTTTTCTTCTTCTTCTTCTTTCTCTCCCGCGCCCGACGCCGACCACCATTTCCTCACCGCCGTTTCTCCCTCCTCCGGCCACCGTTTTCGACACCGCCGATCTCTATCTTCTCCTTGAGCTCCGGTGAGTGTGATTCTAGCTTTGGTTTGAGCTAAAATGGTCTAGAATTGCTTAGGTTTCGATTTGAAGATTTCGGCCTCTTTAGGTTTTCGATTTTTTTGAGCTTCGATTTGGATGATTCATGGAAAATTCCTTCACAAATGTTGTTCCTGGTAGCTTAATCTTCATGTATGAATTTTTACAGAATTTTTGGAGATTGTTTGGATTTTTGGGTATTTTTGAATATTTTAATATTATTTTCTAATTTTCGGAAATTAATTATTTAAATTATGAAATTGGAGTTTATGGTTGAATTAGGTGTTGAAATGAATTATAGAAATTTATTTGGAATTTTTATGAATTTCTAAGTATTTATTTTTAATTATTGAAGTTTATGTGATTTTGTAAAATTAAGTTAATTGTGTTTTAAATTGAATTTAATTGGTTAATTGAGTTTAATTATTGATATTATTGATAAATATGTTGAGAAAATTAATTTTGGATAATTGTATGATTTTTGGTGAATTTTTGAAGTAATTTAGGTATATATATATATATATAGGGGTATTTTGGTAATTTTACCCTAAATTGTCTAAAAATGTAATTTAATTGGTTTTAATATTTATTTAAGGTATAAAAATGATTTCTACAAAATATCTAGTATTTTTAACTAATTAAAACTATTTTTCGGGAATTATTTTCAATTATATATATAATATACGGTTTTTCTAATAAAATGAGTTTTAATCGGTTTTTACAGTATTTCAAGATTTATTATGTAATTTCTATGTATGAAATGTATTTTTATGATTTAAGGATATTTTTGGTATATTTGAATATATATTCTGTGTTTGTGGACCTCGGTCGACAGATTGTAGTCTGGAGTCCGACCGAGGGGTTGTGATTGATTGTGGTGTTTATTTTTGAAGTGTATTTTCTTTGCAGGGTCGGCTCTACTCTTTTGAGTAGAGAGATGTCCGTTTTACAGGGGAGGTTCTGCCGGATTTCCGGTAGAATTCTCGTAAAACGTGATATCCAGTCGAACCCTAATTTCCGATTCTGTGTTGAATACTCTAGATTGAATTCTAGGATTTCTGTTAGGGTTATTCTGATGTCGATTAATTATTTCTTGTTTAGTTGCGCCGAGACCGAGGGTTAGTGGACCACGCCCGTCGGACCTGTCTCGTGGAGCGCATTAGGTGAGTTACTATATTATATATATATGCTTAGGATGCATGATTTAGAAAATGCATGTTTTATTTTGACTAAATATGCATAAATAACATGATTTTTATTCAAGTATATTTTTGGTATATTTTTGGTATATAATAAATTATATACATGTTTTATTAATAAAAATATATTTAAAATGTTTTTAAATATATTTTTAGTTTAATTCATGATTTGATTGGATTTATTTGACATATATATACTCAAAATATACCAGGTTTATGTTTGGTATATTTTCGGTATATATATGGTTTATATTGCTATTTCATTTATATCCATGCATCATTTATTTTTGTGAATGAATGTTTTATATTTAAGAATGAAGGATATCAATAGAACGTGCTACCTAGTGGGCAGCACTAGGACCGAGTACGTACCGGTACGCCTATAGTATTTAGGCTTTATTACTGACTATTTGTGGATATCGATTTGATTATGATTATTGATATATGTGAGATGTGGTTTGTGGGTGTGATTGCTGGAGCTCGGTTGACCAAGTGTCTCGGGGCCAATTACACTGGCAGTCAGACTGCTGGAGCTCGGTTGACTTAGTGTCTCGGGGCCAGTCTACTGTCCATATGGATTAAGTGGATATATTTGGAATCAGTGAGCCTGTATGGCTAGAGCGTTGTTTAACACTATTTTTCTGAGGTTGCGATATTCTAGGGTTCTATGTGATCCTTCATAAAAGTTGATTTTCAGACAAAATATATAAAATGATTTTTCTGCATCTGTATGAATTTGCCTGTATATATACATATTACTCAGATACTGTTGACTGTATGCATTATCACTTAGAGTGTATGTATATATATTATAGTAATTCACTCAGTGAGGTCTGACTCCCCTCCGTTGACTATTTTTCAGGAGAGTCAACTTCCTCAGACCTCAGTAGCAGGTCGATACGCCGAATTTCTTCCGCCCCGGCTTCTTTATGTAAATTATATACTTGAGTCTTATTTATTTTATCTAGACACTGCAGTAGTTGTGAAATAAAGTTTGTTTTAAAGAGATGTATTATAGTAAAACTGGATTTGTATAAAGATTATACATTTATGAGATTATATATGCGATGTGATGAGTTTTGAATTAAATCCAGTTGATATGGATGATATTGTAATATTTATGATTTTTTTTATTTTCCGCTGCATATTATATTTTTATGGTTATTATTGCATATTTATTTTATTTTTAGGCTTGCTACGGGTTCCGGATTCGAAAGAATTCCCGTTCCCTAGCGCCGGTCATGGCCCCTGTTTTGGGTCGTGACAATAAGCTAGAGTCTTCACTCTTACTCAACAAGATGTTCAAGCATCTAACGTAGTGGTAGCAGGTACACTCATGGTATGTTTTATTAATGCTAGAGTTTTAATTAATTCAGGTACTACCCATTCTTTTATGTCCCCTATGTTTGCTTTGAAATCGGGTTGGCAAGCTATTAGGGTGGCAATTCCTTTATCAGTTGCCCCATCTTTAAGTAATTCATTGGATGCCAACATGATTCTTCTTGGGTGTCCTGTGTTGGTAGAAGGCAGAGAGCTACCTGCAGAGTTGGTGTTATTGGATGTAATGGATTTAATGTAATTCTAGGTATGGATTGGTTATCTCAGCATCATGCTATTATGGATTATCATAGCAAGGAGGTGATTTTCAGAATTCTAGGTGTAAGGGAATTCAAGTTTATGGGTAATAAGAGTTTAATACCTAAGAATCTTATTTCTACTATTATGGTAAGGAAGATGCTGAGAAAAGGGTGTCAAGGATACTTGGCATAGGTTAAGGATACTATAGTGGAATCGACATCCATCTCAGATGTTCCTATAGCATGCGAATTTCCATATGTCTTCCCTGATGAATTGTCAGGTTTAACACCTCACAGGGAGATTGAATTTTGCATTGATGTGGTTCCAGGCATAACTCTTATCTTTATGCCACCTTATAGGATGGCTCTTGCTGAGTTGAAAGAGTTAAAGGAGTAGTTGTAAGATTTGCTAGACAAGGATTTCATAAGGTCTAATAGTTCTCCTTGGGGTGCACTAGTCTTATTTGTGAAGAAGGAGGATGACACTTTAAGACTGTGTATTGATTAAAGAGAATTGAACAAGGTGACTATTAAGAACAAGTATCCTCTTCTAAGAATAGATGATTTGTTTGATCAACTTTAGGGTGCATAGTTCTTTTCTAAGATCAACTTGAGGTCAGGCTATCATAAGATACGGATCAATGAGGCTGATGTTCTTAAAATGACATTCTGTACCAGATATGGCCGCTATGAGTTTATAGTGATGTCCTTTGGATTAACTAATGCACCAGCAGCCTTTATGGATCTAATGAATAAGGTTTTTAGACCATTTGTGGATCAGTTTATAGTGGTATTCATTAATTGTATACTGGTGTATTTAAAGAGTATAGAAGAGCATGTATATCACTTAAGAACTGTGCTATAGACACTAAGGGAGCATTAACTTTATGTTAAGTTCTCAAAGTGTGATTTTTGGCTAGAAAGTGTAGTATTCCTTGGGCATATAGTGTCTAAGGATAATATTCAGGTTGATCCATAGAAGATTGAAGCAGTGTTTGAGTGGCCTAGACAGACAACAGTTACTGAGATTCAAAGTTTTTTAGGTTTAGCTAGGTATTATAGGAGGTTTGTTTAGGATTTTTTTAGGATTACAACACTTATAACCCACATAACTAAGAAGAATGTGAAGTTTTGATGGTCAGACTGAGAGAATAATCTAAAGACTTAAAGATATATTAAGAATGTGTGTAATAGATCTTAGAGGCAGTTGGGATGATCATTTACAATTGGTAGAGTTTGCTTATAATAATAGTTACCATAGCAGTATTAAGATGGCACCATATAAAGCATTATATGAAAGGAAGTGTAGATCTCCTCTGTGTTGGAATGAAGTTGAGAAAAGAGAATTAACTAGACTGAAAATTATCTAGGACGCATTCGAGAAGGTCACTTTGATCAGAAGGAGATTGGAAATAGTAGTTAGTAGACAAAAGAGTTATACAAACCCGAAGCGCGAGAATGTGGAATTTCAAGTTGGAGACTATATATTCTTGAAACTGTCACCAATGAAGGGTGTTATGAGATTTGGCAAAAAGGGAAAGTTGGCACTAAGATATATAGAACCTTTCAAGATTTTTTAGAGAGTTAGCATGGTTGTATATCGATTGGCTTTGCCTCCAAAATTTTCTTAGGTGTATCTAGTGTTCTATGTGTCGATGCTCAAGAAGTATATTTCGAATCCTTCACATATTTTGTAGCCCTAGAGTGTGGAAGTGAATGAAGATCTAACGTATGAGGAATAATCAGTGGCCATTGTTGATTATCAAGTTTGACTGTTGCATTCTAAGTAGATTCCGATGGTTAAAATCTTATGGAAGAGCACATGTGGGAGACTAAGGTAGAAATGGAGGTGGCATATCCTTATCTATTTCCTTGATAAACCTTGTATTCCTTTTTATTTATTAAAATTCGAGGATAAATTTTTGTAAAAGAGGAAGATTGTTATAACTCAAATTTTTAATTAATTATTAAATTTAAATATGGAATTAATTAGTCTTGATTATTATTTGAATATTTATGAGATTATTATTATTTGTGTAGTTTTATTAAATTTTGATTCATTATTAAGTGTATAAATATTTTAGGAGAAATTTAGATTTTTAAAATATTAGAATATAATATAATTTTTTTAAAATTTATTATTATTTTGTATAATTATTTTAAAAAAGTACAAAAACAATTTTCTTGTTTTTCTTCCTCTCTTTCTTTTATTTTATTTTCTTTTCCTTCTCCTTCTTTCCCTCTCCCCGCATAACACCGACAACACCAACCACCATCGCCACCATCACTACGTTAGTCACCATGTTGCCACCACCAAATGCCTCCCCCAGCTGCTCTTCCTTTCCGGCAACACTCCCCTCCTTCTCTTTTCTTTTTCTTCCTCAGTTTCCTTTATTATTGGAAGTGGTAGAGCTCCGTCGACGACGATTCCGGCCACTCCAGCCACCCCTGTTGGTCTAAAACGACTCCCCTCCCTCCGGGCTTTGAAACCCTCCATCAATTGCTTTAATCCGAGTGGGTAACAACTTCAATTTTGAGAAATTAATTTTAGGTTAATTTTAGTTATTTGTTTAATTGAGCTTAAATTTGATTTAATTAGATATAGTTGCTTTAAGATTAAATGTAATTGAGGTTGAGATCTTACTAATTGTGATTTTTATTTATTTTTCTGAATTTTTCGGGTTCAGGATTATTGTTCACGTAACCTTTATGGCCTGAAAAATTATATATTTTTACTAAATTCTATTAAATATGTAGATTAAACTTTGTGAAGAAAGTTTAATGAAATTATGTATAGAATTTGAGATATAACTTTTTTTACATTATGTATAAATATGTATTTTTGAGAAATACTAGAAATTAATAAATTATTTAATTTTAATTAAATTTTTTGTTAATTATATTGTTTTAGACTATTTTTAAATAATAAAAGTATACAAATAATTTTTATGATTATTTTTCAATTATTAATTATTTAGTAGTTACTTTGGGATGAAAAATAAATTTATTTATTATTTTTGAGCCTAAATGAGCATTTTCTTACTTTTATGATATTAATAAGTGATTTTAATAATAATTTACAATTTATGCTAATTTATTTGTAAAATGGAAATTTTGTTCCATTTATGGATTTTATTGGCAATTATTATTTATGAACTAAAATTTTATTATTTATTTGAAAAATAAATTTCTTTAATATTTTTATGATATATTTTGGTGATTTGAGAAATTATATTATTTTATTGTATATTTTGTATTGTTAGCTCTCGGTTGGGCGTGAATTGTAGTGTAGGGGTGTAATGTCCCGAGTTTTTAAAATATTTTAAACTGCATCGGGATATGCAATGTTAATAATTTTTGTATATATTTATGATTATTTTCATATGTTTGATAATTATTAAGTTATTTTAACTATTCTTAATTATTTTAAGTACTTTACGTAAAATTTTTTCGAGAATTTTATTTTCGGAGAAATTAATACGTAAATAATTTAGTATTAATTATTTTAAATAATTTTACGAATTTGCATGAACTCATATATATTTTTTTTAAGTGCTAAAATAAAGTGTATATATGTGTATATATTTAAATTAAACTAGGGTTTAATTAATTACCCTAATTTTTATTATTTATTATTTAGTTTTAATATTATTTAATTATTTTTAAGTGTATAAATTATTAATATATTAAATTAATGTGTGTGGGCGTTTATATGATTATAATATATAGTGTGATTATATTATACATATATACTTAATATATAGTTAAAAATCAAAAGTTTGCCAAAATTACCAAACTGCCCCTCCTTCCTCCTTCTTCTTCCTCGACGCCCTTCTCCTCTCCCCTCACTGTGCGACTCCGTTCATTGCCATTCAGAGTGCTTTCCAGACGTCCACCGCCTTCCTCCAACTGCTCAGCCTCTCCTTCCACCCTCTCCAGCGCCGGTGAACGCTGCAACAACCCGAGAAGCCGAAATTTGAAGCTAACGTCGATTGAAGTGATTCCAGCCACTGTTTTCGACACCGTCGATCTTTATCTTCTCCTTGTGCTTCGGTGAGTGTGATTCTAAGCTTTTTTTCACTTAAAATGGTCTAGATTTGCCTAGGTTTCGATTTTGAAATTTTAGCCTATTAGGGTTCTTGAATTTTTTGAGCTTCAATTTGATTGATTCATGAAAAATTTCTTCAAAAACTTTGATCCTAGTAGCTTAATCTTCATGTGGGAATTTTTGTAGAATTTTTGGAATTTATTTTGATTTTTGGGTATTTTTTATTATTTTCTAATTTTTGAAAATTAATTAATTAAATTATGAAATTGTGTTTTATGGTAAATATAGGTGTTGAAATGAATTATAGAAATTTATTTTGAATTTTTATGTATTTATTTTGAATTTATTTAGTTTATGTAGTTTTGAGAAAATAGGGTTAATTATGTGTTTAATTGAAATTAATTGGTTAATTAAGTATATTTATTGGTATTGAAATATATGTTGAGAAAATTAATTTTGTGCAATTATATTATTTTTGGTGAATTTTTGGATTAATTTTAGTATATTTATATATATAGGGGTATTTTGGTAATTTTACCCTAAATTGGCTAAAAATGTAATTAAATTGGTTTTAATAGTTATTTAGGGTATAAAAATGATTTCCAAAAATTATTTAGTATTTTTAACTAATTAAAACTATTTTTCGTAAATTATTTTTAATTATATATATAATATACGATTTTTCTAATAAAATGAGTTTTTATCAGTTTTTACTGTGTTTTAGGGTTAATTACGTAATTTCTACTAATAAAATGTATTTTTATTATATAAGGGTATTTTTGGTATTTTGTAAATATTCTGTGAATTGTGAACCTCGATCGGTGATTTGTAGTTTGGAGTCCGACCGAGGGATTGTGGTTGTATTCTGCGTTTATTTTCGAAGTGTATTTCTTTACAGGGCCGACTCTACTCCTTGAGTAGAGAGAGATGTCCATTTTACAGGGGAGGTTCTGCCGAATTTTTGGTAGAATTCTTGTAAAACGTGATGTCCGATCGAATTTTGATTTAATTCTATCTCTAGTATTCTAAATCGAGACTTTTGAACTTTTGTTAGATTTATTCTAATTCCTGTTGTTATCTGTTTGTTTAGTTGTGCTGAGACCGAGGCCTAGTGGACCAGGTCCATCGGACCCATCTCGAGGAGCGTAATAAATAGTGAGTTACTATTCTATATATATATATGCTCTAGGGTGCATGATTTTAGAAATCTATGTTTTATTTTGACTAAAAATGCATAATGGTATTAATTAGTACTTGAGTTTATTTTAGTTTACTTTTGGTTTATTTTCGGTATATTTTAAACTATATGCATGTTTTATTAACGAATTATGTTTAAAATGTTTATTTGACGTATATATACTCGAAATATACCTGGTTTACTTTTGGTATATTTCTAGTATATATATGGTTTATGTTGCTATTTTATTTAAATACATGCACCATTTATTTGTGAATGTATATTTTATATTTTAATGAAGGATATCAATAGAACGTGCGTCCTAGTGGGCAGCACTAGGACCGAGTATGTACCGGTACGCTGATAGCATTTAGGCTATATTACTAACCATTTGTGGATATTGATTGGATATGATTATTTGATGTGTGAGATATGATTTGGGAGTGTGATTGCTGGAGCTCGGTTGACCAAGTGTCTTGGGGCCAATCACACTGACAGTCAGACTGCTGGAGCTCGATTGACTTAGTGTCTCGGGACCAGTCTACTGTCGAAATGGAATAAGTGAATATTTTGGAATAAGTGAGCCTATGTGGCTAGAGTGTTGTCTAACACTATTTTGAGGTTGTGATTTTCTAGGGTTCTATTTGATCCTTCATAACCAGTGGTTTTCAGAAAAAATATATAAAAATGATTTTATTGCATCTGTGTGTATTTGCCTATATATATATTTATATATATACTATTGACTGTATGCATTGTCATTTAGTATGCATGTATATATATTATAGTAATTCACTCAGTGAGGTCTGACTCCCTGTGTTGACTATTTTTCAGAAGAGTCATCTTCATCAGACCTCAGTAGCAGACCTGTATACCGGGTTTCTTCCGCTCCGGCTTCTTTATGTAAACTGCTCACCTGAGTTTTATTTTTTTTATTAATCTAGACACTGTAGTAGTTATGGTCGATTGTGAGATTATTTTATTATATTTATATGAGATATATACTTTAAATATTTGAACTGAAACTTGTATTAAAAGATTTTATTGATATATAAGATGAGGATATTGATCTAATTTCATTTGGTGAAAATATTATTTTGATATTTATGATTTTATTCCGCTGCTTAATATTTTATTTAATTATGTTGTTATTATTAATATTACATGTTTTATTTTATTTTTAAGGCTTGATACGGGTTCCGGATTTGAAAGAATTTCCGTTCCCTAGCGTCGGTCATGGCCCTTGTTTTGGGGTTGTGACAAGGGGCCTAACCTGAGATGTTGAATTTTGGGATATTTTTGAAGTGTGTTTTTGTGCAGGCATGACTCTACTTTTAGTAGAGAGATGTCCATTTTACAAAGGAGACTCTATAGAATTTTTGATAGATTGCTCATAAAACGTAACATCGGTCTGTTTTAAGTTTTGAGTCTTTTATTCGAGTCAAGTTTTAGATTGAGTTTTCTCTAGAAATCTAGAATAAATAAGATTAGAATTTTATCCTAATTATTTTATTATTATTTTCCTATAGCCGTGTCGAAATCAATGCTTACAAGACAAGGCCAGTCGAGTCATCATAGAGGAGTGCACTCCACTTGTGAGTTATTATTATATGTATATATTGCATGTAGAAATTTTATTAGCATCCATATTTCGATAAATATGAATTTAATATGCTGGTGCATAAAATGATAATTGTTATTATTATTATATATATGTTTGCATATATATAAAGGTGAATATTTATTTGTGTAATTTGGATGTTGTTCATGTTTTATATGATTTTATTATTTTATATATGAAATGTTATTTGGAGGATGGTTGTATAACGTGCTACCTAGTGGGCTACACTAGGACTGTTGCGTAGCAATACGCTAGATAGTAGGCTATGAAATTTTTATTAATATGAGATATGGTTAAATTGATTATTGAGATTTGTGGTGAGAGAGTGGTGTGACTGTAGAAGCTCAGTTGACCTAATGTCTCGGGGCCAGTCATGCCGGCAGTGAGATTGTGGGAGCTTGATTGACTCGGTGTCTTAAGGTTAGTCCACTGTCAAATTTAAGAAGGAAAATATTTTGGATTTAAGTGAACCTATTGGCTAATGAAGTTCAGTGTTTAAGATTTCAGAATATTTTAAGGTTTTGCTATGATCCTCCACTTAATTTCCATTGGTGTGCTGATATAAAAATTATTTTTAATCAGCTGCTTGAAATGCGTGTATAACTTACATAAATATAAATATATAACTACTATATTAATGTTTGATTGCTTGTATGCTTAGATTGCATGTATATATATAATAGTAATTCACTCCGTGAGGCCTGACCCTCCCAATTATTTTTTAGGATCCTTCTCATCAGACCTCCCATTGTACTTCTCCTCGTCGGACCCTTTCTTCACCAGCTAACTTACATAAATTTTGAACTATCACTCTTTGTATTATTCGACACTATAGTAGTAGTATGTCTTGTTGTAGTATTCTATATTGTTATTGACAGAGGTTTTGTATTTGAATTTTTGTATGAACATATTTTATTATGATATAATATGAAGATTTCTTTTTGTTTTAAAAAGTTTTAATTCTGAGGTATATTTATATTTATGTATTTTCTGAGTTTTTGTATTTTAGGCTTGCTATAGGTTTTAGATTTTTGTGAATTCTCGTTCCCTAATGTCGTTAATGACTCCCGGATTTGGGTTGTGACACGTTTATTAAAATTATTAGTTGGTATTCTTTTTGACCAAGACATTACTATTCTATTATTAGTTTCTATAATAAATTAAAATTTATAAATCATTAATTCAAAGCTTTTTATTGCTTTTATTATTGCTAACATTTCTTTCTGATTTGAAGAATAATTTTGTTCAGCTTTAGTAAAAGTTCCTGAATTATATTTACAAAATTTTAGATCTTTGTCTTTTTCTTTAAATGTTAAGGTTGCTCCACATCCTATGTTATTTGCATCTGTTGTTACTATCCAATCACATGTTCTTGTTGGTAGTGATAAGGGTGGAATCTTTTTACAGATTTTTTTATCCTTTTTATGAATAATTCATCTTTCTCCATACAATCTAATTTTTCATTCTTTTTCAATTTTTTTATTAAAACTAGTCAAAATATAAGATAAAATTGGAATATATTCTCTACACACATTTAATAATCCTAATAATGATTGTAGTTGTCATTTTTTTGTAATTTTTTTAGGAAATTCTAATAATTTCTGGGCTATGTGGGGTTTTAATGCCAAAAATATTAAAAAATGATTTTCCTAATATTAAGGAATATTTATAATTAAATTCAAATATTATGTGTATTTTAAATATTTTTGTTGCTATCTCAATAGTATCAAAAATATTATTTTTCCCTATTAAATTAAAAATTATTAATATTTTAGAAAATTATAAAATTATCAAAAAAATAATATTTTTAATATTTTAGAAAATTATAAAATTATCAAAAAAATTAATATTTTTAATATTTTAGAAAATTATAGAGGAAATTGTAAAAATAAAAAATATAGTAACTAGAAATCCTAAAATATTACAAGTAATTAATCTAAAAAGAGAAAAATATTAAGAAATTGAATACAATAACGAAGAATGGAATAAAATTGGAACTTTCAGTATATAAACTAATTCTAAAGAAATATTAAATTTAATCAATGAATTAGAAACAAATGTCATAGAAGAAGAAATAAATACAATGGAAATAACTGAGTCTTCATAAGAAGAAAATTTAGATACAGAAAAAAATTTAAATACAGAGGAAGAAATTTTATTGAATGAAACAAAATTTCAACCCACAGCACTCGTTGCACCAATAAAATATCCAATCATAGGAGAAGACGCTAAATCTTCAAATATACCTGAAAAAAGAGTAATAGAAAATCAAAATTATAAAGGAGACGTATATTAGCTAAAAAGAACATGTGAAAATACGATAGAAGAAATAAAAAAAAATTAGGCAAGAATGAATTCAACTATAATAATAGGAAGGTATTTAGAAGTTCCAAAAAAAAAATTATTATTACAACAAACATTATTAGGAATTTTAGCTAATTGGTTTGAGCAATTACTAGAAACTTAAAAAACAAGAATAGAAAATGCAACTACAAACATAGAATTAGTAAGAAAATATGAAAAATTATTATTAAAACATTTTACATACAAGGAAGTAATAATTTCAAAAAATACTTATAAAGAATATTCAACTAAATTACAAGTATGTGATATAAATTATTTTAAAGAATATGCATGTAAATTCAAAGAATATTATATAAGAGGAAAAATAGACCCAACAGATAAAGTATATTTAAACTTATTATTTTATAAATTACCAGCACTATGGGGAAATAGAATATCACAAAAATATGTTGAATTAAATATACCTGGAGATTTTTTTTAGAATAAGAATTGCTTTTGCACAATGGTATTTAGAAACAGAATCTATACAATGGTATTTAGAAACAGAATCTATGTCATTAAATGAATATAGATTAATGTATAAGCAAACTAAAAATAAACAAAATCTAAATTGTAAAAAATTTCCACTAGTACCCATTTATGGATGTGAACCACATAGACAAAAAAAAAACACAAATATAAAAAGAAATGGAAAAAATACTTCAGGAAATATAGAAAACCATATTATAGCAAAAAGAGAAAATACAAAAAGAAAAATAAGAGAAAATTAGATAAGCCATAATGTAAGTGTTATATTTGTAAGCAAAAAGGACATTTTGCAAATGAATGTCCAAACAAGAAAAATAAAAAAGTAGAAGGACATGTGGTAATTCCATAACTCTCAGAAATAAGTGAGAATGAAACTATTGACAAAATAACTTCTAATAAATCATCAGAATTTGATTAAACAAGAAAATATTAATATAGGAAAAAATTAAATAGAACAAGAATTTGATAGAGAAAAATATTTAGAATTAATAAATTATGAGCCTAATATTAGTATAAAATAAATTTTTGAAAAACAACAACCAAAGAATAATTTTAAAAGAATATTTAAAAATTCAATTTTTAAAAGAGAAAGAAAATAATATTATGTAGGAAAAATAACTGAAGAAGCAATTAATGTGTTGATATAGAAGGAAATACTAGAATATTTATTCTTAATAAAGATATGATAGAAAAAGAATTAAGGAAAATACCAAAAAAAAGATACCAATATAAAAATTTACAAATAGAAGGAATAAGTATATTAGTAAAATCTTATTTTCAATCTCATATTAATTTACCTTTCAGTCTAGTTGTGAAAGATGGTAAAATGAGACATAGTTTAAGAGATAGTATAATAGGAGAATTATATATAAATTTATGTTATAATAAAACTGTTATAAATATATTTCCAAACTTTAACCTTAGTCTCAGAGATGAAAATATAGATCAAGCATTAAGAATATATTATAAACTTTTTAGAGTAAAAGCACACCCTGGGAAGTAAACTAATTAGTATAAAAATAAAAAATTTATATGCATTTACTACTAAACATGAAATTTACAATAATAAGATATTAATAAGTTATGAAGTACTACCAATATTTAAAGAATTAATAGAATGTAGACCTAGAGAAATAACTAATATTTATAATTATCCTGCAAATTATACTATAGAATTTAATAACACTGAAGAATTAGGAAAACCTAAGAAGAATACAAATATACATAAAAATTATAATGAACTATATAGATTACTGATAATAGGAAGAAGTTTATCTGGAGAACTTAGTACCAGTAACAATTAAATAATAATAAAAAATTATATTGTAGACACCACATTAGAAAGACAAGACCACAAAATGTATATAGAAGCAAAAATAAAAAAAAATGAACAAACACCAATACTAATACATACAATATCATGTGCTTTTCATAGACATAAATCATTATTAGACTCAGAAGATTAAATATAAAATTTAAAAGAACCTTATACATATATATATTAGAATGAAGTATATACACTTTATGAATCAATAATTATAATATTAGATTTAGATCAAGTAAAAATATTTTTAAAGCTACACAAAATACAACACAATGAAATAACAAAAATATTATTAGAAATAGATTTTTTAGAATGTAAAACTTTTTACAATAACATCTACACATATAAATATAATATATGAAAGGAACAAAATTTTAATACCAATATCACAAAAGAAGCCTTACAACTAATTTTATAAGTTTTATATTAGTCAAATTAAATAATAAAAAACTCTAACATTAGTAGACACTGGATCTTAAATTACTTTAAGAAAAATAGAATTAGTAAAAAATTAGAAAAATTTAAAAATTTCTTTTAAATTGTCTGGAATAGGAAAAACTACTTATATTATTAATAGAGTAGGTAATATTAATATTAAGGTAATGCTATCTCAATGGTATTTCTAATATTCTAATACCATACATAATTAGATTGCTATTTATATATTAATTTAGATTTACATTACTTAATATTAATATTTATATAGTGTTTCATATTACTTAATACATATGTAATTAGTTTCCTAAAAAAACATATATAATTAGTATTATACAATAATGCTAAATTATTATACAACATCAAAATTGCTTATAGTATCAAAACTACATACTTTTGGAGTTTTGTTGTTATAAATAAATTGTGTTTTAAATTTTTAATTTGTTAATGTTAATGTTTATGATATGTGTTTTTTGTTAGTTAAAGATATTATACTATTTATATATTAATTAAAATTTACATTACTTTTTATTAATATTTATGTAATGTTTCATATTACTTAATACATATATAATTAATATTATATAATAATACTAAATTATGATACAACATTAAAATTGCTTATAGTATCAAAACTATGTAGCTTTGGAGTTTTGTTGTTATAGATTAATTGTGTTTTATTTAGTTAATATTAATAATTATGATATGTATTATTTGTTAGTTGGAGATATTATGTTATTTATATATTAATTTAAATTTACATTACTTAATATTAATATTGATGTAATGTTTCATATTACTTAATACTAATATATTTAGTATTATATAATAATGCCAAATTATTATACAACAAATATAATTTAATTTAGTAAGTCAATATTATATAAGCAAAGACAATAATATTTAAATATTAATATTTAAATTAAATTATACCTATTTAATAATACCACCTAATATAATGAGTATATAAACGAGTCTGTAAATGAGCCTATAAACGAGCTTTGTTCATGAGCCCATTTGTGAACCTGTTTGCGAGCTGGCGAATGAGCCTATTCACGAGCTTTAACGAGCCGAACTTAAGAAAGATCGGGTTCAACTCGTTTAGCTTACGAGCCTCAAAATGGAGTTTGAGCTCGACTAATTTAGCTTAACAAACGAACTCAAACGAGTTTTTACTGAGCCGAATTCCAAACGAATCATGAATTTAATTTAGTAAATTAATGTTTTCATAATTAATTATTTCATCAAATTTATTAATTTTATTTTTAATTATTTACTTATTAAATTAAATATGAAAACACTTATAAATTTTTGTTTTCTAATTTGATTTATATTAGATAAAATATAAATAGAGCTAATTAAAATAGAAAAACATATATTTTTAATAAATTACTACTAAAACTTTAATTAATTTAATTTTGTTAGAGATAAAATCAAAGTCAACATAATTAAAATAGGAAACATACTTTGAATTGAATTAGAATTATATATTAATTAATTTCATTTTTATTAACTCAATTAAAATAAGAAAAAGATTTTCAATTAAATTAAAATTTTATTTTCATTAATTTAATTTTACTTTCATCAATAAATGACTAAATTATCCAATTTTTATATAATAATAAGTACAAATTTTTTTTGTAATTTTGTCTGTCCCCCTACACACACACACACACACACACACTTATATATATATACACACTTGTTTTTAGTTTGAAAATGCTTATGGAATGGAACTAAGATGTATAGCCATTGAGGTGCCTCCTCAGTATTGAGGCATCATCTTAGTACAGTAAGACATCGCTTAATAGGTCACGTGACCAAATCTTGCATAGAGGCAGTGCATCTGTGCTCTAGTTCCTTAACTACTACTACTACTTTTGTGATTTTAGGCCAAAATTCAACCATATCCACTATATAATTCAATAATCCTTAATTATAGTTATAAGAACACTTTAAATTGATAAATAACTCATAACCACATTGTTTGAGCTTGTTTACCAACATGCACAATCCTCAAAATAAATTCAACTTCTATATGTTTCAAAATCTTATAATGTACAAGGAATAACCAACTTTAAAAGAGACTTTGCTAATTTCACTTGATATGGAATTGATGTCATGACCCGAACCCGAGGGCACGTGACCGGCACTAGGGAATGGGTAGGCATAAGGCCCCCGAAACCCATAGTAAGCCTTAAAAAAAAGGAAATAAACCTTACAATTTAAAACTTTATTTTATAGCAGAATATATTATCAAACTGATTTTTTTTTCTGAAAGTGAAACATAATTTAATACATAAATGAGATATTCCCAGCGTCACAAATCATAAATCAAACTTAAATCATTATACATAAACGTGGTGCATATAAATAAAATACACTAGTATACTTAAGTCATACAATTCATAGTATAGTTACTACTGTAACTTTCTAGAATATTACAACAGTACAGCTTACAATGACCCACATAAAATGACCGGTGATGAAGAAATTTGGAGTAAAGGCAGTCTAAGGTCAAACTCCCAAGCTCCTGGAAAAAATAAATTGAGGGGAATCAGACCTCATTGAGTAAGTCAATAAAAAGAGTTGTACGGTTTGTAATCCTTTTTTTTTTAAAACCATATAGTTATAGCGAAAATAATTTATAATATATAGATATAGCTTTTGAAAAATCTCGGTAGAACCTTAAACCCAAAGTTCTAAATGGCCAACCGGGCCCACTTGTTCTAACTAGACTGCCAATCCCCGAGAGCAAAGGCATTAATCGAGGCACCAAGTCATAGTCATTCACTTAATCCAAATATATGGCACTGGCAGTCCCCGAGAGCATAGGGTTCCACCGAGGCACCCATCCCAGTCCATTATTAACCTTTGAATCATTGGCAGTCCCTGAGAGCATAGGCTTCCACCGAGGCACCCGTCCCAGTTTAACATTCACCAGTCATATATAATTCGGATCCACCTCTCAATCTCTACCATGTGCACACGGTCCTGGTGAAGCCCACCAGGTAGTCTGTTCTACCAAAATTTCTTAAAATCGATTTTTAAATAAATAAAATGCGTTTTAAACCTTAAACAACAACATTAAATTAAATAAATCATATAATAATAACATAAAAATATGAGCGCACACATCTTTAAATAAAACACACGCACATATCATTTTATTGACTTACAAGATGAATGAGAAGGCTGACAACTGCGCGTCTGCCTCAATCTCACGACTTCTGCTCCGATATGCTCTAGAAAAAAATTAACAGATCGATTTTAAAACATGACTATGAAATTAAAATCGAAAATCAACAAAATAGTGAAATTCTAGGCTGACTCGAGGAAGATTGGATAAGACTCGATAGACAGGAAAAAGCTTAATTTACGGTAGAAATTATTACGAATATCATGTTTTACGAGAAAATCTATCGAAATTTCAGCAGAGTATCCTCTGTAAAACGGACATCTCTCTACCATAGGTAGAGCCAAACCTGCATAAAAACGCACTTCTAATAATCACAGACATTCACACTCAAGTCGGGCTTCCAGAACTACACTTAGCCCCGATCGAGATCACAATCCAATAAGAATATCACAAAATTATTAAATTATCCATAGCCAAAAATTCATCTATCAATATAGATTTAAAAATAAAATTTCACAAACCAACATATATATATATATATATATATATATATATATATATATAAACAATACTCACAATTAATATTACTTAATGAAAATTATCTATCAATACATATATAAAAATATATCTCTAAACCTCTTAATGTTAATAAAGCTAATTAAAATATATATATTATAATTAGCGTAAAATTACATATTTACCCCAACTAATAGGAAAAATATACAAACATCTAAAAATCATTTTCTCTATATAAATTCCTTAATATAATTAAAAACATATAAATAACTACTAATTTCTTCTAAAAATATATAATTTAACCTAATAATGCACATTTGATATAAGCTTTAAAATATTTATAAAAATAGTTTAAAAATCACAAAAACCATAATTTAAGTTCTAAAATTAATAACATTTAATAATAATATCAATTATCAAAATTTCATAATTTTTTTACAATAATTTTCGAAATTAATAAAAATATTCATTAAATACCCAAAATTTACAAAATTTATAATTAACTCTATAATTTCTAAAACATCTTAAATAAACATCAATACATTACAAATAATTAACATTAATTAACCTAATTACTACTTAAACTCAATTAACAACCAACTAACCAACTAATTATCAAATAAAAATCACATAAAATTCAAATAGAATTCTAAAAAAAATCATATAACTCACTAAAATTGTCAAAAATTAAAAATCAATCTCCTAAAACACTAAACAACATCAATTAACTAAATAAATCTACCAAAATAATCAAGATCAAGGAAGGAAAAGAGGGATCGGGTGAGTACCACTCACCACCAAGCTGGAAGAACAAAGGGGGAAGGGGAAGCTCGCTGCCATCGGAAATGGAGGCTGAGGGAGTGGTAAGTCGCAGCAAAGAGGCAACACAGGAGAAGGAGAATCGGAGCTGAGTAAAGCTGGGAGAGCAGGCTATCGCACAAGGAAGGGAAGCTGCTGCCTGGTGAAGAAGAAGAAGAAGAAGAAGAAGAAGAAGAAGAAGAAGAACAGTAGCAGCAATAACCTATGAGCTTCTATCCATGGCGGAGATGGGGTTTCCGGGCGGTGATGGGGGCGGCACAGTGAGAGGGAAGACAGAGATGGTGACGGGCCGAAGTGGGGAGGTGGTTTGAGCATATAAATTCACATGGGTGTGTGTGTGTGTGTATATATATATATATATATATACACACACACACACACACAAGTATACTACATACATATATATGTAAATTTATACATGTACACCTTTATAATATATATACATATGGATACACACACACACACACACACACACACACACACACACACACACACACACACACACACACACATATATATATATATATATATATATATATATATATATATCCCATATGTATATGTATATATACATACATATATCACATGAACACATACAATAGATTTGAAATCAATAAAAATAGGGTCATCATAATTGAACTTAAGAGTATATCACTTACCCAAAATGCTCTTGAAGTTAAATTAGCTCGAATTTGTTGATTTAAGGAAGAACTTAGGTATGAAATTCCTATTGCAACTTACCAACAATACAAATCCTGTAAATTGGCTTCCTAACCATGAAGAAATCTTGATTTAGGGAAAGTGCTTGTTGAGAGAAAATGATGGAGAAGTGAAATGGGTTTACAAATTGAGAAGGTACTTGTTATTGCCCTATTTTTCAACTTTGAAGAGAAGCTGCATAACATAAATTTTTTCTTTTTGTTATCAGGTTTCATAGCTAACACATCTCCCTCCTTCTTCCTGCTAACATTTGTCCCTTTATTTCACATCTTCTCCCTCTATTTTTTAAAAATTTTTAACGCCTTAAGGCTTCCTTTTTAATCTTTATAGACATACACATTTATCTATTAATGGACTTAAAGGTTAGGGATATTACAAGCTACACCTAAACAATTATGCTAAATATCCTCTAGATAATGATTTTTAAATATAAGCAATAAACTAATTATTATTAAATAATGATTTAATTTTTCATAGATTATTAAAAAATGCTTTAATTTTTGCAATTATTCTTTCAGAACTTGTTCTCTCTTGTATTCTATAAAATCATATAATTTTTAGTAGGATTTTTTGATATTTAATATTTCTAACAATTTATATTGTGCTAGAATCTACCTAAAAAAGTTTATTGGAAAATTTATTATTATTTTTATCTCTTAAAAGAAATCCGATTTCCAAATTTTAAAGAGCTGGATATCTAATCTAAAACATGAAATATGAAAAACTATACTCATGATAACTATATAATAAAAATAATGAAAAAAAATATAAAAATATTTATTTTCATACTTTATGTGATACAAATTTTAAAGATTGTATAAATAATAACACAATTACTGAATTAGGGCAAAGGTACATTCTTTTGCCCCTCATGTTTAATGCACAGCTTAGATTAGCCCTTTATCTTTATTAGAACCAATTAAACACAAAATTTTATGTTATGTTGTAATTAAAGCCCTTCAATTAACGGATGAACTAACCTTCATTACATAGAGACTAAAGGGGCCTAACTACATATCTTTTCATTTCCTTTCCTTTCTTTTTCATTTGTTTATCGCTCCTCTTCTTTCTTCTTATTTTTTTCTTTTTCATTATATAATTTGAGATGAACATGTCAATAATGTTGTTTTGGCAAAATTAGGAATCCCACATCAGGAAGAAAAAAAATTTGGAGGAGTCCTTAAGCTATAAAAGGACTCCTCCCCCTTTAATTAAAACCATCCCAAAATTGCCTCTCCTATATATTTAGGTGATTGTATTTTTTTTCTCTCTTTTATAATATTTCCTTAATTAGTGAAATATTATTTTGGTATTGTCTAAGGACGTAGGCATAATTGGTCGAACCTCATTAAATTTTGGTGTTTTTTTATGTCTATTTAATAGCTATTGTCAGGTATAGTTGTTGTTAATTATTGTGCTATTAAAATTACTTGTCTCGGTAAAATTCTGTCTAAGGAGAGTGATTTTTAAGTAGGACTATTATGACCCCTCCATTCTTTCCTGGGAATATACCTTGAGGTGATTTTTAGTACAATCATTTACATTCTAGTCTCTCAAGGTGATTTTTTTTATTATTGGTGGAAATTAACCTAAATTCCACAACAAATAACACTACAAAAAAACATAAAATAAGAATGTTTCCATTTAGCATGCAAAATAACTAGGTGTAAATTAGAAAACAAAAAATAAATTTAGTCAAAAAACTTTAAATTCAAACTTAATATAACCACCTAAACATATCACTTGTGGTTGAACCCCTATTTTAATGCGTTCTATTATGACAATTTGTAAGAGTATTTGTAAATATGTTAAGTAATGTGTTATGTCTCAATAATTTATTGGAGATTTTTCATGCTTTATTCAGTTTAAGTATTCTTGATATTGAAGTTAGTTCATAAGAATACTTACAACCTATTTGATACAATGTCTCAACTAGAGGTTTTACAAAAATAACTTCACATGATCGTTTTATGCAATTGCATTTGCGACATATAATCATCTTTTAACTTGCCAGAAATATAATTACGTTATACTCTTCCCACCTAGTTATTCCCCTAATAGAGTCCCCAAGTTAAGGTATTTTGAATCCAAAACTCCAGCCTCTCCATACACAATAAGTGGTTGTATATATTAATTTCACTAACAATCATGATTGCAATCAATTCTAGGTTTTAGGGTGCGTTTGGATTGAGGTTAAAGAAATAAAGTGTAAAAATTACAGATGTAACTATTAAGGGAGTGATAATTACATGTGTAATGACTAAACTGTTAACCTTATTCGGCAAATCAAGGGTAACTAAAAACTATAATGTGAAATTCTTAAAGGAAAAAAAATTATATAGTAGATTAAATTTATTATTAAACATTTAAAAATAATAAAAATGAATAAATAATCATTTAAAATTTTGAATATATATATATATATATATATATATATATATATATATATATAATTATTTAAATAATATATTCATATGCATTTTAAAAAATAACATAAATATTATAATAAAAATTTAAATTGATTTGTACATTTTTTTTATAGATTTAATTAGTAGTTTATTGATATAGGAAAAAAAAGTTGAAATAATATGATCAAAGTAGAGAAATAAAAAAAAGTACTATTTTGAAAGCATGTTTCTTTTTATTACAATTGTTTAACCTAATTTTAATTAGGTTAATAAAAACACATATAAATGAGTTTAATCATTAAAGAGGTTAAATGTTAATATTTAATTTTTAAAGTTTACTAAATAAGGATGAAAGAGGTTAATATATTACAGGATTAACATTTAACCCTATGAAAAAATTGCATGTAGAGATACATACAATTTTTAGGATCCAAAATAGTAACTAGAAACTTGACCTCTTTAGACAACATATAAAAAAAAAAAAATTAATAATCAATAATTTCAACTTTCATGCCTTAAGCATATAAAACAAGAACCCAATTTCTTGAAAAGGAAGAAGAATCAAAATAGCTTACACAACCTGAATTATATGCAGTGATTTAAGGAGAGAGTGTCGAAGCTGGTCAAAGCCACTAAATTTCCACATTGGGTTATTTTCTCTATTAATTGAGGGGCTTGAATTATAACAAAACATGAAATTTGTGTTTAATAATTAGTCCTAGAAAAAATTTGATGGCTAATGTGAGCTTCGTAATAAACATGAGGGGCAAAAATGCACCTTTACCTTCAAAATTACATCTATAAAAAATTAATTAAATTTAAAATGAAAATGTTTTATCATAAAATGACAACACTATCAAAAAAGATAAAATTAACAAAGACTGTTGCGTGCAAGTAATCAAAATATAAAACGCTGGAAAGAAAGAAATAAAGAAAGAAAGATATATATTTATTTGTTACTGTGTGGAATTTTGAACAAAACTCAATTAGGTATTTTTTTTATTAAAAGATTGATTGATTGATTGGTTTGTTAATTGAAATTTATTCTCTAATTTAGGGTTTTCTTTTGTATAACAATTGGTTTGATTTGATGGTAATAATACTTTTTATTGTTTGATTGATTGATAGAAAACTAATAGCATACGATAATGGATTCCTCCTCGACTGAAGCTTTTCCAGCAATGCAGGTAAGCTCTCCATCTCTTTGTTATTGAATTTAGTAGACTCTCGGATTGAAGCTAAGTTGTAAGCTTCTTTATGGTTTAATTTTTGTATGTTAAAGGCTTTGATACCCAAATGAATTTACCTTAATGAAAGTAAGGTGGGTGCTGATCGTTATGCAATTAATGGAAAAATCCAGCAGCTATTGTGAAGTAGAAGGTTTTCTTTTCTACGACTGCAATTATACTACCTGCAAACACTGACGCCTGTTTGGATGGTGCATAAATGAATAAAATAAATGAAAAGGTCTTAATAAATAGCTTGCTGGAGGCAAATGTACAAGTGCACAAGGATGGTAAAAGTTGTATCCTTTGGAGATAACAAGTCCAGATAAGTGCATTATATCTTACCAGATTGCAATAGTCGATGTTCTTTTATTATATTTATTATTTATCTATTCCCAAATTGAGTGGAATAGAGGAAAAGGATACTATAATTTAACTACAAACAAATTTAGATGAGTTTCATATTGAATTCATGGGATAAATCAAAGTTCTTGGGCTGGTCTACTTCTAGGCTTAGTGAATACTCATTGTGGACGCTGATCTTTGGATGCTAATTGAGGATGAGGTTTATTATTATTTAATGGTAGCTGTTGATGGATGAAAGAATTTTGGTTTTATGCGAGAAACTAAGAATTAAATTATAGTGACATTAGAGTAGGAACTTATGTTAGGTATCTTATTTGCTTTCTCTAGCATGGGTAAGGATCTGAGATTTATCTAATGCTTCCTTGAAGATTTTTATATGGTACGATCTTCTTATCTAAATAGAGAGAGCTTGAAAAACAGCAAAAACTCTGTTACTGCCCAAACATAAAGGAAAGCATCCTTAAGGTCTTAGGAATTCTTCTATTGTTATTTTTTTGGTTGACCTCTTCTTTTCATAAATTCACACAATGAAAGGATTACGAACTAAAGAGAATAATTTCTTATTTTATAATCTTGTTTTACTTACCTTGGAGGAAGAACTTGGGAGGGGTGGGCCTTTTTTTTTTTTTTAATTGAACTAAAAGTTGGGCTTTTAATTTTGCATTTTGAAGAGGTTAGATTCTTTTGTTATCTTTGTTCACTTTGGATGAGGCATGCTTAAGCATTCTAATTAATAGAGTAGATTCTTTTGTTACTACTGATGAGATTGTGATGACATGATCTAATTGGATGGTACAGCTAAGAGTCCGTTTCCTTTATTTTGCTTAGAAAGTTGCTTTTATCCTAGCAAGTTGACTAGGTATATTCAGAGCCTGTTCCCTCATGTAGGACCATCCACATTTGAACATCTATGAAGTAATAAGGCTTAGAGTTTTGAATTCTCTCTTGCAATTGACACTAAGACTTTTGATCCATTGAGACACACAATATCACATGATTAATCTGTTAACATTTGTCCATGAGATATATTCTTTTACTAATGTATCAAATGGTAGAATTATTGTACTTCATTAGCCTTCTGTATGTCACTTGGGCTGTGCTTGCTAATTTTCTTGGTTATTGGTATATAAATATGCATGTGGTTTTTGCACATGTTTTTATGTGATTTTAAGCAGATATGGTTCTATATTTTTGTTCTTGAATTTGTATTGTAAGTAGATGATTATTATTGTCTAAATACTGTTTGACAGGAAATTATGTTGGAGTTTCGTGCTGGTAAAATGTTTTTAGAGGACAAAAAGGTTGTCCCTGATACACGGAAAGGACTTGTTCGAGTAGCAAGGGTACTTAATCTTTTTACCTACATTTTATTCTCTTGAAAATACATTTATTGTTGAATTGTTACTTTTTTTTTTAATGCCAACACTAATAATGGTGAAAGTGAATTTTAATTTCTTTAGCATTATCTGTTTTTGTAAAATCTAATGCTTTGTCAGGGTGAAGAGGGGTTGGTTCATTTTCAGTGGCTTGATCGGAATCGGAATGTTGTAGAAGATGTATCCTTATTTGTTTTTACATGCAGCATTTCTGCATTAATGTTTTTCTTTTTTTTTTTCCTTAGAAAAATCTAGTCACTTGCATTACTGAATGACAAAAATTGCATTATTTTATGTAGGTTTTAACACAGTTTTAGTTCTCTGTTATAATGGTATTTATCACATAGAACTATGCCCTGTTGTTTTGTTTTTATTCTAGTAATTATCAGATGGAAAAAAAGAAAAAAGCTTTTTTCAATGGTTGCAATAGTTTTGGCTTGGACTTCGGTACTTTGGTGTCTTCCATGCTATAGAAATGTTTTAATGGCCATAATCTGTCATAGTCGGTGAAGAATATATCAGGTTTCATATTTATTATTCATTTTGGTTGTTGTTATTGTGGAGATGCTCAGAAAATGAAATCAAAAGGAAAAACGCAGCTAAAATAAAGCAAAGAAAAAGAAGCTACTGTCAGCTAGTATTTGACAATGGACATTGTGGAGCATTGCTGGAAATATGATATGAATACTCACTATTGGAGGTTGAAGTGGTGATAAATAAACATAGCTTGTTACAAAGTAAATACCTTTTTAAGCTGTGTTTTAGGGATTTGTTGATCTTATAGTCACAAATGCGTCATGCCTCATGTTTTCTATTAACATCATTTGTTCCCCACATGTTTGAATGTACAGACCAGCATCATGTGATGTTATAGTTTATGTGCTATTGTTGCAAGTTTCATGCAATGTTTTAATAATATGAATTGGGTGCCTTCCCTGTAAGTTTTATGCCTGTTCAATTCCTTTCCTTGATGCCATCATGTTATTGTGGCTAATTTTATCATTCGCGCCCTGTGCTTTTCTTTCTGTGCCAGAACATCCTTTTTCTTAACACATGACTAATAGGATCAGATTATATTTCCTGATGAGGCAGTTTTTGAGAAGGTATGCATCTTCATGTTATGGATTATATCTTTTGTACATGGTAATAATACATACTGCAAATGATGTCAATATTATAGTTCTAATTTTTTTAATAATTTTTTTTTCAGGTTAATCAAGCATCAGGAAGGATTTACATTTTGAAGTTCAATACAGATGATAGAAAATTTTTCTTCTGGATGCAGGTTGCTTTTTATGTTTTTTTTTTTTGGCCATTTTGTATATAGCCTTGGCTTTCTTATTAGTTCTGTATGTCAGAGTTCGTAGATTCATAAATATTATCTGCAGGAGCCTAAAGCTGAAGACGACTGGCAATTATGTAGCTCTGTCAACTCTTATATCAACCGACCATTAGGTAATCTTATTGTCTGTTTTAGTTTCTGGCTTTTCTCATTATATATATATGGAAGGATTGTTTTGATGATCAACTGAAGCTAATTATGCTTCTCTTCACAATGTTGCTTGTAATTAAACGTGTTGAAGAATCCTAGCTCCTGACTCCATGGGATTTGCTTACTGCAAATTAAAAAAAAAATGATAAAATGATAAAATGATGCTACATTGTTCTTTCTTCCTTTTTTTTTTGTTCATTTATAGAATGGATACATTGCTTAATTTATTCTTTTACAAATTCCTGATTAAAGCATGCTAACTTTAGTGTTGTCTTCTTACATTTTGGGTCCTTAATGTCATTTCATAAAGAACCTGTGACGCCATTTATGAAATTAGATAATTTGGATGACTAGACTTCAATCTAATAGTGTTGGTCATAAACTCTGAATTCATTCAGTGAGAATTTCTCTTTTAATATGGATGCTATTTGTGCTGTTCTTGGTGTTTTGCTTTTGTTTGGCATGGGAAATTCCCTGGGCAGCAAGCTTTAATATGGGATGAATTTTAGGCTTGGAAGGGTATGATTTCTCATGTAGAAGTAGAAACTATCTTCTTTGGTAAGTCCCTTTTTTTTTCCCTTCTCTGGAAAGGAAAGAAATAAAATTGCTCTTGAGGTAGAGATTCTGGATCTGCATTGTCTCTACATTCAACAATTAGTGGCTTTTGACTATCTGATTCTGAATCTGTATAAGAAGCATCATAACATGCTGGATGGATTTTGTTGATTTTCTGTGTTTTTTTTTTTTTTTTTTTCTTTTTTTCATGGCTTTGGTGCCTTCTATTGAATTCTTCTGCTTATATAACAAGGAAATTAAAACTATTGTTATACGGCAGAGTTTCTTGGTGAGGAAGAGCCTGACGCTTCAGCTCCTTTACAAGTTTCTGAAGATATGGTTGAAGATGACATCTCTTCAAGGTATTTTTTTGACATAATCTCTTCAAGGTATTTTATTTATTAAAAAGTTACAATTGTAACACCCGTCTTACCTTCTTTTTCCAAACATTGTCCTGCAACAAAATAATAAAAATGAATGATAACAATGTGCTCAAAGAGAATGAGCTGTTTGCTGGTTGGATGTTTATTATTAAGAAAGCACATCCACATTTCCGAATCTCATGGTATTTGCTTCAACAGCAAAGAACTCTGTTAATCTTTTTGAATATAAATAAAAGAATTATCAGTAATTGCATATCTAAAACAGTCAGGATAGTTTTCATCTAGGTCTCTAAGATGGTTTCAGAACACAGCTTGACAGGGGTTTCATAATTCTTGTGTGGATGACTGCCACCTCTTGAAGGCTGTTTCTCATTGATCATTCAATTTAAAGTATTCCTCTGTAAACATTCAGGAAGTTTTGTGTTTCTAATATTGTATGATTGGCTTCTTGCCCTTGGATTGCTGGGATGGTGGTGTTCCTGATTTTTCTTCCTTTTTTGATTTAAAAATATTATTGTCTGTTGTTCTGTATTCATATGCATACATGAATGAAATGTAACCACAGTTATCCTCCAAATAACTTGTAATTTTCACTATGCGTAGTGTTTATTTTTTTTGGAACAATTATAGTCAATTACATTTAGGGAAGGAGCACTCTACTTTGATTGGGGTCTTAATTAGAACTAAATGAATTAAAAAGCTCTACTCTAAATAATTCAGGACTGATATTTAGTTTATATCAGTAATTTATTGTCAGATTCAAAAAATAATAAAATTATATCCTTGATTATATCCCTTTGGCAGTCAGCATGGGAACCTATATGAAAAAATTATATTCTTTGGTGGTTAGCATCGGAACCTATATGCAAAGGGTGTTAAATTACTATTTATCTCTTTGAATCAAATATTAGAGCTGTCTCCCAAATGACTATTACTTTTTAAAGTATGGTCTCCCTATAAGAATGCTTCTGAATTTTTTCTAAATATCATTGGGGAAATTACACACATCCATTACCCTGGACTTTAACTGTGATTACAGGTTAAAATTATAATTTAGAACATTAAATTGTTAGCCCTTACCTTTAGTTTATTATTCAACATTGCCCAATTTCTATTTGAAAATTCAGTCAACTGACTTTCGTTTGATAAAATTAATTTAGGAGTTAAAACATGTTGGCCTAGTTACCTTAAAAAGCAGAAACTTTCATAATTTGTCAAGGGCGATGTTTTTGGCACTACTGCTCAATTTATTATCACTCCCATTATCATTAGAAATTCAAATTGTGTATTATATCCTTTCCATTTTCCTATATATATATATATGTACTAGCGATAATTATGACTCTAAGAGTGCCAGTAACATCTCTTCTTTTCAAATGTGACATGAGTCATTATTTTTTCATGATTTTTTACAGTTTAACATGTTGAGATTCTTGGTCATATAGTTTACTCATGCTTAATTTTACATAATTATAATAGTTCATGCTTTGGGAAAAAAGAAGCTCATGCTACATTTGGAAAAGTAGTAAGAGATCACGATTTATTAGGGAATTGAGCCAAAGATGTATATATTCAACATTATTTGACTTTATGATTTTATATGGAATAGTTAATTATGATGCAAGAGGTCTAGGAGAGAAGATTGATGTAGAAGTTTGAATCTTTTTAATTGTAATCCTCAAATAATTTGTTGTTGTTATTTGTAAAACTTGAACATTTTTTTTAAGTTAAAAAAAAACCCTGGTAGAAGCTTCCTAATTTCAAAGTTGATGGAGAAATGATTGATAGTTTTAGAAAGAAGATTAAGTCTCCATTTGTTTCACAATGAAAATATAATCTTGCAACATGTTTGCCTTGTTTTCTTAAAGTTTTGTCTCTCCTACACTTTCCCTTTCAATAGAAAAAAAATAAAAAAATTCAAACAACACTCATTAAGTATTCACCCTAATAGGAATCTTTGCATTGCCATTAGGAAAAAAAAAAAAAAAAAACCTCTCCACCTAGTTAAAAAAAAAAAAATCATTTTGAATGTTTCTTTTTATTGTTTATGCAAGGCATGAACTTCCATTGAAAATTATACCAGTGAGTTTGTTGTGAATGGCATTTTCTTGATTCTATTACTAGCAAATTTTCCCTGATAATGTTCTTTTTGATACCATTTGACATTGTTGGATGTATCTGCAATATTTATATGTATAGAAGGGACTGAAGTTTAGGATAGCCATTATGTTGCCCATGTTCAATCTAGTATCTCTGGTTACTTTGTCTATATTGGTGGATGAAATATTCATTCCTAACTTGGACATTTATTGTAAGATTTATGTTATCAAATTTCAAATTCTATGAAGCAGTGCTTCACAATTATTTAAGAAGATAAAATTGAGGAGAATGGAGCTAACTAAACTTCAACTGTAATGGTTTATAAGTTTAGGGGTTGACATCATTTGGGAGTATGCAGTTAATTTCTGTTTGGCCCAGGGTTCAAGTTAGATGTTATTATACAATCCATTTCTTTTTTCTTTTTGTTGCATTTGAAGGCCCAGGCTCAACATGAATTAAAGGTCCTATTGTACTAGTTTCAAATTAAGGCTTATTTTACTTATTTATTCATCCATTTAGATATTGTAATCAAGTATCACGGAGTTATTTCTCATTGAAAGTCAGCATATTACTATGTATAGCTGGGGTTGTTGATACAGTAGGAAGTACAGGTTTTCTACTATCATATACAATATGAGAGAGGTTACTTGTATGATGAGTTTGAATCTCTCATCCTTATAGAGAACAGGATTTCACATCTGTGGCACAGTTTTAAGAGGCTTTTTGAGTGGAGAATATGCATATGCATATATGAAGGCCTTGTTTTCTTCACAATAAATCTCAATTTCCTTGGAAGAACATCCACTTGTCTTCCTTTTGCAGGAAGCATAAAGCCAAAAATTTGTGTTAATTTCATCTGCATTACTTAATTATGACTAGATCCTATTAAGTTCAATCTTCTTAAATATCCTTGAACTGTACTTCTGTCCTAATAAAATCACCAGAATTTTCTCAAAACTCAATATGAACTTTCTTATCACAACTATATTGGACTTTTTTAGTACACTTGCTCTTTAGTGAGCTTTTCAAAACATTTTCCCTCTCCTCTCTCTTCTCCATCTCACTTTTTACTCTTCTTAATCTCACTCCTAAAAGACAGGAGAGAAAACAAAGAGAGAATGGAAGGAGAGAAGGGAAAATTTTTTGGTGCTTCACTACCCAACGAACATATATTTAAAAGGGTGCAATATTGTTTTCACATCATCGTTTTCAGTTTGAATTTAATCTCATATTTGCTTTCTTCTCAGCAGTTAATCCTTACAAAAAAATCAATGTTGATAAAAAAAAATCAAGGTTGATAGCTTTAATGGAATTTTGTTGCTAGTTCAGCAATTGTGAATGAAATTTAAATGAGAGGAGTTGAAAATCCACTGGGCTACCCAACTTCCTTAGCTATATGAAGTGGTGTCAGTGGTGTGAGAGTGCCAATAAGTTCAACTCCTTGTTCAGTGGTGTTTGTTTGGAAAAATGCTTGTGAACTTCTCAGTAATAGAGGAAGTGAAACTCCTAGAAGTGGTTTATATGAAAGCATATGAGGGTGAAAAAAAAGTTTTGGTTCAAAATGCTGCATGAAGCAAGTTTTGGCTAGGTTTGACAAAATATAAGGATGCATCTTGTGATTGTACTTGTGCTGATTTCCTATTCTCCCTTCCATCCAAAAGTTTTTTGATGACTAGAAATTTTTCTCTGTGGAAATACCAATTTTTATTTGTAAATATGCTTGGAAAAGCATGTTTCATATGATAATATGCAAAAGGTGCTTAAAATATATTTGGGTTATTGTTTGTTCCTTGAAACAAATTAAAAGAGATGTATTTATTACATAGCTATTCCCTTTTCTCTTTTCTTTTTAGTTTGACATTAATGTTCTCAAGATATTGCCTGGCACTTGTATTGTGGTTCTAATGGTACATTTATTTCATAAATGTCAGGGCTGGTAACTTAATAGTGCCAAATTTAGGTGCAGAAGTAAGTGATGTATCCTCTTCCTCAGGACCGGTAAAGTTAGAAGACCTACAAAGAATATTGAGTAATATTGGGCATGGAGGTACTTCTCAGAATGCATTTGAAAACATTGCACCCTCCTTCCCCTGTTTTCCTTTCCTTTCCTCTCTCTCTCTCTCTCTCTGACTTGTGTGATGTGATGAATTCAATTGCAGGTGGTGCTGGAGATCCGGATGGAGGTATATTTTACGTTTTGCTATTTATATGCAATGGACTTTAAAGAAATCTTCTAAACATTGGTTATGACTTTGAATATTAGCCTTTCAGCTGCTTTTGTATATTAGGGCCATTTTCTCATGTCTTTTGCAGGTCTAAATGGGAATATATTTGAATTATTTTATGTTCTGCATGTTTATTCTACAATGCCATTAATCTTCCTTTAGTAATGTGGGTGCTTTGATGTTTGCTATTATTTTACTAGGTTTCGGATTAGGGGATATTCTGAAGCCTGAATTAATATTGCCATTGATTGACACATTGCCATTGGAAGAAAGACTAGCTTCATACTTACCTGAGGTATTAAATGATCCCCTTTTCAAGATTTCCTTTTATATTTTACAATGCTGTATTTGTGAGGAAATTGGGGATGCAGGGTCAGTGGACTCCAGAGGATATTTTGGAGTTGCTGCAGAGCCCACCTTTTCGTCAACAAGTGGATTCTTTTACCTATGTGAGAAAATGCAGTTTTACCTTATTAGTTTCTTCCTATCTTTGAGGTGCAAGCACGTTTAGTTATTTTCCTTTCTGTTTATAGGTACTTCGAACTGGACAGGTAGATTTGAATCAATTTGGAATCGACCCTAGTAAATGTGAGTTACCTGCAATTGCAAATATCTATGCCTTTGCTCCGCTCCTCTTCCCTGTCTGGTTTAGCTGATATAATGTCAATTCTTGCAACTTGAATTGGAGGTGTTATTAGTCAGAACGATTTGACTGTATATTTAAAGAAACAAGAAATCATCTATTAAACAATGCACAAAAGTCAAATGACTAATGTTAAGCTTTACCCTGATATTGCAGACAAGTTCACGGTTTTGTCTTTTCTAGAAGCACTTGAAGATTCAGTGTCTGAAGTGTCTGAAGAATCAAGGAAAGATGACAGGGATTTAACATCTCAATCTTGCGATCGAAATGACCCCATGGATGAGAGCCATTAGTTGAGGCAGTTTCCTGGAACCCTATTGTGTATTTTTCATGCTCAGTTACTAGAGGAGTACAACCTTTTGCCTGTTCCATTTTTTTTTTTTAGCTTCATATATACCTAGCGGAATCAAGTAAAGAAAAGGTGTTGGTTTTGTTTAATTTTTTGGTTATTGTGTACACAAAACAATAACTTTTAAATTGATTGTTTTGAAACATTTGGGGAATGTGATTGGGGTCCTCTATAATTGTAGGTGATGTTTGATGCTTTTTGATTCTTTGAGGAATTATGTTTTGATGATGATTTAAGGAGTTAAATAGCCTGATGTGAGGTGTAAGTGACTAAGAAGCACTAACACTTATCTTAGAAGGAATATGTAGTTTGAGATAGGGGTGTAAACGAGTTGAGTTGAGCTGAATTTTGGCTGGCTCAATGTCACGAATGAAACGTGAATTTCATGTTAGAAAGTAGTAGAGGGGGTCTTAAATTTATAAATGTGGGCATTGTACATTTTAATAGGATAGTTTTTTTTCAAAAAAAGGTAATGACCCAGTGACAAGTGGTATTAAAGTTGACTCTACTCTTCTTTAATGTGGGACTCTCATAAGGGCGAGCTAGGCCATGACTGTTGGGATATCAGAGTAATGGATCAATCTTTAAGTACTATCGGTGGGTCCCTTTCCTCTGACACCTATGGAGCTAATGCAATCATGACATTACACAATCAAGTGAGGTAGAATGTTACAAATGAAATGTGAATCCCAAACCGAATAGTAGAGGGAGTCCTAGACTTATAAACATGGACGTTGCACATTTTAATAGACTATTCTTTTGGGTAGAAGGTAATGATTCTGTACCGTTAGGCTTGACTTTTATTGTTATAAATAGAGCACTCTTATTATCTATTTTGATATGTTTAGATTGAGCATAAAAAATCGGGTTAATTGTCATATATAGAGCACTCTTATTGTCACAGAAGAGTTGGGGAGCTTTAGTTAGAGACACACACATGTTGCATAGTAGAATTTGTAGCCAAATTAATTTTGTTGTGGTGGAAGCTAAGGCTCGATATTCAACCCTGGTGCTAGAGTGAGAGACTATGGGTTGTTTCTTTGAGGATTAAAAGATGTAATTAGCGGCAAGGAACATATAGTAGCCTGTCATGCTTCGTCTTGTTGTTGGACAACTAGTCCAATCTGCATCACATAAACCATAAAGAGATAAGAATACTACGTTTGTGAAAGGAAATACCAAAATCTAGGGTGGCTTTGAGATATCTAAGGATACGTTTAACTGCTTTCATGTCTCCTATAGTAGGATTGTGAAGGGTTTGACACACTTTGTTGACAGTATGAACTATGTAAATTATGGTGTAGGTTAAGTATTGTAATGCCATACTAAGCTACGATAGTTAGTGGCATTGATAGCCTTAATATTTTGAGGTGTGGCTTGAGATTTGAGAGCCATTGAAGTTTTATTGTGAGAGTTATTGAGTAATTGGGCACGTTAAAGTAATTCTTTGGCATATTGGCTTTTGAGAGAGAGTGATGCCTTGGAGGTTTCTTCGAACCTCAATGCTAAGAAAGAAGTGCAATTTGCCAAGATCTTTAAGTGCAAACTTCGAGCTGAGCTTCTTGATGAGGAGTTGAATGAATGATTAATTATTTCCTGTAAGCACAATGTCATCTACATAAATAAACTTTAGATTAATCAAATGATCAATGCGTAAACAAAAAAACAGAAGAATCAACTATATTGCATATAAAACTAATGTGAAGTAGATATTGAGATTGTTTATTAAACCGAGCTCTGGGAGCTTCCTTAAGGCCATAGAGAGATTTATTTAATTTGCACACAAAGTCTGGGTATTGAGGTTCCTTGAATCCAGGCAGTTGTTCCATGTAAATGGTCTATTTGATATGGCCATGAAGAAAGGTATTCTTGACATCAAGTTGCCTTAATTTCTAGTTTGATATGGTTGCAATGGTGAGGACTACACAAATGGTGGTTGTTTTGACTATCGAGCTGTAGGTTTCCTTGTAGTCAAGGCCTTCGATTTGTGAGTATCCTTAAGCAATGAGATAGGCCTTGTAGCGCTCTATTATCCCATCCTTTTTTAATTTAATTTGAAAAATCCATTTGGATTTGATTATGTTTGTGTTGGATGGTTTGGTACTAGTGACCAAGTGTTATTGTCATAAAGGGCTTAAAGTTCCTAGTCCATGACATCCTTCCAACGTTGTATGTATAGTGTTGTTTTGTAAGATTTGGGAACATTTACATCATTGCATGTGATAAGGGCCATATTGTTATATACAGATTGAAGATGTTGAGTTGCTTGGGCAAGAGTGGGATCCAAGTATGGATTTTGTTGAAGTTGGGCATGAGTGATCATGTTATGGCTATGTGGGTTGGTAGGTCTAAATGGTTACTTGCAAAAGAAAAATTAGCAATCAGGTTTTGACTTAAGTTAGATAGATCACTGAGAGAAAGAGACAAAGTTGCTTAATCAGGTGTTATGGCTGAGCTGTGCACAATGGGAGAGGCAGGTGGCATGTGGGAGTTGGGCACAATAGGTGAGTGGGCTGGAGTGGTGTTGGAGCTGTTTATGATGGCTGAGATTGGCTGAGCTGAGGTTGGAGAGTCGTATGGTGTAGTGGGTTGTGTACTCTGTGAAGGAGGTGCTATGCGATCGACGAGAGGGTGGTAGGTGTATGGGATGAAGGACAAAGTTAGTTGGGTTGTATCAAGTTGTTTGTTTAGGAGGTAAGTTAGAGTTGTTGTAGCAGGTTAGTAGACGAGAGGGTGGTGGGCGTTCAAGATGAAGCTCGGAGTTAGTTGGGCTGTGGTGGGTTATTTGTTTAGATGATCGATAGTGACAGTTTGTGAAGTGAAGGGCTGTGTTTGATGGGTTTGTGTAGGGTCATTGTTGTTCATGAAAATATGTGGACCTAGGTTTAAAGTGCACGATTTAAGGATGTTTTTTTTTTGTTATAGATAGGCTTTATTTTGATGAGCTTGTAGGGTTAGTGAGTGATATGTCGGTGCTTGATTGCCCTTTCTAAAAGCAAGTTGTACTCTTTAAATGCCCTTTCTCTATTTGATTAACTTGCACTTGTTCAACATCATCAGGGGAGAATGTAACTTCGAATTCCCTTAGACCAAAGTTAGTTTATGTTGAGGAGTCGAATTCCCTTGGACCAAAGTTAGTTTATGATAAGGAGTAAGGAAAATATTGTTGTAGATGGCGGGGTTTAGCGCGCATCCAAGATTTTAGCAACTGTGACACTATTTGAGCTCAAGGCTCTAGAGAACACACGATTATATCACAAAGACATAGTGCGGAGATGATGAAGTCGCCACCCAATGTAATAACTAGGACAACTGATAAGTGGTGGTAGTTTGATTCTCTAAAAGAAAGTTAGCACTATAATCAGGAGATTTTGAATACGAAATACTAACTTCTCTTAGTTTTATGTTCATTTAGAATTACCTTATTAATTACTAAAATAATCAAGATTTAAATTTTGTTTTGAAAACAACCTGATAAATTATCAGGATTATTTTATTTTTCAAATTATTAATTTTTATCCAATAAAAAACCAGGAAAAATATTTTGAAAAATTAAAAAAATTGAAAATTCAGTGCGAAACCGATCATAATAGTGCAATTTCATTCAGAATTATAGATTTTCGATTGAAAATATAGAAATCCAATTGGAATTCTATATTTCCGATTGGAATCTATAATTCCAATCATAATTACATATTTCTGATTGAAATTATGTAATTCTGATAAGTAATCTTCCCTTTTTAAAAAAAATTTTAATTACCAAATGACTCTTGAAAGAATAAAAACTTTTCAATTAGGTCCCTAAAGAAAACATTACAATTAAGTCCTTAAAAAATGCAATTAAGCATTGAGATTGATAAATCAATAACTATAGACCTATTTACAACAAATTTTCATCATTGAGATTGATAAATCAATAACTATAAACCTCAGTTGCATCCATACTCAACTATCCTAAAATTGGGTGCTTACAAATGTTCATCAAATACTACATGGCGAGAAACATATTAATGGATATAAGTAATAATAACCCTTGTGAATGGGACTGTAGCCGATGAATATACATATGATTTTTTTCAAATTTATTTTTCTTTCCATGATCCTGAAGATAAAGGAAGCACCTGTATCCAAAAATTCTTAACATGTTATAATCAAGTTTGTGGTGAAAAAGCTTGAAGTATGGGGACTTCATACTAAGAGTAAATGCTCTATGGCTTGCTGTTAACTAAGAAAGTGGCGGTGAGAAAGGCATCAACCTAATATTTAGTTGACATATGAGCTTGAAAGAGCAGAGTAAAGCCTATTTGGACAATATGGCGATGTTTTCTTTTGGCAACTCTATTTTGTTGCGGAGTGTAAGGATAGGAGAATTGATAATGTATTCCATGGTTGGTTAAGTGAGCTTCAAATATGGTAGAGGTAAATTCTCCTCCACCATCACTTTGAAAAATTTTAATTTTTCATTCAAATAAGTTTTTTAATTGTTTTTGAAATTTAATAAATGTTTCAAAAAAAAAAAAGTTAGATTTTTGTTTTAAAGAAAATATCCATGTATAATGGGTGCATAAAATAATTGGGGTAGGTCCTTATAAGTCATAATGTAATTTTTCTAGAGGAAAATTGGAAATTTTATTTAATTAAGAGAAAGGTAGTTTACAACTTTTTCCCAATTGACAACTGGCACAAATGGTTTTTGGTTGTTCCCAACTTGAAATATTGATTAAATTTTTAGAATGCAAAGTTTTTAAAAAATTTGGAATGTGGATGTCCTAAGCGTTAATGCAAAATGGTTTGAGAAACTCCTTTTTAAACTACAAAAGCTTTGTGATTGTTGTCCACTGCATATAATCCATTATGCTTATGACCTTTAGCAAGTATCTTTCCTTCTTAAGACTTAACAAAAAATTGGTTAGCATCAAAAGTAATAGTACGTGTATTGTCCAATGTTAATTTAGCTATAAAAATAAAGTTTGTTTTGATTTTAGGTACTACTAAAACATTTTTGAGATTAATAACTCCATTGTGCAAGTTTCTCCAAGCATAATAGAGTCATCTTTTTTATGTTTAGCGAGTTTTAAAATTTTACCTGGATTGTTAATAATGTATTATGGTTTATAAGTCGGCATATAGGTATGGATCATCACCTTAGGTTATGTTGATGGTTGCTAATGCTTTATGTAGTTAATCCTCTAATTGAATAGAGTGATCAAAGTGGCTTCAACACTCAATTATGGAGTGATCATATTTTCAATAGATTTAACATATAATGGGGTCTTTATATTGTTTTCCATTTTTACAATCAGTTGCATTTTCAGCGAGCTATTTGTCGTGGTTATTATACCAGACTTTAGAGTTGTCATGCTGCAAGATTAAATCCATGGCCATGAGAGCTAAACCTACCTTTATGCCTTCTATGGCCTCTGCCTCTTTAGATGAAGTAGGCTTGGTTATGCCTAGGACTGAGTTCTTGTTTAGTGGTGGCATATAGTTGTTCATATCCTTGAAGTGCCATAAAAAATTAGTGGAATGAAGGGTACAATGGCTTTATAAGCATAACTATTCAGAAGTCTCAATATTTGGATTTGAGACCTCTTGTGAGCTAATATACCTTTTTTGTTTCATTAATTGGCTTTTTGATAGCTGCTAGGTTGTCACATAGTCCTTGGAATTTCTTGATGTATTCATCAATGAAGAGATTGCCCTTTTGTAGGGATATGAGAGTTTCATTCAAAATCATCTCCTTTTCTACCATAGTGGGTGGAATTTTTTGTTCAATTAACATCCATACCTTAAAGGTTGAACTCACATCGTTAAGAGTGACAAGCACTTTGAGCTTGATGTTTTTAAGTAAGAAGGCGGTGATGAGTCCATCATTTTGATTTTAGCTTTGTCATCTTTCATGATTTCTTGTGAGGGTTGGCTGCCTTCAACAAGATGATGATCTATGTTTATACTCTAAATGAGTGGCTCCATTTGTGAGTGTCAAAAGAGGTAGTTTGTGTTGTTTAATTTTAGGAATATTAGACTCGAGCATTGGTGAAGGGTTTGAAGTGAGAGTTCAGGTTTATTCATAGGGGAGGCATTGCCCATGAGAATTGAATTTCAAAAGCTATTTATTGAATTGGAAGAGCTGTTTATAGGCTCTGATACCATGAAATCATTCTCATTCCTTTATAAAAATGTGTACATACAGGGCCTTTAAATACACAAATGTTTTATAGCTTTACATGGTATTTTTTATTTACTATATACAACTTTGGTAACTTCAGATGGAATGAGACATTGAGTTTTAATTAACTATAGAAGGCGGCTTTTGTGGTGGTATGGTTATGTAAGGAAAGAAGGCTATTATAGAAGGAGGTTTGGTTTAATTTGAATTATCCAAAAGAGACATTGAGGATTGTTGGTGCTAAGTTGGAGTTTTCTAGTTCTTGGTAGTTGGGTTATCCTTGATATCAGGGATGATGTTGGGATATATAAAATTACTAATCTTTTGTTGCTGAATTAGATTTTAAGCTATTTTTTATTTGTTGATGACGATGTTAAAGTACAAAGATAATTTTGTTGATGATTAGTAATTTTTCTGTCGAAGAGATCTTAATACTTATATATTTTGACTAGTTAATGAGTGTGGGTGTATTAGAGGTTCAAATAAACATATAAAATCTCAATATGAACAAATTAAACGTGCTTCTAACTTCTTCTAAAGTAAAGCTGATTTTTTTTTTTACAATTTTTTAGGAATGTAGGGTGAATGCGGTTCAGTTAACCGAACTATATAGTAAAATTTTAAACCAAATTTCGTTGTATGGGTTGAAAATACTTTTAGCTATAACCATACTAATTATATTGGTCATCCAACTAATCGGTTAACAAATTAAATCATTACAATTTTATCGGTTTTTGGTTTTTATTTATAATAAATTTTGTTGCATGTAATATGAAATTCACCACAAAATTGTTTTCTTTTTTATTTAAAAAATATTAAAAAATTATAGTCTATAAATCCCTTATATTACAATAAGAAATAAAAATATATTATTAAAAATTACATCATTTTGATTAAAAAAATTTATTTATCAAAACAATTTGATTAACTAATATAAAATTGAACTTATCGATTTGTTTAACTGGTTGGGTTCAGTTTTATAAATTTTTTAATACATATTTTAAAGTACGTATCCAAATTTATGGATCAAAATTTTGAAGTGTGGTTACTAGATCTAGACTTCTATAGGATCCACTTGCCATAAAGTAATTTTCTGGTTATTATCCACGTGGCCACTCCCATCTTCTATTCTAACCTTTATGACTAGTTATTGTATATCCTAAGTAGATTATAAAGCCACACAATGTCATGGTCATTAAATACCTAGGAACGTGCTAAACATTGCCACTTATAGTGGTGGCTCTACTAACAATGGAGAAACTTATTATAGTATTTTTATTCTTATAAATCATTACTTCTAAATTTTTTCATTTCTATTTTCATAAACATTTTTCATACGATGAGCACCCTGTCTTGATAAATCAATGGCATCAATGTATTGTAGACTTCTTTTACTTGACCATTATGGTAGTGTATTTGGCTATATCGCTCATAGCATGTGCTAATCCTATGTTTCATGGACCATTAAGTAGAGATATGTACAAAAGATATATCATTATGGGAGATAAAGTCTTTTTATTATGCTTAACCAATGTGGTTACCCTAGTATCTCCCACTAGGATTATCAAATATTATGTAAAATGTTTCCATATAGTACTTTTGTTTATAAAGTGCAAACCTACAATTTAAAAGGTTTTACACCATGTTAAGATGAGCTCAAGCTCTCATTTTTATGACCAATTCCTTAAACGTGGATTGAAGATATATTGTACTACTTGTCTGATTTACAATTTTTGAGAGATTATTGTACTCATTAGTCTTGTTATCCCTTATTAATAATCAAAGCCCAAACAAAAAATCTTAAGATAATATTTCCAACGTTGAACATCTGTGTAAAATGAATAAGGTTAGTGTTAGGGTCATTTTTTAAAAACCTTGATAGTCAATAATGAAAAAGCTAAAATGTCTCATCAGACAACCAATTTAATAAAGAGAATATTCAAACCATTTCAAAATTAACTAAACTACTAAAACCTTACCCGAATACCAATTACACCATTTTAATTCCTAACCAACCATGATCAAACTTTAACCTGACCATTTTGGTATTGAGAAGGAGGTTTGAGAAGAATATTGAGAGAGAAGTCTTCTAAACCAATAAGTACAATCCTAAATAAAGGTTGTTTATAGTCTGTATTTTGCAGTTTTTAGTCTGGTTTTGATTCCTAAAATATAGTTTTAACCTCTGGAAGCCTTATGAAAAAAAGTCAAACTTTGGTTAATAGGAATTTTCAGTTGTCAAATCGAGCTCCCAAAGTTGAATTTCAGTCTGAAATTGTCTTTATAAAATTCAAGTGTGTTAGTGGGTTCCATTTGGTAAAAAGTCAAATTTTGACTTGCAGTGGTCAAATCGGGCCCCACAACTATCTTCCTCTCCTTATCCTTATCCAAAAAGGGACACTTATAAAAAAGGATGCTTTTCAAGTTTAGAATATTCCAAATTTGGAATATACTATAACATGTGTGGACCTAGTAAAGGGAGGGGATATCCTATTACTTAATAACTTTGAATATTCAAGAGTATTTACAATATATTCCACTAACCTTAAATGCTTATAAATAGAAGCTTTGAGGAAGATTTTAGGGGATTTTTACCACTTCCTAATTGAGAGAAATTCCAACACAAGAAGCCAAAACACTCCAAAAAAGCTTTAGAAAATTAGGGAAAAATTAGAAAAATAAAGGGAAACTATGCCAAAATTCCTTTATACCTAATTTCTCTTTAATTTCTTCTCAATTACTTTCAAAAATACCAAAATCAAAAATCCAAATTCATAACCTAGCTCTTGCAAACTTACTCATCTCAAATCAAAACAAAATTCATACCTAAATTCACTTAAAAGCACATTTTACCCTTTTGTGTTCAATCTTAATTATCTTCAATCAATTGTTGTTTTTTAGTGAGTTCTTGCCCAAATTCTGAGGCTAAATACTTTCAAGAACATTATATTTGATTCTCATCTCATTTCTAGGGTTTGGGGCTTTAAAATCAAGTTTTGAAGGCACAAGAGTGCAAATCCGGATTGATCAGACATGAACAACTAGATTTGGCCCATGAACAACCAAACCGGCTATTCATGTCTAAAAATGGCTATTAAGGCTCCTCAAACCAATTGTTGTAGCCTTAAATCTGGCTAGATAGAAGGCAAATCCAATTTTTTTATCCCCCTTCATCCTAAATGACTTTAATAATGGTTTTTAAGGTCCTAAAGGGTTCCTATTTTCTTGAGCATGATTCTAACCCTTCCTTAAGTTCTTAGGATGATGGAATTGAATTATTTTGGCTATTTTTAAATGATTTTACAATGATGTCCCTCTTATTTCTTTAAATTCCTTTTTAAGAGCTTTTAAGTGTGATCTTTGTTCTTATTTTGGTTTGATGATTGTGATTGTGTTTTTGGTGTTTATGTTACTTCTAATTGAATTTTTTAGTTATTTTCTATGTGATTTGTGATTTACTTTAGTGAGAATACTTGTTTAATGTGTGTTGTGTTTATGTGCAACTTGCTTGTAGTCTAGAGAGTTTTGATTATTGATTTGCTACTATTATGACATTACTTGCATAATTTGTGTTCAAATTTGAGGTTTTTATTATTTTCAAGTTATTTTCATTGTGTTTTTGGTTATAAACCTTACTTTGTGCATTATGTGAATCTAGTGTTGAGTTATGAGTCTGAGTTTGCATATCTTGTGTTTTAGGTTTTTAGTGTTAAAATTTTTGATTCAAGCATCTTGTCTATATGTTTTGATATCAATGTTAGAGTCTTATGCATGACTATTTTCATATTTTATCCTTTGATTGAGTTAATTTAGGCATTTTCATATGTTCATGTTTATTTGTGTATCAATTTTGCTTTTAATTGCAATTTATCTCTATTTAATGTCTTTAGCTCATGTAGAGTCTTGTTTATTATTTTTTATAGCCTCTATTTATCAATTTCATATTTAATGTTATTTCTTGATTATACTAACCCTTTATTACCCTTGTTCAAGCTATATTATAATTACTATAATTCTCTAATTCTCCCCTTATTTCTCTTGCATTTTTGCATTTTTATGCATTCATATGCCTTTATGCATATCACTTGCATGATGCATATCATTATCATGTGTGTGCTCATTTTTAGATTCATTAGATGCATATTTGCATGCTTCTCAGCTTGCATCACTTGTATGCTTCCCGAATTTCCATCACTTTGTGTGCTTCTCGGTTTCCATCATGCATCATCCTTTGCATGCACCCCAAATTTATTTAATGCTTATGTGAACATGCATTTGCATTAGCATCATCCATTGCATCCAATATACCTCTTGTTACCGATTCTGTAATATCCTGAATTTTTAAATAATTTTAGATTTCATCGGGATATGCAGTATTAATAATATAATGTATATATTTTACTAGTTAATTATTTTGTTAATAAATTTGAGATTTATATTTGAGTATTTTACTATTTGTGAAATAGTATCATTATTTTATGTTTAATTAACATATTTTATGTTAATATGCTTTTAAATTACGTTATCTCAGAAGTAGTGTGTTAATAATCTCCTACGTAAAGCATTAACATTTTAATACTACTACGTTAGTGTATATATATATATATATATATATATATGTGAATGTGTGGTTTATAATACATATTCATTATTTTAATATTAAATAATGCTTTATACTATAGTTTTAATATATGTACATGTACATATAGTAACCAAAAGACAATTATTTCTTCTTCTTCTCCCCTCACGATCATCTCGCGCCCTACCCTTGCTGTGCCTCTCAGTTTGGTACGCCGGACTGCCCTTCGCCGCCACCAGTTGCTGCCAACCTCCTCCCCCTTCCTTCCTCTTCCTCTCCGACTTGATTAGGTCACCAGAAGCTCACTGGAACGCCCTGAATTTGCAGCGGCAGCGTGTGAAGCTCTTCACCGTCGATTGCTTTTTCGGCCACCATTTCGTGCACCGCCGGTCTCCATCAACTCCCTGAGCTCCGGTGGTTCCTATTCTAAGCTTCTTTTGGCCGGAAAACGAGTGGTTGTTAAGGTTTGAGCTTGATCTTCATTTCGGTCAACTTAAGTTTTTGATTTTTTTTAGCTTTAATTTGATTGATTCAAGAAAACTCCCTTTACAAACTTTGATCCTTGTAGCTTAATCTAGATATTGTAATTTTTTTGGAATTTTTGGAATTTATTTTGATTTTTGTGAATTTTTTATTATTTTCTAATTTTCAAAATTAATTAAATAAATTATGAAATTGTGTTTTATGGTGTTTATAGGTGTTAAAATGCATTTTAGAAATTTATTGGTAATTTTTGTGAATTTTATATATTTATTTTGGAATTTATTAAGTTTATGTAATTTTGAAAAATTAGGTTAATTATGTGTTTAATTGAAATTAATTGGTTAATTGAGTATATTTATTGATATTATTGAATTATATGTTGAGAAAATTAATTTTGAGTAATTATACTATTTTTGGTGAATTTTTGATTAATTTTAGTAAATTTATATAGGGGTATTTTGGTAATTTGACACTAAATTGGTTAAAAATGTAATTAAATTGGTTTTACTAGTTATTTAAGGTATAAAAATGATTTCTATAAATTATTTAGTATTTTTAACTAATTAAAACTATTTTTCGTAAATTATTTTCAAATTATATATATAATATACGATTTTTCTAAATAAATGAGTTTTTATTGGTTTTTAACATGTTTTAGGGTTAATTAAGTAATTTGGATTTATAAAATTTATTTTTATTATATAAGGGCATTTTCAGTATTTCTGTAATATTCTATGAATTATGGACCTCGATCGGTGAATTGTAGTTTGGAGTCCGACTGAGGGGGTTTTGGTTGTGAATTCTATGTCTATTTTGAAGTGTGTTTCTTTGCAGGACTAGCTCTACTCTTTGAGTAGAGAGATATCCATTTTACAAGGGAGGTTCTGTCGGATTTTTTATAGAATTCTCGTAAAACGTGATGTCTGGTCAAACTCTGATTTTAATTCTGTGTCTAGTATTCTAGATCAAGTCTTTAGAACTTTTGTTAGATTTATTTTGATTTTTTGTTGTCGTTTGTTTGTTTAGTTATGCCGAGACCGAGGTCTAGTGGACCAGGCCCGTCGGACCCATCTCAAGGAGCGCAATAAACAGTGAGTTGTTATTCTATATGTACGTGTTTTAGGATGCATGTTTTTAGAAATGTGTGATTTATTTTAGTAAATTATGCATAATGATTTAAGTATTACTTAGGTTTACTTTTGGTATATTTTTGGTATATTTTGGTATATTTTCAAACTATATGCATGTTTTATTAATAAATTATTCTTAAAATATTCTTAGGTTTATTTATGGTTTATTTCTAGTTTATTTTGTAATTAAATTAAATTTATTTGACGTATATATATATACTCGAAATATACCTGGTTTACTTTTGGTATATTTCTAGTATATATATGGTTTATGTTGCTATTTTATTGAAATTCATACATTATTTATTTATGAATGTATGTTTTATATATTAATGAGGATATCAATAGAACGTGCTACCTAGTGGGCAGCACTAGGACCGAGGACGTACCGGTACGCTGATAACATTTAGGCTATATCACTAACCTAATTGTGGATATTGATTGGATTTGATTAATTGATGTATGAGATATGATTTGGGAGTGTGATTGCTGGAGCTCGGTTGACCAAATTTCTCGGGGCCAATCACACTGATAGTCAGACTGTTGGAGCTCGGTTGACTTAGTGTCTCGAGGCCAGTCTACTGTCCAAATGGAACAAGTGAATATATTGGAATAAGTGAGCCTGTATGGCTAGAGTGTTGTCTAACACTGTTTGAGGTTGCGATTTTCTAGGGTTCTATTTGATCCTTCATAAACACTGATTTTCAGTAAAATATATAAATAAATGATTTTACTGCATCTGTGTGTATTTGCTTGTATATATATTTATTATATATACTATTGACTGTGTGCATTGTCATATAGTATGCATGTATATGTATTATAACAATTCACTCAGTGAGGTCTAACTTCCCTCCGTTGACTATTTTTTAGGAGAGTCATCTTCTTCAGACCTCAATAGCTGACCCTTATGCCGAATTTCTTCTGGCTTCATTATGTAAACTGCTTACCTGAGTTTTATTTTATAATCTAGACACTACAGTAGTTGTAAAATTGTTAAAGGGTTATGTATTATATTGTGTGAGTTGTATATTTTAAGGATTTGAATTGGATTGTATTAAAAGTTTATTTATATATATGATAAGTTGTTGATTTAAATTCCGTGGTGGATTATTATTTAATTATTTATGAATTTATTTCCGCTGTATAATATTTTAATTATGTTATTATTATTACTGCATGTTTTATTTTATTTTAAGGCTTGCTACAGGTTCCAGATTCGAAAGAATTCCCGTTCCCTAGCGCCGGTCATGACCTTTGTTTTGGGTCGTGACAGATTCCAATATCTCAATCTCAAGCTACTAACTTATTACTAACTTTTATTTTCATTTGTTATTTTAATTATGAATTTATGTTTTATATTATTATGTTATATGAATTGCTATCACAATCTCATTCTCTACACTCAACCATCATTTCTCTACATTTTTATACTTTATTTACATTTTATTTCATTATTTTAAATCTCTACTTCTACTTCTTCTTCTTTATTTATTTGCTTAATTTGTAATTTTATCATTTTATGTCTCATTTTATGTAATTATTTGTGCTTTATTTTACCATGAGTATATTTTGATGGACTTTCTTTTAATTCTTGTGCTTAATTCGAGTTTAATTTGGTAAACAAATACCAAAAATATATCAAAAATAAATTAAATTGCTTTTGTTGTTTTATTGATGAGTCTTTTTTATTTCTTTTAATTAATAAATTAACTTTTCTTTTGAATTTGTTTCTCTACATTTTCTTATCTTAATTTCTATATTTAATTTCTTTTATGGAATTTTGCATTTTCTTTTAATAAGAGTTCATAATACCTAAATATGTTTTATTTTCTTTATTTTACATCTTGTTTAATATTTTCCTTTTAATAAAATTAACATCTTTTTGGTGTTATGGTTATATTCTTTGTTGATCACAAAAATCACCCAAAAGCAAGGATATGGATCATAATTTCTTTTATTTTCTAGTTTTTCAAATTAATTATTTGATTATGTGTCCAATAATTTATGATATGAGAAATGTCCATCTAAGGTATAAAATTCATATTTTGAGGCCTAACTTGATGGAAGCTTATGTTGTGAATTAATGGTTCATATAATCAATCAAATGTTATTTTTAAATGCTCTTTTTAATTTAAAATCCATTGTCAAATATTTTCCATGTCTTTTGTCTTTTTAAGTTACTTTTCTATTTAAATTCATAAAGTTATTTTAATCCATTTATAAGGATTTTCTTTTCTTCATTTTGGTTTTTAAGGTTATTTTTTATTTTTTTTCAAATAAAATATTTTATTGCCCCGAAACTCAAAATATGGAGCAATCATGGAGGATATTTGCGAAATGTGTTAGCCATTCTCATGTCCCTTATTTTTTAATTTATTGCTTTATTTATTCTTCATATTTTCTTGTTAAGCATGCACATGTTTGTCCATAACATGATTTTTCTATAATTGCCATACCATGGGTCAATTATTTGCCTTTTGTTGCTTTTATTTGCATTTTATTTATTTGGAATGTTTATAATGCATTCATAAACAATAATTTTGTCATGTTTACATATTTCATTTGCATGTTTTTAGTTGTATGCCATGTTTGTGTGATATTGCCATAATATGTAAATTTACCATGGTTACATTTCTCATTATTTTCCCATATTTATAATTCTATGATTATGTGTTATTATCATGTAAATATGCCATGATACCATGTATGATATAACTGTACATTTGTTTAACATTTGCCATGATCATGCGTCATTATAATATTATGTCATTTTGCCATATTCATGCATCATTTTATCATATTGTTTTGTGCTTATGTGTATATATTATTTTTGCATTTGCATGTAGAAGTTGATGTATAATAGTACATAGTTCTTGGAAGCATTGTACAATAAAGTAAGGTTGGCAATGCTCAGCATCTGAGAGGTATGGAGATGCCTTTAACAAAAGATCCTAATCTTATTGACATTAATATTTGAACCCAATGCTTTTTATCCAATGGGTGAATGCGGTTCCAAGCAAGGGATCAGAGTTTGCTTAAGTCCCTGAAATGGACAATTTCTCAGGTGATACCGAGTGGCAACTCCCTATTTCTCCTACTTGAGTAAAGGGTTATAAGTGCATTTATACCATCCTTAAACTCTTGCAGTACTCCTCTCACTACCCTATGTTTTCTCGTAACAAGGAAAAATGGTTTATGATCCAAAGAGTGCCAAGTTGAACCCGCTAGCATCTACAGTTAGAAAACTTCTTATTTTCCCATTGCTTTTTGTAAAGTAGTTTGCATCTCATGCATAAACAACTTCCATGCATTATTTTAATACATTGTTTTACACTTATAGTTGACCTCTTTCCATTTGGAACCAAGTAAATCAAAGGCCAATTTATAATATTGAGCATTCAATTATCTTATTAGGACCACTATCATAAGGAAACATAATGTTAAGACCCTTATATTTTGACCTCATATCCTTTAAAAGATATTCCATAAGAAATTCAAGACATGATGCAACTAAGTGCTTAAAGAGGTAATAAATAAGGTAGAGTGGAAAAGCCCCATTAATGCTAATGAATTTAGAATAATCAAACTTAAGGATAAGTATCTATTAAAAGAGAAAGAATTTGATCTTAAAGACTTCATTATTATTAAGCCACCTAAAGTAAAGCCCAACTTTATGAATAACTTGACTAAGCATGAATAAATGAAAGCTAGGACTTAAAAGATGGATCAAATGTAGTTTATGATGAAAGAAAAAGTTTGGATAATGATTTCATCGACTTAGATCAAAAGATGATCAATTATTGCTTTTAAAGTTCAAGTTTCTAAATATAAAGAGGTATAATGGGACTAAAGACCCTATATTTCATCTTCGATATTGTTTTACACTAATGAAGCCCATTGAATTAACTAAGAAATAAGTTGTAAAGTAATTTTCAATGTCCTTAAAAGGAGTTATTATTAGGTAGTACTACAATTTGGATGTGCATAGTTAACAAGACTATAAGGAGTTATATGATGCCTTTGTTGCACAATATGGGCCAAATTCAAAAATTCAAATATCCCTTCGATACTTGCAAAATATAAAGAAATAGGCCATGATAATTATTTTGTGATATGACCTGATAATAAGTATACTATACTCGTAAAAAATAGATATTTATTAGTAAAAGAGGAAAAATTTAGCCCAGGCGGTATGTACTCATATAAAAAATAGGCTTATGGAGTTTGATTAGCTATTCATAACCATAAGTCCTTGCACTCCACTTTCGACTTATAAGTTAAAGAACATGTATATAAAATATTTTAAATAGTTATATTGCTTTAGAGTAAAGGCTGAACTTGACTTGAGATAAATGCAAAATACCTCATGAACGTCATTGACTCTAGAAATATAAGTAGTCCAAAAATTAAGGAGCCAAAATGATGCATTAGATGATTATATAAGATTTAAGAATTTGTTGATTATGGCTTGCCATATGATCTAGAAAATTAAAGGTCTATAAGAGACAATTATTGTTGTAATCATCACAATTTCACCTCTTTGTAGTTCGGATGTGGTAAATAAAAAAAATATTTTATTGGAACATTAATTTTCTTTGCTAATAAATATCTATTTTATATGAGTATAAGTTTTTATGACAATGGACACTATGTTATTCTTGAATGAGAAAAAGAGATAATGCACCATGTTTTCTTTTTTTTCTTTTGACTTTTAATCCGCTCTTCTCAAGCATCCTTTAATAACAATATTTGTAATGAACTTCAGATTTTTTTAAGTAATTTTTTAAAAAATTTGAAATTAAATTAAAACAAATATTTTATTATCTAATTCACACAATCCATAATATACTTTTAAGAGTTGACTCTTTGTAATTTCATTCATTTTATAACTTCTTCCAAATGTCCATCCAAAGATTGTCCTTTAGTTCACTTATTTTCTTTTAAGGGAAAAAATCCCAATATTGTCCCCTAAAAAACTATTACTAATGCGAGTGATCCGCAAGTGCATGAAATCATACAAGTAGTAATAAAAAGATATCGTTCCCATAAAGATAGTGTTAATTATAGAGCTACTTTTAATATCATGTTTGTTTAGATGAATGAAAATTTCAATGAGCAAAGTAAGTAAATTAAATATGAAACAATATGAATTTTGTCACTAAATTTATATAATTAAAGATTTTAGGGTTCAATTCCCCTAACTCAATTTACCTAAGGATGATGATAAATTTTTATTTATTATGAATAACATTTAATTTCCAAAGCATCTTTAATATTGTTATGTCTCTCTCAAGTACTCTCACAATTAACCAATAAGGACAATTACTCAGTTACCTAGCTCTCACTAGCACGATTAACTAGTCATAGTCAATTAATTCAAGCAATCTTTAATGCAATATTAATTTTGAAATGTCTCTTAACTAAGTCAGTTTGAATTAATAGATAGTTATTTTTTTGCTCACTAGAATCAATCTCTCAATATAACCTTAGTTTGTAGTTCAATTCAAAGGGTGATAAAGTCAATCATTAAGTCCAATAACTCTCATGAAATGTATATTCCTTTCTCAAGAATTTAACTAATTATGTTTATATTGAGCCGGGTTCATTAAAACCCTAACTAAACTACTTAGTTACTCATGGAAATTAGAAATGAACAACAAGAGATGAAGAATGCCAACAAATTCATGAATAAATGAAATTATAAAGCAAGAGAATAATAGAATAAAAAATCATTTTATTGTGCTTCCTCAATTGTGTTCTTGATTCTCAATCCTTGTTCTTCATTCCAATAGTTTGAGTTGAGAATTAAGAATCCAAAACTAAAAAAAATATTGAAAAATATAGTTCTTATATAAAGAAAAATGATAGAATAGTGTTCCTAAGAGCAGTAGCCTCCTCCAAGAGAAAAAAACTTCTTAAATAATGTTCTCTAAAAAATGATAAAAAGGTTCTTTCCAAAATAAGTAGCTCCTACACATATGGTTGTGTAACCTTCCTTCGCTTGGCCAATAAGTACTTAAACACAGCTATGTGCCTAAAGTGACACACCCATGTCTGCTTCCTTCTCTACAGACTTCAAAACTTTTCATCAAGCATGGTTGTGTCTGTTGGGCACACAGCTATGTCATTCCTCTTCTTCATATTTGTGTTCTTTTTTGTCCTTTTTACTTAGCTAGATTAGCCCTTAGCTTTAAGTCCTCATTGCTTCTATCTCTAAATGAGCTCCAACATGATGGAACCTATAAAAATTGACGCAAAAGCAATGTAAAAAGTATAATAATAAACTAAAAATGCATAAAATAACAAAACAACTAACTAGTTTAACTTATAATACAATTATTCCTAATTCATGATTTTATAAGGTAAAAACCTATAATTCAATAATGAAATGCAACTATGTAGTGGTTAAAATCTATTATTTTAAGCACTTATCAATTACACTTTGACTAGATTTTGTTATTTATATCTTAAAGTCTAAAAGTAAAATTTGTACAAAATATGAATTGAAAAAATAAAATTTCTACAAAATATGAACTAATAATAGTTAATCAGATGCCCATAAAGGACTGATTAATAATAAATATAACATAGTGTTCATCGCTATAATAAAGATGTGATTATGTAAATTAAGCATAGTAGGCATGACCTTAGAATAATAAATGTCATATAAAAATTTTTAGAATATCAAAATAGTGAATTAAACATGAATAAAAGACTATCATCAAATAATTTTTAACCACCTGACTAGGTTTGAAAACTCTCAGAAGGGGGTGACATAGGCAAAAGAGAAAAGTAAAAGAAAGAAAAGTAACCCGGTTAAGATTGAAAACTCTTAAAAGGTGTCTACTTAGGTAAAAGTGGCAATATAAATAAAGATTTGGTTGCATATCTATCTAGGAGATAGGTTTGGGACTATATTTTCATCATAGGCACATTGATCTTTTTATAGCAGTCATGCGTTTTCGAAAATGATAATTCTTTAGAGTTACCAAGTTTTTCAATCAATTTGTTAATTAGGGTGCAAATTGTGTGTTTTAATAATTAATGATATTTGAAGTCAAACACATACTTTCAATTTTGATGGTTTATATTAGAGCATAAGGGATAATTAATCTAATTTAAACTTAATAACTATATTTATATAATTATTAAGCATACTATTGCAATATTCTAATTCTTCAAGTAAAGAGAAACTATTTAGGGAAATGAACCAACCTACAAAGGGATTTATTTTAGGGATATGTACAAGTTTGATCTTTGTGGTTTTGCCTTTTGGCAAAACCACAAAGATCAAACTTGTATGTATCCTTTTGGCAAAATCAGTTATGTGGATTTTTTTTTTTACATTTAAGCACCATGTGTTACATTTTTTTTACATTTTAATACTTTTCTAACTAAAATCATCATTATGTTATGAGAAAACATTAATATAATATTAAATTTCATTAATAAATTTGTTCTATATATGATTTTTAATCAATCTAACCAATTAGTTATTGTAGTTAATTGAATAATAAATTACTCATTAAAGTATAAATATTAAACAATATTTATTAGAAGGGTACTACATTGTAAAAAAATGTGAAACATGAGGTAGTTAAATGTAAAAAAAGAAAATACAAGACTGGTTTTGCCAAAAGGTAAAACCATATTGATCAAAATTGTACTTATCATTTTATTTTAATTATCAACATCATTCTTAGTGCATTTATATTCTTAATATCTCTATAGTTGCTCACAATCTAATCATTAAGGTCTCAATACATGCATCAAATTTTTACACTAATCTCAATAGTAGTCTTTGTTATGCTCTATTGAATTCTTGATAATATAAAGGCTAATCCTTATTTGTTTTATGAACCTAATAAGATTTATTGTAAATAGAAAAGGAATATGAAAAACACAAACATTCTTTAATGATTGAAAGCCCAATCACCATTTTCTAAAGAATCCAATACGATTCGTTGCACATAAAAAATATAAACATGTATATAGGCAACAAGTTCATGCATATATAGTTTCATCTTTTAAGTAGTGTATGCACGCATGCATAATTATGCACTTCTACCTTTCTTAATTCATATATATAATATATATATTTATTTTGTCAAACACAAAATTATGTTCGAATGTTTTGGGTATGTAATCATGCATACGTTATGAATTGAGTCATGTGTCAATAACATAAGTTTATTTTGGCCTATATCTGTATACTGCTAACCTATGTTAAGTATAAGGTCAAGCACACACTCTAGATGTCATCTTCGTAGACATGATGTAGGTCAACCATCATCTTTTTAGGTTTAGGCCAACCATGATCTTTTAAAATATAGGCCAACCATAAAATTTCAAGTTACAATCCTTTAATATGTAGGCCAATTGTTAAACCTCTAAGATGTGGGCTAACCATAGAATTTCTAAAATTTTAGTTGTAACCAATCTAACAAGCATATCCAAAAAACCTAGTCTTTGCTAAAGCAAGTGCATAATCTTATTTCAAATGAAAAAGCAATTGTAAGCATAATTGCGATATCTACAAAAATGCCTAAGCATTTGCATTGTCACATATCTAAGCAAAAGTACAATTTTAAATGTAGTTTTAATGTCTTAGAGGAAACATGAACAACTATACTATTATTTTCTAAGTGAAAGCACATTAATAAAAATCATTTTATTTACTAGTAAGCAATGAAATAAATTTCTTTCACTACCTATGATCAAAATTATTATCCCAAATAGTTTTAGAATTCTTAGGAATCTACCCTAAGATTGATGACTTGAAACTTAATTTTTGGTTTTAAAACTCTTAAGAAAAATCTTAATGCATATGGGTTAAAAATCTTTTCTACTTCTTAATTGAGTCTAAGGTTGACTAATAAATTATGAACATTTAAAAAAATGATCCTTAAGGATAATGGTGCATCTTTAAAATGTATATTATTCCCTCTTAAAATGATGAATCCATGGTGATTAAAAGAAGTATTTGTTTCAAAACCTTTTGAAAAGCTTACATCATGGTTGACAGTAAATTGCTTATTAAACTTGTTTGTCATCAATAGAAAACTACAAGCATGCATAACCTTTAGTATCCTCCAATTTTATGCTTTCTTAAAAATTTCATTACATTGTTTGCATTTCAATTTATAATAAAGTAAATGGAAATTATCAGTATCCATATTTTAGGCAAGCTAAATAAAGGACGTAGAGAAGCCCAATGATGATCAAATTAAATGGAAATGTTATCACAGATGATGATGGCAGTCCAACTGGCTTAAAAAATAGCCTAAACCCATAAAATAGGCTTAAAATTAATTCATAACCCTTTAAATCCATATAAATAATATATCTTGGGCTAAAAAAATTCTTTTAAATTACAAGTTAAAAGCCCAAAATAACATGTTGCCTTACTAAAGAAGTGTTGGCCATTTACATGATTAAGGCTTAATATACTTTACTTTTTATTTTAAAAATTTAATTTTAAGTTACTAATGTGTTTGTTTTAAGTGTGTATAAGTTAGGCATAAATGAGAGCAAAAATCAAGCTTAAAAACACAAGTATAGCATCAAAATAGCGATGCTCACAACCCCCATCCCAATCCCAATCATGAGCATCCTCACGAGCACAAGTATGTTAAAAGACTCAATTGAACTAAAGCCATAGTGACCCTCACAGTTAGCATCATGACTATGACCATGTTCATGACCAGACCATCGGGGTCAAGATTAAGCTAGGACCAATCGTATTCAAATTGGATGAGAATAAGAATTTTTCCTTTGACCCTCATGATCTTGAGTATGTCTATGATCATGCTCGTGATAAAATTAAGGGTTCAAGCTAACAAGAATGACTTTATAAGACTATAAAGATTAAAATAGATAGTGACCTTATGGTCCTAGTCAGGATCGTGATCATGCTCATGACATAGGTTACTAATGTGGTGCATGTGCATGACGTAAGAACTTTATAAAGGCTAAAAGAAATAATGACCCTCACAATTTGGAGGAATGATCATGACCACAACCACGGTCCAAGTGGCAGCCCTGTAACAATCACAGTAAGGCTCCAATAACTAGTTTAATTGATGATCACAATCATGACCAAGAATATCACGATCATGACCATGCTTTTCCCTAAAAAATAGTTGTTTAAGCATTTAATGAAGATTGTAAAGGTTGAAGAAGGTGGAGTTGCTTTTCAACAACTATTTTTTACTTCTCAACTATATATACACCTCTCAAAACCTCATTTAAGAGGTTAAATGAAGTGGTTATGAAAATTAAGTTCTTAGCATTCAATTGTACTTCAATAATTCTTAATTACTTTAATTGCTTTCTTAAACCCTTTGAGTGTAGGTTGTGTGATCTGGATTAGGTTCTCTTTTATCTCTTTTCTTTGGGTTAAAAAGGAAAGTGAGGAACTAATTCTATTGGATTTGGTTTAAGTGTTAACTACTAAAACACTTACATGTTGGTTGTGGTTTAAGCTAAGCCAATAAAAGTTTGTTTCTAAGGGTTTGAGTTTAGCCTTAAAACTGACTTGTAATTAATCTAAAAAATTAAATAGATTGGTTATGGGTTTGTAAAATCTTAATTTGTAGATAAGTTAGGTGGAGATGTAAGTTTTTAATAAATTATAATCCTTAACTCCTTATCTTCTTCTTTTAATCTTTTATTATTTTGCTAATCCCTTGTATTTCTTTTAAAATTTTAATTAGCCCTATTCATCCCCCTCTAAGGCCTTTTTAATTGGTATTAGAGTTTGAATTCTAGGTACTTAATTGCTAGAATAAGCTTATAGGGAGTGAAACCATAAACTTTTGTTCTTTAAGACCCTTCTTTAATGGTGATTCCCCACATTGGAAATTCAAAATGGAACTCTATCTTAATAATGATCCTATCAAGTTTTAGGATGTGATCTTAGATGGTCAGGAAGCTTAAAAAGCCAAAGTTAATAATGTTAAATTCGCCATTGATAAAAGTATGGACCCAATAGCAAAAAGGTGAAAACTATAAAATTAAGAAGGTCATGGCTATTCTACTTGCCTTAATATCTAGAGAAGAAGGAGGCAAGGTTCAACATTGTTAATCTGTAAAAGAGATATGAAAGACTTCCAAAAATCATTATGAAGGAAATGCATAAGTAAGGTGTAAGAAGGTTTAACTCAATGTTTATGAGTATAAACTCTTCAAGCTAAAACCATAAAAGTCAATCATTGAAATGACTAATTAGCTTAATGCTCTCCTCATAACTTTAAAAAAATTAGGAAAACACTACCTAAAGGAGGAGATTAACACTAAGATTCAAAGAATCCTATCTAAGAAGGAGGGGGCTTCCATTAAGGAAGCTCATGATTTATCCAAAATTTCCATCAACATTCTTATAAGAAAGTTGCTAACTTATAAGCTCACCTTGAAATAAAGGGAAGATGAAAAAGAAGAAAAAGATGAGAAGAAGAAATAAATTGCCTTAAAAACCTCTCAATATTGCCATCTATTTTTCTCATAAGTATGTAAATTTTATCAAGTAAATTTTGGTGACAAAATTTGTTAAAAAATAAGAGAGTAAATCTGTCTTCTAATGCTAGTGATGATGATGATGAAATAATTTTTTTTATTTAAATAAGTAAAAATAGTTAATAGAGAGACTTAAGGACAACTTTCATGGTGGTTCTTATAGTTAGAGCAAAACAAGGAGAGTTAAAGTGGCAATTTGGTAGTATTTGCAAAAAAAAAAAAAAAGACAAGAAATTTATTAGGAATAGAGCTACAAGGTGAAGGAAAAAACCCCTAGTACTTTTTTCTCTTCTAAGCTTGAATGTTTATCATCAATTTAATTCTCTCTTCAATTAAATCTCAATTTTAACTTTCCCATCTTACCCTCTCATCATTTTCTTCCATCAAATCATTATTTCTTAATGGAAAAGACAAGAAATTTAGGGCTTGACAATTCATTCAAAAAGGTCTTACTATACCCACAATTCTTATGGTTCGATAATGCAAGTCAACCTTTAGACTAGAGGCTGCTCTTATATCACTAATTATAGGAGATAGATATATGTTCTAGACATATGTTAGGCTTAGCCATTGTAATATCCCGAGTTTTTAAATATTTTTATACTGCATCGGGATATGCAATGTTAATAATTTTGTATGTAATTATGATATTTTTATGAGTTTGTTATTTGTTTAAAACTAATTTTAATTGTTTTATATTATTTTAAGTATTTTACGTAAAATTTTCTCGAGAATTGTATTTTCGGAAAAATTGACACGTAAATAATTTAATATTAATTATTTTAAATAGATTTACGCATTTACATGAGTGCATGCATTATTTTAATTGTCGTGTTGAAATATATACATATACTTGCATATATATATACATATATATAATAATTTTAGGGTTTATTATTATTATTTAATTATGTATATATTATATAGTTTATTATTAATATGTGATATATATATATATATATATATATATATATATATATATATATATATATATATATATATATATATAAACTTTAGCTTATTTACGAGTTATGCCCCTGACCCCTCCTTCTTCTTCTCTGAGCGTCCAACCGCCATCACCACCGCCTGTCACGCCATTTCTTCATCGTCGGTGTGCCTCCCGGCATGCCACCTTCATCTTCAGCCAGCTCCGCCGCCTTCTCTTCCTTCTCCGGCGCCGTTTGAAGCTCAAAACCACCGAAAAGCCAAAACTTCAAGCTACCATCGATCACAGCGATTCTGGCCACCGTTTTTGACACCGCCAGTCTCTATCTTCTCCTTGAGCTCTGGTGAGTGTGATTCCAAGTTTTTTTTCACTTAAAATGGTCTAGATTTCCTTAGGTTTCGATTTTTCAATTTCGGCCTATTAGGGTTCTTGATTTTTTTGAGCTTCAATTTGATTGATTAATGAAAACTTCCTTCACAAACTTTGATTATAGTAGCTTAATCTTCATGCTGGAATTTTTTTAGAATTTTTGGAATTTATTTTGATTTTTGGGTATTTTTGATTATTTTATTATTATTTTCTAATTTTTGAAAATTAATTAATTAAATTATGAAATTCTGTTTTATGGTAAATATAGGTGTTGAAATGAATTATAGAAATTTATTTGTAATTTTTGTGAATTTTTATGTATTTATTTTGAATTTATTTAGTTTATGTAATTTTGAAAAATAGGGTTAATTATGTGTTTAATTGAAATAAATTGGTTAATTGAGTATATTTATTGATATTATTGAATTATATGTTGATAAAATTAATTTTGTGCAATTATATTATTTTTGGTGAATTTTTGGATTTATTTTAGTAAATTTATATATATAGGGGTATTTTGATAAATTTTCACAAAATTGGCTAAAAATGTAATTAAATTGGTTTTAATAGTTATTTAGGGTATAAAAATGATTTCTACAAATGATTTAGTATTTTTAACTAATTAAAACTATTTTTCGTAAATTATTTTCAATTATATGTATAATATACGATTTTTCTAATAAAATGAGTTTTTATCGATTTTTAACATGTTTTAAGGTTAATTACATAATTTGGATTTATAAAATGCATTTTTATTATATAAGGGTATTTTTGATATTTTGTAAATATTCCGTGAATTGTGGACCTCGGTCGGTGAATTGTAGTTTGGAGTCCGACCGAGAGATTGTGATTGTGAATTCTGTGTATTCTTGAAGTGTATTTCTTTGCAGGGCTGGCTCTACTATTTGAGTAGAGAGATGTTCATTTTACAGGGGAGGTTCTGCCAAATTTTTGATAAAATTCTCGTAAAACGTGATATCCGATCAGATTTATCTCGAGGAGCGCAATAAATAGTGAGTTGCTATTTTATATATATATGCTCTAGGGTGCATGATTTTAGAAATATATGTGTTATTTTGATTAAATATGCATAATGATTTAATTAGTACTTATGTTTATTTTTAGTTTATTTTTGGTATATTTTAAACTATATGCATATTTTATTAATGAATTATGTTTAAAATGTTTTTGAATATATTTCTAGTTTATTTTGTAATTTAATTGGACTTATTTGACGAATATATACTCGAAATATACCTGGTTTACTTTTGGTATATTTCTAGTATATATATGGTTTATGTTGCTGTTTATTTCAAATTCATGCATCATTTATTTTTATGAATGTATGTTTTATATTTAAAATGAAGGATATCAATAAAATGTGCTACCTAGTGGGCAGCGCTAGAACCGAGTACGTACCAGTACGCTGATAGCATTTAGGCTATATATTAACCTGTTTGTGGATATTGATGGGATTGATTTAATTTGATGTGAGATGTGATTTGGGAGTGTGATTGATGGAGCTCGGTTGACCAAGTGTCTCGGGGCCAATCACACTGACAGTCAGACTGCTGGAGCTCGGTTGACTTAGTGTCTTGGGGCCAATCTACTGTCCAAATGGAATAAGTGAATATATTTGGAATAAGTGAGCCTATATGGCTAGAGTGTGTCTAACACTGTTTTGAGGTTGCGATTTTCTAGGGTTCTATTTGATCCTTCATAAACAGTGATTTTCAATGAAAATATATAAAATGATTTTATTGCATCTGTGTGTAATTGCTTATATACATACGTATTATATATACTTTTAACTGTGTGCATTGTCATTTAGTATGCATGTATATATATTATAGTAATTCACTCAGTGAGGTCTGACTCCCCTCCATTGACTATTTTTCAGGAGAGTCATTGTCATCATACCTCAGTAGCAGACCTGTACGCTGGATTTCTTCTGCCCCGGCTTTATTATGTAAACTGCTCACTTGAGTTTTATTTTATTAATCTAGACGCTGCAGTAGTTGTAGAGTTGAAAAAAGGATTGTTGTATTATATTTGTATGAGTTATGTACTTTAAATATTTAAACTGGGTTTGTATTAAAATTTTATTTATATATACAAGATGAGTTGTTGATTTAAATCCCATGGTGGATTATTATTTAATTATTTATGATTTATTTCCACTGCAGATTATTTTAACTATGTTATTATTATTATTGCATGTTTTTATTTATTTTAAGGTTTGCTACGGGTTCCGGATTCGAAAGAATTCTCGTTCCTTAACGCCGGTCATGGCCCCTGTTTTGGGTCGTAACAGCCATCTTCATTGTAGTTTTGTTTCATTCAAGAATCAATTTTGTGTTCTTGTATTGAAGTTTGTTAGTCTGTTCAAGTTATTTATAGCCTTGTTAAGCTTCAATTTCTACTTTATTGATATATTACAAACTTTGAGAGGAAATTTTAGATATGACCCATTTGACTCATTTTTTACCATTCTTCACTCAACCTTTTTTTTTTCAATTTTGAATTTTTTCTTTTTATTTTTAGGTTTCCATTTTTATTTTCATTTTTTTTTGCCTTTGGTGCCTTTAGCTCTGTAACTTCCTCTTACGGGTTTTCAATGATTTCTTAATTGCATTTCAACTTCCTTTAACAATTCTTCTCATTTCTTTAAGGTTTAATATCTATGATGTTTTCTCATTTTGAATTGCATGTCAACTTTGTTCTATATTTTTCTTTTGATTTTTCATTCTCTATTTTGTTATTTTTTGTTGTTCTGTTATAGTTTTTGAAATTCATTGCCTTTCTACATTTATTATGAAATTGAAAGAAGTAGAGATGGCTAAAGATTTTATTGGAAGTGGTGGTAAAGAAAGTGTTTCTTGTCGAAGTAGGAGTGTAGAGAAACGTGTTTTGAAGAAGAGTGTTTTTCCTTCTCCTTTGATTGGTGTTGGGAAGAAGAAGGTTGATAGAGTTAGTATGAAAAGGAAATTGATATTCGATAAAGGCATTTCTAAAAAAAGTGCATGGTTGCTTTAAGGCTTGTTTCTTTTTCTTATTACTATTTCATTTATTATTTTTTATATATGTTTTGTTTTTTTAAAATTCATTACTGTTGTATTTTGATTAAATAGTTTTTTTCTTTTTTTTTTTTTATTATTTGTTGTTGTTGTTTTCCTTTTATGGTTTTCTTTTTATGCAATAGTTATTATTTTTGGTTTTTGTATAATGTTTGTGTTTTTTTTAATTTATTTGATGTTTTCAATGTGATGTTTTTAATGTTTATTTTATTTCAAGAATGGGAAGATTTTATTAAACCGAAAGAACATTTTAATAGTAGAGTTGGTAGTAATATGAATGATAATATGATTTTAAAATTGAAGGAGAATTCGATTAATAATCAGTATGAGATGTTTCAAAGAACTTGTTTTGGTTACTTTTTGGATATGCAAGATATTAAATTTCAAGCATTGGTTATTCAGTGCTTGCTTTTAAGGGAGGTTAGTTAGCTTGCATCTAATGAAATGTGGTTTTCTGTTTTTGGTTGTCATTTGAAGTTTTCTCTTGAAGATTTTTCTTTGATTAGCGGTTTGAAATGTGTTAGTGATGTTGATAAAAGGGCTTTTGTTAGGTCTGATAAGAATAATTTAATTGAAAAGTACTTTAATGATTCTTCAAAGATAAGGAAGTAGGCTATTGAAGATTATCTTTTGTCTCAAAAGGCTGATTGTAATGAATACGCTATTAAGATAGTTGTTCTGTATTTTATTTTATTTTATTTTTTTTTCATCTCTTAAAGATAAGGCTTTTAGTAAGGAGTTTTTTTTTTATATTGTTGATGATGGAATGTATAATTATTACCCTTTGTGGTAAGAAAGAGTTTAATGTTATGTTTAATTCTTTGAAGGAAATGATATTGAGGGCTGAGAAGAATGCTAATGATTATTACTATTATCGTCTTATTGAGCTTCCATTGGGTTTATAAGTTTAGTTTTATGAATGTTTTAGTTATGTTGATGGCACTTTGGCTACTCATAAGGGTTCTTTAAAACCCTCATCTTTTGAACTGGTCTACATATGTTGTTTTTAATTTTTTTTAAAAATGGATCATAAAATTCTTAATTTTTTTGATTCTTAGGTAATTATTTTAATTTTTTTTATTTTGATTGTATTTATATTTATTTTTATGTGTTTTTTAGTTAGTTAGTTTATTTATTATTTTTTTTATAGTTAAAATTGAAAAATATTTTACCTACTGTTGCCAAGAAGGATAGTTTGAATTTGCATGGTTTTTTCTTAAATGAAAAAGGTGAGAAAGTCAAGCTATCTTTTGTTTGTGAAGAATTTGAGGGTGTTAGTGAAGGTAATGATAGTGAAGATGATTTTCAATCACTTGTTATGCACAAATTGAAATATATTGAAAAATCTACTAGTAGGAAGAAGGCATTGGATGTTGAATCTTCTAGAAATTAATGATGTATCTGTACACCAAGAGAAGCTGAAAAGACATTTCTTCTTTGAAGAGTTTTGTTGAAAAGAAATTTCGTATTCTAGAATCAAAATTAGATAAGATTCTTCAAGAGAAATTTGAGTCTATTGTTGATGATGGTAGCAAATTTCATTATGGTGGTTATAATGATGATAATGATATGAATGATGGTGGTGGTTATGAATAAAGACATTTTTTTATTTTTTGTTGATTTTGGTTGTTGTTTATTTTTTTAGTTTATTTTTTGTTGTTTTCATTTTTTTGTTGTTTTTTTTGTAGTTGTTTGTTATTTTTGGTTTTTTCGTTGTTGTTCTTTTATTTTTATTTTTTAATTTTTGTTATTTTTTAGGAACTTGAATCTAAAAATCAAGTTAGAGATGTTGTTCCATTTTTTCAACTGTAATTTGTTTCATGTTTTGCACCAGAATATTCAGAATTTATAAATTATGGAAATAAGTTGGCAAAGTCTGGTGTTCATTTGAAGTCTACTTATGTAACTAAGTTTGATTCTAGTGTAAGTCGCAAGGAAGAAGTCAAATCCGATAAATGTATTTCTTGTGCTTGGCCATTTGATGATAGTGTTGGGAATGCACCAAAATATGAAGATCAATCACATGTTAATAAATGGATTGATCAAGAATTGTTAAAGCGCAAAAAGTAATCTTTTACTTCTTTTAGTTTTTATATTTGATTTTTATACATTATCTTTTTTAATATTTTTATTTTATTTTTTTTGATTCTTGTTGGGTCTAAGATTAAATATTTTGAGAAATATAATTTGATAGAACCTAGTTTTAACTTTGATGTTACAACTATATCATCCAAATGAAAAACAAAAAAAGAATTCGTTGTTTTAATTATTTTTGTTTTTCATTTGTTGATGTAATTGCTTTTTTATTTCTTAGCATTCTTTTTTTTGTTGTTTTTGTAGCGCCTTGATGTAAATTTCTATTATTTGAGGAAAAAGACCAAATACTCTAAAAGCTGCAGCCTTGCTTTTACTACAACGCATACGATGTTTAACAAAAATATTAAAAAATCATACACTTTGTATTTAAAATGATAAGGAATTTAAGGTTTCTTGTGATCATATGATCGCAGAGTATATCATTGGACAGTTAATGCTCTACTAGAGGCTATGTGTTGAGATTGATAATGTTTTATTCTTAATTCATATAAAGGTACAAGATCACTATGATCTTGGAAGGTTGAGTATTAAGGACAAGTGTATCTATGTTTATAATTCTCTAAGGAGTGCACATGGCAATTTTGTCGTTAGTAATGTTTTGAGATGTTATAGTGTAATGTTACCTTTGTTTTGTTTTTTTTTTTAAAAATTGACTTTTTTCCCTGGCCAAGATGATATTTATTTTAATTTTGGAGATTATGCAACAATGAACATTATTGATCTTTTTCATGTTTAAATGATTGATGGTTTACCATTTCAAAATAATAAGTAAGAATTGGATATTATGTTTTTTGTTTTTGTTGTTTTTTGTTTTTTTTCTTTATTAATTTGTTTATTTTTATTTTTATTTTTTTATAGTGATTGTGTTGCCTTTGTCATTGCATTTGTTGAGTTTTTCATTTTTAGTAAGGAGATGGAAAACGATTTTGATATTGAAGCAAGCTTGTTGATGTATGTAATTTATACATAAATTTGTTTTAAGTGAATTTTAATGAGTTTTATGTTAGTTTTAGGTTAATAATAATTATATTTTATGAATTTTAGTTTAATTAGGAATCATTTTTAGTTTGGAGTTCTATTTAGGGTTTTTTTTAATTTTTGGTTTAATTTTAGTTTGATTAGGAGTATTTTTGGTTTAAATTATGATTTCCCTTTTGTAGGTGATTTAATTAAGTATTTCTAAAAAATTAAAGAAAAAAATCGAGCGTGGTCGTGACATGGGCGTGTCGCAGCCCGTGTCACTCGTTGGATTCAAAGTAATACACCTTGCAACATGGCCATATTGTAGGCCCATGTCACTCTCTGCCCTACTTGAAAAATTGAAGAAATATTGATACAACGTTAAACATGGTCATGTCATGACTGTGTGCCTTTCAATGAGAAATTTGAAAATGTGACGAATTGAAGCACGACCATGTCACAGGCCGTGCTTGACAAAAAAACTTCTCCTTAGAGATTTGGACTGAGGAATTCATAAGGAATTAGGGCTCTATCATTTAATGCCTATATAAGGGGGAATATGAGGAGTATTAGAGAGAATTAAAAAAACACTCCCAAAATTACAAATAAAAGCTTATAAAAGGGTTGAAGAACATTCACGCATAATTCAAGAGTTCCATATATATTATTCTTCTTCTTCTTTAATCTTTTATTTATGTTTCTAATTTTTCCATAAGAACTATGTGTGGCTAGACTCTTTTTAGGGTTTATGTTAGAAGTAGCTAATTCTATTATATGATTGAATACAAATCTTTTATTAATTTGATTTTAGTTAATTCTATGCATTATGCTTAATTTCTTATTATCATTATAGGTCTTATTTGATTGCATGTTTATGGGTAAATTAACTAACAAGAGTTAGGGGAATTTATTCACTTAAGACTCATAGGACTTAGATCACTCGACTATATAAGTAGGCGAGCTCTAAACAATCATTAGAAAAACTTAATGATTTTTAATTCACTTTTTAATCACGAGAGTAGGTTAAACTTTAATTTTAACATGCTTAATTGAGCTCAAGAGAGTCATTAGATATTTTAGAACAATTACCTTTAATTGTGATCAAGGTGTTTAATAATTAAATGTTCATTATCTGATTGAAATAGTGAAACTAAACTAAACAAAGCTTTATGTTTTAGTTTTTCGATTTTCTTTTAATTTAATTTGTTTAGATTCATATTTTGATTCCATGAAGTACTTAGTTCAATTTACTAGCTAAGATAATAAGTAGATGTATTAGTATTCAATATACAATCCTCGAGGGAACGATAACTCTTTATACTACAATTCACAATTCATGTGCTTATTGGGTTTTGAACATTGTTGTTGTCAAATTATATATAGTTTTAGATATTTAATTTACATGCATTTGCATATTTTAATTAGCATTTAGTATAGGAAAGCATATAGAAATAGATACTTTTGAGTTTTCTTTGTTTTTTTATAGGGAAAATGAGTTAAGGAGGTGATTGGTGAAGATGAGAAGCAAAAGAAGAGAAAACGTAATAGAGTGTAGCCGAGCAAGCAATTGATGTGAGTGCGGCTTAAAGCACGATCGTAGGATGCCTAAATGCCAACCCACAAGTGATGTCGAGACCTTAATGAGCACGACCTAAAGCGTGATTGCGGTTGTCCATAAGCCAAGCTTTTTATGAGCGCGGTTGTTATGCGATCATGACCTTGTCATGAGAGGCCCTTCTGTGTGAACATAGTTTATGTGCAATTGCAGGTAGCTTATTTTTAGTAGAGAACATGTTGAGGTGTACTAATTTAAAGAAATATCTAAGGGAGGTGACAAGACATGTTCTAAAAGGGCTAAAAATGACAAAAGGCATGCATTACTTGAGAAGGATGCCAAATTTTCACATATATTCTCTCACTCATAAGAAACACACAATAAAGAGGAAGAGAAAATAAAAGAGTAAGGAAAAAAGAGAGAGGAGAACAAAGGAGGAAAAGAAGCTGAAGGAGAGACCCAATTTGGAAGATTCAAGCTCCTTTGGATAACATTTCTCATTCTTATCTTATCATATTCTCCTGTTGTGTAATTGAATATTGAATGATGAATTTTATAGCCATGAGTGGCTAAGTTCTTTTACGTTGTTGGGATTTTGGACACCCATTTGATTTAAATACATTTATATATTAGTTCTTATTTATAAATTGCATATTGTGTTTGTTTAGCTTGTTAAGTATTGTATTATGGCCAAATGAAATCTATGTTTGAATTTATGCATTGAGAAATGGTAGATTCAATAGACCCAAAAATACTTGTTAGATCTATCAGTGACTTGAGAAAGCTTATGTAGGTCTAATCCTCTTTAAGTTGTTGAATGCCTTGTAAGTTAAATTTGATCTTATTGTATGATGATGATGAGAATCATGTCATATTGTGAGATTTAATTAATGCTTTTTTATGAGATTAGCATTGCTCGAGAGAGATTGTTAATCGATTTATGAAAACTTAAGGTATGTAATAGAACGTGAACTAATTTATTACTTGGCTTAATGATCATGTGGTGTACCAATTCCACATTAACATGCCTTTCTCATTGATTGCTTTTTTTTTTATTATTTTTGATTTACAAGTGATTGATTTTGTATTCCTTTGGTCAATTGTTCTTTTAGTTAATTATTTTCTTTAATCAAACTAACCATTATCGCTCTAAAACAATTACAATAGAGATGAATAGGTGTTTAGTCCTAATCCATATGGAGATAATGCTCTACTCATTACTTTATTACTTATTTGACTTGTGCACTTACGGTAATCACACACATAGCAACAAACGTAAGATTTATTATTTCACTATATAATTATGGGATGAAGAAAGTGCAAGGTGAAGTGAAGAATGATTTAGATCCCACTTTAAAAGGGAAAAATGAAAAGGAAACTATGGAAGGGAATTTAGAACCATTTTTTAATAGTTTTGATAGATTATGTTCATTTTTTTATAGTAGAATTCTTATTTTGATACATTATGTTTCAGTATATATAATGCACAATTATTATTATTATTATTAATAGAAATATAATTTTTTTAAAGTTTTATTGAGAAATAGTTAAGATGTAATGAAAATGTTTAATTTTCTGTTGATATATAATTAAAAACTATTGTTTATGAACTTATTATTGAGCTATTATAATTAAAAGCTAATTGAGAATTATGTAATTGTTGAATGTTGTTTTCTATTAGTTTGTTATTATTTGTTGTTTTCATTTTTTGTTGTTATTTTTTTATTGTTTCTTTTGTTGTTAATTGTTGTTTTTGGTTTATTGTTTGTTGTTTTTTATTTCTAATATTTATAAAATCATGAAAAGAATCAAGAAAAAGAAAAAAAAACAAATAAAAATAATCTAAAACAAGAAACAATAGCAACCAACAATAAATTTATTGAAATATATCAAAGTTTACAATATGAAAGTTAAAATTTGTTCTTATGAGAAAGAAATAGTTGTTTTTTTTAGCTCTTTTTTATTTTTGCATTTCTGCATGTCTTTTTGTTGTGTCCAAGTTATCTATATTTCCGTATTTATGTGAATTTTTATTCTCCCATGATGCTTTGATTCTTGTTTTGTTTTGTCTTTTAGCTTTATTTTGCCTTCCAGTAAATGGACTTATATTTGTTACTCTTAAATTGGTATGTTGTAATATCCCGTGTTTTTAAAATATTTTTACACTGTGTCGGGATATACAGTGTTAATAATTTTTGTATATATCTTACGATATTTTTACGAGTTGATATGTATTTAAACTCTATTTTAATTATTGTGTTTTATTTCCAGTGTTTTACGTAAAATTTTCCCGGGACTTGTATTTTCGGGGAAATTTTTACGTAAATAATTATTATTAATTATTTTAAATATATTTTCGGACTTGCATGAACTCATGCGTATTTTTAAAATACTAAATAAAGCCTATGTGTGTATATTTATTTAATTAGGGTTTAGTATTACCCTAATATTATATTAATTATTTATTAGTTTTATTGTTATTTAATTATTTTTATTTAGTATAAATTATTAAAATATTAAAATTTTTATATGTGTGGTGTATATTTAATGTGTGTAATTTAATATTATTTTAATATATAGTATAAAGTATATATATATACATATAACACATCAAAAATCAAAAAAATTGGAAAATTACCATTTTGCCCCCGTGAGCTTCTTCTTCCCCGATCACCTTCCCTTCGCCGTCCGGACGCCTGCCGTGAGAGTGCCGTCCGGTGTGCCACCACCTTCCCCAGCCTTCCTCGCCGCCTGCAGCAGCCATTTCCGGCGCCTGGAAGCCATTTTTGGTCGGAGAAGTCGAAAATCGAGCTACCGTCGATCACGCCGATTCGGCCACCATTTTCGACACCGCCAGTCTCTTTCTTCTCCTTAAGCTCTGGTGAGTGTGATTCTAGCTTTGGTTTGAGCTAAAATGGTCTAGAATTGCTTAGGTTTCGAATTTTCAATTTCGGCCTATTAGGGTTTTCAATTTTTTTGAGCTTCGAATTGGTTGATTCATGAAAACTCCCTTCACAAATGTTGTTCCTAGTAGCTCAACATATATGTATGAATTTTTGGAGATCGTTTGGATTTTTGGGTATTTTTGAATATTTTAATATTATTTTCTAATTTTCGGGAATTAATTATTTAAATTATGAATTTGGAGTTTATGGTTACATTAGGTGTTTTAAATGAATTATAGGAATTTATTTGGAATTTATTTGGAATTTTTATGTATTTATTTTGAATTATTGAAGTTTATGTAAATTTGAAAAATTAGGTTAAATGTGTTTTTAATTGAATTTAATTGGTTAATTGAGTTTAATTATTAATATTATTGATAAATATGTTGAGAAAATTAATTTTGGATAGTTGTATAATTTTTGGTGAATTTTTGAAGTAATTATAGTATATTTATATATATAGGGGTATTTTGGTAATTTTACCCTAAGTTGTCTAAAAATGTAATTTAATTGGTTTTAATAGTTATTTAAGGTATAAAAATGATTTCTACAAATTATTTAGTATTTTTAACTAATTAAAACTATTTTTCGTGAATTATTTTCAATTATATATATAATATACGGTTTTACTAATAAAATGAGTTTTTATCGGTCTTTACTGTGTTTTAAGGTTAATTATGTAATTTCTACTTATAAAATGAATTTCTATGTTGTAAGGATATTTTTGGTATTTTTGGAATTATTCTGTGTTTGTGGACCCCGGTCGGTGGACTATAGTTTGGAGTCCGACCGTGGGATTTTGATGGTGCCTTGTGTAGTTTTTCAAAGTGTATTTCCTTGCAGGGTCGGCTCTACTCTTTTGAGTAGAGAGATGTCTATTTTACAGGGGAGGTTCTGCCAAATTTTTGATAGAATTCTCGTAAAACGTGATATCCAGTCGAACCCTAATTTCTGATTCTGTGTTTAATACTCTAGATTGAATTCTAGGATTTCTGTTAGGGTTTATTCTGATGTCTATTATTTATCGTTTGTTTAGTTGCGCCGAGACCAAGGGCTAGTGGACCAGGCCCGTCGAACCTGTCTCGTGGAGCGTATTAGGTGAGTTACTATACTATATATATATGCTTAGGATGCATGATTTAGAAATGCATGTTTATTGTTGATTAAATATGCATAAATAATTTGATTATTTCTTAAGTTTACATTAAGTATATTTTTGGTTTATTTTTGGTATATATTAAATTATATGCATGTTTTGTAAATAAAATATACTTAAAATGATTTTAAATATATTTCCAACTTAATTTATAATTTGATTGAATTCATTTGACATATATATACTCGAATTATACCTGGTTTACTTTTGGTATATTTTCGGTATATATATGGTTTATGTTGTTATTTTATTGAACTTCATGCATCATTTATTTTTGTGGATGAATGATTTATATGATTAATGAAGGATATCAATAGAACGTGCTACCTAGTGGGCGTCACTAGGACCGAGTACGTACCGGTACGCCTATAGTATTTAGGCTATATTACTAACCTATTTATGGATATTGATTGATTATGATTGTTGATGTGTGAGATGTGATTGGGTGTGATTGCTGGAGCTCGGTTGACCAAGTGTCTCGGGACCAATCACACTGGCAGTCAGACTGCTGGAGCTCGGTTGACTTAGTGTCTCGGGGCCAGTCTACTGTCTAAATGGATTAAGTGGATATATTTGGATTAAGTGAGCCTGTATGGCTAGAGTGTTGTCTAACACTATTTTTGAGGTTGCGATATTCTAGGGTTCTATGTGATCCTTCATAAACGATGATTTTCATTAAAACATATAAAATGATTTTTCTGCATCTGTGTGAAATTGCCTGTATATATATTAGATACATATATACTGTTGACTGTATGCATATCACTTAGTGTGTATGTATATATATTATAGTAATTCACTCAGTGAGGTCTGACTCCCCTCCGTTGACTATTTTTCAGGAGAGTCAACATCTTCAGACCTCAGTAGCAGGTCGATACGCCGGATTTCTTCCGCCCCGGCTTCTTTGTGTAAATTATCTACTTGAGTCTTATTTATTTTATCTAGACACTGCAGTAGTTGTGAATTAAAGTATTGGATTTCATGTATTTTATTTAAAGAGATGTATTACATTGAAACTGGATTTGTATTAAAGATTATATATATATGTGTTGAGGTTTGATTCAAATCCAGTGATGAAAATGTTATTATTATATTTATGATTTTTATTTCCGCTGTATATTATATGGTTATTGTTATTATTGCATGATTTATTTTATTTTTAGGCTTGCTACGGGTTCCGGATTCGAAAGAATTCCCGTTCCCTAGCGCCGGTCATGGCCCCTGTTTTGGGTCATGACAAAGTTGGTATCAAAGCGAAGTTCATATCAGAGTGGAGTTCTGTGTCAGGGCTTAGTTATGTGAGTTGTGGCCCTAGTTTTAAAGTTGTGTTTTCTGTTGGACTACTGCAGTGTGTTAGGTTCGAGTATGTCTTGATGAGTATTCCTTGCTGTAGTTTTCAGCGTTATTCCTCCGTTGTCTGTTTTGTCTGAATCTTTCCGTTTGTCTTTTCAGAATGAGGAGGTGAGCGCGTGTCGCTCCACCGATCGTTGAGGCCGAGGATGATGAGTCTTTTCAGGATGAGGTTTTACCTCCTGAGCAGCCAGTTAGGCGTAGAGGTCGTGGCAGGGGTAGACCTCGAGGAGCCGCAGGTCGCCGTAGGCAGAGAGAGTTACAGGACGAGGAGCCTGTTGAGCCTGAGTTTGATGTTCCTGTTCCTCCAGTTGTTCAGCCTGTTCAGCCTGCCTATCAGCAGGGTATGTCTGACCCTGAGGCAGCTTTGTTCTATGCCAGAGTTGGTAGGATTGCTTTTGATGGTACTTCTGATCCTTTAGATTTTTTGCATGCGATTGAGACTAGGACTCGGACTGCTCATACCGAGTACCAGCGGATTATGATTATTGAGTTGTCTGTTGAGGGACCAGCTCTAGATTAGTTCATTCAGATGATCCAGCCTTATATGATGACGATGACATGGGCTCAGTTTCGAGAGCGATTTATGAGGAGATTTTGTCCAGAGCCTCTTCGTTTGAGCTATCATCTTCGTCTGACTAGTATTTCTCATGGAGATCGATCAGTAAAGGAGTATACCCGAGAGTTTCTTCGTCTGGGTAGATATGCTGAGGATCTGATGCGAGATCAGTATTTCGCTGTTACTACGTACGTTACTGGTTTGGGTTCAGCTTTTGCTGGTATGCCCACAGCAGGTCTTACTCTGGAGTCTGTGATTGAGCTAGCTAAGGAGATCGAGCTGAGGTTAGTTAGGCAGGGAGCGATGCCTGATTATTACCAGTTGGGAGTTCAGTCGAGTGGATCGCAGGCTACTCCGTATTCGAGTTTTCATGTTGGTTCGAGTAGTCAGCAGCGAGGTTCGACTCAGCAGAGTCAGAGACAGCAGCAGCGAGTGCATCGGAGCAGTAGACATGGCCGTGGAGGTCAGCGTAGATCGTTCAGATTTGGATCAGGTGCTTCGAGCAGCAGTAGTGGTCGTAGTTCTGGATCAGCGGCCAGTGTTTGTCAGACTTGTGGTAGAGTCCATCAGGGACCGTGTTATCTGACACCACTGACATGTTTCAGATGCGGACAGACAGGACATTTTGCCAGATCGTGTCCTTATTCTGGGTATCAGCAGCAGCAGATTCCGCGATTCCCCCAGCAGTCGATTGCTAGTGCAACACCCGTGCCATTTCAGTTGCCACCAGCCCAGCATCAGAGTTCTACTCAGTTTGTTCCACAGTAGAGTCGTGGTAGAGGTACTAGAGGAGGTGCTAGAGGTGTTGGCCAGGCTTCTACCAGTCAGCAGGGAGGTCGAGGCCAGGCGAGAGTCTTCCATCTGACTCAGCAGGATGCTCAGCCATCTAATGCAGTCGTGGCAGGTATTCTTTCTGTTTGTTACCTGGATGCTTTGGTTTTGTTTGATCCGGGTGCCACGCATTCGTTTGTTTCTCCTATTTTTGCTTCTAAATCTTGTTGGCAAGCTTCGAGGATGGCTTTTCCTTTGTCTGTTGCCACTCCTCTGAGTGATTCTTTGGACGCCGTTATTGTTCTTTCTGGTTGTCCAGTTCTCGTGGGAGATAGAGAATTACCCGCTGATTTGATTTTGTTGGATGTGATGGAGTTTGATGTTATTTTAGGAATGGATTGGTTATCTCAGCACTATGCCGTGGTAGATTGCAGGAATAAGGAGGTGACTTTTAGAATTCCTGGTGAAGTAGAATTTAAGTTTGTTGGTGATAGGAGTTCAACACCTCAGAATCTTATTTCGGCTATTGCAGCTAGGAAGTTGTTGAAGAAAGGTTGTCAGGGGTTTTTGGCATTGGTTAGGGATACGTCAGTGGAGAAGTTGTCACTCACAGATGTTCCTATTGCTTGTGAGTTTCCTGATGTTTTTCCCAAGGAGTTGCCAGGTTTACCACCTCATAGAGAGATTGAGTTCTGTATAGATGTGGTTCCAGGTACTACTCCTATATCTATGCCACCCTATCGTATGGCTCCTGCAGAGTTGAGAGAGTTAAAGGAGCAATTGCAAGAGTTGTTGGATAAGGGTTTTATCAGACCTAGTGTTTCCCCTTAGGGTGCACCAGTCTTGTTTGTGAAGAAGAAGGATGGTACCCTGAGACTGTGCATTGACTATAGAGAGCTGAATAAGGTAACAGTGAAGAATAAGTATCCTCTCCCGAGGATTGATGATTTATTTGATCAGTTACAAGGTGCACAGTTCTTTTCTAAGATCGACTTGAGGTCGGGTTATCATCAGCTGCGGATCAGTGAAGCTGATATTCCTAAGACAGCTTTCCGCACTAGATATGGCCATTATGAGTTTCTGGTGATGTCTTTTGGTTTGACTAATGCACCAGCAACTTTTATGGATCTGATGAATAGAGTATTCAGACCGTATGTGGATCAGTTTGTAGTAGTCTTCATTGATGATATACTAGTATATTCGAGGAGTATGGAAGAGCACGTATATCATTTGAGGATTGTACTACAGACACTGAGAGATCATCAGCTTTATGCTAAATTCTCGAAGTGTGATTTCTGGATGGAGAGTGTTTCTTTTCTTGGACACGTAGTGTCTAAAGAAGGTATTCAGGTTGATCCACAGAAGATTGAAGCAGTATCTGAGTGGCCTAGACCTACTTCAGTTACTGAGATTCGGAGTTTTCTGGGTTTAGCCGGGTATTATAGACGATTTGTGCAGGATTTTTCCAGGATTGCAGCCCCTATGACTCGCTTGACTCAGAAGAATGTTAGATTCGAGTGGTCAGAAGCTTATGAGAATAGTTTTCAGTTGTTGAAGGAGAAGTTGACCACAGCGCTAGTATTAACTTTGCCTAATAGTGTGGATAAGTTCACAGTTTACTGTGATGCCTCTAGAATTGGTCTTGGTTGTGTGTTGATGCAGAATGGAAGGGTGATAGCCTATGCTTCGAGGCAGTTGAAGAAGCATGAGCAGAACTATCCCACACATGATCTGGAGATGGCTGCAGTGATCTTTGCTTTGAAGATTTGGAGACATTATCTGTACGGGGTGACTTGTGAGATATTTACTGATCACAAGAGCCTTAAGTACATTTTTCAGCAGAGAGATTTGAATTTGAGGCAGAGAAGATGGATGGAACTGTTGAAGGACTATGATTGCGAGATTCTTTACCATCCGGGTAAAGCTAATGTGGTAGCAGATGCCTTGAGTAGGAAGTCCTCAGGTAGTCTTGCTCACATCGGTGTTGAGAGGAGACCATTGATCCAGGAGTTGCATTTGTTGGTGGATCAAGGTCTGATGATGAAGATTAGTAGATCAGGTGGACTGTTAGCTCAGTTTAAAGTACGATCTGTACTGAGGGATAGGATTAAAGCAGCTCAGAGCCGAGATCCTATTCTAGAAGAGCTTGCAGAGAATGTCAGAGCAGGGAAGTTCACTGATTTCACACTCGATGATGATGGTGTGTTGTGGATCAGTAGTAGATTGTGTGTTCCTGATGTGGATGATTTGAGAGAGGAGATTTTAGAGGAAGCACATTCTACAGCCTACAACGTTCATCCGGGTGTTACTAAGATGTACCACAGTATTAGAGATTTATATTGGTGGAATGGATTGAAGAAGGATGTTACTGATTATGTTGCTAAGTGCTTGACGTGTCAGCAAGTGAAAGCCAAACATCAGAAGCCTTCTGGGAAGCTTCAGCCTCTTCCTATTCCCGAGTGGAAGTGGGAAAGGATAGCTATGGATTTTGTGGTCGGTTTACCTCGTTCGAAGGATGGATACGATTCCATCTCGGTGACTGTAGACAGATTGACGAAGTCTGCACATTTCTTGCCTGTGAAAGCCACATATTCAGTTGCTAGATTGGCGAAGTTGTATGTGAAGCATATTGTGTGCCTTCATGGAGTACCTGTGTCCATTGTGTCAGATAGAGGTTCAGTGTTTACTTCTCGTTTCTGGCAGAAGTTGCAGGAAGCGATGGGCACTAGGTTGGATTTCAGTACTGCTTTTCATCCTCAGACAGATGGTCAGTCTGAGAGGACGATCCAGACACTGGAAGATATGTTGAGGATGTGTGTCTTGGATTTGGGAGGTAGCTGGGATGATCATTTGGCACTTGTTGAGTTTGCATATAATAACAGCTACCATAGCAGTATTGGCATGGCACCATATGAGGCGTTGTATGGAAGGAAGTGTAGATCCCCGTTGAGTTGGGATGAGATTGGTGAAAGAGCTTTGACTGGACCAGAGATGGTTCAGGATGCTGCAGAGAAAGTCGCCGTGATCAAGCGTAGATTAGAGACCGCAGTTAGTAGACAGAAGAGTTATGCGGATCCTAGACGCAGAGATGTGGAGTTTCAGGTTGGAGATTTCATTTTTCTGAAAGTATCTCCGATGAAGGGTGTGATGAGATTTGGCAGGAAGGGTAAGTTAGCACCGAGATACATTGGACCGTTTGAGATTCTGGAAAGAGTTGGCACTGTTGCATATCGGTTGGATTTGCCTCCGAGTATGTCACAGGTGCATCCAGTATTTCATATCTCGATGTTGAGGAAGTATATCTCGGATCCTTCACACGTGTTGCAACCCGACAGTGTAGAAGTGAGTGAAGATTTGACGTTTGTGGAAGAACCTGTGGCGATCGTTGATCATCAAGTTCGACAATTGAGATCGAAGCAGATTCCGATGGTCAAGGTTTTGTGGCGTAGTGACAGAGTTGAAGAGCATACGTGGGAGACTGAAGCTGAGATGCGAGCTTCTTACCCGTATCTCTTTCCTTCTTGATCTTTTCTTTTTAGAATTCGGGGACGAATTCTTGTAAGGGGGGAAGACTGTAATATCCCGTGTTTTTAAAATATTTTTATACAGTACCGGGATATGCAGAGTTAATGATTTCTGTATTTTATATGATATTTTTATGAGTTGATATGTATTTTAAACCTATTTTAATTATTGTCTATTATTTTCAGTGTTTTACGTAAAATTTTCCCGGGACTTGCATTTTCGGGGAAATTTTCACGTAAACAATGTATTATTAATTATTTTAAAGGTATTTACGGGTTTGCATGAACTCATACATATTTTTAAATTATTAAATAAAGCCGGTGTGTGTATATTTATTTAATTAGGGTTTATTATTTCCCTAATATTTTATTAAGTATTTAATTGTTTTATTGTTATTTAATTAATTTTATTTAGTATAAATTATTAAAATATTAATATTTTAATGTGTGTGGTGTATATTTGATGTGTGTAATTTAATATTATTTTAATATATAGTATAAAGTATATATATATACATATATTTGTCAAAATTACAAAAGTTTGCAAAATTACCATATTGCCCCCGACTCCTTCCTTTCTTCTCCGACCGTTCCTCGCCGTTCCGAGCGCCTGTCACGCCGTTCCTTCACCGTGGGTGTGCCGTCCGGTGTGCCACCATCTTCCCCGACCAGTTTCGCCGCCTGTGGAGGCCGTTTCCGGCATCGGGAGAGTGATTTTGGCCGGAGAAGCCGAAAATCAACTCACCGTCGATCACGTCGATTCCGGCCACCGTTTTTGACACCGCCGGTCTCTTTCTTCTCCTTGAGCTCCGGTGAGTGTTATTCTAGCTTTGGTTTGAGCTAAAATGGTCTAGAATTGCTTAGTTTTCGATTTGTCAAATTCGGCCTATTAGGGTTTTCGATTTTTTTCGAATTGTTCTTGATTGATTCATGCTTAATTCCTTCACAAATGTTGTTCCTAGTAGCTTAATCTACATGTATGAATTTTTGTAGAATTTTTGGAGATTTTTTGGATTTTTGGGTATTTTTGAATATTTTAATATTATTTTCTAATTTTCGGAAATTAATTATTTAAATTATGAAATTGGAGTTTATGGTTAAATTGGGTGTTGAAATGAATTATAGGAATTTATTTGGAATTTTTATGAATTTCTAAGTATTTATTTTTAATTATTGAAGTTTAGGTGATTTTGGAAAATTAGGTTAATTGTGTTTTTATTTGAATTTAATTGGTTAATTGGGTTTAATTATTAATATTATTGATAAATATGTTGAGAAAATTAATTTTGGGTAATTGTATGATTTTTGGTGAATTTTTGAAGTAATTTAAGTATATTTATATATATAGGGGTATTTTGGTAATTTTACCCTAAATTGTCTAAAAATGTAATTTAATTGGTTTTAGTATTTATTTAAGGTATAAAAATGATTTCTACAAATTATTTAGTATTTTTAACTAATTAAAACTATTTTTCGGGAATTATTTTCAATTATATATATAATATACGGTTTTTCAAATAAAATGAGTTTTAATCGATTTTTATAGTGTTTCAAGGTCGATTATGTAATTTTTATTTATAAAATGTATTTCTGTGATTTAAAGATATTTTTGGTATTTCCTGAATCATTCTGTGTTTGTGGACCCCGGTCGGTGGACTGTAGTTTGGAGTCCGACCGTGGGATTTTGATTGTGTTGAGCTCGTTTTTCGAAGTGTGTTTCTTTGCAGGGTTGGCTCTACTCTTTTGAGTAGAGAGATGTCCGTTTTACAGGGGAGGTTCTGCCGGATTTTCGGTAAAATTCTCGTAAAACGTGATATCCAGTCGAACCCTAATTCTGTTTCCGTATTTTAATACTCTAGATTGAATTCTAGGATTTCTATTAGGGTTACTCTGATATCGGTTATTTATTGCTTGTTTAGTTGCGCCGAGACCGAGGGCTAGTGGACCAGGCCCGTCGGACCTGTCTCGTGGAGCGCATTAGGTGAGTTACTATATTATATATATATGCTTAGGATGCATGATTTAGAAAATGCATGTTTTATTTTGACTGAATATGCATAAATAATGTGATTTATATTCAAGTATATTTTTGGTATATTTTTGGTATATAATAAATTATATACATGTTTTGTAAATAAAATATATTTAAAATGTTTTTAAATATATTTTTAATTTAATTCATGATTTGATTGAATTTATTTGACATATATATACTCAAAATATACCTGGTTTATGTTTGGTATATTTTCGGTATATATATGGTTTATATTGTTATTTCATTTATATTCATGCATCATTTATTTTTGTGAATGAATGTTTTATATTTAAGAATGAAGGATATCAATAGAACGTGCTACCTAGTGGGCAGCACTAGGACCGAGTACGTACCGGTACGCCTATAGTTTTAGGCTATATACTAACTATTTGTGGATATTGATTTGATTAGGATTATTTGATATGTGTGAGATGTGGTTTGTGGGTGTGATTGCTGGAGCTCGGTTTACCAAGTGTCTCGGGGCCAATCACACTGGCAGTCAGACTGCTGGAGCTCGATTGACTTAGTGTCTCGGGGCCAGTCTACTGTCCATATGGATTAAGTGGATATATTTGGTATAAGTGAGCCTGTATGGCCAGAGTGTTGTTTAACACTATTTTCTGAGGTTGCGATATTCTAGGGTTCTATGTGATCCTTCATAAATTGGGATTTTTCAGTAAAATATATAAAAATGATTTTTCTGCATTTGTGTGTATTTGCTTGTATATATATTAGATATATATATACTGTTGACTGTATGCATTATCACTTAGTGTGTATGTATATATATTATAGTAATTCACTCAGTGAGGTCTGACTCCCCTCCGTTGACTATTTTTCAGGAGAGTCAACTTCCTCAGACCTCAGTAGCAGGTCGATACGCCGGATTTCTTCCGCCCCGGCTTCTTTATGTAAATTGTCTACTTGAGTCTTATTTATTTTATCTAGACACTGCAGTAGTTGTGAATTAAAGTATTTGATTTTATGTACTTTATTTTAAAGAGATGTATTATGTTGAAACTGGATTTGTATTAAATATTATATATATGTGATGAGATGAGTTTTGAAGTAAATCCAGTTGGTATGGATGATATTATGATTTTTATTTTCCGTTGCATTTATTATATGATTATTGTTGTTATGGCGTGATTTATTTTATTTTTAGGCTTGCTACGGGTTCCGGATTCGAAAGAATTCCCGTTCCCTAGCGCCGGTCATGGCCCCTGTTTTGGGTCGTGACATACATATATCGGATCCATCTCTCAATCTCTACCATGTGCACACAGTCCTAGTGAAACCCATCAGGTAGCCCATTCTACTAAAATTTCTCAAAACTGATTTTAAATAAATAAAATGCGCTTAAACCTTAAATAGCAGTGTTAAATTAAATAAATCATATAATAAATATTAAAAATATGAGCGCACACATCTTTAAATAAAACACACACATAAATCATTTTATCAATTTACAGGATGAGCGAGAAGGCTGATGACTGCACGTCTGCCTTAATCCAACAGCTTCCGCTCTGGTATTCTCTAGAAAAGAAATTAACAGACCTATTTTAAAAACATGTCTATGGAATAAAATTGAAAATCGACAGAAATAACAAAATTCTAGACTGACTCGAGGAAGAACGAATAAGACTCAATAGACAGGAAAAAGCCTAATTAACAATAGGAATTTACGGAAGATATCACGTTTTACGAGAAAATCTACCGAAATTTTGGCAGAGTCTCCTCTGTAAAATGGACATCTCTCTATCATAGGTAGAGCCATTCCTACATAGAAAACACACTTCTAGTAGTCACAGACATTCACACTCGAGTTAGGTTCTCAGAACTACACTTAGCCCTGATCGAGATCACAACTCAACCAACACAAAAATTAAATCATTTATTTTCCAAAAATACACATTACATATAAATATCCATAACTTAGAAAATCATTTATCATTAAAGTTTAAAAACAACATTTCACAAACATATATACCAAAATATATACTAATATAAAATATCAATTATTCAACAATTAAATAATCAAACTTATATTTCATATCAAAATTAAATATAACCTAAAATTAATTACTCATATTATTAAATCTCTACAAAAATATATTCACTATCAAATTCATAATTTAATACCAAAATATCCAAATCTCACCTAATATATTATTTGAAATTAATTTTCAAAAATTAGTGTTAATTAGTCAAAAATAGTAAATAATTTGTAAAAATCCTTTTAATTCCTTAATTATTATTAAAACCAACCTCAATTTATTAGTTAACTATAATTAGCACAAAATTAGATTTTTATCCCTATAATATAAAAACTTACATAATATATTATTATTGCTAAAAATTCCCTAAAAATTATACATATATCTAAAAATTATTTTCTCAATATCCAATATCTTAATATTAATAAAAATATAAAATCAACTCATAATTTCTTCCAAAATATAATTTAACCTAATTATACACATTTGACATAAACTCAAAAATAATTATAAAAATAGTATAAAATCACAAAAATTATAAATTAAGTTCTAAAATTAATAACATTTAATAATAATACCAATTATCAAAATTTCATAATTTTAACAATAAATTTTTGGATATAAATAAAATATTCAAAATTTACAAAATTCACAATAATTTCTATAATCTCAAGTAAAATTAATATACCCAAAATAATTAACAATAACTACTCTAATTACTAATTAAACCCAAATAAATATCAAATAAAATCAAACAAAAATCAAATAAAATTCTGTAAAATTGAGAAAAATCAAAATAATATACAAAATTACATTTAAGCCTCTAACTTTGCAGAATTCATCATCTAACTTAAAAGAATTGAAGATTAACACAAAACTAGCTCAGACAACTAGAAAATAACCAGAAATCAACTAGAAAACAACCAAAAATCAACCAGAAAATAACTTTGCGCAACTCACCTTCAACCTCACTTTTTAACACTGAAAATGGATGGCAAAGGCGAGGCTTGACATCGACCGACGCCTAAGGAGGTGAGGAAGGTTGAGGGAGCAATGGCAGCACCGATCTAGCTCTGAAAAAGGTGAGGAAGCTTCAAAACGTGAGGAAGAAAGCAACCAGAGGAAGAGAAGAGAAAGGAAAGGTTACTGGCAGTGATGGTTGCTCCTGGAAGGGCTGAGACACGCTGGAGGAGAAGGATGACAGTGATGGTGATGGTGGATGGGGAAGGGCAGCAGCTGGGTGAGTTTTGGGGGTGTGGGTGTCGGGTCTTCTTAGTAAGTTGCTTTTCTTCTTCTCTTTTTTACATATATATATATATACTCACATATACCTATATATGTATTTATACATATAAAATCTCAAGTTTACGTACTATATACATATATTCACACATATGCACACACACACACACATATATATATATATATATATATATATATATATATATATATATAATACTTATATCACATAATAAAACTCTAAAATAATATTAACATAAATATATATCAATTAAATATCTAGATAATTAAAAACCGTATAATATAATGTAAAATTATTTATTACCAACAAAATCCGAAAATTACTTTATTTAAATAAAAATATAGGGTATTAACTCAGGGCCAATCACACTGACAGTCAGACTGCTGGAGCTCAATCGACTTAATGTCTCGGGGCCAGTCTACTGTCCAATTGGATTAAGTGAATTTATTTGGAATTAAGTGAGTCAGTATGGCTAGAGTGTTTTCTACTGTTAATTGAGGTTGCGATCATTAGGGTTCTATTTGATCCTTCAAAAGCCTATATTTTCAGTATTGTGAAATAACGTGATTTTCAACATCTGTGTGTATATGCATGTATATATATTTATTATATACATATGATTATTTGCATTTGACATTTAGTAATGCGTGTATATATATTATAATAATTCACTCAGTGAGGTCTGACTCTCCTTTGTTGATATTTTTTACAGGAGAGTCTTCTTCTTCAGACCTCAGCAGTAGGGCTATCCGCCGGATTTCTTTTACCCCGGCCCTATTATGTATTTTATCCACTTAATTACTTATATTATACTCTAGAAAACTGCAGTAGTTGTATTTGTATCAGTAGTGGGTTTTATTTTATTTTGTTGTATGAGATTTTAAACTTAGATATTTATTCTGAATATTGTATTAATACATTTCATGATATGAAGGAGTTTTATTTTTTCATATTAAATTGAAATTTTAATTACGGTATATTTATTTTATTATATTTATTGTATGTTTCTATTGTTTTTAAGGCTTGCTACGGGTTCCGAATTCAAAAGAATTCCCGTTTCCTAGTGTCAGTTATGACCCCCGATTGGGGTCGTGATATTATCACTTCCATTATTTTATTTCTTCATATTTATTATTTTTATTGTATTTGTTGCATTTTTATTATTTTTGTTGCTTTTATTTACATTTTTTATAAATTTGCTATTTTTATTATAAAGTTAATGTTTTTACAGTAAAAATTGCATTTTTATCACTTCCATTATTTTATTTCTGCATATTTATTTTTTTATTATATTTTTTGCATTTTTATTATTTTTCTTGTTTTTAATTTCATCTTTGATAAATTTGTAAAGTTAATTTTTTTGGGTAAAAATTGCATTTTTATAACTTTTTTTTATTTTAATTCTACACTTTTTTTATTTTTATGATGTTAATTGTATTTTTGCTATTTTTGTTGCTTTATTTTCTCTTTGGATAAATTTTTCATTTTTAACATAAAGTTGATATTTTTATGATAAAAATTGCATTTTTATCACTTTTTATTCTTTTAATTCTACATTTTTATTATTTATTGCATTTTTTCTTATTTATGCCATTTTGTTATATTTTAATGAATTTGTTATTTTTATCATAAAGTTCATTTTTATGGTGAAAATAGCACTTTTATTTATCAACTTTGTTATTATTATTATTAGTAGTAGTAGTAGTAAATTCTCTTGATAAATTTACTATTTTTATCATAAAGTTAATATTTTTATTGTTAAAATAGTATTTTTATCATTTAGTTATTTATCTCATTTATACTTTTTTTAATTATTATTTCTTTTTATTACCTTAATTATCTTCTTTGGTAAATAATTTTTTTTATATACATTTTCTTGTTATGAAAATCCCATTTTTACAATAAAAATGACAACTTTGCACCAAAATACCTAAATTTCAAAATATTGCATCATGCATTTTCATTAGCATCCTTGTTTGCTTATTTATTTAATCACTTTTTATTATGTTAATTATGGATGATGAGAAATATATAATTGCTCTAAATGTGATGTGTATTTGCATGTGTATGAAAACTAACCTTTGTTTTGCAAGTTTGTTAGAATAGGGATTTTCTTTTATTTTCTATTTTAATGTAATTAATAGAACAGTAAATTTTTTAGGCAATGTAATTCTTAATCCCAATTCCCCTTTTATTTCTATTTTGGATGGATTTATTAGAATATGCTTTTTCTAAGGGTTGTAATCTTTAATCTTTTTCCCTCGTTTCTTCTTTTTTTTATCTTGATTATTTGTGTGTTTATTTTTTTAATTATTTCTTGCATGCTTGTGTCCTATGTGCTATGTGCTTACTTGTTTGCATTATTACTTGCCTAATCATTGAGACTGGTGAACGCCTACTTATCTTGTGATGTATGTGCGTTGAATCCAATTATCCCATGTTCCAATTTCTATTTTTTATTAATTAGCAATCAAGTGTGGTAAAATGCATTATGAATCCGAAACTAGGGTGAAGTAGTGAATGAATAAGCAGCGTGTATAATAAGAAGCAGGATAAGTAACTCCTACCCCCTGAACTCGGATTCTCTAATTATGAAAGTGCATTTGTAATTCACTTTCTCTCGATTCAGATTGAGTGGTGACTCTAATTTACAAAGCCTATTCAAGAAAATCCTCCCACAAGCAATAAAAAATTAGTAGATGATTGTCATTGGCCTATATGCCCAGATAAACGCATCGATCATATTCCTCCACCCGAAGCCAAGAGGAGTGCATACATCAAGTCATTTATGTGATACTCAAACTCTTTAATAATGTATGCCTTTACTGCTTAAAAATGAATTTTTGATCTTTTGAGTTTTTTTTTAAAGTTATTCTTTAGGCAATTTAACATATAGTATATACAAATACCATGGGCAGCGTCAGGGTATGTTGTTTTAATTGCCTTTTTTGTACTTTCATGTCTGATAGAGCTATGTACATTCTTTTTCTATAACAAAATTCATGTCTAACTTTTATGAATAATCATTCCCAAGATGCATCATTTTCAAATTCAACTCTAAGAAAGCTAGAAGAAAGATCCTCCTAGCAACATCTTCTATTGTTGTTAAAAGCAATGTGTCACCATATGTTCCTTTTAAAAATGTGTCATCCATTACTATAATTGGTGTGCAATATTTTAATCATTTTATTGATTCAATAAGAGCTATAAAGATATAGAGGAATGAGTGGTCCTCTTTTATTCTAAATGAACAACTAATCCTAGATTTGTTGTTTACAACATATATAGAAACCTTTGTAGTATTGCAAAAAATTAATCTAATTTACCTCTTAATAAATGAAGTACTTTTTCACTTGATCTTTAAACTTTTAAGTAGCTTACATTGATGCCATATTCATCTCTCATGTCTCTGACTATAACTGCTGGTGAGAATATAGTTTTGATGCTTTAATATTTTGATTTAATGAACTCAGCCACTATAAATGTTGTTACTTATTGTTGCTTAGCTAATTTGAGCTCCATAATGCAGGTGTGGATGTTGTTGAATTTTCATACTATAAATTTATTTGTTTTGCCATTTTTTATAACCCTTATCATCTAGATGCATTTTTCATCTAAACATTTTACAACATAGAGGTTTTGGTTTGTTTTATATGTTTTGTATTGGAAATGATTGTTAACAACATAAAAACTTAATGATTTTTTAATGTCTTCTTTGTTCTTATATATTTTTTTTCTTGTTCAGGTTATGTTGTGGTTGTATTGCAGATTATGGATGATTCTTCACTCTCATCTTCTAGTTGTTCTTCTTTGCTAGTCCTCTATTGTTGTAGAAGCATTATTGTTATTATATTTGCATAATCTAAAAAATATGTAATTTGATCATTTTCTTCTGTATTTTGTTAAGCTATGTTTAAAAATTGATATAAATGGTTTTATAACTAGTTCAGTTGTTGGATGGTGTTGAATCAACATAAGGTTGTTGGTGAAGTTTATATCTTAAAATTGCTTATGAGAAATAGTGATGTATAGAGGAAATTTTGTGAAATCGATTTCTTTCTTCTTTAGCTATAAATAGAATAATAGAGTTGCATCATCAAGTAATTTTAAAGATGGATAACCATCTTTTACTTTGTATTGCATGATCATGATCTTTAATTTTGTATTGATTTGAAGTTGATATAATAGTATTTTTAACATTTCCTAAAAGTTGTAGTTTATTTCAATAGTAATCCCAGTCCTTTCAAAGTTGACATAATCCATTATTTCATTCCATGTTGTTTGCAAGCTTTATTTCATGTGGTTTTTTGTTGTTTTTGTTTGCAAGCTTTATTTCCTGCTATTTTTTGTTGTTCGTTTATGTTGTTTTCTGTTTATATTTGTTGTTTTTATTTTTGTGCTTATTTTTTGTTATTTTTTATTTTTAATTGATGTTAATTATTATTATCTTTATGCTTTATTTCTTATTTTGTTTTGTTGTTTTTTATTTTTTTTATTGATGTTAATTATTGTTATCTCTATTCTATATTTGTTATTCTATTTTGTTATTTTTTGTATTGCTATTTGTTGTTTTGCATTATTTATAATTTATAATTGAATGACGAATGTTATGTTCTTATGCATTGCTTTTGAAAACCGTATTGATTTTTTTTAAATTAAGCGTAAATAATTTTAGAATTATGTAATATTGTCTCGTTAATGAAAATGTGATTTCATAACTATTTACTATTGTCGATTTATTTAAAATTATATAAAATATTTAGATGTTTGTGTAATATTTTGAATTTTTTATCAACTAAATTAAATTATTTAGTATTGATTATGATTATTTTATTTTTACTTCAATATTATTATTATTATTATTATTTTGGGAGAGAAAATATTATGGGAGTGTATATATATATATATATATATTAAAAACCCCTTTTTTTTTCCTTTTCTTTGCTCTTCTCTTTCTTCTTATTCTTCTTCTTCTTGGCACCGTGAGGTTTAAGAGCTTGCCGGTGTTGCCTCCAACCACCCCTTGGCTTGTCGTCGGTCTCATTTGAATCTTCATCCTTTGGGCTTCAAAAGTCCCCATTAATTTTGATTTCCAACTTCGGTAAACCCTTCAATTTTGAGAAATTATATTCTAGATTTTTATTTTAATTTGTGAAATTGAGCTTGTTTTTTGTTGATTCATGTCAAATTGAGTTTAGATTAGTTAAACTGTTATTGTGAATTATGGTTCTCAGTTGGGCATTTAGTGCAGCGTGGGGCCCGACTCGAGTTGTTGAACTGTGAGACTGTTAGAAGTATATTTTCGTGCATGAACGACTCTACTTTTAGTAGAGATATGTCTATTTTACAGAGGAGACTTTACTGAATTTTTAGTAGATTTCTTGTAAAGCATGACATTGACCTGTGTCGAACTTCTAATCTTGACTTTTTGTCTTTGGTTAAGTCAGTTTCGTCAATTCCATAGTTTTCAGAATTTTCAAGAATTTTCATGAATTTATTTTATTATATTTTACAAGCATATTTTAAATAAATATTATTTATTTTAGAGAACTCCGGGATACGAGCTATAGCGCTAGGGCAGTAGAGAATGCATCGCCCGACACGCTCAACTTGTGAGTTAATTTTATAAAATGTGTATTGTGCATGTTTTTATTATATTTTAAAATTATTAAATATAATAAAGAAATGATTACATGATTAATTTATGAATATATATTATTATTGTCATATGCATGATCATTTCTTTTATATTTGCGAGTAGAAATTGAAAGCATGTTTAAAGAAAATTTATTTGGTGATGTTTTATTTGATTATTATCTAATCATTTAATTATTTATTATTTAACGATTTATTTATTTTATTTTATTTATTTAATTATTTATAATTTAAATTGATTTGAAGATAATGGTAGAACATGATATCTAGTGGGTGTCATGACAACCACATGCGCACAGGTGAGATCTCGATATATGTTTAAATTATGGAATAGGATCAGTGGAGCGTGTGCTCTTAGGCAAGTGTAAATGGTTAGAGCTCAGTGGAGCTAGTGCTCTTAGACCGAAAAAAGGGATGTAACTCAGTTGAGCTCGCTCTCGGGACATCAATATAGAATAAGTGAAATAACTGTGGCAGTAACTCAATTAAACTTGCTCTCGGGACGGCAGTCACTTGGATTGAAGAGAGCTGGAAGGCTATTAGACTAAAGGTTTAGGTGTTCTATCAGATTTTCCACAAAAATGATTATTCTATATATTTTCTTACAGGATTTTATATTAAATTGATTTAAGAATTATAATAGATTTTATTTAAATATTATTGTGAAAAATAAATGATTTTAAGGATTATGATTACTTGATTTACATCTATTTTGAAAAGAGTTTTTAATAAATGTTTTTATAAACCAGCAAGCATTTTATAGAATTAATTCACTCAATGAAGTTTGATTCCCCTCAACCTATTTTTTTCAGGACTTTACAGTTATCTCCTTAGTATTCCCTATCTGCGACAGGTTTGTTCTTCACCGGCTGCATTATGTATGTTATACTAATATATGTATTGTATAATTAAATTCTAAACACCGCAGTAGTTATCTATGAACTTGTGTTATTTGTATCCTGTATTGAAATGTTGTTGTATTTGAAGAATATTATTATATGTATTTGATATTGTGCATTTATTATTGGTTTAGTTTTGGTTTATTATTAAGTGTATTGTGTCTATTTGTTAAAAAAATTTTAAGGCTTACTATAGATTTCAAATACTTTATGTATTCATATTCTCTAGTGTCAGTCACGTATCTTTTGGTTCAGATCGTGATAGTTTGTTAATAGAAAGAGACATATTTGATATATGTATGAGTTACATGCCTATCATTTGTATAATTTTTGAGTTTGATCTTCAATGTTGCTTTGAAAGTTATTGTGAATGTTGATCTCTATGGTTTATTGAAGACATTTGTTACAAATCCAATTGTTATTTATTCCAAATGAAGAAAGTTGAGGTTGAGTTTGAGAGATTTTAATTGATTGAAGAAGAAATTTTGATCGATTGAAGAAGTATATAGATTTTGTTGAAGAAAATTTTGTTTAGGAATTTTTTTAGCTGAGAAAATGGAAAAAATAATAAGATCAAGAATTGAAAGAATATTTATTTAAAAAAGTTAATTTTGAAATAATAAAAAGTTAATGCCATTTTTATATGATTTTTAGTTTTTGGGTCAATTGTGTTAATGCATATGGAGCAAACTATTGGATTTATGGCTTTACTTTGTTTTGTTGGCTTTGGAATCACGGCTAAAACATAACTATTTGTTTTTAGAGATTTTTATACAAATAGACACTTTTTTTTATTGTTAACTAAAATATTCCAAGTTTTCATTTTTTAAAACTTATTTTACCCTTTTTATTTAAATTAGTGACCATTTTATTTACAGATATGCCCCATTCTACCATTTACTTTATTTTTCCTTATTTTTTTCATATTTATTCTTCCCTCATTCCTTTTTTTTTATTTTCTCTTTATTATTTTTATTTCTTTGTTCATTATTATTTTTTTAATTTTTATTTTTTCCTCCCTTTTTTTATTTCTCTTTTTTCTCCGTTTCATTTTTTTTCAAAATTTTTATTTTCTCGTTTTTTCCTTATTTTTTCATCTTTTTATATTAGTGGAGCATTAGCCAATATATATATATATATATTGAAATTTTATTTCATTAAACTTTTGACATTTTATGTTGAAAATTTTTTTATTTCTTTATTCCTTTTTTTTCTCTTTATTTTTTAATAAATTTACCATTATTTTCTAAATGTTAATTTTTTAATTCCAATAAATCAAAATAAATATAAAATTGTATAATCCTAAAAATAAAATAGTTAAAATCTAGTAGTATCATTAAATTAATTTTTGGTTGTGTTTGTAAAAAGAGTTTAGCATGCATTGCTCTATATATATATTTTTTTTATATGTTTTGTTTATTTGTAATTTTTTTTTATTGAATAGGGTGTTGAAAATGTTGATTCTATTTCTATTCCTATTGATTATGGTGGACAGAATGTCAAGGGTGTTGATGTAGTATATGTTGTTATTAGTTTTTTGTAATTTATTTTTTGTTGCTTTTTGGTTTTTGATTTAATTTTGTATTCTCATGATGTTGAAGATTATTTTGTTAGTCCTCCTCCAAAGAAAAGAGAACACAGACTTACCTATATCTTGAAGTGTCCTTTTGTTATTGTATAGGAAACTACAAATAAACCAAAAGTATACAAAAAAATATACTATAACATAAAACTAGATATTTTCTTTGGAGTTAAGCGAGATGTAATTATTATAATAGAAAATTTTTAAAGAAATGAATATGTTTTTAAGTTTTTTTTGTGTTGTTGAGTCATAAAAGGATGGTGCCATTTTTGTTGTGTTTATAATTTGGTATCAGTTTGTTTTTTTTTTTTTTAATTTCTGATACTTTTTTGTTTTATTTTGATATTATTTTGGTTTTCTTTGAATTTATTTTTTTTTATTTTTGGTTTCCAATTCTTTTTTTTTTATCCTTTTGATTTATTTTTAGTTTTCAATTTTTTTTTTATCATTTTGGTTTATTGCTAGTTTCAATTCATTTTGTTTGCTTTAGTTGTTTTGGTTTTGAAGAATGTATGATATCTTTGATTTTGTCCTAAAATATTTTTTTCTTTCCCACCCTCTTCCCCTTCTAGCCTTGACCTTTCAAGTCAAAAAAGAAAGAAACAAGAAAAAAATGATAAAGAAAATACATACGATTTGTTTTTTAAAAAAAACTAATATTTAATGGTTTAAATAACAAAAAAATTTAAATTTTCCAAAATAAAAATTCAAATTTGATGTGTATGTAAAGAATGCGATAGTTACTGTGTTTTTGACAATTAATTCGATGAATTTTTGTATGTAAAGAATGTGATAGTTAATGTGTTTTTTTACAATGATAGTGTATTTGAGAGATTAATTAGAATCATTAATGCTTATTTTTATTATTGTTATTATATATAAATGAATAAAATATGGGTGTGTGTGGTGATCCTGTAACAAAGTTAAAAACAAAGGAAAAGACAGTTGAAGAAAGGCCCATGCCATGACCATGAGTAAGCGCCAACACAAGTGAACTCAGCACGGTAGAACCGATGTCTGAAAGAGATGGTGATTCTTTCCTTAGCATCACCAATATTGCTTATTATTATTATTATGTTTTTTTCTTTAAAAAATTTAATAATAAAAAACCATTAAATGTGTGTCATTTATTTTAAATGAAAATGAATGGACACTCAGCATAACATGAAACAACAATCAGACAATGAATTACAACAAATAATTACATCGGCCGAACCAGCTAACATGACTGCACAACAGGACCTAAAAATCAAGGGGAAAATACAAGTCGGAATCCAAAATGTGATGATCTATGAACCAAAGGTGTATGCCAGTGCGAAAATAGCAGCAGTCACGTAGGGCCATACACCAAAAGGCGGCCGAGACCAATCACTAGCACCACTGCATTCATCGTTAGCACCGCTGAAGCAACCTGGTCTTGTTACCTTAGCCACACCTCCCTCTAAAGCAAAGCTACTATTATGTTTATCATGTTGCGGATGTTTGAAGAAATAATAATAATAAAAATAAAAATAAAATAAATAAATAAATAAAATAAATATTATTCGATATTGAATTATACACGATTATCGTCTAATAATCTTTTAAAATCTATTAATTTGCACATAAATATCAAAAAATAAACATCGATAATCATGATTAACACAAAAAAATACTAAATATTGGAAAAAAAATATAAATTTGATTATCAATTTAATAAAAACGATCCTACCTAACCGTAAAACTTACATATTTATAGGATGATACAAACCTACCAACCCTAATTATTATTTAGAAAATAAAAATAAAAATCATTCTAATTAAAATAGGAAATCAAACTCTAAACAATATAAAAAAATCAATTTCCAATCAATACTAAATAAAAATAAAAATCAAATTCTAATAATAATAATAATAATAATAATAATAAATTATATCTATTATCCATTTTTATACAAACTCATTCTAAACTCGTTCCAAAACTTCTTGTTTTGCATCAATTTGTCATTGCTAAACAACACAGACTAGAAATACCACCACCATCTGATGGACTCTGATTCTTTCAAGAAGCCAGTTGAGCTCCTCTATCCTTAAAATACCATCACTGTTCTTGTCAAGCTTCTGAAAAATCCTGTGCAAATCTTTGGTATTAAGAGGACACATTCTGAACACAGGAAAAAAGCAGGTCACCACCAAGAACAAAAACCTATGACTTTGATTATAGGATTGACTAAACATTTAGATTAAAGGGTCTCTTTATATATATGAAATGATTTTGTACCGGTGACGTGCCAAGAATGCAAATCTGAGCCATTTTCTCTTCTTCATGAGTTAAAGATATAATCAAGAGGAAGGTTGCAAGAAACTTCATGAAATAATTTTCTTAAAAACAAAGATTCCCATAAACAAATAAAGCAACAAGATCCCAATTGAGCCAAGAACGCAAAAACAAATACTACCCAGAAAATATAATTTGAAAAAATAAAATAAAATAATCAATCAATTTCAAACCCGCAAAAAAAAGGATCAAACGAACCCAAGAACTAATGCAAACGCAAATCATTTCTGCTGAGTTAGAACTTAGATTTATCAGAAATCGAAATGATCAAAGTAGAAACACAAACAACAAATGTAGAGCACGGCAAAGTGCGTCGCAATCACCGAGCTGCGCAGGGGCGGTGAGGTCACGGAGGTGAGGAGGAATATCAGAATCGAAGTGACGGCAAAAACAAAGGAAAACCCAAGATAAAAGGGTAATGACTTTATTAGTTCTAAAATTATATTCATTTTTCAATTAAATCCTACAAGATTTAAGTGTTTCAATTGAGTTCATAAATTTTTTAAAAATTACAGCATTAATCCTAATCCATTAAACTTGAGTGAAATTGCTGACATGTAAGTGTCTTTCCCGTTCTCCTCAGGAGAGGCTAATGACATGCTAGTCATCCTTTAAAGCCACAAGACACATCAAATATCATATTGTACTCTTTCGTTCCTCATATTCATTAAGGCATTCACCACACTCACCAATTTATCTCCTTCATGTTGTATACTCTCCTTCACTCTAGCATGAAACGTGAAGCCCAATCTTTTCTTCTCCAAATTTTTTCCAATCTAATCACCTCTCCATTCATAGATCTCTTCTTCAAAAGTTAACACAACCCATTTCACTTCCAAGCCCAACAATCATTTCACCTCTCTATGAATTAATTATCATTGTTGCTGTTCAAGCTCAGTTAACAAAGGAAACTCTATTCTTTTTAATCGAATGGTTGATAAAGGCCTTGTCTTGGGACCCACAACTTTTAATACCCTTTTGGATTCTTTAGTTAAGTCAAGTTTTTTTTAGACATCTTGGTTAGTTTTTAATGAAGCAAAAGGAAAGGTTGAGGTGGATTTGTACAGTTATGGGATAATAATAAAGGGTTGTTGTGACGATGGTGATATGAATAAAAGTTGAGTTATCGGCTCAATTGGAAAAGATGGGGTCTTTACCCAAATGGTTGTTATTTATACAACTTTAATTGATGGCTTTTGTAAGAATGGTGATGTTGAAAGAGCAAAGCTTTTGTTTAGTAAGATAGGAGAGCTGCTAATCAATACACTTGTACTATTTTAATTAATGGTTTATTCAAAAAGGGACCTAACAGAGAAGGGTTTGAGTTATATGAGAAGATGCAAACTGATGGGGTGTTTCCCAATCTCTACAATTACAATTGTATGATTAATGAGTATTGCAATGAAGGGGAAATTGATGAAGCTTATCAATTGTTTGATGAAATGTTCGAGAGAGGTGTGGCATCTAACATTGTATTTAGATGACATGGCCAAGGATACCATGTGGCGTTGACGTGTCTTGAGGCTTTAAGTAATGACTGATATGTCATCAACATATTTTGAGAAGATTGGCAAAATTACCAACACATCAGCGAGTTATGTCAAATTTAACAACTTATGACTAATGTTATAATTTTTAAAAAGTTTTATGTTTTATAGGATTTAATTTAAAAATCGGTATAACTTTTAGGATTGATAAAGTCATTATCCTAAGAGAAAACGAAAAAGACATACAAAGCTTTAAGGATGCACGCGAATAATTATTTTATCGTTTTAAGATACGGAAATAATAAATAAAAAGTTAAGATATTTTAGTTGTTGAGTTGAGCTTTTGAGACATTTTAGTAAAGATCTCTTGTTTTTAATTGGTGGTACTATGTAAGCAAGTATGATGCCATTAGTGACCTGATGAAAGCAGTATCTTTTTAAAAAAAAAAAATTCTATTATTATTATTATTATTATTATTATTATTATTATTATTATTTAATACATGCATTTGATGACTTAACAATAATTATATTTATTTAATTATTTATTTTGTTTTCTTACTTGTTATTTTATATTCTTTTTATTTAATTATATGTAGGTTTGATCTTTGAAAAGAATTTATAAGAAAAAGCTACAGGTTTTAAGTTTCAAAACGAACTATAAGTTTTTTTTTTTACACACTTTAAATTCTCCCATGAGAACCAAAAATTGTTAAGTTATAGGCCTAATTGCTAACTTAACCCAATAAAATGTATCATCCAAAATGACAAAACAAAATGAGTTATTGGTACAGCCTCTCCTAGACACTAACACTAGGTAGTAGATAAGTGAGGAGATAAAGTTCTACGAAACTAATGCTGCTGATTTAAAATATTAGAATTTAAAGGATGTGTATAAAACACTTAATAAGTGGATAAAAATATAACATTATGGAACAAATATTGTTCTATATTATTAATTATGTCTAATAAGAATTTGCCTGGATAACAATTGCAATATTGTTGAATATATGCATACATACTGTGGACACCTAGTTTGATTGACATGTAAAAAAGTTTGATGATGAAAATGAAATGAACACTCAAATATAAAATATTATAATTTAATCATTTAAAAATAGACATGAAGCCCAAGTTCCCCTAAAAGTGGATCATAAGCTCAAAATTGAGCCTAATAACCCCTAGAAGCTCAAGAAACTTGCAAGGCCCATGAAGCCCACTAGCCTTATTGTCTTAGTCTAGAGCCATTGAAATCACGCCTCACCAAAGAGGCATCGCCTCTATGGTAGCAAGTTGGTGAGGTGGCACTTTGAAATAATCCTATTTTTAAATTAATTTATTTTAAAATAAGATATGCAGTATTAATAAATTCAAAAGTTATATTTGAGTATTTTATTATTTTATGGTTAATATTTATTATTTTATGTTTGATTATAATTTTCTACGTAAATATTTATTTCGAAACTTATTATTTCGGATAATTAATTTACGTTATTTATATTTACTACTTTGAATAATGTTATTTTAATAATATTTAATTTAGTACATTATTATTTTAATGTTATTGTTGTTATTGTTATTATTATTATTATTATTATTATTATTATTATTATATGTGATTATATGATTTATTATTGTGTTATATATATATATATATATATATATATATATATATATATGTGTGTGTGTGTGTGTGTGTGTGTGTGTGTGTGTGTGTGTGTGTGCATGTGTGCATCTCACCCTATATACAAGGGGTATACGCACACACACCAAAATGTAATGGAAATCGACAACAGTAGGTAGATTCAGCAAAGGTGGTGGCGACAGTCAGAGAGGTTGAGGATAGTGGTGGTGGTTGAGCTGGCCGAGGGTGGTACTTTTGATTTCTCATGGTGGTGTTGCCAACCGCAGTGTTGGTGTTGGTGGTGATGGTTCAATGGTTGTCGGTGTTAGTGTAAAGATTTTTTTCTTTTTTTTTACTTTTTTATTTGTTTCTGCAAAATGAGGAGGGAGGTGCCGATTTTACCCTAAAATTCTGCGATGGATGCATCTGTCGCTAATCTGTAGTTCAATTTAAGGATTTTCCTGCCAATAAGTCTTTTACGATGAATTAGAATATGTGTTGCTATTTAAAGACCACATGCAATCCTTTCTAATCGGTGATAACTACCTTGGCACTTAATAATCATCAAATTTTAGCGATGATTTTGATTGTCTGTCATTACTTTCATTTTTATTACCTCTGCATTTGTTCGACTCGTCAGTTCCGTCATTAAACTATTGCCAATATATGTTTTCATTTCCCTGTTTTTTTTTTTTTTTGTAATGACTCTATAAAAGATGTGGAGATTGAATTGTATGGAAGTGTTTATCCAAAGATAAAGTGGATGGTATGCTTTCACATTGTTATTCCCTTGAATGTGGAGGTCATTTTAAATTAAGCAAGCCCTCCAATCCGAGCTTTATTGGTAATCCCTCTTTAATGATCTTCAAAATTTTGAGATGCAGTGCAATATGATTGATAACATTGGGAAATGTAATTGGATGTCTCTAAGTGGAATATTGGAGGTTGAGTTATTTGACTTATAGGGATTAAACTTCATAGAACCATTTCCAACATCTTATGGGAACAAAGATATCCTAGTGGGAGTTAATTATATGTCAAAATGGGTTAAAGCAGTCACATCTCCCACAATTGATGCAAGAGTTATGATAAAATTTATTAAAAGATTTATATTATCAAGATTCGATACCCCATGAGTAATAATTAGCGATGATGGATCTCATTTTTGTAACTACTATTTTAAAAAGTTGCTTAAAAAGTACAGACTCAACTTTAAGATTGCAACTTCATATCAAACCGAAATGAGTGGCCAAGTTGAGATATCAAATAGAAAATTAAAGAAAATTATAGAGAAAACCATTAAAGTCTTAAGAAAAGATTGGTCTCATATCCTTGATGACACTCTTTGGAATTATATAATGACATAAAATATCTCTATTGGTACATCATCTTTTTAACTAGTGTATGGTAAGTTGTGTTACCTTCTGGTCTAATTAGAACACAATATTTTGGGCATTAAGATTCTTGAATTTTGACCTACACAGTGGAAAAAAAGTGACAACTTAAACTAAATGAAATGAAAGAGTTTCAACTTAACATAATTTTTTAATTTTATTGAATAAAATTTTCAATAATGGGAAATTCTCCCGTCTATCAATCAATCAATGTGTTTGTCAAATTGAAATTAAATTCCATTCACATTTTTACATTTGGTGATAATCTTCGTTGTCAAGATTGATGCTTAATTTGATAAACATAATAGTGATGGCATTAAGAGTCAATTGTATCGTACATCTCTTCTCTTCTCTTCTCTTTTTTTGCAAATTTGCAAAGATAGTAAATAAGGAAAGTTTGTTCGTGTTTCTCAACAGGGGAATCAAGTAGCTCACCATTTAGCTTGATGAGCTCATACCCTTTCTTTCTCTTTATTTTTAGATGCTGAAGTGCCTAGATGTATTCATACCTTTTTTTTCGAACGACTAATCTTCATTAAAGAGAAAGCTAATAAACTTACAACACAGACAATAGTGCATCTAGATACAAAGATAGCTACTAATTTTATTCCCGCTAACATGATACTTAGATGTAGAAGTAAACAAGTATGACTAACTAATCAAGCGAAAAGAAAAAAGAAGCCTTGCTTCTAAGATGCATTGGATGGAACATTGGTATTGGAGATGGGGCTTCTTTGCAGCCTAGTGTGAACATCAGTTCCAATAGCTAGGAGGACAGGTAGCGTGTCCTTTCTGAAGTAGTCATCCTCTAGGCAGTAGCTGATGGAAGTAGCTTGTGTCAGGTTGTCCATCAGTGTTGCTTCCTCCTTACATAGAAGACTCTATGAGCCACCAAATTCACGCCCTTAGTAAGGGGATTCAAGTCAATCCGCTATTTGGCCATTATAGACCAAATGCAACTAATAAAGACTTGGTAATGGAGAAGCAGAGATTTGGTTGGTGACTAGCTCTAGATAGAGGCAGACATAGACCTTCTTCAAGAGCCAAACATGGATCCAAGGACTATGAGCAAGGTGAACCAAGGAGGTGTTTTGATTAAGTGGGAGTTCTAAGATTTCCACCCACATGCTCTCCTTTAGCAACTATAGATTGTCTATAGAAAGATTTAGATCCCCTTTAGATGTGACCATTAGATTTATGTATTAGAACCATGGAGCTTCTTGTTTGACTCTCTAATCTTCCACCTTTAAAAACTTGAATAGGAATTTATTCTTCAACTTCAAGTTTTAGACTTGAAAGACCGATGAAAAGCTCCATACATGGTGCTAATCGGGTGCCCTGGTGACGGTGGATGGCCAATTGTGACCTGGTGTTGTTATCGACTTGGTGCAACTGGTGGTAGGAATGGTGTTGCTTTTCAACATCAGTAAACACGTTAAAAGAAAGCAACAAGAGCTGCACTAACACTTTAGCTTTCGCCATGGCTAAGAAGCAATGAGAGCTATCACCATTAGAGAGCTATCATTGACATTTGGTTATATATTTTCTAGGATTAGTACATTGATCAATGAATTCTGAAGGGCAATCTATGATGGTGGATCTTTTCGGGCTGATGTATTCAAACCTTTGTGCATAACGATCTTACGTACTGTTAATTTTATAAAGTTCATTTTCTATGAAAAAAAAAAAAAAAAAGAATATGAAGGTTTTGAACCTTAAATTTAATTATGTTCAACTTAACTGAACATGGAAATTGAATTTAATAATGCCATCGTTGATCCAAAAAATACACCCGATCAATATCCATTCTTTATCGTTCCTAATTTTTCCATTGGTTATGTTGTCACAGTTAACACTACCAACAAGATGAAAAAGAAGCCTGACATTACTTCCTACTGAACTTAATAAAATAATGCAACTAGGCGGTGGTTAAACATCAACAAGACCAAATGCTTAACGCTTGTTGTGAAGGTTGGCTCATGAAGATGATGACATGTAAGGGGATAGACTCATGGAACTGTTTGTGAGACCTTAATTATTTCACTCATAAAGTACTCTGCTCTCATGTTACATAGCTATGTTGGCAGGCTTCACACTAAGTCCTCTTTGCAAGCATGTCTATGAATAGCAATGTTAAGCTTGAATGAATGCTGCCATTAGTACTCATCATGCAATAATGCAGTTTTGACGATCAAACTCAGTGTACCCCACATCTACAAGGCAAAGCCCATCTGGAGGTGCTGGCGGAGCACTGGCACGTCTACATGAAGCATCCATCAGCTTTAATAATGCATCATCATCTGCACCCGCAGCTGCTTCTCTTATTGATGTTGCCACAAGAACCCGTACCATCTTTAGCACAAAATTACCCAAAAATAAAAATGGAAGTTAACAACTTTCAACCAATAAAAGAAAAAGGGTAAAAAGCTATAGATAATTGCAGTCATATCAAATTAGAAATTTAGAAAAAACAACCATTAAACATTTCCCATATAAAGTTATTTCCACATTAATTACTAAATAAAACGTAACAAATTGTGAAGCTCAAATTTCAATCAAGAACATTGATAAGTGAATAAGTAAAAACCTTGCGTAGGAACCGATTAGCAACCAGCTCAACACACATAACTTTTCTTCCTTCCCTGTGGTCCTACAAAAATAACAGTGCTTTCAGAGCGTAGTACACATTAGCACATTTCAGTTGCCATTCAATTCACCAACCTTAATCTCAGTTGCCACAAGCAAGAGAAGAGATGGCTCAGTTAACAGTAAATTTTCAGAATGCAAAAGCAAATAGAATTAACAAACTCAAAACAAATCATATGCAGCATAAGTAATTCAAAATTTATTTTTAAATGAATGATCAGCCTATCTGCAATTCATCAAGGATTGCTACTAATTTCATTTTATTTTTCTTTAAATAAAATATCTGCTCCTTAACTCTAGTTCATAAGATGTCATCAACTTTAGTTGCACTATTCCCAAACACGTTCCTTTGAAATCCCAGCTTCCACATTAATCATCAAAATTCAAGTAAGTAATCTCAGAATGCCAAATCTTGTCAGTGAGAAATAAGTTCCAAATCTCATGTTTCTAGAATGTAAGCACGTGTACACAGCATACCATGACCTCTAAAGGAATAAATCATGATCTCGTCACATTACCAAAGTCACTAAACCGTTGTGACTGTAGCCCATGCAGATTCCTTTAAGAAATAGGAATAGACATTATTTTAGCACATTTTGTATGAGCAACGCCCTTAACTTTTATGCATCAAGTTGTAATGGCAACACTAGATAAACAATGTTGGCAAATAAATTCAATCTTTGTCATATGTACAACCCTCAAAAACCATCATGTAACACCCAATACATTTCAAACCACTTTTTATTTGAGCATGAATAATTGTATTTTGTTGAATGAAACTCACGCTCCACTTGGTTTATCATGAAAGAAATTGGTTGTAAAAACATACAAGGCCTTTTCAATTGTTTGATTATCTGAGCAAAATACAATGTCAAAAAATAGCAAGCTTGTTTTTCTACCTTGCAGTTAATTCTTCAGTAACAATGTTTCATGTTGAGCATTTGTTTTTATCAATTCCATTTTTTTTTAACGTCCTTTCTGCAGTTTTGAGGGCAGCTTGATGAAGACTACTGTGTTCTATACTCTAGGTAGGATGTCTCTTTTTGGAGTTTCAGGGGCTGTAAAAGGTCTTCCTATTTTATGAGGTGCTTTTTTCTTGGATTTTTGTTTCATTGGGTAGCTTTAATAAAATTTCATTTGCATAAAAAAGAAATTATCACACATACAAAGCAGTAGGCACCACAGAAGAAAGTCAATTCAAGACAAACGAGGATATAAATTGCAGAATGCCACAAATAGGGACCATTGAGAATAGGATATACAAGAGCAAGAGTACACATGTACTGACAGAGTTCAACTATTACTTGACTTTCATGTCAACAGCAGAGGATAATTTGAAAATATAATTCTGCAACAACTAAAGTAGGAAATATTTACAGAACATGGTAATCTGGCTTCAGTAGCTCGAGCATGATAAATGAAGCACTCCGTTGGTGGACCTCTGAAATAGAAATACATACTGTTGATAATCATATTAAAGTAGTAGCATGAATGAAATTCAAAAATCAGCAATAGCAAAATATTTGTGTGAAACAGCTGCAATTTTCCAAAATAATCTATTATATCAATATGAACTTCTCAAATCACCCAAAAAAAAAAAATACAAAGAATTGGTTGAACTTAACCAGTAACCATCTAAATTGGAATAGTTGAAATTAGATTGTTGCGGCATGAGAGGCACTAGATACCAAACATACTTACTTATAATAGATTTCAATAAGATATTAAGAGGTAGAAAAAGAGAGAGAGAGAAAGAGAGCACAAGCAACATGTCAATTGCAGACAAGTGAATGTTTACAGTGAAAAATGGAATCATAGTCAGATTCAGTCCAACATATATAGAAAATATTGAACATCGTAAGTTCAGCAACCTCAACAAATAAACCTCTGACAGACAGTTGGCCAGACAATAAGATATGTAAATGCAGAGCTATAGAAACACAAAAATAGGTGATTTTGGACAATGTCAAAGAATGATAGTTTTGCAATGTCTAACAAATAGGACTCCAAATAGAAGGGTTGGTAAGCATTTTAGTGTAACATTTAATGGCAGGTGTTAAGGATTCATTGGGAGGCAGAATCTAAGGCACATACATACAACTCCTATCAAGATAAAATTGTAATACTATTCACACCAATGAGAGGAATGCACAGTAATCAAAGTCAGATACAACAGGATTTGTGGTTTCTCTTTCTGAATATGATGTCTAATGATATCTTAATATGAATGGACATAAATCCAGTCTTAAATGCCATCAATGGCAAGTTTTGACTATATTTACTCCAAGCGGCATAACTGCTGATGGAGTATATGGCTATGGAAACACAAATAATCATCATTTTCTTTTAAATTCTTACACATTTCTTGAGGCTTTGGTGTCTCGTGCAAATATTTTGTATGACAATAACTTTCCCTCTAGTTGTTGCAAAAGCTGGTTAACCCTGCATATAGTGAATGTCCTAGGTTTCTTTGTGCCTTCAAGCCCATCCTTAACACCAGTAATTGACTCATCAACATTCTCCTCAGCAGTAAGCTCATCAAATCCATGTCTTTCCCCCTCATACTTCTCATAATAACTAAAATTTTCAAGATTCTCACTGTCAAGACTTTGCTCCTCATTTTCTCCATCATTAATAGGAAAAATATACAAATAACGCCTCCATTTGGCAGAAAAATTAGGATGGAACACACGAGAGACCTATAGTATGTTACAAATCATATTAGTATCTGACAACGAGCATTTATTAGATAGTTTTCTAGCTGCAGTTCTTGAGCAAAATTTTGGTACTTGATAGTATGAAGCAGTTGATACCTCAGAAACAGACAAAACCGTAAGCTTGCCAGGCGCTGAACTGTTGATTGCATCTTCAATCTCCTGGGATCTAACATCCTTTCTCCAAGTATCTGAACGTGTAATTGGAAATTGGCCCCCAAAATAATATACAACCAATGAAAAACAAAGTGAAAAAAAAAAAAGAAAAAAAAAATAACTAAAATATTCCTGTTAATTTTGTATGCATGTTTCGCAAAACAAGATGTTTCATATTTTCTTGTAACTGAAGTGCAGAAGAAATATAGACATGCTACTGTACAAACTCAATGAAAAGCAGCATCGATGATGTGTTAAGAATAAAAGATTATCCCTTGTGCAATAGGTTTTGCTGGTCTATTTTTTGATGGGATCCTAATACCATCTGTCACTTAGATTTCCAAGTACCATCGGCTTTAACATTATCCATCAACATATCATTCAAAAGTAACTAATGCTGTTTCACTTCAGTTAATGTACTTATTCAACATATGCTAATATGAAGCTTCAAACTCAAAGGCTTCACAAGGAACATCACACTAAAATTTACCAATACATGGGAGGAAATAAGTGAAATAGTAACAATTCAGGTGAACATAAGCAAGAATTTATGGAACTATAAATTATAAAAGCTAAAAATAAATAAAAGAAGTAGGGAAAAAACAAGGGAATTACGTACAGAAAGAACAAACTTGTTGAAGAGCAGAGACACCTTTATCGGTGCGCCCAGCCACAACAGCACAACCTTCCAGGGGTTTACCCTTGTCTTTTAGCTGTTGCGCTTTATTCTCATCAACAAATCTCCCAAGCGATCGTTCCACTAAGCTGTAAGTAAGAAGTATAGAGTGCACACAAGAACATCAACAAAAAATCACAAAGAAAAAGGGGAGCCACTTGAATTGTAAAGCTAAATTGCAAAGTTAAGTAACTGGAAACAAAATACCCTTGAACAGTGTTCAAACCAGGCTGTTTTTGCCACCCATCAAAGGCTCCCCCATGATACGAAAGAAGTATCTTAAATGTTACTCTTGCCCACCTTCCAAGCCTATCTTTATTTGGAGAGTGCTCTAATTCAGTTGTATTGAAAACCTCTTGAACTTTAGTGTCATCATGAACCAAATGCATCTGTTAAGATTGAAAAGTGGAGTAACTATTGAAACAAATGGGGGAAAAATCACTCTTGGTAGCACTTTTCCAGCTTTTCAAAGTGATTGAACTTGCAACAATTTGGCAAACATGAAACTAATAATTTTCCATTAGAAAACGAATGTCAATTCACCTGAGTTTGAAAAAGGTGTGAAAAAGAGAAGCGCCCATTCACCAAATTTGAGTAGAAATCAGAGACTTCTTGCCAGGGCCTTGCGTACATGAATTGAAAGCTTTCCCTGTCACACAATCAACAAAAGAAATTGAAACTAAAACCAATGGAAGAAAACAAATAAAAGGAAAAGGAAAAGGAAGACCTGGCTGTCCATCTCGAAAACTTGCAAGAATCAGTGTGGTTATAGTGAAAATGGATTTTGGTTTGTGTCTCTGTCAGTTTTTCCATCTCAGAAACACTGATTACTCGCACCCGCAATATTTGAACAAAAACAGCAGCATCTAAGAAGAGGTTTTTAATTCTTCATTTTTGGACTAGTTCTCCTAATGGGAGCACCACACGACACATGTTACCTTTTCTCAAAATTTTTATGAGCATATTCTAATCTAAATACCAAGGGCTCATTTGCTTCCTACTCTCGAATTGGAATTAAAATTAAAATCGAAAATGAAATAAAAATTTTAACAAAATATTTAATTGATAAGAAAATTGAATCATAATTAATTTTATTTATATATAAAAATATATTAAATAATAATTATTATAAATTTATATATTTTATTTTAAAAAATCATATTTCATAAATTTTGATAATATATGATAATATTTAAAATTTTAATTAATTTATAATTAATTTGACTTAATTTTATGGAAATTAAAAGTTATTTCTTACCTCTACACAGAAAAATTGATATTTTTAAGAAATCCATTCCCATTCACATGTAAAATCTTAATAAATCAAACTTTAGCAATGAAAATTACTTATTCTAATTTTAATTCCAAGTTTCACCCCTATTTTTCATAAAACAAGTAACCCAAAAATTTTTTTTCTCTTTTGGTTGTTTTGTTGCACTCTAAACTTCACAACTTTAATCAAATACTATATAATATATTGTAAACTCCATGACATGCGTACGATTATTTTTGAAAAATTAAAAAAAAAAAACAATTTTTTAAACTTATAAACAAAAAATACCTTCACTTTTTCATTGATTACATAAATACTCTTTATTTATATACTAGATAATCAATATGTGCTACATTACTGAAAAATAAATACAATAATAATATAGACAAAATTTTCCATGTAGCATTTTTTTTAAAAATTACAATAGTCATTTTTAAACATATAATTGTTCTCAATAAACATATAAATGACACAAAGAGCATTGTTCAATTATGTCCACAATGATTGACAACTATTTGCTTGAATCCTCACTCCTGAAGAATAAGTAGATAAAATTTTAGAAAAAAATAAAAGTTGTAACTAAATTAGTTTTAACATCATCTCGTTGACAAAATTAAATCGCAAAACATAACCTTATTTTCTTTAAAGGATATTCTTCGGGGAATAAATCAACATGAACCTCACCAATTGATATGGTTGTTATAGAAAGTTCAACAACCTCATATTTTTTGGTTTTAGAAACATCTTTTGATGAACTATTTTCTCCAAAATCAATAGCCCTTATTGTGGTCTTTGAGACATTGTCAATTAAAGGCTTATAAAGTGTTGAGCATGATCAAAATCTTAATTTTAATCTTTGACAATCAATTTAAGTTTCTAGTGATTTCTTTCAAGTGTGTAAGAACTTATTTGTATCAAAATTATCAGTTCAAGTCCAGAAATATGAAATACTATCATTATATTATATTTTGATAAGTGTAATATCCCACTATTATACCTAAAGTATCAAAAGCTTTTATGTTTCAAAAAGAGACATTTTTGGACTTACAGTTGTCTCCTTACAAGCGTCTCACGAGCTAATCATAAGCAGAAGTCTCATGAGAGCAAAATTGAGCAAAGGGACAATGCCATTCATGAGCACTATTCATCTCTTGAGCAACTCATGAGGGCAATCCTGACAACTCCAAATGGTCATTTTTTGAATACAACGACTAGTATTTCTCTCCTTATAAGCCAGAACTTACTCCTCATGATCATGAACAACGTTTTGATAAAAATAAGCCCAAAATGATTAAAAAACCAATAAGAGACATTGGAGACATGTTTGATACGTCCAATAGCCATATTATTTAGTGTTTAGCTATATAAACACTCCATAGAGTTTAAATGAAGGTTTAAGAAACTTGTTTACTCATTATACTCTCTTAAACATTCAATTAAGCTCTTAAAACTCTCTTTAATTTCATTTCATATTTTTGTAACTCTTGTAAAAGTTGGTGAGTGTTAGAATATATATTCTTATTCTTCTATTTTATGGGATTAAGAAAATAGGAAGTGAGTGGAATTGGAGTGTTTACCATTAAAACACTTAGGATTTAGTTTTTGAGTGAGCCTTGTAAAACTCAAGTTGTAAGGTTAAAAGAGTGAGTCTCATACCCTTATGTAATCTCAAATCTTGTGAATAAGATTGTGGAAATTAAAATTCCTAACTTAAGGATTGTTGAGAATCCGAACTCCTTAAATTCTTATGTTCATTATTCTTTCTTCTCAACTTTCTTTCAATTCTTGCAAAGAATTCTTTTAATTTCCATTTATTGTTCAATTTCCTTATTCATCCCCCTCTAAGGCATTTTCATTTGGTATCAAAGCTTGAATTCTAGGAAATTCATTATTAGAATACACGATTATGGGGAGTAAATCTTAAAATATTTCTTCACTAAGATAATTCTTTAATGGTAGTGACTATCCTCATTAGAAGTTTAAAATGGAACTATATTTATATTGTAGTTCCATTAGACTTTAGGAAGTTATTCTCAAAGGTTGGCAACCACCAAAAACTACCATTGATGGTGTATAAACTACTCTCTCAAGAAGTGATTGGTATAATGATTAAAATGAAGAAAACTACAACAATAAGAAAGCTATGATCATTATACTCTTTTCCATAACAAGAGAAGAAGGAGGCAAGTTTTAACATTACATTTCAGCTAAGAAAATATGGGAGACCTTGGAGAACCATTATGTACAAGTAAGAAGCAAAAAGATTCAACTTCATATTAATGAATATGAACTCTTCAAAATGAAGCCTCAAGAATTAATCATGGAGATGACAAACCATCTCAATGCTCTCCTTATAAACCTTAAGAAACTTTGAAAACATTTCTCCAAGTAAGAGGTGAATAACAAGTTTCTAAGAATCCTACTTAAGAAGGATTGGGAATTTTGAGTCACTTTAATTAAGGAAGCTCAAGACCTTTCTATCCTTTCAACTGATGTACTTATTGGCAAGCTCTTAACACATGAGCTTACAATTAAGCAAAAAGGTGAAGAGCAAGAAGGGAAGGAAAAAAAGAAAAAGAGCATTGCATTAAAAGCTTCATAAGATGATAGTGAAGAGGAAAATGGTGAAGGCTTTAGTGATGAAGATGATGAAATTGCCATTCTCACTAGAAGCTTCAAAAAGTTCTTGAGAAAGAAAAATTCTTTAAGAATAATAGATTTCAACAAGAAGTATAAGGGAGAAAATAAGAAGAGAACCGAAGAGGTTACTTGCTATGAATGCAAGAAATTGAGACACATTAGAAGTGAGTGTCCTAAACTCAAATTCAAGAACAAATGAGCAAAGGATAAAAAAGAAGGCCTTCAAAGCTACTTGGGACAATGACTCCTTCGAATCTGAAAAGGAAGAGAAACAACAAGAAGTGGCCAATTTTTGCTTCATGGCTTTTGAAGATGAAAAAGAGGTATCATCTACTACTAACTCTTTATATGATAAGTATGTGCTTATGATGATGATGATGATGTTGAGAGCTTTATTATGAGTAAAATCTTGCTTAAGTACAAAAGCTTACTTTCTAGAAAGAAGTATTATAAGCATGAGTTAAATAGCTTAACCAAGGAATTTGAGAAGTTAAAAATTGAATTTTCTAATCTTGTTAAATCAAATAATAAACTTGCTAGTGATTTAAAATCTTTCTAATTCCTTGTAAGAGCAACTTAAGAAAGCAAGTGATAAAAATCATAAACTTTCTAATGAGGTAGCTAAGCTAAAAATTCTATATCAAAATTTCAAAGAGGAAAAGAGAGTTTAAATAATTTACTTAACTCTAAAAAATTTTATAGAAATACTCATGGAATTGGATGTACTAAAGCATTATGCAATTCCATTCATTCTACCTCTAAATTATTGAGACTCAAGCTTTCAAAGCTAATAAATCTCATATGTCAAATATTAAAGGAAAGTCTTATAAGACTTAATCTTATATGACACAAAGGGGTAAGTCTCATGTTAGAAAAGCACAACCTAAACATGCTTACATGTACACTAGATACAACACTCATAAGCATGTTGCATAATGTAATGCACCTAAATATGTTACACAAACCTATTAAAATACACATTGTCATTGTCAATGCATGTCTCATTCTATAACTAAAAATAATAGGAGATACACACCACCTCAATACCAAAGGCATGTCTCATTTTCTAAGCAATCATATGCACCTAAAAGAAATAGGTTTGTAAATGTTGAATGCTCATATTGCATGATCAAGGAACATACTAACAATGTATGTTTCTATAAAATCCTACATATGAATTTACTTCCTTCGAATTATCTTGAAACTAACCAACCTAGACCAAAAAATGTTTGGTTTCAAAAGAACACTTAAATTATTTTATGGTAGTGTGCTTAAAATCCACAAGAACAAAAAGAAAGTGGTATCTTGATAGTGGATGTTCAAAGCATATGACGAGAGACAAAGAGCAATTCAACAAGCTTGATGCAAAGGATGAAGGACATGTCACATTCAAAGACAATGCCAAAGGAAAGATAGTAGGCATTGGAGAAATCGATAATTCTCAATCCTTATCCATACATCATGTGTTACTTGTTAATGGTCTTAAACATAATTTGCTTAGTATAAGTCAATTATGTGACATGGGAAATAAAGTCACTTTCTATCTTAAAAATTACTTTATTAGTGGTTTTGATGAGGACAAAGTAATTTTTAGTGGAGAAAGGATAGATAATGTCTATGTTATTAACTTAAACAAGGTTGATAACAAGGATATGAAATGCTTAATGTTTATTTCCCATGACACATGGACATGGCATACAAGATTAGGATATGCAAATTTTGAGCTTTTGAATGATCTTTGTAAATATGAATTTATGATTGGTTTACCTAAGCTTGAATTCACTAAGGATAAATCTTGTGATTCTTATTAAAAGGGAAAATATCCAAGTCCTCATTTAAGCTAAAAAATGTAGTGTCCATAGGCCACTTGAACTTATACATATGGATTTATTTGGACCAACTAGAGTTGCTAGTCTCGGTGGAATGCACTATGCATAAGTATTGGTTGATGATTACTTTAGATTTAATTGGGTTTGTTTTCTTGCTTATAAGATGATGCATTTAAAACTTTTAAAAATTTTGCAAAAAGAGTTCAAAAAGAAAAAGGTTTATGTATTTCTTTTATTAAAAATGATCATGGAATTGAATTTGAAAATGAATTTTTTAAAACCTTTTATAAGAAAATGATATTTCATATACATTTTAATTTCTTAGAACTCAATAAAATGGGGTAGTTGAGAGGAAAAATATAACTCTTGTAGAAATGACTAGAACAATACTTTATGAGTACAATTTGCCTCTATACTTTTGGATGAAAGTCATTAACATGTCTTGTTATATTTCAAATAGATTTTTTAAAAGATTAATTTTAAATAAAACTTCTTATGAGTTATGGAACAATAGAAAACCCAAAATCTTATATCAAAGAGTATTTAGATGCAAGTGCTTTATATTGAATACCAAGGATAATCTTGGAAAATTTGACTTTAAAGCCGATGAAGGAATTTTCCTAGGCTATTCTACTTATAGCAAAACATATAGAGTCTTTAATAAAATAACTCTATTAGTTGAAGAGTTAATGCATGTTGTAAAATCAAACTCACTTGATCCTAGAAAGGATGTTTATAGTGTTGATGATCTTGTAGGTGATGAAAAGATTATGGATACTTAAAAAGAAAATGCTAGTAAGCCTTTGGACTTAAAGGTCCAAGCAAGAAAGACAATGAGAAAATATCTCAGCTTACTTTAAAGGATGAACTTCCAAAGGATTGACAATTCAAGAAAGTTCATCCTCAATACCTTATCATAGGTGACACTACAAAAGGGGTACCTGCTAGGTCTGAACTTCAATTTATTATAAATTTAGCCTTTATTTGTCAAATTGAACAAAAAAATATTGATGATGCATTAAGTGATGAATTTTGGGTCCTTGCTATGAAAGAAAAGTTAAATCAATTTGAGAGAAACAAGGGTTGGACCTTAGTTCCTAGACCTAAACATCATCCTATTATAGACACCAAATGGGTGTTTAGAAATAAGTAAGAACAAAGCTAGACTAGTAGCTAAAGGTTATAATCAAGAGAAGGGCATTGATTATGATGAAACCTTTGTCCCGGTTACAAGGTTAGAAGCTATTAGAATGCTATTTGAATTTACATCATTCATAGATTTTAAACTTTATCAACTGGAAGTTAAAAGTGCATTTCTAAATGGTTTTATTGAAGAGGAGATATATGTTAAGTAACCTATGGGTTTTGAAAATTTTGATTCTTCAAATCATGTTTTTAAATTATCAAAACCTTTATATGGATTGAAACAAGCTCCAAGAGCTTAGTATGAAAGATTGAGTAACTTTCTTTTAGAAAAAGGTTTTTCTAATGGAAAAGTTGACTCAATTCTTTTCATAAAGAAATCCAACCATGATTTATTAATTGTTCAAATTTATGTTGATGACCTTATTTTTAGTGCTACTAACCATTGTTTGTGTGAGGAATTTTCTAATTTAATGTTAGGAGAATTCAAGATGAGTATGATAGGAGAACTCAAATTCTTCCTTGGACTTTAAATCAAGCAATGCAAAGATGAGACTTTCATTAATCAAACTAAATATGCTAGGGACATTCTTAAAAATTTTGGTATATATAGAGCTAAATCAAGCAAGACTCTTATGAGTACCACCGCCAAACTCAACAAAGATAAGAATGGTAAATCGATTGATGAAAAGCGATTTAAAGGTATGATTGAGTCCCTTCTTTATTTAATTATTAGTAGACCTGACATTATGTTTGCTACATGCTTATGTGCTAGGTTTCAATATAGTCCTAGAAAATCTCATTTGAATGCTATCAAAAGAATTTTCAAATATCTTTATGGTATAATGCATTTAGGACTTTGGTATCTTAGGAGTTCATCATTTGACTTAATTAGTTATTCAGATGCAGACTTTATTGGTAGTTTATTAGATAGAAAAAGCACTTTTGAAACTTGTTAAATCTTAGGTAATTGCTTAGTTTCTTGGTTTAGCAAGAAACAAGTTTTGGTTACCTTCTCCACTATTAAAACTGAATATATTACAACAAGTCTTTGTTATTCATAAGTTTTATGGCAAAAACAACAATTGTTGGACTTTGGTATAAAACTTGATCATATTTCAATTAAATGTGATAATGCAAGTACTATTAACCTTAGCAAGAATCCCATTCAACATTAAAGAACTAAGCATATAGATATTAGACATCATTTTTTGAGAGATCATGTGCAAAATGGTGATACCTTTCTTAAATTTGTAGATAAAAATCATTAATTAGCAGACATCTTTACCAAGCCTCTTTATGAGGAAAAATTGAATTATATTAAGCATGAGCTTGGTATGATTGATGGCTCAAGGCTCAAGCTTATCTTAATCACTTGTTAAATTGGTGAATTAATGGTTGGATTCTTGTATGATCATGTTCTTTGGTTTATTCTTAGTATTTAAAATATTTTTTTAAACTCTTATTTAAACATGATTTTCAGTGATTTATACTATTGGTTTATTTTTCATTTATGATACTTTTTCAAGTTTATAGTTTAAGAAAAATTATTTTCGGCATCATGTATATATTTTGTTTTAAAAGTATTTATTTTAGTAAATTTATTTCATATACATGATATATTGTATTTCCCATTTGCATGATCTTTGTATTAATTTGAATCATTTATAATTAGTCAAAATGCAAAAGGAAATTTTTAAAAAATATAAATTGCATTAATGAAAAAGATAGAGTTACAGTGATATTAAAATATCAATTGTAAAAAGAAAAGACAAGACATAGACTAGCATTCCAAGGCTTTAAAAAATTAAAAATAAACAGTAAATAAAGCAAACATCAACTGATGAAAAACACATAAAAAATCTATTCTTGTGGAGGAGGATGGTTCTAAGTGCATTGTATGATATGATGTACATACAATAAATGAATGTCATACTCTATATGGTCCATCCTATGTTAAAAAAGATTAAGCCCTTATGCATGAAATTCACACAGAATTGAATGAATCCATACAAATCCAAATGAAATAAAATAAGGTGGAGACATATTTAAGTTTGTATGTGTATTTAGTTAATCTCTTTTAAGGGAGAAAATTATTTTACTTAATTGTGTTTATGCATGCATTGTAACATCGTAAGTGTGGCTAGTTTTATCATATATCATATGTGATAAAATGTCTTATTTTGCTTACTTTGTTGACTTAGCATTTATAAAGATTTGGTGTATCTTTTTTTTATTTCCCTTTATATCTCTCAATTTTCTTTTTGTCTTTGACAGAGGAGGAGAAGAAGCTATGTTTATGATATGCTAAGTGCTACATGATCATGTATATTAGCCAACAAAGCTCTATATGATAATGTGATAGTTAAACTTGTCAAGTGCTATATGTACCATTTTTCTTATGCATTTTAGTAGCACTACATTCATATATGTTTGAAATTATTTCCTTCGTATTGCCTAACATATTTTTTCTTCAAAATAATCATGTTATCATGTTTTTTTTTTTAACACATTTGTTATGTTAGGCCATATTTCCATTTATTCCTCATATTAAATTTTATGTTGTTTTTATTTTTAACAAAAGGGGGAATAAAATATTAAATTTATATTTCTTATCATGTCCATAAAGGAAGAGAAATAACAAAATATATTTGTTAAAGGCGATAAATATTTTTTTTCAAAAATTATCTCTTTGATGATTATTTGGTATTTTTTATATGATTTAATTAAATTATTTTTCCATTTATGCATATATTAAGGGGGAGCAAAATATTTTCTCATTTTGCATCTATTTTAATTTAATAGGGGGAGCTATTTTACATAGTATTTATCTTTTCTTATTAAATGTTTTTGGCACACACACATTATATATTACCTCATTAAATTGGTTATCAAAGTAAAAAAGGGGGAGATTGTTGACTATTTTCATGATCAAATTCCTAATTTTGATATTTGATAATCAATTTAAATTGCTCATGATTTCTTTACAATGTATAGGAACTTATTTGTATCAAAATTATCAGTTTAAGTCCAAAAATATGAAATACTATCATTATGCTATATTTCGATGAAGTATAATATCCCAATCTTAAACCTAAAGTATCATGAGCTTTTATGTGTCAAAAAGAGACATTTTTAGACTCACAAGTGTCTCCTCATGAGTGTCTCACGAGTTGATCACAAGCAAAAACCTTGTAATGGCAAAATTGAGCAAAAGGATAGTGTCGCTCATGAGCATTATTCATCTCATGAGTAGCTCATGAGGGTAGTCCTGACAACTTTAAATAGTTATTTTTTGAATGCAATGGCTAGTATTTCGCTCTTTAAGAGCCAGAACTTGTTCCTCACAATCATAAGCGGCATTCTGATAGAAATAAGTCCAAAATGATTCAAAAATCAATAAGAGACATTAGAGACATGTCTGATACATCCAACAACCATATTTTTAGTGTTTATCTATATAAATACTCTATAGAGTTCAATTGAAGGTTTAAGAAACTTGTTTACTCATTATGCTCTCTTTGACATTCAATTAAGCTCTCAAAACTCTCTTCAATTTCATTTCATATTTATGTAACTCCTATGAGAGTTGGTGAGTGTTAGAATAGATATGCATATTCTTTTATTTTCTAGGAATAAAAAAATGGGAAGTGAGATTCAATTCTAGTGGAATTGGAGTGTTTACCATTGAAACACTTAGGATTTTATTTTTGAGTGAACCTTGTAAAACTTAAGTTGTAAGGTTAAAAGAGTGAGCCTCAAACTCTTATATAATCTCAAATCTTGTGAATAAGATTGTGGAAATTGAAAATCCTAACTTGGGGATAAGTTAAGTGGAGACGTAGGATTGTTGAGAATCTGAACTCCTTAAATTCTTGTGTTTATCTTTCTTCCTTCTCAACTTTCATTCAATTCTTGCAAAGAATTATTTTAATTTCCATTTATTATTCAATTTCCTTATTCACCCCCTCTAAGGTATTTTCATAAAGTAATATGGAGCTATATGGACATAATTTGTTTTTTCATTCATATCTTGATTGGAGCTGTCAATTTGCTTAAAAATATGAACAATCTTAAAAAAAATTGTATGGATCCTCAATTTTGCTGGTTATGACAACTTGAAAAACTTGTTCCATGCCATAAATTATTGTCATCAAAGGTGGGACTTTAAACTGATCTCTGTAGCTATTAGCTAAAGTGCTTGCTGGCAAGCCAATTAAATTAGTAGCAAGTCGTTCGAATATGAGAAAAAAAGCCAAACTTGTCTCATCTTCGACAACAATATTTATTTCGTACCTAAATGAAAAAATTTGAAAATAAATTAATAAAAAAAATCCAATGACAAACATTAATATGTATCTAAATGTTTAGCTGAATATTAAGAAATTATTGGAAAATATTAATATGTATTACCAATGAATTGGAGGATTGTGCAAAATACGACAATTGTTGCACCATGATTAGTCATTGTAAATTTGGACACTACTCCTACATTGAGGGCATGCCCTATACCTCCAACCGGTATCAGGCTAAGCATATTTTATAATCACTTTGCATGTGAATTTAACATCTTGCAAATATTTATAATTCAGAAAGGAAAGTCTTAGATTATTTAAAATAATTTTTTATGTTATATTTTATGTAAGACAATATGGATACTTACCTTATCACTATGAACATCTAAAGATAGCAACTGAACTATTGTTTTTCTATTATCATCCTTATCAAATTCTATATCTTGAGATGATTGAGATAAGGTTGTAATTTTGATAATTTTTTTGTCGGAATCCTTGACACTGGAAAATTACAAATGATTTCTTTTAAAGAAACAAACTGAGGAATATCAAGATTCATGAAAAATTTTGTTGCTGATGTGCTATTGGCTATAATTTCATCTGTCATGATTCAAGGAAAAAAAAGTGTGATCAAATTTCTTAACTTAAAAAAAGAATGTCAATATAGAAATGAATCACAAACAAAAATATGAATTATAATTTTAATAATTAATGAAACACTGAAAACTATGGAAATATATATGTACGAATTATGAACCAAAATTTTTTTAATAAGTTAAATTACCATTGAATCTTCAAATAGAGACAGATAAAATAGCCATGATAATTAGACCATTGACACCCTCATCCTCAGGAAATAGATCAACAACTTTTTCCTATAAAGTAATATTAAGTGTTTTATCTCTACGGAAAAAGTTTAATATTTGGATTAGATAAATGATTGCGTTATGAGGGAAAAAAATAAAGATAGGTGCAAAGACAAAAATATGTATATGCACATCGATACACGTGCAGTGGTATGCATGCATATTAGTTGAAAAAAACAAAATATCTAACATGCACAAGGAGAAATGCAAACTTGAACACATATAAATACAAAAATACATAGATATAATTTTTTAAAATAAAGAATTATGTACTCTTCATTTTTAATTGTAATATTTTTTTTTCTTTTCATTTTGGCCAGTAATTTAAACATTTTTAGAATTTTCCAATCTAACAATTTGTTCGAAGATGTCTAAAAATAATTAAAAAAAATGCATTAATAAATTAATGAATGCTTATTTATACAATTTGATGAAGAGATGTAGGGGGCAAAAAAAAAAAAACACTTGTTAGAAAATTTTATCCCCAACTCTTGCTTTAGCATCTTCAATACTAAGGAACTCAAATCTTTCAGAAGGTATGGAATAGCTTTTATCATTTAACACTTTAATGAAAGTATTTTTCAACAATCAAACATGGAAAAGGATGATTGTTGACTCTATAACTTAGTTGGGCAAGCACAATAACACATCCATACATGTGGTACACTTTGCCTTTAGTTAGCATTCGATTGAAATGCTTAATTAATTATTTCGATATTGTTCCCTGCATGGAGTCAGCCTTTTTTTTATATAGAAAGCAAATTTGATTAGGCAAATAAAAAAAGAATATATTAAATATTTCATTAAAAAATATATACTATACCTTCTCATCAAGCATCAAAAACTCCAAACTATAGACATCATTTGGATTACTGATATTAGCAAACTCCCAAATTCGTACAACATATGCTCTAATTCAAATTTTTTGACTTCTTTTGTTAATATCAGAAAAAAAATGTGTATGTCACTGGTCCAAATGTAATTAGTAAAAAACTGTTTGAATAAAAAGAAAAATAAATTATAGTCATCATTTAAGATTTTCCTGTAATAACCTAACAAAATCAATTTGAAAAAATAAAAAATTTTCTATTACTTCGTCTAGAATTTCATGGTACACTATATTTTTTGTATAATTATCATATTCATCACCAACACCATTTCTCTTTCCTATCAAAATTTTAATGCCTATGTAAGAAGTAACTCTTGACAATGCTACATATAACTAACCATGTGAAAAAACATCATCTTGTAAGTATAAACCTACTTGTTTTAATATTTGACCCTAACTCTCATTAATTGTCATACAGTAACAAATTCTAGAGGGAAATTATCTTCTTTTCAAAATAAATGGCCATTTTTTTCTCTTGATATATGAAGATAATTATATGAATTAAAACTTTTTCACCACAATGAGAACCAGTTATAATAATAGCTTTGATGATTTTTATGCCTAGTTGTAAAATTATAAGTTGTGTTCCATTACATAATCCCATTAATGGGTATATATTTCGGAGTAACATTATAGGAATATTTTTCTTGAGTTGCAATTCATACTGCAAATATTCATTAAAATTTAAAGAAATTAAAAATTCTATAGGATATAAAATGTCTAACTCCTCGTATTTAGATGATGCTTTACACATTGAATCAAAGCTGTAATAAAATTTCTTTTCTTTGTTAATAGATTTAAGAATTTTCATATTTATTACATCAACAACTTTGTCAGTAGGAGTTATAATTACTCTTTCCCTTATATAACTGCAATCATAATATTTTCAGAAAAATGATGACAACTTGTAGCTATTATGGCTTGTATTGGATACTCATAATGTTTTATAAGCAATTTGAATAAAATTTACGTCTTCACTATAGCCTTTTATTTTTTTGCTTAGCTTGTCCCATCATGAACTTATAGTAGTCATTCTGAAAATTTTTCTAATTCATTATCTTCATTTATCAAATTATTAGTTATTGATAATCACACATTTATTATTAGTCTATAAATTTTAAAAAACTTTCACAATTTAGAATGTGTTATTGATGCATTTATACTATCTTCTTTTCCACTATTCATAATAACAGGTAAAATTTGTCTAAAATCACCTCATAATAAAATAGTTTTCCACTAAATGGATTACTCTATACATTACTATTACAATTAGATAAAATATCTCTAAATGTCTTATCAATAGTCTCAAAGCAATGTTTATGACACATAGGAGCTTCATCCCATATAACCAAACATTTTTCTTCTATTAATTTAGCAAGTTGAGTTCCTTTTTCAATATCACCACATGAATGTTCATTAATATTTAAAGGTATTTTAAATCAAGAATGTGCAGTTTTGCCATCCGACAACAATAATGATATAATTCCCAACGAAGCAAATGACCAAAACAATTTTACCTTTAGATCGAAAATATGATATAATAGTTTCATATAAATATGTTTTCCTTATTCCTCCTTATTCGTAAACAAAGAATAATCCTCCAATCCCATTGCTAATAGTGTCAAGAATATCATTATAAATTGTTCATTGTTCAACATTTAACAATTTTAATAAAGATCCATGTTTTTATTCCAATGCATTAAAATAATAATTGAATTCCTCAAATAATAATCTATTATTAATATCATCATTAGCAAAATTGTTCAGATATGGGATATCAAAATTTGTTAATAAAGAAGAATTTTTATTAAAAATCTTTTCCAATTCAATTAAAACTCTATTTTTCAAATAATGTTTGACAATAGTTGAAGTTAGAATTCCAAGTCTGTTAGTTATTTCATGAATAATATCACCTGTGAAAATTTTCCAAAATAGATTAAAAAGCTTATGTGGACCACCAACTTCACAAAAAAGAATGATCATGACAAATAAGTTTCAAAGTAGGGAAGAAGTGGCATGTAAAGTTGCTTATTCAAGTGCACGTATCGATTATGTATCATTACCTAGCAAACCATGTGCATTGCATTCAAATTGAAATGTTGGATGCAAAATGCTAGAAACTATTATAATATCTTCATATGATTTAGGACCCTTAATAATATTTAAAAAAATTCTTAAATAATATAATTCAACTGAACTTGGATGTATGTATGCTATTCTACTTATGCAATGACCCTGTTTTCATCTAGTCCACATTTTTTCTTTTGAATGTCAAACTCATTTGGTTGGAAATTCAACATAAGTTAATGTTCTGGCATCTTCATATATTTTATTTGTATTCATCCACTTAATAAATAGTGCATGTTTATAAGTAAAATCATTAACAATGTATGTTAAATCATTTATGGGATGAAACAAAACTTGATTAATATTTTCTAAGTAAACTAATTTTTCAATAGTTGGTTCTCTATGATGTATTGAAAATTCAAAAAGACACAAAAATGCTTCACATGGAGAAATATATCGACAGTCTAAATATTCTTTTATCTCATCAAAACTAATATCCTAACCAATATTAAATTCTGTTATATCTCTTCCATAATTATGAATAACAACATGAATTCTGTCGATACCTTTACTAATGTATTTAAATAAATATTTAATCATTGTTGTTAGACAACAATATTCAATACAAATATGGGCTTCACATTCATAAATAAGGTCTTTATTATGTGGCATGACAAAACGATTATCAACTCTGAAATTATTTTGTAATGTAAATTCATCGTTATTCCTTTGTCTATATATAGTGAAATTGTTAGAATAAATTTATGTTTATGATATATATATTTTTGTATAATATTTTGAGCATTTACTGTTTTTCATGCAAGGAGAAAATGAATTAATTGGACCAAATGGTCCATGAATCATAAATTTTGAAAGTAAACAATGAAGATCAGGTTAAGTTTCTAAAGATAGGAGCTTAACAGATATTATGGAATTAATATCAAGTGGAGTTTTTGGTTTGCTAATTTCATCTAGCCAAACTAAATAATAGACATGTGGCAACCCTTTTTTTTAAAACTCAATTGTGTATATAACAGTAGTTGTTTGACCAAAATATATATATTTTTAATATCATCAATCAATTGTACTAATTTAACTCTAAACACTCAACCGATAATGTCATGCCGATCATCTGATTTTTGGCCACTAATATAGTCGAGCATACATTGTATTTATAGCCATAATGGATTGCATATGAATGTTACAAATAAATCAGGATGACCATATAATCTATAAATAGCCATAGCATCATGATAATGTTCGATCATATAATATGGACTACCTATGTAGCTAGATGGTAGGATAATAATTGACTTACCAATATAATTCAAATTACGGATACCTCATTGAATAACATTTTTTATAGAAATGTATATTTTAGACCTAAATTTTTTTGGTTTCATCTTATGAAATCTAATCGTTCTTCTTTAATGCATGAAACACATTAACAATATATTGTTGAATAAACAACCACCCCTCAAAAGAGCAGCACACTCATGAAGTCTTTGTTGGAGTCTATATGCATAGTATTCTTGCATTGTCATAAATTTTCTCAAAAAACAATTTAAATGACCAATGGTTGCATATTCATTATCAATTCTATTGACATCTTCTCCATATAAGAAAAAAATAGTATATTGTATTGCCATAAGACTTAGGTGCAAAATGCTAATTCGTTTAAAATGTCCAGTCTTATATTTGATAATAATATCATGATTTTTATCGTGTACTCCAAAATCATCAACAACTAAACCAGTTATTTTAGAACATGAAGTATCCATGTATTGTAAACTATCTTAAGACCTTATTCCTATTTTTTTTAATTTGACAGGGAGAAAACTATTTGTTTAAACCTATCTCTAACTATTTTGAAAGACTTTGCAATTATGTTAACATCATCAAACATTTTAATTAAGCCATTAACTATCAATGCATTGATATTATCGGAAGATGTTGACTCAAAAAACGAAACACAATTGTTAAGCTCATTTTTAGTGTCATAAATATATAGTTGTGCAAATCTAGGATTTTCACAGTCAACAAGTAATAAAGAACCAATCATGTGATGATTTTGTTTGCAAATTCTAAAAACATATGAACATGGTTTTTTATTAATTTCACAGTCAATTTTACCACCCATTGATGTAAAAGCAAACATAGAATTGTATGCTTTAATATTATTTTTAAAGTGTCTTGAAAGGGGGCTCTTATCATTTGAAAATAAATCACTAAGAAAAAGAGGAGGGTGCAAAAAAGGAAGCTTGACATGTCCTTTTTTGCAATAGAGTGTGCAAATTTTTTTATTTGAAGTTGACGTAGTTTTAACACTTTTAGTGACCCAATATAAAGCTCCACATTATGGGCATTTAGTATTAGGCAATCCTATTTAGATTTTTGCAAGTTGTAACCTAATGAAAAAAGACATTGTGCAAAAGAATTAAGTTAATTTAACTAAAATTCGATTATCTTTCATAAAGTTGAAGACATATACGTTTTTTTCTTGCATCCATCAATAAAAGGTCCACGTTGTTGTTTGCATGGTATGTCTCCATCATGAGGGAAGGCAAGAGATTGTTTCCTTTTGTTGACAATGGTCAACAATTGTCATCTTCATTAAAGCCTAACTTATTTAATTTTAAAGGTTAATTTAGAATATGGTATGGAAAAACAATGGAACAAAAAAAATAAAGAAAATTTTTAAATGGTTGATGTATATACTCACCACATGAACGTCAACCAAATGTATGAAATTATTTAAAGAAGATTCAATGGATTTGAGGTCTTTAGGTAAAAAACGACGGGAAGTTGAGAGATGAACCACTATTTGAGTATTTGCATTTAAAACAAAAGGAAGAGGTATAAGTTTGTTCTTTCTTTTTTAAAAATATTAATTTTTAATATTAGATCACTTTTTTTTTTTCCATATCGCTTGACTAATAGTTCAGAAAAAAATTAAACTTAGTAAACGTCACCTTCGACATTCTCTTCCACGTTGATAAATACATCAAAAAGTTGAGAAGAATTTGATTGCAAATCATCGCAATGAGGCATTTTTTTTATCATGTAACTACTATCATTGAATTAATGGGAAATCAATTTTAGTTAGAATGCATAGAATAAAATCTATGAAAAAGGGCAAAAATAAAAAATGTATATGGTCTATAAAATAAAATAATAGTAGATGCTTGTATACCAGTACGATGAGCCGTCTAAAAGGAACAAATGAGAAAAATATCACAACTTGTCAAAAAATAAAGATTCAACTAAAATCAGCTAAATTTAATATGTATAGCAATTGAAAATAAAATGAAGAAAAATAAATATACATTTTTTTAAAAAAAAAGATGATAAATTATTTTGATTGAATTTTTTTTCCTAATGTTATATGAGTGCTTCATTACAATAATTTTTTTTTTCTAAAAATGCACTTTTTTTCAGTGTCTTAATGAACCTCAGGTGTAATTAGACAGATTAAAAAAAGATGAAAAAAAGTATAGCCGCATGTGGAGGAGCAAACTTCATCACAATTACTTAAGTGCCATATGTACAAAAGTTAGGAAAACGTGTGTGAAAAAACCTTATGTATTTATATAACAAACATTTTAACAATTGAAACCATGAAAATATGAAACTCTGCAATTTTTTCATTTCAAATAAATTTGGAAAGTGGAATTTGTAAGGAACTTGGAAAAAATTTATCAAAAAAGTGATATATATATATATTTTTCCTCTTTAACACCTTTTGTAGCTCATTGAAGATAATTTAATTTTTTTTAGAGAGTTTTTCTCCTTGTAACAATATTTCTCTTAAACAAATTTTTTTTAGCTCATTTATTCAAAAATATATAATTAACGAATTAATTGACTCTATTTAATGTTACAGTGTTTCATGGGAAATTCTTGGGAATGCATCATTTTTTTTTTGCCAAGCTTCCAATACACAAAATATATTGCTTGGAAGAGGAGAGGTGGGGGAAAGGAGAGAAAGAGACGAAAAATGCATACAAATAGCTATATATATATATATATATATATATATATATATATATATATATATATCTTTCTTTTTAATAAGTACATAGCTATTCCAAAAAGAGGCAAAAAAAAAAAAAAAAAAAAAAAACTAAACTAAAACATGAACAGAAAAAAAAAAAATTTACATAAGATGGTTAACAATAGTTATGGCAAACTTAATCCTTTTAAGGGATTTGCAAACTTTTTGAAAATTTCTTAAAAGAGACAAATTGGGCTGACAAATCATTGTAAGAGGGCCACAAAGTTTGGAGTTCTTCAGTTGGGTTTGTGGACAATTTTAAAATGGTCAGTTCCTTATGGTTAAAGTCCACAATATCTAAGTCATATAAGGCTTGTTCAATAATTGATGAACATGACAAATTCCTAGCATCTTCAATGGATTGTGAGCATAAACCTAGCATAAATGTAGCATGTCTAGTTCTAGCAGAGTCTTCATAGGGGTAAAAGACAGTGCAGGTATAAATTGGGCGATCTTAGTTTTGTTTTTCAAAAGTGGCCTGTGGAAGGCCCAATTGTTGCAATATTGATTGGAGAATCATAGATATTTATATTTTGATGACAAGCATTTTTTTCAAGCAAAATAAACTGTTTGACATGCAAATAAAATATGATTTCCAGTCAGTAACAATTTAAATAATGAACGAAAAGAAGGAGTAGAAACGTAATGCAATTTGCACGTTAACTCTTTTTTTTCTTAAAATGTCGGCCCATAAAAATTCATGAGCCTTTTTGTTGGGCTGGTTGTTAAGTGCGTGTGTTTAAATTTTAATTGATTGAGGTAATTTGTACATTAAAACAAAAGTCAAAGCAACAAAGGGTATATAGGCAAAAAGTAGTAAACATAGTAAACAAAAGTTGCAACATATATATAAAACAAAATGGGAAAAAATAATAATGACTATTAGAAACCTACAAATATGAAAAGAGAAGCCCTAGGAAGGAAAAATACTACACCCTGTTTGATTAGCCTGTAATAGGAGGCAAACTGTGGATGTTCAGTTTGATTGACCCGTAATAGAAGTACGATAATGAGAAAAACACGAAACTTGAATACAAGAGGCCCGAAACATTTTGGAAATGGACCTAAAAGCCCACATTTTCATTTATAGCCTCAGCCCAAAAGACCAAACCCAATAGAGGAGCCCAAGCCCACTTTGGCCCAATAGTCTAATTCTAGGTTAGGTCGAAAAGGTGACACCTCTTTAGCAGCCATTTGCACTAGCATTGAATGCAGAGGTGACAATGGTGAACAAGTGGAGTGGACCCCACACTTTACAGACCTAAATATATTATGTGAAAATAAGACTTTAGTGAAAAAGGTGACTAAAGGAGTGTAATAATAAAGGTGAAAAAGAAAAGGTCCTGTTAAGGCAAGGGCTTAAAAAGAGGTATAATGAGATATGTTAAGAGGTTAGAAAGTGTTAACAAGTTTTAGGAAGTAAAAAAAGAAAAAGCTCTAAAAGAAAAGGGTGGATGTTTTTAGAGAGAAGGAAGGGAGAACAATGAGCTTGAAAGTCCATTCTTGAAAGGAAGAAGGAGAAAATCTTGCATTCAAATGGAGCTTGAGATCAAAACCAATCTCTAAGGGCTAATCACTTTGAAAAAAAAGCTCATAAAGCATTAATAGTTTTCATTTCTTTTAAATCTTGAGTTGTAGATTTGTATAAGTTTCTTATTTTTTACTTGCTTTTTTTTATTCAGCACTTGTTCCCTATTATATTTATGATATGATAATCTAAATAACTAAGTATAGTCATAAATCCTTATTTATTTGCATGTGATGTTGCTTTACTTGAGAGTTAAGAGATTTGAAAGTTGTTATTTTGTCTGTTAGTTAGGTAGTGCCTCTTTTGGCTTGAGGCGATATGGAATCGCTGCACAAAGGCAATGCCTCATTGATGAGATGTTCACCACATCAGTAGAATCATGAGTATTTTTTATAGTTATTTTCTTATTCATTTCATGTGGTTTTATACTTTTACATATTTTATATTTTTTAATTTAGTCATTTTTTATGCAATCAATTATCTATCCTCCTTAATCAAAGTAATCCTGTGTTTATTATTCTCATTTAGGTTTATTTGATTCATAAATTAACTTTATGGTTTTATTTTATAGGGTTTATACATGTTTATAGAGATTAATGTCTTGTTCATCTCAGGAATCTTGAGATGATTTCAATCATTAAGCTTTAATCCCTTCAACTCGCTTGTAGATTTATTTATTTTATTGGTTTATTTTTGGTTTATTATATGTAAACGAGTTGTAATATATTCTCCTCCCTCTTTTCTTTGCATGAAATTTTATCTCTATTTTGTGAATGAATGTTTGTTTTATGTGATAAATGTTATGAATCATATTAAAATGCATGAATTTGAATTAATGTGCAAATTTTGATTAAAATATAAATTGGAAATTTTTTGAAGATAATTATAACTTGCATGTTGATAAAGAAACAATTGAGTAATTAAAGGTGATAACAATAAGAAACACAAATGGAGGTCAATTGTAAGGTTGGGTGGGCATTCCAAAAGCCTATTCCTAGTTTTCAAACTCGTTTTCTGAAGACGACTTTTGGGAACCTATGTGGGATCCATCTATTGTACAGTGTGTCCTGGGTTTCATCTTGGTGGCAACTCCTTCTCTAATTTGGGCTCCAAGCCTATTTTGTATTTCCTAGCGGGCTTCGAGCTCACATAGTGTCATGGTCGCCAAACACTTAGGCACGCTAAACCCTGCCGCCTACAGTGGATGCTCCATTGGGGAGCAAAGAAACTTATTCCATTATTTTTTATTTTATCATTTTTATTATTCTTTTATTCCTTTTGCATCTTTTTGTATTCATTTCACATTTTCACATAATGAGCACTCAGTTCTTAAATAACTCGATGATAGACATTGCTCTACTACCTGTGTTTCACTCAAACTTGGTGGTGGAGTATTTGATTATTATCACTCATAGCATGTACTTATCTGCATCGTATGGCCCTAGTGTGGGGAGACATAATGGAGGTACATCGTTATTGGAACTAAAGCCTTTTTCACCCAAGACTCAACTCATGGACTTTGAAATTATTTAAAGGTATTACTAATTGTTTGTTCCATCTCGAGAATTGCTTTGCATATGTCAGTTTTATTATCCCTTACTGATAATTAAAACCCAAATAAAAAATCCTAGGGTAAGAAACTCACCATTGAACATGTGTATTGGAGAAATAAGGGTGAAGATGATTGTTTGAGAGCTTTTAGTTCATTTCTTTTCTATGTGAAAATAAAGTGTATTTATTTTCTTTCTTTGAATAATAAAATAAAATGAATTTGCATACCATGCATACACGTTATGAATAATTCTAGCATGTGGTCTTGTAGTTATAGATCCTTTAAGCTCTTCCGTGTGATTCAATCTAATTATAGCCATTTAATCAGAAATTTAGAAATAGCAATGGTAGGTGGTTTTAATCTTGAAGCTTTCAAAGCACAGTTGAATGAAGAACTATTTATTAAAACATGGTAAATATGGGGGAAATAATCAAGTTTCTCAAGGAAAAACAATCGACTAACCCAATTGATCTTGATGATGAGATTCCTGTTAAAAAGAAGGAAAATGATGATGTGATAGTATTGGCTGATCCGGTAAGTTAAAATAATATGAACCTATATGGAATTGTGGAACAAACTAATTGGGCTAAGAACATTTCCAAGGCTGTGTCACAAGTCCAAATGCTAATAAATGAGAAAGGAATTGACACTCTGATGGATTATACTAACCTTGACTTGGATGATGATGATGAACCTCTCCCTAAAAAATTCAAGTTCCTCGACATGAAGAAGTATTCTAGGATTGATGACCCATATTTAAATTTGAAACAATATGTGACTTACATGAAGGCCACTAAATTGACTAAGGCCCAAATAGTCAAGCAGTTTCCCATATTATTAAAAGGTGCCCAGATCCAATAGTACTACACTTTAGAACCATATATGCATAATGATTGGAAAGAACAATGTGTTGCATTTGTAAAATAGTATGGTTTGAATGCTTAGATGGAGGTGGCTCTGAGGGATTTGCAGAATACCAAGCAGAAATTTAATGAGTCCTTTGTTAATTATTTAACCAAATGGAGAGGGAAGCTAGCACAAATGAGACATATGCTTGCTGAGTCTAAACAATTGATGATAACAATGGAAGGTTGTGTTCCATTACTCTCTAAAACACTAAAAGATATGGATTTCCAAAATTTTGAAGAACTGTATAGGTTTAGGGTCCAGAAAGAATCTGACTTAGAACAAAAAAAAAAGTTATTCAATGGGAAATCTAGGGGAAAGAAACATGTGGATCAACTAATAGTGTGCATATTAATGCCATCAGGCAACCTTGGAGGTTCTCTAATCTGGGTAGGCCTTTCTCAAAAGTTTTTAAGAAGTTGATAGAAAAGAGCCTTCTACGACCTTACCCTGAAGCAACCACTACTAAATGCAAGCTTGAAACTTTACTGTAATTATCATCAAGCCATTAGATATGATATTGACAATTACACCCAATTGAGACATGAAATCCGAGACCTAATCGATGCAAGCAGAATCATTGACCCTAAAACCCAAAAACCAAACACCCAAAATAACCTAATTACTAAAATGTCCCACCTCTAAACCATCCTTATGATCAACATCGGCTTAATAGAGGAATAAGTCTTTAATTCTTTTATTGATACCACTTTTGAGCTACTAAAACCTTAACTAAAGGACCTGAATTTAAGTGAAGAACCTAAGGTGCTTACTGTGCATGTCTTAGACATCTGGAGTTATGATGATAAAGATGGAGGACAGGTTAATCTATGGGAAAATGATGAAGATAAGATGAACCAACCAATTTAGAGGGTCAAAAAGAGAGAAGAGGAATCCAAACTTGCTGAGTTTGAAGAAATAAAAGAGGGTTCGAAAGAAGATGTCAAAAAGGATGAGAAAACTATTGTTAGTTTTTAGGAATTGCTTATGCATTCCACAGACCATCGGGAAACACTAGTTTTAGATTTAGATAAGAAGAAAATGTTTACAAGTTGCACTCTTGAATAAATGGTTAGCTCATTAATGGAAACTCCTTAAAAAAAAGACATAAAGTACTTACTTAGGGCTATGAGGATATGCCTGGGATTAATAGGGGAATATTAGAACATAGGTTCCCTACGTATCCTCACATCACACTAATAAAATAAGAGAAGAGAAGGTTGAGACTAGAATGGGCTCTTTTTATTAAAGAAGAAGTTGAAAAATAGTTGAAAGTAAAGTTCCTAGAGGTAGTAGAGGACATCCAATGGCTAGCGAATATAGTTCTTATCCCTAAGAAAGATGGCAGAGTTAGGATGTGCATGGATTATAAAGATTTAAATAAAGCATGTCCAAAAGATGATTTTCCCTTACCGTATATTGACACACTAGTCGATAGCGTAACTTCTAGTGTGATGTACTCTTTCATGGATGATTTCTTGGGATATAATCATATTATGATGGCAATAATTGATAAATTAAAGATGTCTTTCACCACCAAATAAGGTACTTACTATTACTTGGTCATGTCATTTGGGTTGAAGAATGTAGGGGCACGACACGATCCACAAGGAGATAGAGGTATATATAAATGATATGATGGTGAAGTCTCCAACCAGAGAAGGGCATTTTGAAGCTCTCAACAAGTTCTTGGAAAGGGTTAAAATGTATAAAATCATATTAAACCCAAAGAAATGTGTTTTTGGTGTGACATCTGGAAAACTACTAGGACATATTGTTAGTCAGAAGGGAATAAAGGTGGATCTAGATAAGGTTAAAGCGATTAGAGAGATGCTCACACCGAAAAATGAAAAAGAAATCAAAGGGTTCATTGAGCAATTATAATACATCAATATATTTATAGCCAAGCTAATTACCATTTATGAGCTAATCTTTAAGCTGCTAAGGAAGAATTAACCAATAATGTAGGATGATAAGTGTCAACAGGCTTTCAAAGCTATTAAGAATTATTTGATGAATCCTCCAGTCTTATAGTCGCCAAAGCTGGGTAAACCCTTAATTCTTTATCTGGCAATTGAAAAAAATGCAATGGGCATGATGTTAGCTCAAGAAGACAAGGGGAAAGTTGAGCACATAGTGTATTACCTGAGTAAGAAACTCCTGTAGTATAAAGCTAATTATAGTATGGTAGAAAAGATGTGTTTGGCTGTAATTTGGGTGACTAAAAAGCTTCGACATTATTTCTAATTTTACAGGGTATAAGCAGTTTTTAAATATGACCCTTGTAGATATCTTTAGCAGACTCTGTCACTTATGAAAAAATTAGCTAGATGACTAGTCCTACTCACTAAATTTGACATAGACTATATGGAAAAAAAGTAGTAAAATGGAGAGCAGTAGCAGACTTTTTAGCCCGTTTTCTAGTATATGATGAAAAAGAATGGAAGCTAGAGTTTCCAGATGAATTTATGGGCAATAGAGGTCTAAAAATGGAGAATGTAATTCAATAGAGTGGTTAAAAATAAAGGGTTTGGTATTGGTGTGATTCTCATCACGCTAGAAGGAGAAATGATCCCAGTGGTGAAAAGGTTGGTGTTTGAAGTGACCAATAATCAAGAAAAATATAAAGCCTACATTTTTAGGTTGGAAGCACTTTAAAATGTAGGGGCAGAGGAGGTCACAGTGTATGGGGATTCTATATTGGTAATCAAATAGATTTCCTATAAATGATAGTAAGAGAAGATAAGCTAAGATTGCACTATGATTACTCAGCTACTGTCCTTTTGTCTTTCACTCAATGTAGATTTATATAGTTACCACAGGAAGAGAACTAGATGGAAGATGCTTTGGCCACTTCAATCTCAACATGGGAAGGAGGAATGCAGATAGAAGTCAAGCCTATGATTCTTATGAAGTCCAAAACCCCTTATTATGAGGAGATAAGGGTAATGCCAATCAATTTTATAGAAAAGCCCTAGTCTCATGATTTGTAATGGTTTTTAAAAATGGGACAATTTCCTAAAGATTTAGATAATAAAGAAAGAATGTCTCTAAGGATGTTGTCTTAGCAGTTCATCAGTCATAATGGGATGTTGTATAAAAGAATGCCTACTAGTGTACATCTAAGATGTGTGGATAAGGTTGAAGCCCGAAAAGTCATGGAAGTAATTCATGAAGGTGTATGTGGGCCACACATGAATGGAATAGTTCTAGCTAAGAAGATAACTCATCAGGAGTATTTCTAGTTGGCCATGGTAGCTAACTATATGGAATTTATAAAGATGTGCTATAATTGTCAAGTGTATAGAGATGTGAACCATATGCCTTCTATGGAACTTCAAGGATTGACTTCTCCATGGCCATTCATAGTTTGGGGAATTTATATTATTGAAAAAATAAAATTAAAAGAATCTAATGGGCATCATTACATCATGGTGGTGATTGATTAGTTCTTTAAGTGGGTGGAAGTGGAATCATTCATGACTATTAGGGCAAAACACATGGTGAGGTTTATAGAGAAGAATATAATCTTCATATTTAGGTTGCTTTATCATATCCTAACTAATCATGGTGTTCAATTCATAGTAGAAATAACCACTTATTGAAAGGATATAAAATTGAGTATCATAGATTGTCTCTTTATAGACCATAATTGAATGGGGTAGTACATGCAACAAATAAGAATATGAAGAAGATTTTATTTAAGATGTTGGAGAATTATAAAGATTAGGCAAGCTATCTATAATTGGCATTATAGGGATATAAAACCACTGTCAGGGCATCGATAGGAGCCACTTCACACTCATTGGTGTATAAGTGTGAAACTGTATTACTAATGGAGGTTAAGATTCAATCATTAAGGTTTCTCCTAAAGTCCAAAATCCCTAAGTATCAATGGGTAGAGAGTCAATTGGCACAGCTGATGCTGTTGGATAAGAAAAGGATGAAAGCTATGTATCACTTTGAGTTGTATTAAAAGAAGATAGCTTGGGCTTATAATAAGAAGATTAAACCATGAAAGATTAAGGAGGGTGACTTGGTGTTAAAGCTCACTAAGCCAATCATGATTGAGCCATAGGGAAAGTTCAAGACTAATTGGGAAGCACAATATCTAGTAAATACATTATTCTCTAAGGGCATTACTATTCTATCTGATGTGGAAGGAAATGAGTTCAAAGAGCCCATCAATTTAGACAAGCTCAAGAAATACTTTCTATAAAGTCTCTCTAGGGAGAAATCCTCAAAAAGAGATTGTCTAGGCAAAAGTTAGAGATAAAAAGATAATAAAAGAAATAAAAAGGGTCATTTGGATTGAAAACCTTGAAAGAGGCGGTCTAGGCAAGAATTAAAGACATGTAAAAGGAGAGAGAGAGAGAAAAAGATAGTTAGTTGGAAAACTTACAAGGGCAAGCCATCTAATGACAGGAGTTGTATCAAAAGTGAAATGTATAATCATATTGTACTTAAATAAAAAGAAAGTGGATCAACTAAATTGTTATTAAATGTTGCATAAAGGTCTATTATAAACTATTTAACTATAAAAGGAAATCCTACGCAACATAAAAGACAAAATGATGATTAAACTCCATAAACTAATTTTGCTTTCTTTCTTTTTATTGAACACCTTGAGCACTCAATATTTGTAACTCTCTTATCCTTTTATTTCTTATAAACTAATCTTTTTCTATCCATTGTAATTGAATCCATGCTGTATATTGATCATCAGTGGACTGATTTCTGTTGTAGTCAATATACCTTTGAATGATTCTACGTGGCCAGGTTGCAACCAAATTATCCAGGAAGTTTTGAGAGAGGGGTCTTAGTTTGAACTCATGCACTAATCCCTTAATTAGCTATTTCTATCCATATTGTCGGCAAAGGTGTGTAAGATTATAGAAAGTGGCAAAGTGAAGATTAGCTATATGGACACAGTGGGTGTATGATCAAATAGTCACATGCTATAGCTTCCACTATGGATACATCCATCGAATTATGGTATGGGGAAAGGTGGACAACCAGCTATGAACATCTTCTGGCATGGGGTGGAGCTTTTTAGTGCGACAATGCTTTGCTTTGTAATGAGCAATGTCTTTGGGAGGTTTAAGTAACCTCAACTTTTCATGAAGCCATACCTAAAAAAATGAATTAGAAAATGATAGAAAAGTAGAAAATGAAGAGAGAGAGAGAAAAGAGATGACCTCAAGTAGTAACGGACTCCTAAAAAACACTTAGTTTTTAAAAATTATTAAGCCCAATGATGGTTTCTGTCTGAATAAAGGGAATGGGATTGAGCCCAGCTTCCACTTGATCCAGAATGTGGAGGACTTTTGGATCACAATTTCCAAAAGGAGAAACTAGTAAGAATTGAGCATATAAGTAGAGGGCGATCATCCATGGCCAATAGATATCCTTTTTATTTATAGTTACAATGAGCTCAAAGAAGGATCCTATTAGAACTTTAGTACCAAAGATATGGCCAAGGGAAGACTGAGGGGACATAATAAATTGCCTAGCCATATGATATTGGATATAGCATAAGTCTAGGGTTCTAACCTAAGGGATTGCAATTTGACAGGTAGACTCCATATGATAACCTAGGATAGCTTCACATTCCACTATATCTCTAGTGTGTTTAATTGGAAAATATGCTTACTTAGATCCCAGAATCGAGCTATATCATAGAGAAAAGGAAGTTGATCCTCCTTGCATAAAGAGATCTAAAAACTGATAAGTGGAAGCGCTTTAGTGTCACCCATGATCCACCATCTAAGCTCTTCAAGATTGTTTGTAGTTATTTGAAACTTTTCTAAATCATATTTAAATGTCTTGAAATTGTTGGTAAAAAGAAAGTGGAGAGTTTTAGCACAAGTATGTGTAGATGTAATTGCTTTTATGAGGAGATATGGGGACTAAAAAGGAAGATTTGCAGCAGAGGATGTGAGATGTTTGCTTCTTCAATCAGGTAATGCCTCATCATGAAAAAGTCATTTAGAAATCACCTTTTCACAAAGAGGTGACACTTTAGTGAGGAGGCGATCGCTTCTGTGACAGTTAGGGGTGCATTTTGATTGTGTTATTTAGTCTACCTTTTCTTGTATTAATAAAAAGATTTTATGATTGAATAATAAATTTGTGTGGTGTTGTGTTTGAATGATCAGAGTTTCTCACTAAGATAAGCTAAAAGGTTTAAACAATCCAACCATATTTAGTCACAAGTATCCAAAATGAAATCAAAGTAATTAGTCAGCATCATAATCAAAGAATGATAAAAAAAAAGAAGTCTTGATCCTAATATAAGAAACCTCTATCTCGGTGGCCTCTGTATTATCTCCATCATCACTCCCATTAGTACCATCACCATCACCGTCTTCAATGGCCTCTTTATCTTCCTCCTCCTTAATTTAGAGAGCAACAACTTGGCACTGGAGGGCTGTGATCCTGGACTGATTGATTGTATCATGATCCTATTTAGACATGTTCTAAGGTAAGTACTTATATAAGCATGCATACATATAGAAATAGGAGAGATCATTACCTTTCACTATTGAGTAACATACATCAGCTAGTCTCGCTGAGCCTCAATCAGATGATACATGTACACTCCTTGATCTAGAGGGATGTACATGATTAATGATCAGTTATTACTAATTCCTTATTGAGATTAGTCATGAAAATAGGAAAGGAAGGAAAGCTCACGTGTGTAGCGCTAGGAGTGCATGCTGGTGTCAAACTCTCATTCGATGTCAGAAACTCACGAGATAGGTCCCTTGGGGGCACCCAACAATGAGCTAGTAGGTTAGGCATATGAGTTAGATGACTAGTGACCATCCATGGACTAGAACTAAGAGAATTTCTCTGGGGTGGAGCTCTAGCTGAAGTACCCTTTATGCTGTCGGTATGAGGGTGTTAAAGTGGCCTCTCATATGTAAGAGGCTTGGCATTGTGTGTAGGACTTATGGCTACTATCTATGGATTGAAAAGGCTAAGTCAATACGTAATTAGAAAGAGAAAAGAGGAAGGATAAAGTGAAGAGAGTACTTGAGCAAAAGTACTAGCTGAAAGAGGCACCAACTATAATAGGTTGGCTCGAACGAAGTCTGATTAGTGACTCTTACTCCTAATAGTATGGGTCTTAGTGGGATCTCTTATAATCACTCTAGCCAGTTCATTGCCCTCCAGTAGGTGCATCCAAAACATGCCAGTAGGTGGTGATGTAAGGATATGCCTAGCACAAGCACCATTATCCTAATTAAAGACCCTCTTGCTAAGATACCATACTCACCATACTCGATAACTAGGTCCACAAAAGAGAACCCTTCACAAGGACAACACTCTCAAATAAGTCATCTTAGGAAGCCACTTGTCATGAGGACCCCATAAATCTTGGCGTAACTATAAAGAAAAAGGATAGGTAAGTAATATAGATTCTATAACTATGTGGCACTAATGATAATGTTTTATCTTTTCTTAGGTACCTCATCATAGGTCAGGGAGCTTAGCCACTCTCAATAAATGTTTACACAAGCTAGATGTCTCTTCCATAAGCAACTAGAACCCCACCAGGCCAAGGCTAGGAAATGAATGTCATTGACATAGGTTATGCCTTATATTAACTTTAGCTCTAAAGCCTAGACCTATAAAAAATAATTATTAGTAAATAATCAAGATAATCAGTAAATGGAGTTTAGAACTAAGAAAGGAGTACTCACCAGGACATCATGCCATAAACCATAGAACCGTATGGCACCCTGAACTACCTCATTCATGCTCCTATACAGGTAGGCTAATACGCAGCTCCCCTAGTCATAAGAAGATACCTTATCTAAGTCCCAAAGGGACATCAGAAATATCATATCAATAAGCTGACAGTGTCAGCAAAGAGGGTAGTGCCATTAGATGGATCAAGAATGCCCTTACTACTTGGTCAATCTCTCAGGCAGTAGTAGTAGCCTCAACTGTAGCACCGGTGTAATGACTCTGGATTAAGTCAATCTTGATGTTGTGGGTCCTTTTCATATTTATGACTATACCGAGGAGTCACTCATTGTAAGCTACTCAATTCAGTGCCATTCGATGGATACTTGCATCAAATAGGATAGCATCATGAGCACAGGCAATCCTAATGATAGCAGCAAAGGAGACAAGGCTTAATGTTAACTCATCAAAAGGAAGATGGAATGTATGAGTCATCTCAAACCACCTCTACATTAGTGCATGCAATGGCTAGTAATTAGTGCAACCTTGAGCATCGAGGAGTGATAGGATGAAGTCCTTAAAACCCATATCCTAAATACTATCCTTGATGTCATTAGTAAACTCATTGTACTAAACTCGAGCACCGCTAAAGTTCCCGGTGCCTTTGAATGTGTAGGCATCATGCTAGTAATAAATAGGGAAGTCAAAATTTATGTAAATTACTAAAAATTAAAAGGCAAAAAATGTTGAATATTGTTAGAGAGGTGATGCCTTTATATGAAGAGGTGACCCCTTAATAAGTCATATGAAAATGACCATGTTTCTGTTAAAGAAGTGAAACCTCTTTATGTCAAAGAATGATTAGTTTTCAATTTTTTTAATTTTCTTAATTTAATCTACTACATTCTTATTTACAATGATAAATGCACATGTACTAATCATAACTAGATCCTATTTGATAAGAAAAATTATAGGAATTGAATACTAACCTTTCTAAAAGCCAAGGCACAGATATGTATGCCCAAGTTCACTGTGAGAGGAATCTCATCCCCGATGAAGAACTCGAAGGTTCATAGTAGCTCTTTGGGGAGCATCACCGGGTCCCACTATGGCGGATAAGGAGTTCGGACGACATCCATTGTTGAAAGTAGAAGATGTGACGAGGAAGAAAATATAGAAAAGAAAGAGAGAAGAGAAAGCAAAAAGAAGAATAAAAAGGGGAAAATCTTTTTAAGAGGAAGAAAAAATATGAAAAAGTTTTTTTTAAAAAAAATAAAAGAGAGAAATCTTTTTTTTTTTAAAAGGAAAAATATTTAATGAATGAATTAAATAAGACAAAAGATGACCTCTCAAATTGTGCCCCAAGATTGACAATTCAGATTTTGAGAAGTGACTTCTCGAGCTATAGCCCTGAGACAAATGGACCCCTAAAGACAAAGGCACAAATCCTTTGAAAATTTTGTCATATGTATTGTATTGATTCTAAAAAAAATGAAGTTTGTTGATCGAAGTATCATTGTTCACCTCTTGGGTTGTACTTAATGTTAATGATGTAGAAGATAAGGTTTACTGATTAAAGTATCAAAATGCAAAATTTGACCTCTTGATTTTGAATTCTGAGGCTAACTGCACAAATTTTGAAGGGAATTGTCTCTCGGTTTTTATACTTGAGGATGACGACATAAGCTTCCTACTTATTTTTTTAGGAACTACCTCTCGAGTTTATATACTCGAGGTTAACAACATGAGTTTCCTATCTATTTTTTTAGGAATTGTCTCTCAGTTTTGTATACTCAAGGATGATGACATGAGCTTCCTACTTGTTTTTTAGGAACTGCCTCGAGTTTGTATACTTGAGGTTGACGGTGTGAGTTTCCTATCTGTTTGAAGGAATTGCATCTCAGGTTTGTATACCTAAGGTTGATGGCATGAGTTTCATATTTATTTAAAGGAATTTGCTTCTCAAGTTTATATACCTGAGGATAATAGCATGAGCTTCCTATTTGTTTCTTGAGGAACTACCTTTTGGGTTTATATACATGAGGTTGATAGCGTGAGTTATTTATTTATTTTTTTTGGAATTGCCTCTCAAGTTTGTATATATGAGGATGACAGTGTGAGCTTCCTACTTATTTTTTAGGATCTACCTCTCGAGTTTGTATATCTGAGATTAACAGGTAAGTTTCCTGATTTCCTTAAAGAAATTTAACCTCTTGAGTTTGTATACTTGAGGCTGACAACACAATTTTTGAAAAATCTAATTCCTGAGTGAAACTCGAAAATCAAGTATATCCTTTTATTATTTGTTGGTCTTTTGATGTGTTTGTTGATTTGTAAAAAATTTTGATTGTATGAATTTGGTTTTTTTAAAAACTAAGGGGGCAAACTATAGACACCCAGTTTGATCATCTTATAATAAGGGGCAAACTATGGATTCTCAATTTGATAGACTTGCAACGGAAGCTCAATGATGAGAAAAACATGAAACGTAAATACAAGAAGCCTGAAAATTTTTAGAAATGGACCTAAAAGCCCATATTTTCATCCATAGACTTAACCTAAAAGACTAAACCTAATAGAGAAGCCTAAACCCTCTTTGGCCCAAAGGCCCAATTATGGGTCAAGCCTAAAGAGGTGATGCCTCTATGTGGGTCATTAAGTGGAAGAAATAGTAGAAGTTGAAGGTGGTGCTAAAGAAAAAATGAAATCTACATCTAAACCTAAATCCCTTAAAAAAAAGGGTTTTTAAGAATGTTGAAGAGAGATTGAAGAAGAGGAGTAAACTTAAAATTGAGGAACCATCTGAACCTGTTATTTTGAACATTTATAAATTTTTGAAATGATTTTTTTTTTGCATATTATTTGTATTTTATTTTTAATTTTTAGGGTTTTTATTTTATTTTTTTTGTAGGATTGAGAGCCATTGATTTATCGTGAAGGTTATTTTAATTCTAAAGTTCATTATTGTTCAAGTTTCAATGTTACTAATACTATTAAAAAGACTCTAAATTATGAACAATTGGCTTTGTTTAAGGCTACATATTTTGAGTATTTTCTTAATCTTCCAAAATTTAAAGTACAATGTCAATTAATTCACTCTTTATTGCTTAGGGAATTGAGGCAACCAAAATATGAGAGAGTGTTGGTTTGATATTTGTGGTACTAGAATGAATTTTGGTTTGGATGAGTTGACTTTGGTTAATGGTCTTAATTGTGTTGTTGATTTGAAGAATATTGGTGTTCACTGTGATCATAATTTTTTAATTAAGAAATATTTTGATACTGTGGATAAGATCACTAAATAGTCAATTCAAGATTGCTTTAATGCAAAAAGATGGGAGAATAATAATGATTATCTAAAAATTTATATTTTGTACTTTATTGAGGTCGTTTTGTTTTCTTCTAGTATGAATATAAGAGTTTCTAGGAAAATTTTGGACATTATTGCCATAGGGTTATTTGACTCTTATTGTTAGGGTTTGGATTTTTTTTACGTTACTGTGGAGTCTTTTAAGAAAGATTTGTTTGTAAGGACAAGAAATTACATGACAATTGGTTTTATCATTTGAATGGATTTCCATATGCATTTCAAGTCTAGTTCTACGAGTACTGCCCTTATATTATTGGTTAGGTACCAACTTTTTCTAATGGTCATGTCCTACATATTTTGAATTGATCTTGCAATAGTACACTAATTTTTAAGGTGTTACAGTGTTGTAGCTTTCGTGAATCTACAAAGAAGGTGATTCTTTTACTTTTTCTTTTATGTTTATGTTTATGTTTTTTTTGTATAATTTTTTTTCTTTTTGTAGTTAAAGTTATGTAATCTGATTCCAACTGCTGAGGAAAGAGACAAGCTGACGTTGAGTGGTTTTTTGATAAAGGCAAACCTCCTACTATTGGTGTTGATGAGGAAGAATTTGATGATGATGAATTTCCCGGTGGACCACTAATTGGAAATATGAGGCAGAGTTCTCAAGTTTATGGTTCTAATTTGAAAGAAGTTATTGAAAAACAAAATGATTTGGCAAAAGAGATTACTATTTTGAGGAAAGATGTTTTTATTAAGTTTGATAAAGTTTTTTCTTATTCGAAGTTAGTTATAGTAAACTAGGAGTTATTAAGAAAAGAAGTACATAGTGATGAGGTCAGGTTGTAATTTTGTTTTTTTTTTTAAATTTTTTCAATGTTATATACAAATTGTATTATGATTATATTCTATTTTTTATAAATTTCTTTTTTTAGGTTGAGAATGTAGATTGGAGGAATGTTAATTTTGAGGGTTTAAGAGAAGCAGTTGGTGGTGTGTAGTTATGTGCTTGTTAGGAAGCAACCTGCTAATGTTGAAGTATATTTGAATTTTATTTAATATTATATTCTCATAATATACAATTCAAATACATATCATATACCCTTTATTTTTTTATTTGTTGTGTTTTATAGATTTTTATTTTTCATTTTTTTTAACAGGATCATGATAAATAAAAGGGCGAAAATGAAAAAGAAGATAAAGATAAGAAAGATGAGAAGGAAGAAGAGAATGAAGAGGAGAAGGAAGAAGAGATTTATCATGGTGTTAATAATTTAAAGAAAGATAAAGATGGTAATGAGGACACTGATGGTGGAGGCTTAGGTTTTTTAGGTAATTTTTTAATTTTTTTGTTTTGTGCTTTTTTTTAAAAAAAATATTTCTAAATTGAATTTTAATGACTTTTTTTTATGCATGTAAAGGTGGTAAAGGTGTTGGATGTTTTAATTCTTCTCATGGTAGAGTTAATGATGAACACAAAAGTGATGATGGTGATGGGAAGAAATAAAGTGTTAATGGTGTTGCAAAGGATTCAAATGTAAATGAATATGTTTAATGGATTATGATTTTTTTTGGGGGTTTTATTGTTTTTGGCATTCTAATATGTGTATATTATTTGAATTTGTTTGGTTTTTTATTCTATTTTATGTATTGTTTAATTTATGTTAGGTTGACAGTGATGATTTAGATCTTATTGCTAATGTTTATGACATTATTGAAGCAACTGTTAAACCTATTGGTGAAATTGGTGATGATGTTGTATGTATTTTTGTTAATGAAAATCTTTTAAATTTTTTGTTTTATTTTTGTATTCTTTATTTTTCTTTGTTTTATTTTTCTTATGATGTTGTATTTCTTTATGTTAGGGTAAAAAGAAAGTTTTAAGTGATGATAATGATTTTGAAACCCTTGCTCCAACTAAAAGGGAGATTAAAGCTACATTTTTTTTATGAAGTTTTCCTTTTTAAATGAATTTGGTTCATAAGAAATTGGAGAGAAGGACAAGAAAGTTGCAACTGTTGTTAAGGATTTATGTCCTTTGAATAGAAATATTGAAGATCCAATAGATTTTCAAACTCATACAAACTTTAACTATTGGATTGATGTAGGGTTAAAAAAGAAAAACAAATATGTTTTTTCTAGTTTTTGTTTTGATTTTCTTTTTTTAAAAAATATTATTGATTTCTTATTTTGTTTTTATAAGAAAAAGCTTTATTTTGATGATGACGATCGTATTATCCCTGCTTTCAAATTTGAAGTTTATATTGTTGGCTTAAAGATTTGGTTTCATGTTTTGAATTATTATGGTTGTTCGTTATCATCTTTTGTAAGTTTCTTAATTTTTTTTGTAATTTTTTTTGTTATATTTTGACAATATATTATGATTCTTAGTTTATTATATTTTTTTTACAATATGAATGTTGTTTATGTTATTAGATACTATTAATATTCAGATAATATACTATTTTTTGGATTCAAATAATATTTTGACTTACATATACACATAAGATTCATATAATATTCCTTTTTTTTTTTTTGTAATTTGTTATACATATATTGTGTTTTTATATTAAAGTGATTTTTTCATTTTTGGTTGTTTTTTTAGCATATTGATGTGTTGTTTTATTACTTAAGGAAGAAAGGAAAATTTTTTTAAAGATTCTTATGTTAGATTTACCATAACTAATAACTAGTTTGACCAATAGATTCAAAGTCTTTATTCGAGGTATTTGGCCAAAAATGAGGATCTTACACTTGTGATTGTAGGCCATTGTATTGTAAAGTATATTCTTGGGTAGTTTATGATGTATAACATTGCTTGGTTCGATGTTAAGCATGTTTTCTTTCCTATCCATATTGTTAAAGAGAAGCATTGGGTTTTGGGAGCGTTGAATATTAAGGAATCTTACATATATATCTACAATTCTTTGAGAAGTGGAAAGTTTAATCGATCAATATTAGATTCCGTGAGAAGCTACAATGTTCTTTTGCCATTGTTTTTTAATGTTGTCAATTTTTGAGATCATCAATCTAATGTTAATACCTATTCGAATGATTTGGGTGAGCCTTTTAAAGTTACTATTGTTGATGAACTACCTACATAGGTGACCAAGTAAGTTTCTTTTTTTTTGAATTGTTTTTTTATTTCTTTGTAGTTCTTTTTTTTCGTAATGATTGTGGAGCTTTTATAGTGTCTTTTGCTAAGTATTTGCTTCAAGGATAGGATATTCCAGCTAATCTAAATATAAAGGAGATAAGGAGTTGTTATGCTATCAACTTGTACATATATGGAAAGATGAAGCAAAGTGAATACATTGATAGTGAATATGACAATGTGGGCAGGCTGAAACCAAGAGATAAGCAGAAGAAGAAAGATGTTTTAGAGTGGAAGCAATTTATGTTTTCTATTTTTATTTTCATTTGGTATATTTTATAGTGATGTTATATTTTTATTGCTGTCAAGAATATTTGTAAGCTATGCAGGTTGGTTATGTAGATTTTTAATTTGTAAGACTTTGATTTCTTTATAGTGATGTTATGTTATGTTAAGTTTGATAAAGTATTTTAGTTGTTGTTTTATATTAGTTATTTCTTATAATTATAATATATTGTACTTTATTTATGAGTTTGAGATTTTTTTTTTCAAATTTCAGATACTTTTATGAGTTTGAGATATTGTTTGTGAGTTTCAAATTCTCTTTTCAATTTTTGATACTTTTTATATTACGATAAGATACCATTGTTCCAAATTATATTCTAATTTGATTATGAAATTATTCAGATAATATTAAAAAATTTATGTAAATTCTTGCACAATGGGTTCACCCGTGTGCAACTTAGGTTTTAGATTTTTAAAAAAATAAAGGGTGTTTAGATCCTAAATTGCACGACGAGTTCACCCGTCTACAACTTAGGTTTTAAATTTTAAAACAAAGGTTGTTTAAATCCTAAGTTAGATGACAGGTGAACCTATGTTCAACTTAGGTTTTAGATTCTTAAAAAATTACTAGTTATTGTAATATGGTTGTTTTTATTTCATTTAAAGTTTTGTTTTAGTATATTATGCTATTTATTGTATAAGCAACAGATAATATTCAAATAATATTCTCTTTTCATAATATGTTTGAATTATTGTGCTTTTACTTTAATTGTTTTACTTTTGTAATTACAATTTCTTTTTAGTTTTACTTTTTTAAAGACACAAAGTTAATTTCATTTTCAAGGTAATAAGTTTATAGAATCTTATTTTTCTTTTGATTGTATTTCTTGGATAAATTATATTAATAAGATTCGGAAAATATACGAATATTATTCAAAATTCAATATCACTGAAAGCAGAATTGTATACATTGTTTTTTATATTTGACAAATTATATGTCAATTTGCCACATGTTTTGCAAATTAAAAACACAATATATCAATTTGATACTTCTATTTATTTTTTAATAAATTATTTTAATTTTTCATTTGAAACAAACTATATATGGTATTTAAAAAAAAGTCAATTGATATATGTAATTAAAACTAAACAGAATATAAATGTTAAAAATAATAAATTATTATGAATCTCATTTGTCTTGTGATTTGTATATGCAAGTCTTCTTATTGTGTCCATAGTAGCTACATATTCTGCATTTGTGTTCACTTTTATTTTCCTATGCAGCTTTATGTCTTCTTTTCTTTGGTCTTCTTGGTTGAATTATAGTTCTCAAAGGCAACACAAGCATTTATGTTACTTGAGTTGGCACATTCTATGTGCTTCCTGTTGGCAGCAGGTATACTATTGCTTCATACGTTACTAGCATTGTTGTTTTGTTGTAGTATTTTGAGCAGTAGCTGTATGGCTCTTGGTTTACCTCTCTTAATATCGTCAATACATGTTCACATGGTATTTGATCAAGTTAGAACTCATTGCATGTGCATGTCTTGTCTTTTAAATGTATTATGTCTGTTTTTTCATTAATATAGACACTGTACAAATGATTGTTTGCTATTTGCACCTGAAATTATTAAATGTTATATTTATTGCATTTTTGTATGTTGTATACTTATAAAAAAACTAATAAGATTCTTAGCATATACTATTTTCTAAAATTTAAAGATATAAAAATGGATGTATTATAGAAGAACAAAATTTAAGTTTTGTCAAACAACAAGATTCAATAGTTTATGTAGAATAATGACAGTAATTCAATAAATACATAATAGCAGTAATTTTAGAATCAATTTATAATATGCTATGTATTTTAGATATAAATATAAATTAATTTGTTAACACAAATTCCTTGCTCTGAAATTAAGAAGCAAGAAAAATAGTAACAAATATCAATATTGAATTTTATTAGAATAAAGAATTAGGGTACAATCTCTAATATAAATCTCTACAAGTGTAGAGATTGGAGCTTTTGATGCTTTCCTTCATCAATAATGGATTAAGGGCGTGAAAAGCTTGTTCTTGAATCCGTATGAGATTTCTCCTTCGATTTTGGTGAAGAAGATGGGTTGAATCTGCAAAGAATAATGAACACTGTTTAAAGACTTGTGCTTGGAGATTTGAAGACTTGAACATCTTTTAATCTGTAGATAAAGAAGCCTTGATGATTTGATTGGAGTTGTCTTGACGCTTGGAGAGAATTTTGTAGAGTTTTACTTGATGCTTTGATTGCAGAATTCTAGCGACGTGAGACTTGATCTTCTATTTTCATGTCTCCTTCAAATGAACGACATGCACTCCTATTTATAGAGAATTTAAGGAGGTGCATTTATGGTATATTTCTTTGTAGGGAAAGAATATATATTTTCTACTTAATTAGAAAATAATATATTCTATTTGTTTTTTAGGCAAGAATATATTTTCTTTGACTCTTACCTTTTTTACAAAAAATATATATACATATTGTCCATACATATTTTGCCTTATATAGAGAATAATATATTCTTTGTATCTTTTTATCTGGCAATTGACATATTAAATGATATTTGACTTCATTTGATTAATTAATTAACTAAAATTAATTATCAAATAATTTTACTAGTCCAATTGAGGTAAACCCAAAATTTGTTAATAGGTTTCAAAAATTTATATGTTTACAAATGCTCCCTTGAGATATGCTCATATAAATTTTTGAAGCGATCACGTGTCGAAAACAATTTTTATCGTCATTTTGACGAAAACATTTAATTTAAATTAGTAAAAGTATATGGATACTTTTGATAATTTAAATTATGTAATCTTGGCTTCTAACAAATTATTTGGTAAGCTTGAACCGTTGGCCCAAGTAAAGCCAATGCTAGCCTTGATTTAATGCTGCAGATGTAACATTGAAGCTTGACTTTCATTCCTGATTGGCCCATCAAAAACCCAAGTTGCACTTGTACAATTTCTTTGTACGTTGCTTCTTGACAAAGAAATAATTGTCCAGAACTTCCTTAATTTGAATGAATTAATATTCCAATTTAGGACCAGTGGAGCATCTTTTCCCTTTGACTATGGTGCATCCCATTCAGTAATTATTGTGCCCTCCAATTGTATGTAGGGCAAAAAGAAAATTCCTCCTTCAAATAAAATATCCCTATACGAATTATAACTCACTCCTCTATATAAGCAACATGTCGGCATAAAGCAGGAATTTCAACAGATGTATTGGCATTCTTCGTCTTTTTCTCTCCGGTCTTGAAAGAATTCTTTTCATTCATTGCCCAGAAGGTAACTTGGCCATGCTTTTTAACTTGAACCATGAAGATTCCTTCACGTGTCCTTGTGTTTATTCAATTGTTTATTGGAGGGCCACCATTTGCTTTACATATTGTTTATTCAATTGTCATATGCAGGATCCCCATTTGCTTCACCACTTTTGGGAGAAAAGGACGAATAAAATTCGTCTTCATCGATCTGTGAGCCTAACTTCTATTCTTCATTCAACAAAATTGTATTTCTGCATTGACTTGTGGAGACCAAAGTGAAGAATTTGGACTTGGACTTCGCCGTGTCAAATGTGAGTGATTTTTTTTTTAAGGTCTGCATGCCCTTTTTTTTTTTTTTTGTTTTGAACGACCCTCTTTTTTTTCTACTCTTGTTTTTAAATTTCTCTTCTCTTTTTCTTTTATTTATTTGATTTTTTTTTTCTAAATTGACTTCTCTCTTTTTTTTCCTCTCTTTTTTTAGTTCAAAAAACAAACTTCTAACTTAAGTTACAATTTTTTTTGTAGGACTTTTCTCGCGGTTGCACTTTCTTTAAAGAGTGACTTGAATTCTACACCTCAACATAGTCGTCTTCAAGGAGATTGCTTCTTCAACATCAACAAATCTTCTTATTTTGGATGACAAAACTTCGAAGATGGAGGATGACACTACACTTGTGATCTACACCCCTACAATTGGTAGTTTCGCTCCATCATGTTCTTCTTCAAATGGACTTCTACACTTGTCATCTTGGAGCTTGGAAATATCACGAGACATCTATGACTCCAAACTTGACACCATCACTTCTTCAAGGGTCACGTTGCTACAATATGCATTTCATGCTGCTAAACCTTCTCTAACACTCTTCACCTGTTGAAATATTGCGTCATTAATGGTGAATCTTCATGGATATCTTTTTCTTCATTCTTGAGTGAAACTACCTACACCAAATGTTATTAGGAATGGGTTGAAGACATATTAGCAAGCAATAAGTGGCTATTGACTGTTATAAGGCTCTATGATGTTGTTTATGCTTCTCTCTTCACTTACAACTACAAGTTGAACGTCATGCGTGGCTTTTATAAGCATTAAGATCCATCTAAAAATACCCTTTACACTGTTAATGGCGAAGAATCCATCTCCTTATGGGATTTGAAAGTGTTACGTGGTCTACCTATTTGCGATTCTTTTTATGATGAAGTCATTCCATCAGTTGAAGAATTGAATGGGCTGGATCATGACGGACATCATTATCTACCTCGCAGATGCAAGTACTTGTTCCTTGCTTTTCACTGAAACTACAAAAAGATTGAAGCCTGTCATGGTATGACCATTACTAATTAAGTGAACTTTTGGTTTCATAGGCCTTCAAGATACAAGGGACCTCCAAAGAGAGATAATAAGAAGAGGACAACACATACAATGGATACTTATAATCCTCCTGGTGTCATTGATAAAACTTCACTTCATCTAAAAGAATGGAACATGCCTTTCTCTACACTTTATATAGAGGTTAGTGCTCGAGAAGAAACTTACTTAGCAACTTTTCTTTCTTGCTGGCTATGCAAGTTCGTGCTTCCAAACAGGGATGTTATTATGATTTGTCCAAGTACCTTTAAGGTTGCAAGTGTGATGGTGACTAGTCAATACTTTTGTTTGACAGTTCCAGTTTTAGCAAACATTTACCATGGTTTGAGGGAAATTTTGAGTGCTACTAACTTCAGAACTTTTGTGTCCTCCTTCCCTGCTCACTACATATACGGATGGTTTGCTGAAAGATTGGAGACACAATTTGTTTCAAATCAATAGAGATCTCCTGTAATGGCTAATTATGTTGGTGAATGGATGGAAATTTTTTTTGAAGACTCTAGAGCTCATGACCTTTTTAATGGCCCATTAAGACAAATTTATTCTTGTTTAGCTATTGATAAGGTTCCTTCATTGGTTGATGACAATAACTTGACTACTAGTCGTAGGGAGTACTTTATTAGCCTTTGCTCAATCTTTTTGGCTGCACGTTGCAACAACGTCTACATATGCAAGCAATATAGTCCTTATAGATTCGGTAAACAATTTGGCTTTTGTCAAGATATCCTTAGTGATTTATCATAAAAATTTGATGATTTGGTTTTGCAAGATGTGATGCATCTTTGGTGATGTACCAAGCTTTCTACTTTGGCAAGAGTCAAGCTACCTATAATACATGATGGCATAACTTGTGCCACCAAAGAATATCGAGACTGGTGGGAAAAAAATGGCTTCAAATTCCTTCAAAAGACTAAAAAATGATAATCCAGTTGAAGACTAATAAGGGTGATGAAAAATCTTCTAATGTTGTTGCTGTAAGGCTTATTGATGGATTCTCTTCTCATGCTCCCAAGAAAACAATAAGAAAGAACACTTCCAAGGAACATGAAGTCAAAGATGCTTATAAAGATAAAGCTAAGAAAGATTCTTCATCAAATGGGCAAGTAAAAAATTGTGCACATAACAATAATGTCAATGAGCCAATTCCAGCACAATATGTTGCTGACTTATTAAATTTTTTGAGCAGTGAGCAAGAAGATTCTAATCATAATTGGAATCGACCTAAAAGACCTAAGTTGTGGAATCCTGGAGACCCAAAAGATTTTCAAGCAACTATCAAATCCTCGATTTTATATATATATATATATATATATATATATATATATATATATATATATATATATATATATATATATATATACATATATATTCTTCTTTTCTTGAATATTTTGCTCATTTTTTCTTTCTTATTTTTTTAACCCTTCATTCCTTGACTTTGATATGGAAGTTGGAGATACAGAGGATACTACACTTAGCGCTGAAGCCTTTTAAATAGTGTCAACTACTTTTGGATAAGATCATATGGTAAAGTCCATGGAACATACCTCTAAAGCACACATTAATGATGTTATACAGCTAGAGGTGAATAATTCAGGGCAATAATTAAAAGCACCTTATCATCCCGATCCATTTGATGTTATTAGACTTTATGCCAATGACATGTTCCTTCACTTTCATTGCTAAGCTATAATGCTTTCATGGAAGCATTTGCAAGAGAGGTTTACTCATACACCTTTGCCTAAAATTCCTTTAATGGTCGAAGATGTTTGTAAGTTTTTTAATATGTTAAAGGATTTCCACAATATTGACACTTCAGTTCCAAAGGCACACTTAAAAGGTCTTTTTCAAAAGATTGAGAAGGTGAATAAGGAGGAATCTAAACTTTACTTAAGCATTTTAGCAAGTGTTCAAGCTAAGGAACTTGACAGGCTTAAAGGATAACTAGATGCTTCATTAGTACTTGAAAGTGAGGTTGTTAGCAATCAATCATCTTTGTAGGCTAAGCTCATCAGAATTGAAGAGGAACTCAAATATTTGAATGCAAAGAAGATTGAACTTGAGTCTTCTTTAGAGGTGATTAAAAAGACTATTCAATAGAACCATGATAGTGTTTCTAATATTCGAGATGATATTTCTTTTGCTGAGAATACTCATGTGCATTATGTTACTGAAGAGAATAAGTTGCGAGGTCTTCGAGATTTACTTGAAATTGATTTTAATTAGTTGAAGAGCCTCAAATAGGAACCTTAGACTATCTTTTTTTTCATCATTTTTTTTTCTATTATTACTTTTCATCTCTTTGTAATAAGATAACCCTTTTTATCATTCAATAAGAAAAACATAAGTTTATTTATTTTTTCTTTTATGTTTACCTTATGAATGTATATTGCTTTACTAATTACTCCATTGAGATGAAATTTCAACCTTGACTAATTGACTTTTTTTTATATGACTAGACTTAGAATGAATCCAAGCTGACTACATACTTTATTGTAAAAGATTACGTCAAAACATAGTTCAAAAGGGATTACAAACAATGCTCATTTTTTTAGTGTGACTGAACTTGGTGTAAATCCAAGCTGCTTATGTACTTTCTTGCGAAAGATCAAATTAAATGTAGTTTAGAACGTTTTTTTTTCTAACTTTTGCCTAAGTTGCCTTGTGAAAGGTTTTTAACTTAGCGAGCTTTATTTTTTTTGTACTTTAACTTTTGCCTAAGCTACTTTATAAAAGGTTTTCAACTTAGCGAGCTTTTTTTTGTGCTCTAACTTTTGCCTAAGTTGCCTTATAAAAGGTTTTCAACTTAGAGAGCTTTTTTTTATGCCATTCATAGTTTTAGCTCATACGGGCCAGGAGCGATGTCGAGCTTTAAGCGTAGTATCTCTTTAAGAATCTTCCATTGATTGGCCCAATGCGTAACCCATCTTTGTCAATAATTTTGTAAGCACCGTTAGTGTAAACCTTTTGAACAACATAAGGATCATCCTAATTTGAAAGGAACTTGTTACCCATATGGCGTGAGATGACTATTAGTCTACACATTGCAAGAACCAAATCTCCAACTTAAAATGATCGAGGCTTCACTTTTTTGTTAAACGCCTTATACATTTTGACTTAGTAACACTCCAATCTCTATTGTGCTTTAAATCTCTTCTCATCTAAAGCTTTTAATTCTTCAAGGCGTAGGCACACATTACCTTCATTGGAATGACCTTCTTAAATCGTAATCCTTAAGGATGGAACTTGGCATTCTAATGGCAATACAACTTCAAAGCCATACATAAGGGAATATGGTGTTTCCCCTATTGTTGTCTAATGCATAGTTCGATAAGCACATAGAGTTTCCCCTAATCTTTCATGCCAATCCTTTTTTGTATGGCTCATGATTTTCTTTAATAAATTACACAAGGTCTTATTGAATGCCTTTATAAGACCATTAACCGATGCATGGTACATAGAAGAGTTATATTGTTTGAACTTATACTCTATATATAACTTATCCATTGTTGTGTTATAGAACTCTTTTTCGTTATCAGTGATGATGTAGCGAGGCACTCCATGGTGAAAAATGATGTAATTTTTTATGAATTCCACTACTGTTTCCTTTTTGACTTCTTTAAGTATGACAACTTCAACCCATTTGGAAAAGTGGTCAGTTATAACTAAGATATAAAGATGTCCTTTTGAACTTTTAGGAAAAGGACCAACTACATCCAATCTTTAAGCATCCAAAGGCCAAGAAATAATAGTTGGATGAAATGACTTAGAAGGTTGGCAAGTTATATTGGCATGGAATTGATAACCTTCACACTTTTTGGCATACTTTATATAATTTTTACCATTATTGGCCAGTAGTTTCCTATCCTTTTAATACAAAAATGTAGTTTAGGCTCGGACTGATGGGCCCCATACACCCTCGAGTACGCTTCTTCTAATGCCTTGGTTGCTTCTTCATCACCTAAGCACCGTAACCATATATTCTCAAAAGAACGATGATAGAGAGCATCTTTATAAACAAAAAAACAAAGTGCTCATCTTTCGATTTATGCGTTATGTCGAGCTTCATTTAGAAATTTTCCATGATTCAAGTAGTTTATGAAAGGTTAGTGCCAATCTTCCTTTTCTATTTCAAAGATAGAAATATGGTTCACTTGCTCATAGTCATTAGTAATCACAGGCACACAATTTGGCACTACCCATCTTCTATAAATGGGAATTCTACTCTTTATATTTGAAAGAGCCAAAGTTGCTGCAAGGTTGGTTAGAGCATCTGCTTGCTTATTTTCTTTCCTTGGCATATGGTCAATGCTTATATCATCAAACTTTTCTAGCTGTCTGGTTGTGTGTTGAAAGTAAGGAACCAGTTCATGCTTTTTTACATCATAAACCAAAAAAAGTTGATTGATCACTAACTTAGAATCCCCAAACACTTCAAGACAACTTATGTCCATAATTGTTGCCATTTCAAGACCTAATATGAGTGCTTGGTATTCAACTATATTGTTAGAGCAACATTCAGTAAGACTGAAGGCATATAGAAGCACATCCCCTTCTAGGGAGACAAAGATAACTCTAACCCCGACACCATCTTAGCAAGCAACCCCATCAAAATGCATCATCTAATGTGATCTTTCAATGAACATAACCTCTTCATCTAGTAGGTCATCAAAAAATTAGCAATCATTTGGAATTGGATGATCAGCTAAAAAATAGCAAGTGCTTAACCTTTTATCGCCTTTTGAGAAACAAAGTTTATGTCAAACTCTTGTAAAAGGAGAGCCCACTTTGCTAGCCTTTTAGAGAGTACTGGTTTAGACATTATGTACTTGATTGGATCATCTCTAGAAATCAATCTGATTTAATGAGCCTATAGATAATGTCTAAGCTTTTTAAGGGCAAACATCAATGCCAAATACATCTTCTTAATTGGAGAATAGTTCAACTCAGCCCGACTTAGAGTTATGTTAAGGTAATAAAGTGCACATTCCTTTCTTTCATCATTTCCTTGTGCTAATAAAACTCTTAAGGAGTGTTCTTGAGCTGCAGTGTATAGAATCAAAGGATAACATGGAACTAGGGCTTGCAAGACTGGAGGGCTTAACAAGTATTTCTTTATATTCTTAAAAGCATTGCGACAAGCTTGATCCCATGTGAAAGGGACATCCTTTTTCATCAACATATGAAATGACTAACATCTACCAACGAGATTGGATATGAATCGTCAAATGTATACCAACTTCCCTTGCAAACTCTTAAGGTTATGCATATTTCTTGGCTCGGGCATCTTCAAGATAACATCAATTTTGGATTGATCTATCTCAGTTCCTTAGTGTCATATGATGAACCCTTGGAATTTTCCCACTGAAACTTCAAAAGGACATTTTAATGGATTCATCTTTAATTGATACTTTCTCAACCGCTAAAAAATAATGCATAAGTCCTTAAGATGTTCTTCTTTCCTTTTGGTTTTGACCACCAAATAATTAACATAGCACTCTACATTTTTGTGCAACATGTCATCAAAGATTTTTTGCATTATCCGTTGGTATGTTGCACCTGTGTTCTTTAAACTAAAGGGCATAACTTTATAGTAGTATATCCTTTTTGGAGTATGAAATGCAGTTAATGCTTGATTTTCCTTTTCCATTGGGATTTGGTTGTACCTAGATTAACCATCCAAAAATGATTGGACTTCATGACTAGTTGTAGCATCAATCATGATCTCTGGAAGTAGTAGTGGAAAATCATCTTTGGGGCAAGCATTGTTTAGATCTCTAAAGTCAATGCAGACTCGAATTTCCCATTCTTCTTTTTTATAGGCATGATATTAGAAATCCAAGTAGGGTGTTGAACTTCCTTAATAAATTTTGCATTATTGAGTTTATTAACATCATTCTCTATTTTTTGTATCAGTTCAAGATGAAAACATCATTGAGCTTGCTTTATCGCCTTAGCTCCTTTTCCTATAGTCAAATGATGAACATCTATTTTAGGGTCAAGCCCTAGAATTTTCTAAATATGTCCATGCAAAGACATCACGATATTCTGAAAGAAGTTTAATGTAATCCTGCATTTCTTTAGGTGTCAAGTTTGTACTCAAGAATGTTGGACGAACATCTTCAGGAGTTCTAAGGTTGACCTCTTTCAAGTCATCAACTACAACCTTATTTCATTCTTTAAAGGTTGGGGGAGAATGTTCAATGACTTATTTAATGAAGACTTTATCATCTTGATCTAGCTCTTCTATAGTGATATGGTTGACTGCTACATTTATCTCTTTATCATCTTTATTAATTGGGTGTGGTTCTTAACTAGTGACAACTATTATTTGTTTTCTACCCTTTAATTCTTGGCCAGTAGACACTATACATTTGGTGCACCTCTTCATTATGGAAGGAAACTTGCTACATATGTCTTTTGAATTAATTGCAGCAATGTGTGCTTTCTTCACCTTGAACTTCTTCCTTTTTAAGATTGTTGCTCTAATCCTTACATGCACAAAGGTCCTAGGTACTTGTACATCCTCAAGTCTTTGACTGCTAATTCTATCAAATACTAAGACATGATTGCTAAGGTTGCCAAGGCAATCAAACACTGAAGTCCTCTCATTGGCTTCAATTTCTTCAAAAGTTATATGTTGTTAAGTCTCTTTATAAATCTTTAGGCATAATGGGTTAGTTGAATTATACCCTAAACCAGATTTAGATGACATAAGTTGATTCTTCTCTTTCCACACCAATCAAGGCTTTTTAGCCCTTTTTTTGCTTGGCTCAAAACTTACCATTATCTTTCTTATTAACTTAGATGTGTTTTCTTGACCATAGTAAGCTTTAGATAGCAGTTTGTAAGCATTTGGGTCAATGCCATTAGTTCTTTTTATTGGTAAACCACCATGTTCCATTACAGGGCTTTGGGATGGCTTTGTGAATCCTTGTAATTGAGGTTTATCAACACTTGAAGATGTAAGACTCGTAATTGGTAAGTTAAAATTCCTTAAACTCTTGATAGTCTTTTCCTCATCTATATTTGAACTTAGTGTCACTCCCCTTTTTAGTGTTTCAGGAGATCTACTAATAAGTTGAGGGTCCTTACTTGTAGAAACCTTATTTTTTATAGTCTCTTCTTGTATAGTGGCTTCCTTAAAGTCACATGATTCCTTTCCATATGCTATGGAATCATCATAAAACTTTGCATCAGCAAAATATAACTCTGTTATGGTAAAGGGTTTAGAGTTAGCATATACCCTTTTCACTTATTTATTTTAGCAATACTTAAAGCATTAGTGAAGTGTAGATGAGATAATACCATACTCATGTATCCGGGACTTTCCAAGTAGCATTTTATAGGTGGTCCTAAAATCAATCACCTAAAATAAAGCATCTAACTTGAATTCGTCCATGAGCATTAACAACCAAATTTTGCCTAGAGTTCTTTGCCCTCTTTAGTTAAACCCCTGAATTGTCAAACGACTCTTCATAAGCTCATCCATGGGTACACCCAAGTCCTTTAAGGTCTTGAGTGGTAAGATGTTCATAGCAGATCCATCATCTATAAGAATCCTATTGATCTTTTGTTCATTGACATAGCCTTGAACAAAAAGTGGGAGATTATAAATCTTTGTCCCAAACAATTAATCCTCATTAGTGAAACATATTTTTTCTATACATAGACTACAAGCAAACTTCTTGGACTTGAATTTTTCTTACTCTACATCCTTATGGTCATTTGAATCTTCATTAAGGTAGTAACAAGTAATGACATCATCATTCTGGTCCATGAATTATTTTGGCAAAAACTCCTTAAGGGTCACATGTGTTTTTGATTTTTATATAATCTCATCCTCTATCATCCTTAAGCCTTTTTCTTTATTACTTTCAGAGCAACTAGCTTTCTAACATGCCTTTTTATGACTTTAGTTATATTAGGAGTGGAGTTTAGTGTGGGCTTGTTCTTTTTCTTCCCCTCTTTCGAGTGATAAGAGTCCATCCTTCATCAGAATAATCTCCCACATCTTGACATTTGATGCCTCCAGTCAAATGTGAGACTTCTTAAATAATAACTTGCATAGATTAAGGCAAAATTTGGTCATCAACAAAGTGCGCTGAAACATCAACAGGCTTGAAACTTCCAAACTTCAAAGTTGTGGAATGGTGAATAATAATCAAAGTTGTATTGGAGGTGGCAATTTCTTCATAAAAAAAAAACTTCTCCCTTTTCATGCAACTGCATAATTTTATCCTTCAAAATAAACTATTTTTTAACAGGATGACTAACCAACCGATGATGCTTATAGTAATTTAAATCATTCACCCGATTAGCTTCTCCAAGGCACTTCATCTTAAGTAGTTGAATGAGATTGGCTTTAAGTAAGTCATCTAGCATTTGAGGAACACTAGCATTAGAAAAAGGGTAATCTATTTCTTACCTCTCTTTCAAGGTATTCTTCTTTGCACCTTGGTCTTGAGTAAGAGTAGTCTTTACCTCTTGCTTCTTCTCAAACTTGCTAGAAATTTTAAAAGGCACAATACTCACTACCATAGCTTATTTGGTTTCTACTTTTGCAGATGGTTTACCCCTTTTGTGAGCATCTTGCCTTTCTTTTCCTTTCTTTGGGTCTTATATAGGCAACTTTTGACCTTTAGCAGTAGTAATGCTCAACTCCATGTCATGTGCTCTAGTGGCTAGCTCTTCAAAGGCTTTAGGCTTGATGCCTTAAAGAATGTAGCACAACCCCTAATGCATGCCTTGAATGCACATGTCTAAAGTGGAGGTTTGAAATAGGCAATCCTTGCAATAGATACTCAGATTCCTCCATCTATGAATGTAGTTAATGATAGGTTCTTTAGCCCACTGGCATGAATTTGTAAGCTTTATCATGCTAACAATTTGATGGGTGTTGTAGAAGTGATCAAGGAAATCACATTCTAATTGTTCCCATCCATCAATAGTGCCTGGCTCTAAGTATGCATACTAGTCAAAAGGATTGAAAAAATTTCTTAACCATTAAATCACCATAGGTACCAGCATTGTTGCAAGTTTTTATGAAGTGAGCCATATGTTGCTTTGGATTGCCTCTACCATCAAACAGCTGAAACTTTGGAGGTTGATAATTGGCACGCATTTTCATTATATCAATCCTCTGAGAATATGGCTTAGAATACATGTATGAAGGTTGATTAATACTTTCTACTTAACCTTTGATAGTTTCCTTGACAAGGTCATTCAATTGATCCACAGTTATAGATCCATTGGTAAGCACTTAGGTAGGCTTTGATGCTACACCAGAAGTGGAACCAATAATAGTATTAGAAACTTGCATGACTTCTTTATTTATTTTTTTATTATGAATCATTAGTGACCACAACTCCCTTTTCAGTTAAGCCAAAAACTTTCTTCATTAAAGAGGCAATTTGGTAATCTTTTTCTTTGATTGAGTCAGTGAAGGCTTCTAAGATCTTGCTCATCTTGGTGACTTGCTCCTCTAAAGAGGTAGTGTTTGTCATCATAACACTTATGACATCAAGAGAGTCATATGGAGAGGTTAACTCATTTTCACCAAGAGTAACATCTTTATTCATGGATGAATCAAGACTCTGTTTCATTTTTTATGGACATTAAGTAGTCACCACTTCTTTAATTGGTGGTGAAGAGACGAACACACTTTGAAGTAGAGGAAGAGTGCACACATAAATGTCCTCGATCAACCTCTATTTGATAATGGCTCTTGGGCTAGCATTAGTACTACCTCACACAGTGAAGTGGGAAGGTGCCTTAGATTGATGACCATCGTTGTTGTTATTTGAAGCCATGTATCTTGATTATTAAATTTTATGAAACTTCGAAGGAAAGAGATGAAAGGTAGAGAATTCCCATTGGGCATGCCATAAATTTGTTAACATAAATTCCTTGTCCTGAAATTAAGAAGTAAGAAAAATAGTAACAAATATCAATTTTGAATTTTATTAGAATAAAGAATTAGGGTATAATCTCTAATATAAATCTCTAAAAGTGTAGAGATTGGAGCCTTTGATGCTTTCCTTCATCAATAATGGATCAAGGGCGTGAAAAGCTTGTTTTTGAATCCGTAGGAGATTTCTCCTTTGATTTTAGTGAAGAAGATGGGTTGAATCTACAAAGAGTAATGAACACTGTTTAAAGACTTGTGCTTGGAGATTTGAAGACTTGAACACCTTTTAATTTGTAGATAAAGAAGCCTTGATGATTTGATTGGAGTTATCTTAATGCTTGGAGATTTCCAGAGCTTTACTTGATTCTTTGATTGTAGAATTCTAACAACTTGAGACTTGATCTTCTATCTTCATGTCCCCTTCAAATGAACCACATGCACTCCTATTTATAGAGAATTTGAGGAGGTGCATTTATGGTATTGTAGGCAGCGGGGTTTAACGTGCACCCAAGTGTTTGGCAACTATAGGTAGTGGGGTTTAGTATGCGTCCAAGTGTTTGAAGACCATGGCACTGTGTGGGCTCAAGGCCACTAAAAAATACAACATAGGTCTTGGGCCTATTCAGAGATGGAGTTGCCACCCAAATAAAAGCCAGGACACACTATACAATAACTGGATCCCAAGGAGGTTCCTAAAACCCGTCATCAGATATCGGGTTTGGAAACTGGGTGTAAGCGTTTGAATGCTCACCCAACCTTGCGGTTGGCCTCCATTTGTGTTTTGTGTTTTATTACCATTTAATTATTTAATTATTTCCTTATTTACCACATATAATAAAATTTCCTTCGGATAATTGCCAAATTTTATAATCAAGTTTGAGTTTGAACATTAGTCTAGTTTCATGCTTTTATGTCCCAACGTTCAACAAAATAAAATAAATAATAATTACAACCATACATTCAGAATCAAAAGGGGGGAAGGGATTAAGGATTACAATGATTTTTAGCTAAGTAAATGAAATAATATACAAAAAATAAACCAAACATATACTGGAAATAAACCAATAAAATAACGTAAAAGCGGTAATGTACAAAGGATAACTAGTAAAAGTGATTACTCGATGACAAAAATCATCAAGTAATTCCTATAAATAACACATAGTTAGTCCTTCTCTTCAAGAAAAAAAATGAAATCACATATAATGATACTTACAAAAGGCTCTATAAAAAGGGGTTTTCACATTATTAACTGAAGAAAGTATCAAACAATCAAGATTAAATGTCATCATGCAATGATACAGACATGTATTCAAAGTCAAATAATACATATCAAAGTGGATGCATGATGAACAAAAAAAAATAGAAAACAGACTAAACCTGTCAATGAGGCGGTTGCCCCATTGATGAGGCGATCGCCTCATTGATGAGGCAGCGCCTCATCAACAGGGATCCTTATAGCTCTGAGGCAAAAAAGGTATATAACACACACATAAAAGGAAGACTTCCTAGAGGCCTGTCAATGGGGCGACCGCCTCGCTGATGAGGCGATCGCCTCATTGACAAGAGGCGGTGCCTCTGTGAAGAGGCACCACCTAATTAGAAGGCTAAAACTGACTCTCACACGCTTAAACCTCTACTCTAAGTAATAAGACATGCATATACACACTCTATAATCATCAAACTACAACTACATGCAAAGGTGTTCAAATATCACATCAATAAAGTGGGGTATTGAGCAAGATAAACTAGAAATACCTAAAATATACTAATAACTTAATTACAAATAAGCAAGAACACACAAAATGATGAACATGTCAAGTTTAGGTGCAGGTTTTATAGCAAAATGAGAGGCCCTCAGAGATGTTTTGATTGAGATCCTTGTTAGGATGTGATGTCCACCTTTGACACAAGTTTCTTCCTTCTTCTCTTATGGAGATGTGAACTCTCTTTGCTTCAATCTCTCCTCCTTCCTTTCAGGACGTTTTTTTCTTTTTCCTCTTTTTTCTTTCCTCTTTTCTTTTCCAAGCCTCCCTTTTTTCTCCCCTTCAACCTCTTCTTTTTTTTTCTCTTTTATTCTTTAGCTTTCCCATGCCCTTAAGCCCTTTAGCCCATCATGAGCCTTCATAGCCTTTTTTCCTTCCTTAAAAATCTTTTTCTCATGCAAGAAGCATGTCTAGAGAGTGCGGCCTGCACCACTTGGCTATTATGATTGCAGCTGCATTAAATGTGACTGCAAGTGGGCTGCCATAGAGGCAGCGCCTCATCAATGAGGCAATCACCTCTGTGCTGAGGTGATCACCTCATTAGTAGCTGCCAAAGAGGCGATCACCTCATTGCACTGAGGCGATGCCCCTTTGGCCTGGGCCTGCATTGGGCCAAGTGGACTTGGGCCGACTCTAGACAATTGGGCTAAGTTTTGGCTTTTTTAGGCTTTGGGTTTTCAAGTCCACTTTCCATTAAAGATTTAGGTTTCATTCTCATGTCCAAGTTTCACGTTCTCATCACCGGGCTTGATAATGGGCCGGTCAAACTGAGCGCCCCTAATTCGTCCCCTAACACGGGCCGACCAAATCGGGTGTCTATAGTTTGCCCCTTGATTTTTTAAAAAATCAAATGCATGCAATGATCATTTTTAAAAAAATCATATGCACAACAACAAACAAACAATAAAATGAGCAACATACCTGACTCTCGGGTCTCACCTGAGAGATGAATCCTTCAATTCTGAAATGTGACCGTGATCCTGGGGTTTTCTTGGCCCGATCAGCCACTCATTAATATTTGATAAAGAAATTTGGAAACTATTGACCTTGGGTTTTCCTGGCCCGATCCTTATAATATTGAAACTTGATTTTTGAGTTTTCCTGGCCCGATCCTCATAATACTAAAACTTAATTCGTAGTTTTTTTTGGCTTGATCCTCACAACACTGAAATTTGATTCTTGGGTTTTCCTGGCCCAATCATCATTGGGGATGTGGTTCTTAGATTTTCCTGGTCCGATGATCACTTTTCCAGGGACACAGACTTCCAGGTTTTCCTGGCCCAGTTGTCCTTCACTTTCAACTTCAAGGATACTACCCGAACAGTCATCTCGTTCTTTGAGCTTCGGGGATTCAAACCCAAATGGGCCTTTCTTTGAGCTTCGGGGATTCAAACCTGAACAACCCTCTCCTTTGAGCTTTGGGGATTCAAACCCAAATAGCCTTTCTTTTTGAGCTTGGGGGATTCAAACCCGAACAACCCTCTCCTTTTCAAGCTTCGGGGATTTAAACCCAAACAGCCCTCTGCTTTAAGCTTTAGGGATTCAAACCCGAATAACCCTCTCCTTTCGGTGTGGGTCTTCCTGGCCCATTTTCCCGAAACTTTATCTCAAAAATTCATACTCTGAATTCTGCCTCCCTTTTATGCGACACTAATTTCCATCCATCATTTTTCAATCATTCAACACACTTTTTTTTAAGGAAACCCCATACCCTTGCTTGCTATAAAAATAACTTTTCCCTTATCTTTTTTCTCTTTTACTTTTTATCACTTCTCTTTTCCTTTTTCCTCCTCTTACACTTTACGTACTGCCTGCATCTTTCCTCCCTTTTTAGTCAACGGAGAATGAGAGAACACTGCCTGTGTCAGAGTGGGATTATATTCTGCCTCTTATTAGCACCTTTAAGAGTCTGGGATTGACCTGTAGGGACTTAATTCCTCTTCTGGCAGATCTAGGGTCTCACATTTGCTCTTTTACATCAGGAGAGGTTAGTACCCTAAAATTTCCTATAAAATTATATTGGCTTAGTGATTAATCTTGCATAATTATCATTTTAGGTCCTTATTTAATCAAACAAATATGAAATTTGTGTTTTAAGTCATTAAAAAAAATTAAAGATCATCCCCATCTGCGCCTTACAAAGGCGATTGCCTCATCGATGAGACGATAGGCTTCTGTGAAGAGGCGATTGCCTGTTGCCCCTGTACAGAGCTGATTGCCCCTTCAATATGGCGATCACCACTATGATGAGGCGATCGCCTCTATGGTGAGGCGATCACTTCATCAACATAGCAAATTGCATTATTTACATGTACATTCATTCTGAATTTCTCCCTAAAATCGCAACATGCATAAATTTTACTTCCCTATCTCTTTATTTACAGTATAATGCTCAAACATTCAAGGGGGCCAGGAATTTCCATGGATCTCGGGTCTTCTATAGCGACTTGACCGATGAGCAACGTGATCGAATTCAGGAGATGGGTTCGAGGACTTTGTACTCTCACTTCCATCTGAGCAGGGGCACACAGACTACTAGCCACTGCATGCCTTGATGGAGAGGTGGTTTGGTACGACCCACACTTTCCACCTCCCATTCAGTGAGCTTACTCTAGACCCAGTATCATTTGCTGCCATCATGGGGATTGCCTGCGCCGGGGATCCTGTTCCCTTTGATGCGAGCCTACACCAGCTGTCTTCGTATAAGACTACATATATCAAGCAACTTTTGGGGATGACTCCTGACATAAAGGGGACTTATACCCTTAAGTTCAACTCAATCAGGAGTTTCTACACCTGGGATTGGGCCACGACGATGATCTCTCCCCATGAGATTTACTAGGTGGTGAGGGCCTTTTTGCTTTACCTACTCGATACCACATTCTTCGCTAACACTGCTAGCTCCATCGACCTGATGTTCCTACCGGCCTTTCAGGATCTTGACCAGATTCCCACATTCGATTTGGGTAGCTGCGCTCTGGCATACTTGTACCAGAATATGGACAAGGTGGTTCGAGGGGCTAGGAGATTCTACGGCTTTTGGCATTTTGTTTTGGTGCGTCATGATCCCTTTTTTCTTTATCTTGTTCTAACCCACCATTACTTATGTCAGTTTTCTTAACTCCTCCTATTTTGTTTTTCCAGGTCTAGGCTCTGGAGCTAGAGCTGCTTGTGGGCATTACACGAGTGGGAGATCACTTCCCGGCCCTCGGCAGGTGGGGCGCTAGCCGCGTTATGAAGAGGCACCTTGCGTGAGTTCACATCCATAGATAGCACCTAAACTCTCTGACACAGGATGCAGTACCTACAAAGCACAAACCTTCTTATTAGTAAATTATTCATATTCAATTTACTTACATATTGACATCTCCCTTTTTTGCAGATCCTGAACGACTTGTGGGGGCTTGAGGACACTTGGACCTTGAGATGACTTATTCTAGGCCCTCAACTTAGAAGAGGGTACTCCTCTGTGGGCTTGGATATCGAGCTTGGTATTTGGGAGAGTGGGTCCTGAACTAGAGGGCAGGTGTTATAGCTAGGCAGGTCCCCAGGTCTCCTCCTGACAGTATGCTCCGGGCTCATGAGCTGGAGGGTGATGACCTCGCTTAGGCTGTTGTGGGCTCACCAGCTGTGGATCACACAGTTTGTGTGAAGAACCAGTATACAGAGTTCATCTACAACCACCTTCTATTGATGGTCCCTTTCTAGGCCACTTCTACCTCTCAAGTATATCCCTGTCGGCTTCCCTTTCCTTGCAAATTAACTGTATTCTTAACATGCATCTCTTGTTTTTGTCTTTAGGCTACACCTGCTAGGCTCGTGGCCCCGGTTAGGTCCCAAGTGTGAGAGAGAGAGCCCTTGAGGCGTCGACTAGATCTGGGTAGGGAGGAGACTCTTGCAGTAGGTGAGGAAGCTAGGCTGACTACTGCCCCTAGTTCTGAGTTTATCCCAGGCAGCTTCATTCACATCGTCAACCCTCTAGCTCGATGTTGAGTTCCTCCTGGAGAGTTATTGCGTCATTTATTAACTTTGGACGAGGACTTGACCCCCTGCATACACCCCTGGTGGTGCTACTCATGTAAGTTCTTTTCCTGACTTACTTTTATTATGGTTCTCAAACCAAACGTTAGCTCTGACATTTATTTCAATAATGCAGATTTCACTGGAGCAGGGCCTATACATGTATCGCATGATAGAGGCCTAGAGAGACTGCATGCTGGAGGTCACCCAGTAGTGGAGAGTAAGAACCTTTTTATTTTCTATATGCATGCATACTTGCATGGTTTACTAACCTGCGATTTGTCTGAATAGGATCAAGATGAGGCTTGCAGGGCAAGGATCGCCACTCTTGAGCATTAGATTGATGTGTTCCAGACTGATGAGGATGATGATAGGAGTGGCAGCGGTGCTGGAGGAGAGGTTGACCCCAAGGGTACTGGATCGGATGCTTGATGTTTCGGGGTTAAAACTTGTGTAGTCTTTGAATAGCAAACACAAAATTTCAGTTTTTTGATTTTATGGATAGAATGTTTGCATAATTCATCATTTTCCTTGATTAAATCCATTTGTTTTGCTTTTCTCATTTCTTTATATGTGAGTTGATGTCAATGTTTGCATATGTAACTGTCCCACTATATTTTGATGGCACTTGCTTAGACTGTGTGATTCGAAGAAGCGCAATCAGCCCATACTACTGATGAGGTGATCACCTCATTGATCTCTGGTGAAGAGGCAATCACCTCTTACTGCTGATACGGTGCCTCATTGATGAGGCGATCGGCTCATCGATGAGGCGATCACCTCAGCAGGAGGAGTACCTACCCCTATAAAAACCCACATTCTTGTGTTTGACTTAATTCTTGATTTCCCTCTACCCCTAACCTTATGTTTCTCTCTCTAGGCACCTTTGAAAAGCCACAAACATGACAGAACAAAGTTTGAGGCCCTTATAATCGATTTTGAAGGGTTTAGACAATAAATCTTGGGCCAAGTTAGAGCCATTTCACCTTTCGGTCTTCAAATCACTCCATACTAAGAGAATCAATTTCCCTTTTCTCCATGCCATGGTTCAATTTTGGATCCCCATTAACACGTTTTTCAGTTCAACACAATAGAAATATGTCCCCTGCTGGAGGAATTCAAGGCAATTCTTGGCCATCATACGGACTCTGCCTGCTGGCTTGTGATTCCTGTGCTTGAAAACCTGGATTCTCACTCCATTCAGCAACAAATGGCGTGCATGTTCAACCTTCCACCCTGGTCTTCTTTTCACTATATCTCTGACTTGGAAATCAAACTAGAGTCCTTCCTCAAGGTCACCATGAATGTGGAAAAAGAAGAAACTTACTGGCCCCGCATGTTAGCCCTCTATTTGTATGCTCAATTTCTATTGGTCTCTCCCTCAGGGCACTGTGATATGCAGATCCTTTCCATCCTCGATCAAGTGGAGTCAGGGTTCAATCCTTTCCCTTTCATCTTAGCAGAAACTATCATCGGATTGGATGACTTCAAGAAGATGTGACGATTCTTAAGAAGTCCATTCCTGTTGGAGGTAAGTTTCCCATTGTCCCTTCCTTCACTTCTAATTGTCATACTGTTTGTATCTAATCATTTGCAATCCTATAGATTTGGTTTTATAAAAAGTTCGGCCTGATCGAACCTCCTCAAGACATCAGGCGTTACCAGGCCAAGCATTATTGAACAAGAAAACTACATCCCATCCCTGCACATTCATGGTTGGCTATCAACATTCCTTGATACATTGATCTGCTGGATGTGCCCCTGGTGGGGGTTACAGCATGTGACCATTTAGTCTTATACATATTGCATCCCGGCTATCGGTCTCCATTTTGCCACTTTTTACAATCCACCCCGCCTTTACCGCCAATATGGTCATAAACAACTGATTATAGAGCCTGTTCATGAGTTCAAGCTAGGGCCGCTTTCTTAAAATTTTCTGGACCACCTAGTGGCAACTTGGCCTCGAAGAGTCATTGAAAGAAATTTAAGCTACAATAGTGATCAGACTACCGATGATCATTACAAAGCATGGGTTTGTTTATAATAGATAGAAATAGACAAATTTATCAAATACAAAAGGACAAGAGAGTTACAAATGTTAAGTTCACAGGGTAGGCAATAAAAGAAGAGAAAACAAAATTAGCTCATGAAATGAAGTCATCATTTCCCCTTTTTTTAGAAGTAATTTCTCTTTTGTACTAGTTAAACGGCTTGTAATGGACATATTATACAATGTTTAACAATAATTAAAGTAATCTATTTCATTTCATTTAAGCACAAAATAAATATACACTTTACTTCTGGTACATCTCATGTTATTAGTTGGCTTGCCGTTGCAAGTTTTTTGACTAATCATTTTGCGCCTCTCTCTCTCCTTTTACATGTCCTTAACTTTTTCCTGGACCACCTCTTTTGAGGTTTTCAGTCCAGTAAGAATTTTCCTTTTCTTTTTTCCTTTTTAGTCTCTAACTTTTTCCTAGACATCCACTTTTTGAGGTTTTCTCCCTAGCGAGACTTTTTACAGAAAGTATTTATTGAGTTTGTCCACATTAATGGGTTCTTTGAACTCATTTTCTTTAATGTCAGACAAAATGGCATCGCCTTTCAAAAATAACTTCTTTACCAGATACGGTCCCTCCTAGTTAGGCTTAAACTTTCCTCGAGGTTAGTCATGATTGATCTTGTAAGTTTTAGCACCAAATCCCCTTCTTATATTTTTCCTTGCTTGATTTTCTTATTATAGGCACAGACTATTCTTTTCTGATACAGTTGAGAATGATACATGGCCTTTATCCTCTTTTCATCTAGAAATTTCAACGGAACCAACTGACTTTCAACCCACTGATACTTAGGGAGTTTATATTCTAGAAGGACTCTCAATGACCTTATCTCAACCTCTACCGATAAAACAACCTCACACCCATAGATCAAAGAGTACAGAGTGGCTCCTGTCAAAGTTCTAGCAGTAGTTCTGTACCCCCACAATGCAAATTATAAGTAATTGGCCCAATCTTGGTAATTTTCCAGCGTCTTGGCCAAGATCTTTTTTACATTCTTATTCGCTGCTTCCACTGCCCCATTTGCCTGTGGCCTATACGAAGATTATCTGTGGTGCTCAATTTTATAGTCTTTCAATAATGTGGCCATTTCTGCCCAAAATTAAATGCCATTATTTGTAACTATATGGTGTGACAATTTGTACCTACAGATTATATTCTTTTTGATGAACTTCGACATTTTCTTCGACCCCACGGTAGCATAGGATTCAGTCTCAACCCATTTAGAGAAGTAATCGATAGCCACAATGATATACCGATGGCCATTAGTTGCTTTTGGCCTCACCTCCCCTATGATGTCAATCCCCCATATGGCAAACGACCAAGGAGAAGTCATTCCTTGAAGTTCCATAGACGGTAGGTGGTTAACATCACCATATGTTTGGCAATTGTGACATTTCTTCACAAATCCAACACAATCTGCTTCCATGGTGATCCAAAAGTACCCTTGGAAGGCTATTTTCTTTGCTAAGATAGTCCCATTCATGTGTGGCCCACACACCTTCATGAATTGCATCTACAAGCTTCCGACCTTCATCCTTATCAACACACCTGAGGTGTACCCCAGTTGGTATCCTCTTGTATAACATCCCATTGTGGCTAATGAACTATCGAACAACATTTGCAAGGATATCCTTTTTTTCTTATCAACGTCATCCAAAAATTGCCCAGTTTCTAAATACCTTTATAAATTAAAGACCCAAGGTTTCTTTGTAGCGTCAACTGGCGTTACTCTCACCTCTTCGTGACAGGGGGCTCGAGACTTTGTGAGAATTAAGGGCCTGTCCTCTGGTTTTTTCCTACTTTCCCACATAGAGGCTAGTGTGGCTAAGGCATCAGCTACCTGGTTTCCTTCCCTTGGTAAATGGACAAATTTACACTGAGTGAAGGAGCACAGGATGGTGGTCATGTATTCCAAGTACAGCCGTAATCTGTTTTCTTTTATCTCCCATTCTTTGGTGGCTTATTTTATAACTAGCATGGAATCCCCATAGACAGTAACATTTTCTGCCCCTGTGCTATGCAATGCTTCTAAACCAAAGATGCAGGCTTCGTATTCTGCTTGGTTATTGGTTGCTTCAAACTCAAGTCTTTTTGCCATCGAGATCATTTCTCCTTCTGGCATAACCAAAATTATGCCTATTCTGGCCCCTTTGTTGTTGACATCTCTGTCAAAGTACATCTCCCAGCCTTGTATCTCTATTGCCCCTAGATGCTCATCGGGAAACTCCAACTTCCATTCTTGATCATCATCCACCGGGCTTTGTGCTAAGAAGTTTGCTACTGCTCTTCCTTTCACTATCTTTTTGGCCATATACTCTATGTCAAATTCTGTGAGCAAAATGAGCCACCAAGCCAATTTTCTTGTAAGAGACGGGGTCTGTTGGAGGTACCTGAGGGGATTATGTTTAGAAACCACCTGCACTTTGTAAGATTGAAAGTAGTGTTAGAGCTTTTTCATTACCCAAATCATTGCTAAGCATGTTTTCTCCACTAAACTATAAGTAGCTTCGTAGGGCAGAAGCTTTTTACTCAGGTAATATACAATATGTTCTATCTTCTTTTCACCTTTTTATGCTAACATTGCCCCTATTGCATCCTTCTTAATTGCCAGATACAGGATCAAGGCAGATGTAAAACAAGGGGATTCATCAAATAATCCTTGATAGTTTCAAAAGCTTGTTGACATCTTTCATCCTACACAACATGTTGTTCTTTCTTTAGAAGCTTAAAGATGGGATTACAGATGGCCATTAACTTGGCTATAAATCTGCTGATATACTGTAAATGCCCCAGAAACCCTCAGACTTCTTTTTCATTCTTTGGTGCCAACATATCCTTAATTGCTTTGATCTTATCTAGATCGACCTCTATTCCTTTCTGGCTGACAATGTGTCCTAACAATTTCCTAGATGTAACCCTAAAAACACACTTCTTTGGGTTCAGTCTGAGATTATACTTTTATGCTCTAGCCAGAAACTTGTCTAGTGCTTCAAAATGCCCTTCCCTGGTTGCAGATTTCACCATTATATCATCCACATACACTTTTACCTCTTTATGGATCATGTTGTGTTGCAAGGCAGTCGCTATCCTCTGATAAGTAGCCCCTGCATTCTTCAACCCAAAGGGCATCACTCGATAACAGTACACTCCCCATTCGGTGATGAATGATGTCTTCAATTTATCTATTACTGCCATTATGATCTAATTGTATCCTGAAAATCCATCCATAAAAGAGTACATTGCATTAGAAGCTGCAATATCAATTAATGTATCAATATACAGTAGCGGGAAGTCATCCTTGGGGCAGGCTTTATTTAAATCTTGGTAGTCCACACACACTTTGACCCTTCCATCCTTCTTAGGAACTGGAACTATATTTGCTAACCACTGAGTGTCCTCTACAACTTCTAGGAACTTTTCCTTCAGCTGCTTTTCGACCTCTTCCTTAACCAAGAGAGCCCATTCTGGCCTTAACTTCCTTTGCTTCTGCTTTATTGGCACTATATGAGGGTATGTGGGGATCCTGTGTTCTGAGATTTCCTTGTCGATTCTGGGCAAGTCTTTATAACCCCAAGCAAATACTTTATGTCTCTTTTTTAAGATTTCTTCCATTCATAAATAGAATAACCATTAGGAAACACATCACACAAATAAGAAAATTCAGATTTCATTGCATTCACTTTTGAAAAGAAAAGATCGTCAGTCTCAAACAGAGAAGCAAGAGAAACATCAAAGCCATTATAAAAGGTATCTATAATAGAATTGAGGATGTAGGTCTCAAAATCGAATTCTTTGCTGTGATCATTAACACCTTTTTTCTCCGAAGTAGCTTCATCCTCTTTAAACTCCTCTTCAGCCAGTACTAGCTCCTCAGTAGGGGCCTTTTTGACAGTAAATCCCCTGATTTTGTTCACAAATTTAGAAAAAATCTCAAACCCTAGGATAACTTCCCCAGCCACTAGGAGAGGTTCTGGAGTCCCGCTGTATGGGTGCCTAGTGCCTTCATTTACAAAGATTTTCCATATAGTCTTCTTTCTAACTATAGTTTCCTTCTTCTTTTCTTCAGACCGGTCTGACATACTCATCTCTTTCCTAGCTTTGTCAACCTCTTTGAATCCTGACCCATGCTTCAGAATAGGTACTTTATTTCCCATAAACTCTGAAGGTTTGCTATGATTTTTCCTTAATCCTATGCTGGGCAAAAATTTCATATTGTGCATCATTCTTAGAACCTTTTCATCCATCTTATCCTCATAGATCACACAAATTTTAAAACTAGGACTAAAGGAAATCTTCGTAGGGATCAACTTTAGTGCGGCTATGGCAACTTCAGTTTCGGCTGAGATGGTGACAACCCTCCCTTTATGTGGAAACTTAATCTTTTGATGAACAATGGATGGAACGCCACCCAGAGGGTGAAACCATGGCCTTCCTAATAAAATGGCAAATGTTTCTAGGATATCAATCACATGCAGGTCAACCCAGACTTCTATAGGTCCTGTTTTAACCAATGCCCTGAAAGTTCCTTCCACAGATCTCTTAGAGTCATCATAAGCCTTGATAACTACCTCAGAAGGCTTTAGGTCGGCTACCGTCAACCTTAGCTTTGGCAGAATCTTCAATGGACACACATTGATGGTAGAACTATTATCAACCATCACACAGCAACTCATCTTCCTTTTTACCTTAGCTTTGATAAACAAAGCTTTGTGGTGATCCCTCCCGTCTAGAGGCAAATCATTGTTGGAAAATGTTATCATTCCTTGAGGAGTTTCCATTAGTGATTGGACCATCTGTTTTAGAGTGGAATTAGTGGAAATCTTTCTCTGATCTAGTGCTAGGACCAGGGCTTCCTTGTGATACCTGGAATGCATGAGTAACTCCCAAACACTGGCAATGGTCTCTTTGCTTCGTTCTATCTCCTTTCCCTTTGTTATACATTCTGCCTTTTCAGGCTCAAACCTAATAACCCCAGGTTCCCCTTTCTTTTCTTTGACTTTCCTCACAGGCTGACTTGGCTCACTCCCCTCGTTGCCCCATAGGTCATCTCGTTCTCTGCTTTCATCATCAAAACTCCATATGTCTAAGACTCGTACCTGTAACTCCATGGGTTATTTGCTTGGTTTTAGGTTTTCAGGTTTGGTTTATTGGGAACTGTGAGAGACATCAATAAAGGATTTTAGGACTTGCTCTTATGTTGGGCAAGAGTTGACCATTAGAATGAGTGGGTTAGGAGGTGGTACATTTTAGTAATTGTGTAATGGCTTGGTTTGGGTGTTTGGTTTTTTGTTTTTTAGGTCAGTAATTTTGCTTGAGTCTATTAGATCTTGGATTTCATGCTTTAACCTGGCATAGCTGTCTATATCATGCCCGATGGTCTGATGAAATTTATAGAAAAGCTTTGGGTTGGCTCCAGGCAAGGGTTGTGAAGGTAAAGGTCATAGTAGGTTCTTCTCAATGAGCTTATCGAGGACTTTAGACATAGGACGTCCCATATTTGCAAATATCTGAGGCTGTCTAATTGCACTAACTTTTACATTACTACTTAGTGGTCAAAAAGCATGAATCTGAATGATACTGCTTGAGCTGGCCCTTTTTTTGCCCCCATATCCTCTCCTAAAGCATTTCTTCTCTTGAGCTAAATCTGACTCTTTCTAGACCCCAAATTTGTATAATTCTTCAAAATTCATGATCCCCAAATCCCTCAATTTCCTAGACAATACGAGAACACACCCCTCTATTGCCAGGACCAACTGGTCAAACTTAGCAGGCATGTGCCTCATCAAGGACAGTTTTCCCCTCCAACGAGTCAAGTAATCAGCAAAAGGCTTGTTAAAGTTCTATTTGGTATTCTGCGGATCTTTTAAGGACACCTCTAGTTGAATATTAAGACCATATTACTTGACAAAAGTAGCACACAATTCTTTCCAATCTGATTGAACATGCGGTTCCAAGGTGTAATACCATCGAATCGGCTCCCCTTCCAATGAAATAGGGAACTGCTTGATAATTTGGCTCTTAGTTACCTTAGTAGCCTTAATGTATATTACATATTGCTTCAAATGCAAATGGGGATCCTTAGCACCAGTATACTTCTTTATGTCTGGGAATTTAAACTTATGAGGTAGCAGTTCATCACCCTTTTCCAGATTCAGATCATAATCTAAAAGAGCGACCATACCCTTCTCCTTCATCATCACCTGTATCTGCTTCATCACTCTGGTCATATTCTTAGCCCACTCAGTCTGACCCACGTCCTTGTCCAGGATGACATTTCTTTGATTCACTGGATTGACCAATATTGTCACATTATCTTCTTCCCTTCCTCTAATTGGTATTTCCTCATCGAGATCCATTGGATCGATTGGCGGTGCATTGGGTGGCTGTGCTGGTTGGCTCTCTCTGATAAGCTTAGTAATCTCCCCCATCATTTTTCTCATCATAGCCCAGGTTTTTGTCATTACTTCCTCTTTCAACCATGCCCCAAATGCTTCTGGATCGAATCCTCCTGCCATCCCTATTTCTGAATTTCTAACCAAATGACCTGAGCTAGCTCAGACCCACCCTGCTGAAGGATCTATAGTGCTGTAAAATGGTAGGTTAGAATGATGCATGACGTGTATGCATGATATGCAAGTCCGTTTTATTTAGAAATTTGAGAAACAAAATGTCACACACAAAAGATATACAAGATCAAAGCATGGAACTTAAACGTGCAAACTTCCACCCTTATTCCTCCCACACGCTTCAATGGCGAGTATCTTGTCCTAGGATTTTTGGCCTAGGTTTTAATTATCAACGGGGGATAATAAAATTGATGTATGCAAGAAAACTCTCAAAATGATTCAGACAAGTAATGGTTCCTTTAAATAAAGCCGAAGTCCACTTTCTATGAGCCAAGATCCTTAGCACTATAAACTCGCTTGTCAAGGCCCACTTGAAATGGGTTATGAGTAGGTATGAGAGGCCTTTATTGACTAGCTTGTTTATAATGGGCTTTGGTTTAGACATAAGGGCCCATTTTACTTTGGACTACTTATTGATGGGCTCAAGATTTATTTTAAGGGTCCATTATATGGCATAGTACACATGCATGTGGGAAAATTCCTAAGGATAGTTACTAGGTCATTACATGGGCTTAAGTCTTAGGTAAAAAGGCTTCGACTCCCACAATGATATACATCCATAGACGTCTCCCTACTCAAGGGTCAAACAACATAAATTAGTACGTGTCGTGAGTGACAATAATCAAGTATTCCACCACCAGGTTTAAGTGAAATGTAGGTAGCAAAGTACTAACTATTGTCAGGTTAATTTGGGACTGAAGTGCTCATTGTGTGCAAAACGTGTAGTGAATACATAAATGTAGGAATAAATAAGAAAATAATTAAAGATGATAAAATGCAAAACACTAGAATCATTTCCTTTATCCCCAGTGGAGTCACCACTGTAGGCGGCTGGGTTTAGCGCTCGTCCAAGTGTTTGGCGACCACGGTATTGTGTGGGCTCGAGGCCCATTAGGAAATATGACATAGGTCTTAGGCCTATTCAAAGATGGACGCCACCTGGATAAAAGCCAGACACACTGTACAACAACTGGATCCCACGAAGGTTCCCAGAAGCTGTCATCAGAGATCGGGTTCAGAAACTAGGTATGAGCATTTGAATGCTCACCTAAACTTGCGGTTGGCCTCCATTTGTTTTTGTGTTTTATTACCATTTAATTATTTAATTATTTCCTCATTTACCACACATAATAAAATTTCCTTTGGGTAATTGCCAAATTTTATAATCAAGTCCGAGTTTGCACATTAGTCCAGTTTCATGCTTTTAAGTCCCAACATTCAACAAAAATAAAATAAATAATCATTCCAACCATACATTCAAAACTGAAAAGGGGGGAAGGGATTAAGGATTACAATGCTTTTTAGCTAAGTAAATGAAATAATATATAGAAAATAAACCAATAAAATAAAATCCATTTTTTTAAACTGAAGAAAGTATCAAATAATCAAGATTAAACATCATAATTCAATGATACAAACATGTATTCAAGGTCAAATAATACATATCAAAGTGGATGCATGACAAACACAAAAAAAGAACAAAAAACATCCTAAACCTATCAATGAGGTAGTCGCCCCATTGATGAGGCGATCGCCTCATTAATGAGGCAGCGCCTTATCAACAGGGATCCCTATAGCTCCAAGGTAAAAAAGATATATAACACACACACAAAAGGAAGACTTCCTAAAGGCCTGTCAATGGGGAGATCACCTCACTGATGAGGTGATCACCTTATTGACAAGAGGTGCCGCCTGATCAGAAGGCTGAAACTAACTCTCACACGCTTAAACTTCTACTCTAAGTAACAAGACATGCATATACACACTCTATAATCATCAAACTACAACTACATGCAAAGGTGTTCAAATATCACATCAATAAAGTGGGGGTATTGAGCAAGATAAACTAGAAATACCTAAAATATACTAATAACTTAATTACACATAAGCAAGAACATAAAAAATGATGAACATGTCAAGTTTAGGTGCAGGTTTTATACCAAAATGAGAGGCTCTCAGAGATGTTTTGATTGAGATCCTTGCTAGGATGTGATATCCACCTTTGACACAAGTTTCTTCCTTCTTCACTTATAGAGATGTGAACTCTCTTTGCTTTAATCTCTCCTCCTTCCTTTCAGGACCTTTTTTTCTTTTTCCTCTTTTTTCTTTCCTCTTTTCTTTTCCAGGCCTCCCTTTTTTCTCCCCCTCAACATCTTCTTTTTTTCTCTCTCTTTTTTTCTCTTTTATTCGTTAGCTTTCCCATGCCCCTAAGCCCTCTAGCCCATCATGAGCCTTCATAGCCTTTTTTCCTTCCCCAAAAATCTTTTTCTCACACAAGAAGCAAGTCTGGAGAGTGGGGCCCGCACCACTTGGCCGTTATGATTGCAGTTGCATTAAATACAACTGTAAGTGGGCTACCAAAGAGGCAATGCCTCATTGATGAGGCGATTACCTCATTGGTAACTACCAAAGAGGCAATCGCCTTATTGCACTGAGGCGATGCCCCTTTGGCCCGGGCCTGCGTTAGGCCAAGCAGGCTTGGGTCGACTCTAGACAATTGGGCTAAGTTTTGGGCTTTTTTAGGCTTTGGGTTTTCAAGTTCACTTTCCACTAGAGATTCAAGTTTCATTTTGATGTCCAAGTTTCACATTCTCATCAACAGGCCTGACAACGGGCCGGTCAAACTAAGCGCCCCTAATTCGTCCCCTAACACGAACCTATCGAATCGGGCGTCTACAACAACCACGACACTATGTGGGCTCAAGGCCCACTAGGAAATACGATATAGGTCTTGGGCCTATTCGGAGATGGAGTGGCCACCCGGATAAAAGCCAGAACACATTGTACAACAACTAGATCTCACAAAGGTTCTTAGAAGCCGTCATCAGAGATCAGGTTCAAAAATTGGGTATGAGTGATTGAATGCTCACCTAACCTTATGGTTGGCCTCCGTTTGTATTTTTGATTTTATTACCATTTAATTATTTAATTATTTCCTCATTTACATTCAAAAATTGCACTTGCCTTCATTCACTTTCCAAATTTTATTGTTAAGTCCAAGTTTGCATATTAATCCAATTTCATGCTTTTGAGTCCCAATGTTCAATAGAAATAAAATAAATAATTTACAACCATACATTCAAAATTAAATGGAGGAAGGGATTAGAGATTACAATGCTTTTAGGTAAAATAAAAGAATAATATATAGAAAATAAGCTAAACATACACCGAAAGTAAACCAATGAATAACATAAATACAATGATATAAAAGGGATAGCTAGCAAAGGTGACTACTCAATGATGAAAATCATCAAGTAATTCCTACGATAAAAACACAGTTAGTTCCTTCTAAAACACGAAATCGTATGTAACAATGCTTACAAAGATATGTTCTAAAGAGAAAGGGATTCATGTTGCGAACAAGGAAATCATCAAATAATTAAGACAATCACCATCATGTAATGAAATAGCCATGCTTAAAGTCAAGAGGCACACGTCAATAGGCACATGTCAAGTGGATATCACTGCAAGCATCAATAAAAAATGTAAAGCTAGAGGAGAGCCATCCTGTCAATGTGGCGATCGCCTCATTGATGAGGCGATCGCCTCATTGATGAGGCGATTGCCTCATTAACATGAGGCAACACCTCTGTGATGAGGCATCACCTCATAAACAGAGGCCCCTAGTGTATTTAAGCAAAAGAATCATATAAAGTATATAAACAAAGGAGACAAACTCCTTAGAGGCCTGTCAATGCAGCGATCGCCTATGTGATGAGGTGATCACCTTATTGACAAGAGGCGATGCTTTATCAACTGGTTGATTTTGATTCTCAAAATGATTAGAATCCTACTTTAAGCAAATAATATATGCATATATAAATTCAACAAGCATCAAGTTACAACTACATGCAAAAGTCTTTGAGGATCGCATCAATGCAATGAGGTATTGAGCAAAATCAACTAAAAATATACTTAGAATATACTAATGACTTAGTTATGCACAAGCAAGGAGATACAAAATGATGAACATGTTGAGTTTAAGTGCAAGTTTTTAACAAAATGAGAGGCCCTCAGAGATGTATCCTTGATTGTAATCTTCACTAAGATGTGATTTCTACCTTGACACAAGCTTCCTTCCTTTTTCTCCTAGGAAATGTGGACCTCCTTTAACTTAGATCTCTCTTTTCTTTCAAGACATTTTTCTTTTCTTCTCTTTTCTCCAGAGCTCCACTCCCTCTCTTTTTCTCCCTATCTCAATAATGGTCTCCCCTTTTCTTTTTCTCTCTCTTTTTTCTTTTATTCCCTAGCTTCCCTATGCCCCTAAGCCATTTAGCTCATCATGAGCCTCCATAGCCTTTTTCTCTTCCTCAAAAATCTCTTCCTCATGCAAAATCAGTTCTGGGGTGTGGGACCTAGACCACTTGGCCACCATGGTTACAAATGCATTAAATACAACTGCAAGTGATTTGTGCCTCATTGCACTGAGGCGATGCCCCTTTAGCTCGGGTTTGTGTTAGGCTAGGCGGGCTTGGGCTGATTCTAAACAATTAGGCTAATTTTTGGGCTTTTTAGGCTTTAGGTTTTTAAGTCCACTTTCCATTAGAGATTCAAGTTTCATTCTCATGTCCAAGTTTCACATTCTCATCATTGGACTTGACAACGGGTTGGTCAAACTGAGCGCCCCTAATTCGTCCCCTAACAGGGGCTAACTGAATCGAGTGTCTATAAGTATACTTCGTTGCAGGGAAAGAATATATATTTTTTACTTAATTAGAAAATAATATATTCTCTTTATTTTTTAGGCAAGAATATATTTTCTTTGACTCTTGCCTTTTTTACAAAAAATATATATACATATTCTCCATATATATTTTGCCTTAAATAAATAATAATATATTCTTTGTATGTCTTTATTTGGAAATTAACATATTAAATGATATTGAACTTTATTTGATTAATTAGTTAATTAATTAAAATTAATTATTAAATAATTTTGCTAGCCCAATTGAGGTAAACCCAAAATTTGTTAATGGGTTTAAAAAATTTATATGTCTACATAATGATTTTGAGAATATAAGAAGGAATTGAGCTATTACCTTGAGTTTTTAGCATTTGATGTAATTTTCATTAAGTATGTCCTCAACTTTCCTTGTATGCTTTGTGAAAGTTCCTCTTGTAATATTTTAGTTTGTTGTATTCCATTCTTGTACTAAACTTCACAAGTGTTCTAAGAGAGTTGTGATTGGCAGCTTCTTGTAAATTTAATTATTGTATTCATGGATTATGTGATATTCATAGTCATTGTTCGATATCTATTATTGGTGGAATGTACTTTTGTCCACTTTTTGAATCTAATTTCTTCAAGGTAGTTGTGAACATGTATGTCTAGCTTCTTTATTTCTTTGATGTTGCTTTGGAACTCTTGAAATGTGTAACATTTCATAGCTACATAGAAGAATTCCTTGATCTGTGTTGCATTCTTCTTAAACTTTTTTTTCAAGTTATTGAGTGTGTGGAATGTGCATAACATGTGTGAAGCTTTAGGGTAGACATTTTTATAGCTGATTCTATGCTTTTGTGTTTGTCTAATCATAGGTTTTCTCTGACTCCTAGTGCTATCCGTAGTTGTTCAAAAAACCACTTCCATGAATCATCATTCTTTGAATCAGCAATGCAGAAGGCAAGTGGAAAAATCTTACCTTACGCATCTTGTATTAAATCTATAAAAAAGGTTCCTTGATATTTTGATTTAAGAAATGTTCCATTAATAATAACAATAAGAATGCAGTGCTGGCAGCCACTTATACTTGCTTTAAGCACCATGAAAATATAGAGAAATGTAACGTCTTCTCTTATTTTTAGTTGTACAATGGAGCCCAAGTTAGTTTCTTGTATCATATACAAGAAACTTGGTAAAATAGTATATGATTTTTTAGGGTTTCCTCGTATACTTTCAAGGGCTGCTTCCTTTTATTTGTATGCCTTCATGTAATTTATTGAAATTCCCAATTCCTCCTTCATGTCCCTTATTATGTCAACTGGTGTGTACATAGTTTTGGTGCTTGTGTATTTGGACTTGAAATGTTGGGTAACAAGTTAAGTACTAGTTTGGCAATGGTTTCCATGTTTGAGTTTTAGGCTATAAATGTGTGTGTTTATGAATTTTCTAATTTTGAAAATATTTGAACTTCTATAAGTTGAAGCATTCAATGTTTTATTGCAATTGTCATCCCAACATCTTAAATGGAACTTTGAAGAGCATGACTTGATGATTTTGAATTGAAACTTTTTTGATAGTGCATAGAAGATTATAACTCTCCTTAATGTCTCCTTGCCCTTAAATAGTTGCCTAACTTTCTATTCTTTTGCATTTGTGTCAGTTGTTGTAACAAGTGGGGAAAGTGAACTCAGTATTTCATCTTCTTTTTGTGTGCTCTCTTCTATGATACTTTTTCCTAAGTCTCTTGCATATTGGATAATATTTGAATTTGTTGGTGTTGTTCTTGTGTTTGTTGACTGATTTTGTGATACAACTATTGTTAGTGGTGTGTTTTGCAAAATGTTGCTGCCATTTTCTTTTTATTGTAGTGAAATGCACAAAGGGTATTTTGTGCATTCTTGTTCTTTATTCTTTAACTGTATATAAAATAGCAAATTGGAATCATCTTCAATTTTCAAAGCTGGATACTCTTGTTTGACTTTGTATGAGATCTAAATCTCTTTTTTCATCTTTTTCAAATTTAAGACATTTTAAAATGGTTGTGATGAGCTTTTCATGGCTATAATCCTTTGGAATTTTTATGCATATTACCTTGAAATTTCTGTATTATAAGTCATCATCCTAATGTCCTTAGTAATGTATAAACACTAGAAGTTTTTCCATTTATTGCAATTGCAAAGAATTAAATAAAAAACCATCGATATACTTTTTAGACACTAAACTTATAAATTACACATCTTAAAATGTATCAGATTCTAATAATATTATTATTATATACTAGTTTTTAAAATAAGTTTCAAAGAATATCATAAGAAACAAATAATATACTCATAATATTCTTAATTCTCAATACTCTCAGAGCAGTATATTTTACAATATGTTATTCAAAATGAATAATATACTTTGAATATACTATTTTTTACATAATAGATAAAGAATCATGGCATTGATTAAAAATTTTGTTAAAAATAAATTGAAATATAAGTAAGATGTAGAGTTTTATAAGTGATACTGATAATATACTTTTAATATACTAAATTAACAAATAACTGTTTATTTTTTAAAATTTTGAAAAGCAAAATCTTGTATGCATGTTCTTTGGATTTTAAATTTTGCTAATATAAATATGAATGAATATGAGTTTCATGAAAATTTTAATAATATACCTGTGGATCTTTGATTTTTGCTCTTTTCAATTTCTCTACTAATGTTGAATGATTGGTGCCCTAATGTATATTGCTTAAATGATTTTGCATCAGATATGGATTTAATTGGTGTATGGTTTTGATTTAATTTTATGTTTCAATTTTTTGTAGAATTTTAAAGATTTGTTTGGGAGCTTTTTTGTTTATGAAGAAGGATTTAAATAAAAAATTTATAAGAATTTGATTTTTGAAATTGAGATTTAGTTGAAAGATAATGGAAGCATGGTTGGGTAGCAAAAAGAGAATGATTTTTTAGAGGTTTGTGGAGGAGTTTGTTGAGCTGAAGGAAGGAGACGGAAGAAGATGACAAGAAGTTAAGGGGGAAAGTTAAAATAGGACACGCTTGTAATTATTCAAAAAGATAGGGCATAGGTGTTAATTTTGGAAAAGTTGGGAAATTTGATGTTAATGGATACTATTTTTTGGGCATTGTTGTAAAAATCCTAAAGTAAAATTGTGAAACAGAATGGTTGTATTTGCCTAAGACGGATTCAACAATAAAAATACATAGTCTTGGCTTTTAAGCCCAAAAGACATGCAATTTTGAATAAAAAAAATAATTTAACAGTTTCTCGTATAGCATGAAAGCGTTTAATCCATGAAAAAAATTAAAAGATGGGGAAATTGCATCATTTTTGTTGGTTGTAACCACGTTAATCTAGAATAAAAAGAAATGAAGCTCATGTAAAATCATAGCAGTATATATATATATATATATATATATAGTAATTATTAAAATTTAATTTGGACCAATATTTGAAATCCATTTTTTTAATGCAATTAATGGGTTTCTCTTTTATGTTTTTCTTTTCTTTGAAATAAAAGCATGAACATAGCAAAACATATCATTTAAAAAAAAAACTTTCAAGGCATGCAAAGAAACAAACCTTCTTTCCCTACCATAGATTGTACATGAAGTGTAAGAAGAGGTTATAGGAAGACCTCTGCACAAAGGATGCGGCTATAATAAAAAAAATGTTAGAAATAATGAATAAATGGAGGAGAAAATAAGCAAAAGAAGTCATGAATTGCAAAATAGAGGACAGGGTAGAATAAAAAGAGAAACAACATGCAAATAGTTGATTCAAAGGCATGGAGGTTGAAGCCAGGTAAAGGAAGACCAATAATCAATGAAATCAAACCGGAAACTATATTCAAAACTATGAATGGAAATAACAAATATTGCATTCGACTTAAAAAAATTGGGCATAACAACTGAAATTACTATGAATGCATAGAAATTCAATGAAAATCACAAAAATAGGACTTAGAAAATAAACTGGAGTTCATAGTGAAGAATAAAATTCAAATAAAAAGAGAGAAAATTCAAGAGAAATATTTTTTCTTCTTATTCAAAGAAGGGTTACACCCCTTATATATACATACAGGAATCCTAATCACAACCTAATTAGGAATATAATAACATCCTAAATAGAATAGAACTTTATTCCTAATTGTATATAAATATTTACTTCCTTAACATTCCCCCTCAAGTTGGTGAATGTATGTCAATCATTCCCAACTTGCCAAGTGAGTTGTAGAATGTTTTTCCGGATACAACCTTTATGAGGATGTCAGCTAGTTGAGTCTGAGATGAAACATATGGAAGATCAATTGTCCCTTGGTTAAAATGATCTTTTATGAAATATTTGTCAACCGCTACATGCTTAGTTCGATCATGTTGAATCGGATTGTTAGCAATTGCTATGGCTCCCTTGTTATCACATTATAACAACATAGGCTTCAGATGTTTTAATCCCAGATCCTGAATAATTCGCCTTACCCAGAGTAACTCACGTACTCCATGAGCCATTCCTCTAAACTCAGCTTCAGCACTTGACCTTACTACAACTTTCTATTTCTTACTTCTCCAAGTGACTAAATTATTTCCAATAAATGTGAAGTACCCGGACATTGATTTTTTATCAGTTCAATCTCCAGCCCAATTAGCATCAATATATCTAGTAACTTTATAATCATTATTCCTCCTAAAGAATAACCCTTTACTCAGAGAAGACTTTAGATATCTTAATACTCAGTATACTGCATTCATATGTTCTTTACTCGGAGAATGCATGAACTCACTTACAACACTTACTACATAAGCAATGTTTGGTCGAGTATGAGATAGGTAAATCAACCTTCCCACCAACCTTTAATACTGATCTCTATCAGTTGGAACTTGATCTTCTAGGATTAAAAGTCCAAGGTTGACTTCAATACGAGTCTCAGCTGGCTTATAATCAATCATCTATGTCTCTGTCAGTAGATCCATTACGTACTTTCATTGGCAAAGAGAAATTCCTTGAGCTGATCTTGCAACTTCAATTCCTAAAAAATACTTTAAGTTACCCAAATCCTTAAGTTCAAACTCGGATGCTAACTGTCTTTGCAAGATTATTGTCTCACTCGGATAATTTCCAGTGACCACCATATCATCAACATATACAATTAGCATGGTGACTTTTCCTAACTTCTGTTTGATGAATAGTATGTGATCAGCATCGCTTTGCTTATATCCAAGCTTCTTCATGAAGGTTGAGAGTCGTCCAAACCATGCTCGAGGTGATTGCTTGAGTCCATACAATGCTCTCTTTAATTTGCATACTCGGTCAGTACATTTAGTTTCGGGTGGTGGAATCATATATATTTCTTCATCTATGGTTCCATTCAAAAATGCATTCTTTATATCAAATTGTCAAAGTGGCCAGTCCAGGTTGGCAGCTAAGGAAATAAGGACTCAGATGGTGTTCATTTTTGCTACTAGGGCAAATGTATCTTCATAGTCGATTCCATACTTCTGAGTGTACCCCTTTGCTACCAATCAAGCTTTATATCGATTTATGCTTCCATCGGGATTGAGTTTTATAGTGAATATCCATATGCACCCCACCATTTTCTTTCCTTCCGAAAGAGGAATGAGATCCCTCATTCGGTTATTCTGTAATGCCTCCATTTCATCATTCATAGCTTTCTTCTAATCTGGATCATCTAAGGCTTCCTGCACATTACTCATAATAGATATAATAGATAATTGATTTATAGTAAGTGCATGTGAGTTAGACAAATGGTTGGTTGATATGAAGTTGTTGATAGGGTATTTAGCTTTAGTATGAAGGTCCAAATCATATTATTTTTTTGGAACCCCTCTATTGATTCTAGAACGATAATGAGGCTCAGTATTTGGAATTAAAGGAGACACTTTTACCTTATTATGGACCACATCCAGAGTTTCTTCAGCTTTTGGTGTGGGTTGGGAAGATGTACTATCTTGATTACTCGAATTAGTCGAATTTTCTTCGATGATCTGTTCGGGTGATATGCTTGTACTCGGAACATCAAATGTTTATCTAGGTGAGATGCTCATACTTGGAACACCAGATGTCTATCCGGGTGAGATGCTCGGAACATTTGGGAGACTCAGATTTGGAACACTCAGAATCCTATCTTCAAGCTTAAAGAGGTTCAGATTTTTCTCCCCCTAAAGAGAGCACTCTGAGTGGGAGAAGAAAGGATTATTTTCATGAAACTGAACATCCCGAGTGACATACATCTTCTTTGTATTCGGATCATAACACCGATATCCCTTTTATAAATCTACATAGCCAACAAAGATACACTAGATAACTCGAGGGTCTAATTTTTTGAGTGTCTGATGAACACATGTCGAGCATCCAAAAACTCAGGGTTCAAGATTATTGAAGGGTGGAGATATGACAAGTTCCTGAAGGTTCTGAAGAGGAGTCTTAAAACTGAGTACTCTTGATGGTGTCCAGTTTATGAGGTATGTAGCGGATTGAACAGCTTCTCCCCAGTATTCTTGAGGAACATTCATGTTAAATATTGATGCTCAGACAACTTCCAGTAACTGTCGGTTCTTCCATTCATCTATACCATTTTGTTGAGGAGTGCCGACATAAGATGTTTGGTGGCGAATGCCCTTCTTGAGGCAGAAATCATTGAGAATTAAGTTAACATACTCCCCACCAATATCAGACTGCAAGACTCGGATTTTACTCTGGTATTATGTAGCCACCATGTTGTACAGGTCCTGAAACTTGGAGCACACATCTCCTTTATTGGAAAGTATAGATACCCAGGTCATCCGGGTACATTCATCAATAAACGTTATAAAATATCGAGCACCAGATAGAGTAGGAATCCGAACAGGTCCCCATACATCAGACTGAATGGTCATAAATGGAATTGAATTTTTATTATAACTCGGTACATAAGAAATTCGATGGCCTTTTGCCAATTCACAAACATCACACTTGAATTTTGAGTCTATGGTATGCAAAAATAAATTCAGTTTTATTTGTCTAAAATAATGAAAAGAGAGATAACTAAGACGACGATGCTATAAGATTACTTGGTCTTTACTTAAAAAACTTCTACCAACCCTATTAACTTGACTTGATTTTTGACTTGAATCATCATGCAACTCAAGATAGTACAACTTTCCACGTTTAACACCAGAGCTAAGAATCTGACGCATTGCAATGTCTTGAAATACACAATAATTAGGCCAAAATTTGACAGTGCAATTCAAGGTTTCAGTGATTTGGCCAATAAATAGTAGATTATAAGAAAGAGATGGAACAACAAGAACAATATCTAAATTAAGAGAGTCGGAGTTAGATACTGATCCCTTATGAGTGACTAGTGCTATGCCTCAATTAGCACTTAGAATATTTTGTTGGGTTAATGGACGAATAGATGTAAGATGGTGAGTGGACTTTGTCATAAGATCAGTAGCACATGTATCAATAATCCATGTATTATTTCGAGTAAGATTTATTATACCTGAAGTTGTATCAAGATCACCACTTGGTTTAGTAGAAGTAGCAATTGTAGCCTTGTCGAGCTTCTTACAAGGCTTTCTATTGAAATCCTACCTATCCGGATATCCCATAATTTCATAGCACCGTTCCTTAGAGTGTCCAACTTCACCATAATGAGTACAGGTGTATGTGATGAGCTTACTTTGTATTTTTTCTTTGAACTGAGGACGAGTCTGAGCTGCTACAAGTACATAATGGTCTGGCAGTATCTTTGGCTCTTCCATCGTATGTCGCTAGTTGTGATCCCGCTGGACATATTCATAACTAGACTCAAGATCAAGAGGTGGATCCTTTCAGAATATTTCACTCTAAGCATTACTAAATTCTGAATCAAGCCCGGCTAGGAAAATATGTGTTCGAAGCCGGGTAATATGTTTATGGAGTGATACTACTCCATTAACATCCTCCCCTTATGCATATGTCTGGGCATCAATTTCTTGAAATATTCCAACCAATTCATTATAGTATGCAGGTAATGGCTGACCATTCTGACGTGTAGTGAATGATTTCTAGTTCAATTCAAATAACTGAGTTTCGTCAAATCCATCATAGAAGGTTTTTGAGATAACATCCCATATCTCCTTTGCTGTTGGAAGACGGATGAATCTTTGCATCAATGTTGGACTCATAGAGTCAATCAACTAACTTTTTACTCGGTTATTATCAAGGAGCCAAGTTTCCAACACTTTATCTCCTACTGGTGGCTTTGGCATAGTGCCATTAAGAAAGCCAGATTTATTTTTAGCTCCAATTCACATCCCCATATTCTATGACCATAGAGTATAGTTCGTATCATCAAGAATAATTCCTGTGGAAAAAGGAGAATTATCTTGAAGGGTTTGAATAAAATTGGGTGTTCCATGGGATATGATGGATGTATTTTCGGTGGTCATGATTTTGAAGATTTAAAGAATTCAAAGGGAAAGAAAATACGATTTCAAGAATTCAATAAAAAAAATTTGATTTCAATGGGTATGCTCTGATACCATGAAGAATAAAATTCAGAGAAAAGAAGAGAAAATTCAAGGGAAATATTTTTTCTTTTTATTCAAAGAAGGGTTACACCCCTTATATATACATACAGGAATCCTAATCACAACCTAATTAGGAATAGAATAACATCCTAAATAGAATATAACTTTATTCCTAATTGTATAAAAATATTTACTTCCTAATATGTACAATAAAAATATTTACTTACTTAACACATAGAACTGTGATGCCTATAAGTAAATAGAGCTAGAATTAAAGAAATTGAAAAGTGGCTAGAATATCTACTAATTAAAAGGAAGTTGCTTTGTTCACAATTGCATTGACTATGTTACTCATAAAGAAATAAATAAAGAATTTAAGCAAGGAAAGGGAAGAGGAAATGCATGGAAGTTTAATCTAGACTCAATTCACACAAATTTTAGACACAAAAGGTGAAAGAGGAAAAGGGTCATGTACCTTCAATGCATGAGTCAAACTCATCAGCTATCATTGAACAACAACCACAATACATGCAAACAATTAAATCATTGATGTAATGGCTGGCTACAAAGTAAATAAAGAAAATTAATAAAAAAAATACCAAACAATAAAAGGGAAAAATTATGAAATAAAATAGAGAGCCGATAAAATTAGGAAAAGGGCACTTTTTTTTCCATTAGAAATCTAGGGATCCCCCCATAATAGTTAATGCCATAGCTCATTCAAGTGGTAATTTTGAATAATGGAGAGATGAGGCATGGAAGCAAAAAAGCATAAAGAAAATGAACCTTGTCACACCAGATACATGTAAAAGTAAAATCACAAGAAGATGACCTTAGGTTTTTCTCTTTAAATTTGTTGGCTTCCAATGCATCAACAATAGGATTTGGTTAGATTGAACCCATTATGTCTGCGACGAATGATATCTTGACATGAACTAAAGGAAGAAAAGACATACAAACATTTTTTCAAAGAAATAGGAATTGGAAAAAACAGAAATAGGAAAGGATGAAGAGAAGACAGAGGGAGCAAGAGGAAAAAGATATTGGGAGGAATGGTGTTTAGGGTTAGGGCAAAAAAGATTTTCTAGATCTTTTAGCTAGCAACGAGGAAATGGTGTCATATGGACTGGGCAGGCTATAAATTATTTGGAATTGGGGGTTGCGACTAAGACATGGTTATAGGTGAGTTCACCAAAATGACCTATATGGAGGAACGACATAATGTCGGTTCAGGGGCAATTTCACCTTTTTAGTCATACAACTTTCATTTTTATAAATGGCTACTATTCAAAGCAAGGGTGAAATCATGAAATGACATAAACAAATTATGGTGGCATCATGGAAAAAATTGGGAAATCAGAGGGTAAGCATCGATATATATATTTATATATTTACCCCCTTCTTGATTTTTTCTATTTTTTTAACTTCTCTCTTTTATTTTTTATTTTTTTCTCTTGTAAATTTTTATTTTTTGATTTTTTTCCTTTATCTATATGTTTTTTTTATTAATGGTGCAATAACTAATATTTTTGGCTCTATATAAAAGTCTCATTGTATAAATATTCAAAACATTATATGATATTTAATTTTTCCTTTATTAGCTCTTGGGTTATTTTTCTTATCAGTATTTCTTTAAATAATTAGAAACATTTTGCATGTTCATTTACATGAAAAAAAAAAAGAAAAATAATGATAGGTGGCATGGAGTTGAAATTTAAGTGATCATTAAGGGAATATTGAACAACTTATTATGAATGTAAACTATTATTAATATGACTTCACATAGATTTAAGTGAGATGTTTTGTTTGATTAAAACTAATCTCCTTTGGTGGCACATGTAGTCTAAGATCTTGCATTGCATGTGACAAATGGCTATATGGATGTTGATATTGAGATAAGCACTTAGGACACTTCTTATAATGGTAATTGGGGCCAAAGGAATGGCACTAAGAAGTACTGCTACACCAAGAAGGAACTTTCAAAGGTAATATAGGAAATGTGTGCCATATTGAATCGAAAGAAGCTTATATAGACGAAAGGGATGAAGTGACCTACTAGGGATACAAAATGACTAGCCCTAATCAAGGAGTACTGAATATAAGGTCTTATGCAGTCTCTCTTAATTGGACTAGTTTCATCCCATCTAGGCTCTTTGGTTGATCAAGGGTCAATACATTAAATTTTAACAAATTTGAATAGGACAGGCGACACATTTGATTCCGATTGTTATTGATATGGGAAGGGCAACCCTGAGGAGTTTTATGAATTTTGAGGCGCCACCTGATCACTGTTGGAAAATGGGAAGCATATAAATGAAAATCATTTCCCTTGTCAAATATTCTAGATATAGGGAGTAACATCTACTTGACTAGATCTCAATATGCATAGCCTAAATTGCTTGTCACATCACCCTCGTTTCAGTTTAATGATGCATTTAACATTCATATATTTATTAGTCACTTGCACAATATTAACATTATTGATTATGACATTGATTTTTAATTAGTGGAAGAGATTATCTAAATATAATAATATTACAAATAAAATAATTAAAGCAAACAATATAACAAATAAAGCAAATAAGACAAATGAATGGAAAGTAAAACAAACTTAGCAAGTAAGAAAACCAAACAAATAGTACACGAGACTTGCAAAATAATAATAAAGAAAATAAGAGAAATGGCCAAGGGATTAAGGATTACAACCCTTAGAATCTTCCAATTCTAATAAATACATCCAAAATGAGAAAAAAGATGAAAAATTAGGGAAAAGATTAAGGATTATAACACTTTGTTGTTTTCTAATAAATACATCAAAATAGAAAAATAAAAGAAAATCTAATCCTATTATAATAATCCCTGCAAAATAAAGGTTAGTGCATACAAGTACACATTCCATCCATCCACAAGACAATCATAGCAATTACATACATCCATTCATTAGCATGAAAATTAGTGAGGCAAAAATAAACAAAAATAAAAGAAACATCAAAACAAATAAATAATGTTGATGGAGATGCATGATTTTTAGTAAATGATTAGGATAAATACCTCAAGTGATTCTCAAGACATCACCTAAATTGAGTGATTAATCATAAGGTCATTAGTATTTTTACCCAAGTAATGATATGAACGCAAGTGGTTAAATAAATAAATATGCAAAAATAAAATGAAAATATATACTACTAATTAAATAAATATAAAAGGATATTTTTATTAGTGGAAAATATATTATTTACATAATAAATATAAAAAATTATATTTTTATTATAAAAAGATATTATTTATTGCAAAAGAGAATATTTTATGCCTATTTTAATGAAAAATATTAATTTTGACCATAAAGTCTCAATCTATATTATAAAAATATCAACTTAATGTTAAAAGACCCATTTTTATTATATTTTATCAATAAAGGTAGCACCTTCAAGCCAAAAAAATCATTTTTAATATGTTTCATCAATAAAGGTGTTAACTTTATATCAAAAATATTATTTTATTGATACAAGACTCATATTTATTATTAAAAACAATGATAAGAGCTTGAAAATATGAACTTTATGACAAAAATCTTAACTTTATTGGTAAAAACCTATTTTTATGAAAATAAATATTATAAATAAGTAAAAATGCAACCATTAATATGAAAATGATGGAAAATAGTGTAAAACTAGAAACTTTAGTTATGTAAATAATAAAAATGATGTTTTTATGACAAAATGCAATTTTTAATGGAAAGATCAAATAGAAATATAACTTTATGTACTTAAACAAAAGAAAATATTATCTAGCAAATAAAAATGAAAAATTTATTCAAAAATCAACAGAAAATAATATCACTACATTTATATTATTAACAAAATACTAGTTTTAATGTAAAAACAAAAATTTTAATGAAAATGGAAATAAAAATGTAAACTTTATTATGCAAATGATTATGGAGATATCAAATATTACAAAAAAATGCAAGATATGGATAAATTGCATCAAACAAACAAATCAAATACTCTTGGATTCATTTCTTCCATCTCTACATGACAATCATGTTGAAAAAATTTCCAAATAAAACTTTAGAACTCAATCTCATGTTAAATAAATAGAACTCATAATACATATAGTTGCAAAAGTGTACTTAAATTCATGATTAATCCTCTTAGAGTCATGTGGCTGGCCTTCTAGGTCAGTACTTTTTCTAAGAGAATGCCTTTAGGTTTTCTCTCTATATTTCTCTCTAATGATGAAATTTAGAAAGAACAGACAAATAATAATACATATGACCTAGGGAGCATAACCACCTATATATATATATATATATATATATATAGCCCATCATTAAAATGAAAATTACCCATTACTCTTTACACATTAAAGGCCTCACATCCTTTAGATACATTAAAGCCTAAATTATCCAAACCCGAATGATATTTTTTAAGTGGGCTCACCTTATATGACAGCTTGCAATGCATAATTTGTCACACCCGTACCCTTAGTCTGAGTACATTTGCTTTTACTGTGCATTATATTTAATTATGATACATGTATATTGTTGAAGAGTGATATTTAAAAAGTTTGGTATGTTATGTATTTAATTAAAATTGATAGTTATTCTACAATGGACAATTATACCCCTTAGAGTTTATAAGAAGTATAAAAAGGACATTTATATTTTTATGATCCTAGAAAACCCTGGAATTTTCTTAAGTGGTGCAAGTTGAGTGTCCAGCCATAATTTCAAAAAAAAACAGAGATAAGAAAGAAGAGCATTTGCTCTTGGAAAAGAAAAGAGAGAAAATTTAAACCCACTTATTGATGATGATTTTTCAAGAATTTAGAGATCTAAGACATCTATGAAGCTGTAATATTCCATTTCAAAGTCATGGCGATTGATTGGTAAGTATTTTAAGTGCTTTAGTTGATTTGGGGTTACCGTTTGCATTAAGAGAATTCAGGTTCTGCAATTCTAGGTTTATAGTCCTAGTGTTTTAATAATAAGTTGAGCTAGAAAACTTAAAATTATGAGTGGTTTGATTCTAAAAAAACTTTGAAGAGTCTATACAATTTCTTAGTTTTGAGTAAGGGTTGATTTCATTTTTAAGATGGTTAATAAAAACCATACTTTTTATTGCTCAGTCCATCAGCTCGTTTGACCTAATGGTGTTTAAATATTCATAGCTCTTCCATGGTTTTCCAAATGTGATGAAATTTGTATAGTATGTAGATGGAATATAGATCTAAAGTTGATAAAAATTTAAGCTTGAGATTCCTTGTGTACAAGATGCAGCAATTTCTCTGAGTTTGGTCTAAAATAGCCCTTTAAGAGATAGTAGGTCGGATTTATGAAGTTGAGTTGGTAGGCATATTTTGCATGTTATTTGGGGGGTTGCATGGTTAGATAAGCCTTTAACACACTTGAGCTTATAGAAGCTTAGAAGGTCAGTAATGTGTATGGATTATTACATGACTCCTCTAATGCATGGTTTGCTAGAGTTAAGGTGCTACATGGAGATTAGTTGACATGGGAAGTGTTCAAAGAAGAATTTCATAAAGAATGTTTAACTGAAGTACTCAAGGTAGAGAGGCAAAATGAGTTCATTGCCTTGAAATAAAGAGCTATGACTATGCATGAGTATGTTAATAAATTTGAAGATTTATACAAGTATGCTTCTAACATCTTTCCAACAGAGAATCAAAAGTGCTATATATTCAATGAAGGCTTAAGGAAAATATTGAAGAGTGAGATATCTCTTTATGAGGGCCAACATTTTAGAGGTTGGGTTGAGAAGACAATAGAGAAAGAAAAATTGAGAGAGGAAATAGAGAAAGAAAATAAGTTAAGAGCTCTAGTTTGGACAGGGAAGTAAAAGGGATTTAGTAAGGGAGCTGGTACATCCCAACAAAGGTCAGAGGTAGGAGGATTCAGAAATAATAAAGGGCTTTGGACTTTGTTTGGGACTTATAAACCATAGTCTACTCAAGTTAGTTATAGTTCTGTGAGGCAACCAATGGCCAGTACATCTAGTTCAGTTAGAAGGGCTACACTTTATGTTACTTATGGCCATATTCATAATGGAGGACATTGTACAAAGAGAACTATCCAATGTTTTAAGTGTGGTGGATTTGGGCCTATTAGGAGGGATTGTCCTAATTTTGTGCAATTTGGCACCAGTACTAGTAGCGTAGCCTAGAGCACAGTTGGCAAAGGAGGAAGGATTACTGCCTATGGTAAAGGTGTAGGAGCTAGTGTTAGTAGAGAAGGCGATTCATCTACTTTGACACAATATGTTCAACCTATACATACTGAAAGACGTTTACTGCAACCTAGGGTCTTTACTATGATACAACCAAAGGTAGCATCATTAGATGATGTCATTTTTGGTAGGTTAACTATTTTTTATGAGAATGCTTATACTTTAATTAGTCCAGGTGCAACTCATTCATTCATTACATCATCTTTCACATTATGCATACCGAAAGAAAAGAGTGTGATGGATAAGGGTTTAGTTGTAGATATGCCAGTAGGTGAATTAGTAATTTGTAGACATGTTTATTAAGGTTGTGAGTTAGGGATTAGAGGCTAGAAACTATAAGTAGATTTAGTGCCATTACCATTCCATATGTTTTATGTAATTATTGGTATGGACGTGCTAACTAAGTATTAAGCAATAGTTGATGATTACTAGAAGAAGGTAGAGTTTCAAATGCTTACTAGTGGTAAAGTTGTGTTCAGAGGTAAAAGGAGTTCAGAACATTATAAAATGGTTTTAGCACTCACAACTATAAGAATGTTGAGAAAATGGAGTGAAGCATTCTTAACTTATGTTATTGATATAAAAAAAAGGGCAAAAGATTGAAAATATTCCTATGATTAATGAATTTATTAATATATTTCCAGAAGATCTTTTAGGTTTGCTACCTAATAGGGAGATTGAGTTTAGTATTGATTTGCAGCCATAGACAACTCCTATTTCTCAAGCTCCATATAGAATGGCTCTAGTAGAATTGAAAGAATTGAAGGTGTAATTGCAAGAATTACTTGATAAAGGCTACATTAGGCCTAGTGTATTACCTTGGGGTTCACCAATTTTATTGGTAAAGAAGAAGGATGGTACCATGAGATTGTGTATTGATTATAGATAATTGAATAAGGTGACTATGTGCAATAAGTATCATTTGCCATGCATTGATGACTTGTTTGATTAATTACAAGGTGCTAGAGTATTTTCTAAGATTGACTTAAGATCTGGGTATCACTAGTTGAAGACTAAGGTAGTAGATGTACATAAAACAACATTTAGAATTATCTATGGGCATTATGAATTCTTAGTGATGCCATTTGGGTTAACTAATGCTCCAGTTGCATTCATGGATTTGATGAATAGAATATTTAAACCTTATTTGGACAACTTTGTCATTATCTTTATTAATGACATTTTGGTGTACTCACAATCAAAGGAATAATATGCTTAGCATTTAAGGATTGTATTATAAATACTAAAAGGATAAACAACTATATGTTAAGTTTAGCAAATATGAATTCTGCTTAGAGGAAGTGGTGTTTTTGGGACATGTCATTTAAGCCAAAGGAGTGTATGTTGATCCTAAAAAGATTAAAACAGTTCTCAATTGGAGTCCACCTATAACTGTACATGAGGTGCGTAGTTTTCTTGGTTTGGCAGACTATTACAAGAGATTTATGCAAAACTTCTCCGTCCTAGCCTCACCTTTGATAAAACTATTATGAAAAATGTGAAGTTTGTGTGGAGTAAAGAATGTCAAGATAGCTTTGATGAGTTAAAGGTATGTTTAACCTCAGCACCAGTGTTGACACTCCCAGTGATAGGATTAGAATATATGGTATACAATGATGCTTTTAGGAATGGTTTGGGTTGTGTGCTAATGCAACAAGGTAAGGTAGTAATATATGCTTCTCGACAATTGGGGGTCATATGAATTGAACTATCCTACTCATGACTTAGAGCTAGTAGTAGTTATTTTTTCTTTAAAGATTTAGGGGCATTATTTGTATGGCGATAAGTGTCAGATTTTCATAGATCATAAGAGTTTGAAGTACATATTGAGTAAAAAAAAGTTGAACTTGAGGCAATGGAGATGGGTTGAGTTACTTAAGGATTAATGTTTTCACCCAGGAAAGGCTAATGTGGTAGTTGATGCACTTAGTGGGAAGCCAACATGTAGCTTATCTTATATTCATTCTATAAGAATTCCATTATTACTTGAGTTAAGAGCACTAAATGTGGAGTTAGCTCAAGGTGAGAAAGGAGCATTACTTACTACTTTGAAAGTTCGATCAATATTGATTGATAGAGTTAGGAAGGCTTAAGAACAAGATAAATAGATGGAAAAGATCAAAGAGTAAGTATAATACGGTAACATAACAGATTTTATAATCTCAGAGGATGGTATATTACTTTGTGAGGCAAATTATGTGTGCCCAATATTAAAGTCTTAAAAAGGGAGATAATGGAGGAAGCATATAATTCAGCATATGCTAGACATCCAGGAAGCATAAAAATGTACCTTACCATAAAAGGCAATTATTGATGGTCAGGGATAAAGAAAGATATTACAAAGTTTGTGGCTAGTTGTCTGGTTTGCCAACAAGTTAAAGTAGAACATCAACATTCAGCAGGAATGTTGTAACCTCTTCCTATTCCTGAATGGAAATAGGAACATGTTACAATGGATTTTGTGGTTGGGTTGCCTAGGACTTAACATCGACATTATTCAATTTAGGTGATTGTTGATCGAGTTACTAAGTCAGCTCACTTTTTACCTGCCAAAGTGAATTACTCATTGCATAAGCTTGCTAAAATCTACATCAAATAAGTGGTTAGATTGCATGGAGTTCCATTTTCTATTGTATCAAATAGCGATCCGAGGTTTACATCTAGGTTTTGGTTGAGTTTGCAACATGCTTTGGGTACTAAGTTGAGATTTAGTACAACTTTTCATCCCTAAACAGATGGCCAATTAAAGAGGACAATTCAGACATTAGAAGACATGCTTAGGACTTATGTAATGGAATTTCAAGGCAGCTAGGATAAATATATGCCTTTGATGGAATTTGCCTACAATAACACTTTTCATTCTAGTTTAGGGATGGCACCTTATGAAGCTTTAGATGAAAGCAAGTGTAGAACTCTAATTTGTTTGGATAAAGTTAGTGAAAGGTAGTTAATTGGCCCAAAAAATGTACAAATTACAGTAGAGAAGATTCAACTCATTTAGGATCAATTAAAGGAAGCTCAAGATAGACAAAAGACTTATGTAAACTTTAAGAGGGAACCTATTGAATACAATGTGGGGATAAGGTCTTCCTAAAGATTTCACCTTGGAAGGAATATTATGATTTGGTAAGAAGGGGAAATCGAGTCCAAGGTACACTGCTCCATTTGAGGTGATTAAAAGTATTGGACCAATAGCCTGTTAGTGGTATGCACTAGGTCAATCTTTTGATTATGCATTGACTTTCTTATTTTATTAATAAAGAGGTATTTCATTATCATTTGATTTTATGATAATTATATGAATGGTTAATTCTTACTAAGGCCATCAAGTATGTGACTTGATAGAAAAACCCCTAGATTAAAATAAGAGTTCTATTCTAATTATCCCTAGCCATTTATTCGTTATATAAATATTAAAGTATTAAGGCTAGTATGATGTTGACTGATGGTTATGTTTTACTAATCATGAATATGAGATATTAAGTCAAATCATAGATACATGATGAGAGATCATGTATTGGATTGACCCACTATAAGAATACTACATAGATTATTGTCATAAGTATTTCTCATCACAGTAATTTTATTTCGGTCCTTTGACCTTGAAATCATCATGGATTTCTACATAGCTATTTTACGTTTTGACACATTCTAACATTGTCTTTAACCGGACGATTAAATTGGAATGTTGTTTGATATGAAATTAGTTATGTGAGGAATGTGAGTGATTCAGAAGGAATTTATCCCTCATTAATATGAGAAAGATATCTATGGGCCCCTTGATGAGATAGACTAAAGAAAATTGCATGGCTATGCTGAAATGAATTGATAAAGAGTTATCATTTTCAGTCTACTTGGAATCAAGTCATAATATTGAACTATATAAGGATGACATTCTATGCCTTATGTTTAATTAAGATATCATGTGATAAAGGGACAATAAAATTCATTGTAATTAGGTTATGTCGGATTATTGATTTCACATGACTTGGGTAGTCATAATGTCTTGCTAGAGGCCACTTATGACTTGTAGGCCTAAATAGAGATTTAGGCCCACTACCAATGTTATATGAACCTACAGGGTCACACACTTAGAACAAGCCCAAAACGAATATGGGTTTAATAAGCCCAAAATAAACTCTGTGGAAATAAATAATTAAAGTGTATTATTTATTTATTTATTTAAGATAAATGTTATTTTAAATAAATAAATAAGATATTAATTCTGATTTGTTTTTAAACAAAATTAGAATATAATAAATAGAAATTACTAAAAGGTCATTGGTAGGTGAACCCTAATTTGGAGTCTATAAATATGTTATATTCTCTAAGGTTTCATACACTTGTTTTCTGCCTCAAAATTCGTTTACTTTCTCCTTAGAAAACAAAGACAGAGTTTTTTTTCTTTTGTTCTTGATTTATGAGACAATCAAGGAGGTTGCTAGCACACACACTTCAATTGGTTTTATGAAGGGTTGTTCGTGTGGATACCTATAGAGGATGCATCCTTTTGGAGATGTCTTGATCTGAACAACCAAGCCAAAAAGCTCGAGGTAAGGTGTCACCGGTGTGAACCTCCTCTCATCCTTCTAGAAAATCTTGCCTCTTCTACGTTTTAGTGAGATTCTTGAAATCCTAGCTTTAATCAAGTAGTCGAATTACATGGATCCAGGCTTGGGTACATGATAAAATTTTAATTTTTTCGCTGTGTTTGTATCATGAATCCCAACATAGCCTATAAGTTGGCTTTACCTCTAGAATTGTCTCAAATTCATGATGTTTTCCATGTATTTTTTGCTAAGGAGGTATAAGAGTGATCCTAGTCATGTTTTACAAACACAACCTTTAGAATTGAGTCTTTCGAAGAAGAACCAGTTGTAATTATTGCAAGGGAAACCAAAGTATTAAGAAATAAAGTTATACAATTAGTGAATGTGTTATGGAAACACCATGGGAATGAATAAGCTATTTGTGTGAGAGAGAGGAAGACATGAGAAACCAATATCCTCATTTGTTCTAGTAAAAATTCAAGGATGAAATTTCCTAAGGTGGGAAAAATTGTCACACCTATACCTTAGTCTAAGTACATTTGCATTTACTATGTATTATATTTAATTATGATACATGTACATTGGTTGAAGAGTGAGTGTTCAAAAGTTTAGTATATTATGTATTTAATTAAAATAAGTAGTTGTTCTAGAATGGACAATTATACTCTTTAGAGTTTATAAGAAGTATAACATGTTTATTAAGGGTAAAAGGACATTTATATTTTTATGATCCTAGAAAACCCAAGAATTTTCTTAAGTGGTGGAAGTTGAGTGTGCAACCATAATGGGAAAAAAAAGAGAAAAGAGAAAATTTAAACCCCCTTATTAATGTTGATTTTTCAAAAGTTTGGAGATCTAAGACATCTTTGAAGCTGAAATCTTCCATTTCAAAATCATGGTGTTTGATTGGTAAGTATTTTAAGTTTAGTTGATTTGGGGTTAGGGTTTGCATTGAGAGAATTTGAGTTATGCAATTCTAGTTTTATAGTCTCAGTATTTTTATCATAAGTTAAGCAAGAGAACTTCAAATTAGGAGTGGTTTGATTCTAAGAAAACTTTGAAGAGTTATCTAAAACTTCTTAGTTTTGAGTAAGGGCTGATTTTTTTTAAGATGGTTAATCGAATCCATACTATTTATTGCTCAGTATATCAGCGAATTTGACCTGATGGTGTTCAAATATTCATAGCTCTTTCCATGGTTGTCCAAATACGATGAAATTTTTATAGCATGTAGCTGGCATATAGATATAAGGTTGATAAAAATTTGAGCTTAATATTACTTATGCATAAGATGTAATATTTTTTCTAGGTTGGTCTAAAACAACCCTTTTAGAGATAGTGTGTCAAATTTGTGAAGTTGAGTTAGGAGGCATATTTTGCATGTCTTTTGGGGACTTTCATGTTTAGATCGGTATATGATTTTTTTTATATGAATATTTTGTAAATGAAATTTCATGCTTTAGGTGTGAAAAAGGAAAGGAAGGTGCTGATGCGAAGTAAGCAAAATGGTGAATTGGTTTTGCATGTTTTAAAGGTTGTTTTGTGAGTAGATGTTCAAGCCCTTAAAATACTTTTATATCAGCAATAGTGAGCTTTTGATATCATTTTATGAAGCTAATTTGATATATATTAAAAATCATTTTAAATCAACTTGTTATTATTTGACCCATTCAAGCTTTGAGTTAATGAAATGGTTTTTAAATTCATAATTTAAAGGTCTTACTATATTATTCCTTTGTTATTGCAAGATGAATGAGATATATTTTAGTCATTTGATGATTTAATTAAGTTTGTAATCTGTTGCATTTTGTTCCATTGAATTATAATGAAAAGGGGTTTGATTTTGGATACTCTTTAAACTATAAATGTGATATGTTCATTTTGAATAATTATTGGATGACATGACATTTATAATATGTATTACCACCCTATATGAGATGTGTGGATGTGCAGTGGTATTATGTGTACATCTAAGATTATGATGGTTGCTATTGCACAATAGACAACAAGGCACTTGACTGTAGGACGAAGAAGGGAGAAGGGTCATTCCGTGTTAATGTAGTTGTTTCTCCAATTTTTGGTTTTTGGTGCAAGCCAAAAGATTATTGGATTTGTGCAAGCATGCCAGAGGAGAAATTCCTCAAATAAAAATATGACTTCTTCAAACGGATTGTTGATTCTCAAACTCCTTTACTAAAATTTATTTGGATTTCAAACAGATGAAAATTAAAGAAAATATTGGAAAATATTAAAGGAAATTATATTAATTTAAAAGTTTAATACAAAGCAAAATTTGAACAAGCAAAAGAAAAATAATAGTACTAAAGTGATTGGCTAATGATAATTAAAGTAGATGATTTTAGATGTGTGTTGAATGTTTGTGATGTCCTCTAATCTATGTCTTCCCTTACTTTTATAAGCACTATTCCTTGCATGTTACTTCTCTTATTAATTCTCCAATAGTTTAAGAGTCTTCTATTTCTGGTGAATTAAATTCATGTAATCTTCATCCCTAAGCTGTCTAAATAGTTTTCTCATCTCTAGGACCTTCGTGCTTTGGAGCCAAGGTGCTTTACAAAAGTCGGTCTCCAGAATCTTTCAGTGTCTTACTCATTAAATTGTACTAGGCTGGACTTTTCTCTTAATTTTAGGGGCTCAAAATTTAATTAAATCAAACTGGTAATTAATTTAATGGCCTTAATACATTATAGCCCAAAAAAATTCATGTATGGCACAAACAATGCCCCTCACATATAATTAGCTTGGGGTAATCCAATGCAAATTTACATGTAAAATTAAAAGCCATAAAGATTCATCTTTTTTTTATTTAAAAAAAATGCAAAGGCATTAAATATTGCAAGCCACATAAATTATCATCATATAGATAAAGTTAATTAACAAAGTCAATTAGTTGAAAAGGTGGTCTATTAAAAGCTTTTTTCGTTATTTCCTTGGTCACATTTTTTAATCAGATGTGGCCCTTTGTTTTTGAAATAGCCAAGTCTCTTCTGCGTGCTTATTTCTTCACCACTGCTTTTCTTTATATTTCAGTTCGTCATCGCCCTTAACTAGCTCACTTCTCTCTATTTCCAATTTCCTCATTAAAACCAATTTGCTCAGGAATTTAATTTTAAAAATTTAGAGACCAACTCTCTTCCTAATTAATTCTTTTATAAAAAAATCCATAAATAAACACAATTCAATTTTTGAATTTTTTTTACTTTGCTTTTTTTGTCTTTTCTTTTCTGATCAGCCTCACACCATCAGACATCATCAAATTTCCTCCATCTCACCCTAGTAGCAGCTCCTTGCAGATTCACTAGCCCCCTTCATCACCAAACAATTGCCAAGGGTTGCTGCTGCTATCCCTAGTGCAACACCAAGCACTAGTAATGCTACTCTTTTCCCCAAGCCATGTAGGATTGCTACTATCCCACTTTGGAATCTCTTTACAGCACCTTTCCAAGCAAATTTTCAAAAGATTCAGATAAGGTAGAATGATTTTCCCCTGTTAAATTCTTATTCCAATTCATTTGTTTTATAATTTAGTGACTTTGGTAGTGCTTTATGGATGATTTCTAGAAGTGTAATTTATGTTTTGTTTCTAAAGGGAAATGAATGTTGTTTAAGAATATTCATCAATTTTACTTAATAAATATTTATTTAGCGAAATTCCACAAATTTGATGATTTTCTTTAGCTATTCCCTAAGACTTTGCTCATATTTGAATACTTATAATGAAACTCTAATACAAATATATATTCGGTAGAAAATTAGTTAATTTTGGACCATTTATTTTGTAAAATTTTGGCTTCACTTTGGCAATTCTCATGTAAAAAAAATCTGCATAGGAGGGTAAACTTGAACTCTTAGCCAAATTAATTCCATTTTAATTTAGCTTTTTAATATGATATCTTGGTAACTTGAAAATTTGGCAAAATTTAACCAAGAATAAGATTTTGGTTGATGATTAGCCTCCTTTCAAGAAAATTCAAATCCTAACTCTTTGATTGTATTTTGGCAATTTTTGCCAAACAACTTTCATTCTCAAATTGCAAGTGCATTCTTTAACCAAAAAATTCATACATGTCCTGGTCCTCTTGACTTTGTAATCCATTTATTTGGCCAATTATCATTTAATTCCATGCTTAAGAGCAATGCTAATTTGTCTAGCCATATAGCCAAACTACTTTAACCAAGGTATTGCAATTTTGGTGTGGCCAAGAAAATTATAAATTTGGCTTCTCATCCTTTTAGTTAAATTTATTTTTAGCTTTTACTCTCACCTTAATATGGCCAAAAAAAATTTTTTTGTCAAGGCAATAAACATGTTAACTTTAAAGGTCACATTCTTAAACCAAAAATAAATCTAACTATTTTGCTTTCAAGTAAATGACTTTTTTGCTTAAAAATAGCATGTGGCTTATGAAACCACAAACACCCTTTGTCTCAAACCACACTATTTCTATCCATGCATGCCTATATATATCACCACAAAATAAGTTTATTTATTTTAGTAGTAAAATGCCAAATTACTATATATTTTCATGACAAATTATATTTCTAAGGTAGCTCTTATGTCATGGCCAAATTAATTAATTATTTAGCCTATTTTCTTACTTAGGAACCTTGGAATTATGTAATTTGTTTGCCATGAACTGCTTCATGGACTTGCAAATTCTCCTCCATTTGATGTGTATGTTGAGCATTTCCATTTATCTTAACTTCTAACAAATAGTTTGCATCTTTTCTTGATATTTCTCTTATTCTTTCTTCATAGTGAAGATGAATTCATTATCTTATAGGGATTTTCCTTCTATTTGCCTTCTATTTTCAATTTAACATTTTGGATTATTAACCATGCCACACACATACATTATAACTATACATCAAAATGCTCAATTTTCAACCATTATGCTGCTAAAATTTCATCAACATTCACCAATCACTATATGTATTCCATACACTAAAAACATATTGGAAAATAGAAACACACCAAAATTCAAATTTGCTAAATAAATGAAAACACACTAAAACTTGCAAAATCCAAACTTGGTTATCAAGCCAATTTTCAAAACCAAAGAACAAAATATTGCCATTTAGTGGAAAATTTCTGGCTAAAGGCCAGTTATTTATTTATTTAGTTTTTATTTTCCCACATAGTGGAAAATATTTTTTAGCTCCACCTCCTTTCACACCATTCTTTGGCTTATTAGGGAAGTAACATTCAACCACTTAATATGCAAAACAATCCATTTTAAAGCTCAGTATTTTAATCCAATCTATTATAGAGAATGCATTAAAGGATTTTTTTTATTATCAACATCAATTAGGAAAACCATTATTATTGCATTAATTACCTCTCCTGATGACCTTTCGATGACCCATTCTATTTCTCCTAGGGAAGTTGCCCCCCCCCTCCCGAGTATGGAATCTGTTGATATCTTCCTTTGCCGTTTGCATCATGGATCCCTTTTTTAAAAAAGTGGATCATTTGTAGCTTTAGGCCTGAGTTTGACCTTAGCATTAGGTTGGATCTCCTATTCTTCAAATGTCTTTTGTCTCTGCTGTCTTTTTTTATATGCATGAGTAAGTGGTTAAGAAAAATTCTTGTGCTCCATTTTACATCACTACTTGTCTGGTAGAAAAAAAAATGTGACACCATAAATCTAGATTGTACAGGCCTCCCATCCTTCCTTGGCTTGTACCTATACTTGTTTTTAAAGAAATTTGGATCAAGTGGCCTTTTATCTGATGGTAAAAATTTCTTGTGAGAAACTGGCCTCCAATGACTTGTGAACCTGTTTGGACTTATATGAAGGTTGAATCACCTCTTTTTCCTCTATTTTCTTTTTCAAATCCATATTGATAGAATTGGTGGATGCCAATAAGGAAAGTGAATTTTCCTCTATTAACTTTATCTCCTGTTCTTCATTTAGGTTCATTTCCACCCTTGGGGGTTAAGGAGAAGATAAATAGCTAGGAATCAGTGTTTGGTAAATTGATTTTTTCTCAAATAAAATGTCACCTTTTGTTTTTTGTTCTAGTCCTTTGGGGAATTAGTTCCTGTTCCTAGGGAAGTAGTGTATGAGCTTGAGGAATTGAATGTTCCTCATGTTTACTCCTTGTGTTTTGCTTTTGTCCTTGGGGAAAAGGCATATGAGTCTAGGGATTTGACCTATAACCTTGGGGAAAATTGTCCCTGTGCCTTTTCCTTCCTGTTCATATATTTCTAGTTGCAAGGCTAGGTTAGTCCTTTTATTAATGACCAATTAAACTTCTAAAATTTTTGCAAAATTACTGAACTCCTCCTAAGTTATATCTAGCTTGGATACAATAGTATGTTATTTAGATGACTGTTCATTCATTTTGGAAAATGCTTGCACAGTATCCTGTGAAAATTTTTCAAAGCCTTGCTTCAGAGATTTCTCAATGCTTTGCTTCAAGGAATTCTTAAAGCCTTACTTCACAGAATAAACCATATAAGGTATTGCATCCTGTAAAACTTTTTTAAAAACTTAAGAATTAGTACTCTTAACAGTAATATTAACAACTTCTAGATTTTGGCATGTTTGGTTAATCACATTATCTTCAGTGATATTAAAAGTTTAGTTTGAATAGCCAAAAGATGCCTCATTCCAAAAGTGATCATGAGGCATTAAGTCTTCATTAGTTTGTTCTTAGAAATAACCTGGGTTTATAGGTAAATTGTTGGTCCAATAACCAACTTCAAAAATTTATTCATTAAATATGTTCATCTTTTTTTTAAACATGTCCCACCGAGCGTGCCAAAAAATGTTTCTTCAATTTTTGGTTTTTAGTGCATGCCAAAAGATTATTGGATTTATGTTAGCATGCTAGAGGACAAATTCCTCAAATAAAAACCTGACTTCTTCAAATGGATGTGGATTCCTAGACACCTATAGTATAATTTATTTGGATTTGAAACAGATGAAAATTAAAGAAACTATTAAAAATTATTAAGGGAAATCATATTAATTTAAAAGCTTAATACACAGCAAAAGTTGAACAAGCTAAAGAAAATAACAGTACTAAAGTGATTGGCTAATGATAATTAAATTAGATAAATGTAGATTTGTGTTGAATATTGATTATGTCCCCTGATCTATGTATTCCTTTTCTTTTATAAGCACTCTTCCTTGTAGGCTACTTCTCTTATTAATTCTCTAGCAGTTTAAAGTAGTTCAAGACTTTTTTATTTTTGTGAATTAAATTCATGTAATATTCATCCCCAAGTTTTCTGAACAGTTGTCTCATCTCCAGGACCTTATTGCTTTGGCTCTAAGGTGCTTTGCAAACGTCAGTGTCCAAAATCTTCTTGTGTCTTACTTATTAAATTGCACTGGGCTAGACTTTTTTCTTAATTTTAGGGATATAAAATATAATTAAATCAAACTGGTAATTAATTTAATGGCCTTAATACATTTTAGCTAAGAAATAAAATCAACTATGGCACAAACAATAGTCAAAGGGTTAGCCTTCAACTGCGCCTAGAGAGTGAGATTTTGATGGCTTATACGTTATGGTCAAGTTGTGATGATGGATATGGGATTAGTCAATACATAAGGACAGCAGAAATCATGCTTCAAAGGCATATGTTTTTATTGATTTAAATTTTGTATAAGCTAAAAGCAAATCTTAGCTTTGATATTTCAAGTGGATTAGAACTTGGTTTATAAATATGTTAATATTCAGATTTTGGAAGTTTATTATAATGATTTATCCAAATTGCTCTCTACTTAAAATATCTATTCACTAAGTATTTTTGTACTTTTAATTTTGTTTTCTAAAACATTTTAGATAAAAGGGCTTGTTAAAGGGTGATCTATGCTAAATGATTGTAGATAGAAGTAGAAATTAAGGTCGGCCAATGACATCCTTGTTAAGAGAAGCCTTGCACTCTACTTTTTAAATTCATTTCTTCAAGTATTGTAAAAGATTATACTTTGGAGTTGAATATTGGTGGCAAGGCTTTATGTAAAGCAACTATTTGGAAATATATTTCATAATGTTTTAATGATGTTTATGACCATATTTTTAGTATACAAGTATCTATACAATTAAAACTTAGAAATAAGATTTCTCTCAATGTTCAATTACTTTATACTATAGTGGATTTATACATAACTTCATAAATTGTCAATAACTCATTTAATTGTTAGCAATTATTTGGTTATTTTTGTGTTATTGTTGAGTTGTTGCTGCATTGTTGTTGTTGCTAGATTATTGTTGTTTGGCTATGTTGTTGTCAAGTTGTGGTTTTCTTGTTGATATTGTGGTACAGCTAGTGTTTCGTTGTTGTAGCTTTGTCATTGTTAAAAGGCAATTGATGTTACTTTATCTTTATTGGACTGTTGTTGTTGCTTTGTTGTCTTATATGACTATTGTTGTTATTGTATGGTTGATGTGGTGTTATTGTTAAGTGGTTAACTCATATAATTGCTAGCAATTATTGAGGTTTTTAATACATAAATAAATAATAAATATTCTATATTTTCTCATTTACAAAATACATTATTTTAATTATATAAACTCTTCCAAGAATTATTTTTCTATTTAATTTCAAGGGTTAATATGATTAGCATATTATTGGATTTAATTAAGAGTTTGATGAAGTGGTTGATTTTAGTGTCCATGTCAGGCAATATGAGACGAGATAAGATACTAATAGTCTGCCTTAGGCTACATGAGATGAGGTGTGACAGTTTTTAGCATTAGAGCTTTGTTAAATTGTCCTATAAACCATGTTTTTGTAGTATTTTGATAAAATATTGAAAATGATTTTGTTATACTTATAGGATGCCACCAAAAAGGAATAATGGTAGGCTACCTCGCCAAGGAAATGTTGGCCAATAGGGTAGTGATCGGGTAGAATCTAAGGGTAGTGCAAATCTAAAGCTAGAGTTTGAGGCTAGGACTTATGTTATTAAGCAACCTCCACTACCCTCACCCCCTATTTTTTTTGTTTTACAACTTGACCCAATAGTGCCTATAGAGACTATTATTACTCATTTAATATCTCAAGAACATAGGAGAAGGCATGGTGATATTATTGAGCATATAAAGAAGTGTGGGGCATTTGATTTTTATGGCTCCATTGATTTTAAAGAGGCAGATAGGTGGTTAAAGGCAATAGAGAAAGCCTTTAAGACACCTAAGCTTACAGAATCTCAAAAGGTTAGTAATGTGTATGGATTATTACATGACTCGTCTTATACATGGTTTGATAGAGTTAAGGTGCTACATGGAGATTAATTGACATGGGAAGTGTTCAAGGCAGAATTTTATAAAGAGTTTTTAATTGAAGCATTCAAGGTAAAGAGGCAAAATGAGTTCATTGCCTTGAAAAAATGAGCTATAACTGTATGGGAGTATGTTGATAAATTTAAAGATTTATACAAGTATGCTTTTGATATCTTTCCAAAAAAGAATCAAAAGTGTTATAGATTCAAGGAAGGCTTAAAGACAATATTGAAGAGTGAGAAGGCAATAGAGAAAGAAAAACTGAGAGAGGAAATAGAGAAATAAAATACATAAAAAGCTCTAGTTTGGATAGGGAAGCAAAAAGGATTTAGTAAAGGAGCTGGTACGTCCTAGTAAAGGTTAGAGGCAGGAGGATTCAGAAAAAATAAAGGGCTTTGGACTTGGTTTGGGACTTATAGACCATAGTCTACTCAAGTTAGTCATAATTCTATGATGCAACTAGTGGCTAGTACAGGTAGTTCAGTTAGAAAGGCTACCCCTTGTGTTACTTGTGGCCCTATTCATGATAAAGGAGATTGTAGAAAGAGAACTATCTAATGTTTTAACTGTGGTGGATCTGGGCATATTATGAGGGATTGTCCTAATTTTGTGTAGTTTGGCACTAGTATTAGTAGGGGAGTCCAGAGTATAGTTAGTAGAGGTGGAAAGAATACTACCTATGGTAGAGGTATATGTGCTCACATTTCGTAGAGAAGGTGGTTCATCTACTTTGACACAACATGTTCAACCTATATCAATTAAGAGACCTTTAGTGCAACCTAGGTCTTTGCTATAATGCAATAAGAGGCAACATCATCATATGAGGTCATTTATGGGAGGCTAACTATTTTTGTGAGAATGCTTATGCTTTAATTGATCCAAGTGTAACGCATTCATTCATCACACCATCTCTCACATCATGCATACTGAAAGAAAAGAGTGTGATGGATAAGGGTTTAGTTGTAGATATGCCAATGGGTGAATCAGTAATTTGTAGACATGTTTATCAAGGTTGTGAGTTAAGGATTAAAGGTCAGAAACTAGAAGCAGATTTAGTGCCAATACCATTATAAATGTTTTATGTAATTATTGGAATGGACATGCTAACTAAGTATCAAGTAATAGATGATTGTTACAAGAAGAAGGTAGAGTTTCAAATCCCTACTAGTGATACAGTTGTGTTCATAGGTGAAAGGAGCTTAGAACATTATAGCATGGTTTCAACACTCATAGTTAGAAGAATGATAAGAAAAGGGTATAAAGCATTCTTGGCTTATGTTATTGACATTGAAAAAGAGGGGCAAAAGATTGAAAATATTCATGTGATTAATGAATTTATTAATGTATTTTCAGAAGATCTTTTAGGCTTACCACCTAATAGGGAGATTGATTTTAGTATTGATTTGTAGCCAGAGACAACTCCTATTTCTCGAGCTCCATATAGAATGGCTCTAGCATAATTGAAAGAATTGAAGGTGCAATTCCAATAATTACCATGAGATTGTGTATTGATTATAGACAGTTGAATAAGGTGACTGTGAGCAATAAGTATCCTTTGCCATGCATTGATGACTTGTTTGATTAATTGTAAGGAGCTAGAGTATTTTCTAAGATTGGCTTAAGATCTAGGTATCACTAGTTAAATATTAAGGTAGTAGATGTACCTGAAACATCATTTAGAACTTGATATAGGCATTATGAATTCTTAATGATGCAGTTTGGGTTAACTAATGCTTCAACTGCATTCATGGATTTAATTAATAGAATATTTAAGCCTTATTTGGATAACTTTTTCATTGTCTTTATTGATGACATTTCAGTGTACTCATGATCAAAAGAAGAACAAATTGAGTATTTGAGGATTGTATTGTAAATATTGAGGGATAAACAATTATATGCTGAGTTTAGCAAATGTGAATTCTGGTTGGAGGAAGTGGTGTTTTTGGCACATGTCATCTCAGCCAAAGGAGTGTATGTTGATCCTAAAAGATTGAAATAATTCTCAATTGGAGACCACCTATAAGTGTACATGAGGTGCATAGTTTTCTTAGGTTGGTAGGCTATTATTAGAGATTTGTGAAAAACTTCTCCATCTTGGCCTCACATTTGACAAAAACATTAAGGAAAAATGTGAAGTTTGTATGGAGTAAAGAATGCCAACATAGTTTTGATGAGTTAAAGGCATGTTTAACCTCAACACCAATGTTAACACTCCCAGTGATAAGATTAGAATATATGGTATACAGTGATGCTTCTAGGAATGGTTTGGGTTATATGCTGATGCAATAAGATAAGGTAGTAGCATATGCTTCTTGACAATTGAGGTCATATGAATTGAACTATCCTACTTATAACTTGGAGCTTGCAATAGTTATTTTTACTTTGAAGATTCAAAGGCATTATTTATATTATGAGAAGTGTCAAATTATCACAGATAACAAGATTTTGAAGCACAGATTGAGTAAAAAAGAGTTAAACTTGAGGCAAAGGAGATGGGTTGAGTTACTTAAGGGTTATAATTTCACCATTGAATATCACCCGAGAAAGGCTAATATGGTAGCTGATGCACTTAGTAGGATGTCCATAGGTAGCTTATCTTATATTCATTATGTGAGAATTTCATTATTACTTTAGTTAAGAGTACTAAATATAGAGTTAGCTTAAGGTGAGAAAGGAGCATTACTTGCTACTTTAAAAGTTTGACTAATGTTGATTGATAGAGTCATGAAGGCTCAAGAACTAGATGAACATATGGCAAAGATCAAAGAGCAAGTACAAAAGGGTAACAAAACAAATTTTATAATCTAAGAAGATGGTACTTTACTTGATGAGGGCAAATTATGTGCACCTAATATTAAAGTCTTCAAAAGGGAGATAATGGAGGAAGCACACAATTCAGCATATGCTATGCATCCAAGAAGTACAAAAATGTACCGTACTCTAAAAGACAACTATTGGTGGTGAAGGATGAAGAAAGATATTGCAGAGTTTATAACTAGATGTCTGGCTACAAAACATCAACATTTAGTAGGAATGCTACAACCTCTTTCTATTCCTGAATGGAAGTGGGAACATGTTACAATGGATTTTATGGTTGGGTTGCCTAAACTTAACATGGACATTATTCAATTTGGGTGATTGTTGATAGCATTACTAAGTCAGCTCACTTTTTGCCTATAAAAGTGAATTACTTGTTGGATAAGCTTGCTGAAATCTACATTAGAGAAGTGGTTAGATTGCATGGAGTTCCATTTGCTATTGTATCATATAGGGATCTAAGGTTTACATCTAAGTTTTGACCAAGTTTGCAACATGCTTTGGGTACTAAGTTGAAATTTAATACAGCTTTTCATCCCCAAACAGATGGCTAATCAGAGAGGACAATTCAGATGTTAGAAGACATGCTTATGACTTGTGTAATGGAATTTCAAGGTAGCTGGGATAAATATGTGCCTTTGATGGAATTTGCCTACAATAACGCTTTTTATTCTAGCTTGGGGATGGCACCTTATAAAGCTTTATATGGAAGGAAGAAGCTACTTGGGAGAGAGAGGAAGGCATGAGAAACCAATATCTTTATCTATTCTAGTAAAATTTTGAGGACAAAATTTCCTAAAGTGAAGAGAATTGTTACACCCGTACTCTCATATGAGTACATTTGCATTTATTATGCATTATATTTAATTATGATACATGCATATTGGTTAAGGAGTGAGAGTTAAAAAGTTAGGCATGTTAAGTATTTAATTAAAATAGATAGTTATTCTAGAATGGACAATTATACCCTTTAGAGTTTATAAGATGTATAACATGTTTATAAAGGGCAAAAAGGACATTTATATTGTTATGATCCTAGAAAAACCTAGAATTTTCTTAAGTGGTGGAAATTAAGTGTGCAACTATAATTGAAAAAAGGAAAAAGAGAAGAGAGAAAATTCAAACCCCCTTATTGATGATGATTTTTCAAGAGTTTGGAGATCTAAGACATCTTTGAGGCTGTAATCTTCCATTTCAAAATTGTGGTGATTGACTGGTAAGTATTTTAAGTGCTTTAGTTGATTTGGCATTAGGGTTTGCAATGAGAGAATTTAGGTTCTGCAATCCTGGTTTTATAGTCTTCATGTTTTTATCATAAGTTGAGCTAGAAAACTTAACATTATGACTGGTTTGAATCTAAGAAAAATTTGAAGAGTTATCTACAAATTATTAGTTTTGAGTAAGGGCTGATTTTGTTTCTAAGATGGTGAATCGAAGCCATATATTTTATTCCTTATTCTATCAATGAGTTTAACCTGATGGTGTTCAAATATTCATAGCTCTTTCCATGGTTGTCCAAATGTGATCAAATTTTTATAGTATGTATCTAGCATATAGATATAAGGTTGATAATAATTTAAGCTTGACATTCCCTATGTACAAGATGCAACAATTTTTATAAGTTTGGTCTGAAATAACCCTTTTTGAAATAGTGGGTCAAATTTGTGAAGTTGAGTTGGTAAGCATATTTTGCATGTTATTTGGAGGGTTGCATAGTTAGATCTGTTGTGTACCGTGATGCAAACGTAGTGGAAAAATTAAAATTTTATCACGTTCCCAAGCCTGGATCCATGTAATTCGACTAATTGATTAAATCTAGGGTTTTTAATAATCTTACCAAAACGCAAAAGAGGCAAGATTCTCTGGAAGGATAAGAGGAGGTTCACACCGGTGACACCTTACCTCGAGCTTTTTGGCTTGGTTGTTCGGATCAAGACATCTCCAAAAGGATGTGTCCTCTATAGGTATCCACACAAACAGCCCTTCACAAAAAAAATTTGAGTGTGTGTGCTAGCAACCTCTTGACTGTCTCACAAATCAAGAACAAAAGGAAAAACTCTGTCTTTGTTTTCTAAGAGGAAAGAAAACGAATTTGGAGGCAAAAACAAGTGTGTGAAACCCTAGAGAATATAACATATTTATAGACTCCAAGTTAGGGTTTCACTTACCAATGACCTTTTGATAATTTTCCATTTATTATATTCTGATTTTGTTTAAAAACAAATCAAAAATAATATCTTATTTATTTATTTAAAATAACATTTATCTTAAATAAATAAATAAATAAAACACTTTAATTATTTATTTCCACAGAGTTTATTTTGGGCTTATTAAACCCATATCCGTTTTGGGCTTGTTCTAAGTGTGTGACCCTATAGGTTCACATAACATTGGCAGTGAGCCTAAATCTCTATTTAGGCCTACAAGTCATAAGTGGCCTCTAGCAAGACATTATGACTACCCAAGTCATGTGAAGTCAATAATCCGACATAACCTAATTACAGTGAATTTTATTGTCCCTTTATCACATGATATCTTAATTGAACATAAGGCATAGAATGTCATCCTTATATAGTTCAATATTATGACTTGATTCCAAGTAGACTGAAAATGATAACTCTTTATCAATTCATTTCAGCATGGCCATGCATTTTCATTCAGTCTATCTCATCAAGGGGCCTTTAGATATCTTTCTCATATTAATGAGGGATAAATTCCTTTTAAATCACTCACATTCCTCACATAATTAATTTTATATCCAACAACATTCTTTTAATCATCCGATTAAAGACAATGTTAGAATGTGTCAAAACATAAAATAGCTATGTAGAAATCCATGATGATTTCAAGGTCAAAGGACCAAAATAAAATTACTGTGATAAGAAATACTTATGACAATAATCTATGTAGTATTCTCATAGTGGGTCAATCCAGTACATGATCTCTCATCATGTACCTATGAGTTGACTTAATATCTCATATTTATGATTAGTAAAACATAATCATCAGTCAACATCATACTAGACTTAATACTTTAATATTCATATAATGAATAAATGGCTAGGGATAATTAGAATAGAACTCTTATTTTAATCTAAGGGTTTTACTATCAAGTCACATACTTGATGGCCTTAGTAAGAATTAACCATTCATGTGATTATCATAAAATCAAATGATAATATAATACCTCTTTATTAATAAAATAAGAAAGTCAATACATAATCACAAATGATTGACCTAGTGCATATCACTAATAATCTCCCACTTGCACTAGGCCCAATCAACATCGTATCGTATACCCATGGACCTAGTATGACTCTCATGTTTAGGCTGTGGAAGAGGCTTAGTCAGTGGATCAGTAACATTATCATTTGTAGGTACTCTGCATATCTTGATGTCTCCTCTCTCAATAATTTCTCGAATAAGATGATAATGCCTGAGTATGTGTTTGGATCTCTGATGTGATATGGGCTCCTTAGCTTGGGCTATAGCTCCATTATTGTCACAATATAAGTTCACTAGATCTGATATACTAGGAACAACACCTAGTCCAGTTATGAACTTCTTAATCCAAACAGCTTCCTTAGCTGATTCTGAGGCAGCTATGTACTCAGCTTCTGTTGTAGAATCAGCAACAGTGTCTTGCTTGGAACTCCTCCAGCTCACTGCACCTCCATTCAAACAAAACACATATCCTGACTGTGATCAAAAATCATCCTTGTCAGTTTGGAAGCTGGCATCTGTGTAACCATTTACAACTAGCTCATCTTCCTGACCACCATACAGTAAAAATGCATCCTTAGTTCTTCTCAAGTACTTAAGGATATTTTTAACTATTGTCCAGTGACTTTCACCTGGGTCTGATTGGTTTCTACTCGTTGTGCTTAAGGCATATGAAACATCAGGTCGAGTACATAACATTGCATACATGATAGATCCAATAGCAGAAGCATATGGAATCTTACTCATGCGGTCTCGCTCATCTTGTGTAATAGGACATTGAGTCTTGCTGAGACTAATGCCATGTAACATTGGCAAGAATCCTCTCTTGGAATCTTGCATATTAAACTTGTTCAATACCTTATCAATATAAGTGCTTTGACTTAAGGCAATAAGCCTTTTAGATCTATCTCTATAAATCTTGGTGCCTAATATATAAGCAGCTTCACCTAAGTCTTTCATTGAGAAACAATTCCCTAACCATGATTTAACATTTTGTAAAATAGGGATATCATTTCCAATGAGTAGTATGTCATCCACATACAACACTAAAAACACAATAGCGCTCCCACTAACTTTCTTGTATACACAAGGTTCATCATCATTTTTAATGAAGCCAAATTCTTTGACTGCTTCATCAAAATGAAGATTCCAACTCCGAGATGCTTGCTTTAATCCATAAATGGATCTTTGAAGCTTGCATACCTTTCCAGAATTCTCAGGACTAACAAAACCCTCTGGCTGTGTCATGTACACATCCTCAAGTAAATTTCCATTAAGAAATGTTATTTTGACATCCATTTGCCATATTTCATAATCATAGTATGCAGCTATGGCAAGGAGAATTCGAATAGATTTTAGCATAGCCACTGGTGAAAAGGTTTCATCATAGTCTATACCATGTGTTTGTTTGAAACCTTTTGCAACCAGTCTTGCCTTAAAGGTATGCACATTTCCATCCATGTCAATTTTCTTTTTGAAAACCCATTTGCACCCAATAGTTTTTAAACCATCATTTGGGTCAATCAAGTTCCATACTTGATTATCATACATGGATTGCATTTCTGATCTCATGGCTTCAAGCCATTTCTCAGAGTCAGGACTATTTATGGCCTCTTGATAGGATGTGGGCTCATTTTGATCCATAATTAACACATCATAATCACTAGTTATGAGAAATCCATATCTCATGGGGATTTGACTCGTCCTATCAGACCTCCTTGGGCCTTTTGGTACTTGTGAAGGCTCAACAACTTCTTGTTGATTCAGCTGCGGTTCCATATCAGGTACAATGCTATTTTGTGGGCCTTGAATTTCTTCAAGTTGCACTGTGCTCCCACTGGTTCCTTTGGAAATAAACTCTTTTTCCAAAAATACACCATTCTGAGACACAAACACTTTGTTCTCAGACACATTATAGAAGTAATATCCTTTAGTTTCTTTAGGATATCCAATAAAAAGGCATTTGTCAGATTTGGGTGCTAGTTTATCTAAGATCTGATGTTTCACAAAAGCATCATAGCCCCAAATCTTAAGAAAAGACAAATTGGGAGTTTTTCCATTCCATTTCTCATATGGTGTCTTTTCAACTACCTTTGATAGAACTCTATTCAAAATGAATGTAGCAGTTTCTAAAGCATATCCCCAAAAAGAGATTGGAAGATCAGATTGACTCATTATAGATCGAACCATATCCAATAGAGTTTGATTTCTACGTTCAGACACACCATTCCATTGTGGTGTACCTGGAGGAGTCAATTGTGAAACAATCCCACAATCTCTAAGATGATCTGTAAATTCTTGGTTTAAATATTCACCACCTCGATCAGATCTTAGTTCTTTAATATTTTTACCAAGTTGATTTTGTAGTTCATTCTTGAAAATTTTGAACTTTTCAAAAGATTCAGATTTATGTTTCATTAGATAGAGATAACCATATCTACTAAAATCATCCGTGAAAGTTATGAAGTATTGAAAACCACCTCTAGCAATTGAGCTTAATGGTCCACATACATCAGAATGTATTAGGCCCAATAAGTCATTAGCCCTCTCACTTTGTCCAGTAAAAGGTGTTTTAGTCATTTTTCCAAGTAAACAAGATTCACATGCATCAAATGATTCATAATCAAATGAATTTAAAAGCCCATTTTGGTGTAGCTTTGAAATTCGTTTCTCATTTATATGGCCTAAACGACAATGCCAGAGGTAGGTCAAGTTTAAATCATTAGATTTAGACTTCTTTGTATCAACGTTATAGATTGGCATTTCATTAGTGTCTTCGGCATCTAAAACATAAAGTCCACTAGTGCATGGAGCATATCCATAGAAAATGTTATCTTAATAAATACTGCATTTATTATTCTTAATAATAAATTCAAATCCTTTCTTGTCCAAACAAGAAACAAAAATAATATTCCTACACAGAGTAGGTACATAATAACAACTTTTTAAAGATAAAATAAGTCCACTAGGCAAAGGTAACTCATAAGTTCCTACAGCTAAAGCAGCAACTCTTGCTCCATTGCCAACTCGTAGGTACACTTCGCCTCTTGCCAATGATCTACTCCTTTTTAGACCCTGCACATTTGTACAAATGTGAGATCCTGATCCAGTATCTAATACCCAAGAATCAGAAGCAGAAGCAGATAAATTTAATTCTATAACATGAATACCTGAAGAGGTAGTCTCACCACCCTTTTTCTTCTTCAGATCATCCAAATAGAGCCTGCAATTTCTTTTCCAATGGCCTGGCTCATTACAGAAAAAACAGATTCCTTCCTTTGCTTTGGGTTCAGCTTTGGATTTGGGCTTGGGCTTCTGAAAGCCTTTAAAGACCTTGCCCTTGCCCTTTCCAACCCTTTTCATCCCCTTTCCCTTATTGACCATGAGAACATCCTTGGTGTTACTCTTAATGTTCTTTTTAGCAGTTTTTAGCATCCCATGCAACTCTGAAACAGTCTTCTCCATACTATGCATATTGAAATTCATAATGAAGCTATCATAAGCTTCAGGAAAAGATTGGAGAATAATATCCATAGCCAGTTCTTGTTCAATCTTGAGACCAAGCTTGTCCAAGTGATCAAGATGACCCTTCATCTTGAGAACATGAGGACTGACAGAGCCACCAGTAGTCAGCTTGCAGGAAAGCAATGCCCTGATGGTAGTGAACCTTTCAATTCTAGATTTCTCTTGGAACATTTCCTTGAGATGGCCTATCATAGTATAAGCCTCCATTTCCATCAGTTGCTTTTGCAGCTCAGATTCCATACATCCAAGCATGACACAAGTGACATCAGTAGAATCATTGAGATGCTTGGTATAAGCATCCCTTTGTGCTCTAGGAGCATTGGCAGCTGGTTCCTCAGGGATGGGCTGATCAAGGATGTATTCCTTTCTCTCATGCCTAAGAACAATTCTTAGGTTTCTGTACCAGTCAAGAAAATTAGTCCCATTGAGCTTATCCTTCTCAACGATCGATCGTAGTGACATGGTCGGTGTAGTGTTTGAAGTCATTATCTACAACAAATATATGCAAAGTCCATTTAGTATTTTATTAAATATGTATAAGGTGTAATAAAAAACTCCCACTAAATTTACTCAAATCAATAACCCTCTAAGTTAATTTTAGAAATTTTAGTGGGCCAAGATCCATATTTCATCATACTATAAGTGAGCTTTGGCTCATGACCTAAAATATGCTTATTTAGGTAGACAACTCTTATCAATTACATCTCATGTAACTCTTGGATGGTATGGGATTTGACATCACATGTCATGGCTAAAAATCCCATCTAATGCCCTAGGTCCAAAACCATTTTGATAACCTAGTTAAGTCAAACCATATCAAACGTTTGGATAGCACCATTATCCAACTTGCCTTCCTCAGATAAATTTATACACCCTGCTTTGGCAGGCTCATATATAATAATCTAAGGCTTGACAAGTGTTGAACTTATGGAAGGCATTATAATGACTTAATATTAAATGAGGGTTCATCTTTATTTAATCGTATTCAGTTATTGTTATGTTGTATTGCATGGCATCATATGGCATCACATACATGGCATCACATGGTATCGCATACATAACAATAAATAAATAAATGTGACATAGCATGGCCCAAATCTAAATTGATCTTCATAAGCCAATATGAAGATCAATGGTCAAACCTAGGTAACATTACAATTACAAATTGAGCCTCCAACTTGGATCTCCATCTTCTACCATGGATCTCCTTTTTGGTTCCCACCTTGGATCTCCATTCTGGGCCTCCAACTTGAATTGCACCATGGGTCTTGATTTACAAAAATTGTTGTAATTTATTCTACACTATTCTAATAAAATAAATACAACAAAACAAAACAAAAATGACTCGCAGGCCATATTTAAAATTATAACCCATAAAAATAAAATCCAATCACATTAGTCTAAGGGCCATGCTATGCACCATGCATAAAACAACAAACATGTATAACATAATAATCTATTTAGTTATTAAATCCAATTATTATGTTAAAATAAACTAATGTGACAATTCTTTTGGGGTCAAGGGGCAGCGCCCCTTGCAGGGTCCTAGGGACGGTGCCCCTAGTGGGGTTCCAAAGGGCATCGCCCCTTGGTAGGGTCCAAGGGGCAGCGCCCCTGGTGGCGGTCCCGTTGACTGGCTCTTCGGTGAGTTTCCTTTCAAATTTCTGAACATTAATGAATTTTCGTAATCAAATTACTATAAAATCAATTTATTCAAAATAGACAAAAACACTCAATTAAAACAGCCACCTTAAAACCCTTATTTGCATCAAGGAAGCAATTAACCAATTTTCGTAATCATATTACTAAATCAGTTTGTTACTTAAAAACATCACTTTTTGTAAACATTTTACAGTCTGAAAAATCCGTTCAAAACAGATCAATTTTTTTTTATTAAAACAGACGCATCCATTAAGAAAACCCTAATTTGTGTAATCAAAATTACAGCTTGAATGAATCTATAGAAAACATATCCATTCTGCATAATCTGTTTAACATTTAAACAGATTGCCCTTAACACATAATCTGCATAATCATAAAATTTCTGTTTCAGATTTAATTAAAACGATTTTCCTAATCAAATAGAAAACGTTTTTCTAATTAAAATAGGAAAAAAATAAGCTGCTTCAATTAATCATATTAATCAAAATAGAATACATAACAGATTTAAATCCTTAAGTGATTAGGTTTTTGAAAACAGAATTTCTGTTTCAGATTTAATTAAAAATGATTTTCCTAATCAAATAGAAAATGTTTTTCTAATTAAAATAGGAAACAAATATGCTGCTTCAATTAATCATATTAATCAAAACATTATTCTTAATTCGTTTTTCATAAAAACATCATACAAAATTCATTTTCATGAAACAGCATTCTTAATTCATAAAATCAAAGGTTGTTTTTAGTTTAATTAGATTAAACCATTACAAACATTAATCAAATTAATGTTAATTCTGTTTTCAAATAGATTACCCAGAATTGTCACAAAACAAATCAAAACCCCTTTTGATAATTTTGAAACCCTAACATATATCACATATACACAGAATTAATTAATCGAATTACAAGTGGCTCTGATACCACTGTTGGGTACCGTGATGCAAACGCAGTGAAAAAATTAAAATTTTATCACGTTCCCAAGCCTGGATCCATGTAATTCGACTAATTGATTAAATCTAGGGTTTTTAATAATCTTACAAAAACACAGAAGAGGTAAGATTCTTTGGAAGGATGAGAGGAGGTTCACACCGGTGACACCTTACCTCGAGCTTTTTGGCTTGGTTGTTCGGATCAAGACGTCTCCAAAAGGATGCGTCCTCTATAGGTATCCACACGAACAGCCCTTCACAAAATGAATTTGAGTGTGTGTGCTAGCAACCTCTTGATTGTCTCACAAATCAAGAACAAAAGGAAAAACTCTGTCTTTGTTTTCTAAGAGGAAAGAAAACGAATTTGGAGGCAAAAACAAGTGTGTGAAACCCTAGAGAATATAACATATTTATAAACTCCAAGTTAGGGTTTCACTTACCAATGACCTTTTGGTAATTTTCCATTTATTATATTCTGATTTTGTTTAAAAACAAATCAAAAATAATATCTTATTTATTTATTTAAAATAACATTTATCTTAAATAAATAAACAAATAAATAAATAAATAAAACACTTTAATTATTTATTTCCACAGAGTTTATTTTGGGCTTATTAAACCCATATCCGTTTTGGGTTTGTTCTAAGTGTGTGACCCTGTAGGTTCACATAACATTGGCAGTGGGCCTAAATCTCTATTTAGGCCTACAAGTCATAAGTGGCCTCTAGCAAGACATTATGACTACCCAAGTCATGTGAAGTCAATAATCCAACATAACCTAATTACAGTGAATTTTATTGTCCCTTTATCACATGATATCTTAATTGAACATAAGGCATAGAATGTCATCCTTATATAGTTCAATATTATGACTTGATTCCAAGTAGACTGAAATGATAACTCTTTATCAATTCATTTCAGCATGGCCATGCATTTTCATTCAGTCTATCTCATCAAGGGGCCTTTAGATATCTTTCTCATATTAATGAGGGATAAATTCCTTCTAAATCACTCACATTCCTCACATAACTAATTTTATATCCAACAACATTCTTTTAATCATCCGATTAAAGATAATGTTAGAATGTGTCAAAACATAAAATAGCTATGTAGAAATCCATGATGATTTCAAGGTCAAAGGACCGAAATAAAATTACTGTGATAAGAAATACTTATGACAATAATCTATGTAGTATTCTCATAGTGGGTCAATCCAGTACATGATCTCTTATCATGTACCTATGAGTTGACTTAATATCTCATATTTATGATTAGTAAAACATAACCATCAGTCAACATCATACTAGCCTTAATACTTTAATATTCATATAATGAATAAATGGCTAAGGATAATTAGAATAGAACTCTTATTTTAATGTAAGGGTTTTACTATCAAGTCACATATTTGATGGCCTTAGTAAGAATTAACCATTCATGTAATTATCATAAAATCAAATGATAATATAATACCTCTTTATTAATAAAATAAGAAAGTCAATACATAATCACAAATGATTGACCTAGTGCATATCACTAACAAGATCAACATATGGTATTTTTATATTAATGTTTTGTAAATGAAATTTCATGCTTTAGGTGTTGGAAAAGGAAAGGAAGGTGCCAGTGCAAAGTAAGCAAAATAGAAAATTAGTTTTGCGTGTGTTAAAGGCTATTTTGTGAGTAGATGTTCAAGCCCTTAAAATACTTGTATATCAGCAAAAATAATCTTTTGATATCATTTTATGAAGCTAATTTGATATATATTAAAAATCATTTTAAATCAGATTGTTGTTAGTTGAACTATTCAAGCTTTGAATTAATGAAATGGTTTTAAATTCACAAGTTAAAAGTGTTGCTATATTATTCCTTCATTTTTTCAAGATTAATGAGATTTATTTCAATCATTTAATGATCTAATTAAGTTTGTAATCTGATGGATTTCATTCCATTGAATTATAATGAAAAGTGGTTTGGTTTCAGATACTCTTTGAACTATAAATGTGATGAGTTCATTTTGAATAATTATTGGATGACATGGCATTCGTAATATTTATTACCACCTGATATGAGATGTGTGGATGTGCAGTGGTGTTATGTGCACAACTAAGATTATAATGTAATGTGTTGTTTTGTTATATGCACTTATGACATTGTGATGGTTGCTATTGCACAATAGACAACAGGGCACTTGATTGTAGGACAATGAAGGGAGAAGGGACATTTCGTGCTAATGTAGTCAAAGGGTTAGCCTTCAATTATGCCTAGAGAGTGAGATTATGATGGCCTATACATTATGGTTGGGTTTTGATAATGGATATGGAGTTGGTCAATACATAAGGAATGAAAAAATAATGCTTGAAAAGCATATATTTTTATTCATTTAAATTTTGTATAAGCTGAAAGCAAATCTTGGAATTGGTATGTCAAGTAGATTAGAACAAGGTTTATAAATATGCTAATATTCAAGTTTTTGAGGTTTATTATATTGATTTAACTAAATTATTCTCCACTTGACATATCTATTATTCAGTAGGAATGTTGCAACCTCTTCCGATTCCTGAATGAAAGTGGGAACATGTTACTGTAGACACCCAATTTCGGGATGATATGCTATGGATGCAGCAAAGGACTCCAGTGATGAAAATGTCTTCGATACTTAATCTTTAAAAAAATTTAAAGGCTTTTAAAGGAACGATTTAATGTTTTCAAGGACTAAATCGTAAAGTTCTTTTTAGGACCTAATTGCAAAATTTAAATTTTTTTTAGGGGCCTTTTTGTAATTAAATGTTAAAAAAAGTGTGTCGGAATTCCATAATTCTGATCGAAATTATGTAATTCCGATCAGAATTACAATAATTCTGATCCGAATTGTATAATTCCGATCAGAATTATACAATCCCGATCGGAATTGAATTCTTCTGTTTTTTTCCTTTTTTTTAATTATTTCCAACTCAGTGTTTTAATTGGTTTAAACTGCCTAATTAACTCAATCCTACCCAGTTTAAAATTCCTAAATACACTTTAGGAATTAGAATCACATTAAGATTAGGATTAGGCTTCCTGGTTCTACTATAAAAAGAAAGGAAGGGAAGTAGTAGGAGGGAGAGAAGGAGAAAAAGGAAAAAAAAAAGGCATAGAAAAGAAAAGAAAAGAGAAGAGAAAGAAGGAGAAGAGACGGGAGAAGAAGAAAAAATGTGATTTTATTGTTCTTGAGTTTATTTTTTTTACCAAAAAATTCCTTTTGATTCAACAATTAATTCAAGACTCGTGGAAAATTTTTGAAGAAGAAGATTCGAAGGCTTATCAAGAATAGTGAATCACAAATCTGAGGAGTACCCTAAATCACCCATAAGCATATCATCTTCTTCTATTCTTTATTTACTTATTTATTTATTTAATTATTTTGCATTATTATTTTTTATTATTATTCTTTCAAGTTCTTTCAAGTAATGGAATTTCAAGGTAGCTGGGATAAATATGTGCCTTTGATGGAATTTTCCTATAATAACACTTTTCATTCTAGCTTATGGCACCTAATAAAGCTTTATATGGAAGGAAGTGTAGAACTCTAGTTTGTTAGGATGAAGTTGGTGAAAGGTAGTTAATTGGTCCATAAATTTTACAAATGACTATAGAGAAGATTCAACTCATTCGGGATTAACTGAAGGAATCTCAAGATAGATAAAAGAGTTATGCAGACTTGAAGAGGGAACCTATTGAATACAATGTGGGTGATAAGGTCTTCCTAAAGATTTCACCTTGGAAAGGAGTATTACAATTTAGAAAGAGGGGGAAAATGAGTCTAAGGTACATTAGTCCATTTGAGGTGATTAAAAAAATTGGACCGGTTGCTAATAGGTTGGCTTTACCTTAGCATTGTCTCAGATTCATGATGTTTTCTGTGTATCCATGCTGAATAAGTACAGGAGTGATCCTAGTCACATTTTACAAACACATCCTTTAGAATTGAAAGATAATTTGTCTTATGAAGAAGAACCATTTGCAATTATTGCAAGGGAAACCAAAATATTGAGAAATAAAGTTATACCATTGGTGAAAGTGTTATGAAAACACCATAGGAATGAAGAAGCTACTTAGGAGAGAGAGGAAGACATGAGAAACCAATATCCTCATATGTTCTAGCAAAATTTTGAGGACAAACTTTCCTAAGGTGGGGAGAATTTCCCCTTAGTCTGAGTACATTTGCAATTACAATGCTTTATATTTAATTATGATACTTGTATATTGGTTGAAGAGTAAGAGTTAAAAAGTTTGGTATGTTATGTATTTAATTGAAATAATTATTATTCCATAATGGACAATTATACCCCCTTAGAGTTTATAAGAAGTATAGCATGTTTATTAAGGGAAAAAAGGACATTTATATTTTTATGATTCTAGAAAACCCTAGAATTTTCTTAAGTGGTGGAAGTTGAGTGTGCAGCCATAATTTGAAAAAAAAAAAGACAAAATTTAGGCCCCCTTATTAATGATGATTTTTCAAGAGTTTGGAGATCTAAGAAATCTTTGAGACTACAATCTTCCATTTCAAAATCATGGTGATTGATTGGTAAGTATTTTAAGTGCTTTGGTTGATTTGGGGTTAGGGTTTGCATTGAAAGAATTGGTTATGCAATTCTGGTTTTATAGTCTCAGGGTCTTGATTATAAGTTGAGATAGAAAAATCCAAATTATAAGTGGTTGGATTCTAATAAAACTTTAATGAGTCCTCTACAACTTCTTAGTTTTGAGTAAGGGCTAATTTACTTTTTAAGATGGTGAATCAAAACCATAATTTTTATTGCTAAGTTTGTTACTGAGTTTAACCTGATGGTGTTCAAATATTCATAGCTCTTTCAATGGTTGTCCAAATGTGATGAAATTTTTAAAATATGTAGCTGGCATATAAATATAAGGTTGATAAAAATTTGAATTTGATATTCTTTGTGTACATGATGCAACATTTTTTCTAAATTTGGTCTGAAATAGCCCTTTTAGAGATAGTGGGACAAATTTGTGAAGTTAAGTTGGTAAGCATATTTTGCATGTTATTTGGGGGGTTGCATGGTTAGATCAGTATGTGATATTTTTATATTGATGCTTTTTAAATGAAATTCCAAGCTTTAGGTGTTGGAAAAGGAAAAGAATGTGCTAGTGCTAAGTAAGAAAAATGGTGAATTGGTTTTGTGTGTTTTAATGGCTGTTTTGTGAGTAAATGTTCAAGCCCTTAAAATAATTTTATATCAAAAATAATGAGCTTTTGATGTCATTTTATGAAGCTAATTTGATATATATTAAAAAAAATTGAAATTTGCTTGTTGTTTTTTAAACTATTCAAGCTTTGAATTAATGAAATGGTTTTAAATTAATTCACAAATTAAAAGTGTTTCTATATTATTCCTTTTATTTTTGCATGATGAATGAGATTTATTTCAATCATTTGATAATCTAATTGAGTTTTTAATCTTTTAGATTTCATTCCATTGAATTATAAAGAAAAGTGGTTTGGTTTCAGATATTCTTTGAACTATAAATGTGATGAGTTCATTTCGAATAATTGTTGGATGAAATGGCATTTGTATTATGTATTACCACCCTATATGAGATGTGTGGATGTGCAATGGTGTTATGTGCACATATGAGATTGTGATGTAATGTGTTGTTGTGTTATATGTACATATGAGATTGTGATGGTTACTATTGCGCAATAGACAACAAGGCACTTGACTATAGGACGATGAAGGGAGAAGGGTCGTTCCATGCTAATATGGTCAAAGGGTTAGCCTTCAAGTGCGCCTAGAGAGTGAGATTGTGAAGGCTTCTATGTTACGCTCGGGTTATGATGATGGATATAGGGTTGGTCAATACATAAGGAAAGCTGAAATGATGCTTGAAAATCATATGTTTTGTCATGACCCGAACCCAAGGACACGTGACTGACACTAGGGAATGGGAAAGTATAAAGCTACCAAAACCCATAGTAAGCCTTAAAAGAAAAACGTGGAAATATTTAGACTTTAAAACCTTACAATAAATAATAAAATCACAATGTACATTATCAAACTGATTTTTCTCAATATAAGTTAAACCATAATATCAGTGCATAAAATAAATAAACTTCAGTTATACAAATAGTATCTCAGTACATAAATTATAAATACATGAAATCCCAAATAAAGTACGCGGCTATACAATTTTTTCTACTGCGGTACACGAAAGTAAATACAACATAACTAAGTAGACCAATGTAGAATAGCCGGTGATGAAGCTACACGGCGAAGAGAAGTAGACCTAACAGAAAACTCTCAAACTCCTGAAAAAAATTAAATTGAGGGGAGTCAGACCTCATTGAGTAAGTTAATAAAGAAATGAATGTGGTTTGAAAATCTCATTAAAAATAAATTTTTATGGAAATATAATATAATAAAATTTTATTCAACCATTAGATATACATATAATAAATCCATTTTAAAAAAAAAAGAAATAAATATTTAAATGTCTTTTTAAAACGTTTTAGTATAAAAATTTGGTAGAACCTGATTTATAAATTTTAACAGTCATATGACTCACTTATATCCAAGACTGCCGGATCTAGAGAGCAAAGCATCACCAGGATACACAATCGTAGTCATATCTCTTAATCAAATATCACTAGCAGTGTCTGAGAGCAAAGCATCGCCAGACCATCGGCCCTAGTGATTTAATAATATTAATCAAAATTATACTAGTGGTGTCCGAGAGCAAAGCATCATCAGACCTTCGGCCCCAGTATTTATTAAATAAACAAATATTACATTATTGGCGGTGTCCAAGAGCAAAGCATCACCAGACCTTCGACCCTAGTAATATACTTAAATAATCACATATTTTACCGGTGCGCACACGGTCCTGATGAAACCCATCAGGCAACACATTCTACTATGGTTTATTTAAAATAAAAAGAAAATAAATAAAATAATGAAAATTATAATAAAATAAAATAAAAATAAAATAAAATAAATAACTATAAATTAAATCATGCAAAATCCTATGAAGAATGTCGACTAGAATCTCATAAAATTAAATTCATAAGAATTTAATATAATTTATATTAAAAGACTCGACACTCAAATCAAATATTAACTTATAGGATAAAGGTGCTCCTCTGACACATCATGTCCGACCTCGACTAGTAGACGCGACTGAAGGGGCGGCTAAAAGACAGAAAAAGGAAATGACAATCAAAAAATATAAACCTAACTTCTAGAGTTTATAAGGAAGACTCGATTCGAACTCAGAATAAAAAATTTTTTTAGGATTGACCTAGTGTCACATTTTATGAGAAATCTACCGAAAATTCTGTAGAGTTTTCTCTATAAAATGGACATCCTTCTACCGAAGTAGAGTCAATCCTACAAATAAACACATTTCAAAATTCACAATGGCACAACACCTCGGGTTGGGACCCCAAACTACACAATTCCCAACTGAGGTTCACCAAAAATACAATAAGCAAATACTAAATATTAATTTAGTAAATCACCATAAATACCATAAATTAATAATAAATCATAATATAAATTATTTAATTTTTAAAACACTAAATAAAATTATTTTTCACCATAATTTAATAAAATTTTAAATAATAATATAATATTAATGACAATCCAACTTTCCAAATATTCAACATAAAATAGTCAAATTCAAACTATAATTGCCCATTTAGTTTAAACATACTATAATATTAATTAAAAAACTCATTCAAACCACAAAACAATAAATAATTTAATTTTGAATAAATTTTCAAAAATAATTAGTACTAATTAACTAAAAATAATAAATAATTTATAAAAATTATTTTAATACCACATTTTATCTCAAAATTAACTAAAACATAGTATTTAATTATAATATCAACAAAAACACACCATTTACCTATTATTTCAAAATTTACATAATAATAATAATTTCTAAAAAAATTAAATAAATTATCAAAAATTATTTTATCACTACTAAAATTATTAAAATAATATACTAACACCAATTACCTCAAATATTCAACCAAAATAATTATTTAACATAATTACCAAAAATTCATTTTTTTATTAAATATTAAAAAATACCCATAAATAAAATTAATTCAAAAAAATATAAAAAATTATTTTTGAGTAGATTGAGCTATATACAACAACATTTCTTAAGCAACAATTCATGGATCAAAGCCAAATAATTAATAAAAATTCAAAACCCTAATGATACCTAAACTAAAAACCAAAATATCTCAAAATAGAGGACGTTAAGGCTCAAATCGAGCTTAGAAATGGACTCACCAGTCCAAGATGAGTTAAACGACACTAAAATGAGAAGCTATGGTAACCGAAGTCTTCATCAGCTTCAATGGTGGACTCCTCTGTCCGGCGGCTTCTAGGCATGCTCAACTGCTTTTCAGGTGTCGAAGAGGAAGAAGAAATTGAAGGAAGGTGGTTGTGGTGAGTGATGGCGGTCTGGCTTGGTCTGGTTGGTGGTCGAGTCGCGTGAAGAGAAGCAGAAATAGAGACAAGGAAGAAGAAAAAATGGCAGGGGAGAGAGGGAAAGAAAAGAAAAGAAATGTAGGGGAAAGAGAAAAAATATATGTTGACCCGTATATGTCTTTTTTTGACTAACTTATGCCTATATTATATTCAAATAATAATAATAATAATAATAATAATAATAATAATAATAATATACACACTAATAATTTAATACACGCACATAAAATATCCATGCAAATAATTTAGTTTAATAATAATAATAATAATAATAAAAATAAACAATGTCATTTAAATAATAAAATAATACAAATTCGGAAATCACTTTTATTAAAATAAAACATATGGTATTACAGTCTCCCCTCCTTATAAAAATTCGTCCTCGAATTTTAAAGAAAAGTAAGGAATTTCAAAGTCTAAGGATGAAAAAGATAGGGATAGACGACTTACATCTCAGATTCTGCCTCCCACGTACAATCTTCTGCTATGTGGTTACTCCAAAGCACTTTCACAATCGGAATCTCCTGAGAGTGAAGCTGGCGATCCACAATCACTACTGGATACTCCTCATAAGACAGAACTTCACTGAGCTCCACTACTTGAGGCTGAACTACGTAAGAAGGATTAGGAATATACTTCCTCAACATAGACACATGGAACGCTGGGTGGATTCGAGATAACTCAGGCGGCAACATTAGTCTATAGGCCACTTCCCCAACTCTTGACCGTATCTCGAAAGGTCCAATGTATCTCGGAGCCAACTTACCCTTCTTACCAAACCTCATAACTCCCTTCATTGGAGATACCTTCAGAAACACCATATCTCCAACTACAAAGGAAACATCCTTCCTTTTGGGATCAGCATAACTCTTCTGCTCGCTGAATGTTGTCCTCAACCTCTGTTGAATGATAGGAACTTTTTCAGAAGTAATCTACACCAACTCTGGACTTGTCAGCTGTCTCTCACTAATTTCCCAACACATAAGTGATCTGCACTTCCTACTATACAGAGCTTCATACGGAGCCATCTCAATACTTGCATGATAACTATTATTATATGCGAATTCAATCAGTGGCAATGATTATCCCATTGACCTCTAAAGTCCACCACGCACATTCGGAGCATATCCTCTAAAGTCTGAATGGTCCTCCCAGACTGACCATTAGTTTGAGGATGGAATGCTGTACTAAAGTCAAGTCTAGTACCCAATGCCTTATGCAACTCTTACCAGAAAATTAATGTAAAAGTGGCTCCTTTGTCAGATATTATGCTCACTGGAACTCCATGAAGGCAAACAATTCTACTAACATATAACCTTGCCAACCTGTCAGTGGAGTATATCTTCTTAACTGGTAGAAAGTGAGTTGACTTAGCTAACCTGTCAATGATCACCCAAATAGCATCAAACCCACCTGTCATCTGAGGCAAACCAGTCACAAAATCCATAGCAATCATATCCCACTTCCACTCTGGGATAGGCATGCACTGTAATAATCTTGAGGGCCTCTGATGCTCTAATTTCACCTGCTGACATGTGAGACACTTGGATACAAATTCTGCAACATCCTTCTTCATTCCATTCCACCAAGATGTATCTTTCAAATTATGATACATCTTGGTAAAACCTGGATGAATACTGTAAGTAGAAAAATGTGCCTCTTCTAAAATCTCTTTCCTCAGATCATCAATATCTAGCACATATAGCTGAGTACCCAATTATAGAACTCCCTCACTGTTAATCACAAACTCTCTGGATTGACCTTGTTGCACCTCAAACATAATTCTCTATAACTGTGGGTCCCTTCTTTGAGCTGCCTTAACTCTATCCAAGTACACAGATCGTACTCTGAACTGAGCTAAAAGGAACTTCTTAGTCACTTTCCACTACAAGCCCAAATCAATTAGCTCATGCAACTCCTAAATAATCGATCTCCTCTCAGTACTAATGTGGGCAAGACTACCTACTGATTTTCTACTCAACACATCAGCTACTACATTCGCCTTGCCTGGAACAATCATAGTCTTTCAGAAGTTCCATCCATCTTCTTTGCCTTAAGTTCAAATCCCTCTGCTAGAAGATATACTTTAAGCTCTTGTGGTCGGTGTAGATCTCACAAGTGACACCGTACAGATAATGCCTCCAAATCTTCAGTGCAAATACAACTGCTGCCATCTCTAGATCGTGAGTGGGATAATTCTGCTTGTGCTTTTTCAACTTCCTTGAATCATAAGCAACTACTCTGCCATTTTTCATTAGCACACATCCCAAACCTACACGGGAAGCATCATAATACACCGTGTATCCATCATCACCAGAAGGTAATGTCAGTATTGGAGCTAAAGTCAATAAATCCTTAAGCAACTGAAAATGCTCCTCACATCTATCAATCCACATAAATCTAACATTCTTCTAGGTTATTCTAGTCAAAGGCGTGGAAATCTTAAAAAAATCCTTCACAAATCTCCTGTAATAGCCTGCTAAACCTAAAAAACTTCTCACTTCAGTAATTGTTATAGGTCTTAGCCATTCAGTAATCGCCTTTATCTTCTTGGCATCCACCTGAATGCCATTTTTAGACACCACATGGCCTAAGAATGCCACTTGGTCTAACCAGAACCCACATTTTGAAAACTTAGCATACAACTGGTGCTCTCTCAAAGTCTGCAGCACCAATCTCATATGCATCGCATGCTCCGCCTTATTCCTTGAATAGACCAAAATATCATCAATAAACACAATCACAAATTGCTCTAAGTATGGCCTAAACACCATGTTCATCAAGTCCAAAAAGGTTGCTGGGGCATTAGTCAACCTAAAGGACATCACTGAGAACTTATAGTGGCCATATCTAGTTTAAAATGCTAACTTGGGTACATCCTCCCTTCTAATCCTCAGCTGATGATACCCAGATCTCAAGTCAATCTTAGAGAAATGTCGAGCTCCTTGTAACTGATCAAATAAATCATCAATCCTAGGGAGTGGATACTTATTCTTAATGGTAACCTTATTCAGTTGTCTGTAGTCAATACAGAATCAAAGACTACCATCCTTTTTCTTTACAAAGAGAACCGGAGCACCCCAAGGAGATGTACTAGGCCGAATGAACCCCTTATCTAATAATTCCTACAATTGCTCTTTTAACACCTTCAGCTCTGCAGGTGCCATCCTAAGATAGGATCTGTACCTAGGACCACATCTATACAGAATTCTATCTCTCTATTTGGCGGCAATCTAGGTAACTCCTCTGGAAAAACATCTGCAAATTCACATATTATTGGTACCCTCTCCACTGATCCCATTTCTGCTTGAACATCTCTAACTACAGCTAGATAGCCCTGACATCCTCTACTAAGTATCTTCCTAGCTATAATGGTAGAAATAAGAATACGAGACATGAAACTCTCAGTACCTCTGAATTTGAATTCCTCATCACCAGGAATTATAAAAATTACTTCCTTTGCTCGACAATCCACAAAAGCATAATACTGGGACAACCAATCCATTTCAAGAATCACATCAAACTTGATCACATCCAAAAGGACCAAGTCTGCCAATAATTCTCTACCCTTTACTAACACAGGACAAGATGGAAAGAAAATGTCTGTCTCCAACTCATCACTAAGCGGAGTCAAAACAGATAGAGGAAAACTCATCTTAGAAGGAAGACAAGCCACTTTCAAAGCAAATAAAGGAGATACAAATGAACATGTAGCACCCGGATAAAAAAAACTCTAGCCTCAGAGTAACAGACTGGAATAATACCTACTACCACAGCGTTGGATGCCTGCGCATCCTGAGGAGTCAAAGTGAAGACCCTAGCCTGACCATATCCTGGCTGCTATAAGGTGAATGGTTGAGTCTGTCCTCTACCTCGGCCGTGTTGGCTCGCATACTATATCGATCACTGCTGAGAGTACATGGGTGCCTGATACTGCTGAGGCACCTACTGCAATGGCTGAACAACAGTAGGTGAAGATCCCTGAGCAAAAGATGTCTTGAATCCATAGTTCGGACAAGCTCTAGCGAAATGTCCAAACTGACCACATCTAAAACATGCTCCTGGCATCAAGTGACAAGAACCTTGATGCACTCAACCACAAATGGCACACGCACTAGCTCCAGACCCAGAACTGCCATGCCCAGAGCTCTGCTGGCGCTACCACCAAATCTAGCAACCTTACTGCTCTTGTGATCATGAGTAAGGCAGTGCCTACCAATCTGATGTGCCCTAAACTATCTGCTCTACTGAGAAGGGCCTGCTGACTGAGAGCTCGAGCTATCTATCTAAAATATTGGCTGCTGCGCCCTTTGGGCAGGTCTGAAAATGCCACTATCATATGGCTCAGGTATGGTGTCATGCCGAATGTGTCTACGCTCTAGCTGTCTCACCTCCTCTACCACACTCTCGAGACTGTGACCCTCTGATCGAATGCCAATATAGGTTGGGCCTAATCCAGTCACATACAGCTCCACTGCCCTAGCGACATCCTATCTCACATCCTCAGCATGCCTCATCAGTCTGTAGAATTCCCGAGTATAGTCCTCCATGGATCGATCTCTCCTATCAATGTTAAGCAGCTGCCATCTGTAGTTCTTCGTATAGACAAAGGACAGAAGAATCTCATGAACTGCTCCTTAAATCCCAACCATGTCATCGTCATCATGAAAGGCTGAATGGACTGCATAAACCAGTCTTGAGCTGCTGCTGAGACTGATAGCTCCACAATCATAATCCTCTGGTAGTCAGAATACCCAAATTTGGTCTTGGACTCAATGGTATTAATGAAATCCAACGCATCCCCAGTACCATCAAAGTGAACTCGCCCCACTCTGGAGTATAATAAGGTTGCATCAGCATCTGACATCTTTTGAGTCTGTCGCTGAAGCATCTGCTGCACAATGGGCATCGCCTGATTAAGAGCTGCCAAGCCCTGGTTAATACCCACCATATCAATTGTAAAGACTGCAGGATCCTCTGGTAGTCAGAATACCCAGGCTGATCCTGCCTTTGAGCTGCTGCCACTCTAGCTCTACCCCTACCTCTAGGTCAAGGGGCAGGAGGGAGAATCTCATCCTGAAATGACTGCTCACCGTAATCAAGTTTTGCATCTACAGCAAGGGCATTCCGAGCATGCCTCATTCTGAAAAGATAAGAAAACAAAGATTTAAAATAAGACAAGAATACAGACTCATATGCTGAAACCAAAAGACAAGAGATCAACAACCAACATTCAACAATCTAAGTACCGTAGCATTATGAGAAAAAGACAGACATCGATAGTCAAAAGCATGAAAAATGAGCCAAAGCTCTGATACCAACCTTGTCATGACCCGAACCCAAGGACACGTGACCAGCACTAGGGAATGGGAAAGAATAAAGCTACCAAAACCCATAGTAAGCCTTAAAAGAAAAATGAGGAAATATTTAGACTTTAAAACCTTACAATAAATAATAAAATCACAATGCACATTATCAAACTGATTTTTCTCAATATAATTTGAACCATAATATTAGTGCATAAAATAAATAAACTTCAGTTATACAAATAGTATCTCAGTACATAAATTATAAATACATGAAATCCCAAATAAAGTACACACTTATACAATTTTCTCTATTGTGGTACACGAAAGTAAATACAACACAACTAAGTAGACCTACGTAGAATAGCCGGTGATGAAGCTACACGGCGAAGAGAAGTAGGCCTAATAGAAAACTCTCAAACTCCTCAAAAAAATTAAATTGAGGGGAGTCATACCTCACTGAGTAAGTTAATAAAGAAATGAATGTGGTTTGAAAATCTCATTAAAAATAAATTTTTATGGAAATACAATATAATAAAATTTTATTCAACCATTAGATATACATATAATAAATCCATTTTTTTTAAAGAGAAGAAATAAATATTTAAATGTCTTTTTAAAACGTTTTAGTATAAAAATTTGGTAGAACCCGATTTATAAATTTTAACAGTCATATGACTCACTTATATCTAAGACTGCCAGATCCCGAGAGCAAGGCATCACCAGGATACATAGCCGCAGTCATATCTCTTAATCCAATATCACTGGCGGTGTCCGAGAGCAAAGCATCACCAGATCATCGGCCCTAGTGATTTAATAACATTAATCAAAATTATACTAGTGGTGTCCGAGAGCAAAGCATCACCAGACCTTCGGCCCCAGTATTTATTAAATAAACAAATATTATACTACTAGCGGTGTCCGAGAGCAAAGCATCACCAGACCTTCGGCCCCAATAATATAATTAAATAATCACATATTTTACCGATGCACACACGGTCCTGATGAAACCCATCAAGTAGCTCGTTCTACCATGGTTTATTTAAAATAAAAGAAAATAAATAAAATAATAAAAATTACAATAAATAAAAAATAAAATAAAATAAATCAACTATAAATTAAATCATGCAAAATCCTATGAAGAATGCCGACTAGAATCTCATAAAATTAAATTCATAAGAATTTAATATAATTTAAATTAAAAGACTCGATGCTCAAATCAAATATTAACTTACAGGATAAAGGTGCTCCTCTGGCACGTCGTGTCCGACCTCGACTGGTAGACGCGACTGGAGGGGCGACTAAAAGACAGAAAAAGGAAATGACAATCAGAAAATAGAAACCTAACTTCTAAAGTTTCTAAGGAAGACTCGATTCGAACTCAGAATAAAAAAAATTAGGAATGACCCGGTGTCACGTTTTATGAGAAATCTATCAAAAATTCGATAGAGTTTTCTCTATAAAACGGACATCCCTCTACTGAAGTAAAGTCAATCCTGCAAATAAACATACTTCAAAATTCATAGTGGCTCAACACCTTGGGTTGGGACCCCAAACTACACAATTCCCAACCGAGACTCACCAAAAATACAATAAGGAAATACTAAATATTAATTTAGTAAATCACCAAAAATAATAAAATTTAATAATAAATCATAATATAATTTGTTTAATTTTTAAAACACTAAATAAAATTATTTTCCACCATAATTTAATAAAATTTCAAATAATAATATAATATTAATGACAATATAATATTAATGACAATCCAACTTTCCAAATATTCAACATAAAATAGTCAAATTCAAACTATAATTGCCCATTTAGTTTAAACATACTATAATATTAATTAAAAACTCATTCAAACCACAAAACAATAAATAATTTAATTTTGAATAAATTTTCAAAAATAGTTAGTACTAATTAACTAAAAATAATAAATAATTTATAAAAATTATTTTAATATCACATTTTATGTCAAAATTAACTAAAACACAGTATTTAATTATAATATCAACAAAAACACACCATTTACCTATTATTTCAAAATTTACATAATAATAATAATTTCTAAAAAAAATTAAATAAATTATCAAAAATTATTTTATCACTACTAAAATTATTAACATAACATACTAACACCAATTAACTCAAATATTCAACCAAAATAATTATTTAACATAATTAACAAAAATTCTTTTTTTATTAAATATTCAAAAATACCCATAAATAAAATTAATTTTAAAATATATAAAAAATTATTTTTGAGTAGATTGAGCTACATACAACAACATTTCTTAAGCAAAAATTCATGGATCAAAGCTAAATAATTAATAAAAATTCAAAACCCTAATAATACCTAAACTAAAAACCAAAATATCTCAAAATATAGGAAGTTAGAGCTCAAAGTGAGCTTAGAAATGGACTCACCAGTCCAATATGAGTTAAATGACACTAGAATAAGAAGCTATGGTAACTGAAGTCTTCATCAGCTTCAATGGTGGTCTCCTCTGTCCGGCGGCTTCTTGGCGTGCTCAGCTGCTCTTCAGGTGCCAGAGAGGAAGAAGAAAGAGAGGGAAGGTGATTGTGGTGAGTGGTGGTAGTCTGGTTTTGTCTGGTTGGTGGTCAGGTCACGTGAAGAGAAGTAGAAACAGAGACAAGGAAGAAGAAAAAAATGGCGGGGGAGAGAGGGAAAGAAAAGAAAAGAAATGTAGGGGAAAGAGAAAAAATATATGTTGACCCATATATGTCTTTTTTTGACTAACTTATGCCTATATTATATTCAAAAATAATAATAACAATAATAATAATAATAATAATAATAATAATAATAATAATAATAATAATAATAATAATAATAATAATAATAATAATAATAATAATAATAATATATACACACACTAATAATTTAATACACACATAAAATATCCATGCAACTAATGTAGTTTAATAATAATAATAATAATAATAATAATAATAATAATAAACAATGTCATTTAAATAATAAAATAATACAAATTCGGAAATCACTTTTATTAAAATAAAATATAGGGTATTACATGTTTTTATTCATTTAAATTTTGTATAAGCTAAAAGAAATCTTGGCTTTGATATTTCAGGTGGATAAGAACTTGGTTTATAAATATGCTAATATTTAGATTTTGGAAGTTTATTATGTTGATTAAACCAAATTTATTTTTGCTTGAAATATCTATTCACTGAGTATTTCTGTAATCATTCTATTTTGTTTTCTAACACTAAGTGATTGTAAATAAAAGTAGAAATTAAGGTTGGCCAACGACATCCTTGTTAAGAAAAGCCTTGCACTCTACTTTTTAAATTCATTTCTTTAAGTATTGTAAAAGATTATTTTTTGGAGTTGAATATTTGTGGCAAGACTTTATGTAAAGCAACTATTTCGAAATATATTATGACCATATTTTTAATGTACAAGTATCTATACAATTAAAGCTTGGAAATGGGATTTCTATCAATGTTCAATTACTTTATAATATAGTGGATTTATATATAACTTAACAGATTGTCAACAACACATTTAATTGTTAGCAATTATTTTGGTTGTTTCTGTGTTGTTGCGTTGTTGTTGTCACTAAATTGTTGTTGTTTAGCCATGTTGTTGTCAGGTTGTAGTTATCTTGTTAACGTTATGGTGTAGCTGATGTTGTTCTGTTGTTGATGTCACATTGTTGTAGTTTTGTCATTTTTGAAAGGCAATTAATGTTCCTTTGTCGTTGTTGGACTGTTGTTACTGGCTTGTTGTCTTATATGACTATTGTTGTCATTGTATGGTTGATGTGGTGTTGTTGTTGAGTGGTTAACTCATATACTTGCTAGCAGTTATTGAGGTTTTTAACATATAAATAAATAATAAATATTCTATATTTTCTCATTTATAAAATATATTTGAATTATATAAACTATTCCAAGAATCAATATTCTATTTAATTTTAAAGGTAAATATGATTATCATATTATTGGATTTAACTAAAAGTTTTGCAAAATGGTTGATTTTAGTGTCCATCTCGAGCTATATGAGAAGAGATGAGATACTAATAGTCTGCCTTAAGCTCTCTGAGATGAGGTATGACATAATTATTCACATATAAGCCCAATATTGGATTAAGGATTTAACAATCTTCCATTTAGGCTATATGTGTAACCTTATAATTATGCATTGTAAAAATAACCATATAAGCTCAACTTTGCTTTCATCACTGAAATGTATTTTTAACCAATCTAGTCCATCAATCAAACTAACATACAATCAAAGCAACCTTTGTTACATTTATCGTAACTTAACTTATAAATGATCACGTATGTCAATATAACTGAATGGCATGGATCATGATGTGGATGTGTAATATGGAAATTTCATTTAATATGATCATAACATGTCTATTTCCAACTAGTCCATCCTAAACATTAATGAGATCAAACCATACTGAAATCAGAGTGTGAATAAATCAAAAACTTTATTTTTGTAGAAAATAACTAAAATAACCAAAATCCTTAAACTGAAATACTAAAAAATGTCTATCTTATAAAAGCATAAAAAAATACAAACTCCTACTAAAACTGAATATTCTTAAATGACATGACAACCATATGAGCAGTATGCTCATGAAACTCTTTGGGTGGTACTCCTTTAGTAAGTGAATCTGCAATCATGGAGTTTGTCCTGATGTGCTCTATAGATAATTATCCACTCTGAACTCTTTCTTTAATAATAAGGAACTTAATTTCCACATGCTTTGACTTTGTCGAGATCTTGTTGTTGTTGGAATATAAAACTGCTAATTTATTGTCATAAAATAACTTGAGTGGCCTTTCAATACCATCCACTATGTGTAGTCCCATGACAACATTTCATAGCCATATTCCATTATTATATGCCTTATAACATGTTGTTAATTCTACTACCATGGTAGAAGAGGCTATAAAAGACTGTTTAGCACTCTTCCAAAAGATAGCACCCTTAGTTAGCAGATAGATATAACCCAATGCAAATTTCATACTATCTTGGCATCCAACAAAATTAGAGTCAATATACCCAATGATCTTAAGTTGATCTAACCTCTAATATATGAGCATGTAGTCCTTTATTCTTTGTAAGTACTACAAGATCCATTTAATTGTTTTCCAATGGTCTACTCCTAAATTGCTTAAATATTTGCCAGTATCCTAGTAATGTATGCAATGTCTGAATGCATACAAATTTAACCATACATTAGACTCCCTATAGTTCATGCATAAGGAATCTTTTGCATTTCCTTTTCCTCAAAATCATTCTTAAGACAGTGTTTAAGACTAAACTTGTCTTCCTTAGCCATAAGGGTATCACTTGGTTTACAATCATGCATGCCATATCTCTTAAGAACCTTTTCTATATAGCCCTTTTATAATAATCCAAGAATTCCTCGAGGGTGATCTTAGTGTATATGGATGCCCAACATAAAAGAGGCATCACCAAGATCTTTCATCTCAAAGTTTTTAGCAAGAAAGCTCTTGAAATCATGTAATAAGCCTATATCATTACTGGCAAGTAAAATGTCATCAACATATGAAACTAGAAAAATATACTTGCTCTCACAGAACCTATGGTATAAACAATCATCAACCAAATTCACCTCAAAACCAAATCAAATGATCACTTAATAAAACTTAAAATACCATTGTCGAGATGCTTGCGTGAGTCCATAGATGAATTTCTTAAGTTTGCAAACCATATTTTTTGGGTCTCAAGACATAAAGTTTTCTAGTTGCACTATGTAAATAGTTTCATCAATGTTTCCATTAAGAAACGTTGTCTTTACATCCATCTGATGTAGCTTAAGATCCAAATATGCCACTAATGCCATTATAATCCTAAAAGAGTCTTTTGAAGAAATTGGAGAGAAAGTCTCTTTATAATTAATGTCTTCATTCTATGTAAAGCCCTTTTATAATAAGACATGCCTTGTACCTCTCCACATTGCCTTTTAAATCCCTCTTAGTTTTAAATATCCATTTACAACCAATGGGTTTCACACCTTCTAGCAATAGGACAAGATCCCATATGTCATTATCTTTCATGGACTTTATCTCCTCATTCATGGCATCAATCCACTTTTGAGAATTACAACTTTCCATGGCTTGACTGAAGTTAATTGGATCATCTTCCATCACTCTAATTAGTCTCGTGTTCTTGAAGAAATATAATATAGTCATCTAGTATTAAACTTCTTCTTTCTCTAATGGATCTCCTTAATGGCATAGGTTCCTGAGGTGGTAGAGTTTGCTCTTTTTGATTAATTTCTTGAATAAGAGGTTTTTTAATGTTGTCTTAGTGTGTTATGTCTTGAACAAAGTCAAGAACAGAATCCTAATCAATGCCAATAGCACCTATGGGAATATCAACATATACCTCTTTAAAGATGAAGTCTCTAACTTTATCTCCCCCTGTAAACTCAATATCCTTAAAGAATTGGGCATTTCCCGACTTAAAAATTAACTTAGTTATAGGATCATAAAACTTATACCTTTGGATCTTTTAGAGTATCCAATAAAATAGCAACTAACTGTCCTTGAGTCTAATTTCTTTTCATTAGGCCTACAAGGCTTTGCCTCAATTGGACATCCCCAAACATACAGGTGCTTCAAACTAGGCCTTTTATTTGTCCAAAGTTCGTAAGGGGTTGTGGTAGTTGCTTTTGTTAGAACTATGTTTAGGATATATACAATAGTCTTAAGTGCTTTTCCCTAGAGTGATTCTGGCAAGGTAGAATGAGAAATTATACTCCTCATAATGTCCTTAAGCATTATGTTTCATCTTTTAGCAACACCATTCATAGTGGGTGAACCCAACATAGTGTACTATGGAACGATATTGCATTCCTCTAGGAATTTAATAAATGGTGTGGGACGTTGTTCACTTGAACCATTATATCTACTATAGTATTCATTACCACGGTCAAATCTAATGCTTTTAATCCTTTTGTTAAGTTGATTTTCATCCTCAGCTTTATAGCATTTTAACCTATCCAATGACTGTGACTTTTTAGTAATGAGATATATGTAGCCATACCTAGAAAAATTGTCTATGAACTTTATAAAAGATTATTGACCATTCCAAGCATCTATAGGTAATGGCCCACAAAATCTATATATATGAGTTCTAAGACGTCCGAAGTCCTGTTGGCTTTAAATATCCTTTTATTGGTTCATTTCCCCTTAATAAAATTAACACATAAATCAAAATCTATAAAGTCTAAGGGGTTGAGAATTTCATTTGACACAAGTTTATCTATTCTCCGTTTAGAGATATGACCTAATCTCTTATGCCATAATCCAATCGAATTCTTATCAGTTAATTTTCTCTTTACACCTTATGTGCTAGCTTGTAGGGCTTCATTAAATGAGGCATTGGTATCAAGCAAATAAAGATTATCATAATTTGATAAAGAACCGGTACCAACTAAATTTGAATCACAAAACAAACTGAATTTTCCATTCCCAAATAGATAATAATAACCTGATTTTTATAAAGCGAAAATGAAAATCAAATTTTGACTAAAAGATGGTACAATAAATTTCTTGTCAAGATCCAAATAAGATTCGTCTTTAATAATAATCTAAATTTTTCTATTGCCTAAACTTCAACCTTTTTGCCATCACCTACATATATGTATCTTTCAACATCATTTGCCTTTCAACAACTTAGGAAACCTGCATATCCACAATGATGTGAGTTGTTGCACTAGAATCTAGCCATCAAGTGTGTCTATGCACCAAAGTTAAATTAACCTCAAAACAAACCAAATTAAGAAGCATGCCTTTTTATCACATTGTGCGTGATAATGGGTGCAATGCTTCCTTTATTCTATTCAGCTCTACAAAAGAAACAATTTACCTTTTTGTTCATTAGGTTTCTTTTGTTGTTTCTTTTGAGGCACTGCATTTGCAGTTTCTTTATCCTTTATCCTTTTAGACATTATGCCCATAAAATTTTCAAAATGACCTTCATGATTATCATGACTCCAAGAGCAATTAAGTAGTTCCCTTGCCATGACCTGAAGTTAATGCCATTTAGCATAGAAATGCAATTGATACTAGTAGTAATATTTGCAAGAGCATTCATAACTAGACAAAGAACAAACAACCAAAACAAGCTTATATAAGTTCCAAAACAAAATCAATAATAAATTCAAATAAAGGTAAATTCATCTAAAGATACCGGGCACTCCATTAATATTTTTTCTTTGGACAATAATATTAACTTGTAAGTGATATCTTGGTGTAATAATCAAACACTAATAATAAGAACATGTCAAACAACAAAATCTTCATTTGGGCCGATTTATTATTTACACACATACTTATTACCACAAATGCACATGCAGTTCTATTAAATATTGACATTCCTTTGAGCCGATCAATACTCACATAAGTTACACACAAACAACCGTTTATATTTCAAAATAAATTAATTTTAACAAGAGAGCTCACTTTTGTGAGAAGTTGTCTCGATTAAATTATCTTAAAATATATATAACCATACCAATAGTACTTGAATTTAAAATTGTATCCAAAATTTCTTAATTGCACCCAAAAAAATTCCTTACTTGCATTGGTGCAACTTTTTTTAATTAACCAAATCAATCAGAATCATGTACATATGTAATGTATATAATACGCATAGGTTTGCAAATTCAAAAGAAAGATTAAAACTGCATTCTGCTTTCGTTACTAAGAAATAGCATATGTTTCAAAAATCAAGACCGAATTTGAAGAGCTGTACTGTACGTATACATATGAACATGACTTCGATCGATGTACATATACATCATGACAAAAGAACAGTAAATTGTAATGGCACCAAATAGAGCATAAACACTACCATATCCTTTTTTTTTTAATTACTGTCATAATGTAAATGTGTCAACCAAACATAACACAAACAAAATATAAATCTATATACTTTCACGTTTGCCAAAACGAATAGCCTAAAAGAATAACATAACACAAACTGTATCCATTATATGTACAAATACCCATAGTAATTGCACCCACGATAACTGTTTATATACATATCATATACATATAACATTACAAAAGAAAGTGAAATGGTTGGGCTAAAGTCACGATACTTGTCACTGAACCATAACATCACACATATATACACATACATGTTCGCAAACCAACAATAAAAATAAAAAATTGCAAATTCCGATATGCAAGCCACTTTATTGCAAATTGGTTGGCCAAACCCATAACATTAACAAAAAAAAAATCAAGATCAATATATATACAGTACATACGAAGCAATATATATATATATATATATATATATATATATATATATGCACTCCTAAGATTTAATTTAATTTTGATAAAAAAAAAATTATAACCACATATATGCAAGAAACCTTATTCAACAAATCTTTTACATAATTTTATTGAGCCAAATTAAAATATAATTCAATAAAATTTTGTATATCCAAAAAATTAAATTCACCAAATTGAATATAAAATATTTTCCATTGATTCAACATGAGCGGCTCTACTACCACTTGTTGGGAAAATTTTCAAATTGAATAAAACCATAGAACTCAATTTCATGTTAAATCAATATAAATCATAACACATATAGTAGTGGAAGTGTACTTAAATCCATGATTAATTCTTGTAGAGTCGTGCAGCTGGCCTTCTAGGTCAGTACGTTTTCTAAGAAAATGTCTTTTAGGTTTCTCTCTATGTTTTTCTCTAATGATAGGATTTAGAAAGAACAGACAAATAACAATATGTATGACCTAGGGAGCATGACGACCTCTCTCTCTCTCTCTCTCTCTCTCTCTCTCTCTCTCTCTATATATATATATATATACATATATATATATATATAACCTTCCTGTTATCTTTTGGTATTTCTATTTTAGCTTATCATTAAAATAGAAATTACACATTAATTAGTCTCTACACATTAAAGGTCTCACATCCTTTTGATATATTAAAGCTCAAATTATCCAAACTCGAATGATAACTTTTAAATAGGCTCACCTTATATGATAACCTGTAATGTATAATTATTCACATATAAGGCCAATATTGGATTAAGGATCCAACACATTGAACTACTACTTCTCATTTTCCAACACAAAGACACCAATATTCAACCAACAAAAAGCAAAAATAATTATGAGAATATAAAAAATGATGAAAAGAAAAGAAAAGAAAAGAAAAGAAAATAAATAAATAGAGTTTGAGTAATAAAAGAGGAAAATGCAAAAGTGAATTTAAAAATACGAAATTTTATTGAAAATGATTATTTGATCATCAAAGGGATTACCATTATAATGTACTTTGACAAAAAAAAAAAAGTGGTTTAATTTGGTGATTTGGGTGTTAAAATTCTAAGAAAGGCTAATTTTTATGTGGTTTACAGAGTTTCAAAAGGTCTTCATGAGATGTTTACACTATAATAAGGGGTTTGAAAAGTAGTATTCAATGTTTGAGTGAGTATTTTGGCAAATTTTAAGTAGAGTTTTTGAAATTTTCCTAAAAATACCTAAAATGGGGGATCTATAGAAAAATTAAGGTTATAGAAAATCCACGAGTATGGATTCAAAAAACCCATAAGAGCATATAAAATCCACGAGCATGGATTTTTCTAGTGCGAGTGGGTTTTTTTAGTGTTTTGGGTCACTTTTGGGTTGGTATTTTAAGGCTCTTGGATGTTTTGGATCTTTGGACCCTTTAGGTTAAGTTCGATGGACTTTTCAGGATTTCTAATAATTTTTGGGCATTTAGGTTTGGTTTAACCTCTTAAAAGTTGAACTAGGCTTCGAAGACTTCAGTTTGACCTTTTAAAGTCTCGATTTAACATTCTAACACCCCAATTCTAAATCTAAAGTCCACTTTTCTAGCCAAAATCCTTATTTGGCTATTTTAGAGGGTGGTTTGATATTTTAGGTTTTTAGTTCAAAGAATCTAACGCCTAGTTCAAGGTTAATGACTCTAGAAGCACACTATGGACAACCTTTTTAGGGTTATCCTCTGCCTTGTTGGCAAAAACTTTCATCATAGGACCATTTTGGAGTAGTGTTGAAAAATTGAGTATCAACAGGCTGAAGATATTGCATTACATGTGACATATGATATAAAGAAATCCTTAGCTTTAATAATACATGCACAAGCATAAATTCAAGCACAATAGATAAGAGGCACATCAAATGAATACAATCGGGGCTACTTCTATTATTCATAATGAAAATCATTACATCAAATCAACCTTTGTGTCTCCAAATGTGTAGGCAGCAGATAATGTATTTGTACTAACCATATCTTAGAAAAATTATATAAAATAAAATATGAAATGTTCAAAATACCCCTAAGAACTCAAAGTGCTATCATTAACACCTAGCATAGCATGCAGTTATATAAAATAGTATCTTCACATTAAAAAAAAAAAAAGGGATGATGATACATGTTCCAATTTTACCCCTTGCAATTTTTTGAATTTCACTTTTTTTTTTTTGAAAATTTAATTTTTTTAATTTTTTTTATTCTAAAACCTAAATTGCATACAGATGAACCCATCATGTAAGGATTAAAACACCCGTAAACCGTAAATTTTTTTTAAAAAAAAATAAAACCTAATTGCACATGGATAAACCCATTGTGTAAAGATTTAAAAACCCCAAGCTTGTAATATGATCATAACATGTCTATTTCCAACTAGTCCATCTTAAACTTTAATGAGATCAAACCATACTGAAATCAGAGTGTGAATAAATCAAAAACTTTATTTTTGTAAAAAATAACTAAAATAACCAAAATCCTTAAACTGAAATACTAAAAAATATCTATCTCATAAAAGCATAAAAAATTACAAACTCCTACTAAAACTTAATATTCTTAAATGACATGACAACTATACGAGCAGTATGCTCATGAAACACTTTGGGTGGCACTCTTTTAGTAAGTGAATTTGCAATCATGGAGTTTGTCCCAATGTGCTCTATAGATAATTATCCACTTTGAACTCTTTCTTTAATAATAAGGAACTTGATGTCCACATGCTTTGACTTTGTTGAGCTCTTGTTGTTGTTGGAATATAAAACTGCTAATTTATCGTCATAAAATAACTTGAGTGGCCTTTCAATCCCATCCACTATGCACAATCCCATGACAAAATTTCATAGCCATACTCCATTATTAGATGCCTCATAACATGCTATTTGTAATAACCCGAGAAGCCAAGAAATCGAGTCAACTCCGTTCAACCCCTTTTTGACCACCGTTTTTTATGATTCCGTTGTTGTTTTGCTCCGAAAACACCATAGAAGCCAATTCCAAGCTTCTTTTAGCTTGAAAACTCGATTTGGTAAGGATTTAAGCTTGATCTCATTTTCGGCCATTTAAGTTTCTTGATTTTTTGAACTTTGATCTTAGTGATTCAAGTTTAATTCCTTTACAAAAGTTGCTTCTCTTAGCTTATTCTTCATCCTGGAATTTTTTTGGAATTTTTAGAATTTATTTTGATTTTTGTGAATTTTTTATTATTTTATTAATATTTTCTAATTTTCGTAAATTAATTAAATAAATTGTGAAATTGTGATTTTTGGTGTTTATAGAGATTGAAATTAATTTTAGAATTTAATTTAGAATTTTTGTGATTTTGGTGTAATTAATATAATTTTATTTAGTTTAGGTGAATTTTGGAAATATAGGTTAAATGAGTATTTTGTTAAAATTAATTGGTTAACTGAGATTATTGATTTTATTGAATTATATGTTGAGAAAATAATTTTAGAGTAATTATATAATTTTTATTGAATTTTTGAGTATTTATAGTATATTATGTGAATTTTTATACATTAGGGGTATTTTGGTAATTTGGTAGTAATATTAGTTGAATATTAAGTTAAATTCGTTTTAATAATTATTTGAGGTATAAAAATGACTTTTTACAAATTATTTACTATTTTTAACAAATTAAAACTATTTTTTGAAATTTATTTTCAAATTATATATAATATACTATTTTTGTAAATAAATGATTTTTTAATGATTTTTAATATGTTTTTGGGCTAATTAAGTAATTTGGATTTATTAAATGAATTTCTATTTATATTTGTAAATTTATTGAGAATTATTGATTTTTAGTAATATTATATTAATATTAGGGTTTTTAATTAAAAATCGATGAAATAATTATTTTTAATATTTAAATATCTAAATTGCTATATTTTGGTATATAAAGGGTATTTTCAGTATTTTTGGAATTTTTATGTATTTTGTGTATATCTCGTGAATTGTGAACCTCATCGATGAAATTGTAGTTTGGGAATCCGACCGAGGGGTTGTGTGGTTATTTATATTCGAAGTGTGTTTTCTTGTAGGACTGGCTCTACATTTTGAGTAGAGAGATGTCCGTTTTATAAGGGAGGTTCTGCCGAATTTTTGGTAGAATTCTCATAAAACGTGACCTTCGGTTAAATCCCTATTCTCTATCTGCGTCCAGTATTCTAGATCGAGTCTCTAGAAATTACGATGAATTTATTCTAATTTCATGTTAATATTTTATTTGTTAGTTATGCCGAGACCGAGGCCTAGTGGACTAGACCCATCATATCCGTCTCGTGGCGCGCACAACTGTGAGTTGTTATTTTATATATACGTGTATTAGGATGCATGTTTTAGAAATGTAAGTTTTAATTGTATGAAATATGCATAAATGATTTAATAAATGCTTAAGTATATTTTAGGTATATTTTAGTATATTTTTGGTATATTTTAAATTAAATGCATGTATTATTCTTGATTTATACCTAAAATGTTTTTAAGTATATATAAGGTTTATTTTTGGTTTATTTATTAATTGAATTGAATTTGTTTAACATATATATACTCAAAATATACTTAGTTTTATTTTTGGTATATTTCTAGTATATATATGGTTTATATTGCTATTTAAATTAATGTCATACATCATTTATTTTACAAATGTATGAGTTTATTTTAAATGAAGGATATCAATAGAACGTGCTACCTAGTGGGCAGCACTAGGACTAAGTACGTACTGATACGACGATAGAATTTAGGTTAAATTACTAACCTATTTGTGGATTATGATTGGATTGATTTGATTTGATGTGTGATGTGATTGAGGGTGTGATTGCTAGAGCTCGGTTGACCTAGTGTCTCGGGGCCAATCACACTGACAGTTAAACTACTGGAGCTCGATTGACTTAGTATCTCGGGGCCAGTCTACTGTCCAAATGGAATAAGTAAATTTATTTGGAATAAGTGAGCTTGTATGGCTAGAGTGTTGTCTAACACTATTTGAGGTTGCGATCATTTAGAGTTCTATTTGATCCTTCATAAACGGATATTTTTCAGTGTTATATATATATAATGGTTTTTGCTACATCTGTTTATAATTGTCTGTATATATATATTTATTATATAAACTATTGAGTGTTTGCATTTGTCATTTAGTTATGCATGTATATATATTTGACTCCCCTCTGTTGATTTATTTTTCAGGAGAGTCTTCGTCCTCAGACCTCAGTAGCAGACCTTTATGTTGGATTTCTTCCACCCTGGTCTTATTGTGTAAACTGCTTACCTGAGTTTTATTTTGTATTCTAGACACTACAGTAGTGGTTTCAGTGAGATGTATGTATTATATATTCAAAAGTTTGAACCAAGAATTTGTATTAAAGGATTTTATGTTATATGAGATGGATTTATATTATTAAATGAGTTAATGGATTATTATTTTACTTATGAGATTTTATTCCACTGCATAATGTTTTATTTATTTTATTATATTGCATGCTTTTATTTTATTTTAAAGGCTTGCTACAGGTTCCGGATTCAAAAGAATTATCGTTCCCTAGCGCCGGTCATGACCCCCTATTTTGGGTCGTGACACTATTAATTCTACTGCCATGGTAGAAGAGGCTATAAGAGATTGTTTAGCACTCTTCCAAAAGATAGCACCCCTAGTTAGCAGATGAATATAGCCCGATGTAAATTTCATACTATCTTAACATCCAAAATCAGAGTCAATATACCCAATGATCTCAAGTTGATTTAACCTCTAATATATGAGCTTGTAGTCCTTTGTTCTTTGTAAGTACCACATGATCCATTTGATTATTTTCCAATGGTCTACTCCTAAATTGTTTAAATATCTACCAGTATCCTAGTAATGTATGCAATGTCCGAATGCATGCAAATTTGAGCATACATTACACTCCCTACTGTTGATGCATAAAGAATCTTTTGCATTTCCTTTTCCTTAAAATCATTCTTAGGACAATGTTTAAGACTAAACTTGTCTTCCTTAGCAATAAGGGTATCACTTGGTTTACAATCATGCATGTCATATCTCTTAAGAACCTTTTCCATATAGCCCTTTTATAATAATCCAAGAATTCCTCGAGGGCGATCCCAATTTTACCCCTTGCAATTTTTTGAATTTCACTTTTTTTTTTGAAAATTTAATTTTTTTTATTTTTTTTATTCTAAAACCTAAATTGCACACAGATGAACCCATCATGTAAGGATTAAAACACCCGTAAACCGTAAAATTTTTTTAAAAAAAAAATCTAAAACCTAATTGCACATGGATGAACCCATTGTGTAAAGATTTAAAAACCCCAAGCCTGTAATATGATAATAACATGTCTATTTCCAACTAGTCCATCTTAAACTTTAATGAGATCAAACCATACTGAAATCAGAGTGTGAATAAATCAAAAACTTTTTTTTTGTAGAAAATAACCAAAATCCTTAATATGATTATATTACATATGAACCCATCATATAAGGATTAAAGCACCCATAAACCGTAAATTTTTTTGAAAAAAAAAATCTAAAATCTAATTGCACATGGATGAACCCATTGTGTAAAAATTTAAAAACCCCAAAACCCCAAGCCTGTAAATTTTTTTTTTTGGAATCTAAAATCTAAGTTGCACACAGATAAACTCATCATGTAAGGATTTAAACATCAGAAACCTGTCATTTTTTTTAAATTTCAATTTTTTGGTGAAATTAATTTTTTTATTTTGAAATCTAAAACCTAATTTGCACAAATACAAACTCATCGTATAAGGATTTAAATACTTGTAACTTATAAAAATATTTTAATAATGAAATAAAAAAAATAAAAGAGGCATTATGATCTTTGTCCTTAAATATATTTTTTTTTTTTTGCCATGTCTTTGTATTTTTGCATTAAAATAAAAATGAGGAAAAAAAATGAAAAAAAGAAAAGGTTTTTATGTTTACCCCCGCTCTTTTATATTTAAAAAATTTATTGGGCTCTCTCCATAGTCCATTATGTTTCTCATTGATCATTCTTTTCACTGTAGCCAAAATGGAAAGAAAGTTTTCAACTATTATTCGTCGAGGGAGAAAGTTTTCATCAGATTAAAATTTCTTAACTCAGCCCCTCTTTTTTTTTTTTTTTTTTTGTGCATCTCAGCTTTAGTCGGAAAGCACAAGTAAAAATTAATCTTATTATCAATGTAGAATAAGAAACCTTATGATTTACCAAAATAAAATAAAATAATAGTTCAAAATAAGGTTAACTATTGTAACTGATTACAGTTGAATTTTGTTGGCATTTTTCAGATTCAACAAATGAAGTTTAAAAACCCATATATAATCAAAGTCATAACCTTCAACCCTAATACCTCATTCCAAAACAGAATTTTAAGCATGATAACAGAATAAAACATCTTCAGCACTTTAATATAAAGGAAATAAACAACACAGTTATTTTTTTTAATGTATTAAAAATTAAAGTTGAAAAGGAAACAATTAATTAAACAAAAGATAAATATTCATGAAATGGTTGCCATTGCCAAAAGATTTGTTCTGTGGCAGGCCGAACATCTCTCTTTCATGCCAAACAAAAATATATAATATATCTATAGAAAAAATGACTCTGTCAAACTTCTACTCTTCCCTTTTGTTATGTTAAACCAACTTTTCTCTTTCTCTATTCTTAGCATTTCCTCCTCCTTTCTCTTCCGCTGCTCCCTTTCTTTCTCCATGCCATCAAAAATTTTCTCAACCTTTTTCTCTTCCATCATTTGCAACAACGCCCTATATCCATTCATTATAGTCCCCTAGTCCATTGTGGCTCGTAATGCGTCCTAAGGGCAGGCACGCCGCCCCTATAGTGCGTGCGCCACCCTTCATCACCACCACCATGGCTTTTAAAGATAAACCCTTGCTTCTTTTTTTATCTTTGTTGATATCAACACATTCTCTTGTGTCTTCAGGATTGACAGACACTGAAATCTTGCTTAAGTTCAAGGGCTCCCTATCCAATCCCTCTGCATTAGACAACTGGAGCGACCTGACCGAACCATGCAATGGGGACTTATCGAATTGGAACGGTGTTATTTGCGTCAATGATTCCATCTGGGGTTTGCAGCTTGAGGGGATGGGTTTAACAGGAATGATAGATGTTGAGACTCTAGTCAGTTTTCCAGAATTAAGAACTCTCAGCTTCATGAACAACAGCTTTGATGGTCGTATGCCTGATTTCACGAAACTTCCAGCATTGAGAGCAATATACTTATCAAACAATAATTTTTCTGGAGAGATTCCGGACGATGCTTTCCAAGGTATATACATCTATGCTTTCTCTTTGTCTATGCTTTCTTTTTATGAAAACTCAATCATGCAATCTAATAACGTGCCACACGAGTGTAAGCTAGTTGATTTTTGTTTTTGTAAGGTTTGTGGAAGCTGAGGAAAGTATATCTAGCAAATAATGGGTTTAAGGGTCCTGTTCCTTCATATTTGGCTAACCTTCCAAGGCTTTTGGAATTGAGGCTTGAAAGAAACAAATTTACAGGGAAATTACCTAACTTCATGCAAAAATTCGAATCGTTCAATGTGTCAAATAATGAATTAGAGGGGCCAATCCCTGATTCCCTTAATACGACTGACCCAACCTCCTTTTCGGGTGAGCTATTATTTCTTCTTAATCACCCTTCTTATTTCATATTTTCTTGTCAATATATATATATATTTATATATATCAGCATTTTCCATTCTTCCAATCAAAAATTTTAATACAATAAAGTGAAGACGGAAGATATTTTCATTAAATTATATTGGTCACGAACATTTTTGTATTTAGAAAAAAAAAATTTACATTCTTGGTAAAAACTAATGAACATTTATTTGTTCTGGGTAGTAGTTAAATTTTTCGTATTTTTCATAGAAAATGACTCCTACCAATAAACCTTAAAGTGTCATGTCATGGTTTGTTTGATTAAGTAGGCAACCAAGGCCTTTGTGGGCAGCCATTGAGCGAATGTGTCAGCTCCAGCTCCAACTCTAGCTCTATATCCGCTTCCAGTAGCTCTAGGTCAAGCTTTAATTCCTCTTCCAGCTCCAGCTTAAACTCTAGCTCAATCAATTCTTCCAGCTTTAGCTCAGACTCCAAGAGGCCATCCTTGGCAAGTATTGTTGTGGTGGCTATAGTTGTTGCAGTAGCAGTAGCTGCCATAATTGGGGCTGTATTCATTCTTTTTAATTGCCGAAAACGAACATCCATACCAATAGAGGCTCCACTACCTTCACCAGCAAACCTTCAAAATAAAACAGGTAACAACGAAGTAGAGCAGGGCCAGCCACATGCAAGCTTATCAGAACACACAATAAACAGCAAGAAAAACGAGATCACAAAGCTGTCATTTGTGAGGGATGATAGGGAGAGATTTGATTTGCAGGACTTGCTAAAGGCCTCAGCTGAGATATTGGGAAGTGGTTGCTTTGGATCTTCTTATAAGGCTGCTCTTTCAACTGGTTCAACTATGGTGGTCAAGAGGTTTAAGCAAATGAACAATGTTGGCAAAGAAGAGTTTCATGAACACATGAGGAGATTAGGGAGATTAAGGCATCCGAATATACTACCTCTTGTTGCTTATTATTATAGAAAAGAAGAAAAGCTCTTGGTCACTGATTTTGTTGAGGAAGGCAGCTTAGCAGTTCATCTTCATGGTATATGTCTCTCTTTATATATATATATATATATATATATATATATTTGTTTTCTTTATTTACAGAAAATTAAGTTGAAAACTCTCCCTGTTTCATAAATAGAAAATATGATACAAGTAGCAATGTAATGTGAAGAAAGAGTGGCCATCCCATCTTGCACGTCACTTTTAATTCTCTTATATGTAGATGTTTACACTTTTTGTTTCAGGTCACCAAGCTCTTGGGGAACCCAGCATAAATTGGCCAACAAGATTAAAGATTGCCAAAGGAATATGCAGAGGCCTAGCATACCTCTACAAGGAGCTTCCAAGCATAATAGCAGCGCACGGTCACCTTAAATCCTCGAATGTTCTTTTAGAAGAATCATATGAGCCTGTTCTTTCGGATTATGGTCTAATTCCAGTTATCAATCAAGAAAATGCACAAGAACTCATGGCGGCATATAAGTCACCTGAATACTTGAAGTTAAGTCGGATTACGAAGAAGACTGACGTATGGAGTCTGGGGATATTGATTATTGAGCTTCTTACAGGAAAATTCCCTACCAACTTCCTCCCACAAGGTAAAGGAAGCGAAGAGGAGGATTTGGCAACTTGGGTAAATTCGATTCCTGAAGAACAATGGATGAGTGATGTGTTGGATAAGGAGATTAGGGAAGCGAAGAACAGCGAAGGTGAAATGAGGAAGTTGTTGAAAATTGGATTGAGTTGCTGTGAAGTAGATGTGGAGAAGAGATTGGACTTGAAAGAAGCTGTTGAGAGAATTTCTGAGGTGAAGGAGAAAGACAATTAATGTTTATGGTGATATGATCAAGACCTCAAGAGGAATGGCATTTCTGATGATTTCATTTTACTTGTCTTGAATATAAAAAAAAATTCTGATGATTGGTACTTATACAAACAAACCCAAAAACGAGAAAATCAATTTGAAGGATATGGAAGGAGGTTCATTATGGGAATATGCATATATATATATATATATATATATATGGAGATGAGTTAAAAAAAAAAATATTTCTTTCCAGTGTAAATTATTAATTTAGGATGGAAGATGGGAGTGGCAATGGTGAGATATACATGCTGAAATGCAATTAGCTTTTGTTTCATTCATGCCACTAACAATTAATGCTTAATTAGGCCTTAGGATTTCCATGGTCCACTCGCTCTCTTTCCTTTCCTTTCTCCCATCTCACTTTTTTTTTTCTATTTTTTGAATTTATTGTTTATAATTCAAATGCGTCTTCAAATCATATTGAGATAATAGCACCATAACTTTTAATTTTTCTTATTTCTTAACAACAACAATAATAATAATAAGTTTTATGTTTTAATCCTAAACTTTTAAAACCTCTAAAATTTTGACATTTTATAATTTTTATTAATATTTTAAAAAAAATTATTTTTTCTAGAATTACATAACTATAAAAATTTAGAATAAAAAATTACAGCTACACTAAAATTCAATAAGAAAACTTTAAATTTTAAATTTTAATGAATTCAAATAATTATATATTTATTTTTGTTAGTGTAAGTTAAATTCTTATTATTTAAGTAGTTAAGCAATTTTGTCCTCCTTTTATAGCCTAGTTACTCACGTGATAGACATTATAAAGTGAGATCATGAGTTCGATTCCTCACTTCCTTCTTCACCTCTCAGTTGTTATATTTATATATATATATAGTTAATTAGTTTTATTTTTTATTTATAATGCTAGAAAAAAATTCAAGCAAAATATTTTAAATATTTTAATTTTACTCTAGCCAATTCCTTTCCTTTCCTTTCCTTTTTCACATCTCACTCTAATTAACAATCAAGTGCTCTTTATAACTCAAACTCCTCAAATTATGTCAACAGAATAGCACTAGCAATTCTATAACTTTTTTAAATAAAATTACAGGTTTTAACAAGTTTTAAAAGACTTCTTTGTTAAAGAAATAAGCAACTACTTTAAGCTAAAGAGTCTAACAACAAATGGTGAGCGACACAGTTCTCTAAACTGGGTACAAAACTGAATTACATTATTTGGGATTTGGGAAACAAGATGACACAATGAAAGCTTAGAAATTAAGAATAAATATCAAAAATTTGTTGATTCAAACAAAGATATCAGGAATTCAACCTTTTATAACTTGGTGATTCGAAATATTAGAAAATAAACATCAAATCCGTTGATTTATAAGAATATCAAGATTTAAAAAAAATAAAATTTTGTATTAAAAATTATTCCAAAAGTTGTCTCTCTCACAGAATAAGATGAATAAATAGTGCTTATTTGATATATATATCTTGCACCTAATTGATTATTATTATTATTGTATATCCTAGCTCACAGTTGTATCTCTTAGCTAGGACTTTTGTATCTATATGTACTCCTGTTATATCATGATATCAATTTGAGTTTTACTTCATCTCTAATCACACTATTCTCAAGTTGGTGTCAGAGCTAATACCCTAACTGAAAATATAGCAAAACCGAAAACATAGCCACCAACTCTTTTGCTTCTTCTACCTCGATCTCATCTGCAACTCAAACGACTACATTGCCTTCTCTTCTATCGCCAACTTCTACCACACCTTCTCATATCCAACAAACATTTTCTATAAAACTAAACTCTAAATTCTACATACCATGGAAGCTTCAATTCCAACCTGTCCTCAACTTCTATAACCTTCATAGAATTCTCATTGGGTCAGAACCTTATCCGCCCACAGAGATTCTCAATTCTGATTCTCAAACCTCTGAACCCAATCCTACCTATGGCATATGGTTCAACAAAGACTAATTATTGTGTTCTTGGCTCCTTGCTACCATTTCAGAGGAAGTATATCCTCACCTTCTCGGATTGAATTCTGCAAATGCTGTATGGAAAGCATTAGAGGCTACTTATGGAGTTATTAACAACACCCAAAAAACTCATATGTATATCGAACTTCATAATTTTTTAAAAAAAAGATGACAAATCTATTTCTAAATATCTTTTCTAAGCCAAGCAGATTGCCGATTCACTTACATTGGCAGGTTAAAGAATTATTTACATAAAAAATTTTAGTTATTATGTGAGGTTATGAAAAATAATTTTACTATTGTAAATATATACACATATGTATGCAAAGTAGTTAAATTTGCAAAGTAAAAGCTTTTATATATATATATATATATATATATATATAGTGGAGATGTAAGTTTATTGATAAACCAATCTCATTAATTCTTTGTGTTCACTCTTCTACTTTCTTAATTTATGCTTAATTTCTTTTAATTTTCTTTTAATCTCTCAAAAGCCCTATTCACAACCTCAGGCAATTACAAAATTTTTTAGATCATAATATCCACTCAATATTAACAATTTTCCCTTACATATTGTTAAAGAATTTTTTACATAAAAAATGTTAGTTATTAAGTGAGGTTATAAAAAATAATTTTACTATTGTAAATATATACACATATGTGTACGCAAAGTAGTTAAATTTGTAAAGTAAAAGCTTATATATATTCAACAGAAGGAAAAAAAACAATATAATAAAATAAAATAGTCGTTAGAAAAGAAAAATAATGATAAACAAACAAAAGAATATAATAAAATAAAATTGTTGTTAGAAAGGAAAAACAATGATAAAGAAACAAAAAGAAGAATGTATTGATGGTTTAGCTCTATAGTGAAACTTTATTTTGAATTCAAATATTCTATTTATGGTGAAAAAAACTAAACAAAACAGAAAAGGGAAAAAGAAAACGAATTTGTTTGAAATGATGAAATGTTGGACCTAACAAATTAACTATCACAAGGTATAGTTTCAATCTTTTTTTTTTCCTTTTTTTTTTTTAGCTATAACCTGCACCAATGACGAGAGATGAAAATAGGTTGTTTCATGCGTTTTGAATCTTTGAAGATTTCTTTAGAATTCAATGTTATAAACTGATCTTGCTCTCTTCAATTGATCTTGCAGACATCCTCAATAAAATTAAATTACCCATTTGTTTGAACACCAAGGAAGTAAAAGTGAAAAGAAGAAAACAATGATGTCAAATCCAAGGGAGTACAATGCAGGAAAAAGGTCCATAGCACTAGCTATAGACAAGGATAAATCCAGCCAAATTACATTGAAATGGGCACTAGATCATATTGTTTCTAAACATGAAACTTTAAAACTCGTTCATGTTAAAGAGAGAACATCATCATCTACTCATCATATACCTAAAGGTAAATTCAATTAATTGTATGAATATATAATGACCATTTTCAATTTATTATTTTGCGATGAATCTTTGTTATCGGTTTATTCATTTTGAATTTTGATAGTATAGTTTGGAAAGATGATTCATCGATGGATCAAAAACTTGATAACGATACCTTGGACTTATTGCTTCCATTTCGATGTTTCTGTCGGCGTAGACAAGTAGGTTTTACTTTGCTTTTCAAAAACATTATTAGGCAAAACACAGGCACACATATATTTGTTTGTTTTTGTTCCGGGAAGAATTTATAATGGCAAAATCAATTTTTAAACTCTTGAACTATAGTGTTTTTTTCTATTGAGCCCCCATTATTTTTATTACATTGCATTAAATCTCCATACTATTATTTATATAGCAATTGAATCCCAATTTAAAAAACGTCATAAATATGTTTATCATACTATAGAAACTCAATGTATTATATAAATAATAGTATACGAACTCAATGTATGCATAAATAATAGTATATAAACTCAATAGTTACATAAATAATAGTATAAGAGTTCAATACAATGAAATAAAATGATAGGAACTCAATAGAAAAAAAACTAATATAATTCAAGAGTTTAAAAATAATTTTTGCTATATATACATATACAGGTCAGGGTCATAAAGAATTTTATGAAATCCTAACAACATTACCAAGCTGTGTTATTCTTTTATATTATTTTTTTTAATATTGCCTCTTATCATATATATATATGAATTTCTATTATTATTAAATTAGGTACAATGTGAGGGTATTATTCTTGAAGATCTAGATGTAGCAAAAGCACTTATTGAATATGTTTGCCAACAAGCCGTTGACACCTTGCTACTTGGTTCCACATCTAGAAATGGCCTTTCTAGGTAAATTAATTAACGAAGCATTAGAATTATAATGCATTACTTACATAATTAAGCTTAACTGAATATTGTTTATAATACAGACTCTTTAGGACTACAGATATTGCAAGCAACGTATTAAAATGGGCACCAGATTTCTGCACCATTTACATAATTTCAAAAGGAAAGATCAACAGCATTAGGACGGCAACTCGTCCTGCCCCAAGTCTTAACATTGGTGAAGGGCTGCCGCTTGCTCAAACCAGCTTAAAAGAGGAAACATTTCATGATAAGTAAGGCAGCTGTACAAAGTAATACGATAAATTATTATTTTTAGATTTTGTTTTTAAAAATAAACTTGACAATAACATATTCAAAATGAACCACATCTAACCATGCATGAATTATAATTAATTTTACAGAGCATATGATATATGGGATGATGAGATGCCTGAAGTTGACACTGATAGCCTAATGACCTGCTCAGAAAGGCAAAGCACAGATAGCAATTTCTTACACTTTTATGGAAAGCTTGAGGGTGAGATAACATCATGTAGAGAGTCTCTGTCGCCAAGGAAATCAAATACATTAATAGAGGTAGCTTTCCTTCTTACTTAACTATATATATATACACAGACACACACTGATAATAATAATGAATTAGGTTGTATAATAAAAAAATATTACAGGATGCATACGAAGATGAGATGAGAAGAATGAAGGCTGAGCTGAAGCAAACAACAGAAATGTACCATGTTGCCTGTAGAGAGGCACTTGCTGCCAAACAAAAGGTATGTAAAGGACTTTATTATTCTATACCCATACAATTAAGACATATATATAAGTAATATAGTTAATAAATTAAATAAAATATGATATTTCAGGTTTCAGAACTGGAAGAATGGAAAAGAAAAAATGAGAGAAGATTGCAAGAAGCATATCTAGTTGAGCAAAATGCATTGGCAATTGGAGCAACTGAGTCAGTTCAAAAGCCTGTTGAGATAGAGGTACAAAAGAGAATGGATGTAGAAGTGAAGGGTCTATGGGAGAGTCAGGAAAGACAGAAAGTTTTAGTTTTAGATGCTTTGAGCCAATACCACATCATTCTAAAATATCAAAGCTTGTATCACATTATAGCTGTTTTGTTTTTGTTTTATTTTTACTTTTCAATATTCAAGTAATTAAGATTTCATATGTAGCTAAACATAATATAATTATTTGCACTTAGTAAAGCTTTTAGATCAACAAGCTTTTTCATTTCTATTTTTTTTTATTTTTTATGTCCACCTATAAGATACCAATATTTACTTATTTTCATTTTATGAGGAAGTGCATAAAGTATCTTGCGTTATACACTTTTCTCAATTTTTCACTTATAATTTTTTAGACTTGTAATTTTTATCATATTGCACGTTGATATTGAACCTTAATGATTTTCTCTTCTAAATTGACCAAATATCTCAAAAATAGCCTAATGGTGATGTTAAACTTTACTGATGTGGATTGGTGGATCCTATTTTTCCAACCACTATAATAATTATATCACAATTGAGCAACTAAATAATTATATCATTTTCCAAATATTTTTTATTTAACTATATACATATATATTTCTTAAAATTTGGATTTGAAAAAAAACACTAATTCACCTATATTTTTTACTTTAATAAAAAAAATTGAGTTGTATGGGTTAAATATAAAGATGGTCACCCAACTTTATATTTATTACATTTTGAATATTAAATTTCAATTTATTTATTTTTTGTCACTTAACTTTAATTTTGTTTCAAAAATGATACTGGTAAAAAATTTTAATCTTTTAAATTTCTCTTAAAAACCATTTTAATCCTTCAATCTCTTTATTTTTTTTTAATTTAGTTTAGAAATTATAAAAAAATTTTAAAATTTACTTCTCACAGGTTGTGATACCTCTCAAATTGAGTCTACTCTTACTTGGCAAAATCAAAATAAATTTCAAAGTTTTCTTTATTTCCTATAAATATATTAAAAAATATGGACTTATTTGTAAAAAAAAAAAATTTAATTCTGAATTAAAATAGTAATTTTAAATTATTCAGGTGTCAAAAAAACTTTTAAGTAACTACTATAAAATTAAATAAAAATTTAGTATATGAAAGATATAAAATAAAGTTTGATAATTGAATTGAAACAAAAGTAAAATTTAATAGCCTCCTGTGCATTTAATGCTACCATTATCCTAGCTTATCAATCTGCTGGTATGTTTTCTTTTTTTCTTTTTTTTGATTGAAATACTTGATTTTTTGTTTTGGTTGATGGTTAGGATGAGTTTTGATTTTGCAATAGCTTATCAATCTGATGAGTTTTGATTATTTGTTTATGGGTAAACTTAATTTTAGTTTATTAATAATGTATATGGTTTAATTTTGAATATTAGTCAATGATTATACTTAAATTTTGCAAATTAGTTTATGGATATTTTGCAAATTAGATTATGGATATGGTTTAATTTGGTTAGTAGTTGATGGTATATTTTGGTTTTGATTATTTGTTTACGAGTATACTTAATTTTAGTTTATTTGTAATTGGTACAGTTTAATTGTGATTATTTTCTTAATGAGTATACTTAAATTTGGCTAATTAGTTTGTAGGTGTAGTTTAATTTTGGTCATTGTTGATGGGCATGCTTTAGTATGCTTTAATTTTGATTATTAGTTTATGGTGTGTTGAATTTTAGTTTATTAGTAATCAGTATGGTTTAATTGTGATTATTTGTTAATTTTTTTATTAAATTTCAATTAGTTTATGGGTATAATATAATTTGGTTTATTAGTTGATGAGCATCTTTAATTTTGGTTTTTTTTTATGAAGTATTTGTTGATATTTTATTTGAATTATCTAAATTAAATTTATTTTTGTCGGCGATAATGCTTCGATTTTGATTATTACTTAAGGAGTAGTATTTAATTATTGACCTTCTAAAATTTTTGTCTGTTCGTTTGTGTATTTAGGTTAATGGCAATGTATTGATTTTTTTTGATATTATAGGATTTCATTTTTATGTAATAATATTGTGTAATTTATGTAAAAAATAGATTTTGATGATTAGTTAATGACAATTATTTGATAATTGATTTTGATATCTATTTATTTAAATTATTTTTAGTGTTGTTTAATTTAAACTATGATTCTTCTCTGTATTGCTAGGAAAAGCATCTTGATTGTTGAGGAAATTAATATTTTTATTGTATATATTATGAAATAAATATTTGTATACAATTAGAAATACAATTATATTCTATTTAGGGTGTTATTTTATTCCTAATTAGGTTGAAATTAAGATTTCTGTGTGTATATATAAGAGGTGTAATCCTTCTTTGAATATTATAGAAAAATATTTTCCTTGAATTTTCTCTCTTTTTTTCTGAATTTTATTCTTCATGGTATCAAAGCATATCCATTGAAATCGAATTTTTTAATTGAATTCCTACAAATTGTATTTTCTTCTTCCTTTGAATCCTTTGAAATCTTCAAAATCATAACCACCGAAAACACATCCATCATATCCCATGGAACACTTAACTTTATTCAAACTCTTCAAGATAATTCTCCCTTTTCCACAGGAATTATTCTTGATGATACAAACTATACTCTATGGTCACAAATCATGGAGATGCGAATTAGAGTCAAAAATAAATTTGACTTTCTGAATGGCACTACGCCAAAGCCATCAGCAGGAGATAAAGCATTTGAGACTTGGCTCCTTGATAATAATCGAGTCAAAAGTTGGCTGATTGACTCAATGAGTCCGACATTGATGCAGAGATTCATCCATCTTCCAACAACAAAGGAGATATAGGATGCTGTCTCAAAAACCTTATATAATGGGTCTGACAAAACCGAGTTATTTGAATTGAATCGGAAATCATTCACAACACGTCAGAATGGTAAGCCATTACCTACATATTATAATGAACTGATTGGAATATTTCAATCGATGCCCGGACGTGTGCACAAGGGGAGGATGTTAATGGAGTAGTATCACTCCATAAGCATATTACCCAGCTTCGAAAACATATTTTCCTAGTCGGGCTTGATTCAGAATTTTATAATGCTCGGAGTGAAATACTCCGGAAGGATCCACCTCTTGATCTTGAGTCTAGTTATGCATATGTCCGACAAGATCACAACCAGCAACATACAATGGAAGAGTCAAAGATACTGTCGGACCATTCTGTACTTATATCAGCTCAAACTCGTCCCCAGTTCAAAGAAATAATTTCGAGTAAGTCCATCACATATACCTGTACTCATTATGGCGAAGTTGGACACTCCAAGGAACGGTGCTATAAAATTGTGGGATATCCGAAATGGTGGGATTTTAATAGAAAACCTCGTAAGAAGCTCAGCAAGGCTGCAATTGCTACTTCTACTAAACCAAGTGATGATCTTGGTACAACTTCAGGTATGACAAATCTTACTCGAAATAATACATGGATTATTGATAGAGGTGCTACTGATCATATGATAAATTCCACTCACCATCTTACATCTATCCGTCCATCAACCCAACAAAATATTCTAACTGCTAATGGAGGCATAGCACCTGTCACTCGTGAGGGATCAGTATCTAACTCTGACTCTCTTAATTTAGATATTGTTCTTGTTATTCCATCTCTTTCTTATAATCTACTATTTGTTGGCCAAATCACTGAAACCTTGAATTGCACTGTCAAATTTTGGCCCAATTATTGTGTATTTCAGGACATTGTAATGCGCCGGATTCTTGGCTCTGGTGTTAAACATGGAAAATTGTACTATCTTGAATTGCATGATGATTCAAGTCAGAAATCCAGTCAAGTTAATAGGGTTGATAGAAGTTGTTCAAGTAAAGACCAAGTAATCTTATGGCATAATCATCTTGTCATCTCTCTTTTCATTATCTTAGACAAATAAAACCAAATTTATTTTTGCATACCACAGACTCGGAATTCAAATGTAATGTTTGTGAATTGGCAAAAGGCCACCGAATTTCTTATGTACTGAATTATAATAAAAATTCAATTCCATTTATAACCATTCATTCTGATGTTTGGGGACCTGCTCGGATTCCTACTCTATCTGGTGCTCGATATTTTGTAACATTTATTGATGAATATACCCAAATGACCTGGGTATCTCTATTTTCCAATAAAGGAGATGTGTGTTCCAAGTTTCAAGTTCTGTACAACATGGTGGCTACACAATACCAGAGTAAAATCTGAATCTTGTAGTCTGACAATGGTAGGGAGTATGTTAACTCAATTCCCAATGATTTCTACCTCAAGAAGGGCATTCGCCACCAAACATCTTATGTCAGCACTCCTCAACATAATGGTATAGCCGAACGAAAGAATCGGCAGTTATTAGAAGTTGTCCGAGCATCACTATTTGACATGAATGTTCCTCGAGAATACTGGGGAGAAGCTGTTCGATCCGCTCCGTACCTCATAAATCGGACACCATCATGAGTACTCGGTTTTAAGACTCCTCTTCAAAAACTTCAGGAACTTATCATATCTCCAACCTTCAATAATCTCAAACCTTGAGTTTTTTGGATGCTCGGCATATGTTCATCAGACACTCGGCAAATTAGACCCTCGAGCTATCTGATGTATCTTTTTTGGCTATGCAGATTTACAAAAAGGGATATCGATGTTATGATCCAAATACAAAGAAGATGTATGTCACTCAGGATGTTCAATTTCATGAAAATAGTCCTTTCTTCTCCCACTTTGAGTGCTCTCTTCAGGGGGAGAAAAATTCAAACCTCTTTGAGCTTAAAGATATCATTCTGAGTATTATGAGCATCTTACCCGGACAGACACCTGGTATTCCGAGTACGAACATCTCACCCGGATAAACATCTGGTGTTTCGAGTATGAGCATCTCACCCGGATAGACATCTGGTATTCTGAGTACGAGCATCTCACCCGGATAGACATCTGGTGTTTCGAGTACAAGCATCTCACCCGGACAGACATCTGGTGTTTCGAGTATGAGCATCTCACCCAGACAGATCATCGAAGAAAATTCTATTAATCAATATAGTACATGTTTCCAACCCACACCAGAAGCTGAAGAAACTCCAGATGCGGTGCATAATAAGGTAAATGTGTCTCCTTTAATTCCAAATACTGAGCCTCGTTATCCTTCTAAAATCAATAGAGGGGTTCCAAAAAAACAATATGATTCAGACCTTCATACCAAAGCTAAATACCCATCAACAACTTCATATCACCCAACCATTTGTCTAGCTCACATGCACTTACTGTAAATCAATTATCTACTGTATCTATTCCGAGTAATACGCAGGAAGCCTTAGATGATTTGGATTGGAAGAAAGCTATGAATGATGAAATGGAGGCATTACAAAAAAATCGGACGTGGGATCTTGTTCCTCTTCCAGAAAAAAAGAAAATGGTGGGGTGCAGGTGGATATTCACTATCAAACTCAATCCAGATGGAAGCATAAATCGATATAAAGCTCGGTTGGTAGCAAAGGGGTATACTCAAAAGTATGGAATCGACTATGAAGATACATTTTCCCCAGTAGCAAAAATGAACACCATCTGAGTCCTTATTTCCTTAGCTGCCAACCTGGACTGGCCACTTCGACAATTTAATGTAAAGAATGCATTTTTTAATGGAACCATAGATGAAGAAGTATATATGGATCCACCACTCGGAACTAAATGTACTGACCGAGTATGAAAATTAAAGAAAGTATTGTATGGACTTAAGCAATCACCTCGAGCATGGTTTGGACGACTCTCAACCTTTATGAGGAAGCTCGGATATAAGCAAAGTGATGTTGATCACACACTATTCATCAAACAAAAGTTAGGTAAAGTCACTGCGCTAATTGTATATGTTGATGATATGGTGGTCAATGGAAATGATCCGAGTGAGACAACAAACTTACAAAAACATTTAGCATCCGAATTTGAACTTAAGGATTTAGGTAACTTAAAGTATTTTTTAGGAATTGAAGTTGCAAGATCAGCTCAAGGAATTTCTCTTTGCCAATAAAAGTACGTAATGGATCTACTGACAGAGACATGGATGCTTGATTGTAAGCCAGTCGAGACTCCCATTGAAGTCAATCATGGACTTTCAATCCTAGAAGATCAAGTTCCAACTGATAGAGATCAGTATTAAAGGTTGGTGGGAAGGTTGATTTACCTATCTCATACTCGGCTAGACATTGCTTATGCAGTAAGTGTTGTAAGTCAGTTCATGCATTCTCCGAGTAAAGAACATATGAATGCAGTATACCGAGTATTAAGATATCTAAAGTCTTCTCCGGGTAAGGGGTTATTCTTTGGGAGGAATAAGGATTATGAAATTACCAGCTATACTGATGCTGATTGGGTTGGAGATCAGACTGATCGAAAATCAATGTGCGAGTACTTCACATTTGTTGGAAATAATTTAGTCACCTGGAGAAGCAAGAAATAAAAAGTTATAGCAAGGTTAAGTACTGAAACTGAGTTTAGAGGAATGGCTCATAGAGTATGTGAGTTGCTCTGGGTAAGGCGAATTATTCAGGATCTGGGTTTAAAATATCCAAAGCCTATGTTGTTACATTGTGATAATAAGGTAGTCATAGCAATTGCAAACAATCTGATTTAACATGATCGAACTAAGCATGTAGAGGTTGATAGACATTTCATAAAAGATCATCTGAACCAAGGGACAATTGATCTTCCATATGTTTCATCTCAGACTTAACTAGCTGACATCCTCATAAAGGTTGTATCCGAAAAAGTATTCTATAACTCACTTGGCAAGTTGGGAATGATTGACATACATTCACCAACTTGAGGGGGAGTGTTGAGGAAGTAAATATTTTTATTGTATATATTAGGAAGTAAATATTTATATACAATTAGGAATAAAGTTTTATTCTATTTAGGGTGTTATTTTATTCCTAATTAGGTTGAGATTAGGATTCCTGTGTGTATATATAATGGGTGTAACCCTTCTTTGAATATTATGGAAAAATATTTCCCTTGAATTTTCTCTCTTTTTCTCTGAATTTTATTCTTCATTGATTCCTTATGGAAAGAGAGTTAGCTAATTGTTTAATTTGCACCTCTAAGTTCTAGATTAAGGATGAGTGATTTTAAACATGAGTTATCTTGATGCATCTGCTCAAATTTTCCTTTAAGCCTTTCTATTGCTTCATTTTTTTGGTTCATCTTGGTTGCCATCATTTTTATGTATTTTTCTATTTTGCTTTTCAAAGAGGATGATAAAGATGCAACTTTCTCGTACTGAAAATGAGTCTAATTCTGATGATAAGTATTTGGCAGTCCAAAGCCTGGTGGAGCTTAAGACCTCTATTGGTTGTTGCCCGCCTTCAAAAAGCTGATATGATGAAGAAGTTGAAGAAGAAACTACATTTTCATTCATCGTGTCCACCCTTTTTATTAATGCATCTAGTTTTGCATTCATCACTATCAATCCATCCACTTCTAATTCACCTCCTTTCCTTGAAATAGCTCTCTCATTAAACTACAAACTCTACGTATTTACCATCTCCTTAAAAAGATCAAGAGTATCTTTTAGTGTTTTGGACATGATTGTCCTTCCGACAGCTACATCTATGCTGACACTGACTAAGGGACCCTTGTAAAAAGATTGAACCAAATCCTAAGTTTGGATCAAATGTGGGGGTACTGTCTTTAGAGGTCTTTGAATCTATCTTAAGAATCATAAAAGCTTTCATCCTTCCTATGATAGAATAAGTTAATCTCATTTTAAATTTTCAAAACTTTTATAGGTGGAAGGTACTTGTTGAGGAATGCAATATAAAACTCATACCATATGTTGATGGAGTTTAAAGGCTAAGTTGTAAACCACCTCTTTGCTTGATCGGTAAAGGAAAATGGAAAAAGTACAAGTTTGATTATTTTTTGCTACACCCTCTTCATTTTAAAAGTCAAATAATGCTTTACAAATTTTGTCATGTGGCCTATTAAATCTTCATGTGTTAATCCATTGAACTAAGAGTTCTAAATCATATGTATCATTACTAGCTTGATTTCAAAATTGTTAGATGTAGTTGTTTGTCTCATAATGGATCCTGATTACCTTAAATATTGAGACTCACAAAGTCCTGTATTGTTCTCTGCACATTCAGTCTAATAAAGGGTGGAGCTTCTATCCTACCATCATCTTCAACTCGAGCATCTCTGCCATCTTCCCTATTCACTTTGCTCCTTTATCTTCTTATTCTCATATGAAATTTTTTATCTATCTTTGGATCAAGAGATAACAACAATCCTCCTTACTTACTTGTATTGTACATTGTGTGCATACACAAACAAGAGTTTATGTAAAGACAATTAAACAGAATGAAAAACTAATAGAAAACAACAAAAATAAAAATTTAAAGCAAATAATACCAAATTTATTGCTATATTAACTTTATCAATCCTTGACAACAGTGCCAAAAACTTGGTAGCAAAAATCTATAAGCACACAGAATCACATAGAGATGAAAAGTTAATCATTGAATTACTTTCAGTATTTATTTGTTTAGACTAGGGGTGCACACGGGTTAGGAAAATTTGGGGATTTAAAATCTCTAGAACTATACCAAATTTCAGGGGTTTTAAAAATAAAATCTCCAGTAGTAGTACAAAATTTAAAAATCTCCATATTGGTTCCTTCCTATTTTTTGGGATAATTAGGTACGGTATTTCAATTCTTTCGGAACGGATCAATATTGTTCAATTCAAAACAGAGATCCAAAATTTTATGTTATATACAAATTTATGTTATTAATTGAGTTTATATTTATTACTAAAAAAAAGAATGTACTAACTTTAATAATTAATACAGTATAAACCATTGTTAATAAAAAAATGTAGTATATACCATTAAAAACCTTTATAGTTATATGTTTACATAGTATTATAGTTAAAAACCATTAAAAATACAATATAAACCATAAAAAATAAAAAATATCTACAAAGCGTTATAGATATATGTTTGCCTAAAATGGCTTTTTTTTATTTTATTTGTAATATTATTATTGACTTCAATGAAAACAATATGATTTTGGACAAAATTACATCATTTTAGTTATCTATTATTTAGTTCATAATTTTAAATAATATCAATAATATTATATTACTTACTAAAAGTAATAATTAATAAATTGCCAAAAATATAACAACAACAATATATTTTAATTAATAAATTATAACATTTGAAATCATATATTATTATTTATGCCTAATCCCTATGCAGAGAACGGCCATGAAGAGGAGATTAAATGCAATTCTATTGGCAGTGGAGGACTGACATCACCATGATGTGACACTTCCTTACAAATTTGATGTAGTCTTCCATGATTGTCATCCAGAAGAACCCTTGTCTCATTAGCTTCTTAGCTAGTATTGCGTCGTTTGTATACAGACCATAGACAGCCTCATTTACTTCTTCCATTGCTTTTACAGCTTCAGTTTCATCTAGACATTGGAGTTGTATCCCATCAAAAGTCCTTCTATAGAACACACCCTAATGTGATATGAATTTTGAGACTATTTTTTCAAATGGCTGCTTTATCTTTTTCATTTGCCTCATCAAGATAAGCTTGCTCTGTTAATTACTTCTGAATGTCATAAAACTAGGGCTTTTGGTATGCCTTCAATTCTGTTATTCTAAAGTATTTATGACAAGGTCATGCTGATTTAAGTAGGATTAAGGGTTTCATCGGCATTATGGCCAGAACTTACTATATTAATGCTAAAGAAGCTATTATGTCCACCATCTAATTATGACTTGTTGGAAGGTGAATGAATTTACATCTTCAGAAGGACAAGGCTAGTTGATAAAGGTGATCCAAGTATGGTTTCAAGTGTTACTCTTTCAGTTCCCACTCTTTAGTTATCCAAATTGATCATTAGCATAGAATCCCCTAGAATCTCAACTTTTATCATCCCTTGATCTATCAAGGCTTTCATTCCAACTATGCATGCTTCAGATTCTGCTTCATTATTTGTAACTCTAAACATTAGCTTTTTAGCAATCGACGCCACTTCATCTTTTAATGTTAAGATTATAATTCTAACTCCCATACCAAACTAGTTTACTACTCCATCAAAGTACATACACCATCCTTGCATCTCGATGATTGAGCCCATGTCATTTGAAAAGTCCAGTTGTAGTTCGTCTGAATTTATAATTGGGTTCAAAGCTAGGAATTTAGCGACTACTCTCCCTTTTATTATCAAGTACTATATATTAAATTCTATTAATAAAACAAGCCACTTAGCAAGTTTTCCCACTAAGGATGAGGCTTTGTAGAGGTACTTCATCATATCCATTTTGGAGATAACTTTGACTTTGTAGGACTAAAATTAGTGTTTGAGCTTTTCATTGCCTAGACCATTACTAGGCATATTTATTCAACCTGACTGTATTTTTCTAATAAGGCAGCATCATCTTGCTCAAGTAATACACTGCATGCTCAACTTTTACTTCTCCCTCTTAGGCTAACATCACTCCGATCACATTCCCTTCAATGGCTAAGTATAGAGTCAACAACATCCCTAACTTCAGTAGTTTCAAAACTAATGGGTGGGTTAGCTAGATAGTCTTTGATCCTATTAAAATTTATCTAACATTATTCATTCCATTTGATAGGTTTATATTTTCAAAGTAGCTTGAAGATTGGCTCACACACTACTATTATCTTTTGCAATGAATATGTTGATAAACTATGACTTCCCTAGAAACTCTCTAATTTCTTTTCTATTTTTGACACTGGCATCTCATGGATTGCTTTAGCTTTGTCTGAATCCACTTTGATCCATTCTAGTTGATGACATATTTGAGCATCTTGTTCGAAGTGACTCTAAATACACATTTCTTCATATTAAGTCTGAGATTGTACTCTTCAACCCTTTTCAGGAATTTTTCAAGCACGACTAGATGTTCTTCTCCTATTTCTAACTTCACCATCATGTCATCTATATATATGTCCACTCCTTTGTGTATCATATAATGCAACATAGTTATCACCATTCTCTGATAAGTTGCGCCTGCATTTTTTGGACCAAAAGGCATCACTCTATAGCAGTAAGTACCTTATTTTATTATGAAAGCTATCTTCACTTTATCAATGGTTGCCAGTAAGATCTTATTATATTTGGAGAACCTATCCATAAAAGAGTGCATTACATAAATGGCAACATTATCAATAAATACATTAATATGTGGCAAAGAGAAATCATCTTTCAAATATGCTTTATTCAAATCCTTATAGTCAACACAAATTCTAACCCATATAATCCAATTATATTATTTCTCGATCTCAAGTAGACTGATACTGATAACTCCTTATATGATATTGATAACTCTTTGTCAACTCATTCTAGCATGGCCATGCATTTCTCTTTAATCTAATTTATCGAGGGTCATACATATATCTTCTCAAAATAACTAAGGGACAAATTCCATCTCAATCACTCACATTCCTCACATAACTCATTTTATATCCAATCACAACCTGTTTTACCATTCAGTTAAAGATGATGTAAGAATATGTCAAAATATAAAACTTTAAACTATAGTGATTTCATATCAAAAGACTGAAATAATATTATTATGATGAGAATCACTTATGATAACTATCCATGTAGTATTCTCATAGTTGGTCAATCTAGTACATAATTTCTCTAAATATGTATCTATGAGTTTGGCTCAATATCTCATATACATGATAAGTAAAACATAATCATCAGTCAACCTCATACTAATCTTTATTCATTATTGTTCCCATAACAATGATCGACTAGGAATAATTTAGAATAGAATTCAAGTTTCACGTAAGAGTTTTACTATCAAGTCACATACTTGATGACCTCATGTAGAATTAACCATTCAAGGATAATATTAGAATTAGACAGTAATAATGAAAAATGCCTCTTTAATAATAAAATAAAAATATGACAAAGTCAAAGTATGACCATTACATAATTGGCCTAAGGCATATCACTAACAGAGCATGTATGCATGGTGTGCTCATGCATAATTTTATTATGGTGGATGCGGAATGGATGTAAAAAAACATGGTTAGTATATGTTGTCTATATGTATGTTATGTATGCATAATTCAAAAAGAACAATACTTGTTAGTGTTTTCCTAAACAAGGAACAAACCAATCACAAGTAGGCTCTTACCTCTAACCTTATTGCTGCATGTGGTTATTCAATCTCTCTCCTAGGTGGTTTTGACCCAATAGTCTATAGGGGACTATGGTTCCTCTCTCAAGCTAGGCTATTTCAATCTATATTGATAAGATTCAAAAGGTAATCTAAGGAACGATACTAAAATGCACTTGAGATAAACATTTAATATCAATATAGGGACCAATCATCGGGTCACAAATGGTGTCTATAGTCTTATCGTGCCCGTATGCATAGGGGCTATAGTCAACCAAAAGGTCCAAGTTCATGTTCCCATATCAATATTCGATATATTTATCAAAAGGCATGAAAGTATTGTTTGATTTTTTACAATTTGATTCTTTTAATATAAATGTATACAATCTAGTCAAATTTCCTTATTCATCCATATAATCTAATAAGGAGAAGCAGATGATACTTCATAGGTTCCATCATCAAAATATATCATTAATTGCCAGTTCTCATAGGCTATTCAAATTGAGGTATATAATTCTTATCATTCCTTGTACATTGGGCTTGTATGAAGTAAATAAGGATCACATAAGTCTAAGCGTGAGTAGTCTATGAGAACTAACATAATGATATCAATCAGTGACAAAATCTAGTGGCTTAATATCATTTTATGAATATCATGTCATAGGACAGCATCAGGACAAGGTTGGCACGCAAAGCTTGGTAGGAACTTAGGGGAAGTTTCTATTGGTTTATTTACATGAGTTGAGTCAAAGGTGTAAGGCTAAATGCTCCTTTAGCAAGAATGCCCTCTATATAGATTTACAAACTTTGATCAGTGAGTCTAGCATTCTTTTGATAACTCTTAAGAGTCAAGGCTAAAGGTGATGAATCTAAATTGGTCACCCCATGACTCAAGTGGAATCATAGTGGATCACTTTCAGTCATCATCGGCTGATAGGGACTAGTGATGTACATGTGATGTGTTATGCAATATGCAGTAGTAAAGGGATCTATGCAATTGAGTATTATATAATGAGAAATAGCCATTTTTGAATTGATCTTTCCAAACTACCATCCCTAGTGGAGTTTTTTGGGGTTTTATAATTCAAATACTCAATGAAAAAATAAAATTTTAATAAGAAAACCCTTCACATAATCCATGTAATTCGGTTAAATGATTTATTTAGGGTTTCCAAAACCTTACCAAAGACCAAAAAAAAAAGGGGGGTTATTGGAAGGACAAGAGGGGGTTCACTCTAGTGACACCTTACCTTGAGCTTTTAGTCTAAGTCAGATTAAGATGTCTCTAATATGGCTATGTCCTCTACAAGTATCCACACAAATAAGATAACCAAAATGAGTTGGTGTGCTAGCACTCTTTGTTGAAAGTCTCACTTCTCAAGAACTTTATATTTTTATTTTCTAAAAGGTGAGAAATTAATTTTTGTAGCAAAATGAAAAAGTCTGTGAAACCTTAGAGAAATTTATATATTTATACTCTTCTTCATTAGGGTTTTACTTACCAAAATGATTTTGGTAACTATTTACTTACTAAAATTTTTTTGGTGTATATGTCATCTTTCTATTTCTATTTTGATTCAAATTCCAAAATGGAAATCGTGTTATATATATATATATATATATATATATATATATATATATTTATTTATTTATTTATTTATTTATTTACCATAAAGTTTTTATTGGGCTGGTAAACCTAAGTTCGTTTTAGACATGTTCTAAGTATATGACCCTGTAGGTTCACATAATGTTGGCAGTAGGTTTAAAATCCTAACTCAGGCCTACTAGTCATAAGTAGTCTTTAGCAAGACATTATGACTATCCAAGTTATGTGAAGGCTGATATCTGACATCCCCTAATTTACAATGATTATTGTAGTCCTTTTGTCACATGATATCTTGATTGAACACAAGTCATAGTTTATGTCATCCATATACAATTCAACCATATTATCTCTTGATTCTAAGTAGATTGAGAATGATAACTCTTTATCAATTCATTCTAACATAGCCATGCATTTTCTTCAGTCTATCTTATCAAGGGGCCCATAGATATCTTACTTGGATTAAATGAAAGACAAATTCATTCTCATTCACTCACATTCCTCACGTAACTCATTCTATATCGAATAATAATCTATTTCATCATCTTATTAAGGACAATGTTAAAATGTATCAAAATATAAAATAATTATGTATGAAACCATGGTGGTTTTAAGGTCAGAGGACTAAACCAATATTATTGTGATAAGAATTACATATGAAAATTATCTATATAGTATTCTCATTATGGGTCAATCTAGTACATCATTTCTTAAACAAGTATCTATGAGTTAACTTAATATCTCAAATACATTATTAGTAAAATAATCATCAGTCAACACCATACTAGCCTTAGTTCATTATTTTTTCAATAATAATGAATGACTAAGGATAAATTTAAGAAGCTTTTGCTTCATGTAAAGATCAAGTTGTACTTATCGAGAGGTTAAAAATGATATGTAAAATGTAGGTTTGTATACCTTTAAAGCTTGCTTTGATAGAGATGAGGCTCGGTTTGGTCCAAATCAGTCTAAAAACACTAAGAAAAATGAGTAGAATAGGTTAAAAGTGTGTAAATCGAGAGTATTGAGTCTTCAGCCCAGTAGAGTTTTAGTATATTGCATCTGACCTCTTAAAATGAAGGAAAAAGTGTTATTTATAGACAAAACTGATCTATTTCATACACTTGAGGCGTGTCTAGAGCGCAAATTGTGCCCTAAGGGCATGGTCCATGCCCATAGCTGCACCCTTTTGGGACATATTGTCATGCTCTAGTGCATGTTTCGATGCTCCCAAGGGCATTTTTTGAGGTGCTTAAGCGGTTTTCAAAGTTTTAGGACCTACAGACATGTTTTTTATGTCCATTTTATCAAAATTGATTTTCATTTTCATAGAATCGAGTCTCACAAGATGAACACTGGACTGATAAGTTACATATTTTAATCAATAATTGTTCAAAACAAACAATTTATCCTTTCAAAAGTTCATATTTCATGAAATCAAAACATGACTTAATGATTCATTTTCTAAATTGATAATTTGAAGGTTTTTTTCAGGAGTTTTCAAGTTTTTTCAAATTCTTTCATGCTTCAGAGGCAGTACAAACAAATAGACTTTCATTATTTTTAAAAGGTTACTTTCATCATCGGACCTTTTCGGAGATAGTTAAAACTTTATATATGATAGTATTGTACATGAAGGGCATACCAAGAATTAAAGGAACATCCTCATCTTCCTCAAAATCAAGTCCCATAAAGTATATTAGAAAGATGAATTTCCCTGCCTTCACCAACACATCCTCTACTATGCCTTATAGCTTCTTAACAATTCTACCTACTAGTTGTATGCAAATGTCGCTAGCATTAGCTTCTAACAATCCAAGCTTCTTATAAATAGATAAAGACATCAAATTTATAAAAGCACCTGAATCACAAAAAGCTTTTTAAAAATTTAAATTCCCAATAAAGAAAGGAATGATAAGACTCCCTAGATGTCTACGCTTCTAAGGAAGCTTGTCAAAAATTATGATGCTACACTCCTTATTAAATGTAATATTATCAAATTTCTACAACTTTTTCTTACTAGAGATGAGCTCCAACAAAAAATTTATTATATTTTGGCATCATAGCTATAACTTCCACTAAAGGTATATAGAAGTGTAGCTTCCTAAACATTTCTAGGAACTTTGCAAATTGCTGATCATATTCCTACTTCTTTATCCTCAATGGAAAAGGTATTGATGGCTCATATGGCTTAGGCTAAGGTGTTAACTCTTTTTATTGATTCTTGTTCTGAATCTTTTTCTTTTTTGTAAACTTGCAATTCAACCCAATCATCTTCTTTTTCTCCCTATTTCTCCTCATTCTTTTTATTATCACTCTTTCTAGTAGGGGTGAGCATGGGTTAGGGAAATTCGGAGATTTAACATTTTTGAAACCATACCATATTTTGAGGATTTTAAAAATAAAATCTCTAATGTCAGTACCTAATTTAAAAACCTTCATACCAGTACCATCCCATTTTTTGGGACGGTTAAATACAGAGATTCGATTCTATCAAAATATATTAGTATGGTATGATCCAAAACAGAAATTCAAGAATTTATGTAATAGAAAAATATATATTATTAATTAAAGCTATATTTGTTATCCACAAATAAATTAAAATTATATTTATTATCCACAAATTAAAACGACATAATTTTGGGTAAAGATAAGTCATTTTGGTTATCATACGTGTATACACACACACACAATAATAATAATAATTCTATTAATATTATTTACCTCATTACTTTTAAATAATATCAATAAGGTTAAATTACATAATAACAATAATAATTATTAAATTATTAAATATAATAATAGCAATAATTCATAAAAATAATATATCTTCTCTTATTTTTGTTTGTAAAGTCGCTACTTACTTTAATGAAAACAGTATAATTTTGAGCGAAATTACGTTGTTTTAGTTTTTTATAATATATGTCTATATATTATTATGTAGCAAAATAATAATTATAATAATATTATTTAGCTCGTTAGTTTTAAATAATATCAATAAGATTATATTACTTAATAACAATAATAATTAATAAGTTATAAAAAATAATAATATTATTTAGCTCATTAATTTTAAATAACATCATTAAGATTAGATTACTTACCAAAAAAATAATAATAAGTTATCAAAAATGATCATAACAACATATTTTAAATAAAAATTATAAAATTTGAAATTATAAAATGTTAATTTTCTTATATGCATATTTTTAGTTTAAATTGAAATATAATGGGCATTCCACATTTTTACTTGTTGATAATAACAATAATTTTCTTATTTCTCATATTTAAAATTTAAAGTGTGTTGTCATTAATGGACATTCCACGTTCTTATTTGTTAATTGAATTACGTGAAACTATCAATTTGAATTTTTTTTTATATTTTAAGTTCAAATTGTAATATAATAGACATTTCATATGTTTACTTGTTGCTACTACTACTACTAGTAACAATGATAATAATATTAATAATAATAAAATTAATAAAAATATTTTATAACAATTTATTTATTATATTTTAATCATAAAACATATTAATTTTTATTATATATTATTATACATATATATATTACTTGACAATGTGATTAAAAGTATATAATTAAATTACTACTTACTACTATTTATTAATATATATGTATTACTTAGTAAATTAATATTTGGTACTATATTCAGTTTTCGGTTCAGTACAGTTTTGGTATGGTTCAATATAGTTCTTGGTTCGATTTTTGTAAATATCCAGTACCGTACCAAATTAGTCATAAATTTTGGTTCAATTCAATTCAAGATTAAAATTATTTGGCTCGGAACAATTTAATGTCTTTTGTTCCAAAATTTCAGTTTGGTTTGATATTTTCTCTGTCCTATGATTAGCCTTACTTTCTAGGTGATTACAACTCTTTTCCATTTCTTAAGGTAATTGCCTTAAAATGCTCCTTTGGATTCTCCTATATATTGCTAGGAAGAACACTTTGATTCTTTATGGAAAGAGAGTTAGCTAATTGTCCCATTTGCACCTCTAAGTTATAGGTTGAGGATGAATGATTTATAAACATAAGTTGGTTATCTTGATGCATATAGTAAAATCTTCCTTCAAGCCTTTTTGTTGCTTCATCTTGATTGCCATAATTTCTATGAATTTCTCTATAATGAAGATGTAGATTTCTCTTACTGAAAATGAGTATGAATCTAATGATGGGAATTTAGCCCTCTAAAGCCTAGTGGAGCTTAAGACCTCCATTAGTTGTTACTTTAATTACTACGTGAGAAATCCAGGTGGTTCCTCTAACTCGAATTGTATGTGTTACCATATACTGAAAGCTTCTAATACTGCAAGGAATAGTGAGACTTCGTAAGTGCCTTCGCTTGATTGGTAATTTATTGGTAATTAAGATAATACATTTTTTATTAAGTGTGATAGTCTCAAGCTCTTCTAATATTTTTTTATTTAAGATTAGGTCTTTAAGGAACTTCGCATACTTAGGCATATGTGCTAGCATCTCTACAAATGGAACATTAATGTGTACCTTTCTAAGCATGTCAAAGAATTTATTTTTGTTGATGCCAATGAGTTCGACTCATCACTATTTGGATCATGATCCCCTTTTTTCCTTATTATGGGAAAACAAAAGGAATGTGAGGGGAGTATTAGAAGAACTTAAGGATGGAACAATTGCACTTACAACCCTTCACTCAGCCAGGAGAAACAGGAGTCATCACTCGGTATCACCCGAGAAATTATTCTATTAAGGACTAGGCAAACTCGAATGCTCTGCTCAGAACCAAAGTTCACCCACGAGATAAAGCATTAGGTTCAATTATTGATATCAGTAAGAGAAAAATCATTTATTTAGAGACGTCTCCACACTACCCAGATGCTGAGCATGGCCAACCTTACTAATTTAATATAATGCTTCTAAGAAATATATACCATTTTGGATCAACCATTACACACAAATGCAAGCACAATATATGTTCACACTAGCACACAATAACGATATAATATATAATGATGCATAAGTATGGCATAATACATATAAACATTAATGAATAAATAAACATGACATAAATATGGTAAATTTAATAATGCATGATCATGGTAAAAATGATGCATAAATCATGGAATGACTACATGCTATCATAATGGTAAACAAAAAAGGCAAAATATGGCAAATGTATACAATACATGTCATGAGAATTTCTATACATGCAATCCTAATTATGTCAAATGAAAAATGAATTTTACAAGAATAATAAAAAAAGTAAAGATTAGAAAGGTAAACATTCAAGTAGGCTCATCCTCTTCCATCTTCTTGTTAACCGAGATTTGAAGTTATTATTTTAAGCGAATTTGATGTTTTAAAAGAGAAAGAAAAAGAAGATGAAAAAAAATCAAAATTATTTTGAAAACTAAAAAATTAAGAAAAAAGTACTTAAAATTAAAAGAAGGTGAAATGAAAAGAAAATATTTGAAAAAATAAAACTAAACAAGATTTCTTAAATAAATAGGTAAAATGGAAATAAAAGGTGCTAAAAAATAAATAAATTTATAATGACTGTTTAATCATATTAAGCCTTTAACTTATGATATGGACAATCTATCAAATTAGACATCAAGATATAGATCTTGTACCTTGGATAGGTTGAATTCACACCACAAATTATTGCCCTCCATTATTCTCAACAATCATAAAAAAAAAAAAAGGATTTAAAAAGAAAAGTACGAGATAATCACTCTTTGATATTTTTATTGAATTCAACATTGTATATAGAGACATGATATATCCAAATAGTTAGGTTACGTGATTCAAAATGCAGCAAAATTTAAAAACTTTAATCACAAACCCGAACCAAGATCCATGCAATTCGATCAATTGATTTGAATAGGGTTTCCAAAACTTTGTCATATATGAAAATTGGGCAAGAATGATGGAAGGTTGAGAGGATGTTCACACCGGTGACACCCTACCATGAGCTTTTTATTCTCTTAATTCGGATGAAGACATCTCCAAAAGAATACACCCTCCACGAGTATCCAAACAAATAGCCCTTTGAAAATGAATGTGCAATGTGTGTTAGCACCTTTTGATTGTCTCACAATTCAAGAAATAAAAATTATGTATTTCATTTTTCTTAAAAGGGAGAGAAAAAAAATTAAGGTGGCAAAATAATAAGGTGTATGAAACCCTAGAGAATATGTTATATTTATAGACCTCTCAATTAGGGTTTCACTTATCAAAATGAATTTTGTTAATTTCCTCATTAACCAAAACATTTTTGGCATATTCCATTTATTCCAATTATGATTTTCTTTAAATACCAAATCAGAGATAAATTCTTATTTATTTAAGATAATCATTACCTTAAATATATGTAGATATTTATAGCTTTATTGGGGTTAGTAAACCCATATTCGTTTTGAGCCTGTTCTAAATGTGTGACCCTGTAGATTCACATGACGTTGGTAGTGGGCCTAAAATCCCTATTTAGGCCTACAAGTCATAAGGCCTCTACCAAGACATTATAACTACCCAAGTCATGTGAAAGTCGATAATCTGACATATCCTAATTTACCTTGAATATTGTAGTCCTATTGTCACATGATATCTTAATTGAATATAAGGCATAATTTTTTTCATCCTTATACAATTCAATTATATTATTTCTTGATTTCAAGTAAACTGAGAATGATAACTCTTTATCAATTCCCTTTAGAATAGTTGTGCATTTTCCTCAATTTATATTATCAAATGACCCATAGATATCTTACTCAGATTAAATGAGAGATCTTACCCATAGATATCTTACTCAAATTCCTTCTCAATCACTTACATTCCTCACATAACTTATTTCATATCCAATAACAATCTATTTTATCATATGGTTAAAGATAATATTAGATTGTGTCAAAATACAAAAGTTATGTAGAAATCCATGGTGATTTCAAAGTCAGAGGACTAAACCAATATTACTATGATAAGAATTACTTATGACAATTATCTATGTAGTATTCTCATGATGGGTCAATCCAGTACATTATTTCTCAAATAAGTACATATGAGTTGACTTAATATCTCATATTCATAATTAGTAAAACATAATCATCAATCAACATCATACTAGTCTTCGTACATTATAATGACTATGGATAATTTGAATAGAACTCATATTTAATCTAAGGGTTTTACTATCAAGTCACATACTTGATGACCTTAGAAAGAATTAACTATTCAAGTAATTATCACAACAGAAAATGAAAATGAAAATACCTCTTTATTAATAAAATGATAAAAGTCAAAATATAGTCATACATTATTAACCTAGTGCATATTACTAACATAAATAATATGCACATATTCACAAAGGAAATTGAATGAAATAAATTAATAGAAAAGGTGACATTAAATTATTGAAATATGAATTATAATTAAAATTGAGAAAAAGAAATAAAAACATATTTAAATATAAATCTCTCAAAATGAAGAAAAATCAAGATCTCTCAAAATGGAGAAAAATCAAGTAAATGGAATAAAAAGAAAATCAAAATAACATGTGACAAGTAAATTAAGACAAAATAAGCTTTATATTAAAAAAAAGAATAAAAATTAGTATGAAAAAGATATTTGAAATAAAGTAAATAAAAAGGAAAGTGTAATTATGGTCATTAAAAGATTGAGATAAATAAAGAAAGTTTAAATAAAAGTGATATGAATATTTGTATCGAATAATCGAAGTGTTTAATTAAAACTAAAATAACCAAAAAATAATCATAAATAAGTGGATAGAGAAATGATATTGAAAATTACACATAGATAAAGTAATAGAGTTATAATATAGTAATTTATTACATTAATTATAAATTTTATACTTAAACATAACAATATTTCTATATTTTTTATATTAATATTTTCATAATTAATTTTTTATAAATTTTAATTTAATATAGTAAGACTTATAAAATTATATTATCTAATTTGATCGATATTAGATAAAATATAAGTAAACCTAATTAAAAAAGAAAAGAATTAAAATAGAAAAAAAAACATTTTTTAACAAAATTACTACTAAAAGTTTTAATTAATTTAATTTTATAAGAGATAAAATAAAAGTTATTCTAATTAAAATAAAAAATATATTTTTAATTAAATTAGAATTATATTTCAATTTATAATATTTATAAATATAAATTAGTCTTCAAATAATATTAATTTTATTTTGTTATCTGTAGTTATATGTTTTATTTGTACATGCTCCATCACTATCAGGCTCTAATTACTTTAATTTTAGTGTCATAAAAATAAAAATATTGACTAAATGCTTTAAATTTCTCTAAAAGAAAAAAGTTTAAATTTGAGTTTTATAGATAAAAAAAAGTATTAAAAAATTGCCTTTCTAATTTGATCAAAATTAATTAGAGTTTAAAATAGAAAACATATACTTTCAATTAAATTAGAATTTTATATTATTTAATTTCATTTTTATTTTAAATAACATAAAAGTTAACCTAATAAGAATAGAAAATACACTTTCAATTAAATTAGAATTTCATTTTAATTCATTTAATTTAATTTTGTTAAAAATAAAATAAAAGTTAACATAACTAAAATAGAAAACAAACTTCCAATTATATCATAATTATATTTTAATTAATTTAATTTTTATTAAAAATAAAATAGAAGTTAATATAATTATAATAAAAAAATATATACTTTCAATTAAATTAACAAAAATTTAGAGATAAAATAGAAGTTAACCTAATTAAAATAAGAAATATACTTTCAATTAATTTAGAATTATACCTTAATTAATTTAATTTTTATTAGAGATAAAATAAAAATTAATTTAATTAAAATTGAAAATAGACCTTCAATCAAATTAATATTTTATTTTATTTTATTTTATTTTTATTAGTAAATGACTAATTATTTAATTTTTATATAATAATAAGTAAAATTTTTTTTTTTGTAATTTTGTTTGTTCCCTCCCTATCGTGTATATACATAAGTGAATAGTTTTATAAGTAAATTAATGTAATTTTACTTTTCTTTTAACAAGAAAATGTAATTTAAAAAAAAACAACTATTTGAACCCTCCTAACAAAAATGTTAAATTACCGTTAGTAATGCTCATAAGGGTAAATCTCTCTCTACAACAACAACGGAGGAGGAGGAAAAGAGAGAGATCTCTCTCTCAACAACAACAACGGAGGAGGAGGAAAAGAGAGAGATGTAACTTTATTTTTATGTCACTTTAATTTTACTTTATTTCAATTATCATTATCATTAGATAAACATATTTTTCATAATCTAATGGTAATTATTAATCAAGTAAAACTTATTTTTTAACAAATTAAAGTAACGGTGGAAAGCAGCATATCTAAAAACCTACCGCTACTTTTTAAAAAAAAACAAAACAAAACACCTTTTTTTCCTCATATTTCATTTTTTCCAAATTCATTGATCTCCACTAATAAAAATACATAGATCCTCATCATCTTCTCAAAATCTACCAAATCACCGTCATCTTCTCAAAACCTATCCACCCTTGGACTTCATGTGGTCATGCCATCTTCTCAAACCATATCTCTACTTAACATCCTTCAACTTCATGTTTCTCTTCTGCTATTGTCCAGAAAGCTCTTCTTCATAGTCTTCGCTCTCTCTGTTCTCTCAATCATGTCCAAAAATCTCATAATCGCTTTGGTAACACCTGGTCAAGGTCTTCTTCTTTAGCAAAATTTCCACTATAAGTTGTTGTCTCATTATCAAGCTTTAGCTGTGAACTAACAACATCTCCAAGTTGGGTTCTCCAATCACAATGATCACCTCTTGAAACCTCATTTAAGAAGCTAGAGAATTGGTGGAACAAATTTATTATCAAATTCATTAAGCCAAATTTTATTCTTTTATATTTATATCTTGTATATCATTTGTATATAAATAAATTCTTGTTGAATTTATTATTACTCTTCTATTGAGAGTTAGGTGGGTGCTTAGTTGATAGAATTACTCTTTCTTAAGTTTGAGTGAGAAATCAATTGACATTCAGTTAATGTTGAGCCATTATGAAAAACACATATTATAAAAAGGTTGTGAGTTGACCTTAAAAATCTTATAAGAAAATTTAAGTGTGAGTCTTAAAAATACTTGGAAATATATTTGTGTTGATTCTAGAAAAACACATTGGATATTGATTTGTGATGAGCTAAGAAAAACACAAGTTGTTGTAAGGTTGACGTTAAACTTTAAAACACCTTGTTGTAACAATCTTGAGAATAAAATTACGGTTAGTTTAAAATTCTAACTTGGTGATAAAATGGGAGACGTAACATTGGTTAAGAATCTGAACTCCCTAAAATCACTCGTGTTCCTTTTGACCTTCTTCTTATTCTCATTCTTAATCTATATTTAATTTTTCTTCACACCTTTAATTTCTCTTAAAATTCAAATTAGCCCTCTTCATCCCCTCTAGGGCATTTTTAGTTCTTTTTTTTAAGGGGTTTCTAATGTTTTTCTAATGACTGCTTCAACTGTTCTTTTAAAATAAATTCAATGGAAGTTGTTAATTTTACAGCTCCTTAGAAAAGTTAGAGGTAGGGCTGTAAACAAGTTTAGCCGCTCGTGAGCAATATAGTGTTTGACTTAATAAAAACTCATTCAAACTCCTATATTGAAGCTCGTTTAATATACGAACCGAATTCAAACTATACAAAACTCGGCTTGTGAAACTCGTAAACAAGCTCGAATAAAAGTTCACAAGTCAGTTTGTAATTTTAATATTTGACAATTTGATTTTAGACATATAATAAATAAAGTTATAAGGTAAAAAATATACTATTAGAATTAATTCATAATTTTTTATTATATATATTATAATTTATTTAGTAAATAATTTATTTTTAATTTTTAATGTAGAATTTTAATTTATAGTTTTTATTTTTTGAAATTTTTTTAGGTTCATTTAAGCTCGCGAACAACTTGTAAACATCAGGTGGCATAACGAGCTCAGCTCAAGTTTTGTTCGATTATAAACAAGCCAACCACGAGCTAAAAATATTATTTATAAAAATATAAGTTTTATTTTATTTTTCAATAAACATTATTCGTGTATGCATTTAAATAAAATATTTTTTATTTTAATTCATCTATGTGAAAATAAAACAAATATACTTATCATTTCAAATCAAAATAAATTAGAAAGAGAATAAATTACTAATATTAATAAAAATTGAATGAAAAAAAATAAAAGAATAATATAAAAAGAGAGTATTTAAATGATGATTTACACAAATTTTGAGGACTGTAAATAAACATGTAGGTATTTAAAAGATATAAATATTATAAATTGAGGTGTATAAGAAGTTGGGATTTTTGCTAAGTATGGGAGGCTATATGTGAATTGTGCCTAAAAATATATAAAAATTAAGCAGATTTTTTAAAATTATAAGGACCAAATTGAATATTTTTAACCGTCAATTTTGAAATAAGAGCTCAATATGGCACGAATTGGAGAGTAAATGAATGCAACCAGCTTAAAAATTGAGAGTGCAGGGAGATGTTGCCTAGAACTTAAAATAGTGTTGCTGATTGGGTAACCAAAGCTGTTGTTTCTCATAGGCTAATTGGGTTAGCAATGTCCAAACTTGATTGCCAATATGTAACATATTGAATACATCTAAACTCCATCTTAATATCCCCCATTGCTACCACCAATTCGATACTAATAGCCAATATTTTATTATATAGACCCACCAACAGCCTTATTAAACTTTCAACTTCATAAAATTGTCTCAGAAGTGCAAATGAACTGCCTTAGAAGAAGTGGAAAGGGGATACAGAACTCTGAATTACATTTCATTATATTAAAAAATTACATTATTTTTCAATCTAAAATAAATTTGTGAAAACAAAGCCAGTAAAATAACCCCAAACGCCTTTCAAGTATATTAAATTCATAAACTTCTACTCACTGCTTCATTAGTACAGCTACAGCATTCTGAGTAATTGCCTCAAAACTGCTTACTAGAGAGAGGGAGAGAGGGAGAGAGAGCATATGCGTTAAATAAGAGCATCTCTTAAGCTATGCCATTCCTCATTTCATAATGTACATTTCGCAAACTACAATGAACATACATTGTCTGTTGATGATAAGAATTCACTGTAAGAAGAGATAATAAGTTTTGGGCAGCGCATCTGAAGCAGCCACCAGTGAATAACTGCTGCATGATGTAGACTTTTCTATCGACAGGGCATTATGATTGAATCCCAGTGTCATAAGAGCCTGCAAGAATATTACTCACAGATAAAGAGAATTGGCAAACATAATACCTCGTCGAAGGCTTTCACTGGCTGCTGCAAATTTGTTCTCCAGATTGACTTCCCCCACAGCTTGAGCAGCCGCACGCAACTAGAAGAATAAGGTGATCCAGTTAGATACTCTGTAAAATGATTTTATTATGCCTTCAATTTACATAATAATGTAAACATTGCTTTGCATGTGGAACAGCAAGGAATACATTATTCAATTTACATGCTGTGAACATTGCTTTGCATGTAGAATAGAAAGGAACACATTAGCAACCAAATTCATGTCGTGTCAGCAACAGCAAGAATTAGCTTTTCAAACAATTCACACAGGCATACAACATAAAAATAATTTCATCGTATAATTTCCAACCAATATTTTCAATAAGTGTTATTTCACAGTTGAGACATCAATGTCATTTACAGTCAAGAGACATCCCATTGACAACTAACTAAAATAGGTGAAGCAGTGTCCAAAACCAGTCTTGAAAAGCCATCAGGAATTCCAAATGATCAAGGAAAAACAAAGTACCTCAGATACCCTAATAAACTTGAAGTCAAAAGTGTGAACCATAGTTACATTCAATTCATACAATAATAAATGTTAGTCATGCACCTAGTGGAACTTATCATTTTGACCAACAATATTGAACATTAGAAGAGACTAAATTGTGAGTGGATAATTTGAAGCAACAGGTGGACTCCTAATATGGCTACCTGAAAAATATTACATACCAACCAGAAATAGATCTATCAAAATCCTAATTAATATTTAAGTCTACACTTCCGCCATTGCAGTCCAGATGCATGATTAAAATTATTTTAAGACCCTTAATTGTTTAATATCCCAATTAATATCATGTTGAGACCCTTCCTCTGATTCCAGACATTGTGTTAATTTAAGTAGCCCAAGAACATTTTCGATGGAGAATTATTATATGTTTCTTTTTAACAGAAGAACTACCATGCCCAGTTATGGTATCATCATATACTACAAGGAAGAAACCCACAACGCAGCTGCAAATTAAATATAACTGCCAAAAAGATATCCAGATAGTTTAAGTCCTTAAAAGAATTTTGTATCCATAGTTGTACTCTTTAGATTTAATTTTCAACCTAGAAATATATCAGAAAAAATTGCAAATAATAAGTCCAGGCAACACTCGAGATGATTAACATTCTGATATATAGCAATATGACCTTCAGATTTCTCATTTAGTTATCTCTTGCTTGGGGCAACATCTGCACAAACATTCCCAATTTTCTGTATGATGCCTCTACAAAATAGCCAGTGACAGAGAAGCAGAAAACCAAAAGATTGATCTTCATAAACTTGCAATGAATAATCAACAATTGATCCCTTCAAAGTTATTAAGTAAAAACCTATCTCTATCACTTTTAATAGAAACCGTAAAACTGAATAAGATACACAAAGGCAACAAGTCAACGACAATAAGGTGGAGTAATGTGATGTCAGCGGCTGATAAAATCCATTTCTCAAAGTCTCGTTGCAGCACCAGTCAAAGACATACTCTGATATTGGCTTTAACTTTTTTCTCTACTTACATATTCATGCCTACACTAATTAACCATATAATACCAGTGGCAAGGGATATACATCACAGGTGGATCAGGCTTTCTCCTTTTTCAAATCATTTTTTTTTTCCGTCAGCTTCTCAAACTATACCATATTCAAATAACTTATTTTGCATATCTTATGTAAGACACAACTTATATAAATAGCAAAAATCACAGTCACATGCATATATTGCTTCAAAACAAAGATTATTGCATGTGGACTGCCATCCGTCATTAAGATAAAATGATGAAGATTTTAAGAACTTACCTGGTTCAGGAATTCATCTAATCTCCTAGCACTCCTGATGATACTACCTTCAAAGATATCAGTCATTTGTATAACATCTGCAAAACTAGCTCCCTGAAAAGGGGGGGAAAACAAAGAAAAGAAAAGAGAAAAAAAAAAACTGTTAAAATCTAAACCAAGAACATAAAGAATCAAAATGCAAAATCAATGCAGCTAACCAGCCATTTATGATAACAAAAAATCAGAGAACAAAATGTTATAAAGTCCATGGGCTCAGAGAGTGTTGGCCCACACATGTGGACACATAAATGGGGTTGAACTCATCTAACACAAAACTAATTGACTTATAATAAGCCTAATCTACACCACTTATGAGCCCCTTGACTTTATATTTTCCGATGTCGAATATATTTATATTCCTTAACAAAAAGTAAAAGAATCAATAGTGAAATCCACCATCAGGAGTTCATGGAGAAATTCTCATTGCCAGACCTGACTTTGCACTGACACAGACATAGGGGACTTGAAAGCCAATAAAGAAAAGAAACATTTTGGTGTTGGTAGCCTGAATAAAATTAGTATGTACTAAAATAATCCATACATCTGGCCCACATAAACGAAAACTGAGCCAGATTTGTGATAACTAAATATTACTAACTGTTGGAATTGGGTATGGCTCAAGAAATATTATATTAGACATTAAATCACAGAAGCAGATAAAATAAGTTGACTGAAATTAGTTGAGTTTCAAAGGAACGTCATCAGACAGATTTAAAACAGCATATATACTAAAAGATGGCTTTGGGTATAACAGAACAGGAATCAGTTTTAATCAGGGAGAACAAATCTGGTGACAGCAAGAATATGACTTGGGACACCAACTGACCAAAATTCCTAGGTCCCAACATCCAAAAAATTGACTTCTATTTCCCACGGTCTTGGGTATATTTTTTGAGGGAATCAAATATAGTTTAAGTTGGATATTTAATGACAGCAATGATTAACAGAAATGGTGAGAAGCTGAGTTTGACACCACTGATGTAAAACTCTAGGTTCTAGAATTAAATAAACTTCTAGTGAAGTAAGAGCATATATATATATATGGAAGGTTTCACAGAAGCAGATAAAATGAGTTGGCTGAATTTAGTTGAGTTTCAAAGGAACGTCGCTGATCAATAAAGACAGATTTAAAATAGCATATATACTAAAAGATGGCTTTGTATATAATAGAACAGGAATCAGTTCTGGTCAGGGAGAACGAATCTAATGACAATATGGTGACAGCAAGAATTTGACTTGGGACACCGATCTAAATTCCTAGGTCCTAACATCCAAAAATTGGCTTCTATTCCCAATGGTCTTAGGTATATTTTTTGAAGGAATCAAATATAGTTTAAGTTGGGAATGCAATGATAGCAATCATTAACAGAGATAGTGAGAAGCTGAGTTTGACACCGCTGATGTAGAACACTAGGTCCTAGAATTAAATAAACTTCTAGTCAACTAAGAGCATATATATATGGAAGGTTGAATCCTTATGTAGTGCAATAAATAGAAAACTACCAGACTGATAAAAATATAACATTTGCAAAAATTGAACTGCTTAGAACTCCTAAAAGAAGCAAATGGCTGCAAATAGAAGCATCCCACTATGAACAGGTTGGATTGCTATTACAACTTCAGCTTTGCCTATGGGTTCATAAAGGCAATAATATAAGTCACTCAGAATTTCCATAATGCCTTAAAAAATGCCCATGATAGGGCAAAGACTATGGGCCTATTTGGTTTACCTAGTTATGGCAGCTGATAGCTGACAACAGTTGTGGATACTGTGGTTCCATTTTGTTTAGCTATTTATAGCAACTCATAGCTGACAGTTGTTATGTATGCTATGGGCCCCTTTGGTTTAGTTATTTACAGCTGTTGATAGCTAATATCTATTACGGGGTAGTTAGCAGTTGATAGCTGGTAATTGATATCAAATAAATATGAACTGTTTGATAAACTTTTATTAATTGTTGTTGTCATTATGTTAAATGACTTTTAAGGGTATAATTTACATACGCTTTTATACATTTTTTATAATATTTATAGTTATGTAAATTATTTAAAAATAGTATATAAAGCTTGTTTAGCTAAACTGATGCTAATAGCTAGTAGCTATCAGCCAATAGTAGTTGGTGGTGGCTATTAGCTAATAACTGGTAGTTGTTTAATATTAATGTTTGGTAAAATCATTTACAAGTTTTGTTGTTTATATATTTAACGACTATTGCAGATATTAATTAATTTTTTAAAAAAAATTTAACAGGTTACGTTTATTAGTACTTATTATTTGTATGTTCAATTATAATATATAAGATTTATATATTAAACTTTGCCTATAATATTTTATATTTACAAATTTTGATTATTAAAATTTATATAACTAAATCTGATAAAACTATATTATAATATATTTCTAGTAATTTCTTTAAATATATATATATATATATCTAATACACAAATATTAAAATCTAAAAAATACTAATATATGAAAAGTACAATAAATTTGCATATTCTTAAAAAAGAGTTGCTAAAAAATTAATTATAAAATATGGAACAAAAAGGATAATATTGTAAAAATATAATATATATATATATATATATATATATAGTTGTTAGTGTAATTTAAATATATAGTGATAATTAAGTTGAATAAATAAGCATAATTAAAAAATTATGTTTAAATAGGTACGAGTTGTTCATGAAAAGCTCCTCATTGAGCCTATGTGAACAATAGTTGATAGGTGTCCTATCAGTTATCAATTACCAATTAAAAAATATAACAAAATACTATTTTGTACTTTTTCTTAACTGAATAACTATCAACTGGAACCCAATAATTTATAATCTTTGATCTATGTATCATGATGCACAGAAACTTTAAATAAAAGGCATTTCTCCGCGAAGAAAACTCCTCTAAAACATTCCAGGTCATTTCTACAGATTTAAAATTAAGAAACACGTTTCCAACTCGGAAAATACACTTTCTATTTTTTTCTAAATAAGGAAAAAAAAAAACAAATTCAAAACAGATTTCATTTTTTTTTTAACTAAACAAAATAATTTGTAATTACACTATTGAATGACAGTAATAAATAATTTTTTTTAGTATTTATATATACAATTATATTATATATATTTTTAATATTTATCTATACAACCCATATTTATAATTTCCATTTCCTATAGTTTTGAAAATATTGTTTAACCATATCCGCTTCCACGTTTCTACTTCCATGTAACTTAGTGTATTATCAAAAAATTATTAATAGAAATAGTTTAAAAGGAGCATTAAAATATACATCTCATTAATACAATTTTTTTAAAAAAGCTACAAATACAAATATTATAATTATTTAGTTACTATTTATAATTTAAAATAATATTTATTTTAATACAAACTATAAAAATTAATTATATACATTTAATTTAAAAGAAATTAGTTGTTATTAGTTATTTTTAGAAAGGAAAAATAGTCCCAATAAAATATAAATTCAAATCAGCAATCAGTTAGTGGGAAAAAACTCTAAAATATAGTTAATGAAAACTATAATTGTTTTGAATAAAAACAGCTGTCAACTGATAATTTTTTTAATCTCAATAAACAACTATAATTTAGTTGTTTTATGAGAAACGTCTATAAGCTACCTAAAATCAATTGAATCAAACACCCTTTATATCCTTTTGAAATTAAGCCATCTCTACCAAAATATAGACAGAAACAGGCAATTATTCCATAATAATCCCATCCAATGAGCAAGTGAACACTACCTTTGACCAACAATAAACCACATCCATCAAGAATGGCCTCACAGTTGATTCCACGTATTCATCCACATTTATGTCCAACTTACATTCATATTGTATCTGCAATCATGCAAAGCTGTTTCTTAGCATTCTTAGCTAATTGTGCATCAAACAAGAAACACGAACCAAGAACGCACCTCTGCTATTTTTCTTGCACTCTCTTGGAGTTGTTGTAATGGTTTTGCAAGCTCTGATCTCAAATGTATTTGCTCATTAGATTTATCTACTGGAATGAAGCAACTTGCAAGAGCAGCAACTTGGTGATGATCAAGATCATTGAAGGTGCCTGATAAAGAATTCATACCCAAGTCAATAACATAGGCAGACATATCAAGCCAAAGTTGGTGTCAGCATTAACCAGGCTAAGACCAGCTCCAAAAGCCCATCACCATTATGCATCGATGACCGTAACAAGACCGTTATCCAAGTGAAGCTTGATATTGGCCAAGTGGTATTACTTGTTCAGATATGTTATTTTAGGTTAATATGAGAAATTCAAAGTCCTCAAGTGGTTATAGAAGATCATAAAGTATGTAAATTAGCTTGTTCTTTTTCTAAATGCTGTATGGTAGACTTCTTGTTATTAGGTTTGCACATTTAATCATTTTTCCAACTGGGATTTTATTACTGATGAATTTCTCTTTTGAAAAGGTGAGTGCTGAATCAAAAGCTTGAGTTTAGAATGCACTCTATAAGCCCAAACTCCGGCATAGTCAGCCTTGATTTTAAGCATTTAACGCCAACAGCAATGTGGCCAGACAAACCCAGCCTTGAAACAGCATTCTGCAAAATGAAAAGCATCAAATGATCAAAAAGGAAGTGGTCATCAATTCACCATTGAACATTAGTTCAGTAACAAGCAGTTCATCTCCTGTGTCGATCAAGCAGGCTGCCCCGCCTTTTAGCTGAACCACACCATCTGCATCTATATGACCAAGCCTTTTCAGGACTCTTGAACGATTCTTCAATTCATCACGAAATTTTTGGAGCTGGAAATCAAGAAAGAGTTGAATTAAAAAATAAGGCAGGTGAAATACAAAAGGTCAAAAACAATGTGAATTCAAAGACTGCAAAAATAAATTTTAGAACAAACAGTAAAGGATGTTAGAACTACATCCTTGTTTAAGAAATGCAGCCTACACCAATCTGAGCTAGTTTGCAAAACTGAAAAAACATTAAGAGAAAGGCAAGTACCTGAGAATCTCGCATTTTTGACTTAAGTTGTTGAATTTCATGATTCACTTCAGCTTTCCTTTGGAAGTTTTTTATCTGATTCACATCTTGAGACTGCACAAAATAAATCAAATAAATGAGGCTTCTAGATGATTTTCAAAAGTGCATCAGCTCTCCTGCTGCCTTGAAACTTTCTATAGAACAATGATGACAGCATGAAGATGAATCAATTGATTGTAAATATAAGACAAACCTTGTGAAGTGGATGAGCATGTAACTTCCTTTCCATATCTTCAATTTTGCTGACCAAATCAACAATTTCAGGATCCTCAATTTTCATGTCCTGCAGATCAATATAAACACTATAACAGCAGCAATATAACAAAACTAGTTCAAATCCAAGGGCTGGCCCAAGACCCAGGGTTTTAAATAAAAATGGCACAATTTGAAAAAAAAAATTGAAAAGGAAAATGAGTTGTTCCCAATCCCCTGTAACATATAACGAAATCAGCCAATGCATAAGGGAAAAAAATTAGAAATAAAAAAAATAAGATAAACCATGGAAACACAAGACATCCCCCTGTATAACTCACAAACAACTACAAGAAAGAACAAAGAAAAGAAACAGGTCAAAATACTTAATGCCCTCCAATCAAATTGGATAGAAGTTAAATAAACACGCCTAAAAGCTCCATGAATATCAAAAATAAGAATCTTCTACCAGAACATACTGATTTCTAAGACATACTGATTTCAGAATATGCATGTATTTTTCTCCATTTGTAAATGGTATACATAAGGTTGCAAAGAATTTAGGCCACTTTCCTGCCACTAAATCCTCTCCATGTTTAACTGACATGAGTTCAAAGACTTTGGAGACAGCCAACGATTCTCAATTAAGCCAATAGAGCAGTACCAAACTTCCAAAGCCACCTCACAATGTAAACAAGTGAGAATGGATCTCAGTATGCTGCCATAAAGGGGACATCAATTTAGTTAAAAATTGGAATTCCAGCTAAAGATTCGCAGGTTTATGTCACATGGGGATTCGAATAGGGAGTTTGAAGGATGATAGAGAGCTATACACAATCAAATAGCCCAAGGCCCAAGTCAGGTATCCAAAGAACCAAGAGACGCAAAAAAAAGACATTGAAAGGGTTAAAAAAGAAAAAACAATTGCTACTTAAAGTTACCTTTACAGGATTAAGTTTCGGAAGACCTTCAGGAAACCGAGATCCCAGTTCCTGCACTGCCAGTAGTATACTTTGTCTTGCTTCTAGTGGCCGGAGGTCAGAAGGGACAGATATTCTGACTTTGCTTAGAGCAGAAATAAGTGGCAATTGAACAGGAACCTGAGATAAATACAAAGCATGATCTTCTTTGGATAGAAACAAACTATTAAAGTCAATTTCTTGAAACCACATGAGAGAAAAAAACAACAAATCTATTATTTCTTTGATATGCAGCTTACCACATGCATCTCGCCCTTTTCTCCAGGTCGAGGCGGACAAGGTCTTGGCCGTGAACCACTTTCATTTGATCCAGGAGAGCAATGAAGTAAAGTATCTACTATATAGCCACCACCACGTGATGGCAATGTCCCTAACCCAGCTGCAGGTTTCTTAACAACATTTACCACAACTCCCCATCCCCAATCAGTTCCACCTTCTCTTACTTTGATCTGCAAAGTAAAAAGCACTATAGAGTAGAAAACAGAATACAAGAATTCATATGATTTACTGACTTTATTTTGTAACAAGGGATTATACATGTTTTTTTGAAACCTATGCTGACAGATGAGCACATAAATTTTGTACAAAGAAGCTGTCTACACACATGCTAAGTGTGAAAATACATATACACACAAATATATGCATTCACCAAATTTATACACATGTTGCAATTCAAAAATTAATTGATCGGGAAAAAATGTGATAAGAAAAATTCTCACAAATGAGTGCAAAATCCAATTATTAAAAATAAATTATCTGTTATCACAAACCAAACTTCAAAAGAATGGTTATAAGTAAATACCAGTCTACCAGTGCAAAGATAATAAAGAATTCTTTCAGGCCTTGTAATTTCTGCCATCATCTTCTTCTCAAGTTGGGCCATCGCAAGCTTTAAGTTATGATATTCAGCTACTTCAGCCTATACAAAATAACAGAACCTTATACATAATGCAATTTTAAATATTTAAGGAGAGAAGTAATATATAGACACATGCGTCTAGGTAAAATGATTACCTCTCCTGAAGCATCCAGCACAGCAGCTTCCTCCTCAAGTTTTGAAACTTTCTTCCCTATATCAGGTAAAGCCTGAAAGATAGAATCACAGAAAGATCCATAAGTGATTGATCACCACAATCACCATATGCTAATAAAAAACAAAGATGGGATTCAGTAAAACAACCTTCTCATACTGAAATTGGTGGAATGAATTTTTTATTACATGCTCAGCAGTGAACTGGCCTTCAGCACGCCTCATTAGATTTAAAATTGAGTAGTAGCTCAGTCTAAATGTACTAACTAGGGGAGCTGGTTTACCCAAAACCATGTCCTTAATAGTATTCATCTCCATCTATAAAAACACTAGCAAGCAAAATCAGTAGTTTGAAAGAGACACCCACATTGTTCTTTGGAAACATATAATAACCAGAGACCATAACATGCAACTACAGCAAAATGGTGGTTTGTTCAATGCATGAGATTTTGGAGGTGCGACAATTAAGTTGAATATGCAAGTGTATGAACACCAAATTCAGAGCTAAAATAAAGCCACAGTGGTAAGAGCCAACAGTACTTCCTACAACAATGATGGATGAAAAAGTGCTAGGAGAAACGCCAATGTTTTACCAACAAAAAGTTTGGAAGTGTAAACAAAAGCAGAAAGACATTGATAATTGTAAAACTACCCGCTCATCAATCATTATTATACAGATACCACGATCGTCTTTGCCACGGCGTCCAGCCCTTCCACTCATCTATAAAAGAAAACAGGTGCATCCAAGTGAATATACAAATATAAATTGATTTTTGTACACATCGCTGCATCTTTTTTTTTTCCTCCTCAAATACTCCAAGGAAAACAACAGAATCTTCACTAACCTGGATATACTCCCCAGATCCAATGTAGCGATGGCTATCACCATCCCACTTCTTTACAGCTGTGAAAACAACAGTTTTCGCAGGCATGTTTAAACCCATGGCAAACTGCCACAAAGAAAAGTTATTACAAAGTTAAGCAAGAAGCCAAGGGAAGAACAATTTTAAAGTTGATTACTGGACAAATAAAAGGAAAACCTCCCAAATTCACACACCTCCATCCCTCAGGGGTGCCCCATTGTGAAGATAAACACTTACTGTCTCTGTGGCAAAGAGGGCCTTTACAAGGCCTTCCTGAAAAAGTAGCTCTACAAGTTCTTTGATGACAGGAAGAAGGCCAGAATGATGGACAGCAATGCCTCGCTGAAGTAGTGGCAGCATCAACTCAATAGCAGGCAAGTTTCTATCTTCCTCATTCAAGCAGAGAATCGCATTATTAAATACTTGCTCCACAACATCCTTTTCCTCTTGGGTATTAAAGTCAAGCCTAGACATAGACATCGCATGTTGTTCACACTCTCTTCTACTGAAGCTAAAAACTATAACTGGTTGAAATTTCCGTTCCATAATCATCTGAAACGCCACATGAAAGCAAATTATAAGCAGAAGGATTTCATCAAATTAGAATATAAATGAATTTAACAAAAAATAAATAAATAAATGCATAAATCAAGATTAGAGGATGGTAAGATACATGCTTTGAGAATTTTCATTTTTCAAATACCCACAATCCTTGAATCAAATACCAATGACAAATTGCAACTAGTAAAGCAATAATCTTCAAGGACCCAGATTCTACTTATGCAGTAATCCTGGGGTCCTCAGCTTCATAATTATTTGGCCCTTTTCAGAAATGTAAATTTAGAAAATTTTCTTTTGGCTATTCTTTTCCAGCTTCAGCATAGTGTTTCACCAAGATATCATTGTCTATGTGACCCTAAAAAGTTTCTTTTATTCTAAATAATCACATTTTAACCGCTCCAAAACCTCAAAGATTCTAAACTTCAACATGCCTAATTTCAAGTCAAATGACACTCAAAGATTTTTCATTTACCCATTCCATGTACCAGCACATTGTGGACTTCAAGTAAGCTTTAAATAAGGCCAAAACAAATGATACAAGATAAAACAACAGTGAACAACCATCAAAATAATTTGAACAAATATAAGTTAGTACTTCTAAAGTTGATCAATAACGGAAGCCAAACCTTGACAATTTTGTATATGTCAGAACCAGCAGAAGCATTCCCAGCTTTAGCAATTCTCCCACTTCCTTTACCGTTTGAACTCTTACTCCAATCACCAACTTTCTGTCTGGTAAAGGTGTCTTGAAGTTTCATAAAATTGTCTTCCCTGAACTGCTCATTCTCATCAACAACAAGATACAAACCAGTCCCACCCATTGGAAAGACATAATGCTGCAAAGGAGTTGGTCGGAAATCCGTGTATACAACATGACAAGGCTGCTTATGCAAATAACAAATCCACTCGGCAAATTCAGTGGCATTGGACATGGTTGCAGAAAGGAAAACCATCTTAATTTCAGGTGGCAAAAATATAATACTTTCTTCCCAGACAACACCGCGTTCACGATCCTTCATATAATGAATTTCATCAAAAATAACCCAAGCAACTTCTTTCAATATCTCTGATCCTCTATAAAGCATGCCTCTAAGAATCTCAGTTGTCATAACAAGACAGCTAGCATTAGGTGAGAGCGTAACATCACCCGTCATTAAACCAACATCTTGAAACTCCTGATGTAACTCTCTGTACTTCTGATTACTCAAAGCTTTCAAAGGAGATGTATAAATGACTCGTTGTTTGTCTCTAAATGCCATAGCGATGGCATACTCGGCAACGGCAGTTTTGCCAGCAGACGTATGAGCAGAAACAAGAACAGATTCGTTCCTTTCCAAACAAGCTACTGACACTTTCTGAAATGGGTCGAGTTGAAAAGCATAAGCCTTTGCCATAGGACCATTAAATTCAGGATTAGAGAGAGTGCCATGAATGGTTTCATCTGTAGACGAGACGTACCCAATTGGAACAGCAACCTCATGAACACAAGTTCGTGTTAAATTTCTTCGCTTTTGAGCTGAATCTTGCTGAGGGGTATCTCCAATTTGGGATTCTTCAGGTGTTTTACGCTTGACTGGTGGTGTTGTTGACTCCTCCATTATCGAAGTTAATTTTTTTCTTCTAAATGCAAATTTACACTAAAAATGTCACAAACCCAGAGATTGACCAACCCAATGAAATAGACGTAATGCGAAAAACACAGAGAAATTTAGAGAGAGATGAGTTAGGCTTACCTCAAAATATGTATATGTATACACAAACATAAAACAAAAGCGCAGGCAACAGAGCAGAGAAGGGGAAGCGACAGCAACAGGCGGAGGCAGCCGGCTGGCGCGCCCAGGTCGAGTTGATAAGTGCGTGCGTGTAACTGAGGACGGGAAAGCCCAACAACGGATCAGACGCCCACTTTTATACCTTAAGGCCTAATTCAATTCTGCGTGGAAACTTGCAACTGATTTCAAATCAGCACTTTTTTCTCATATATATATATATATATATATATATAGGGTTTTTTCATAAATACTCTAAAACATAACCAAAATAATAAAAATACCCTAAATTTTCTAAATTTACATGCATGTCTCATGACAGTAAAATAATTACGCGAATGTTCTCTTTTCTTTAACACAAAAACACCACTCTTCTCCTTTAAGCCATCCATTTTTTTTGTTTTACCCTCTGCTTTGATTTGTCTTCTCCTTTTATATTTTTTTGTTTTTGTCAATGGAAAACCTCTTCTCGTTTACCTTAATGGACAACTCCATTCCACCAATTCTATGTTTTTCCCTCTGACCCATACCCACTAGCAAACTAGCAATGATGGTGGTGAGTGTTATCAATTTTTAGGTACTTGTTTTTTGTATCTCTGATCAAGAAAGTTATGATCTTTGAACATTTTTTTTTAATTCTTTTGTTGCTTTTCTCTATTGATTCATTGAATTTCAATAAAAACCAAGAATTGGGTTTTTGGGATTTTGAAGATTGTACTTATTTTTTTGGTTGTTGAACTTCTTGATCTTGCTTCAAAAAAACAAGAATTGAGTTCCCTTTTTTTGTGTTTGTTGTTTGTATGCCGTGATCATTAGATATTATTTTTTTATTTCAAAATATATGTCAAAAGTGTTGTTTTGTGTGTTCACATTACAAGAACTTACGAAAAAAATGATCAAGGTTATTGGTTATATGGATTGATGTATGCTTATATTGAATTGGGCATTTATTGGATCATATCATTTCCTTTATTACATATTAGAATACCCTTTAGTTTTGTTCTTAAAGGTTTGGTCTTAATCTTTTTATCTATATAAAAGGGATTAAATTTACTTTTGCTCTTGCAAATTGTAGCAGTGAATTGTTCTTCTGTCATAATCAGAAGGATATGGATACTAGGCAGTCATTAATGTTGTATAAGACTGAATAGTGACTGTGATATGAATAGCTTTATGATTCTTTCTGAACTTTGTAATTTGAACTACTACCTTCTTGGAAATGATTTCTCTTTGATTTCAAAAGCATTTAATGTTGTTTTATTTGCTTCATTGGTGATACATGAATTGAGTTTCACTTTCTTTACCTTAAAGAATGCTATACTTATCATTATACCTTCCACTAACTTTCACATTGCTTAATTTCACAAACGCTCTAGACTATATAAAGAAGGTTAATTGTACTACTAATGTGCTTGTGCATAGGGAGGAAGATTCTTTATAATCTAAATCTATTTGTGATTTGCGCAAGAGTTTAGCAAGGATAGTGCCTTTTTTAATAGTCCAAGTTTGATTTTAGGTGAAGGTTTCCTCATTGGGTGCAATGTATCAATTTCTATTTCTTTTTTAATCTTTCTGGAGATTTCAACCTTATATCTATGTGTTTTCTTTAACTCCTAAGGAATTTTGGATCCATAAGAGTTATTTAAGACTCTTAATTTTCAAGTATCTAATAATATAATGGATATAACTAGGCACAAAGAGCAAATGTCTTGGTGCTCCAAATCTATAGAACCAACAAGAGCTAGTGGAATCAGTAGCTTACGCAAAAGCTTAGCTTGGGATAGTGCCTTTTTTTAGGTCCATGTACATTTTACATTCATTATAACCCTATCTTGTATCGTTATTACTGCATTGTATAGAGTATAAACATGCTTAGTTTCATGTAATAATTATAATTGTTAAGCTTTTGATTCTTAGGAGTTTTGGATGTTGAGGAGTTGTCTGTCATAAATAGAGAATTTAAAAGGCCTGAAATGGTTATGCTTCCTGATATTGAAGAGAGAATCTGGAGGTTTGCTGAATCAAATTCACAACAAATTGACATAAACTCTCCATTTATCTTTTCAAATTTGTCACAAACTCTAATTTTACGTTTCAGAAAAATATGAATGAGAACCAGGACAAATTGATCATAATTGAAATTCATGTATGTAGAAGAAACATAGATTTGAAATGGATTTTAGTTTTTCCTACCTACCATATTATGTATAAATATAAATATACATAAAGTAATTATTATAGGACTGAACCAAAAATTTCATATACATTCTTAAAAAAATCAGAAAAAATGAATCAGAAACAAAAATTAACCAAAAGGATAAAAAAAAGAATTAGAAACCAAAAATAAACCAAAATGATACAAAAAATGAATATTTGTTATCTGTTATCTGTCTAATTTAACTTGATCAATTAATGTATGGATTGGACCAAATCATCTCTTATATATTATGTATTGAATACATAATATTGTAGGACAAAACAAAAAATCTCATATACATTCTTCAAAAAAAAAAAAAAAAACTAACACCAGAAAAAATGAATCATAAACCAAAAGGATACAAAAAATGAATCTTTGTAATTGTTATCTATTTAATTTAACTTGATCAATTCATGTGTGGATTTGACCAAATCATCTTTTAATATTATGTACTGTATACATAATATTGTAGGACAGAACCAAAAATCTCATATACATTCTGGAAACCAAAAACACATAAAAAAAATGAATCAGAAACCAAAAATAAACTAAAAAGGATGCAAAAAATGAATTGGTAACCAAAAATAAAACCAACATAAATTAATATAATAAAAAAGAACACACCAAATTAGAATTTTTCAACACTTCATCACCATTAACAACATCTTTAACAGAACTATCTTTAATATTGGATTTAAAACCAACATCCTTAGATAATTTCTTATCACCCTTAAAACAAAAGCACAAAAACAAAGTATCAGGAAACCACACAGAAGAACCAAAACGATACAAAAAATAATAAAATAAAACATAACCCAACAAAATCCTTTAACTCATCATCACCACCAATAGTTTCAACAAACACTGAACCATAAACACCTTTTTTCACAACTAGCAATATCTCCTAAATTAGAACTATAAGCACCAAAATCACATCCACCTTTCCATTCACTTTTTAAAACAAAATCAGAAACTAAAAGTAAATGAAAAAGCCACAAAATTAAATACATGCTACCTAATAAAAGAGATCTTTTAACTCATAACCACCATCAACAATTTCAACAAACTTTGAATCATAAATACCATTTTCACAACCATTAATATCTCCTAAATTAGAACTAGAAGCACCAAAAATACATCCACATTTCCCTACACTTTTGAAACAATATCAGAAATTAAAAGTAAACTAAAAAGTAACAAACTTAAAATACATGCTAACTAATAAAAAGAATGGAGATGTGAGGTATTAATTCTTATACCTCTTGCATGTTAAGCAAGTGTTCTACCATCTGAGCTAAACTCATTTTCATCTTTCATTTACTGATATATTATTAAATTAAGTAATGATAAGTTTGGGGATTGGTTCTTCAATTTGAAGTTATAAGACATTATTGTTTATTTTATAAACATATTAGACCACTTAAAATCTTAAAAATATTAAAATTATATTTTTTTGTGCTTGAAATATATTGATAAAAATTGATTCTATTTTAGAATCATTAGAAATTTAAATTATGACTTTATTTTCTTTACCTAAAGTTCTATTATCACTTTTAAGAAATAATCATGTTGGTTCAATTATAATGAATGTTACATCTTTTACACATTAAGAACTTGAAATAATTAATTATGTACATAAAAATTATTGCATGTGAGTTGCTTGTATTTGGACATCACATTCTGTGTATGCTTATAAGCCACTTTAGAAATTTATGAAATAAAATCCAAAAAAGATATTAGCTAATGCTTCACTAATAAAAAAGAAAGAGAAAATTAAGAAAATTAATTTTTTTTAACAAAGAGAAAAAAAGAGGAGAAATAAAAAAAATAAAGAGGAAAAATAATAAAAAAAAATAAAAAATGAGGAAAAAATAAAATAAAAATTTATAAAAAAAATAAAAAGGAAAAAAGAAACAAAAAATAAAATAAAAAAAGAATAAAAAAAAACAAGGAAAGGAGAAAAATATATAAGTAAAAAGGATAAAATTAAAATTTATAAAAAGAGTAAAAAAATAAGAGAAAAAATTAAAAAAAAAAGGAATAAAAAACGTTAAGCAATTAATAAAAAAAAATAAAGAAAAAAGTAGAGAAATAAAAAAGAAAAACATGGGTGCATTTTTGAAAATACGAAAGACTCTCTTGTAATTATGATAGGGGTTAAATTTGTAAAAAATGAAAACTTAGGGTATTTTTGTTGACAACATTTAAAAATGGGATTTTTTTCTGTAAATGTCTATATATATATATATATATATACACTAGTAATTACCACATGTTTCACATATGAACGAAAAATTCATTTCACTTGTGATATATAATAAATAAATAATTAAACATATTATTAGTATTAATAATTTTATTATTATTATTATTATTATTATTATTATTATTATTAAGTAAAAGTAATTTTATAATCTAATTTTTTTATTATTAAAAAATGCATCTCTAAATAAATAATTAATTTAAGTGCTTCTAAAAAAATTTTCAAACAATTTAAGGATTTCGATTATTATAAACTCTATTTATACATAAAAAAAAAATAAACTTCAAGTTCAAAAAAACAATAAAATAACCTTATAATTAGTGGCTAGTGCATTTTGAAAAATAGAAAAAGTTATGAAATAAACATGTATTTATATCTATAGCTAGAGATAGATTATGAGAAGAAATTAAACAACACGAAAAATGCATCTCTAAATAAATGATTTATTTAATTTTTTTCTAAAAAAATATTTCAAACAATATAAGCATTTCAATTATTATGAACACTATTTATACCATAAAAAATAAACCTCAAATTAAAAAAAAACTATAAAATAACCTAGAATTAGTGACTAGTGCATTTTGGAAGAATAGAAAAGTTATGAAATAAAACATATGTTTATAGCTATAGCTAGAGATAGATTATGAGAATAAATTAAACAACATGTGTTTTCGAATTCTATTAGAAATTAGAATTTGCAAGCTCAATGGGAAAAAAAGATATGCATTAATATTGGAGGGTCATAACATGAAATTATAATAAAAATACTACATACAAATTACAAAAAAAAAAAAAAATTAATATGTCATTGAAACATACATATATACAGGTCGTGATCAATCAAGACATGCATTAAGATATATTTCATCAAATATAAAAACTATAAACTTTTTGAAAATATTTTCAAATGATGCAATTATGAAACAAAGTACTTGTCTTTTATAGATTTAATTTAATCGTTTAATCCTAATTCAGAAAAAGAATCCATTATTTAAATACAATTGTATTTAATATATCTAAACATTAATCCTAATTTAAATAGAAATTAACCTAATTAAAATAGGAAATAAACTTTCAATCAAATTAAAATTATATTTTGATTAATTTAATTGTACTGTTATTAGTAAATTACTAAATTATCAATTTTTATATAATAATGATTGAAGACTCTTATATATATATATATGTGCACACACCCATATATAATTTGGTTCCCAATGCAAATTAATTAAAATTAAGATGCTAGGCAAAAATTAAAGGGAAACAATTAGTTAAAAAAACTATATAATTGTGGATGAAAATGAAATTAAAAAAATGAACGAAACATTAATTTGTATTATGGCTGCATAAAACATAGTTTATTCAAAGTAAATTACCTTAAAGTACGAATAAAAAAAATATTAATGTAGTAATCACATAAAGAGAACATTTCCATATTTTCTGATAAAATGCATGTCTTTTAAGAAGACATAAGTTTAATTATAATTTTTATAAATGACCAAATATTGATCCCTAATTATTTGTCTACGTTTTCATCCAGAAAAAAATTAAAAAAAAATTAGGATAAACAAAATACGATGTTAATTTTGTTATTATAGATATTTCATATAAAAAAAATGATAAATTGTACTTGGATTTTTTGTGAGGCGATTCTTCAGGAAATAATTCAATTTGAAACTGACTAATCGTTTTGGTTGTGGAAGGAGACTCGTCGACCTATGATTTTTCAGATTGTTGGGACATCATGAGGTACACTGCTTTCTTTAAAATCAGTAGATCTTTTTGCATTACTTGTCATACTATTGACCAAAGGTTTGTTGTGCAATATAAATGAACTTGAAATAGTCAATCTTGACTTTTCCTCAATATTCATGGTTAACGTGATTATAGGAATCAATAACATCAGTTGCTTAATTCTATAATGTAAATAGGCAGATTTTTAGGAAGTATTTTTAGAATGTGTATATCACAAGCACTGACAGCTTTTCTTTCCTCTATGATGTAAATAGGCAGATTTTTAGGAAGCATTCTTCTTTTCCTATTCTAGTCATCAGACTCTTATATAAATATCAGTCTTCATTATACAAAAGAAAATATACAAAAAATTCCTTTTCCTTTATCATGGTATCAAAGCTTTTTCTTCTTTTCTACAAATTTTTTGGTTCTGTGGCTCGTGATTTTTGGTGCATTATTTGCATAATTTCTTAAGATCTCTACCACCTCCACTTCCAAATGGAGAAATCTGATATTGCAAAACCTATTGCAATGGTCTTGACTGGTTCAAACTATAATCTATGGGTCCAAGGAATGAAGAGTTTCTTGATCGGTCGTAAGCTTGGCGTATTATTATCGGAGATATCAATAATCCAACCAAACAACAAGATGAAACTGATAACAAATTTGCTACCGCCCTTGAATATTGGGATAGCAAAAACCATCAGATTATTACTTGGTTTCGCAACACCTCTATTCTATCCATTCACATCCAATTTGCTGATTATGACACTACAAAAGAAATTTGGGATTTCTTGGCCAGGTAGATATCGAACCATTGGACTTGCTCATTACTTTCAGTTATGGACTATACTTTATAATCTGAAATAAGAATTTGGTCAATCTGTGAATGATTTTCTTGCTCAAGTTCAACTGATTTGGAATCAACTATCTCAGGCTAAAAATAATTGAAGATCATCTTCATCTTATTCAAGTTCTCATGGCTCTCCGACCTGAATATGAAGTTGTCCGAAGCCTCTCTACTGCACCGACATCCTCTTCCTACATTGGATATGCTATACAAGAAATCATTTTCAAAGAAACTTGCCCTCAATCTTGATAAAACCTCGAATTCTGAAATTGCTCTTGCAATTACTCCATTCCTCATATCAGAAATTCTAGCCCACAACTCTTAATAAGAATTGCAATAAAACTGGTCTTGTTTTTATTAATTGTTCGACTATTGAATGTAGATATTGTCATGCTCTTGCCATATTCTTGAGAATTGCCCGACTCGTCCTCCACGACCAAAAGGTGTGGTCTTTAAACCCAAAACTGTCTCGAAGCCTGGCCTTCTTCTGTATTCGCTGCTGCCACTAACGATTCTGCTGCCATCACTATGAGTGATCTTGAAGCACTATTCAAACAGGTTATCTCTTCCAATTCATCTACTGCCATGTCTGTCACTCTAGGTACCTCGCATTGGCTTTATGACTCTGCCTGTTGTAACCATATGACTAATAATGCTAACCTGTTGTCTTCTACCTCACCGAATTCTTCCCTGCCACCGATCCACACTGCCAATGGTAGCAAAATGAATATCACTCACATTGGTCATGCATCTACCTCCAATCTTAGTCTTCCTGAAACCTACTATATCCCTAATTTAGCCCTCAATCTTATCTCTGTTGGTCAGTTGTGTGAACAAGGGCTGAATGTTAACTTTTCCCCTTCTTGTTGTCAGGTACAAGATCCATAAATGACACAGATTCTTGGGACAGGTCGCAAGGTGGCTCGATTATTTAAACTTGTCTCTCTTTATCTTCCTCAGAAATTTTTGTCTGCTGCTATAACTACCAACTCTTCTATTCACTACTGGCATCTTCGTCTTAGTCATGCCTCAGCTAGCAAAATTCAGTCTTTAATTTCTCGTGGCTTGTTAGGATCTATAAAATTTGAGTCATTTAATTGTTTACATTGTCAGCTTGCAAAACAACCAGCATTGTCTTTCAATCTTAGCAATTCCATTTCAGAGAGTCCTTTTGACTTAATTCATTCGGACATTTGGGGTCCTTCCCCTATTTCTTCAATAAATGGTTTTCATCATTTTGTGTTGTTCATTGATGATTATTCTCGTTTTACATGGATCTATTTTTTGAAAAATCGCTCTGAATTACCATAAATTTACACTTCATTCGCTAATATGATTAAAAATCAATTCTCTTCTACTATTAAAATTCTTCGAACAGATAATGCTATGGAATATAGGGATTCTTCCTTACTCCAATTTCTCAGTCAACAAGGTACTTTGGTTCAACGTTCTTGTCCTCACACTTCCCAATAAAATGGACGAGCTGAATGCAAACATCGTCACATACTTGACTTTATTTGTGCTCTTCTTCTTTCTGCCTCTTGTCCCAAAAAATTTTGGGGTGAAGTCGCTTTTACTGCAGTCTACAGCATTAATCGAGTCCCCTACCTTAGTTCTCCAAAATTTATCCCCTTTTGAAAAATTGTTTGGTAAGCCTCCTGACTATTCTCTACTTAAACCTTTTGGTTGTGCCTGTTTTGTTCTTCTACAACCCCATGAACGTACGCAATTAGAACCACGTGCTCATTTATGTTGTTTTCTTGGATATGGTATTGAACACAAAAGGTATCGTTGTTGGGATCCTATTACCAATAGACTTCGCATATCTCGTCATGTTACCTTCTGGGAAAATACCATATTCTCATCTCTTTCTAAATTTCACCACTCTGTTAATATTGACTCTATGTTTTTCACTGATTCCTCCGTTGAGTTATTTCCAAGTTCTGATATAGAAAATTCTAATACGCTCAATATTAGGCCTTCCACACCTGCTCCTAATGATTCTACTCCCGTTGTTAATCCTGAACCTATTGATCCTCCACCTATCCTTGACACCACTCTTCATCGTTCCACCCGGGTAAGAGAAACTCCTCATTATCTTATTGATTTCCATTGTTATTCTGCTATTGCCACCATTCATGAGCCTCGCTCTTATCGTGAGGCAAGTACTGACCCTCTTTGGCAGAAAGCTATGTCTGAAGAACTTCAAGCTTTGGAGAGAACTCATACCTGGGACTTAGTTGATCTTCCTCCTCACAAGTCCCCTATTAGCTGCAAATGGATTTATAAAATCAAGACTCATTCTGATGGGTCCATTGAGCGCTACAAATCTCACTTAGTAGCCAAAGGTTACACTCAAGAATATGGGATCGATTATGAAGAAACTTTCACTCCGGTTGCTCGATTGACATCAGTCCGTAGTTTATTAGCTATTGCTGCAGTTCATAAATGGAAGCTTCTCCAGATGGATGTCAAAAATGCGTTCCTCCATGGTGATTTATCCGAAGAAGTGTATATGCATCCTCCCCCCTGGCTATCATTCTCCTCATAAGGTCTGCAAGCTCCGATGAGCTTTGTATGGATTAAAATAAGCTCCTCGAGCCTGGTTTGCCAAATTTAGTTATACTCTTGCTCAAATTGGCTTTATCTCTAGTCCACACAGATTCTGCATTGTTCGTTCATCAAACTGACCATGGTATTATGCTTCTGCTACTTTATGTTGATGATATGATCATAACAGGGAATGATATATCTGATATCTCCAAATTACAACATTTTCTCAATCAATGTTTTGAAATGAAGGACCTTGGCCATCTCAATTATTTTTTGGGTCTTGAAGTTTCTCATACTTTTGAAGGTTATTATCTCTCTCAAGCTAAGTATGCATCTGATTTACTTTCTCGAGTAGGCATTACTGATGGTAAAACTATATCAACCCTATTGGAACTCAACTGCAAACTCACTCCTCTCAATGGCACTCCTCTTGATGATCCTACCTTATATCGATAACTTATTGGTAGTCTTATTTATCTCACTGTTACTCACCCTGATATCTCATATGCAGTTCACTTAGTCAGTCAGTTCATGTCTGCCCCTCGCTCATCATATTTTTCTGCAGTTCTTCAGATATTTCGCTATATTAAAGGCACTCTTTTTCATGGTCTCCATTTTTCTGCTCACTCCTCTTTGGTGTTATCTGGCTACTCTGATGCTGATTGGGCTGGTGATCCCACAGATCATCGTTCTACTACTGGTTATTATTTTTTCTTAGGCGATTCTCTTATCTCTTGGCATAGTAAAAAGCAAACAGTCATTGCTCGTTCCAGCACCGAATCTAAGTATCGTGCTCTAGTTGACACTACATCTGAATTACTTTGGTTACGCTGGTTGTTATCTGATATGGGTGTCCCATAATCTTCTACTACTATGCTTCATTGTGATAATCGAAGTGCTATACAGATCTCTCATAATGACATTTTTCATGAGCGTACCAAACACATTGAACTTGATTGCCATTTTGTTCGTCATCATGTTACTCAGGGCACCATACTTTTGGTTCCCGTCTCCTCTGCTAACCAAGTCGCTGATATCTTCACCAAAACCCATCCACCCACATGTTTTCGAGATTTACTAAGCAAACTCAAGTTGGCATCCACTATGCCATCTTGAGTTTGAGGGGGGGTGTTAACGTGATTATAGGAATCAATAACATCAGTTGCCTAATTCTATGATGTAAATAGGCAGATTTTTAGGAAGTATTTTTAGAATGTGTATATCATAAGTATTGACATCTTTTCTTTCCTCTATGATGTAAATAGGCAGATTTTTAGGAAGCCCTATTCTTTCTTTCTTTCCTATTCTAGTCAGCGGACTCTTGTATAAATATCAATCTTCATTGTACAAAAGAAATATACAAAAAATTCCTTTTCCTTTATCAATTCAATCTTGATTTTTCCTCAACTTCTTGATTTAAGAAGTCGATCTATTTGAAAATGTGAATAACCTTAAAAGAAAGGTTAAAAGGATCCTCATTATTACTACTGATAACAACTTGGGAAATGTGTTTCATTCCATAAAATTCTTGTCACATGTGGTGGAACAGTATGACAATCTCTACAACTATTGGCCAATATACTCGTTGGTAAGCCAATTAAAATAACAGCTAGACGATCAAACATAAAAAAAAAAAAGCCAACCCTATGTCATCCTCAATAGTTGCATTTAATTTGTACTTATTTGAAAAATTATAAGTGATCATTTTAATTAGTTCCAAAGTTAGAAATGAGTACAAACACAATTATAGAAAAAAATTGACACTGAACGAATATTAACGAACTACTAAGAAAAAAGATGAGTTATTATTAACATCACCAGTGAATAGGTGGATCATTTAAAGCACCATAGTTATTACACCATTCTTGTTCATTATAAGTTTGCATGCTACTTTTGCATTGAGGGGACTCTTTATACCACCATCTGACATCTGCCTTAACATTTCTTATACATGCTTTGTGTGTAAACTTAACCTCCTGTATTTTTTTGTACAAATAAAGGAAATTAGTAAATTTAAGAAAATTTTCATGTATTTTAAAAGAAAAAAAATGCATTAACCTTAGCACTGTGAACATCCAAATCCAACAATTTAGAAATTGTTTTTGCTATTAACATCCTTATCCAATTCAATATATCGTGATGGATTGAATGTTGCCTGAACTCTTAAAATCTTATGATAAGGTTGGTGTAACCTAAAGAAGAAAAAAAAAGAAAACCCGAACTCTAAATCTATAACTAAGCAAAAAAATAATAATAATACTATAGGCAGACCTCTTTGTAATAGTGACAAATTGTGAAATGCCAAGATTAATAAAAAATTTCGTTATTGAGGTGCTTTTAGTTGTTATTTTGTCTTTTGTATTTGTCAAAAGAAGTAAACCATTATTGATTTTTTAAAAATAAAAAGGCTTATGAAATTGTAAAATAACACATGTGTAATATTAAAAATACCATTGAATCTTCTTATAAACATAGATAAAACAACCATTATAATAGGATCATTAATTTCTTCCTCGAAAACCTTATCATATGGAAATACATCAACAACTATATCCCATTAAGTGATTTTAAGTGTTTTATCCCTATCAAAACATTGTTTGTAAATGGTTAAATCATAAGTTTTTTAAGATAGATGCATATATATGTATGTATGTACATATATACATGTAAAATAAACAATTACGTACTCTTCATTTTAAGGGAAATATTTTTTCTTTGCAGTTTGGCTGGCAATTCAAATGTCCTTAACATTTCCAATGCTAACAATTTGTCCAAGGGTGTCTTAAAAAAAACGAATGAGTAAATCAATACATAAATAAATAGACAAAGATGTACTTATATAAAGATATACATATATGCATGCAATTTAACAAAAAAGCATACTTAATAAAAAGAGTTTTATCTCCCACTCTAGCCTTAGCATCCTCAAAATTGAGAAACTCAAATCTCTGAAAAGGTGTCAAAGCATTCTTATCATCAAACACTTTAACAAAAGTGTTTTTCAACAATCGAATTCGAAAATGATGGTTACTAACTCTATAACTTAACTATGCAAGCACAACAACAAATTCCAATATATGATAATTTCTCCTTAGTTAACATTCATCTAAAATGATCAATTAATTGTTTAGGAATTCCTTATAGTGAATAAGCCTTTTTTTTCCAAAAAAAATAAAAATAAATAAAATAATATATCAAATATTACACTTTAACAATTTTAATAGAACCTTTTTATCAAGCATCTAGAACTCCAAGCTATAAACATCATATGAGTTGCTGATATTAGCAAATTCTTGAATTTGAACAACCTGTGCCTTTATTCGAATATTTTTACTTGTATTGTTAATATTCAAAAAAAAGAGCATACACCATTGCTTTAATTGCCATTAACAACATAAAATTTTTAAAAAAATCAATATAAAAAAATTTTCAATAGTTATTTCATTAAAAAAAATAAGCAAAGGCTGTGTAAATACTTTTATATGACCTCCTTAAAAATTTCATTACAGACAATTTTTCTTGTATAAATTTGATATTCATATTTAAGATCTTATTTTTCGTGTATTAAATTCCTAACACTTGTATAAGAAATAACTCTTGATAATGTCACATACAATTAGCCATGGGAAAACACATAATCTTCTACCAACTTGTTTCAACATTTTACCTTGACTTTGTTTTTTTATAGTCATGCAATAATAAATTCTTACAGAAAATTTTCTCCTTTTTAAAATGAATGGCCACTTTTTATTCTAATAAATTAGTATAATTCTAGGAATGAAGACTTTTTCCCCACAATGAGAATCAGTTATGATAACAACTTCAATAATTTTTGTGCCTAATTCTACTATCATTAATTGTGTTTCATTACATAATCATATACTTGGATTTATATTCCGAAACAATATAATAAGAACATTTTTCTTGAGTTTTAATTCATGTTGTGGGAATCCATTAAAATTTAGGGAATTCATGAATTCTATAGAATATAGAACATCTAAATCTTTAAATTTTGCAGTTGTTTTGCATATTGAGTTAGAACTGTAATAAACTTTTTCTTCTTCAGCAATTGATTCAAGAATTTGTCTATTTATAACATTAACGATTTCATTTATTGGAGTTATAATTGCTTTTTCCCTTATGTATCGATAATCACCATATTCATTTGAAAAATTGGTATATATTTTATTTATTATTGCATGTATGGGATGTTCGTAATATTTTATAAGCAATTTATCAGGAATTTGAATAAAGTTATCTTTTTCAGCACAAGCTTCTTTTTTTTTTTGTGAGAACTGTTCCATTACCAACAAATAAAAGCCATTTATCATGACCCAAAATAGGGGGCCATGATCAGCGCTAGGAAACAAGAATTCTTTCGAATCCGGAACCTATATCAAGCCTTAAAAAAAAATAAAAGCATGCGATAATAAATAAATAAATAAAATATCTTGCAGCGGAAATTAAAATCTCATAAGTATTAATATAATTTATCCACTGATTAATAACACAAATCCATCTCATATATATATAATATTTCAGTACAATTTTCTCGGTTCAATCGGTTCAAACTTTTAAAATTTAAATCTCAAACATATATAATACATACAGTTCACAAAAACAACTACTGCAATGTCTATAATACAAAATAAAATCAAGTAAGTAGTTTACATAATAAAGTCGGGGCGAAAGAAATCCGGCATAAAGGTCTTTTACTGAGGTCTGAGGACGAAGACTCTCCTGAAAAATAAATCAACGGAGGGGAGTCAGACGTCGCTGAGTGAATTATTATAGTATATATACATGCATAGCTAAATGACAAATGCACACATTCAATAGTATATATAATAAATATATATACAGGAAAATACACACAGATGCAACAAAAATCATTTTATATAATACTGAAAATAATAACCATTTATGAAGGATCAAATAGAACCCTAAATGATCGCAATCCCAAATAGTATTAGACAACACTCTAGCCATACAGACTCACTTATTCCAAATAAATTCACTTGTTCCATTTGGACAGTAGACTGGCCCTGAGACACTAAGTCAACCGAGCTTCAACAGTCTGACTGTCAGTGTGATTGGCCCCGAGACACTTGGTCAACCGAGCTCCAGCAATCACACTCTCAAATCACATCACACATTAATCGAACCAATCCAATCAATATCCATAAATAGGTTAGTAATTTAACCTAAATTCTATCGTTGTATCGGTACGTACTCGGTCTTAGTGTTGCCCACTAGGTAGCATGTTCTATTGATATCCTTCATTTAAAAATAAATCCATACATTCATAAAATAAATGATGCATGACATTAATTAAAATGACAATATAAACCATATATATACTAGAAATATACCAAAAGTAAACCAAGTATATTTCTAGTATATATATGTCAAACAAATTCAGTTTAATTACAAAATAAACTAGAAATAAACTATATATATATACTTAAAACATTTTAGGTATAATTCAATAATAAAACATGCATTTAATTTAAAATATACCAAAAATATACTAAAATATACCTAAAATATACCTAAGCAATTATTAAATTATTTATGTATATTTCATAACATTTAAACATATATTTTTAGAACATGCAATCCTAATACACGTATATATAAAATAACAACTCACAATTATGCGCTCCTCAAAATAGGTCCGATGGGCCTGGTCCACTAGACCTCGGTCTCAGCGCAACTAAATAAATAAATGACAATACAAAATTAGAATAAATCTAATGAAATTCCTAGAGACTCGATCTAGAAGACTGGACATAGACTAGGAATAAAAATTTGACCGAATGTCACATTTTACGAGAATTCTATCAAAAATTCTACAGAACCTCTCCTGTAAAATAGACATCTCTTTACTCAAAAAGTAGAGCCGATCTTGCAAGAAAATGTACTTCGAGTATATACAGTTACACAACCCCTCGGTCGGACTCCCAAACTACGATTCTACCGACTGAGGTTCACAATTCACTAGATATACACAAAATACATTTAAATTTCAAAAATACCGAAAATACCCTTTATATATCAACATATAGCAATTTAGTTATTTAAACACTAAAAATAATCATTTTACTGATAATTACATAAAAACTCTAATTTTAATAAAATATTATTAAAAATCCATAATTCCCGATAAATTCAAAAATATTAACTGAAATTCATCTTATAAATTCAAAAATATTAACTGAAATTAATCTTATAAATTCAAATTACATAATTAGCCCAAAAACATATTAAAAATCACTAAAAACTCATTTATTTACAAAAATAGTATATTATATATAATTTGAAATTAAATTTCAAAAAATAGTCTTAATTAGTTAAAAATAGTAAATAATTTGTAAAAATCATTTTTATACCTCAAATAATTATTAAAACCAATTAAACTTAATATTCAACTAATATTCTATCAAATTACCAAAATACCCCTAGTATATAAAAATTCACATAATATACAATCATTACTCAAAAATTAACTAAAAATTATATAATTACTCAAAAATTATTTTATCAACATATAATTCAATAAAATCAATAATCATACTCAATTAACCAATTAATTTTAACAAAATACTCATTTAACCTAAATTTCCAAAATTCACATAAACTAAATAAAATTATATTAATTACACAAAAATCATAAAAATTACAAATTAAATTCTAAAATTAATTTCAACCTCTATAAACACCATAAATCAAAATTTCACAATTTATTTAATTAATTTACAAAAATTAGAAAATATTAATAAAATAATAAAAAATTCACAAAAATCAAAATAAATGTCAAAAACTCTACAAAAATTACCAAATGTAGAATGAGCTACTAGGAGCAACTTTTGTAAAGGAAGTAAGCTTGAATCATCAAGATTGAAGTTAAAAAAATAAAGAAATCAAAATGGCCGAATTGGAAAATTGATCACCAACAAAAATCTAGACCAAAACAAGTGAAACCAAGCTTAAAAATGCACTCACTAGAGCTCAAGGAAGAGAATGAGATCGGCGATGTCCAATTTGGTGGCCGGAATCACAGTGAACGGAGTTGAAGTTGGATTTCAATTTCTCGGCCAATAAATGGCCAAATCACACCGGAAAAAGAGGTAGCAGGCGGTGGAGCAAGATGGAAGTGGAGGTGGTACGCCAGAAGGCACACCGACGTATGGCGTTGTAGTGGTGAGAGGGGAGGTAGGGGGCATCAGGTTTGGGGAAGAAGAAGGGAGGGCAATTTTTGTAAATAAACTTAACTTTATATATATGTATATCACATGTTAATTAAAATGAAAACTATATAATATATACATAATTAAATAATAATAAACCCTAAAATGCTAAATATGTATATATATATGCATGTATATGTATATATATATTAATATGATAATATGATCATGCATGGAATCATGCAATTATATAAAACGGACTAACGTAAATAATAAATATTTATTTAGGTTTAATTTTCCTAAAAATATAATTCTCGGGAAAATTTTACGTAGGAAACTTAAAATAATTAAAAATAACTTTAATAATTAACAAACTAATTAAATAGTCAAATATATTTATTAAAATTATTAACACTGCATATCCCGATGTAGTTTAAAAATATTTAAATATCGGGTTATTACACCTTTTAGAAAATTGAGCTAATTCATTATCTTGATTTATCAAATCATCACTTGTTGATAACTGCATGTTAATTGTTAATAAGTAAATCTTAAAAAACTTCTATACCTTTGAATGTGTTATTAATGCATTTATAACATCTTCTTTACTACCATTCATAATAACTGGCAAAATTTGTTTAAAATTACCTCCCAAATAAAATATTTTTACTACCAAATAGCATACTTTGTAAGTCACTATTTGTATTGCACAAAATATCTCTAAATGTTCTTTCAATTGTTTCAAAACACTATTTATGACACATAGGAGCTTCATCCCATATAACAAAATATGTTTCCTCTAATAATTTAGCTAATTGTGCACCTTTTTTAATTTCACATGATAAATGTTCATTAATATTCAAAGGTATTTTAAATTGAGAATGTGCAGTTCTTTTGCTAGATAACAACAATGAAATTTCAAAAAAAGCAATAACCAAAAAAATTTTGCCCATAGATCATAAGCATGATATAATAGTTTCATATAAATATATTTGCTTGTTCTTCCATGCCTATAAATAAATCCTCCATTTCCATGGTTTAGGGCATTCAAAACATCATTGTATACATTTCATTTTTTACATTTAACAATTTTAACAACATGGAATTTTTTTTTTCAAGTTTTTTAATATCTTAACTTAATTCTTCAAAGAGAAATCTATTATTAATGTCATAACCTAAAAAATTGGTAGGTTAAATTATATCAAAATTAGATAAGGAAGAAAAATTTCTATTGAATATTTTTCTAATCTAATTAAAACTTTATTTTTTAAAAAATAATCAGAAATAGATGCACCTAGAATTCATAGTGTGGTGGTTAATTCATACTTGATATCATCAACAAAATTCTTCTAAGACAAATCAAAAAGTTTTCATGACTCCCTAACTTCACAAAAAAGAATGAGCACAATAAACAATTGACGTAATTAAGAAGAAGTAGTATGTAACATAGCCTCTTTAAGTGCACTAATTCAATCTACATTGTTTCATAACAAACCATGTGCATTACATATAGAATGAAATGTTTAATGTAAAACACTTGAAACAATTCTAATATCCTAATATTTTCAGTCCTTTAATAATGTTTAACAACATTTTTAAATAATATAATTTACCTGAGCTTGAATGGATATATGTTATTCTACCTATGTAACAACCTTACTTTATTTTAGTCTATACTTTTTCATGAGAAAGTCAAACCCATTTGGTAGGAAATTCAACGTATGTTAAAGTTCTAGCATCTTCATGAGTCTTATTTATGTTCATCTATTCGGTAAAACATAATATGTATATGGGTTAAATCATTAGTGATGTGTGATAAATTGTTAGCTGGATAGAATAAAATTTGATTTATAATTTCTAAATGCACAACTAATTTTTCAACTGTTGAGTCTTTATAATGTATAGGAATTTGAAAAGGATGCCAAGTTGCTTCACATGGAGAAAGATATTGACAATCTAAATATGTTTTTATCTTATCAATAGTATCATTATGTCTATAATTAGATTCTAGTGCATTCTTTCTATAGTTATGAATAACATCACAGATTCCATCGATTTCTTTGCTTATATATTTAAATAAATACTTAATCATTGACGTCCAATAGCAATATTCAACACAAATATAAGCGTCATATTTATAAATAAGTTTTTTATTGTGTAGCACAACAAAATGATTATCTACTTTCTTGTCATTTTTATGTAGTAAATTTTTGATTATCCCTACTTCTGTATATAGCAAAACCATTTGATATATGTTTCAGACTAATAATTCTTAGGATAATATTTTGAACATTTATCGTTTTTCATGCAAAGAGATGGTGAATTAATAGGACCATAAGGAACATAAATCATGAATTTAGAAATCAAATGATGTATTTTAGGTTCAGTATCTAAAGATGAGAGTTCAACAGATATCATAGAATCAACATTAAATGCAGCTTTTCGTTTCACTATTTCATCTAGCCAAACCAAACAATGCACGTGTGGTAATCCTCTTTTTTGAAACTCAACTATGTATATTAATGCAACTATTTTACCAAAATGTTCATTTTTTAATATCATTAAATTAATTGAAACAACTTTACTTTAAAGACATAACTAATAATGTCTGGCCTATCATCAAGACATTGTTCATTAATATAATCAAACATGTGTTAGATTTCTAACCACAATGGATTACACGTAAAGGTTATAAATAAATTAGGATGTCCATAAAATTTACAAATAGTCATAGCATTATGATAATGTTTAATCATATAATGTGGGCTCCTTGTATAGCTAGATGGTAGTAAAATTACTGATTTCCAAATATCATTTAAATTACAAACACCTTTATGAATAACTTTTTTTATACTTGAATATATTTTAGATCTAAGTTCCTTTTTTTTAATTATGTCTAATAAAATCCAATCATTCTTCTTCAACACATGAAAATGCATCAACAATATATTATTGGAATAAACAACCACCTATCAAAAGGGTTATGTCTTCTAAAAATCTTTGTTGAAGTTTATATGCATAATACTAATGCATTGTGATGAATTTCCTTATTGCAAAGGATTAATAGAAACACATTCAAGCTATGTTTATTTAAAGAGAATTATTTTCAGTTTTCATTTTTCAATTTTCAAAGAAAATGAAAATTTTTCATTTTCATAGAAAATTTGTAAAACATGTTTACTTGTTAGAAATTGAAAACTAATTTCTATTTTTTGAAAACAGAAAATGTGTTTACTTGTTTTCATTTACAAGTTGTGTTTCATTTTTGAAAATTGAAAATGTTCATTTGTTATCATATAAAACTTATTTTATATGTCTGAACATATAAAAATATATTCACTTTAATAAATAAAAATTAATTTTTAAATTGTAAATTTTTAGAATATTAAATTATCGTCTATTACATTTATTTATATATTATTAGTCATTATTTTTCTAACCACATGTTATTGATCATGATCAAAAAGTAAATATTATTTAATTTGTATATGACTTGATTAATCATTACTGACCCACTAAAATTACATGTCCATTAGAACGGTAATAATGACTCACTATTTATTTTACATAGAACATCAAATTGCAAATATAATTCTAATATGAAAAAACAATAGAGAATGCAGCTGAATAATATTAAATAAACTACAAAATATTCTAATGTCTAATATGATTGTTATAATCATTCCAGAGTTAGTCTACAATACTTTCTCGAACAATGCTCATTTGGTGTTGTTAAGATAGATCTACTCGAATATTATCACGAACTACACTAACACTAATTTCTTCATTTATAGTCAATCGTTCTCTTCTATATAATGTAAATAATTGATCTACTTGATCTTCCATCTTTATAAAATTATGTAAGGTACAATTGATGACCATTTGCATGATCAAACTCTAAATTTTGGACTTTAAAAAATAATTTTTATACTAATAATTTTAATTAAGTGTATAGGGAATTATATACCAAACATATACCAAGCATATGCACTTTTGGATGAATAATGACTTTTCGGGGAAATTGAACCTCTAAGATTCAAAAAGGCTTTTGACATCTTTAGAGCTTTTAAATGAGAAAATAAGTCGCTTCACATTTGAAGTAGAAATCTTGAAATTTTTGAATTGGGCTTATTTGTCAAAATCCAAGTTCATTTGGTTATGCAAATTTTAAGTCAAAATCCATGTATAAGTCTGCCATCTTAAACTGCACATCTCTTAGTATTTTAGACATATCTTGAGTTACAAAAGTCCAATTAAAGTGATTCAAAATGATATGAAAAGATAAGTTAAATATCTCCAACTTTCATGAAGAAAGTATGGGAAAATTCAAATTTCTTCAAGAGAAAATCATGGCTTCAACTTGTGTATAGCTGTCTGATAGTATTTTGCATTTCAGATTGCATAGCTCTTAGTATTTTGGACATATCCTAAGATAAGGAAGTCAAATTTAGGTGATTAAAAATGATATGAAAATATAATTCAAATATCTACAGGTTTCATGAAGAAAGTATAGGCAAATTCAATTTTCTTCAGGAGCAAATCATGACTTTAACTTGGGTGTAGCTGTTTGATAGTATTCTGCATTTCAAATTGTATAGCTCTTAGTATTTTGGACATATCATGAGGTACAGACATCCTTAAAAAGATATGGAAAGATAATTCAAATATCAACAGTTTCTATGAAGAAAGTGTGGGCAAATTCAAACGTCTTGGGTAGCCAATCATGGTTTCAATTCATGAATAGTTATTTGACAACATCACTTTCAATGATTCAAAATATAGACATTGGACACATCATTTGCACCTCTAATAACTATATTTTTAAGTATAAATACCTCTAGAGCTGAATGAAAGTTAAGCAACTTGTTTATCATTCATTATTGCTTAAGCATTCATTAAGCTCTCAAATTCTCTTAAACAATTCTTTGTCTGTATAACTCTTATGAGAGTTGAGTGTATGTTAGAAATATAATTTCTCTTCATCTTAAATCTTGGGTTAGATTAGAAGGGAAGTGAGATTTATTTCTAAAGGAATTAGTTTAAGTGTTGTCAATTGAAACACTTGGGTTTTGGTTTTTTGAATGAGCCTTGAAAACTCATGTTGTAAGGTTATAAGAGTGAGCCATAAAACTCTTGTATAATCTCAATCTTATGAACAAGATTGTGGGTGATTGAAAATCCTAACTTGGGGATAAGTTAGGTGGAGACATAGGATTGTTGTTGAATCTGAACTCCTTAAGTCCTTGTTTTCTTCATTCTTCCTTCTCAACTTCTATTTAATTCTTGCAAAGAATTCTTTTAATTTCTCATTTTTATTTGATAGTCCTATTCACCCCCCCTCTAGGACTCTTTTCAATAACATACAGTAGGAATTAACTTTTGCCTTCGTAAAGGATAGTTTGGTATGGACTTTAAAATTGGAAATCTAGCTTTTAGCACACCATATGCTTTTTCTATCACATTACGTAATGATGAGTGTCTATGATTAAACAACTCATATTTTCTTGTAATTATTCCTCATCCATGAAAATCATTTAAATTATCCTTTCACCATGATACAGTGCTAAAAATCCTGGAACATTTGGATATCCAACATCTACAACATAATAATAACCTACAATATAAAAGCTTATAATTAATTATAAATACTTTTCAACTTATTAATAACTAAGTAAAAAAAATTACCATTCTGAGTAAATGGAAAATCATTTCCTTGTTTTGTTAATGTATTAAAAAACACATGAAAGTCATTTGTTGTTCCTTCCCAACCAATATACACATATGTGAATATCATTTCATAAGAACTAAATACCATTATGTTTTATATGACAAGTGTTGCCTTTTTACCACAAAAGTCTTTTGCTTTGATGTGGGGGACCAAACTCCTACATAAGCACCATTTATTATAACTATATATTTCTATAAAAATGTATAATAATTAATTAAAATTAATGTCATTGTAAATATTTACATAAATATAATATACATATAATATATTTAAATAACATACCTCAAAATATGGATATCATTTTGGATTAGCATGGATTTGTGGTTATACTTGGCCTTTATTCTTATATTTTATCAAATGTGTACCAAAAGTTGCTAAGGCCCTAATCACCCATTAATCACCATTTTTGTTCATTTATGCACCGTACAAGTTGAATGTTGAAACCTCTCAACCATAAGTCTTTGATGTGTAGAGTGACATAATATTGATAACCTCATAACTATTCATTCTCCTACACTAACATTTTTATTATCTTTCAATAATACCATAAGTTTCAATTTATTACACAAGTTGACAAACACATGTGGTGCCATGCAAAAGCTTTTATAACATCTAGTTAGATTTTCTAATAAAACTTCAACAATGTACTCTTTCCTATTTAGAAAAATGTCCTACAAGGGATTCTTTCCATAAAATCTCGTTTATGTTTATGAAATATCTAGCCATCATTAAATCAATTACACTATTATCATCGTTATCACTACTAGAGCTATCATTTGCTAAATGTAGTGCTATTGACCTACATTAAAATTTCAACCATGTATTAAAAAATAAATAAAAACATTATCACTTCTTAGCTATAACTCAACCATCAAATAGCAATAATAAAAATAAAATAACATAGTCAACTAGCATTAATAAGCTATTATAATAAAATAGAACCATTAAATAACATTAATAAATAGAACCATCAACTAGCATTAATAAAAATAATATAAGAACATCCCTACATAACATAGTCAATAAAATAAAGACCTTAAATAGAACATCCTAACATAACATAGTCATAAAATAAAAGTTCTCATCATTCTACTAATAAATCAAACTAAACTTTCTAGCCAATCTTGTCTCTTATTAGCACGCATCAATATGAATATTTTCCTCCAATCTTGGTTTATGAATTTTTCTAGTGCTTTGTTGAGACATCTTTTGAGATATTATCTATTGTCTCTAATATATCTATATATGCTTCTATTGAATATGGATCTACAATTGCACTTGAAGCTTGAATGCTCTGAGATTTATATATCTCTGCTTTAGCCAAATCTCTTTCAATCCTAGAATTAAAAGAGGATGTCCATTTTTCCAAATAGGTAACTAACTTTCTCAATTTTAATTCTTTTTTAACATAGACATAACTAAGAGGAAAATCATCATTAGCTCTTTTCTTTGAGTTATCTGTACTAGATTTTTCACCCTCAATCATGCACACCTTTGTTAAGAAATTCTTCCTCATTTTAATGCTCGTATTTTGAAGTAGGTGGTAATTACATAAATGCATGATGGAGATGTCCAGTAGCAGTTGATATACTTAAAACTTGCGTAAGTGATTCATAATTTTTACAACTATTTTTTTAAGCTCTTAAAGTTTCTATGCTTTTGCATATTAGCAAATATATTAGATTAGTTCCAATTAACATTATAAATTAAACATTAAATAACTATTGTAAGAGTATTTAATTAATAAGTGTATTACCATATAAAACATTTGCCAAACATCTTCTACAGCAAATATAACATTTGTATTTGAGTCATAAGTAACATTGGTATGCTCTAGTAATTTAGAAAATTGGCGATACTTTTGATGAAGAGAATTATACTTTCCCTTCAATTTTCAACAATATATCTTTCTCCATTAGATAAAAATAATTCTTCTCTTATTTGTTATCAATCTATTGATTTAAAGCTTGGTGTTCCGTTTGGATCTTTTTTTACTCTTTCATACAAAATTCTTAAAAATTCAATTTCATTGACTTCTAACCATTCTTTTATAGCCTCACACTCATTATTCTTTCCTCCCATCTACAAGATTGAAAGAGACTTGGCTCCTTATTTATATGTTTAAACATAACATCTAAAATAAGAAATTTTATTTAAATAGATAAACATTTCAGCTTAGACTAGTGTTATGATCTTAATAAAAAACAATCTAGGAGCTAATCAACATACAATTATATAACAAAAACTCACTTGAAATGCATTGACCATCCGTTAACATTAATTATTCTTAACTATAATTTTATAATGCTTGTAGCCATAAACTAATCAATGAATCGACCAATAGCTATATATTTTCTAGCTCCCCTCTTTTAATTTAATTATAATAACATTAAATAAATACATTAAAAATAAAAAAATGCTTAATTAATTTACACACACACACATACACTATTATGTATTACTATTATGTTGACAAATGCATGTAGTGATCTGCTTGTCATTATAAATTCTCTCCCATTATGGACAAGTGTTTGACCCCATAAAACAAGTTTTGAAATACAATTCCAATTCCTACTTGACAAAACATCCTTAATTATGCTCAATAAATTTATTCTATTATATAGTAAAAAATAGTGTTAACTCGTGTAGTTTTATTAAATTAATTATTTTTAAAATTTTACCATATGAAACTGAATTAATTAGAATTTATTATATGTTTAGAAAAGTTATTATATTTAATTATTTTCTTATGTTTTCATCAGTTGGTAGTACATGACTTATTGAGAGTATCAAGAGCGAAACAATAATACTATGACTTTTGTATTATGTTTAGACAAAATTTATTTGATGGTTATTGTATTCCAATAATGGATGCTAACTTATAATGAAGCCTTTAAGAAAATGACAAGCAAGCTCATGAGCTAAGCACTCAAAAGTTCAAAAAAGGGCAAAAAAAAAAAAAATCTCCAACAAAAGAAAAAGGTATAATAAAGTAAAGCCAATACTTAATTATAATTTATATGAACAGATGGAATGTGCACAATACTTAATTAAGTAAATAGTATTGCACCACTATAAGAACAACAATTCATATATATAATAAAATAAAATAAAAAGCAAAAAGTCAGAGATTTTATAAATTAAATATTGTAGTGGGATCCATATTTCTCAACCTTCCATTGTCCCATGAAAGCCAATACCAAAAGAAATACAAATGGCACACCAATTGCACAATAACAATTAAAAATACAATCAACAACATCAAAATCCATAAGCAAAATAAAGAAATAAAAAGCATACTAGGAGAGACACAAAGAATAAATGTAATAATAGAAATAAGAGGCTGTTCTTTAAAAACTCAAGATGACTCCAATTCTTCTCCACAGACAAGTGCCTATTTTCAATTCAAACACCCACCAACCAAAACCACAAAAGAAAAGAAAAGCAAAACCAATTAGCTATGTAAATCAAACCCAATAATCAATTTAAGTAAAAAATCATATTTTTTTACAAAAAAAAAAAAGAAAAATAGAAATTATGGGTAGACATAGAGCAATAGAAAGGAAGATGATACATACTATAAAGAGGAGAAAGGGAGAGTTTTTTTTTTGTCTTCTATAGCTTGAAGAGTAGAGTATATTTTGTCAAAAAAGAAGTGAAAATATGCTATAATAATAATAAAAAAAAAGAGCATGTTTTCAAATGACAAAACGGTGTTTTCATTTAATAAGGAAAATTTTGAAAAAAAAAAACTTGTTTTACATTTTTCTCTTAAAATTTTGAAAATAGTGAAAACACTTTTCAAGTGAAAAATTTGTGAAAATACCCAAAGTAAACACAAAATTTTATTTTCTGTTTTCATTTTGAAAAATTTTCTAGAAAACTAAAGTAGTTTTCTTTAAGTAAACACAACCTCAATGTCAATTCTATACCCATCCTCCTCATATAGAAATAAAAATTGGGTACTGCATTGCCAAAAAGCTTGGATGCAAAGAACTAATTCATTTTAAGTGTTCAATTTATATTCAACAATAATATCCCAATTTTTATCATATATTCCAAAATCACCAATAATTAAATTGACAACTTCTAAATAGGAAGCATCAATATATTATATACTATATTGAGATCATTTTCCTAATAATTTTAATTTTAAAGGGATAAAACTATTTTCTTTAAATCTATCTCTAACCATTCTAAATGATTTCTTTAAATCTATCTCTAACCATTCTAAATGATTTTATGACATCATTAAATTTTTTAATTAAGCCATCAACTATAAATGAATTAATATTAGTTAAAGATTCACAATCAAAAAATGAAGTATGATTTCTCACTTAATTTTCTGTGTCATAAATGTATAATTGTGTAAATATAGGTCCTTCACCATCAATAGGCAACAAAGAACCAATCATATGATGATTCTGACTGTAAATTTTGAAAATATATGAACCTAATGTTCTATTAATCTCATTGATAACTTTTTTTCTAGAACTCTTGAGCTGGAACCTGTAAGTGACCAACAAAGGGCAAGACGAGAGGTGGGTAGGATCTCCACAAACCCTCTGATGCCTAAGTAGAGAGAGTTTAGAGAGAGGAGGAGAACAATAAGAGCATAAGAGAATAGGATAAATGAGAATGAGAAATATGGAGTCCTATTTATAAGGATAGTGATGCCCAAACTTGAGAAGAGTAAGATTCCTTTTTGAATGAGAGTCCTAAGCCAATTAAAAGAGTATTCCTTCTTTTTTTTGGGAGTCTCATGATTTAAGAACCTATTCCTACTTGTCTTTGGACATCTTTCCTTTTCGAGTAACATGTATAGGAAAGTAAAGATCTTGTTTAAATAGGAATATATATGTGGGGTATCAAGAGTCCCCCTCCCCCTCCGGAAGTTTGTTTAGATATTTATGTCTGATATATCCAGGTCTGTATAGAAATGTCATTCTTCTAGAGAGATTGCTTGAATCATTGCATTTAATATGAAAGGGTGAGCTGAGGTGGCCAGCCTTAGTTATAGAAAAAGATAAAGCTCGGTACTGAGTCTTGAAATCATCGTACAAGAACATCATTGAAGAGCTAGCTGGACTTGAGTGCACAAGACCTGTAATAGAGAAGATGTAATGGATTAACCCATCAGTACGAAGACAACATGATGGAACCAATCATCATTGGAGTTTTGATGCTCGATGCATTAAAAGCGCAGTCCGAGTACCGAACCCTAATACTATAGAAGTGACCTGGGGGTGCTAGCTTTAGTCACTAGAACTTAGATGCTCAAGGTTTAGATGCTCAGTGCAAAGATGTGAGGCTTACATGCTCGGAACCTTAGTACTATAGAAGCAACATGAGGGTGTCAGCTTCAGTCACTGGACTTATTCTTAGTGCATTAGCCCAAGTGTTGTATAGTCTTGATGCATTAAAAGTATGGCCTAAATGTCGAACCATAGTACTATTAAAGCGACCTGAGGGTGCTATTTTTCAGTTACTTGACATTGATGCAGGAGCTTTAGATACTCAGTATGGAGGGGTAGCTAACAGTAATGTGTATGGGGTTGATAAATGCTATGTCGTTTCAATACCTTTTTTGAATTTTGAATTGTGTAACCATCGCATCTATTCGTGTGTCAGAAGATGAGACATTTCTATTGCCATAAAGATGACTACTCGATTAATGAGTCTTTTTCATTTCCTAGACTACCCTTTATGATGTGGGAGATACCAAAACATTTATGAGGGTAGTAATTCCTTATTCCATATCCTTTTATTATCTTATAAGAACATTTGCTTCTTTGATCTATTGCATTTTTGTTTCTTGCTATCTTGGTTACTTCTTCTTCCTTATGCATTCTGTCATAGGCTTTATTTGCAACAAAACTTGCATTTTATAATCATGTGAAAATTTTCTCCCTTTATACATTTCTTTTTTACTTATTAGATAAATCCATAGCACCAAGGGAACAAGTTAGTTTTGATCTATTCATCTTTAGAATAAATGATAACTTACTAGGGTGGTATTAAAGATGCTTCAGTATTCCCATCGATTTTACTCTACACACTGTAAATAGGAAATTTAGAGCCCATACTCTAATGTTAGTTCTTAATAGGTTAGTTATGTATTTTGACCAACTAGAGGGGGGTTTAAAGTTCCCTCCGGATCCTTTTGTGAAAAAGTTCTTAAAATTGATGCATGAGGAGGGTAGAGAGCCGGACTTCTACATCCTGAGATATATGTATAGTCTAAATAAGAAAATGGGGAAGATGATGTTCTCATTGTCGACCATCCCCAACCATAGCCTTTTGTGAAGCTTCTGGACCTTAATAAGAAGTGGAGGCACACATTTTTTGTTGTCGAGCACCACTCGGACTTTATGGATGTTCAGCAAATGTGGTCCGATGAGTGCCATAAGATGAAACGCCTCTGAAGTTGTTCGACCATGATACAGAGATTATCTTAAGACTTCATCTCCATGGCCTAGCTGATGCTCAGTATACCAAATATCTATCCAGAAGATATCTTTGGAGAGTCTGCTTTGATCGCATACAATCCACCAGTATGTTTTGAGCTTCGGGAGGTATTGTTCTGACTTTTGTATTTTTTTTATTTTGTAGGTGACTAACTTTTTTTCCATTATGAATAGGATTTGGCTTGTAGATGATGAACCTAAAGTATAAGAAAATGTTTGGATTCCTTCTCCATTGCTTATGCCTATTGTGCCGGCGGCACCTGTTGAAGATGCCAGTCTGAAGGGTAGATCCATTATTGGGTCCTCTCGGGGTGACAAGGATGAGGGGTGGAAGAAGCGTGCATTGGATAAAGACTCGAACGCTAAGGAGTTATGCGAGGAAATATTCATTAAGTGTTCAAAGCTCTCCGGGTGTTCAGACATAAAGGCTTAGATCCTTAACAAGATGAAGCTTCCAAGCATCTTAAATGCTCAAGTTAGAGACCAATATGTAGAATCCTTGAGGCTGCCAACTAATATGCAATATTGGATGGAGGAGGACAATGAGGAGCTGTACAACTCCATGATTGGACACTCATTAGAGGTAACAGTTTGATGTTGTCTATCTTGTATTTTATATTGCTAGGGAATGACATTTGTTCTCTTTCTCAAATGGCTCAGGCTTTGTTGTTGGCGAAAGATAATTACTACTACTTGAAGAGCCAATATAGCCTGAAGGAGACGGAGTTGGGTACCATAGCAATCGACTTCGAAAAGAAGTTAGATAAGGTGAAGGTGGCGCTAAGCTCTACCAAACTAGACATACGGAGGCTAGGTTTAAGGCAGAGGTGAGCCAGAAGAAAGTGGCTTATTTGGAGCATAGTCAAGCTCAATTAACTTTTAAGATCGAGGAGCAAGACACCTGACTCGCCGCTCTGGAAAGGTAGCTAGGAGAAGCTAAGAAATCCCATAAAGATAAAAAAAGATGTACCAGAACATGGTTAGGGGATTTCTAAAGGCATATAAGTTTGAGTGTCGAAGAGTTCTATTTGCCTAGAATCCGACATTAGACTTTTCAGACTTGGATAAGATAACTCTAGCTGTCCTAGCTAGGATTGACTCTGAAGAGGATGCTCAAAGTAAAGCCTTGACCCTTCGTGTGAAAAATGCTAAGTTTACTGCTACGGGATTATCCTCCGAGCTTCCGCCATCTGAGTCTCTACAGTCGAATGTCCCTTCATTTAAGCCTTCTGATGCTCAGTTATTAAAATAGGATATGTGTTATTCTTCTTCTTTTTTTTGTAATGTAAATTATTCTGTAATGTAACCTTTTTTTTTATTAATAAAGATACTTTTTTTATAAGATCTCTAGCACATCTATTGGTAGTATTTTCGAAGACAATATGAGTTCTAATACTACTGTTGTTCTTTCCCATATCTATCTCTGATCTTGTATGCCCTTTTAGACATGCTCTTTATGAACTGGTAGGGACCTTCCCAATTAAGTCTGAGTTTGCTTATTCCTAAGTTGCCTATGTCAATGTTTGCCCTTCTGAGTACCCAATCTCCCACTTTGAAATGTCTTGGTCAGATGCATCGATGATGATATTTGGCTATCCACCATCTTTGTGCTTTTGTAATTATGGAAGCCCATTCTTGTCATTCTTTAAGTAGGTCTAGGCATATCCAGGTGTTAATGTTGTTGGTGTCCCGATCTAATTCTTTGCTGACCTTGTAACTTGGTAATCCAATTTCTATTAGTATCACTACATCCATACCGTATGTTAGTTTGAATAGGGTTTCTCTTGTGGATGATCTGGGTATAGTCCTATAAGCCTAGATGACATTGTTAACCCAGTTTCCTTTCTTTTCATCGAGCCTCTTTTTCAACCCTTGCATGATAATCATGTTGGTGATCTCCGTTTGCCCATTTGTCTGTGAGTGAGCTATTGAGGTGAAATGGAGCTTTATTTTGAGGTCAGTGCAAAACTTTTTGAATTTCTCATTGTTAAACTGCTTTCCATTATTTATGATTAGGGTATGTGGTATTCCAAACCTGCTGATGATTTCTCTCTAAAAGAAGTGTTAAACCTAGGCTTCTGTGATGGTCGGTACAACCTCTACTTCTACCCACTTAGTGAAATGGTCTATGGCCATAATTAGGAATTTTTTCTATAATGTTGAGGTCAAAAAAGGACCTAAAATGTCCATTCCCCATATGGCGAAGGGCCAAGGGCTACCAATCAGATGTTGAGGCTTGGAAGGCTTGTGATTGAGTTACGTAAACTGCTGGCACTTGTGGCATTCCTAGGTTAGCTTTCGAGCATCTTGGGACATGGTGGGCTAGTAGTATCCTTGCAATAATGCTTTCCTAGTTAATGAGTATTGCGATTCATGTGCTCCATAAATTCCTTCATGGATTTCCCTAAGTACGTAATTCTCTTCTAGGGACACACATTTAGACTATGGGTGTGAGAGGAATCTTCTGTAGAGTTCTTCATGATGGATAGAGTAGTGGGCTACTTTCATCTTCAATTTTTGAGCTTTCAATTTGTCTTCTAAAAGTGTCCCATTTTCTAGATATTGAACAATTGATTTTATCCATTTTGGGACTTCTCGTACATCCATGATTTCTGAATCCTTGGTGCTTGGTTTTTTCAGTGCTTCAGTAAGCTCCATTCCTCTGAATGTTTGATTGCCTTTAGCCATTGACTTGGCTAAGAGGTTAGCCTCAGAGTTTTCATTTTGTGGAGTCTAGATTATTTTCCACTGTCCCCCATCTTGCTCGATCTTCTTTAGCAGCTGTATGACTTTTCCAACGTATCTTGCGATGCTCAGATCTTTAATTTGGAATGTCCCTTTGACTTAGTTCACTACCAATTGAGAGTCTGAGTGTATCGTGAGATGCTCAGCTTTGACCTCTGTGGCCAATTTTAGGCTTGTGATGAGTGCTTCATATTTTGCAGTATTATTAGTTGCATTATACTATATTCAAACGGGATATCTGATATGAACTTTATGTGGTCCTTTGAGGATAATCCTGGTGCCAGATCTTTGGGTGGAGGATGCCCCATTGATATAGAGCCTCCATTTTGGGGCTTTAGAAGTGGCAAGATCTTCTAGCGTCATTTCTTTTACAAAGTCTACTAATACTTGAGCCTTCACTTACTGTTAAGACTCATAGTTAATGTTGAATTCTCTGAGTAATATTAACTATTGAACCAACCTGCCATATGTCTTTGGTCTTTATAGAATTTTTCTCAAGGGGAAGCTAGTCCTTACTATGATGGGATGAGCCTAGAAGTAGTGCCTGAGCTTTTAGGATGTGTGGACAATGACCATGGCCAATTTATCTAGTGTTGGGTACCGAATCTCTAATCCTTAAAGTACTTTGTTAAGGTAGTATATCGGGCTTTGTTGACTCTTTTCCTCCCTCACTAGTACCAATGTGATGGATTCTCGACCCATGGAGAGGTATAAGTACATTGTTTCCTCTAGGATCGGCCTGTTGAGTAAAGGTGGTGAGGACATGAATTTTTTAATATCTTCAAAAACTGCCAGGAAATCTTCAGTTTAAACAAATTTCTTGGAATTTTTTAAAGCTTGATATAGTGATAGGCACCGTTTGGTTGAATAAAAGATGAATGCCCTAAAGTTATAATCCTGCCATTCAATTTTTTAAAGCTCGTGGATAGTCTTCGAAGCTTTCATATTGAGAATGGCCTCCATCTTTTCTAGGTTAGCTTCAATTCCTTGGGATATCATGAATCCCATAAACTTTCCTGCCTTGACTCTAAAGACACGCTTCTCTGGATTCAACTTGATTTGGGACTGGCTTAGTACTTAAAGGATTTGATCAAGGTCAGCGGGGTGTTGCTTTGCATGCTTGCTTTTGATAATCATGTCGTCCACGTATACTTCCATACTTTTCCCGATCTGGTTCCGGACTATATGATTCATCATCCTCTAAAAGGTTGCACCCGCATTCTTTAATCAGAAGGGCAATACTTTATAGCAGTAAAGACCTTCATGGGTGATGAAGGATGTTTTCTCTTAGTCTTCTTCCTTCATTGGTATCTGGTGGTATCCTTGTGCTGCATCTATAAAACTATATAGACCATGGCTGACAGTGGAATCTACTAATTGGTTAATTGTTAGTAGTGGGTAGCCATCCTTAGGGCATGCCCAGTTGAGGTTAGTGTAATCCACACACATTCTATATTTGTCATTGGATTTCTTTACTAGCACCACATTAGCTACCCAGTTCGGGTGGGTAACTACTTTGATGAATCCAGCTTTTAACAACTTTCTTATTTCTTTGACGATTATCTTTTGCCTCTCGTATGCAAAAGTCCTCTTCTTTTGGATCACCAGCTTTGCCCCAAGTCTGATGTTCAAGTTGTGTGAGTCAATCCGAGGATCCACCCTATAAATCTCATATGCTCGAGAGGCAAAGCCTCTTGAGTGTTTAGTGAGGACCTCACTTATTCCCCGCTTAGTTTCACTATCAAGCTCATTACTGATCTTCACCATTTTCCCCTCAATAATCTTTAATGTTCACACATTTTCCACTGGCTCAGGGGCGGCTCCCTGCTTCTCCATCTCCCAAGTTTTTAGGGGGAATGCTTTTGTCTGAGGTTTGATTGCCATTTGGTAGCACTGCCTGGCCGTGTTCTGATCTCTATGAATTATTAAAATTCTGCCTTCTATTGGAATCTTCATGGTCAGGTGTCGAATACTTGTGACTGTATCAGTTTCATATAGTACTAGTTTTCTTATGATACAGTTATATGCCAATGGGAGATCAACCACATTGAACTGAGCTTTAATGACTTTCGTTGCTTTAATGTCCTAGTCTCCAAATTCTAAATTTAGCTTTATAATTCCCATCGGTATGGTTCCTCTGTAGAAGCTCATAATGGGATTCTAGATAGCCTTCAGGTTAGTGACAGAGCCTCCCATTTCTTTATAGGCATTCCAAGATAATGTGTTGATGGCGGTTCCATTATCAATCAGTAATCTCTTTACCAGATAATTGTTAATGTATGCGCTCACCACTAGGGCGTCATTGTGGGGGTGCCGAACATGGTTCCCATCTTATGAATTAAATAAGATAATCTGTCTCTTCTTGAGGACCTCTTCTCATCATTTTTTCCTTCAATAATCATGTTAATTACATTGGCAAGTTCATTCCGAGCCTTCTTTGGTTCTGGCTTGTCTCACCCTTATGCATGCATCCTAATTCCTGGTTCCTTTGGATGTGTCGGTAAAGTTAATGAGTTTACCTTTTTGCACTAATCGTTCTATGGCATTTTTTAGTTCTTGGCAAGCCTCGGTATCATGCCCGTAATCCCTGTGATATTGGCAATAGTGCCCTCTATCTTGCGTGGTTCTCCTGTTTGGGCTTATTCTTCTAGTTGGGAAAACCCTGCACATGATTCCATCATTCATGTTTTGGAGCCACATTCTTATTCTGAACGAGGATATATGGTTGATGGGATCTCTGGTTCTATTATATTAATCCAGTTGTGGCATTCTGAATTTATTTGGGATATTTATCTAGATTATCCTTTTTATAAAAGGTGTTCTTCCCTCCATAACACATTCATCTTCTTTCCTCGGCCTTGTGCGGGCTTTGTGCATAACCTCTTTAACCTTTTGGGTTAATTTTGAGTCGTTGAGAGTTAGAACCGTTTAATTGGATTCCCCTTTCGGAACTTTCCACTTTCCTTTGCTTCCTTCAGGTAATTTGGGAGATGTAGTGTTATTTTTTGTGTGAGCTAATCCGAGGTTGCCACTTTGAATTAAGGCATTTAATTATTATTTCATTAGGGTTATTTGAGCTTGAATGTTTTGTATCATTGCTTCTTTGCTTATTGGGGTGAGGTTGAGTGTTTAGGTTACAATGTTTAGGTTAGGTGTAGTTACGGTAGGTGTACCTAGTAGATTAAAAAAAGGTACGAAAGGTATAGGTCTGTGATAGTGTTGTAGAGGAGCATAGTATGGGAGGTTGGTGCTAGGAGCTAGCCACCCTTGGGTATTTCCAGACGGAACGTACGTACCACCAGATGAGGGTTTAATATACTGGAAAGGGGTTAGCAGTACTGCTATTGGGGGAGGTGTTGACAAATTGATTGGAGGAATGGAGGGTGAAAAGGTTAATGTGTGTATCAAGAGTCGAGATTGGCAGCAGGCTAGAAGTCATGATGTTAACGTCTTAATTTGGTAGATGCACGAATGACTTTTACCCAAGAGTTCCTACAAACGGTGCCATTTAATAACTTGTTATCTGTAACTCTTGAGCTAGAACCATGCAAGTGATTAGCAAAGGGCAAGATGAGAGGTGGGGAGGATCCCCACAAACCCTCTGATGCCTAAGTCAGAATATATAGAGAGAGTCTAAAGAGAGGAGTAGAACAATAAGAGCATAAGAGAATAGGATAAATGAGAATGAGAAATATGAGGTTCAATTTATAGAGATAGTGATGCTCAAACCTGAGAGGAGTAGGATTCCTGTTTGAATGAGAGTCCTAAGCCAATTAGGAGAGTATTCATTCTTTTTTTTTTTTTTTTGGAGTCTCCTAATTTAGGAACCTTTTCCTACTTGTCTTTGGACATCCTTCCTTTTCGAGTAACCTGTATAGTAAAATAAAGATATTATTTAAATATGAATATATATGTAGAGTATCACTTATGGTCAATTTTACCACCTATAGACGAAAAAGAAACACACAAAATTGTATAATCTAATATTTTATCTAAAATTTTTTGATAAAGGATTTTTATCTTGTGACATTAAATCACGGAGGAAGGGAGAAGGTGAGTGCAAAAAAGGTAATTTAATTCTACCTTTTTAACAGCAAAGAGAATATTTCTTTTTTGTTAGATGATGAATTTTTGACACCTTCTGCATCCCAATATAAAGTCCTAAAATGTGAGCACTTATTATCTAGGTTGACTATGTCGAATTTTTGCAAATCCTAACCTAAAGGTAAAAACATTTAATGGAAGAATCAAAATAATTAATTTTTGAAGAGTGAATTAAGAAGAAAAGTTAAGTTCAAGTCATATACGTTTTTTTTTTTTATGTCCATCAACAAAAGCAGCAGACAAATATATGGTTTGGAATTCTTGGCTAGCAGGAAACGATTGATAACGCCTTCTTTTATTTGATAATTGTGAAACACAGTTTTCTTCATATAAGACTAATTGAATTGTTTCAAATTGTTAATTAAACATTTAAAAATGAGAAAATAGTTTTCGAACTGAATGTTCGAAAGCATTCAAAGATGATGCAAGCCCATCAAATATAAGGAAAAGGAAATTTGCAATTGCACAAATCATTGCTACTTAAATGGGAATATGTTTCAAAAAAAAATCAGTAATAAAATGTTAAATAATGCATAAACAAACAACATGACACAGCATTCATACAAATAATTAAGTACATAGAAACATAGGATGATTGCGTACTGATTTAAGCAGTTAAGTTAAAGAAAATATTCAGAATAATCGTAAATGTCTATGAAATGTTGATGTTCATAAATAACAATATATATGTATTATATGTTGATTAATTTTTAGCATAGGAAATAAAAGGAAAGTTATAGAAACCAAAATTGCCTTATAACATTATAATGATATATGTTTTAAATTAATTAAAATTTCAAAAGTCCCAAAACCAGGAAAATTTATGAGAGGATATACTTGAAATTAAATTTCTATATTTACATATAACAACATGATAAACATTTATTTCTAATATAATTAAATAATACATTGTCCTCTTAAACAATAGATATATTTCGTGACAATTAAAAAATAATGACAGTTAACAATTTTTTATAGACAAACATATTTGAAGCATTTATTGGAAGTAGCAGGTTTAAGAAATTAAATTAGGCAAAGAAAGCATATAAATATTTATTTTCAGTAGTGGTACATAATGCTCATGTTTTTCTAATTTGAAATGAGAAAAAGGGATATAATGAATTTATATATGAAACAAATTAAAAATTAAAAGTAGATAATTTTTTTTTTCCAAATGTCCATTCCAAGAGTAAATTTTAATTTATTTAACTGATAAACAAAAGAGTTAATAAACAATAATATTTATTTAATCAAATAGGTTGCCTGAATTTTAATTTTAACAATAATGAATAATCAATAACTAATAATATTTGATCAATTAAATAGGTTATGTGTATTTGCAATAAGGACAATTAGAATGAGTTGCTTTTTTTTTTTTAATGGACTATGCAAGTAAAAAGCAAACTAGAAAGTTAGATAAATTGACAATGCTAATAATAAAAAAAGAAAGAGAATGGAAGATAAATTAAAAAAGCCCATGAACTTTAATTAATTAGATAGGATTGACCCATTCCACTGTTGCAATATTTACAAAGATAGAAAAGCCCAAAAAAAAGAAAAAAAAAATACAAAGCAGCTAGAACTCAAAAGTAGCTACAAAGTAGATGGAAAATCTAAGTTTACATCAAATAAGTTATTGAAACAACAACTTTGATTCTTTTGAGAGCCCTATACAACTTCTAGCATTTTCTAAGTAGGATGACATACTGTCCAGATACATCATTATAAGCATTATACAATGATTACAATTCATCATTTGGATTAGCAGCCATTTTCAAAATAGTTAGTTCTTTGTAGTTAAAGTCCACTATGTCCAAATCATAAATGGTTTTCAAATGTTCAACAACGACTAAACATGATGAGTTCTTAGCATCATCCATGGACTGGGTACTTAAACTCAATTTGAAAGTCACAAATATAGTACCTTCCCCATTTTCATAAGGGTAATAAACAGTGCAAGTATAAACAGGCTCATTAGCATTTTGCCCTTCAAATATGGTTTGTGAGAGGTCTAGTTACTACAATATACGTTACAGGATAACAAAAATAGGTATTTTTACATAGCCATTAATAAGTAGGAAAGTTTAACTGTATGAATGTAGAGGAAAAAACTTAGTATGTCAGTAAAATTGGCAAGAAAAAAGAAAACAAACAAATAAACAAACGACACATTAAATGTCATGGACAGAAGTTAATTTAAAAAAAAAAAAAGATGTTGGCCCATGCAAAAAAAATATGGACCTTTTAATGTTGGAGAAATTGGAAACTAATCCAGCACAAACGATTAAATGGAAAAAAAAAAAAAAGGAAAAAAATGGACAATAGTAGATAAAGGTAGAAATAGAAAAGTGAACAGTGCAAAAAAATAAAAGCAAAATGTTAGTATTAGAAAGCAAAGATGAGACAAAGAGATCTCTATTTTAATTTGAGATAAAGAAAATATTTTTTTCTCAAAAGAAATATATATCATTGTTTTTTTTCAAAAAAAAAAAAAGAAAAAATAGGAACAACTCAGCTTTAGAAGTTGTCCTGTTATACAATGTAAAAACTGTAAAAAACATCTTCTTTTTTTAAAATATAATTTTCTCAATTTTATCAGTGAAAAAATAGCATAAAGTCAATGTTTTAAAAAGATGAGAGACAAGAACAACACAACTATGAAAGTTGTCCTATCTTAACAGACCCATAATATAGAGGAAAAGCATATAAGAGACAACTCGAAACAGTTCATAGTAAAAAAGGAAAATTAAACAGCTAATCCCTGTTAATTACTATTTAGCAGGTTGTGTGGCTTTAAAGTTCAACACAGGAGATAAAATGAATAACATTAATTCTTTAGGAAGAGAAAGAAAATTAAACAATATTAAATACAACTAGAATATTCACCAGCTATTGAAGAAGGAAAATAAATAGAGGAAAAAAAAGGAAGGGTGGGTGAGAAGCATGAATGACAGATAAATATTTATAAATAACAAATTAAATGCAAACACTATTTGGGTACCCCTAATCAGGTAGGAGTGTGATGCATATAAAATACAATGACAAAAATTCAAATAGAAGCATTTAATGCAAGATCAAAGAGCAAATCCTAATAAAACTTAATTTAGATATAGGCAAGTCAATTTTTTTAGTTCTAGCTTGCTCTAATTTTAAGAATACAATGAGAGACAAAGTTGAATGGAAACTATAGCAAACCATTATTTTATAGTGAGAAAAATCTTAATTCTTATTGTACCCTGTACGTGTGGAAAGATACGCGCAGAGGAGTTGGTAGAGACATTTAATGCCAACTGATAGTCATATCGCTCATATGGGAAGCATGGAAAGCTTGAATGTATGACAGTGTATTAAAATCCCATTAAATGAAAATTTATATTGCCTTTAAGGACTTATTTCCTATATTAAAAGGCATCCAAATGGATCTTATGGAAAATAAAGTTCTAAAGTAAAAGCAGCCCAAGAAAAGATGAAGGTTTAAGGAAAAACCACACCTTATTGATAGGTCAATTTTTTTTTTTTTTACATTTTACTTAATTTTTAAGAATAGGGAAGGAAGAAGATGTTGTTATTTTTTTAATTTTTGTTGTCATTAATAGAATTAGTGATCCAACCCACTAGAAGCCCAAAGGTTACATCATTTGCTATAACGGACTAGTTCACCTCTTATTTTATAAAGAAATTAACTTGCATTGCAGTGATATAGATTAACTATCAATTAAGAATGCAAAATTAAAGGTATAATAAAGTTAAAAAATAGAAGGAAATAAAATCTACATGATAATTAGTTTCCGGAACTCTTGGGCTTGGTATCCTACAATCCATGAACAAAATGCAAGGTGAGAGGTAGGGAGAGTCCCCACGAATACTCCGATGCCTAAGTTAGAGAATAAAAGTAGGAAGAATACAAGATAGCTAGAATATGTGAGAATAAGATGCCCTTTTGTGAGGGGGATGGGGTTCTATATATAGCAATACTCAAAGCTGGGAGGAGTTGAATTCCTTGTGAGATAGTGAATCATACTCATGGTAGGAGAGTGTGCCTTCTTTGATTAGGATTCTTCTTTGGGGTAGTCCCTATTCCGGATGGATCATGTCTTCTTCTTAATCCAAGTGTCTCTTGTTTAGGAGATAAAGAGCCCTTAATTAGGCGGGAACATATTAGATGGTATCAAGAGTCCCCCCCAAGTGTATTCAAATATTTATGTCCGTCATGTCCAGGTTGAGTAGGGTGTTGATGCTTCCACATAGGGGGTATCACACGGTGATAAAACGAGTGAGCTAAGGTGGCTAGCCTCAATCTCAGTGAAAGAGTAGAGCTCAATGTCGAGTCTCGGGACAGTTGTTACTGAAATGCAATCTATAGAGCTTGGATATCTACCAAGTGCGTATGAGCACAATAATAGATTAACCCGTCCGTTGGGAAATAATATAACGAAACCAGTCGTCATTAGATTTTTAATGCTCGGTGTATTAATGCGAGGCTTTATGAGCTTAGAACCTCAGTACTACAGAAGCGACCTGATGGTGCTAGCTTCAGTCACTGGACTTAGATGCACGAGGCTTAGATGGTCGGTACGTGGACGCGAGGCTTACATGCTCGAGACCTCAGTACTACAGAAGTAACCTGAGGGTGCCAGCTTCAGTCATTGGACTTAAATGCGCGAGGCTTAGATGCTCAGTACACGGACGCGAGGCTTACATGCTCGGAACCTCAGTACTATAGAAGCAACCTGAGGGTGTTAGCTTTAGTCGCTAGACTTAGATGAATGAGGCTTAGATGCTCGGGTACCCAGAATGGGTTGAAAGCGTTGCTTGGATGCTTTTTGAGTAGCTTGATAAAGTGGCCCAGTCGAAATGTGGGCGGGCCAACACATGGTGGCATCACTTTAACTCCTAGGGATTCATAGTTTAAATCGCGTGAGTTATGTATCATTTCGTATATCAGTAAATAAAACATTTCTACCGCCGTTGTCGTGACTCCTCGTCCAATAGGCTTTTTTATCCCCAAAAGGCCCTTGATAGCCTAAGGGGGAACGCAACAATAATGAGGGCAGTTAATGGCGTGCTTCCAAATCCTTTCATGTCTTTATAAGTACTGTTGCACTTGTCAAATGGCGTATTTTATTTTGTTGTTTTTTCGTTGTTCTTGCCTTCGCTACATTGGTATTGCCTCTACTGTTTTCATTTCTGTCTGTCTTGATTCTTGCTTGTGGTAACCATGTGATCTTTTTATTTTTTCTTCTTCTTCTTTTTCCTTGTTTCTGCTGTTGTATATTTCCCTTCTTCACTATGGCCCCAAGGGAAAAAGTTAGTTCTAACCTTTTTATCTCAAATGTAAATAGTGAGTTACTGGGGTGGTATCAGAGGCGGTTTTATATCCCCGCTAATTACACTCTTCACACTGTAAATAGGAAGTTTAGGGTCCATACCCCCTTGTTAGGGCTAAGTAAATTAGTAGTGTATTTTGACCAGCTAGAGGCGGGTTTGAAATTTCCTTTAGATCTCTTTATAAAGGAATTTTTGAATAGGAATAACATAGCGCTTGGTCAGCTTCACCTGAATAACTATAGGATACTAACCGAGTTCATCCAACTAATGTATGAAGAGGGGAAAGAACCCGATTTAGATGTTTTCTGATATTTGTATAGGCTGACTAGAAAGAAGGGGAGCTGATGTTTTCCCTGTTGGCTGTGCCTAACCATATCCTCTTTGTAAAGCTTTTGGATCTCCATAAGAAGTGGAGACATCATTTTTTTTATTGTAAAGCATCAGTCAGATTTTTTGGATGTCCGGAGGATGTGGTCTGATGAGTGTCATAAGGTGACTCGGCCTGTGAAACTTTTCGACCATGATACGAAGATGGTTTTGCGGCTATATCTCGATGGGCTTGCCGAAGCTTGATCGGTGGAGGATGTGTCGAGGAGGTACCTATGGAGAGTCTGTCCGAGTCGTGTTCACTCCCCTAGTACGTTTGTGTTACTTTGAGCTATAATTCTGACATGATCTATTTTTATGATTGTAGATGGCTGACTTTTTTGATTTTATGGGTGGGATTTTATTAGTTGATGAGCCGGCTGCTCCAGAGGAAGTGCAAGCATCTCCTTCCCCAGAACCCAAAGCTCCTACGACACCTGAAGTAGTTCCTGCTGACCCTAAGGGCAAAAGGTGCTGGAAATAGCATAGCCAGAATGGGTAGGCCAAAGAAAAAGGCAATTAATGGATTCAGAGTTGGATACGGAGGGGCTAGATGAGGATATTTATATTCAGCACCCACGATTATCTAGGTGTCCAGATATGAGGGGCTGGATACTGAAGTGGATGAAGCCCCCGAGTATCTTTAATAGCCAAGTGCGGATCAATACGTCGAATCGCTAAGGCTGCCTAGTGATATACAACATTGGTCCGATAAGGGCCCGAAGGGGTTGCTTGACTCCATGATTAGCCAGTCATTAAAAGTAAGTTAACTTCTGCCACTGATGTTATTATCGTATATGCTTCTTACTGATGCTAACTATTTTGTTATTGACAGATGACTCAAGCCTTACTGCTGGCGAAGGATCAGTACTTATACATGAAGAGCTAGTACAACCTAAAGGAAATCAAAGTGGGAACCATAGCCATCGATTTTAAGAAGAAGCTGGATAGTGCGAAGGCAGCCTTGGAGCACTACCAGACAAAATATACTGAGGCGAATCAAAAGAAAGTTTCTGAGTTAGAACATAGCTAAGCCTAGCTGACGAGGAGGATCGAAGAGCAGGACCTTCAAATTGCTGAGCTTTAGAGAAAGCTGGTTAAGCTTGAGAAATCCCAAGCGAGTGATAAAAAGTTGTACCAAGGCATGGTAGGAGGGTTTCTCAAAGCTTATCGGGTTGAGTGTAAGAGGATCTTACTCGCTCAGGACTCGGGACTGGATCTGGGGGCATTGGATCAAATAACACCGACAAACCTTGCCAAACTTGCTGCAGAGGAGGACGCCTGTCGAAAGGCCAGTTTTGCTCCTACGAGGGAGACTGTGGAGGCTATTATTGATACTGGGTCTATAGCACATCCAGAGACTGTTAATATGGTTTCCCCCTTCTGTTTTCGGGCCTGGGGGTCTAGATGTACATATAGCAGAGTAGACATGTCTATGTATTATTTTTTTTTGTAACTGATTACATGTAAAGGCATTTTTATTAATAAAGAAAGACTTTATTGAATCATGTGTTGAATACAATCTTATTGATAGCATTTTCTAAGAGAGTTTGAGTTCAAAAATCATGGTAGTTCTTTGCCTCCTCTTTCTCTTAGTTTGTATGCTCCCTTGGTTGTGCTTGCCGAGATTTGGTACGGACCTTCCCAGTTTGGACCTAACTAGCCAGTTCCTGAGCTGCCTTTGTTAATATTCTCTCTTTTGAGTACCCAGTCTCCCAACCTGAATTGTTTTAGGTGATGCCATTGGTGATGGTACCATTATACCTTTTGCCGATGTGCTTCAGCTGTGGCTACTGCTTATTCTCTCCGTTCCTCTAATAGGTCTAGGCATATCTGGGCGTCAATATTATTGATGGTGTGATCGACATTCTGGCTTACCTGATAACTTGGTGAACCAATTTCCATTGGTATTACCGCGTCCATGCCATAGGTCAGCCTGAATGGTGTCTCTTTGATGGATGATCAAGGTATGGTTCTGTAGGCCCAGATTACATTGTTGAGTTCTTCGACCCAATTTCCCTTTTTCTCGTTGAGTCTCTTCTTTAATCCTTGCATGAGAATTCTGTTGGTGACTTTCGTTTATTCGTTTGTCTGCGGGTAGGCTACTGAGGTGAAGCGAAGCTTTATACTGAGGTCTAAGCAAAAACCTCTAAACTTACTGCTATTAAACTGTTTGCCATTATCCGTAATTAAAGTGTGGGGGATACTAAACCTATAAATGATCTCCTTCCAGAAGAAGTGTTGTATCCAGGCTTCTGTAATGGTTGGGATTGCCTCTACTTCTACCCACTTAGTGAAATGGTCAATAGCCATAATTAAGAACTTCTTCTACGAGGTAGAGGGAGGGAAAGGACCAAGGATGTCCATTCCCCATATAGCGAATGGCCAAGGGCTGCCGATGGGATACAGGGGGCGGGAAGGCTTGTGATTGAGTTGAGCATAGTGCTGGCACTAGGGACATGCTTGCATTAGCTATTGGGCATCATTATACATGGTGGGAAAATAGTACCCTTGGAGTTGTGCCTTTCGAGTGAGCACATAATGAGATTCATGCGCTCCACAAATTCCTTCGTGGATCTCCCGGAGTATGTAATTTCCTTCCTCTGGTGAGATGCACTTGGACCATGGGTGTGAAAGGGATTTTCGATAGAGCTCCCCTTGATGGATGGAATAATGGGCTACCTTGGTTTTGAGCTTCCGAGCCTGCAGTTTTTCTTCTGGGAGTATTTCGTGCTCCAAGTATTGCATTATCGATCGCATTCATTCCGAGACTACTTGAGTCTCCAAAACTTCGGGGTCTTCTATACTGGGATTAGTTAGCAACTCGGTGAAATTCATATCCCTGAATGATTGACTATTTTCAGCTACGGACTTGGCCAGGAAGTCGGCCTTGTTATTTTTTTCCTTAGGAATCTGAATAATCTCCCATCGGCCTCTGTCCCATTTAATGGATTGCAAGAGCTGCTTGGCTTTGTCTACGTACTTGGCAATGCAGGTGTCTTTGACTTAGAATGTTCCACTGACTTGGTTGACTACCAGTTGGGAGTTTGAGTATATGATAAGGTGTTTAGCCCTGACTTTGGTGGCTAACTTCAATCCTATAATAAGCGCTTCATACTCAGCTGCATTATTGGTTACGTTGTACTCGATATAGACTGTATATCGGATGTGAACCTTGTGTGGTCCTTTGAGGATTATTTCAGCACCGGAACCTTGAGCTGAGAATGTTCTGTCGACAAAAAGCTTCCATTTCGGTGCTTTGGTTAAGGTTATGTCTTCTGGAGCCATTTCTTGCACAAAATCTGCCAATGCCTATGTTTTCATCTGCTATCGGGGCTCGTAGTCAATATCGAATTCATTGAGTAATACCGACCACTATACTAGCCTGCTAGAGGTCTCCAGTCTTTGTAAGATTTTTCACAATGGGAAATAGGATTGGATGACGATATGGTGAGCTTGGAAGTAATGTCGAAGCTTTCAAGAGGCGTGGACCATAGCCATGGCTAGCTTGTCCAACATGGGATACAGAATTTTAGGTCCTTAGAGCACTTTACTGACGTAATAGATAGGGCTTTGTTGGCTTCCTTCTTCTCTTACCAATACTGAGGCGATGCATTCTCATCCAATAGAGAGGTACAAATACAATGTCTCATCTAGGACGGGTCGATTGAGCAATGGTGGTGAGGATAAGAACCTTTTAATGTCTTTAAATGCCGCCTGGCAGTCAACGGACCACTGAAACTTCCCAGAATTTTTGAGAGCTCAGAACAATGGTAGACACCACCTAGCCAAGCAAGAAATGAAATGCCCTACATGCGGTGATGAATGTTCTTTTGTGCTTCCATGTTTAGTATGGCTTCCATCTTTTCTGGATTGGCTTCAATGCCCCGATGAGATATTATGAATCCTAGGAATTTGCCTACTTGGACTCTGAAGATGCATTTTTCAAGATTCAATTTGATCCTGGATTGGTTTAATAGCTGGAGAACTCGATCTATGTTTGCTGGGTGCTATTCCAGATGTTTGTTTTTAATGATAATGTCATCCACGTATACCTCCACGCTTGTGCCAATCTGGTCATGGAGGACTTGGTTCATCATTCTTTGATACGTGGCTCTGACGTTTTTTCAGTCCAAAGGGCATCGCCTTATAGCAATACAATCCTTCATGGGTGATGAAGGGACCTTTTCTCTTGATCCTCTTCCTTCATCGAGATCTGGTGATAACCTTATGCTACATCGACAAAGCTGTATAATTCATGACCAGCGGTGAAGTCGACGAGCTGGTCGATCATGGGCAATGGGTAGCTATCCTTAGGGCATGCTCGATTGAGGTCAGTGTAGTCTACACACATTCTGTATTTCCCATTTGCTTTTTTCACAAGTACCATGTTGGCTACCCATTCTGGGTGAGTAACCTCTTTATTAAATATAGCAGCTAATAGCTTGTTGTTTCTTCAGTAATTATTCTCTGCCTTTCATAGGCAAAGGTTCTTTTTTTTCTGTGCTACTCGGCTTGGCTCCTAGTTTGATGTTTAGGCAGTGACAGGCAACATACGGGTCCACATCGACGATCTCGGATGCTTGTGAAGTGAAATCCTCCGAGTTTCTGGTAAGGACTTCCTTTATTTCTTCTCTGATATCCGGCTAAGTGCATTTGCCAATTTTTATAGTCTTTCCTTTTATGATTCATAAGGTCTCCGTGTCTTCTACTGGTTATGGATCGATGCCTTACTTCATAACTTCCTATGCCTCTAAAGGAAAAGCCTCCGCATGAGGCTTCATGGCCATCTGGTAACACTATCTGGCCATATGATGATCTCCCCAAATGGTAAGGGTTCCATTCTTGATTGGAACTTTCATAGTTAAACACCAGATGCTGGTGACTGCATCTACCTCATAGAGTGTTAGCCGTCCTATAATCCCATTATAGGCCAAGGGTATATTCACCACGTTAAATACAGCTCGGACGACTTTTGTCTCCTCATCATCTTGGTTTCCAAATTCTAGGTTCAATTTGACAATTCCCATTGGTTGCACGTTTCCCCCATAAAAACTCATGATGGGGTTTTGGATGGCTTTTAAGTTAGTGAAGGAGCCACCCATTTCTTTGTATGCATTCCAAGATAATATGTTGATTGCACTTCCATTATCCATCAGTAGCCTTTTTACCCGATACTTATTTATGCATGTAGTTATTACTAGAGCATCACAATGGGGGTGGTGTACATGCGAATCATCTCCTAATTGAACACAATATCGCTTCTCTAAGGTACTGATTTTTCTCCTTTACTACGCTTTAATCTCTTCTCCATGTTTTCTCCCTCTATAATCATATTGATCGTCCTAATTGGCTCCCTCTAGGTCTTTTTTGCTTCGGGCCTGTCATGCTCTTGGTTTTCGGAGATTCCATCTCTCCTCAGTGCATCTGTGAAATTATTGAGCTTCCCCTCCTGCACCAATCTTTTTATGGTATTCTTCAACTCTCTATAGCCCTCCGTGTCATGCCCATATTCCCGGTAATACTAGCAGTACTGTCCTTTGTCCTGGGTAAATCTCCGGCTTGGACTGATTCTTTTGGCTGGGGTGATCCCTAACTCCATTTTGCCTCACCCATATGAGGATTTTGGATCGAGAGGTGTTCAAGGGTGTATATCTATCTGCTTCCCTGTCAAATCTTTCTGCCGAATTTCTGAAATTCATTTTTGGGAAGCTTGTTCGTCTATGTTTCGGTCGTTCATCCCTTGATCAATGGCCTATCTTCCTCTTGTTGCATCCTTCTATCTTCGTCCATTTTTATCATTTTGGACCGCCATCCGCCATTGCTTCTGCAAAGGTACTCAGTTCTTTAGTCATTATTTTATCTTTAAGCTTATCGAGTCTAGTGCCATTTTTTCAAAGCTTCTATGGTGACTTCATCAACAAAATGCTCAATTTGCATGGCTATTTTATTGAAATGGTTAAGGTAACTTTGTAAAGATTCGTCAACTTCTTACTGGTACATCTGAAGATCATTGATATTTTTGGCTGGGGGAATATTGGTGATTAATCTGATACAAAATTGTTCTGCCAGATCCTCAAAAGAAGTGACGGAATTCTCTGGGAGTCGATGAAACCACTTTAAGCATTCTTTATGAGTGTGCTTGGAAAAACTCTGCATATGATTCCATCATTACATTTTGGAGCAACATTTTTATTCAGAATGCTGATGTATGGCTGATGGGGTCTCCTATCCCATCATACTGATCAAGCGGTGAGATTCTGAACATTGTAGGGATCTTCACTGAATTATTCTATTGACAAACGGAGTTCTGCTGTCCATAACACATTCTATTTCCTTTCTTGGTTTGGTACGGGCTTTGCATATTGCTTCTTCAACCTTTTGAGCTATTTTTGAATCATCAAGAGTTAGAATGGTTGAACTACACTCCCCTTCTGGTGCTTTACCCTTCCCCATGCTCATCTTTGGGGCCTGCTGAGGTTTTGTATTATCATCATTTTAAGCCAGCTCAGAGTGCCCACTTTGTATTATAGCATTTAGTTGTTGTTGCATCAAAGCTATTTGCACTTGAATATTTTTTATCATGGCTTCCCTGCTAGTTTGATCGAGGCTGAGTGTTTGGTTTATAGTGTTTAAAATTGGAGTGGTTATTGCTGGTGTTTTTGGTAGGCTCGGAAAGGGTATAGAAGGTATTGATCAATGGTGTTATAGCGGAGCATAATACGGGAGGTCTGTACTTAAGGACGGGTATCTTGGAGTGTTGTCGGGGAGTGAAGGTATATGTCCGGATGAGGCTCCAGCATGCTGTAAGGTGGGTGGAAACACTATTATTGGGAGAGGGTCTGAGAGGTCGGTCAAAGGGATAGGTGCGAAAGGGTTGGCGCCGGCTTCAGGAGTCAGGGCTAGTGGTGGGCTAGAAGTCATAGTGAGGATGTCTTTAGCTTAGCAAGTAAATGAATGGCTTTTCCTAAGGAGTTCCCACAGACGACGCCACTTGATAATTGGTTTTTGGAACTCTTTGGCTTGGTATCCTGCAATCCATGAACAGAAGGTAAGGTGAGAGGTGGGGAGAGTCCCCCATGAACACTTTGATGCCTAAGTTAGAGAATAAAAGTAGGAAGAATACAAGATAGCTAGAATATGTGAGAATGAGATGCCCCTTTGTGAGGGGGATGAGGTTCTATATATAGCAATACTTAAACCTGTGAGGAGTCGGATTCCTTGTGAGATAGTGAATCATAATCTTGGTAGGAGAGTGTGCCTTCTTTAATTAGGATTCTTCTTTGGGGTAGTCCCTATTCCAGATAGATCATGTCTTCTTTCTAATCCAAGCGTCTCCTGTTTAGAAGATAAAGAGCCCTTAATTAGGCGGGAACATATTAGACGGTATCACTACATACGTATACAAAGCTAATGCAAACAATGAACAAAGAAGAAAAATGTTAGTGTGATCTTAATTTAAATTGGCAAAACATAAAAATTTGAAAACATGGCATGTTAATCAAGTTTTTTTTATTCTAAAAAATGAAGATCAAAATAGTGGGGTAATAAAATCCAAACGTGTGCACATAATTTGCACAAGTAATAACCAAAGGAGTCAAATGCTAGATTAACCTGAGTATAACATAGTAAAAGCATAAAATGAAGAAAATAGGACATCTGAATTCAGATAAAAAAAATTCTGACTCTTCATAGATGCAACAAACAACCCACAGGGATTAATCTACAGAATTTACATGAGACAGAATAATTTACATCCTAAGTAAGGAACCCACGCATGCATTGTGATAGAGTCTATTCAGGAGAACAGTCATAAACTATGCATGCAAGTAGTAGAAAAAAGAAGAATAAATAAAAAAAAGTATTGATAATCTTGACTAGATTGACCATTACATGAGCATCAACAAAAAAATAAAATGGTATAAATAATGAACAATAAGAAAAATAACTAGTGCAATTAATAAAAAGCCTAATTTGATAGAAATAATAGGCAAACATTTTGTTTTTGATTTTTTGTGCATATTGGAAATAAAATCTTAGAGCGTAAAATAAATAAAGCTCTACATGCTAACTGGAGATCGACAAATTCATCAAGGCCAAACATATATTTTTTCATAACCCGAACCAATACTGAAAATTATATTTTACAATGAAGATGGAAAACTTAAATTTACATATTTAAACAATTAAATGCATGCAAATATAGATTAAAGATAAATTGGAACATAATTTCCTCTTTTAGGAATAATTCTATGTCTTCTCATTAATAAATCATTTATATTAATCAACATATAATTAAAAAGACCAACAATAGGAAAACAAAATCACATATTGAAACTATAGAATCCAACTAATTAACAATAAAATAAAATGGGAATATAACATATTTTAAAAGGAATTCTTTTTCATCTCAATCTTACACCCATTTTTGCAAGAAACAGAAACAGAGCCTCAAAATTATTAATTTTAAGTATGGATGGGTGAATTAGGACAGAAAAAAGTCTATTTTTTTATGAAGGGAAGAAGAAATTCAACAATTTAAAATTACCACACATAACTAAGGACAACGAAAAGAAATTTTGACCATAAAGAAGTCATATGAAAAACGGCGGTGTACGATCATAAGTAAAAGCAAGCATAAAAAAACCTAAAGAACTTGGCAGAATTAAAATCCCTTGAAATTATTTTTTAAATGGAAAAAAAACCACAAACTTCTTTTCATAGTGCTAAAGAAATCTCACACCAAATTTTTTAGCAATAGACGGAAGAACCAAAGTTTAAAATTAAATTTAAACAAAACGAAATCGATAAGACTTGCCCTAAGAGTCCTTCATTTCAAAGGAGAAGAACAAAGGAGATAGTGAAGATTCTCAAAAAGAAAATGTTCTAAATAATATCTTTTAAGAAATTCATATAGAAAAAAATTCATACCAGTTTGTTGAAAAGAAAATGAAACCAGAAGATAAAAATGCCTCATATGCAATTAAACATTTAGGAAAAGAATAGGTGCAAGAGATTAAAAAAATAAAGATCATTTTTGAGAAATAGCTAGGGAAGGAAAAACATTATATCTTCAAAAAAAAAAAAGAAATTTTTTTTTAGGGAAAAAAAATCCAAAGCCGTCAACTGTTTATCTTCCATGCTTAAAGAGGAACAGATTAGCAGGGGAATTGCAAAAGGGAAAAAAATATATGAGTGGATAAAGCAAGATCTATAGGAAATTATAAATAAAAAAAACGGAAAAAGGGATAAGAAACATCGGATTAAGATGCTTAAGTGTCCAACTAAGTAAAAGGAAGAACAAATTGAAGCAGAAGAGAAAACCAAAGAGAGTGTAGTTAATAATGAGGATGCAAAAGTGAATGGTAGTAGCAAGTGAGAATAGAAAAAGAATGGAGAGGGGAAGGGGAAGGGGAAGGCTTCAAAGAGAAGCGAAGAGACGGGGGAAAGTCAAAAGGAAAAGGGGAAGAGTGGCTAGAGTTTGTAGGTGATGATAATTCGAAGAGGAAGAAGTGTAGAAGAGACAACAGCTAAGGTTTAGGGATGTGGTGGGAATCTACAAAATTAAAAAAGTGTCAAAGTGGAGTATGCTAATAAGGCAGCCAACGACTAAAGGGAATAAAAATTAGTATTGATGCATTTATAAATAAAGGAAATTGTAAGCATCCAATTTCGAGATGATGTGTTATAAATGTGATAATGAACTTCAATGATAAAAATGTCATGAATAGATCTTCAATACTTGAACTTTGAAACTTCAAAAGTCTAATTGTATTTCTTCAAGAAAGGATTTAATATTTTTAAGGACTAAATTGTAACATTTTTAAGGACCTAATTACAAATCTTAAATTCTTTCAGGGACCTTTTTATAATTAAAAGTTAAAAAAAAGTTGTCGGAATTTTATAATTTCGATTGGAATTATGTAATTCCAGTCGAAATTAGATCTTTTTCGTTAGTTTTTTGGATTTTCAGAAAATAAAAATGTCTTTTTCTTGAATTCTAATTGGTCTGAAATTCTCTTAAAATTATTTTTGACATTTATCTAATATTTTTAAGGAAATATAAATCTTTTAGGAATCAATTTATACGTAGGTTTTCACTATAAAAGAGGGGCTTTGGTTCCTTCAGAAAAGGGGGGGACGGAAAGGAAAAGGAGAAAAAGAACATCTGGGAGGAACAGTACTATTATTTTTAGCTTTTTTATATTTTTTCTACGCCAAATTGTCTTTTGGGCTTTTGGTTGATTTTTCTTAAAAAAACATTCTTAACTCTCTTTTCCTTTGTTTATTGTTTTAAAAAAAGCATTCTCTACAAAAATTCCCCTTTTGCTTAATTGATTAATTGAAGATCTTTGGAGGATTTTTGAAGAACAAGATTTAAAGGCCTATCAAGAACAGTGACTTTACAAAATCTGAGGAGCACTCCATTAAAATCATCCATAAACATCATCTTCTTCTTATTCTATTTTTTTACTTGATTTATTTCTTTCTTTTCTTGATTTTATTGAGTTTTAATTATTGTTACAATTTATTCACTAATCATAATTTTGTTTTTTTTTTCATGGTGATTATAGAGGAAAATACATTATGATCATATTTGGAGGATTGAAACTATGAGAAATCCATGGAATGCCATGGATAAGATCTTGTAGAGACATAGTTTCTAGGGTTTTTATTTTTTCATTGCTTTATTTTATTTATGTTTTTGGGGTGTATTAATTAATTTTATTATTATTTTCTATGAATTATTGTAATAGCCCAGATAGTGGGAATAATAAATTATGTGTGTGATTGCATGTTTATTTTAATTAATTGGTTAGTAAAGTTAGGATTTCAATTGGGTAATTAATTAAAATCAATGGTGGAAGTAAATTAATTTAGGATTGCATGTTAATGAAAATTAGGGTTTTTTAGAAGGAATTAATTAATTGGTTATTTGATCTTTTATTTAATTTTTTTGGTATGTTTTATTTGTTTTTGGGCTTATTTATTTATTTTTATGTGTTTTGAGCCTTAAGCCCATATTAGATTCTAATCCACTTAAATAAATTTAGGTTTTTTTAGGTTTAATTAATTAAAATGCATTTTAGGTCCATAATTAATTAGATTTAGGTTAGAGATAACTTAGGCCCACTTAGTTAATTAGATATAGGCCACTTAATTTAATTTAATTAATTAGATTTAGCCCATTAAATTAAAGCTTTTTTTCATAATTTGTAGATTTAAGATTTCCTTAGAATTAAAACATGTAGAATTAGACCCACTAATTTAAATACTCCATAATTTGTAGATTTAGACCCATTTTTAGAATTAAAATAAATAGACTTAGGTTCATTTAATTAAAATTAAAAGGAATTAGGCCCATTAATCTTTAGCTCACTTGTAAATTAAAACATGTAGATTTAGCTCATTTAATTGAAATCTATGTATATTAGACTAACTTAAAGATTATATGTTTAAATGAATGCATTATTTACTTGTATTTTCATAATTGGTTTGCCTTGGAGTTAATTGCTAGAACAAGGATTTATATGAAATTGCATGTAAATAAAGGATAATATAATAATTCATAAAGTAATTCTAAATAAAAATGAGACTGAAAGAAGTTGGTATTCTTTATCCAGAATCTCCTAGTTGTGGTACTAGCTTTCTTTTAAGGAATCAAGTATCATCTTTTCAATTTGTCCCATTTATTATCCTAGGTGGTGACTTTTCATCTCCACGCCATGTCTTTGTGACAGTAGTTAGTGTGTTCTCTAGAGCCCTGAGCTCAAATAGTATTGCAGTGCGCATTAAATCCCGCTATCTACAGGAAGGGCATTAAAAAAATATACTAATTTGAATGTAATGGTCAAATATAGAGAACCTGTAGTTCAAAGTCTATGAAAATTTTTATATGAACATTCATTGCCCTTTGTCTTAATGAAGAGTCCATTATTTGCTTCTATGGTGGAAAATAATTAGTGAATATGGAAGGTTTAAAACCTCCTATTTATTATGAGGCTAAAGTCACATTTTAGTAGAAGGAAGTGGATAATGTGAACTTGATCCTAGAAAAATATACAAAAGATTAAAAAGGATACATTTTAGTGTCCGATAAGTGGTCAAATAAAAAGAATAGGAGTGTCATTAACTTTTTAGTAAATAGCCCTAGTAGGACAATTTTTCTTAAATCAACAGACATGTTAGATATTATAAAAGATGCAAAAAAAATTTTAAGTTGCTTAATCCATTTATGGAGGAAATTAAGGAGGAAAATGTAGTTCAAGTGGTAACAAACAATGCTTCAGCTTATATAGTAATTGGTGAATTATTAATGGAAAAAAGAAAAAATTACTTTAGTCTTCTTGTGTAGCTCATTGTATAGATAACATGTTGGAGGACATAGGTGAATTGCCTATTTTTAGAGACACAATAAAAAAAAGCTAAAGAAGTTTATGTTTATATTTATAGACATACTTGGGTTTTTAGCATGTTTAGAAAGTATTACAATAAGAGGGAGTTAAAGAGAGCCGGAGTTATAAGATTTGCTACATTATTTCTTAGTTTAACAGTTTTAATGAAAATAAGCTTTCACTAAAGGCAATGTTTACATCTCAAGAATGGGCTAAAAACAATTATGCTTCTAAAGTACAAGGAAAAAAGATTGGGACAACATTGTTATCTGATGACAAGTTTTGGAAATCAATAAAGAGTAATGGCCTAGAGGGAGGGTGAATAGGGCTTTTAAAATTTAAAAGGTAATTAATAAGGATTAAAGAAAGATTAGAGGAAAAAGAGATAAGAACACAAATGTTTAAGGAGTTCAATTTATTAAATAAACCTACGTCTCCACCTAAGTCTACCAAGTTAGGATTTTGAACTCACTTCAATCTATTCATTTAGATTGATCTTTACAACTTGAGTTTTAAGGCTCAACTTAAACTTTACAAGCAAGATTTTTCTGGGATCACTCTTAAACCAAATTCAAGTGTTTTCTATAGGCTAACACTTAAACCACACAATCAATAATAGGTCCTTACTTCCCTTTTTCTATCCTAAGAAAATAAATGAAGAAGAATTCTAATTCTATTACATAACCCACTCTTAAAGAGTGTTTAAGGATATAAAAAAGTTAGATGAAGAAATTAAATGCATAATTGATTCTAAGAATAAATTTTTTAACCAATAAAGTGTCTAACTCTTGAATGAAGCTCCAACATATGTATTTATAGTTAAAGATCATAAACTAGTTAATTGAGGGCATTAAATTCATTTTTAAACTTTACTATACCTTATTTTATAATTGAAAACTATAGTCGTTAATGTAAGAAATAGCCATTAGAGTTTGGGTGAAGGGATGTCACAATCATAAGCAGCTCAAAGTCTTCAAAGCTTTAGAGGACTCAAAGGCTCATTATTAAAAGTAATGATTATGATCACCTCCTGATCATGACTATCACTTATGAGTAGTTCAAAGTCTTTAAGCTCTCAAAGGAGGCTTTTCATTAAAAGCTAAACAATACCATTATAGTATGAAGTGATGGTCATGATCCGCTCATTATCGTGAGGGCAAATCGTGAGCAGCCCAGACTCCTTCACATTGGAAGGCCTTCATTAGTCTTCTACTTGTGAGCTTTGCTCCTAGCTATGATGGATGCTCATGATGTACACAAAAGTAGCTTGAATTGACTTAAAATTGATGTTGAATGACTTATATTTCATCCTTGTATTTATTCATGTTCTAAAGGACTTTAAGGGTGCATCAAATGATCTTTCAAGAGCTTTGAACATTTTTAAGAAGAGTTTGATCTACAATCACTAGGAAAACTTGATTAGTTCAATCAAATTATTTGTTAAAGTCAAAATATAGGGATTGATCATGCACAAGGTCAAATAATAACCTTTTTTTACTTTGACAACCAATATAATAATAAGAATTTATACATAAACAATGTGTTAAATGTGTAGCTCCCCCTTAATGTTATACTTAGTGAATTTTATAAAAGATGTGTATGGTTCCCCTCAAGGTGTGCATAGGTGACTTAAAATTAAATGTTAAGGCATTAAAAGTTCATTTGTGAATAAGCATTAACATAATATTATGAATAAATAAGCATTAGCATTGTAAACATGTATATCAGGTATATGCATATAACATTATGAACAAATAAGCATCAACATCAGCATTGTGAACATGTATATCAAGTATATGCACATAACGTTATGAACAAATAAATATTAGCATTACGAACATGTATATCAAGTATATACACAAATTATAAATTCAGTATATTTCTCCCCCTTTGTCAAATATTAAAAAAGAGAAAAGAAAGGAATATTTAAACACATATGAAGATTTTCATTAAAAAAGAGAAAGTACAATAAAGATGTGGTCCATCAAACATAAAAGAAAAATGAAAAGCTTAAAGACATAAGGCATAAAACATAAAACATAAAATATAACTATTTAAAAATTAAAGCATGAAAACTAAGAACTAGAATCAATGTCTTAAGGTTCTTCTTGAGCATCTCCCTCTTGTACATTCATAAAAAGAGGGCTTTATTGAGGAAGAGGTGAAGTGTGTAGTCGAGAAGGAGGAGGCTAAAATTATTGGAGGTTATAATAGGCATAAAGTTGATGAATATCATACTCCACATAATCCATCCTTTAATCAAAGTGGTCAAGCCTAGCATCAACTCTATTAAAACCTATTGTTAAAGTTATATTCAATAATAGACATTCTATTAAAGAGTTGTTGAACCCATGTTGATTCATCTTTAATATTTTGTAAAGTAAAAGGCCCTTTTACTCTTTTTCTTTGAGGCATTGAGGGTGCTTGAGCACTTGGTTATTGTTGTTCTTCACCAAGTGCTTCCCCTTTAAGGCTAAAAGTGTCATGCATTTAATGTTTTCAAGGTCTTGAGCAAGCTCCTTATAAATTTCTTTATTTTCATCTTTCCATAACCATTGCTCTCCAACTTTCTTAAATTGGTTGAAATTTTTTAGAAAATTCTCATAAAAAAAAGAGTGGGGAATAGAGTCTTGAGAGAATGTGTTAATGTGAAAATGGGTAGCAATTTTAGTGATGACTCCTTTCAGACATTTACTACCACTCACACTATCACTTATTAGCCAAAGGCACCATTGAAGCCATATACCCAACTTAACATTAATGTGGTCCTCGATACAATTAAGCAAAAAAAGGTCATCAAAAGAAATAAATTTATTGCTTAAGCCCCCTTGCATGAATGGAATAAGTTATGAATCTATACATGTACCAAGGCCTTTTGAAGAAAGAGAGGAGGATTTGGTCTGACTACAAAGGGTCAATATTATGATTGATGTTATTGAGCTAAAGTTATAAGGAGACCATATGGTATTAGATTAAAGAAGTCCCTTTTATTTGAACCTAAAAAGAGTATCAAAATTGTTGGTGCATAGAAAACAATCCCTACCCCTTAATTTGAATCTCATACTATAGAGAGGGTTTTGGTCATCAACATGGTTGGTTCTTAAGTAATAAAAAGAGAGAAATTCACACACTAAGGAAGGAACTGTGGGTTGATGATCATAAGCGAGATTGAGAATACCTATATTTTTAAGAAGTTCCTTCACTTCATTAAAAAATCCAAGCTTCTTAAGTTCAACATTGGACATATAACGAGAAGGGATGATGTTGCATTTTAAAAAGGCGACAAGGTGAATCTTTATTTTAGTAAAGGTGTAGGATAATGGAGGGCTTTTCTTAGGTTAGTCTTTGGTTGCTCTTCTTCTTTAAGAAGAAAAAGAAGAAGAGGAGGCTTCTTATTTTTACCTTTGACTTCTAATAGACTTCTTGGGAGCCATTGATGATGGTAGTAGCAAGATTTAAAGAAAAGAAAAGGAGAATAAGGAAAGAAAGGAAGAAGTGATAAAAAGAGAATGGATGTGAATTGAGTGAATTTTAAGAATTTATGAGCAAAGCCAGAAGAGATATTAAAATAAGGTACTTATAGATAAAAATTTTCAATTTTGGCCATTAGAGGAGTGAAAAATCAATAGTCAAAAGTGTAGAGTCGTTGGACTTATGAGAGGTATGAATAAGTATTGAAAGGTACAAAACAAATGGTTTCCTAGATCTATCAGACTCCACTTATGATCGTTATGGGTCCATCACGAGCGTGAGGAGACCTCATAACACTATCTCATGGTCATGAGCAGGGATTGTGAGGAGCTCAGGATCTGAGCATTACAAATGTCACAATCCTTATTTAAGGCTGTAACGATCGTGAGCAAAGTATAGGATAGTCCCTAACTTTTAAAAAATTTACAATTAGGTACAAAAACTTTAAAAAATGTGACAATTTAGTCCTTCTGAACTAAATTAATAAAATAAAATTTTTTTAAAAAGGTACAATTTTTTTCACTTAATAAAGGAATATTTGTAATAATTCTTGCTCATGCAAAGGTCAAGTGTTATTGATGGACTTTTTAATATTTGTATGACTAATAATTAATCTTTGGATCAATTTCAAAGATTAATTATTAATTTACAAGATGAAGCATGAAGAAGAAAAAAATGTGAACATAAATTGGCAGATATTACAACCCATATGATTGAGGCACATAGCAACACAATTTAAATGAATGATTAAGCAAATGCAAGAATTATCTCAAGCTAGATCTATCCAACATACCAAGTTTTTGCTTTATATAGTTTAATCTCTCCTTATTGAGAGGTTTAGTAAAACTATTCACAAGTTGATTGTTAGTGTTAATGAAAACAAGTGAGATATCTCCACTTTGAACATGATCATGCAAGAAATGGTGCCTAATATCTATATGTTTAGTTATAGAATGTTGAATAGGATTTTTACTAAGGTTGATTACACTTGTATTGTCACATTTAATAGCAATGTGATCAATCTTAACGTTGAAGTCCTTAAGTTGTTATTTTTGCCATAAAACTTGTGAGCAATAATAACTAGCCACTACATACTCACCTTTGATCATGGACAAGGCAATTGAATCTTGTTTTCTTACTAAACTAAGAAACTAAGCATTTTTCTAAGAATTGATAAGTTCTAGAAGTGCTCTTTCTATTTAATAAACTACTGGCAAAGTTTGTATCCAAATAAATAATAAGGTTAAAGGAAACACTCTTAGGGTACTAAAGGCTTAAATGCATGGTTCCTATAAGATACTTAAGGATTCTTTTAACTACTTTTAAATGAGATTTCATAGGACATGATTGAAATCTAACACATAAGTAGGTAGCAAACATAATGTCGAGTCTACTAATGGTAAGATAGAGATGGGAACCAATCATACCTTTAAATCACTTCTCATCAATCAACTTTCCACTTTCATCCTTGTAAATTTTAGTGTTGGTGCTCATTAGAGTCTTGCTTACCTTAGCTCCATTTGTTCCAAACTTCTTAAGGATGTCCCTTGTATGCTTAGCTTGATTGATGAAGATCTCATCTTCTCCTCACTTGATTTGGAGACCAAGAAAGAACTTGCATTCTCCTATCAAGCTCATCTTGAATTTGTCTCTAATATTTCTAATTTTAATAGTCTTCCTTTTATAATATCTCCAAAGGTGACATTTCCACCATCTTTATCTTTAAAAGAACTAAATTGATCCTTATCACCTGTCATACGTCTTGAACATCCACTATTTAAGTACCATTAGCTTTTTGATTTTGTGGACTTCAAGCTTACCTAAATGATAATAAATTCAAACATCTTTTTGAACTGAAAACTTTATTGGTGTAATTTATTTAGTTTTAAATTAATCCAAAGGTAACAATTGTAAGTGTAATCTTCTATAAAAGCATGCATTGCTAGTGTCACCTTTGGTCATATAATAAAAGCATATAATATTAACAAACCTATTTCTTCTAGATATATAATTGTGTTTGCCATTACAATATTTCATGTTTTTCTTATAATGTTCATATTTACCAAATTATGCATGAAAGTTTTGTAAAAGCTTCCTAGGCTAGTTATGTGTCCTAAGATGCATATGAGATAAACATTTACAAGGTTGTGTGTAATAAGATTGTAAAGCATGCTTTGAATTATTATTTTAAGTGTACAAAAATGCACACTTGGGTTGAGGTCTGTTGTCATTTTCCTTGACCTTTTAAGTCATTAAAGGTTTAGTATTTGAAGACTTATCATTGACTCTAAAAGATTAAGACTTCTTAATTATAGTCTTATCATATTATGGAGAAGAGATAGAAGCATCACAAATAGCTTTGACAAATTTTATATGTGATAATGAATAATAATAATAATAATAATAATAATAATAATAATAATAATAATAATAATAATAATAATAACAACAACAAGAATAAAAGATTCCATTTGAGTATCCAAGTTCATGGAACTTTTGGGAATTCAGAAGACTATCAAGAGTTTCTTTTCATTTTTTAAATTCAGAGATAGACTTTTTTTTAGAGTCTAACATTACTTTAAAAAGCTTTTAATTTTCATCACTAGCTTTTTTGAGTTCTTCTTTTAAGAAAGTGAAATTCTTTAAATCACTAGTAAGCTTTTCATTTGATAAAATCATTTTTTAAATCATTTTTTAAAATCTCAAATTCTTTGGATAATTTTGAGAGTTCATGCTTGTAGAGCTTCTTTTTAAAGAGTAAGGTCTTGCACTTAAGCATGTGTTTTCTCATAATAGAGCTCTCATCATCATCATTGTCATAATCATCATAAGAAGAATGAGAAGTGGATGGCACCTCATTGTTGTCTTGAAGTACTATAAGTAAAGATTAGCTACTTTTTGTTGCTCCTATTCTTTTCTAAATTAGAGGAATCATCCTAATAAGCTTTAAATTTCTTCTTCTTATCCTTTGCTCCTTTTCCCTTGAACTTCAATTTTGGACACTCACTTCTAATGTGTCTTAGTTTCTTATAGCAAGTTACTTCCTTGTTCTTCTTATCTTAAAACCTTTTATTGTCTTCTAATTTTAAGAAGCTTTTTCTTTTAAAAATTTCTTAAATCCTCTACTGATCATGGAAATTTCATTATCCTTTTCCCTAGAGTTGATCAGACTCTCAGTGTCACTTACTTTTTGAAAGGCTTTTCATGCAATGACTTTCATCTTTGACTTCCTTCTCATCCTCTCTTGGTCTCAAGGTGAGATCATGTGTGAGAAGCATCCTAATAAGGATATCAATGGAAAGCTTTGAGGTCATGAGCTTTATAAATTGAAATAACTCTAGATTCATAATCCTTCTTAGGTAAATGTTCTTAGAATTTTAGTATTTACTTCTTCCTTGAAATTTTTTTTTCCAAGTTTCTTGAGGGTAGTAAGAAGAGTTTTAAGGTTGTTTGTCATGTCCATTATTGATTCTTGAGGCTTCATTTTATAGAGCTCATATTCATATACATAAAGTTGAACCTTCTTTCTCCTTACTTGAATATTTCCTTTATACGAATTCTCAAGAGTATCCCAAACTTCTTTGGCAGATTGACAATGTTGAACTTTACCTCCTTCTTCTCTTAACATAGAGGCAAACAAAATAGTCGTGGCCTTCTTATTCTTGTGATTTTCTTCTTTTTGATCATTTAACCATTGACTTCTTAATATAATTATTTCAACACCATTAATTATAGCTTTTGGTAGTTCCCATCCTTTTAGTAGAACATCCTAAAGTCTAATTGAGTCACTATCTAAGTATAAATTCATCTTGAACTTCCAATATGGATAGTCACTACAACCAAAGAAGGGCCTTACAATTAAGTATCAAGAAGTCAAGCTCTGATACTAATTATAATTGCCCTAAGGGGGTGCATATGACTTTTAGAATTTAAAAGGTAATTAATAAAGATTAAAAAAAAGATTAAAGGAATAAAAGACAATAACATAAATGTTTAAAGAGTTTAGTTTATTAAATAAACCTACGTCTCAACTTAACTCTCCCAAGTTAGGATTTTCAACTCACTTCAATTTTTTCACTTAGATTGAACTTTACAACTTGAGTTTTAAGGCTCAACTCAAACCTTACAAGCAAGATTTTTCTAGAATCACTCTTGAACTAAATTCAGGTGTTTTCTATAGGCTAACATTTAAACCATACAATTAAGAATAAGTTCTCACTTCCCTTTTTCCCCAAGAAAATAGATAAAGAAGAATCTTAATTCTATCACACAACTCACTCTTAAAGAGTGTTTATAGTTGGAGATCATAAATCGGCTATTGGAGGGCATTTAATTTATCTTCAACCTCCACTATACTACATTTAATGTTATTTAGCTTTTGTAAGAAGAATGCTAGTCATGGTCATTAGGGCATGCTCACGGTCGTAGCAGCAAAAAATTATAATCGTTAGTGTCAAAAATAGCCATTAGAGTTTAGGTAAAGTAATGTCATCATCAACTCAAGATCAATATAGGGGATTATGAGCGGCTTAGAGTTTTTAAAGCTTTAGGGGACTTAAAGGCTCATTATGAAGAGTGATGGTCATAATCACCTCTTGATTGTGATCGTCGCTTGTGAGTGGTCCAAAGTCTTCAGGCTCTCAAATGACTCTTATCATCATGAGTTGAACAACACCATCATGCTTTGGACCGTTGGTCATGATCCGCTCACAATTATGAGTTCACCTTGTAGTGCCTTCATTAATCTTCTACTCGTGAGCTTTGCTCTCAATTATGACAAATTCTCATGATGTTAAATAACTTTTATTTCATCCTTGGTGTTTGGTCATACTCTAAAGGACTTTAAGAGTGCATTGAATGATCTTTCATGAGCTTTTAACATTTTTAGATAGAGATTGATCTATAATTGCTTAATAAAATTAATTAGTTTAATCAAATTATTTGTTAAAGTCTAAATATTATGATTGATCATGCACAAGGTCAACATCAAGTATTGTCTGAATTGTGTAAGTCCACTTGTCAAAGTTATAAGACTTATTAATGATGATGATGGAAAACCAACAATGGGATACATATGTGAAGCCATTGAACGAACAAAAAAGCAAATTGCACAAAATTTTTAATCATCAAAAGTCAAAATATAAGCGCATATGGAATATTATTGATTTAAGATGGGAGTTACAACTTCATAGACCACTTCATGCTAGAGGATATTTTCTTAATCCCAAGTAAATAATTTTTTAAATATTTCTCATTTAAAATTTTATTATTTTTTATTAATTTTTTTATTGTATATTTTTAGGTTTTATTATGATGAATCTTTTAAGGCAAATATAGAAATAAAATTTGGCTTGTACAAGACAATAGAAAATTGACCATAGATGTTTTTAGATATCAAAATAAAAGTTAACATAGAAAATTGACAATAGAAAATAAAAGTTGGCTTGTACAAGACAATAGATATTTCCAGATATCAAAATAAGAATCAAAATTAACCAATAATTAGAAAATTTCAAAAGAGGAGAATGATCATTTGGCATGAGTATGGCTGTTGCAACTAGAGATAAGAAGCAACCTAGTATTATTTTGATTAAGTATTTGTGTTTGATTTGCAATTTTCCTCCTTTAATTTACAATTTTCTTTCTTTAAGTCTAATTTAAAAAAAAAAATTCTTAGCTTTATGGTGGGAGAGCTATCGGGAACATCACAAAGAATTGCAAAGTCTTACTATAAGAGTTTTAAGTCACACATGTAGTGTCACGACCCAAACCGGGAGTCATGACTAACTCTGGGGAGTAGAAATTCTTTCGAATCCGGAACTTGTAGCAAGCGTTAAAAATAAAAACACATGCAATAATAATATAAAAATATGCCAGAATTAAAACTTTATTTAATATAAAAATAAATCTTTATATATTATACATAATAAAAATATTTCATACAATATTTTGATACAAAGTCTCAAACCAAAGTACAACACACATCTATCACAACAACACTACTACTGCAATTTCTAGAATACAATAAGAGTTCAGATATAAAGTTTATATAGTCTAGTCGGAGCTGCAGAAGACCAACATAAAGTACTACTGGGGAGGTGTGAAAAGGAAGAAGATCCTGTAAAAAAAATATTGAGGGGAGTCAGACCTCATTGAGTGAATTATTATAATATCTATACATGCAACCTAAAGTCATATACAGTCAAGTATCAGTATAATATTATATATATACATACATTTCACACAGATGCTAAAATCCAATTTTATATAATAAATGTAGAAAAAGTTTATTTAAGTGAAGGATCAAATAGAACCTTAAAAATATCCGCAACCTCAATAAAAAAAACTCACTAGTCATGCAGGCTTATTTAATTCCAAAGTAATTCTCTTATTCCATTTTGGACAATAGACTGGCCCCGAGATATTAAGTCAATCGAGCTCCTGCAATCTCATTGTCAGTGTAATTGGCCCCGAGACACTAGGTCAATCGAGCTCCCGCAATCACACTACTCACTCATTGCAATTCTCATTAATTAATCAATCAGATCTCTCCTTAAATAAATCTCATAATGACAAATTCTAAATCTAACGCACTTGTACATACACAATCCTAATGCAGCCCATTAGGTAGCACGTTCTACTGATATCCTTCAAATAAATTGTGTATTTATGAGAAATAATAAAATGCATAATTAAAACATAATGGCATCCATTTTATAAAGAAATATACCAATTATATCCCAAATATATACCAAGCATATACTAAAAATATTCTGAATATATATGTCACATATATAGCAAAATATACCAAATATATATTAAGAATATACCAAATATATATGTTACATATATATTAAAATATTCCAAAAATATATTAAAAGTATAACAAAAATATACTAAATCATTTAATAAGATAATTCACATTTAAACACAATATGGAAACATAGATGCTCATAATCATGTATCCTATATGCAATGCATATATAAAATAATAACTCATAGGTTTGTGTTCCTCTAGACAGACTCGACAGGTCTGGTTTGATAGGCCTCGGTCTCGGCGCAACTATAGAAAAATATAATAATAATGATATCAAAATAAATCCTTAACTTTACACTTTTAGAAATTCTAAAGGAAGACTCGATCTAGACACGACTCGACCACAAAACCAAAAACTCAATATCGATCCGACGTCACGTTTTACGAGAATTTTATCAAAAATTTGACAGAGTCTCTTTTGAAAAATGAACGTCTCTCTACTGAAAGTAAAGTCGATCCTGTAAGTAAATACACTTCTAAAATCACAAATGCACAACACCTCGGGTTGGAACCCCGAACTACACAATTTCTCAACTGAGGATCACAGTTCGCAATAAAAATCAATATTTAATATTAATATAATAAAAATCATTAAAATCTATAAGCATCAATAATAAACCACAATACAATTTATTTAAATAACAAAAACATTAAAGCTAATTATTTTCAAATTAGTTAATAAAATTTCAAATAAATCATATAATATTAATAAAAATCCAAATTTTCAATTATTTGAAATTAACTAGTAAAATTCACAATTAATTATTTAAATAGTTTAAATATATAATAAAAATAGTTAAAAATTCATTTAATCACAAAAATAGTAAATAAATTTATTATTTGAATATATTTTCAAAATTTATTATTAATTAGTTAAAATCTGTAAATAATTCGTAAAAATTATTTTAATACTATTTATTATTCCAAAATTATTCAAAACATACTAATTAACAATAATTTCAATTAAAATATCAAATTCACTAATTTATATTAGTTTTTCCAAAAATTAAATTTTCACATAAACTTTTGAAATTTCATAGTAAATAATCGGGACACAATTTTCATGAACTTCCTTTACAAACTATATTCAAATAATCCAAATAATTTATTAAAAATAAAAATATTTTCCGATGAGGGTCACCGGAACAGTGACTTGCCGGAAAATTCAAACCTCAAAAATCAAATTAATTCCAAAAAATTCAACAAAAATATATTTACATAGATTAAGCTATACACAACAACTTTTCTAAAGGCATTAAGCCTAAATCACAAGAAATCAAGCTAAAAAAAAAAAAAACTAAAAGTTGGCCTAAATAAAAATTCAAGAAAACTTACAATCGGGACATTCTAAGCTTAAACCAATCTTATAATTAGTTTGCCCGGAACTAGAGGATTCAAACAAGCTCAGGAATGCAAGCTGGAGCTGCTGGAATCACCATGGGCAACGAGTTGACCATCATTGCTGCTGTTTTTGTTTCTGCTAGTTTTCAATGAGGGACAGGTGTGTTGGAGGCGGCGGAAAGGTGAAGGGAAGGAGGGGGGGGTGATGGTGGTGGGTGGTGGCAGTTGATGGACACCGACAGGGCTAGGGTGGTGGCGCACAGTGACGAGAAGAGAAGAAGAAAAAAGGAAAGAAAAAAAGAAAGAGAAGAAAGAAAAAAGAATACCAAAAAAAAATACTGTCCTAACCCTATATATATATATATATATATATATATATATATATATAAACTAACTTTAACATATATATAATACACCACATAAACACATGCGTAAATAATAATAATAATAATAATAATAATAATAATAATAATAATAATAATAATAACAACAACAACAACAACAACAACAATAACAATAACAATAACAATAATAATAATAATACTAACATTAATATTTTTAAATACTAATAACTTCCTTTACACAATAAAATATTTAAAATAAAATTCACAAATAATTATAATATATAAAAATTTAAAATATTTTTAACATTGAATATCGCAAAATAATTTTTAATAATTTAAAATAAAAGATCATTACATGTAGTGCTATGGGATGTGGAAGAGAATTGGAGCACATTTGAGCATGTACATTCCAAAAAGAGAAATTAGTTGGTACAACAAAAATTAATGTTCTTGTGTATGTCAAGTATAATATTCAACTTGAATTAAGACAAGGAAAGAAAAAAGGAAAGAAAGTGGAGAGACATATGATCCTCTTTGTTTGAGTGACGTGGAGTCCGATGAGGAATGAATCAATGAAATTGAAGATCCTTGTTTATCTCAAGATATCTCACGGATGGACATGAATCAATGTTTTGAACATGATAGAAGACTTAGGTCAAGTAACAAAAGAAAATAGATAAATATTATATGTTTAATATATATATATGATTGTTCAAGATGAAATGATTGATGATTTAGATATGGATAATTGTGAGAAAGAAAATGAAGATGAAGGAAAACAAGAAAAATTGACTATATTACAAGACAAATAAGACAATAAAGATGATGGACTTGATTCACTTGACCTTTTCAGACGTTGATTTCATGGGTTGATTTTATTAGTGACTTATTTTCATCTTTTAGATGGTACCTTCAATTTGAAAATGATACAAGTAAAACAATTAAAAATATATTTTTTTTAATTTAGAGATATATACTTAATTTTTTTTAATCCACATAATATGTTGAAGAACTTCATAATATTTAATAGAAATATATTTATTATATGAATATATATTATTTTCAAATAATACTATAGTTCTAAATTGAATCTTACGATTCAATTCAATTCTCAATTCACAAATAAAAGTTTCTGATTCTTGATTTGAATCTCAATTTGACAACTATGATTGTAGTTAACTACTAAATATTACATATTTAATAGTAAAATGTAATTTATTAAGAAAAATTCAAATATTTATATCAAAATTAAAAATTTGAGACACAATTGTTACAAATTGAAAATGTTGGGCTTTTTTATGCAACTATGTAGTTTATGCAGCAATAGAGCCCACATCAATTATGCCACCTAAGACGTCACGTTAACACCTTCATTCAATTTTGACCAAGATTAATTTTGAACTATATTTGCTACATGGATTTGCCAAATTGGGATATTTTTACAACTGAGACATTTTAAAGGTGGGTTAAAATTGCAACTAGTCAAATAGATTTGGATTATTTAAACTATTAGCACTATATATATATATATATGGAAAACTTTTTTGGAAAAAAAAAAATCTTTTACTTAGTAATAAAAATAACACTATAATTTATTTGAATGATTTAATTTTAATCTATAGATCTAAATTTTCATCAGATTTTTTTTGAATGAATTATATTAACTAAAATTTTCATTTAAATTTAATTCTCAACAATTTTAAAATTTTAGAACTCTAAAATTTCACCAAAATAATTAAAATAAATCATAGATTCATATTATTAGGATGAAAAACATATTTCATGGAGGCAATTAAAAAATAAATTGATAATTTATTTTTATTTCAATTGTACTTTTACAAATTAAAAAATTAACTTATTTTATTTTATAAGTAAAAATTTATATTTTGCACAAGAGTTAAATTACAATGTCTTTTATAGAGTTTTATTTATTTGTTTATTGAGATTGCAATCCAATAATTTTTTACCATACGTTGAAGAAAAATATTAATTTCTTCATTAAAAAAATAACATTACTCAAATAATTTTTTATTTCTTTATTTTGATTTGAGCATTATAAAATAGATATATTTGTAATCGTGTTTATGATTTTTCCATTATTTGGACGGTTTCTACTGTTTTGGAAAACAAATACACACCTATTAATTTTTTAATTTCTATACTATATATAAGAGTATGAATAGATGAAGAATATTTTCAGATAAAAAAGTACATTTATCTTTTTTATATTAACAAAATAATTTTAATTTAAATTAGTAAGGATAATTTACTTCATATTTTAAAATTTAAACTTTTAAATTCTACATCTAAAGTGAGATATGTAGATTTCAACAATAAAATAAAATAATTATTACTATATTATCATCAAATTTAATTAAAATACATAAATAATTAAATAATTATAAGGTTAACATATAAATAGTTTAAAAAAGATTTTATAATTTACTACATATTATATATGATTGATTTATGGTTTTATTATTAATAGAGATATATATTGTTTATAACACATATGAAAATAATCTGAGAATATTTTGTAAGAAATTTATATTTATACTATCTATTTTTTGCGAATGCGACTGTCAATACAAATATGAATAGGAGGCAAATATCTTTTTGAAAAAAAAAATGTATTTTTATATATTGTTAAAATATATTGTTTCTTTTTAAAAGAATTTGAAATTAACTAAAATAATTTTAGTTTGTATTTTGAAAAAAATTGTAAATTTTGTGTCTGAATTTTTTTGTTTTTTCTATTTAAGTGTGTAACTTTTTTTTTTTTAACAATCAAGTGTTTGAACTTTAAAAATACATATCAATCTAGTGTCTCATGTCAATTTGATGCTAATTTTCTATTTAGTTAGGTTAAATGGACTCCATCTTTATCTTTAATTATATGACATGTCAAGTGCTATATGTGCTAACTTAACTAAAACACATAAATAGCCTTACTTTGACAAAATTACCCTTATCTTCTACATTAAACTAGGATTTTCACAACCACATCTGAAAAAAAATTCCTTACCATTGAGTTGATAGCAGATTTGTCACCTTCAATCTTACCTCTATCCTTATTTAATTACATCATTGATCAAATTAATCTTATGGTGGAGTATTCGTGTCGGACACTTTTTGGATATCAACATGATTGGACACATGTTCAATTATTTTATTATTTTTAAAACACGCATGGGGTCTTTTTTTTTTGACACTTTTTAGCTCCATTTTTTGTATAATTTAATATTTAATTTAATAATATATTTAATTGGCCACTTTTTTTGTTTACCTTATATATGATAATGATAGATAATAGATTAAATGATTATATTAAGTGTTTAAATTTCGTAGAGTTTTTATTTTATCACACTAACTTTATTTTTTTAACAAATTATTTTTATATAATAGAAAATAATACACATTTTATGTGATATATATATATATATATATATATATATATATACAACAATATGTTTCACACGTGAACAATAAATTTATTTGACTCGTGATATATAGTAAATAAACAATTAAACATATTATTATTATTATTATTATTATTATTATTATTATTATTAAGTAAAAGTTTTAAAAATAATAATAATGTTGTGTATTTATATAACAATTTAATATTAACCCAATAAAGTTATAATTCATTAAAATTTTTATAATTCTTTTATTTAAATAATTATATGATATTATTTCAATAGTTTTTATAATCAAATTTTCCCAACTCTATAATTGATGTCCTATAAAAAATATATTATGGTCATAATTAATCATAAAAATAATAAAAAAATTATTAGTTATTTTTTAATAAAAAATTTAAAAATAATAAAATTTATATTTTCTTTATATAACAATTTAAATATTATAACCTCATTAAACTTATAATTTATTACAATTTCATAATTTTTTTATTTGAATTATGAGACTTTATTTCTTAATATTTTTAATATTAATACTTTTATTTACACAAAAATTAATTTAATGTAATTTTTTAAGTTCAACAAATAATTAAATGATAAATATTAATTAATTTAATTTTAATTCTTTTTAGTTAAATTTTATAAAAACATCTAAAAATAATAATTATACTACTTTTCTTATAAATATACATTCAAATTATTATATGCTCTATTTTTTATTTTTTAAATTTAATTTATAATAATATCTACTTTTAAAACAAATGTTATACTTTTCCTATTTTTCTAATTAAAATAGGAAACATATTTTCAATTAAATTAGAATTATATTTCAGTCAATTTAATTTTTGTTATAGATAAAATAGAAATTAACCTAATTAAAGTAGGAAATAGACTTTTTATCAAATTGAAATTATATTTTAATTAATTTAATTTTACTTTGATTAGTAAATAATGAAATTATCTAATTTTTATATAATAATGAGTAAAGACTTTTTCGTAATTTTACCTTATTATTTTTTTATTTTTAGGAAATGGTTGGGACATGTGGAGGACATTACATGAAACTTTTAGGACACTGGCGGGCTTTTTTTGGAACACTTTTTAGCTCCATTTTTTATAATTTAATTTAATTAATTTATTAATAATTAATTTATTAATAATTTAATTTGATTAATTTAATACATTTAATTGACCACTTTTTATATTTATCTTATATATGATAATGATAGATAATAGATTAAATAATTATATTAAGTATTTAAATTTCATAGAGTTTATATTTTATCACACTAATCATTTTTTTATAATAGAAAATAATACACATTATATATATATATCATGTTTTTAAATTTTAAAAATTGTCTATTACCGTATCTATGTCGTGTTATATCCGTGTCGGTGCTTCTTAGCTCCTAATTAATCTCTTCTTGTACTAATGATAATAATAATTAACTAAGCCAAAATTTTTTGTCCTTTCTTTTTCTGAGTCTGAAGCTAAAGACCCCAAGACAAACAAAAATAACCTTTCACATTTCTTGTTCCCGTTTCCACCTCGAGCATATGCACACCCATCAACTGGTACCTAATTAACCCCTCATTTTTATTCAAACACTAATAATAAAGTTTGACTTTTTAAATCAAAGTTTTGAATAATGTTTCTTTATTTAAAATACCCATGACCTAAATCTCAGGTTTTTACATGATTTTTCTTTGTTTTTGTCCATTACATTTTCTGGGTTCTTCATTTGTTTACTCAAAGTTCTAATCTTGGTAAATAAAACATAGTTTCTTAAAACATAGTTTTTTCTTTTTATTATTATTATTTAGTTATAAAAAAAATTATATGATAACTATTATCCATTTTAATTTTAAATCTAACATATTAATAGCAAACAAAATTTTATATAATTTTACATTTACTTTTTCCTTTTTTATTTTATTATTACTAAATACTAAATTTATTTTTTTAGTAAACTAAAAAATTTAGATATGTATATGTGTAATCTATATACCACTATCATCTTACCATTTGGAAATTTTTAACCAAAAAATTCACTCCAAATATTAAATTTTAAAAAATATATATTTATCTTTTATATTTCTATTTATAAATATAATATTGCAACTCATAAATAATTAAGAAAAATATTTGTTCTTCTATATCTCATTTTTATTGTATTTTTATTCTTAATTTATTTGCATTATAGCTAATAATGAATATATATTTTGTAATAATATTTTAAATAAAATTTTTCACTGATTAGTTATATTTATTATTACTTTTTTTACTTATATTCCTTTTACCTTTTAATACCTTATAGTATTAATGTTATAACTATATTTATTTAATAATATAATTATATTACATGTTTTATAATAATATTGATCATGCGCAACGTGCATAAGGAAAAAAACTAGTTATTATAAAATATATTTTATTTAATTATTTTAAATTTTATATAAAACAAAATAATTTAAATATGTAAAAATATTTTAATAAATATGTAAATATTTAGTAAATATAAAACATTAGCTGTAATTTTTAACAGTATTAGCAATATAAAAAATTAGAGCTATTAAATATGATAAATTTAAATTATAAAATAAAGAAATATTCATATTTTTATAATTTAATTACGCATAAGAGTTAAATAATTTCAATAAATAAGACATATATATTTAAAAAAAATAGATTTCAAGCATGAATATTTCAATAATTCAAGTAAAATAATAACTTACCTCTATATTATACTAGTTTGTCTACTATAAATGATTGATTTAAGATATATAAAATTACACCAAAATGGAAAAACTTTAATTATATATATATATACCAAATAATTAATATGAAAACAATTAATAAATAGTGATACTATGGGTGAAAAATACTTATAAATAAAAAAAAAATCTAGTTGCTTGAATGAATCTCTTGGATATTAATTTGGCCCTTTTTTTTTTTTTTGAAATCGTTTGTGAAGAAAAATTTTCATGACATATATTTTGTTGTTTCCTTTAAGTATCCTTTTTTAATTCATACAAAATTGTTGGAATTTCTCTTTTGAAAGATAAGTTATATGTTCTCTAATACGTTGGTGTTTGAGCTCAAATTTAATTTTGAAATAAAATTAAAACAAAAGCCCATAAAAATTCATGGCACATTCATAAAGCTCAAAATTAAAAATAAAGCCAATTCATTTATGACTTGGAGCTGAGGAAGCTGGGTTAGTAGTTGAGGTAGCCCATAAAAACTCATGGCCCCATTCTAGATGACTGCATTTTTTACGGTAGCAGTTGAGGAAGCTAAGGAAGTAACTCATAAGTTTAAGGTTACAAAAATTTAACTATTGTAACTGATGACTGATGGAGAGAAGAATTAATGTTTGAGATTGTAAATTAGTGGAGAGTCTTGAGAACTAAACATTAAAAAATATATATATATAGAACCAATCATTAACACCAATCAACAATTATTCAAACACAATCATCAACTTCAGATTTAGCAAATTTCTTGTTTTCCTTAGTTATTTTGTTTCATGTTCTATAAAGCTTATAAACCACTTCATCAATGAAAAGTTCTTATTTCATCGTATTATAAAAGCTTTCTTTTACATTAATCAATTAAATTTATACAACTTAGTTGGAATCCAAATAAATTGTCGTAAAAATGTTTGGAAACTCACAAATTCATATGATTAGAAGTCAAAACTTATTGAAGAATTAATTACTCTAGCCATGCTCAATCCCGTTCACCAAGATTCGAAACAACAATCTTTTTGGCGTGCTCAGTGGGACTAGTTCCAACTAAATGACAAAATTAAGGGACGAAAAAGAATTCTTTGAAGTTGGAGATTCATCTAACAACTCATTTGTAAAAGCAGGTGATATTTTCCAAAAACAACTAAAAGAAGCCTGGTGATCAAGACAAAAGTGAGGCACCTCTTGGCTCTATCGGCCAAAACTTGAAAAATCATCGATACTAATGCTACTAATAAGTACATTAACACTCATGCTATTTTTGCAGAAAGAATAAAGCGGATGTAGGACTCTTTTCAAAGTTCTATGTAACTAATCAACAACATTTCCATAAAACTTTTCAAGAGATAATGAATTCATTTACTAAATGAATGAACAAGTTTCTAAGCAGGAAAGTCAAAATTCTACACTTAAAGTGGTAATTTAACCTTAGGAAGAATCTAGACATATATCTACTAAATTAAATTTTGAAGAAATCTATATTCATGTTGATGATACGTACATTTCCCCACATCGGAAGGAAGAATAAAGAATTATTTACAAAGGAACAAATTACAAGCGACACAATGACCAGAATGGTAATAATCTAAATAACAACAACTTTGTTTCTAATTAATATTTTTTTTGGCAAAACAAATCTAGCTCTATAGCTTGGAATTTATAATCAAGAAGCTGTGCAGTAAAGGAGAGGGATGGAGGGCAACACTCCCTAAAGGCCATATACTAGTTTCTCAAGGGTAAATGCCACTTCTCCAAGCCTACATGCCACTTCATTAGGTCCTAAGAGTGGGAGTTGATATGGATGTTGTACGAGATGTTGTTCAGAAGCTATATGGACATGGGCTGCACCAAATTGGCTGTTTAAAATTCCATAAAACCATACTCATATGTAATTGATAAAAATAATGCATATCTTAAAGGTTATTGTATTCCATAATTTTCTTTATTTTTTAGGAAGATGGGTAGTGAACACTTGAGGTGAACCCATTAATTATGAAAACTTCCCAAATTTTAAACTAAAATTATTCTTTAATACTTTGACAGGGGCAACTTTCACCTAGTATAAAACTTTGCCTAAAAATTTAATCTTTATATGGCAAGAGATGAAGCATCAATTTCATACCCAATTTTTTAGGGTTGAACTAGAGGTGTGCATAGTTGAGCTATTAATGATGACTCAAAAGGCTGGTGAAACTGCAAACATGTTCACTATAAGATTTAAAAAGATTAAGAATAAGTGTAAGATTCTCTTACTTAAATTTGAGTATATCACATTGATATTGAATCGAGGAAAAAATAAAAAATTCCAAAGCATGGTATTCAAAGATTTCTATGAGCTATCTGTAAATGTGAGTGAATATGAAGAGTTGATAAGGGAAGAGAATCAAAGAAGGAAAGCTTCCATAGGGTACTTACTTTGAAGATATTTCAAACACTAAAATTAATGTAGCTAACCTTACAAATATTAGTTTTTGCATTTGCCCTCTTTTAGAAAGAAAAGCCTTGGAAGCATGAAAGAAGCCCTAAGTTTCCAATCCTTATGTGTAGTACACATTTGAAGTGTCAAAAATCGATCAAATCTTTAATTATCTCCTCAAGGAAAATTTCATTAAGTTTCCTTTTGATCATAAATTCCCTATTAAGGAGGAGTTGAAGGGGAGAGATTATTGTCAGTACCATAATTCTTATAATCATTCTACTAATGTTCATTGGATATTTAAAATGTGATTTAAGACTGCATCAATAAGGGAGTGCTATAATTTTCTAAGAAGGATGTAATGTTAATTGAAGAGGACCTTTTTCCACTAGTAGTAATTATGAACTTTGTTAATGTGGATGTAAGAACTTTATTAAACCTCAAGGAGAAAATCAAGGAAAAAGAGGATATACGGGATACACTTAGGCAACTCTTTAGAAAATTTAATTACTTATTAAAATATTTTAAGCCCTCATATGTAGATATTCCCATAGAGTTAATTGTCACAATAGGCAAGGGAGAGGAGCTTAAGGATGAAGATTTGGCCATTGTCCCAACAATATAAGATTATAAGCAACATCCTAACTAAAGACTAAACAAATTCAAGAATTACTAGAGGCCTACTCCACATGGCAGGTACCCAGTATCAAGAAGAATGTTTTCAACTTCAGCTCTATATAGAAGATGACCACTAGTATTAAATTTTTCTAGGAACAACTACAATGATAATAGATTTAAATTAATGAGAGATGATCCATCGACACCAAACTTCAATAGGAAACAACTAAGATTTATAGTATCACCACTTGTGAAACTAAGTAATGACATCGGGTGGAACATAGAAAGTTTCCCCGACCATTAACTTATAGTTAAAAGGGAAGATTTAAGAGACAAAACCGCTAAGAGAAAATAAAAGGAACAATAGGTGCAAAAAGTGAAATTAGATAACAAATTCAAATTCAAGAGAAAAGCGACAAAGGACTTAATCTTTAAATAAAAAATAGTATATTGGAAACTTAAATGAACCATTCATAGATATTGACTAAGATATAACTATTGATGCTTTCAAAGTGGGAGGTAAACCATTTCCTTTTAGATGCATGGCTTATTCTATCATTTTACCTTGGGAGTTCATAATGCAAGATACAAAGGAAGGTGTTGTTAAAATCCAAAACACTTAGGGGGGGGGGGGGGGTTGCAATGTCCATAAAAGAGCTAAAAGGACTTTAGAGTAGTGTAACAATTCAGGCTACTAGACCGGTAAAAGAGTTATTATAGAGAAACATTATATATAAGTAATAAGGCATATAAAAAATACTATTTATTAAAGCCCATTTCAATAGTAAACCTTTTTTTAGAGTTTTGGTTGACAATGGATTAACAAAAAACATTATGTCATTTAGGTTACTTCGAACTCTTAAAAAAGGGAAAAATGATTCAATTGTTATTGATATATTTGTGTCAGCTTTTACAAGTGAAATTACCAAGGGCTATTGAAGTGCTACCAGTTGACATTATAATTGGTAGTAAGAAATCTCTTAATGCATTCTTTGTGGTAGTCACATTTATAAGTTATAATGTACTACGTAGGGAGAAACTAGATTCATGCTAATGGTGTGTGTCATCCTCATTTATCAATTTCTTTTATTCTAGAAAACAATGGAGTCGAGGTGGTTTGGGCAAACAATAAGAATTTTAGCACTTGATCAAACAACTTGAAGATTAGGTTCTATAATGTAGAGCTTGTGTCAATTAAATTCATAAGCAAAATGGAGACCTAAAGTATGTTAATGTGTCTAGAGAAGAGATGGCAGAGAAAGTCCAATAATAGTAAATTTTTCTCTATAAAGATGTTAAAAATTTAACAAATTCTCAAACTAATATAATTTTCTCTTTCCCTCCATATATATGTTGGGTTTCCATGATTCATACACATAGTAAAAATTAAAAATTTTAATCATGAAACCCTTTACAGGATCCATGTAATTCGAACAAATTGATTAAGAGGGGATTTCCGTAACTCACTAAGAAGATTTCAAGGCAAGAAGGTTGGAAGGAGGAGAGGGGGTTCACACTAATGACACCCTGCCTCAAGCTTTATGTATAGATCTTATTAGATCAAGACGCTGCTAATTAAGCCATGCCCTCTACTAGTATTGTCACGACCCGAATCCGAGGGCACGTGACCGGCACTAGGGAATGGGAAGGCATAAGGCCCCCGAAACCCATAGTAAGCCTAAAGGAAAAGAAAATAAAACCATTCATATTTTAAACTTTAATTAATAACAAAACATATTATCAAACTAATTTTTCTCAAAATATACAAATTCAACTGCTTACTAAAAATGTGTTTCAACATCTCATATTATAAATCGAATTTAAATCTTATACATAAGCGTGGTTTACACAAATAAATTACACGATTATATTTAAACCATACAAATCCTTAGTACATACACTACTGCAGCAACCTAGATTAACACACAGTACAACTTACATTGACCTACATAAAATAGCCGATGAAGAAGAAACCTGGCTGGGGGTAGTCTGAGGTCGAACTCCCAACCTCCTGAAAAGAATAAATTGAGGGGAATCAGACCTCACTGAGTAAGTCAATAAAAAGAGCTATACGGTTTGAAAACCCTTTTGAAAACTATATATGTTTATAGTGAAAATAATTTATAATGTATAAGTATAGCTTTTGAAAAAAAATCTCGGTAGAACCCTAAATCAAAAATCTAAATGGCCAGTTAGGCCCACCTAATCCAAATATATGGCACTGGCGGTCCCCGAGAGCAAAGGCATCAACCGAGGCACCCATCCTAGTCCATTATTAACCTTTCAATCACTAGCGGTCCCTGAGAGCAAAGGCTTCCACCGAGGCACCCGTCCCAGTTTAACATTCACCAATCATATATATTACGGATCCATCTCTCAATTTCTACCATGTGCACATAGTCCTGGTGAAGCCCACCACGTAGCCCGTTCTACCAAAATTTCTTAAAATCGATTTTAATTAAATAAAATGCGTTTAAATATTAAATAACAGCATTAAATTAAATAAACCATATAATCAATATTAAAATATAAGCGCACGCATTTGTTAATTAAAACACACGCACAGATCATTCTATTGACTTACAAGATGAACGAGAAGGCTGACGACCGCGCGTCTACCTCGATCCAACAGCTTCCGCTCCGATATTCTCTAGAAAATAAATAACATACCTCTTTTAAAAACATGTCTATGGAATTGAAATCGAAAATCAATAGAAATAGTGAAATTCTAGACTGACTCGAGGAAGACCAGATAAGACTCTATAGACAGGAAAAAACCTAATTAACGGTAGAAATTTACTGATGATATCACGTTTTACGAGAAAATCTATCAAAATTTCGACAGAATCTTCTTTGTAAAACGGACATCTCTCTACCATAGGTAGAACCATTCCTGCATGGAAAACGCACTTCTAAAAATTCGCACACAGTTTACACTTGGGTCGGCTCTCCAACACAGTATTAGTCCGACCGAGTTCACAACTCAATTCTAATTAATAAATTCAGGAAAATTTTACTTTCATAAATAAACATTAAAATCATATTTAAAGTACAACATGAAACTTAATTAAATTTAATTAGACATAAATATATAAAAACCCATAATTTCCAATAATATACATTATTCTTAAAATATGCATATATATAATTCATAATTAATATAACTATCAACAAATACCTAAATTAAAACCATTATACCACATATGCTAAATATAACCATATATACATTTTTTTTTGTTACCAAAATAATATATTATACATATATATATAATATTTGGAAACAATATTCAAAATTAACATTACTTAATTAAAAATACCAATTAATTTATAAAAAAAATCCTCTAAACCTCTTAAATATTAATAAAACCAACTAAAATATATATTTAACTATAATTAGCATAAAATTACATATTTATCCATATAATACAAAATATACATAATATACTATTATTACTTCAAAAAAATTCCCTAAAAATTTTATAAATCCAAATTACGTAATTAACTCTAAAACTTATTAAAAACCGATAAAAACCCATTTATTTGGAAAAATAGTATATTATATATAATTTGAAAACAATTTACGAAAAATAGTTTTAATTAGTTAAAAATACTAAAAATTTGCAGAAATCATTTTTATACCCTAAATAACTATTAAAACCAATTTAATTATATTTTTAGCCAATTTAGTGTAAAATTACCAAAATACCCCTATATATATATATTCACTATAAATGTTCAAAAATTCACCAAAAATTATATAATTACTCAAAAATTAATTTCTCAACATATAATTCAATAATATCAATAAATATACTCAATTTACCAATTTATTTCAATTAAACACATAATTAACCCTATTTTTCAAAATTACATAAACTTAATAAATTCCAAATAAATACATAAAAATTCACAAAAATTACAAATAGATTTCTATAATTCATTTCAACTCCTATAATCACCATAAAACACAATTTCATAATTTAATTAATTAATTTTCGAAAATTAGAAAATAATAATAAAATAATAAAAAATTCACAAAAATTAAAATAAATTCCAAAAATTCTAAAAAAATTACATCATGTAGAATAAGCTTCCAGGAACAAATTTTGTGAAGAAAGTTTTCATGAATCAATCAAATTGAAGCTAAAAAAAATTTGAAACCCAAAATGACTGATTTGAAGAAATTGAAACCTAAGCAATTCTAGACCAAATCAAGTGAAACAAAGCTTGGAATCACACTCACCAGAGCTCAAGGAGAGGATAGAGACTGACGGCATCAAATTTGGTGGCCGGAAAGTGCTTGGTCGGAGCTAAATTGATTTTTGGCTCATTGATGAAAATCCGGCCAAAACTCGCTAGAAAAGAGTGTTTCAGGTGATGGAAATAGCTGAAGGTGGAGGAGGAAGGCTAAGAGGCATAGTAATAGCAAGAAAACCAGCTTGAAAGTGGTTGGAAATGGAAGAAATATGGTGATGGGCATTTGGAGAAGAAGAGTGGCAATTCTGTAAATAAAGGGAAGTTTTGGTTTTTCATTAAAAAAAATTATGTATATATGTATATATATATATATATATATATATATATTCACACTATATATTATAATATTATAAAATTTCACACACATTAAATATACACCACACACATATTTTAATATGTTTAATAATTTATAAACTTAAAATTAATTAATACAAAAAATTAAATAATAAAATTAAGGAAATTAATTAAGCTCTAATTAATTTAAATAAATACACATATATACATTTTATTTTAGCACTTTAAAATTATATATGAGTTCATGAAAATTCATAAAACTAGTCAAAATAAATAGTATTAAATTATTTACGTGTCAATTTTTTCGAAAATACAATTTCCAGGAAATTTTACGTAAAGTACTTAAAATAATATAAAATAATTAAAATTAGCTTTAAACAAACAACAAACTCATAAAATATCATAAATATATTTACAAAAATTATTAACACTGCATATCCCGATGCAGTATAAAAATATTTAAAAATTCGAGATATTACAAGTATCCATAGGAACAGAATATCTAAAACAGTGTAGGTGTGCTAGCACATATTTCAAAGACAACTCTTTTCTTTTCTCTCTTATGTGTATTTTTCTTTTCTTAAAAGATGTGGTAGAAGGAGTAGAAATAAGATCATACATAAAAACCCTAGAGAATGGGATATATGTATATATATATATATATATATATATATATATATATATATCCTTTCTAGGGTTTCACAAATCTCTATTTACAAAAAACAATTTTGGTAAGTTTAAACTTCTTTTCTACTTTGATTTGAATTCCAAAATTAGAATCATTTCCTATTTATTTAGATAACTCTTATCTTAAATAAATTAGGAAATAAATAAAAAAATACAAATACAAATATACAAATATATACATATATTTATTTATTTATACTTTTATAGAGATTATCATTGGGTTAATTAACCTAGAACTAATTTAGTCCTATTTTAAGTGTGTGACCTTGTAGGTTCACACAACGTTGGCAGTGGGTCTAAAATTTTCATTTTAGCCCACAAATCATAAGTGGCTTCTAACAAGACATTATGACTATATGAAGGCCGATAATCCTGCATAACCTAATACACCGTGTGTTATAGTCCTTTTGTCATAAGAAATCTTGAACATAAGACATGGTTTATGTCATCCTTATATTGTCCAATCATATTATTTCTCGATCTCAAGTAGACTGATACTGATAACTCTTTATCAACTCATTCTAGCATGGTCATGCATTTCTCTTCAGTTTAACTTATTGAGGGGCCCACATATATCTTCTCAAAATAATTGAGGGACAAATTCTATCTCAATTACTCACATTCCTTACAGAACTCGTTCTATATCCAACCACAACCTATTTTACCATCCGGTTAAAGATGATGTAAGAATATGTCAAAATACAGAACTTATTATGTAGGAAACCATGGTGATTTTAGGTCAGAGGACTAAAGAAATACCACTGTGATGAGAATCATTTATAACAATGATCCATATAATATTTTCATAGTGAGTTGATCCAGTACATCATTTCACTAAATATGTACCTATGAGTTTGACTCAATATCTCATATACATGATCAGTAAAACATAACTATTAGTCAACCTCATACTAATATTTATTCATTGTTGTTCCCACAACAATGATTGACTAGGGATAATTTAGAATGGAAATCAAGTTTCACCTAAAATTTTTACTATCGAGTCACATACTTTGAGACTTTAGGTAGAATTAACCATTCAAGAATAATATTAGAATTAGCCAACGATTAAGAAAATGCCTCTTCATTAATAAATGAAATATGATAATCTCGAAATATAGCTATTACATAATTGGCCTAACGCATATCACTAACAATATATATGTCATTTGTTTCATTTGTTAGTTTGTCACTTAAACAATTTTCACATTTCAATTTATTTTAAAAATATATATTTTTTTTTATATTATGGTATTTCTAATACTATTTGCATCTTTTTATTTTCTATTAACAATTTATTTACAATCAAGTAAAGATTAAAATACTATAAAATTAAAACGCTTATTAATTAAAAATTAATTAGATAATAAGTGACTATTTAATTGTATGGGATTAAAATTAATTACAAGTTCCCATTTAATTATAAATTAAAATTATATAAAAATAGCCTACTAAATTTAAATAGTTATTAATTAAGAATAAAAAAATAATTAGAGAAAAAGTGACTAATTAATTATATGAGATTACAATTAATTACAACAAAAAATTATTAATGATGCAAACTAGGTTTATCTAATAAACAAAATCCGTAACAATCTATCGATACTCACACCTTAAATCATCCAAAAAACAAGTGGAGTGGAAACTAGAACCCTTAATTATCTAACAACTAAGAACTTTACCTATCAGGAAGTCGCCACAATTAGATATGGATGTTCTAATTGATAAGACAAAAAGTTGTTCGCCACAAACATAAAGTTTGATAAAAACACATGGTTAACCATGTAACCTAAGAGAATACTCTCTAAATTTTATTAATCATCCATGGTTGCACTCCTTTAAGTTACATAAAACAAACCTTTATATAAACATAAAGAAATCCTAAATAAAACCTAATTAATATCCTAACTAAACAAGAAAACATGATCCTTCTTAAATAAGAAAATATAATCATACTTAAATTCATATTTACATATGCAGCAGCTTGTAATGAGCTTTGGACCAAGATAAAGGCCGAATCGACTCAAGTCCAAAACATAAAAGTTGTAGCCTTTGATGTTAACTTTAAGTAGCATATTGAATCACACAATTTGGATCTATATTGAGTGAAATTTGGCCCATTTATTGATGTATGTTCAATCTACCCAGTTTTGTACACGACCTGATAATATTTCATTATTTTACCCCATGAAGACAATCGAAATAACCCCAACATTCGTCATCAAAGTTGTAGCTCTCTGTCTTATCTTTCCATAGCCTTTTGAATCTTCTTAATCCGAGTTTTGTAAAGTAAGTTATAACCAAAATACTGAAGTGTGTTATACAAAATATAAATATATGCGAATTGCTCTTATTTTGAATGAAAATTGACTTATTAGCATGAATAAATGTTGAAATCTTCCTTTTTGCAACCTAGGATCATATCAATCGATTAACTAAAAATTAAAGCAATATAAAAGTAACCTATAAAATTGGTCATTAATTAAAAATTAAAAAATAATTAGGTAGTAAGTGACTAATTAATTATTTGAGATAAAAATCAACTATAATAATAAATGTCCAACTAATTACAATAATAAGTTTTTAAAATGAATTATAATAATATATGGCTAATTAATTATAAAGTTATTGAAATTTTTAGATTTTTTTTTTGGTTGTGTACTCTAATTGAAGTTAAAGGATAAATTTCAACTACAATTTTGTTCAAATTGTCTTTTTATTTATATTTTTAATAAACTTAAATGCTTATATATATATATATATATATATTCAACTATAACCTCCGCAATGAGCGGATTATTGACTAGTTTTATGTGGAAAACGAGAAACAAATGCATTCTATATATATATGTTTTATTATTATTTAAATATACTAAAATAATTATAAAAAAAAATTATAAGAATACTAAATTATAACCTGCGCAATGAGCGGATTATTGACTAGTTTTATGTGGAAAACGAGAAACAAATGCATTATATATATATATATATATATATATATATATATATATATGTATATTTCCCATAGGCTCATTCCATATGTTGACAAACATCTGTCTAATGCTAAAAAATACCTGTTAAATCTCCTCATTAATGAAAACATGTTATAACATTGTTCACAGAACATGGGAAACAATAGGCAATTATCATGAACCCCAACTTTATAACTAATGACCACAAGCAATACAAGCATTGCAGGCTTGATTCCCAAGATTTACAGCCTTCAACTATCAAGATCCTAATTCTGAAGATATCTATTGCAAAGACAGCATCACTTGAACCACAAACCCATCAACCACCATATTTCGCGAACCTTGATACCCACTCCAACATTTCGTATTACCAATTAACAATTTGTAAACAAGCATAAAACAGATACATTCCTAACATTGGCGGAGAATTACAGGAAGGACATGGCAAGTTGAAGGTCAAAACAGGCAAAAGTGCATTCCGAAAACACAAAGCTGTTATCTCATCCATGAATTAGTTGTCGTGTTTCAGCAGAATGCCTCACCTGTTTCTTTACCGATAAAAGGTCTTGATGTATGCCTCAGCCAAACATCCTAACTCAACAACAAAGCAAAGATCTTGATGTTTGATAACCTCAACTAAACGTCTTTGCATTTTGCACAGCCTTGAAAGGGGCATCTTAGACTGGCACGGTTTATCTACTTCATAAACTTCGAGCAACTTTTTCATATAAGTCATGAGGCCAATTCCTGCTCATATTGTTTGCAAGAAACTGTGCAATCTGCAAAAGTTGAAGGAGACATCAATAAGCAAGAAAAGTGCATGCTAGAAAACAGGGGCAACAATAAAATTGCATCAGCTAAAAATTTCAATCAGTCACCAAGCCAAATCCACAAGACAGTCTACTATCCCACTGTTATTGCGGCAGAAATAATTAACTGAAAAGGTTCAATTGAATAAGTAGAATTATGAATCATAAATAAACCATCAAGTAAGAAATCCTATAATGGCAAAAACATGATTTTGTTAATTTCGTGACAACCTTTTATATAGAAAAAAATTGAGTTGAGTGATGCCAAATACATGAATGAAGATGAATGAAGAAATAATTTGAAAGGGAATCTAGCATAAGTTTGTATTATCACATATGAATGGGCATGCATCTGTTATTTGAGGATGAAATGAAAAACTAAAGGAGGTTCAATGCACAACAGCTGTAACATTATGAGCAAATATGGCTAGGCTATAAGCAACCTTTACAAAGGAGCAAGAATATCTAACAGAAACATGAAAAACATACCTTTGCCCTCATAGCACGAAGAGATCCATCAGAATCTGTCACATTGTCAAGACATGTAAGAGCAGCCTTAAGAAGGTCTGGCACACAAACTTGAACATGAGGAGACAAATTCTGCGATATATCTACATTAGCATCTGGAACTCGTGGATCAAATGGAAGGAACGGGAGTTTAGCAACCTCCCTCAAAGCATCAAGATGATGACCTAATCTTGCTAACTTATGAACCGATAAAATTGCCTCAAGTTGTCTCAACACAGTTTCTTGCTCTAAAACTTGCTCTCTCTCTTGAAAACTGGACATGATAGCCAAATGCTCTCAAAGGTCAGAAAAATTTAGACATTTTTTTTAACACAATTATGATGTCTAATGAATTACTGAAGCTATAACGAAAATAAATTAATTATAAATTTCAAAGACTAATCTTCAATAAAATGTGTCTGCAAAATTCATAATCTGCAAATGAACTCTTGTAAAATTATAGCAATGCTGAATTAATTAATCTCAAGGGAAAATCCCAATTTGAGTTGTTGGCTAAGATATTCTCATAAGCCACTAATACTGAGATAATTCAACAATAATAATGCATCGTTTAAATAATAAATGTTCAGATTTTGTGCAAGCTGAGCCAAAATTAGGATAAAAAATGAATTTATCAGAAACTCAAAAAATTAGGAATCTCACAAAAGGATGTATGCTCATTGAGAAAGCACAAACCAGAAACATTTCTGCAAATATGGAAGTTGTTTTTGCATTTGGCACAAATTTCTGTACAGATTGATAACATTGATAACCACATAACCCAAATGTCACAAAAAGAATCACAAACCCTAAAGTGTATAAGTTGTACTTTTCCCTCAAAAATAACATAAACTTTCCCTCAAATGTCACAAAAAGAATCACAAAAAACCCTAAAAGTGTATGAGTTGTTTTTTTTTTTTTTTGTACTTTTCCCTCAAAATAACATAAGCTTTCCAATAACTATCAAGACAGCATTTAGAAATTAGAAGCATCAAAGAAAATACCTACCTTACATCAGGATAATACTTGTACGTCTCCAAGATCTCATTCCCAGAATGGATAAGTCCAGCAGTGCGGCTCTCACCATCCAGTCTACCACGTGACAGGCCACAGATTGCTTCAGATAAGCACTTATTAGTAGCATCCAAAGCCATAGAGAATGCTCCAACCCTCTTCTGAATTTCTATGGACTGTTTTTTGATGCCAATTAAAACAAAGAGAAAAGGTAATGTACCACAAAAGCACTACAACAAAGAATTAAAAAAAAAATTGAACAGAAAGGAAAAAGAAAATCATCTTAATTTCCAGAAACAGAAATGGAGCTCTTTGACAGAATACATGCGCGTGCACACACACAGATGAACAAAACAAAGTTAAAAAGAAATACAGACATAGGAGTCCCAAATGTTTGTCAACCAATAGGCAATGAACCCACTTTCAAACAATAATATTTTCTTTTGGTTTGTGAAGACTATATTATCAATTGACCAAGAGAAGACTTTGAAAAGGAAATAGTCAATATAGGCAAGATATTACAGTAACATTTTCCCTACCAATAGAGAACGTGTATGATGAACAGAAAAGTGTATTTAAGTAAAATAAGATATGAAAGACTCCTAGCAAACCAATAATTCCCAAACTAGTCAAAGGCAAGGAAAGAAAATTTACTTTGTCATAAAGTCCAGCTTCCTGACACTGCCGAGCAGCTTCAAGAAGAAATTGCTGTCTTGCTTTAAGATCATTCAAAAATCGCACCAGTTCACCTTCTTCTCCCGCACCTCGTGGACCAAGTAAAAAATAAATACCACCATCCCGTAACAACAGCTCAGTAAGAAGTTGCTTCAGCATCAAACTTCTCTGTCTCTGCTGATCGATATTGCCTCTCCCAGTCCAAGATGCCTCACCACCCCCTACTGCAGCAGCAGCTTCTGCATAATATTCCAATGCCACCGGAAGATTCCCACGACGTAAATATGTAGAACCATACTGCCGAATTATACTAGAGACTTCTGCACAAGCATCCATGACACCAAGTTTTGGTCCAGACCCTGCTTCTTCAGAAAGTACCCCATGATCTGCTAGCACAATTGCCACATGGACAGCATCAATATCATATCCTTCATCTGCAACTTCCTTGGACAAATGCCAGACAGCTTTTAGCAACTGGATGCTCAAAAGCAACACATAAGGGTAAACCAAAGGGTCCTTCCCATTTTTGGTATAGTATGATGGCTCAAATTTATTTAGATAAGCCTGCAAATCTTCCAACCTGTAAGGAACTGAACCTTCATTTAGGACAACGTCTGAGGTTCCAACATGGGAGTCCCGTACAGCTGATAACTTGAACCACAAAAAGTCCTCTATAGTATTGAAAAGTGTAGGCAGATCTCTTAGAAGGCGGTCAATTTGCCTCCTAGAACCAGATACTATAGCATATAGTAATAACTTCTTCTTATCATATGCAGCTCGACCCACCTTATCAACCATTCTTAACATCTTGTCACATTCTTCAGAAGCAGCAGCTGCAATTTCTGGAGGCACCATTCCACCAGTATTAATCCACTCTGTAAGCTGTCAAAAAGAAAACTATCAGCAGACAGATATAAAATCTTTGTGACCTAAGCAGAGAACAATCATTACCAGAGGAGCAAATTGCTGTGAAGCACGGGATGATAGGGCAATTTTTCTTGCTTCATCATAATAACCAGTTCTCAAGCAAAAATAAATCTGCCAAGGCGAAAAATAGGATTGAATATGAAATGTTGTTATTTCTCAAAAAGCACATGATTAATTAACATGACATATATGAAATAAGCTTGATATTATCCATAACAGCAAAATAAGCACATCCAAACAATAGTGATAAATCATGATCCATTGTCTTTTGCAAATAATAAAGTCAGGCATACTTCATAAGCAATTAGAGATTATAAAAATTTTGAAAAATAGGTTAGATTGCTCAGTAGATACGGACCAAAAAAGACTTAATAAAGCAAGTAATGCATATAGAACCTTACTCCATGTCACTTCATCAATAACTCAAATGATGCACTATGGATATTATTCTTAAGGGCTAGTTTGTTAGAAGTTCCAAAAAGATAGCATCAGCATATGCAACAGAAATCATGTCGAATCGACAAAGAAAAAAAAAGGCTTAAGAACCTTGTCAATGAGTAAAATCAAATGACAAATGCAATGATATCTATCTGACATAATGCAAACCACAAGGCCTTCTCTCTTCCTCATAAATCTTCAATGTGTTCTGAATAGAAAATCACTTTTTATGAATCAACTGAAGAAATTATAAACATCCAAGACCTGCTTCCAAGTGGTATCAACTGGAGGCTGTCTGCGTGTGTCTCCTGCATCAAAATCTAGAACTCCATAATCCCTTAAGCGGACCTGAAAAAAATGAAAAGTAGAAACTCAACATCTGAGAATAATGAAACAAGTCATATGCTTGCAATGTTAACTCAGATGGCATAGTCAGACAACAAACCCGAAGAAAAGCACGAACTCTTTGTAAATTTCCAACAGCTCCACCAAGAGCAGCCTAGGAAGAGTAAATAAAAATGCTATCAATAATGGAGCAAACAGTCATAATGAGACCTCAGAAAAATAAAAAAATAAAAAGAGTAGCAACAGCAACTAAACAAAATAGTACATATATGTGGTACCCATATTTGGAAATTACAAAAAAGTTAAGGCAAAGCAAATACATTTGAAGAATATTCTACCTGTGCTGGATGACTTTGTATTGTATCCATAATATACTTTTCATGTCCCCATTCTAAATGGCGCCTTGCTCTAATCACTAACAACATCTTTCTTGAAAGATTCCGCTGAAAGGTTGAATTTTCACCCATCAATGTCTGCAAGTGCAACATTATTCAACTCACCAATATCAATATTTATTCATATAACACACAGCACCATAACAAATGTGATTCATTTTTTTAAATTACACTCTACTTGAGAACAGACTAAAAAAGATATTAGCTTGTGTACCTGAACAAGATGCCATATCTTCTGCATGTTAATTGATTTTCCACCAGAAGTGTCGTGACCCAAACTATCATAAGCATTCTTGAAGGCTGTTGCAGGCTATAAAAGTAACAGACATCAGTAAGGCATAAAATAAGAATAAAATAAGTGAGCTGCCTTCCAACAAGGAGTTAAAGCACAACAGTCTTTAGGGTTTTAGGAATGTGAGGTTCACATCGCAGCTTAACTTATTGATTGTCATAGCACAAAGTCAAAGTTTAAAGTTTGTGAAAGTACACCTGCTCAGTAATTTTTTTTTTTTATCTAAAAGTATTTTGCCTGAAAAATAACTTAGTTCAGTGTTGGATGTGTGTTTGTTAGCTAAGTGCCTGCAAAACTACCATCTTCACTAACTTATCCATGAAGTACTTCATTAACAATTAATGGCTGTCAAAAGCCAAGTGATACAGTTATGTAATGGTTAATCTGAAGCAGAATTTGAAGAAGGGAACTAGACTCTGATGCTTTGTGCACTTGTTAGACGTGAATCATGCCCTACTGTCATAACTCATAAGAAGTGTGGCAAAATGACACAAATAGAACTGTTAAAAAATAATTGGGAAAGCACACTTACCTTAAATTGCAAACCATGCTCTCTAGCATTGTTCAGATTCTTCACAACTTCAGCATAGGCTGAAGCTTTTTTCTCCAGGTTAGGCATGTTAGTGAAGGGTACAAGCTGCATGCTAGTTGGGCCAGAAGAAACCTGAGGACTGGACGCAACAGATGCTATTTGACCTGAACGACTACCTCCAGCACTTGTTTCAACTGCATTAGTCCTAGGTAATGTTGAAATCTGGCTCAAGCTCTGAAGAAAGTCACGTTTTTCATTTTGCCAATCTTCCTACAAAGTTTCACAAAAGAGAAAGGCATTAACTTTCATTGTTTTTTTTTTTTTTTTTAATTCTTATCATCTTTTTGCATCAACGTGGACATGAAGCACAAGAGGCCTGGAAAATATAAATGAATTCTATGATCTTGAAGGGAAGAGAAGAAAGAATGCAAAATATCATAAAAGATTTATCATGCTTAACGAAAATGTATATGTAAGCACACACACTAGAGGACACCATTGCCTGTTACTCAAAAAAGGAGAAAATAAACTATTCATTAGCAAGAATGATTGAACATAGAACCAAATATGATGTTATTTCCCATGGTGTTCCAAGAATTAACAATAGAATATCAATTTGAAAACAATGCTGGATTCCATGTACATGTTGTATTTCTCTAACCTCCAAAACTTTCAACATGTAATCATTAAAGCTTCTCAGATTATCCTTCTGAGCTTCCTGTATTGCTGAAACCATTGCCATCTCATGAACCTGAAACCAAAAGATGCACAAAACGTAAATTTTGAACAACACAAGCACTTGTATGTATTAATAATCAGCAATTCAAGAAAGATGGTAGACTACCTGTTGCAAGTATTCTTCGACGCTTGTAGCCTCAGCAGGGAACACATCCTCAAATATTGTCTTCAAAGAGATGTAGACGAAAAAAGTGAGCAACAAGGCTACATATGATAAACAAACTTAAAAGCTCAAAACACAAACGTTTTGCACATAAACATCAAAAAGAAAAAAGAAAAGTAAGAATAGAATTTTGAACTTAACAAACTGCTCAAGTTTGATGTAGTTTACAATCCTGCATCTATTACATTATACACACAAGATGCAGAAGCAAGAAAGATGCAAAAGAACTTGTACCTTCAATTCAAAAGACTTGAGATCTCGAGCAAGCTGCTCAGCATTTATTCCTTCACGTGCAAGAAGCCTGTTAGGATTGAACCTCAAACTTAGAGAAACAAAACAAATAATTTTGAACATTCAAAATAGCTAATGAACTAAATCTCAAAATTAACATAACAACATTCCAAATTTTTTTCCTTTGACACCAAAAAGCAACCAGTTGCGTACCTAGTTGCAGCAATAGATTGAGAAGGGGCCTCAGCTCTCAAGGTTTTAGCCTTGAGCTTCTTGGACAATGCTTCTAACTGATCTAAGTTCCTCTGAAACATTGCACATAAGATCAAACAGTTACTATGTTGAAATAACACCCAAATGCACGCACTGATGCAAACATAAATTATAATAAAATGAACAGGAAAAAAAAAAGAGCGAGAACCTGGAGAGGAGGGAACTGAGCAGAAGGAGCAGCGTGTTCGAGAAGCTTGGTGGAGGAGTGGAGAAGATCGGTCCAACCACTCATGTCAGATTCATTTGCACCCGCCATTGCTTCTTATCCTCTGCCAGAATTCACCTCAATTTGTTAGGGTTTTTAGGGGTTTAGGAAACAAAGAAATGAAAACTAACAGAGAGCGGAGCTGCTACTATAAACTTGTCGGTCCCGCGATACCGAGAAATTTTGATCAGACGAAAACTCATTTTGGCCACTTAACTTCGACGCCATGTACAGATTGGCCCAAACAATATCTTCTTAGCCAAATTAATCCTTAACTTTTTACGTTTCTAACAATTAAAACATCCATAAAATATAACTAAAAAAAAAGTAAGAATTTCGGATCAACATAATTTAATGTAATTTAAAATAATAACATATTATTATTTATATAAGAATATCCACTTCAGTATTTTAACTTTAAGGAAATTTTTTTTAAAAAATTTAAACCATAACTCTTTTAGAAATTGTTTGACTGTTTTATAAACTATTTTAACAATAAAATCATGTACGATTAATATTATTTGACTAACCATATCATCAATTTGATCTCTCTATTTTTTTAATCAAATTTGATTCTTTTATTTATTTAATCAAACTTTTTTTTCTACTTTATATATATTTTTTCTCAAACATCTTTTTGCTAAATTTTATTATTATTATTTTTAAGGTACTATTTTTTATCAATATTTTTTTGCTCTATATATTTTTTTCATTGTTTTATGCTCAATATTTTTTCTATTTTTACGGTATTTTTTTTTTCACGCATTAGGCCAACATATAAATTCAAAAGTTTTTTTTCACCCTTGATATCCAATTTTCAATAGTGGCAAAAGTGTCCATTATTTTAAAGTTGGAAACATCACTTTTACCTCATCACTAGTCTTTATTTCTTTGTTATTATTAGAGATTCAAAGTTTGAGGTGGGATATATTGGTAAGGCAAAAATTCAAAAGAAACACTATATGTATGTGTTCATATCTCTGTTTGTTTGTTTTTTGGTTCAGTTACAAACATTGTATCAACCAATTGACTAGTTTTGACACAACCAAAAGCTCTTTAACTAACTGCTAGTTTCAATTTAGTTGACGATTGTGCACAGATTTTAGAGGTATAGGTCTAGAATGATTTTTTTTTTTCATAATAATAATAATAATAATTTTAAAAATGTTTTCGACCCTTGATCATGTATTAGATAAAAAATAAATCGTTGGCCACAGACTGTATTTTTTATCTCTAAATTGGAATTCTTTTTTTTCTAACATAAACATTATTGTTCAACTATTATTATTATTATTATTATTATTATTATTATTATTATTATTATTATTATTATTTAAAAGTTGAACAAAATTTTCCCTCTTTATTTTTTACTTTGATTTAATTATTAAAATGTCTAATAATTTTTTGTTAAAAAAATTATCTTAAACTTATTAATCATCAATAAATGACACATTTACAATTTTTATGGCGTATTTGTAACATCCACAAATAAAGAAAAAAGCAACAAAAACAACAAAAAACAAGAACATTAAAAAACAAAAAAAAATAAAAAAAACAATAACATTAAAAAAAACAACAACATTGAAAAACAGATGCAACAACATTGGAAAACAAAAAGTAACAATAATGAAAAATAGAAGTAACAAAAAGTAATAAAAAACAATAACAAGCAACAAAAAATAACAATAGGAAAACAACAAAAAATAACAATAGAAAAAACAAGAAACAACAAAAACAACTACTAAAAGACAATAAACATCAACAATAAAAATATGTTTTATTTGAGCCATAATTTAAAAGGAGCAAACTTTAGCTCCTGTAAGTGTTCTTCTTGTTAAAGGATCCTCCATTTCTACCAAAAGCAGAATGTTCTGTCTAATAAAGCAAACTGATTCTATAACCAGATAAAAATCTAGCTAGCATGCTTATTATACTTATATATAGAGGATAATACAACCTGTAAATTATTGAATATGTAATATCTTTTTAATCTACTATTCTGTTTAAAAATAAATATAGACATTGCAAAGTTTTTTATAATTGGAATAATCAAGTGGACCCTTCAAAAAGTGTTCTGCATCATTTTTGTTTTGTTTAACTAATCGTGCAAAAGCTTTATATGCAATAGGACCATTCTATGCCTAAAAGCTACTTACAAATGTCATTGTATTTTCTTTCCCTCTTTTTGTATTTTTATTTTCTCATTGTATTTTCTCTTTACTTTCTTTTTTCCATTCCATTTTTTATTTTTATTTTCTCATTATTTTTTATTTTCTGTATTTTTATTTTTTCTTGTTTTTCTCCTCCTCTCCTTCTTTTTTACTTTTTCTCTTTTTTATTTTTATTTTCTCTTTTTTTATTTATGAAATTAAAGTAAATATTTATGAAGTTTTGGAATTATTCATTCCATGAAATTATTTACTGAAAAATTGATTGAAAAAAGTAAATTGTTGATAAAAAAAATGAGAGAAAAGTGCATTTAATTTCCAAATAAAAGGAAAAATGTGAATTAGATAACTATCAGAAAGTAAAAAAATTGCTTTGGATTTTATTGTTTAATAAAATCTGAATGAAAGAACTTTCATGGCTAATTATACAATAATATAAATAAAAAGTATATTTAAGAAATATTAAAATAAACTCTCACTTAAATCATGAAATTTTTTATTGTTATTCTTTAATTGTGTTGATAAAGTTATTTTGATTTACAACTTGATGATCTGTTTGACAATTTGTATGTTCCATTCCATGAAATTGATTAGTCATAAACTCACTTTCGAATGATGATGGACTACCGCCAGTCATCTTTTACCAAAAATAAAAACACTTGTAATTAATAATGAGGATGTTAAGTTATTAACTATAGGTTTTTGTCAAATGTGATTTAATGAACTTGCTTTACAGGCAAAGGACTTTGACATTATTGGTTGCAATACACAATTATTGACTCTTGATCATCACTATTTTTAATAGTTAATGATTGCTTTTTTACATCATCGATGCTGAAAGGTTAGTTGATAGCAACCTAAAAAAGAAAACAATAATGAATAATATTTTCAATAACATTTTTTTAAAGGAAAACAAAAAGTAAGAATCAAACTATTGATCTGTTAATATTTTAAAAGAACTTACACCACTAAACTATTTAATTTTTTTATTAACATTTATTACAAATTTTATTTAATTGGTATTTTATTTATGTTAACCAACGCTTAATAAATTTATTATTTTTAAAATGTTGGTATAAACTTTTTCAAAAAACCCCCAATGATAAATGTAATAACTTATGATTGGACTATAAACAAACCTAATATAATCTCTTGATATTTTAGTATAAAATAATTGGTACTTGTTCTACCAGGGGAAGAGTCTAGATCTTGGACCAACAAGGAATTAGGGATAATAAAGGTGGTAGTTGATCAAGTTTAAATGAAAAAAGAAATCATTTAATAAAGCACATGGAAGAATTTTTATTGAAGCATAAACGTACATGAGCTATTGCACGTGGAAGAATTATGAGCTGGTATGAGTTGACTTGAAGTAAGAAGACTAGAAATGAAAACCAAAAAGAAGCTAGTCCAAAAAAGAAAACACAAAAACTAGTTTTGAAAAAATGGAATGGGTCTAACCATAAAAGAAAGTAGGCTGATAAAATGAACTATTTTTTGAAATTTCCTATATAATATAAGGCTTGTGTTTGTTACTATTAGTTTTTAACATTTTATAATATAATTTTTTAAATTTATTCAATAAATTTATGTAATAATTATTTTGTAATTAGTGTTTTTTTTTATATATTTACATGTCATTATATAAAATTTTATGTTGCATAGAAAAATAATCATTACTAATCATGAATCCACCATATGCATAGACTACAATTTAATATATATTTTATATGATTAACTTGAATTACAAATAAAATAAAGCAATTCAATTCTATTAACTATGTAGTTTTAATAAAATAAAAATTCTAACTTTTTTCCAAAAAAAAAAATTATAAATCCACAAGGTAGCATTTAATAATTGAGAACTTATCGTAGGGCAAATAAGATAAATAACATATAGTAATTCAAGTATATTCATTAAATAGTCTTAACAAAATAGAAACTATAAATTGATTAAATCGTTTTTAAAAATGAGATTTATATTCTTTTTACTTTTATATATTATACAATTACGAACTATAAGGGGCTAGATTGGAGGTAGGAGTCATTTGGGTGATATTCAAGACACATTTTTACAATAACTGAATTTCATAGAGAGTCAAGTGTTACAAGCTCTTAAAAACTTCATAAAAAGGGACCATGAGACGCTTATCTAGAACACCTTCTAATAAGTCAACCTCAGAGACAGATTAATAATTCTGTAAAAAAATAAAGAAGAATGAATCAACATCCGAGTCAAGGCTTGTAAAGCTAACACAGTAGCCCAAAGGGCAAGAACAAGGCAATAATCACAATTCTAGGCACAAGTATAAGCATAACTAAAAAGAGTACAAATGAATACAGTGGGGCTACTTTTGTTATTCATCATATAAATCATTACATTGATTCAGACACTATGCTTCCCATGATGTAGGGAGGGCCCAAAATATATAGTGACTAGATCTCTGACCTATGCCCTTGATGATTAGTCACTCCCCTCTAAAAAGTATGAGAAGCACAATAAGAGTTGGTAGAAATAGAAATCAAAATACTCTACCCATCACACCCTTGAGATTATAAAAAATAAAATAAAATAAAATATAAAATGTTTAAAATGACCTAAGATCACAAAATGCTACCACTTGAAATTCTCCCCCCTCAAGCGGTCGATGCCCTCGTTGACTATAACTCTATAAACTATTCAATCTTGTACTTGAATGCTTGAAGATTGTCTTCATTTTCCCCATTATTCTATTTTTCTCCTTAGCCTTTCCACTTCATTAAATACTCTTGTATCTGCACCTGTTGGAAACTACTACTCTCTCTCCTATGATCTCTTCCACTATCTTCATTATTAGATATTGAGTCCCTCAAGTAGTTTTACTTTGTAGGCAACTGACCCTCCTTTTGTAATAATAGGTACAAGGCCTTCATATCTCCTTAGAAATCTTTGGTCTTTGTTATATAATCAAACTTACTTCGGGAGTAGTCTTATTGGTACTATATCTCCAACTTGAAACTCATATGGCCTTCGATTCAAATCCGCCCAATATTTCATCCACTGGGATTCTCTTTCCAAGTGTACTTGAGCTATTTCTTCATTCAGTCTCCACTTTTTGAAGAACTTATAAGCTTTTAGATTTCTCCCCTTGTATGGTGCCTCCAAAGAATGTGGTAATGAAGGTTGTTGACTTGTTATAATTTCAAAAGGACTTTTTTTTAGTAGTAGAGCTCTTTTATGAGTTAAATAAAATTGTACCACATCTAGTAATGATGCCTAATTCTTTTGGCTTGAGTTGATGAAATGCCTCAAGTATTCTTTCAAAAGGCTATTAAGTCTTTCCATTTATCCATCTATTTATGGGTGGTAACTGGTCAATATATTCAAGCATGAACCTAGAAGTTGAAAAAGCCATCCCTAAAAAGCCCCTAAAAATCGCCAATCCTAAATTGCTGACTATATTCTTGAGCACTCCTCAGTATTTCACCATATGCTTAAAGAAGGCTCTCATTCTGTCTTATAAGGAACTAAATTTTAACATTAGGATAAAGGTGTTATACTTGGACAACTAATTAACAACAATTAAAATGGAATCATACTTCCCCCCTCGAGGTAAAATAATAATGAAATCTGGTGACACACTCTCCCAGGGTTGATTAAGAATTGGTAAGGTTTCCAATAAACCTGTTGTCTTCTATATATTAGTTTTATCTTATTAACAAATTAGGCATGTTTTGGTGCACATCTACACATCATCTTATATTTTGGGCTAATAGTAATTTTATACCAAGAGAGCCAATGTTCGTTGCCATCCGAGGTATCCTGCCCATAAGTTGTCTTAACACTTCTAAAGTAGTCGATATTTATTGGTTATTAGAAGATCATTCTCCATAAAAACTATTTAGTCTTCCCTTGCTTTGCTAGGTTGATTATAGCCATAACTTATAGATCTTTTCCCTAACTCTACTTAATCTGATCCTAATGGAAGTTACTGCCTAACTTGTGGATAAATAAGCTAACTATTTCATCACTACGAATATGTTTTTTTGGTTTAATGCATCTACCACTATGTTGTTATCCTTGACCTTATATTCCAAGTGGAACTCAAATTCAGCCAAGTGTTCCTACTACTAGGCCTATCTTGGATTCAACTTTGGTTAAGTTAAGAAATAGCTAATCACCATGTTATTAGTTTTTAGTAAAAATTTTGACTTAAAAAAATAATGCCTCCATGTTCGTATGCAAATGAAGGACTGCTAATAACTCTTTCTCATAAGTTGTGTATCGATGTTGTACCTTACTTAGCTTCCTACTCTTAAAGGCAATAAGGTGGTTATCCTACATCAGAACTTAACCTAATGTAAAGTAACAAGCATTAACTTGAACTTTAAAAGGTTTCATTATATCCGAAATGGCAAGTACCAAATCTTAAAGAAGCATCTTCTTTACCTTATCAAAAGCTTTTTAATAATTAGGAGTCCACTTCTAATTATTGATTTTCTTTAACAACTCTATCAATGGTAGTAACTTCTTTAAATATCCTTTTATGAATCACCTATAGTAGTTGGTAAGTCCTAAAAAAGATAAAAGTTCTATTAGATAAATAAGGTTTCTCTACTCTTGAATTACTTTAACTTAATTATGGTCCATACGAATATGGCCTTCCTCCACTATATGCCCTAAGAATTTTATAGTGGACTGATTGCCCAAAAGCACATTTCTCTCTTTTCACATAGAGTTGATTTTGCCTTAGTTTCTCAAAGACTAGATGAAAATGCTCTTTATGTTATGCTAAAGTGGCAATATAAACTAAAATATCATCCAGGTACACTACTATAAACTTATCCAAATAATCATGAAAGACCTAGTTTATGAGAGTATAAATAGTATCAAGAGCATTGGTTAGTAAAAAAGGCATAATAAGAAATTCAAATGCACTATACTGAGTTATGCAGGTAGTTTTCGCTTCATCTCCTTTAGTAATATGGACTTAATGGTATCCTAATATGAGAAATAGTTTGGTAAAGTTTTTAGCTTTGCCTAATTGATCAAAGAGATTAGCTACAAGTAGGATGAGATACTTATTCCTCATAATGGCTTTATTGAGGGCTCAATAGTTAACACATAACCATATCTTATTTCTTTTGGAAAAGCATAAGAGTGCCAAAAGGGGCCTTGAAGGGATGAATAAATCCTACCTCAAGTAATTCATTAAGTTGCTTTCTCAACTTGACTAGCTTAAGAGGAGCCATTATATAGAAAGCTCTTGTAGAAGGCTTTGTCCCCAGAAGTAGTTCAATTTTATTATAAATCTCCCTTTTTGGAGGTAAGGTGTGAGGTAGCTTGTCAGGTATAACATCTGTGTAATCAATTACTACCACCTTTAGTTTTTCTGGGATCCCTTTATCCATTTGTTCCTCTACCCTAATGGGAATTGTTACGTGTGTCTTCTTGCCCTTTTTTACTCCCTTTTTTAAATTGCATAGCTGTTATAATGCAAAATAACATAGTTCTTTAGTATGTTTATGCTTATTTTTCCTTAGTTTTTGCTTATGTTTGTTTCATTATTGCATTACTATCTTCATCTTTATTGATCTCATTTTAATTATGTGTTTTATAGGTTCTTTTAAGCTTAATCCATACATAGAAGTGCATTTGAATGATTTGGAATGAAAAAGTGTTTGAGAAAGGCTAAGGCAAGGATCAAGTGGAGTGTGTGCTGACTCGGCACAGTGGTGCCGAGTCGTGACAGCAATAAACCGTGCCAACTTAGCACAATGGTGCTAAGTCGTAACAAAAAAGGATGGTGCTGAGTTACTCCTGACTCAGCGTGCCGAGTCATCCTTCACACCCTTTCATTGTATCTTTTCATATTTACATCTATTTGAAGGAGCACGAATTGGGATGATGGGAAGCCTTTAAATAGATGAACTTGACTATATTTTAGGCATGAAAAAAAAACTTAGTTATTATTTAAAAAATATTAGTATCAATTGTGAGTTTTATTTATTGAAGAATCAAGTGTTAAAAGATATAGCCAAAAAGTTTAAAGAAGATATCAGGAGGATCATTCAATAACAAGTAACTTTTTGGAGATCATTGAAGAGTTTATCAACCCCAATCTTTTCTTCTTTTCTCTATTTAGTTGCAATGTTTAATTTACTTCCTTGTTTAAGCTATATTTTGAATAATATGTATTTTGGCTAAGTCCTTGTTATTAGAATTACATTCATACTTAGACCTTGCTTAGCCTCAAGTAAGAAATAAATATCTAAGTGGAAAAATAACAAAAATCTTTTATCTTCTCTAAAATAAATTTAGCTATCTCAATAAGTCATCTTAATCATGAAAGAAGTTAAGAAAAAGATTGTTAATAAGTAAACTTCCAATGCTCAACAATGATAGAGAGAATAAGCTTCATAATATAATAAATAAGTTTAATAATGTATCTCAAATTATTAAGAACAAAATTAAAGAATATAAAGTCAAAATGCTAACTAAGCTATCTAACTATAATGTTTATTTATCAAACTTAGGATTTCTAATAACTAAGGTAGCCATTGGGACTAAGATTAAGCAGACACACTAACTCATATTTCTTATGGCATTTTTAGACACTTTTTTTTTATAAAGATAAAAATGTAGGTGCATTCTTTTTGAATGAATGTAATTAAGGAACATACTCAATTACACACAACTTACTTGAAATGCAACAACTCGTGACATCATACATTCTTTTTGAATGAATGTAATTAAATAGCAAACTCAATTACACACAACTTACTTGAAATACATAACATTAACAAGTATTAAAATTATTTATTTATTTATTTAAGATAAAAATGTATATGTCCTCATCCATTATTAAAAAGTGAGTTACTTGTATTATGACTATAGTTTCCCTAAAGCTACTTCAATCCTTAAAACCTAAGCTTAAATCCTTACCATCCTAGCCTTAAGCATAGTTAGAAAGTTGACTAAACATTCTTCAGATTTTGAAAATAAGAATAAGAGATAAAAAGAAAAACTTAATACCCTAACTAAATGAAACTTTAAAATTCTACCAAATAAGCATAAAAAGTTAATTATTAACATAACATCAAAACAAAACCTCAATCACAATCAAGATAAACTTAGAAAAGAGACTATTTATAAGTTTGGAGAAGATAAACTTATGCAAAATAAAGCATAAACATTATTGAAAATTCACATAAACATATCTTAAAACTACTATTAATATCCCTTAATTTTTAGTGCCATTGCCGGGGAGTTTTGTTTAGCATTTTTATTAATTTAGGGTAAAGAAAGGTTGTTTTAGGCTTTAATTTTATATTTGTTTTTATAGTTTTATAATTGTTACATTGTGACTATATGAGTTTATTTATGATGAGGCTTAGTAGGAGTACTAATGATATTTTACAGTTTGATCTTGAAATTGAATTAACTTTATGTGCTTTATATAGGGAACAAAGACAAAAAAGAGTGAAAGAACAAAATATGAATAATATAGCTCAACCGGAAAGATGAACGTTAGTATGCCAAACATAATGAGTAATTTTGGAGGAATTGTGTCTCCATCTATTGCTAATAATAAGTTTAAAATCAAGCCAAGCATCATTCAAGTGTTGCAAGACAATCAGTTTAGAGGTTTACAAGGAGAGGATCCATATGCTTATATATTGACTTTCCTTACTGTGTATGCAACCTTTAAGATCAATAGTGTGATAGATGATGCAATAAGGCTTAGGCTTTTCCTATTTTTAATCAAGGAAAAGGCATAACTTTGGCTTACTAGTTTGCTAAGTGAATCAATAATGAAACAGGACTAATTAAAGCAAGCATTTCTCTATAAATATTTTCCCCCATACAAGGCTACTAAGTTTCATAATGAAATCACTACTCTTAAGAAAAATGCAAGTGAGACAATCTATGTGACTTGGGATTGATTCAAGGAACTTCAAAGGTAATGCCCACATCATGGTTTGTCAAATTAAATGATTCTTTAAATTTTCTACAATGGTTTAACATATGAGAATAGGAATATTGTTAATGCATCCTCTACTAGGAAATGGATGTATAGAATAGCTAGGGAAGTTGTTACTTTGCTTAAAGAACTTGCATCTCAAGGATATATAGGTGATGAGACTATAATGGCTAAAGCAAAAGGAGTGTTGGAGCTTAATGCCATCAATTTATTGAATGCAAAGGTAAATGCTCTTACAAAATTAGTAAGTAAATCTTATATTAATTCTTTAGAAAGTGCTAATATTGTTTATAAGTTATGTGGAAGACTTCATTTATATTCTTAATGTAATGTGGGTTCTAATGAGGATGTAAGTTTGTACAAGGAGCTTTCAACTAAAGAGGCAGAATGAATTCAAACTCATATAATCCTCAATGGAGAAATCACCCTGGATTTTCATGGTAAAATCCATCCTCTCAATTAAATCCCCCATTTAACCCAAACACTAAACCACAAAACCCACTAAGATTTCCTATAAAACAAGCTTTTAACCCTACATAATCCAAATCTAACCTTAAGACTTTCATGGAGCAATTTGTTAACTAATAAATCACCATTAACAAAGAAAGTGAGGAGCAATTTAAACAAATTAACTCTAAACTTGAACGACTCATAACTTATAATCGTATCCTTGAAACCCAAATTGCTCAACAAGTTGCTTCCTCCAACTCTAAACCTTTGAAAAAGCTTCCTAGCTAACCAGAGTTTGTGATAAAAGAGACTTTCTAAGCAATCACTTTAAGGAGTGGTAAGGAAGTTGAAAAAGTTGTTAGTAGGAATAAGAGAGTGGTTGAGAATGATGATGTAGTAGGGATTAAAGCTAGTAAGGGAATGATGGTGTGATTGTTAGTAGTAAGGTTAATTTTGAAGGTGTAAAGAAGGATAATAAGGAGGATGTCATACCACCTAAAGATGATGAACTTAAGGTAGATTTTAAAACACTACCTTTTCCTTAAAGGTTCATAAGATGCAGCTTGGATAAGCAATTTGGAAAATTCTTTAATTATCTCAAAAAGATTACCATTACCATACCATTTATGGATGCCATTAGAGACATGCCAACATAGGGTAAGTTTTTGAAGGATATCATTAACCATTAGAGCAAGCTTGAGGATTGTGGGTTAGTTTCTCTTGTTAAAGAATCTAAAGCTATATACTCTAAATCTCCATTAAAGCTTAAGGATCCTGGTTGTTTTAATGTACCTTGTGTTAAGGAGCAGCCAACACACCAAGTTCAAAGAATTCAACATGATGAAGATGAGCATGGTCACGAAGGTAAGGGTTAAGTTCAAGAGGTTTTAAGTCCAATCAACATGCCTTAAGGACCTATAACAAGGTCTCGATCCAAGAAGCTTCAATAAGACTTAATCCATCATTTACAAGGCTTAGTGAACTCAGCTAGTGAAAGTTTACAAAGACACCAAAGCTTTGTGACAAGTGCAACTCAAGTTCAATACAACTTAATTCAAGTCCAAGTTACCAATGGGTATAATTAAGTATATAATGGGCCACATTTGTTATGGGCTGGCCGAATATGCATGGAAGAGTTATTTAAGCATTGTTATTTGGGTTTAATTATATTAAATAAGGGTTGGATGAATTTTTTATCTTAAAAGCCCATTAGTTTTAGTTAGTTTAATTAGAGTTACTCTTAAAATAGGAAGTATGTCAGAATTCCTATTTGAGGTATGATTAGATTAGTTTCCTATTTTTGTGATTAGGGCTATTAGTTTTCCTTATTCACTAAGGAAAACCTTGTAAAGGCTATATATATGCCTTGGATGAATTATTATGGAGCAGAATCGAAGTTTTAAAAACCTAAAGGCTGTTTTGCTTTTATCTTTGTGTTCTTGTGTAGAATACATGTTTTAAGGAACATTCAAATAGATTGATAATCTTCTTGTGGAGTGTTTCGAAATTGGAATTCATAAATGAGTTTTTCTTTATTCTAATTCTTTGATCATCTAAGTAATATGATTTCTTACCATTTTTAGGGGTTGTTGCTGAATTGTCTATTGGGGTTTTCAAGTTCATGCTTTGGGGGTTTAAATACATAAAGGGGTTCTCAAGCTTATTCTTGGAGGTTCCGTATCATTTGGTATAAGAGCTTTGGCTCTAGATAAGGTTTTATCTTTTATAATTTTCGTTCTTAATTCTGATTTCTTGTGTTTTTCTTATTATTTTAAATTCCATTTTTGTTCTTTGTTCTTCATTCTTATGTTTTATTCTTTGTTCTTATTTGTTAGTCTTAATCTTGTTTTTTTTTCCTTTAATTCAGTCAATTATTTTGCATTTTGAAATTCTAATTTATGTTCATAGTTGAAAGTTTAAAAAAAAATTTCGTGCAAAAAAAAAAAAAAAAACGAAGAAGAAGGAAAGTTGAAAAAAAAGAAGCAAAATAAAAATTGTGAAAAAAAGAAAGTTATTAAAAAGGAATAATTGAGATTATTGACTGATTTATATCCTAATCAGGTTTGATTTGCATGTCCTTCCATTCCTTGCTTATTAAGGAATATTGTTTGAGTGATTAATATCCTAATTAGGTATGATTTAGATTTCCTAATCCTATTTGGTTTATATTGACATATCTAACTAGATCTTGTCATATCTTGTATTCCTTGTCTATTAAAGATTTTGCATATCTTTACAATACTTACACATTAAGGAATATTACTTATTAAGGCAGATTTGACTTTTCTTCTTAAAATAACTTATAAATTCATTTTCTTTTCTATTCTAAAAGATCTTTGTATTTCTTTCACATGTCTTTTGCATCTATTTAAGTTTTCCTAATTTATTGCTTTTGAATTGTCTTTTTTTTTCTTGTGATCGAATTGCTTCAAACTTGTTTTGCAAATTTCAGTTTTGGAATTCTACTTGAATTGCTTCGAACTATTTGAATTGTTTTTAAAAGTGTGATTCACCTAAGAATATAAAAGAAATTAACACGAGTGGTGTGAGGAAACCTGTGAGTGAATTTTTTTTTGAGTTAAACATGAGTGACCATCCACATCATTTGAGTGCAAACATGTGAGGGAGTGCTTGTGATGTCCTTGAATTATTTTTCTTTATTTTCTAACATTATTTGTAGCAATGTCAAACCAAGGCAAAGATAATGATGCTGGTCATATTAATGAAGCTAGACTATGTGAGGCTCAATAAGGAGAGTTTGCATGCTTTAATAGAAATATAAAGGCTCTAAGAGAAGTATTAGAGTGCATGAATACAAGGTTGCAAGCAGTTGAAAGAGCACAATTGAATCAAAATCAGGGAAATAAGGGAGGTAGAAACCAAATACCTTAAGTTGATGATTTGGAAGATGACGCCAATGATTATAATGTAGAGGATGATGATGCCATTGTTGGAATGAGTGTACCTAGGGGTGTGTTAATGATATGCACTAGGTCAATCATTTGATTATGTATTGACTTTCTTATTTTATTAATAAAGAGGTATTTCATTATCATTTGATTTTATGATAATGATATGAATGGTTAATTCTTACTAAGGCCATCAAGTATGTGACTTGATAGTAAAACCTTTAGATTAAAATAAGAGTTCTATTATAATTATCCCTTGCCATTTATTCATTATATAAATATTAAAGTATTAAGGCTAGTATGATGTTGATTGATGGTTATGTTTTACTAATCATGAATATGAGATATTAAGTCAACTCATAGGTACATGATGAGAGATCATATAATGGATTGATCCACTATGAGAATACTACATAGATTATTATCATAAGTATTTCTCATCATAGTAATTTTTAAAATCATCATGGATTTCTATATAGCTATTTTATGTTTTGACACATTCTAATATTGTCTTTAACCAGACGATTAAATAGGATGTTCTTGGATATGAAATTAGTTATGTGAGGAATGTGAGTGATTTAGAAGGAATTTATCCCTCATTAATATGAGAAAGATATCTATGGGCCCCTTGATGAGATAGACTAAAGGAAAATGCATGGCCATACCGAAATGAATTAATAAAGAGTTATCATTTTCAGTCTACTTGAAATCAAGTCAGAATATTGAACTATATAAGGATGACATTCTATGCCTTATGTTCAATTAAGATATCATGTGATAAAGGGACGATAAAATTCACTGTAACTAAGTTATGTCAGATTATTGACTTCACATGACTTGGGTAGTCATAATGTCTTGCTAGAGGCCACTTATGACTTGTAGGCCTAAATAGAGATTTAGGCCCACTGCCAATGTTATGTGAACCTATAGGGTCACACATTTAGAATAAGCCCAAAACGAATATGGGTTTAATAAGCCCAAAATAAACTCTATGGAAATAAATAATTAAAGTGTTTTATTTATTTATTTATTTAAGATAAATGTTATTTTAAATAAATAAATAAATAAGATATTATTTCTGATTTGTTTTTTTTAAAAATCAGAATATAATAGGAAATTACCAAAAGGTCATTGGTAGGTGAAACCCTAATTTGGAGTCTATAAATGTGTTATATTCTCTAGGGTTTAATACAGTTTTATTTTTCCTTGCCTCCAAAAAGGGTTTTCTCTCTTCCTAGAAAACAAACATAGAGTTTTTCTTTTATTCTTGATTTGTGAGACAATCAAGAAAGTTGCTAGCACACACTCCAATTCATTTTGTGAAGGGCTGTTCGTGTGGATACCTTTAGAGGACGCATCCTTTTAGAGACGTCTTGATCCGAACAACCAAAGCAAAAAGCTCGAGGTAAGGTGTCACCGGTGTGAATCTCCTCCCATCCTTCTAGAAAATCTTGCCTCTTTTGCATTTTGGTAAGATTCTTGAAACTCTAGATTTAATCAAGTAGTCGAATTACAAGGATCCAGGTTTAGGAATGTGATAAAATTTTAATTTTTCGCTGTGTTTGTATCACGAAACCCCAACAGGGTGGAGGTAGAGGAGGCCAAGGTTTTGGTAGAGGTAGAGGAAGACTATAAGAAAATCAATTCTATGGTAGAAACCAAGGCAATAATGATTTTGTAGATAGAAATTTGGGGAGCATTAAACATAAGATACCTCATTTTCAAGGAAAAACAGATCCAAAGGCTTATTTACAATAGGAAAAGCAAGTGGAACTCATATTTGATTGTCATCAATTTAGTGAGGAGAAGAAGATTAAATTAGCGGTTACTCAATTTTCAAATTATGCTATCGCTTGGTAGGATCACTTAGTGACTAGTAAAAGAAGAAATTTGGAGTACCAAATTGATACTTGGTATGATTTCAAGTCTGTAATAAGAAAGCGATTTGTCCTAAAACATTTCCATAAGGAGCTTGTGCAAAAACTTCAAGTTCTTAGAGAAGGTAGTAAGAGTGTGGATGATTACTATAAGGAGATGGAAATGATCATGACTAGGGCTGATATAGAGGAAGATGTGGAGACCACCATGGCACGTTTCTTGGCTAGTTTGAACAAAGTGATAGTTAATCGAGTGAATTTGCAACAATATGGAGATTTAGAAGAGATGGTGCATATTGCCATCAAGGTGGAAAATTAAGTCCAAGGAAGAGGGACAACAAGGTATGTTTCCAAACCTTACTCTAACTCTAATTATACTTGGAAAAGGGATGGGAGGAGTGATTTTAATAGTGGAAATAAGGGTGCTTATGATGTTGTAAAGGGAAAGGCAAATTCTGTTTCCAAAGGGAAAACCAAAACTGAAGATCTTAAAGGGAGAAATAGAGACATTAAGTGTTGGAGGTGTTAAGGTGTAGGTCATATTAGCAAGGAGTGCCTTAACAAGAGAACTATGACCATACAAAATGGTAAGATAGTGACTGATGATGAAGAGAATGGCAATGAAAGCGATATGAATAAGATGCCCAAATTGGAGAGTTGTAGTGATGGGAGCATTGAGTAGCCAATTAAGGGTGATGTGCTGGTTAGAAGACGTACTCTTAGTGCTCAATTGAAGACAAATTTCCATGAGGAGCAATGGGATAACTTGTTCCATACAAGGTGTCATGTTCCAGGTAAAACATGTAGTATGATTGTTGATGGTGGTAGTTGCACTAATGTGGTAAGTACCTTTTTAATTAATAGATTGGGGCTATCTACTATTCCACATCCATGACCATACAAACTTCAATGGCCTAATAATTGTGGTGAGGTCAAGGTAAATAGAAAATCTATTATTTCATTTTCAATTGGTAAATATCATGATCAAGTGTTGTGTGATGTAGTTCCTATGCATGCTAGAGAAATTTTGCTTAGTAAACCATGGCAATTTAATAGAAAAACTAAGCATTATGGGTACCTCAATAGGTATTCATTCACCAAGGATAGGCAGAAGACTATATTAACACCATTTTCCTAAAAAAAAGTGTATGAAGATCAATGTAAAATGGAAAGGATGAGAGTGGAGGCTGAAAAGAAAGAAAAAGAGGGTAAGAAAAGTGCTTTAAAGAGTGAAAATAAAAAGTGTGAAAAGAAAGAGGGAAAAGAAAAAGGAGAGCAGATTCAACATAAAGAGAAAAATGAAAATAATGTGATTTTAATAGCTAGGACAAGTGAGGTTATGCAAGCTTTGTATTCCAAATGCCATATATTTGTACTTTTGTATAAAGGGGCTTACTTGATAACTAATGAACTTAACCCATCTTTACCTAATGTGTTTGTTGATCTTTTTTAGGAATCTGAAGATGTGTTTCCCGAGGAGATGCCTAGTGGTTTACCACCAATTAGAGGCATAGAACACTAAATTGACTTCATTCTTAGACCTGCCATATCCAATCGACCAACATATAGAACAACTCCAAGTGAGACAAAGGAGATCCAAAAATAAATAAAGGAGTTGCTAGCTAAAGGGTATGTAAGGGAAAGTCATAGTCCTTGCTTGGTTCCTATTATTCTTGTGCCAAAGAAGGATGGAACATAGAGGATGTGTGTGGATTGCAAAGCCATTAATAAAATCACTGTAAAGTATCATCATCCTATTCCTAGATTAGATGATATGCTTAATGAGTTATATGGTTCTTGTTTGTTTACCAAAATAGATTTGAAATCTAGTTATTATCAAATTTAAATGAATGTTAGTGATGAATGGAAAATATATTTTAAGACTAAGTACGGGTTGTATGAGTTGCTTGTCATGCCATTTGGTCTTACTAATGCACTTAGCACATTCATGCGATTGATAAACCATGTGTTGCATGAGTACTTTGGTAAATTTGTTATTGTTTATTTTGATGATATTCTGATTTACTCTAAGTGTTTGGATGATCACCTTATGCATATGTGACTTTTTCTAGAAATACTTAGGCGAGAAAAGTTGTATGCTAACCTTAAGAAGTGTAGTTTTTACATGGATAGGGTTAATTTTCTTATTTTTGTAGTTTCTAGTCAAGGAATTAAGGTTGATGAGGAAAAGGTTAGAGCCATTAAGGAGTGGCCGAAACCTAAAAATGCTAGTGAGGTGAGGAGTTTTCATGGGCTTGTTAGTTTTTATAGGAGATTCATTAAAGATTTTAGCACTATAACCTCACCTTTGAATGAATTAGTTAAGAAAAATGTTGGATTTGTTTAGGGTGACATATAAGAACATGCATTTAATGAACTTAAGGATAAATTATGTAATGAACCTTTGCTTGCTTTACCTAACTTCGATAAAACTTTTGAGATTGAATGTGATGCTAGTGGCATAGGGATTAAAGCTATTTTGATGCAGGATCAAAGACCACTAATGTATTTTAGTGAAAAGTTAAGTGGGGCAACCTTGAAATATCCAACATATGACAAGGAATTATATGCATTGGTTCGAGCTTTGCAAACATTATATCGAGTTATGACAGCAGTGAATCGTGTCGACTTAGCATAGTGGTGCTGAGTTGTAACAGAAAAGGATGGTGCCGAGTTACTCCTGACTTTGTACAACAGTGTCGAGTCATCCTTTACACCCTTTCATTATATCTTTTCATATTTACATCTATTTGAAGGAGCATGAATTTGGATGATGGGAAGCCTTTAAATAAATGAACTTAGCTCTGTTTTAGGCATGAAAAAAAAACTTAGTTATTATTTGGAAAATATTAGTATCAATTGTGAGTTTATTTATTAAAGTATCAAGTGTTAAAAGACATAGCCAAAAAGTTCAAGGAAGATATTAAAAGGATTATTTAATAGCAAGTAACTTCTTGGAGATTGTTGAAGAGTTTATCAACCCTAATCTTTTCTTCTTTTCTCTATTTAGTTACTTAATGTTTAATTTACTTCCTTGTCTAAGCTATATTTTGAATAATATGTATTTTGGCTATGTCCTTGTTTTTAGAATTACATTGATGAATTAATATAGGAACTACATTTTTATCTTTATAATTCATAAATGGTTTAATTTCAATTGAGTTTCGGAATGTGTTATATATGTTTGATTACCATATATAACTTGTTAATTAAATCTCTATAATAAGAATTAGAGCATTTTGGTGGAAATGCAATTGAATTTATTCAAGGGTTAGGAAAGTACTTGGCGATAAGAAATCCACTTTAAAGGGTTTAATAATTGGTTTGGAACTTAATGTTTTTATTTATCTCTGCATTGTTTTGAGAATGCTTGTAGATTCTAAATGAAAATAACTTTAATTGACAATGAGAGTTGCGTTTAAGGATTGTTGGCTAAATTCTCTAATCATTGCATGTATTATTAATTATTACAGTTCTTTAATTAATTCTGAATTGTAATTCTGATAATTGCTAATTGAATTTATTGTTAGGTAATTTAGATTAAATAAATAAATTAATAATTCTTAGTAACTTTAGATTGATTAGAATAATTCAATAGTTTTTCATATTTTAATATTTTGCCTATCCACCCAAGTGTCTACTCGATTAATATAAAATTGCTCCAAGATTCCCTAGTGTTTGACACCCTACTTGCTCTATACTTAGTATTAGAGTTTAGGGTATTAATTTGGCTTGCATCAATAGATGATAACATCTTTTTTTCATAGATCAAGCTTATGGTAATTGGAACTACACATGGACTTTCCTTTATCATCAGTAAGTGATTAGTTGCAAGGATGGGGATGGTTTTAGTCTACTTCAAGAAGTTTAGCCCCAACACTATATCAAAATCATCTATTGAAGCTAATATGAATAATAAATTCCTGCTCCACGATCCTAATTTGCATAGTACTTCTTGGTCCATGCCTATTATTTTCTTAGCTTAAGAGTTTGCTATTTTGAACTTTTCCACTTCCTTGTTCACATTGAGTCTCAACTAATTTTCCACATTAATTTGTTATGAAGTTGTCTGTAGCCCTCATTTCCATAAGATTTTGGATAATTTTGCCTAACACAACCAAATCCATGTATATAAGTCCCCTCTCAAGTTTTGTCTTTTGTTGTTCCATCTATCTTTCTAAGGCACTTAAGAACCTAATAGCTCCCATCACAACTTGTTCATTCTCATCTCCCCTTTGAGGATTGATCGCCCTGATCAAACTTAAAGCCCATGATGTGGGCATTCTACACCCGACATGGTAAACTACATAAAAAGCACTTAATGTTTAAGGCACTTCTCTTAGCGAGCTTCTTAAAATTGAAGGACTTTGCTTGTGCTTGGCCAAAATTCCTCTCACAAAAGCTAGGATAACTTCTATCTCCCCCTCCCATGTTTCTAAATCTCTTTTTTGTCCAACCAAAATTCATATCCTTATGTTATAAATTCCTTAGTTATTGGGATTGTCAATGAGAGTTTCCATGGTAATTTCTTGCCTACTTAGTAATGTGACTATCTCCCTCTAAAAAAGGGTTAAATTTTCTTTTATTACCAACTTTAGAGTATTCTTTAAAACTTTCAACAACTATAAAATAGCTACTTTGACATCTTTAACTCCTCACCATTGAAGCTTTTTCTTGGCCCATTATTTTTACCTAATGATGCAATCGATCTCCCTTAGCCATGTCTAGAATATTAAGAATTAACACTGAAAATGGCCTTACATATTCTCAAATAGAGCTTGTATGTCGTAACTCATCTAATTAAAAGTGTGTGTTGAATCCCACATTTTTTGGGTGAAATTGGTCCCTTAGTTCTTGCTTGAAGTCCTCCTAGCCAGTAACTAAAGATTTACTAGATTTTATTCCTTTAACTCTAGTCTACCATAAAATTTAACATATAAATAAGGTACATGGGGTGATTTTCATTCTTTGTTCATCAAAGTGTATCTTTATTGCCTCAAAGTAAAGTTCCATATCAAAAAAGAAGTTGTCAACAATTGATGAATCTCGAGCCATTTTGAAGGATTTTGGTTTAGGGATTTTAGTCTTTCCCATTGACTTGATCCTAATGTTATCTCTATTGGCCAACTCCTCCACTCTCTTATTAATTCTTTACACCTCATGATGAAGAGATTGGATAACTTTTTTTGCATCATCGATTAAGGCATTAAGAGCTTCATAGATGTTCTTATGGCTCTCACCGATATCATTAGGCAATTTCTCAAAGGTCTTAGATGAGACACCAGGCTCTCTAGCTATTCATTTAGCTTTTCATTATCTCCTCTCCCAGAAGGATCCATATGAGGGGGGCCTAAAGCTCTATTGGCTAACCCTCATAGGAAAATAACCTAGTAAAAAATGGCTCATATGTATCAATGTTATTCATAATACTTTCAATCACATATGCTTTTGCTATCACAACATTAAGCAATTTAATTTTATTTAAGGCATTCTCTAGGGAGCTCACTTTGGTTATCATAACCTTAAGTGCCTCCACTCTTTTCTCAAGTGCCTCCATGTGCACTTGTTTTGAATTGTTCACTTTGATTATAACAACCATAATAAAAAGCAAATAATGCCCTAATACCAAATGTTATGGGCCTCAAAAGCATCATAAAAAAGGACCTTGAGATGCTTGTCTATAACACCTTCTAGCAAGCCAGCCTCAGGGATAAATTAGTAATTTTGTAAAACACAAAAAAGAATGAATTAACATCTAAGTTAAGGCTTGTAAAGCCAATATAGTAGCCCAAAGGGAAGAATAGGGCAACAATCATAATTCCAAGCATAAGCATAATTGAAAAGAGCACAATAAATGAGGCTACTTTTATTATTCATCATATAAATCATTATAGGGAAAAGGTACATTTTTGCCCCTAATGTTTATAGGGAAGAGCATATAAGCCCTTAAAGAATTTCTTGGCTTAATTAAGCACGAAAATTTGAAAAAATAACTATCTAAGCCCTTTATATAATTAGAATTTAAACAAACTTTTTAGTCAATTTGTGAATGCTTACCTGGCATTTTTGGGACCACTAATCAGAATTAAACTATTTAATATTTTTTATAAAAAATAAAAACAATAGAAAAATTAAAATATAACAACAACAACAATATATTCAAATGTATAAACTCTTTATCCAAAGGTATCAAAACCCAAATCAAATTCTAATTCTTTCTCCTTTCATAACTCAATGAATTAAAAAATTCTTTGACTTAGGTTAAAATTTAAATCAAATATCAATTTTTTTCTTTTTTTCGTTCCTTCATATCACCGTCACCATCGCCACACCATTCCCTCATATCATCGTCCTTGCAAACCTTCATTATTGTGGAAGTAGAGCATAAGATTTCAAATCATCATCTTCGTTGTCACTAACCCTGTCACTTGTAAGATAGAAATACAGACAACAGAAGGTAGAGGTTTACAATTAAGTTCTTTATAGACTTAACAAAGCCTCATAATGAAAAAGCTAATAAGCTTGGCATTGACAACAACTCTAGTCTCACTTTCACCAGCTCTCTATTAATTTTTTTCCTTTTGCTTTATTTGTGTGTATGGGAGTGTTTTAATATTAGAGCTCTGTTAAGGCCTTTTATGATTTAAACAAATTCAAAGAAAAGAGAAGATCTTATTTATTGCTTTTATTTTGGACTTGGTTTTCTTTTTCTCTCTGATGGTGTTTATAATTAAAGATATGCAATATATGTGAATGTGGAGACAAGATATGGCTGCAATTGGCTAATGATGAAGCTCACCAAAAACTTCCCCTATACTCTTACAAATTTGACAACTGCCACAAACCTTAATCAAATCTCAAATTATTTTACAAACATATGTGCACACATAAAGAACACACACATGCATATATACACCATTAGTTATTGTTGCTGTTATTGATTGATAGTACTAATAATTTTTGTACTATATACTATTTCAAAAGAGAAAATTGGTAAAAAATGATTAAAAGAAAGATTTGATCGAATAATTTAAGAGAGATTATAAAAAGTGGAGTAGAGCGGTGGTGGTGACTTGGCTGAAAAAGAGGGAATATAGAGAGAAAGAGAGAGATCTAGAGGAGAAGGAAAACAATTGTGGCATAGTAGGAAAATGGTGGCAATGGTAACTTGGTTAAAGAAGCTTTAGCTTAGAGGGAAAGCTAAGGTAGCTTTCTTTTAGGGAATGTAAAAGAATAAGGACAGAGAGAGAGGGTGGTGGTAATGGTGAATTAGTCCAATTTATGGTAATGCTTTTTTTTTAGTTGTTATTTATTTCTGAATAAAAAATGAAAAAACAAATGTGTCACTTTGATTTGTAGGTCCTAAAAACGCTATGGTGACATTATCTACAAATAAAGTTAAACTTTTATCCACACTTAATCATATAAAGGGGCTTAAAAACTTCATTTTAGAGATTGTTGAGTATAACTAAGCCCAAAATTTGTTCGAGGGAAAATCTACTCCTCGGTATAAAACATTAAGGGCAAAAATGTACCTTTTCCCATTATTATATTTATTTAGACATTGTGCTTCCTTTGGTGTAGGTAGGGGGAACCCACCCAAGAGAAGTACACATACCCAACATATATGGTGACTAGATCTTTAGCCTCCTTTAATGACTAGTCATTCCCCCTTAAAGAGTATAAGGAGCACAATGAGAGTTAGTAGAATTAGACATCAAAATGTTTCACCTATCACACCCCTAAAATTACATAAGTAAAATGAAATATGAAATGTCTAAAATGCCCCTAAGACTATAAAATGCTACCCTTTAACATCCAACAGTTGTCTTTTAAAAAATTAGGTTAAAAATTGGATATGAGCTTTCGTATGTTCACCCAACCTTATGGTTGGCCTCCATTTGTATCTCATGTTTTATTATTTTTAATTATTCATTATTTCCTTATTCCACACAATTAATACAAATTTTATTATTAATCCACTTTTCAGTATTGTATATCATATATCCATTCACAATAATAAAAAATAAATTTATAAATAAATATGGTTATAAAGAAAAAGATAAAGTAAAATAGAGTTACAACCATAAACATGTAAGAATAAAAAAATAATAAAATAAAATAAATAGAAATGTACATGCAAAGAAGGGGATAAAAGAAAAAAAAAGTTACAACCTTTTAATCATGCAAAATAAAAAAATGTAAAATGAATAAGTAATGATACCCTAGACCATAAATTCATGTCAAAAGTTAAAAAGCCCAGCATTCCTTGGCCCAAATGGAACTTAAAATCCTATATTAGAAGAATAAGAGACTCCAATTCAAGTAAGGATAAGTTCGAAAGAATAAAAGACAGCTATTTAGGTAAGGAAATCCTACTCCAATAAGGTAAAGTGCTCTATAAATACCCTTTATTCATTTCTCTTTATTCTATTCTTTTTCGTAGCAATTTGATTATTCTTCACATAATAATATAACTTAAGCATTGAAGTTTCTATGAGAGAAGTCCCATGAGTCACCTTAGCTCTTTAGTGTTTTTAGGATTCAAGTATTAAAGAACTAGTTATCAAGTGGCATCGTATATGGGAATCAAGCATTTTTTATTAAAAAATATTATGTTTTAAGAATAAATTGCAAACATGAATTCTAATCCATCCTTATCAGTACCGCCTAGAAATCTCCTAGAAATAAATACTACTTTACCCCCAACAACGTCACAAATTAAGACCAATTATACACCCATCCATCAACAACTAGGAACTCATTATTCCCTTGACTAATCCTCCTTTCTGGCCCACCTATTATGGATTCACCCTGCCCGTGCCTTACAACACTCCTCGTTATCATCCAAGTAAACCCATCCTTACCATTTTATTCCCAAGCCTATTTAATTTTTTTACACCCATAAACTTAAACTTTAACAATCATGTTGTCAACCCAGTCACTCCAAATAAGGAATCTATGATACAAAATATAAAAACCCAGATGGAGCTCCTTCAACAATAACTGACAGCCTTGACATAATTGGACTTAGCAACATACCTATACCATTTAGAACCCTTACCAAAACATTGGAAGCTCAACTCAGAGATCATAATAAGGGAGAGCTCGATGTCCAAGCCTCCATCAAAGATAAGTCTAACCTCTACCATTAAGTGATAAAGGCCATCCTTAAGGCTAAGGTTAGGCCGAGTGAAGTAGAAGAGTGTTTTTTGGAAGGAAGCTCAACTTTTTACAAGAAGATCATATAAGCTAAGGTTCCTTTTAAAAGGAATCGGTTATGCAACTTACAAGTATGGTGAACACAAGCCTAAGTAAGGTAAAATTTTAAAATTTATACTTGCATAACCCTTTATGGCATGAAGAATTCCATTCCCAAGGTGTGCCTCTTATCATATAGTCTCTTATTATATGTATATATATATATATATATAGAAAGTATACCCCTTATCATAATTTATACTTGCATAATCTCTTTATCATAATTATACAACTTGTAATAATAGTTATACAAGTTGTATATGTGATTCACAAGTGCATAAAGAAGATGTAGAGAATACATCTCATGTATATGTCTACATTTATCATCACACTTGTATCTATGTGATCTTGTCTCTAACTTTCCCAAAGTCAACAATTTATACATAAGAGATAATGTGCCTAATATGCCAAATTTGCTATGATCAACAATTTACATATAAGAGATAATGTGCCTAACATGACAAATTTAACCATATCCTTTTCTATGGACTTGGGCTTGGTAATTGGACTAACACTTGGCCTAAGCCCAATCCATTTGAAAAATGGGCCTATATTAGGTTTATAGGCTTTCTCAACATCTTAGATTAATCTTTGGTGCAAAACTCTTTTGGGCCTAGGCCCAAATTACTTGGGCCATTAATCTAAGTCTAAATAGAAATAACATATATTATTAATTTAATACCTTACTTAATATCTCATATTAATTAAGTATAAATGAATAATTAAACCCTTACTTGAATTGGATTTCATGATATGCTAAAATCATTACTTAAAGCATAAATCCAATTCTATTAATCTTAATTATTCAATTAAATAATTTAATCAATAATTAGATTAATATTGATGATGATTTAGTGAAACTCTTTTAGGTGTGACTTACTAGGTTATGGTTAATTGCCAACGAGAAGATAATATCAACACTTGATATTATTTGAGACTCTTTTTAAATCTAAATGTGAAAATCCCAATTATACACATTTAGTTCTCATAAGTTGTGAGTGATGCCTAGCATCGATATCATAACTATCCAATTAGAAATGAATGCATGTAGTGATTCACACAAACCCTTTGGTCATAATTACCGAGCATTGAAATCCCTTCATTAAAAGATCCCAATATAGCATAGAGTCATGGTTTAGTCAAACTTTAATAGCCAGATCATATGACCTCATCTTAAGTTCTAATTCTTGGTAAATATATCAAATACTAGAAACATCTTTTTAGCATTAAAACTCTTTCGAGTTGTGTTATATGTATCCTAGTCAAGAACTTATTCATCAAGAACAAAGTTAGATAGCATAAGATCTTATCTAGGTTCACTCTAGGTAATGAATCCTATCTTAGTCAAACACTTATCCCTACATTTAACCGATTAGAGCCATTACATGCCATATACCCATGTGTGATTAACATAAGCATATAAAAGATAATAAACCCTAACCACTTAAATATGGATGACCATGTCACATCAAGTCAAAGGACTATATGTACCATTATAACCTAGATTGTGATTGTTGATTATAAGTGAATATCCATGCAACCATAAATCTAACATCATTGTTCGATCCACCCATCATATGAGTATCCATATGTTTATTCTGATATCTCATATAAAGTAGAATAAGACTCATTACCTCCCACTATTAGTATCACATACTAATAAAAAAAAGATGGAGGTGATAGTTAAATTAATATTACCTAAATAATAATTTATCACTATGAACATCTTACAACATATGTACTAAATAAATTTATAGCTCATATTATCAATTCTTGATAATAAATTTATTTAACATGATGCTAATGGATAAATATTTAATTAAATAAACACTTTAAATAATATAATATTATTTTATTTCCATTTAAGATAATTTACTTTGTCAAAATATGTGATTGACCTCTAGGGCATACCATATATATTAATACCTTCCAAGTTCAAACTCCCTCGACTTGATCAGTGTGATAAAACTAGGGATCCAATTGCTGACGTCTCTAAATTCAAAACTAGGATAATGCTTTAGAATGTAACAAATACAATTATGTGGCAAGTATTCCTAACTACTATGACAAAGAGTGCCTAAAGGTGGTTTTATAGGCTGCCTAAGAATTTTATCTTCTTTTTTGAGGACCTAATCGAGCAATTTCACAATTGGTTTATTAAACATTCCTTTGATCAAGAATACCAATGATTTATGACTATGGAAACAAGGAGAACATGAGTCCTTGAGAAGCTATTTGGATAGATTCAACCAAATAGCTATGCAAGTAGAGCGCTTGAGTGACAAGGTGGTGGTATATTCTTTGAAAAATGGAGCGCTTGAGTGACAAGGTGGTGGTATATTCTTTGAAAAATGGAACTCATATAGGCAGACTAAAAGATAAAATTACAATAAAAAAACCTAGACATTCTCGGAGGCCATGGCTATAGCCACCAAATTAATAGACTTTGATGAGGATAGGAATATGTGAAAAAAAGAAGAGAAGTTGATGGAAAGGTGAGAAGAGATTGGTATTTGAGCATTAGATTCAAAAGGGAGGCAAAAAGATTCACCCTACTAAATGCCCTAAGGCTGGAGATTTTGATATGGATCTAATAAAATAATATAATATCCTATTAGATAGAAGGTTACACCCAGCCCAGACAGTCAAAGAGATAGGGGTCAAAATTGTTGATATCATCGGGATCATAGCCATGACATCGAGGAGTGCTGAATCTTGAAACATGAAATTGAGAAATTGGTCAAAGTAGAAGCATTGAGAAGGTTCATTAAAGACATAAAATAGGAAAGGAGTAAAAGGTAGGTACCCATAATAATGAAAAAATGAAGAAACTTTAGAAGGAGGTAGCTGGAATAATAAACATGATAGTTGGAGGTAATATTGACTAAAATCTAAGAAAAAGAGAGCTCAAAAATAGATATTTTCCATAACCACTTCCAAGAAAGTTATATCATTTGGCCTGGAAGATGGAAAATTTGATCGGTAACCCCAAAATGATGCACTTATAATAATGGCATAGCTAAATAATTACTTGGTAAAGTGAATGCTCGTGGATGATAGGAGTGTTGTAAATGCATTGTCCTTTAGGGCATTTTAAGCAATGGAAGGCTTAATTGTGGAGTTAAATTGGTAAAGATTCCAATTAATAGTGTTGAGGCTAGCAAGTCCGACTCTGTACTATTTGGATTATAATCCCTTTTTTCTTATTATGGGAAAACAAAGGGAATGTGAGGGGAATACTGAAAGAGTTTAAGGATGACATAAGTGCACTTACAAGCCTCCACCCACTAAGAGAAATAGGAGTTGCCACTTAGTATCACCTAAGAAATTGTTTAATTAAGTACCAGGCAAACTCGGATTCCTCTTAGAACTAAAATTTTCTCTCAAGATAAAGCACTGGGTTTGGATGTGATGTTAACAGGAGCATAAGCAATATCTTAGAGACATCTCCATACTACCCCGGATGCTAAACAATGCCAGCCTTACTAATTGAATACAATGCTTCCAAAAAATTTGTACCATTTTGGATCAACCATTACACACAAATGCAAGCATAATATATATCACACAAGCACATAATAACAATACGATAAATAAATAATGGTGCATGGGCATGGCATAATGCATGTACATATTAATCATTACAAATGAATAAATAAACATAGTAAAATATAATGCATAATCATGGTAAATGAACTAACATAATGTATGTATTTATGACTTGGTAATCATAACGGCATGGAATCATTGCATATTTACATGTTACAAAATTAATAGCACACAATTATAGCATAAATTATCACATATACATTATGGGAATTTCTAAGCATGCATCCTAATCATGTTAAATGGAAAATGAAATTAATAACAACAATTAAATTAAAAAGAGCAAAGATTAAAAAGAGAAACACTTGAATAGGCTCCTCCTCTTTATCTTGTCCTTATTTTCAAGTCTTGAGACCATTATTTTAAGAAAAATTGATATTTAAAATAAAAAAAGTAAATAAAGTGAAAAATGATTGAAAAATTTGTAAAAAGAATAAAAGAGAAATATTTGAAAAGGTAAATAAAAACAATAAAATTAATTAATACTTCTCAAATGAACAAATAGAAAATGGAAGTTAAAATGTACTAAAAAGACCAAATTTATGGTAATTAATTGGTAAAATAAGACTTTAACTTATAATGTGTATAATTCGTCAAATTAAGCCTCAAGATATAAATTTTATACCTTGGATAAATTGCATACACATAATCAATTATTGCCTCATTATTATCCCAATAATCATCATAAATGGCTTTAAAAAGTAGAAAATAAAATAATTAATTTTGAGATTGTAGTTGAATTTCAACATTACTAGTGATCACATAAAATACATCATAACAAGCAATAAACAAATATTCACAAATAAAGTGTAATAAAGGCAATTCTGAATGCAATAAAACAAAAGGAAAAAAAAAAAAGAAAGAAACAAAATTGAGTAAAGAAAAGGAGATTAATATAAACTCCTTTAATATAACAACAAGGAAAATTAAGATAATATCAAGAGAGAATAGACATTATTATTTGAAATAAAGTAAATAAAAAGGAAATTGTGATTAAAATAAAGGTAGAAAATGAAAAAAAATATTAGTGACTATATTAGATTATTTAGTAAAAAATAAGAATTAGTACAAATAAATTGGAAAATGCATAAAATAATAGATATTGGATATATAGCAAAAAGGTCAAAATAATAAAATAAAAATAATTTGAAAAGGAGATGAGAATAGTAAGTGAAATAAATATTAAATTTGTGTAGAAAAGAAAATGTTAATGTAGAATTAAATTACACATATTAAATATAAATTATAAATAAATGGATTAAATATATGAAAAATGACATTGTAGAGATATACATAAAAGGAAAAAGTAACAACAAGTATAAGACTTAAAATAAATGAAATTAAAATAGAAATTGAGGTGTAGAGAAAAAATTATGCTAGAAACATTAAACAAAAAACAATTAATATATAAGAAAGAAAGGAATATAGTATATATATGTATATATATAATGGAATAAATAATAAAATAGAAGGAAAAAAATAAGAATAAGATGAGAGTAGAAATCAAGATGATATTATGAATTAAATGACAATAAATAATAAACAAAATATTAAGAGAAAGTGCTTGAGAATTGAGAAAAAACCTAGCAATTGAAATAAATAAATAAAAGATAAACAATTATAACAAAAGAATTAAAACAAAAAATAATAAATTAAGCATAAAATTGTAGATTAATCATAAAACTATAAAGAAAATTAGATTAGGGATTGAGAGAATAGAATTTTAGAGATTACAAAGATGACAAATAAGATAATATAAAATTGAAAGAAAAGAAAATAAATAATAAATAAAGCTTAAAGTAGATAGAATTGGAAGTAGAGATTGCAATTGAAGAAAAATCAGCAAATAAATGACAAATAGAGCATAAAATAAATAGAAAATTAGATTAAGAATAGAGATGATAATGAACAAATATAAAGCAAGTAATGAAGTAAGAAATAAATTAAAGGACACGAACATAAATATGTAAATTAGATATAATAAAATGTAGAAAATGAGAGATTGAATGAGATATTGAGATTAGGAGCTCGATAATAAAATGAGCAATATATAATATTTGGATAATAAATAAAATGTTTAAAAAATTAATGTTAGTAGTTAGTAGAGTTAGTAATTAAGAGATTGAGTAACAAGATATATATATGCAAAATGCATGATGTAAATGCAAATGCATTCTCACACAAGCATTAAATAAATTCGGGATGCATGCAAAGGATGATGCATGATGCAAGTCAGGGTGCATGCAATATGATGCAATTAGAAAATTCAAGCAAGAATGGTAGTGATGCATGCCACGGTGTTGACGCCAACGGGACCGACTTGATACTCTTTGGATCATTGACCCTTTTTCCTTGTTATGGGAAATAGAGGGTAGTGAGGAGAGTACTGAAAGTGCTTAGGGATGGCATAAATGCACTTATAACCCTTCACTCAAGTAAGAGAAACAAGGAGTCGCCACTTAGTATCACCCGAGAAATTGTTCGTTTGAGAACTTCGGCAAACTTAGATACCTCGCTTGGAATTGTATTTGCCCATTAGATAAAGTATTGGGTTCGGATATTGTTGTCAGTAGGATTAAGCTCTTTTGTTCTAGGCATATCCATACCTCCTAGAAGCTAAGAATTGCTTGCCTTATTTTATGCACAGTGCTTTTAAGAACTATGTACTACTATACATAAACTTCTACACGCAAATGCAAACGCAATATATACACACAAGCATAAAAGAGCATGATAAGATGATGCATGAACATGGCAAAATGACATAATATTATAATGATGCATAATCATGGTAAAAGCTAAATTAATACACATATCATAGTACACATGGTGTGAACTTGACATATTTACATGATATAATAACATACAAACATGACATAGAATTATAAACATGGAAAAATAATAAAACATGTAAAGATAGTAAATGACAATATAACACTAGCTTGGTATCCAACATAATATATGGCACATGGTAAAATATTATTTATGAACATACAATAACATGTAAATAAACAATAAAAATGCAAATAAAATAACAAAAATGCAAAAAATTAATGGCATAACAATTATGGCAAAGTTATAATATGAATAATTATGTGCATACTAAACAAGAAAATATGAACAATAAATAAAAGTAATATAAAGCAATAAATTAAAAAGAGAAGGGAGATGAGAATGGCTAACACATTTTGTAAATATCCTCTCCATGATTGCTCTATACTCCGAGTTTCGAGACAATAAAACATTTTATTTGAAAAATGAACAAAAAATAACTTTAAAATCCAAAATAGAGAAAAGAAATTATTTAGAAAATAACTTGAAAATCAAAAGAAAGAAAGAATATTTGAAAAATGGTTTTTAAATTATAAATAGTTTTGGAAAGAATTTAAAAATAATATTTGATTAATTATGTGAACCATTAATCCACAACATGAGTTTCCATCAAGTTAGGCCTCAAAATGTAAATGTTGTACCTTGAATGGATATTTCCCACATAATAAATTATTGAACCCATAATCAAATCATTTATTTGAAAAATTAGAAAGTAAAAGAAATTGTGACCTATATCCTTATATTTAGATGATTCTTGAGATCAATAAAGAATACACCAATAACATCACAAATATAACACAAAAGCATTATTAAAAATGATTTAAAGAAGATTATAAATAAAAACATAAAAAAATGATTGGTTTTTATTAAGAAAATGCAAAATTCCATAAATAATAATAAATGAAAATAAGAAATATTCATGAAAAGAAATTAAAAAAAAGGTGTAGAGAAATGGGTAAATAAAGTTAATTTATTAACAAAAAAATTGATGTAATAATTAATAAAACCACAAAAAGAATTTGGTTTATTTTTGGTATATTGCTAGTTTATAGAATTAAATAAAACACCATTTAAACATAAAAACAAAAGGAATGGATGGCTAGATTTGCTTGTTGTTTAGTTGGTTTTGGGGCCTCCAATAGCTAGTTTGAGAGAACCAATGGCTAGATTTGGAGCATGAACAATTGATTTGGCTATTCATGGGCCAAATCTGGCTGTTCATGTCTGAATAGTGTGAATTTGCACTCCTTTGCCTTCAAACTTGATTTAAAAGCCCTAAACCCCAGAAATAAAAGGAGACTAAATGAATATGATGTTCTTAAAAGTGATTAGCCTAAGAATTTAGGCAAAAACTCACCAAGAAACACCAATTGATTGAAGAGAATTAAGATTGAACGTAAAGGGTAAAGTGTGGTTTTAGTGAGTTTGTGTAAGGATTTTGTTTTGATTTGAATGAGTTTACAAGAGCTAGGTTATTTATTTGGATGTTTGTTTTTAGTATTTTTGAAAAGAATTGAGAAGAAAATAGAGATATTAGGTCTAGAGGAATTTTGGCATAGTTTCCCCTTATTTTTCCTAATTTTCCCTAATTTCTAAAGGCTTTTTGGAGAGAGTTATTTGCAATTTTTTTGGGTTTTTATGATAGAATTTTCTCTATTTGGGAGTGGTTTCTACACTCTAAAAAGTACCCTTAGGCTTTTTTTAAAGCTTATATTTATAGGCAAATATATGTTGTGGCATATAGTGTAGATACCTTTGAATACTCAAGGTTATTAGTAATAGTATATGCTTGTCCCTTTAATAAGTTAACACTTGTCCTAGTATATTCCAAATTTGGAATATTCTAAACTTGGAAAGCATCCCTTTTGACAAGTGTCCTTTTTTGAGGATAAGGAGAGATAGACAGTTGTAGGGCTTGGTTTGACCCTAGAGGTTAAAATTTGAATTTTTGTCAAATAGGATCCATTGACACATCTGAATTTTAAAAGACAGTTTTATACTAAAATTCAACTTTGTGAGTTCTGTTTGACCACTAAAAAGTCCTGTTGACCAAAGTTTGAGTTTTATTCTTAAGGCTTTTAGAGGTTAAATCGAGGCTTCTGGAATTAAAACTAGATTAAAAGCTATAGAATATAAACAATAAACAACCCTTACATATGACTGCATGAAGCGGGTTAGAATTGTATACCTTAGTCTCTAGGACTTAGTATAGAGCAAGAAGGGTGTCGAACACTCGGGATTTGAGGGAATTTTGTATTAATCGGATAGATACTTAGATGGTTAGGAAAAATATAACAAGAATAAAGGTAATTACTAAAAAAATGAACAAATATAAACTCTAACTAATTATTAAAACAATAAAACAAACAATATATATATCAATGTATGGAAAATCATAAGTCAAAACTAAATAAGAACTTTGAACAAAGTTACCATAAAACATATTGATTGGAAATTAGCCTAGTCTTTAAAAGCAACTCTCGTTGTCAATTAAAGGTATTTCCTCCTAGAGTCTACAAGTACTCTTATTGTATTGCAGAGATAAGAGAAAACCAAAATGCATATTATACTAATTATATTTCCCTTAAGATGAATTCCCTTTATGATACCAACAAAATTCTGATATTAAGTAATTCCAATTATCTTCCACTAAATTCCCTTTACGATACCCAGTAAAATTTGATTGACAAGTTACATATGGTGATCAAGCATACATAAACACAAGTAAGCACTAATTGAAATTAAATCATAAAAGATATAAGATAAATATGTAGTTCTTATGTAATTCATCATTATAATTCCCATACAAAAAAACCTTAGCCTAGATACATGATTAAGAAGTGACAAAAGAAGATCAAATTCAACATAGAAAGAAAAGATAAAGAATTGAATAAGTAAGATTCCCTTTTATGACTTCTAAAGATTTTTGAGGATGATCTCCTCTTGCCCTTGGCTTTTGTCTCCTTCAAGTGTTATACAATGACTATCACCAAAACTAAAAGATAATAGTACTTATAAGACACTCTATTGATTCATATGTTTTTCTCATGTTCTTTCCCTCTATTTTGGTTCGTGCCTTTCTTCAGACCAGAAAATGATGTATATATAGAGCTTGGAAGCTGTTGGAAATGTCAAGATTGAACTTGGGAAGGCACAACTTGGCATCAAAGGTCACTCCCCTTGCAGAGCCTATAACTTCCAGGGCAATTCCTTTTATCCAGATGACTTTCTCTCTAGAAAGTTTCTTCATAAAAGTTGTAGAAAATTTTGTTATATTTCCAGACCAACTTGAATCATATAATTTTGATGTTTGTAGATGGAATTATGGCCGAAATACAAAAATTGCTCAAACTAGGAAAATTGCAACCTTTTAAATGGTCATCAATGCGATGACTCATCAAGGAGTGACGGCTCGTAACAGAGACTCTCAATGACGACTCATGCAAGTGGTGACAACTCGTCACCCTTCCTTGTTGATTCAAACTTGATTCTTTTGCTTCCTAACTTGCTCCAATTAATTCCAGGTGTCTTCTAAAGCATATTAAGCCTAAAAACATGTATAGAACACACATAGTGAGTCCTATTAACGAGCAAACATAAAATATCAATTCATTAAACAAATAAACACATAAAACATAGTAAAAATGAAATGAAAATAGACTTTAACTAGTTAAATAACTATGCATATTTACATCATATTAAACTCCCCTACACTTAGACCGTACATGCCCTCAAGTAAGAAAAGTTCTAAGCATAGAAAAACACATAAAATTTTCATCTCTTCCAAAACCAATGTAGTTGTCTTATTAAGTCATCTAAAAAATGAAAGAGGTTATTAAAGTTAATTAATCAATAAAAATTCAATGCTCCAAAAAAATAAGCAAGTTTCATAGCATAAGCAATAAATTCACCAATTTATTTCAATTTAGTAAGAATAAAATCAAGAACACAAAGTCAAAGTTCTAACCAAGCTACTCAACCAAAATAGTTATTCTCCAAATTTACGATTTCCTAGAAGCAAAAGCAACCTTGAGACAATGTTAAGCACACATATCAACTCACTCTTCTCATGGCATTTTTAGGCATTTTATTCATATATATATTTTTTGGATGTATTCTTTCTGAATGAATGCAAATGAGGAGCAAACATAAATGCACACAACTTACTCGAAATACATCTACTTACAACATCATACATCCCTTTCCGAATGAATACAATTAAGGAGCATACTCAATTGCACATAACTTACTTAAAATGCATCACATCACAAGCATTATATATCTTCACAGAAGAGAAGGCTAACATTGTGGTCCCTCGGGTCGTGAGGGAAGGGTCTCGACCCTTCTTGGGTGGAGAGAAGCCACTGACTTGATATTGTTTCGGGGTTAGTAGATAGGAGGGTGATGATCTCCTAGGCTACTGGCTCGAAAGAGCTGGCTTAGACTCGACCGATGTTTTTTCTCTCATTTTTTTAGATGTCCTCATCCATTATTAAAAAGTGAGTTTCATGAGTATTATGGCTGTTGTTTCCCTAAGGTTACTCAAAATTCTAAGAAAACCTAAGCTTGAGTCTTTATCACTTTAGCCTTAAGCATAGTTAGCAAATTGACTAAATATTCTTTAGATCTTAGAAATAATAAAGAGAGATAAAAAGCAAAATTTATAACCTATACTAGATGAAACTTTTAAGTTTTATTAATAGAGCAGACAAAATCTAATTATCAACATTTATAATTAACCTCAATTAAAATCAATAGGTTAAAAAGAACAACTACTTATTAAATATAGGAAGAGAATGAATATTATGAATGCAAAATAGCACTAACAATACCCTTAATGCAAAATGCAATAATGACATATGCAAAATGCAAAACACATATAAAACATGCAAATAATATATTACTTATATATCACCATATACTACTAATATATTACTAATATCCTATTAATATCCCTTCCCCCACACTTAAAAAACATGCATTGTCCTCAATGTAATTTAAAAATTAATGTAAAGGAAAGGATAGAAGTACTCCCTCAATCATCTGTAGGGGTAGTGGGTGGAGATTCGATTGGATAGCTAGAGCAAGTAAAAAATTGGTTCAATTTGTACTCCATCTTGCATTGCCGAAGAGCAAGTTGTTGGTTTTAAAATTCCATCTTATTGAGTTAATGCTGCATAGCAATTTGTGTATCCAAACTCTGGTCCAATATTGCAGGATGTGCACTTGAGGATGCATCAGTGGCACTCTGAATTGGATAAGTGAGGAGGGGAACATCACTGAATGGTGTATATTGGGGAAACTCCTCCTCTGGATCACTTTCCTTTACAAAGTCTGCATATTGTTGCTCCTCAGCCGCTGGTGGTCCTTCAATTCAACCCGAGATTTCCCTGAATCGTATTGTTGTCAACTTTGCACCTTCCTCATGTGTAGGGATTGGAAACTTAGCTTTGTAAGTTTTCATCAGATTTTCCTCCTCCTCTTAATGTGATTCTTCAATGTGTGGCCTTTTAGAAGTTGATCCTCTAGTCCTACCCATGATTATAGTCTTGCTTGAATGAAATAGAAAAGCAAATAGAAAATAAAGAGAATGAAAAGGGAATGGTGATGGTTCAGTTAGGTTTTGGAATGGAGATGAGATGAATAGAAAACTAAAGGGTATAAGAATGGAAGAAGTAGGAAGATGAAAGAGTAAGAGATGACAATATAAGAGAATGCAAATTCGTGGGTATATAGAGGGGTGGGAAATTGAGTAGTCAAAGGGGGATATTTATAGATATAATAGGTGTGTAAGGTGTAGGGGTGTAAGTTTTAGTGAAAAGGTGTGTCTAGATGGGAAATGACATGTCCATTCTTAGAAAAGAAACAACTTTTCACTTATAAAATTATATTAGTTAGGAATAAAAATAATAGGACAAATATATGAATAAAAGAAAGCATGTATTATATGCAAAAATAATGAAAATAAGACAAGTAATATATAAAAGCATAGGTTAAAGCACTTATAGGCAAAATATGTAGGTGTACGAGTTGTGAACTTGGTGATGACTCGTCACCTTAGCCTTTTGTGATGAGTCGTACAGTCTTGATGACTCATCGCTATACCCTTATACTTAATGACCATTATGACGAGTCATGAACTTGGTGACGACTCATCATATGAACTCTCTATGACGAGTCGTACATGCTTGATGACTCATCACCAATAGGTGTTGTTATGAGTTATCAATGTGTGATGACTCGTCATCTTATGTCTCTATTACGACTCATCAATGCGTGATGAGTCGTACTATTATGTGCTATTATGTGCTATTATGTGCATGTGTTGCTCCTAACTAGACATATATAACAATGCAATGAATATGTGTAAAAACTGTGAAAAAATAGAATAAAAAACTAATCATAAACCAATTATATACTAAAGATAAATATAAAGAAATGTGGGCGAATTAGTGAAAATAAGCGTCATAAAATGAAAGAAAAAATGTGTGAATCATACAGTGCTAAATTTTGGGAAGTCTATAGCTTGACTTCACCATCATTCAACTAAGGTGTAGAAAAAGAAATAGAGAGGCTAGGATCGATTGTATTACCGATCATGTAGGGCTTAAGATGATGTCCATTTACCTTAAAAATTTACCCCTTTGCATTAGTAAGATCAACTGCTCCATAAGAATAAACCTTCACAACTTTAAACGGACCTGTCCATTGTGACTTCAACTTTCCCGAAAATAGTCTAAGTCTTGAATTGTAAAGGAGAACAAGCTCACCTTTATAAAACTCCTTTTTAGGTAAATGCTTATCATGCCAAATCTTAGTACGATCTTTATATAACTTTGCATTCTTGTAAGCATTCATCCTTAACTCATCTAATTCATTAAGTTGAAGTAACCTCTTCCTATCAGCCTTCTGCAAATCAAAATTCAAAGCCCTTGTTGCCCAATATGCCTTATGCTCTAATTCAACTGGGACATGACATGGCTTCCTATAAACCAATTGATAAGGAGTAAGGCTTATTAGAGTTTTAAAGGCAGTCCTATAAGCCCATAAAGCATTATCTAACTTCAATGCCCAATCTTTTCTTGAAGAAGACACCATTTTCTTAAGAATCCATTTTATTTCCCTATTACTCACCTCAACTTGCCCACTCATTTGTGGGTGATATGGAGTAGCAACCTTGTGTGTTACTCCATACTTCTTTAAAAGAGCTTCAATCACATGATTACAAAAATGGGAACCTCCATCACTTATCAATGCTCTAAGGGTGCCAAATTTTGGAAAAATGATTTTCTTAAGCATTTTCTTAACCACTCTATCATCATTTGTCAAGGTTGGCATTGCTTCTGCCCATTTAGAGACATAGTCAACCATAACTAATATATAATTGTAACCTAAGGAACTAGGAAATGGACCCATGAAGTCTATTCCCCAAACATCAAAGATCTTAACTTCAAGAATCCCTTTCAAAGGCATTTCATGTTTTTTTGATATATTCCCCATCCTTTGACATCTATCATATGTAAACACATATTCTCTAGCATCCTTAAATAAAGTAGGCCACCAAAAACCAAATTGAAGTACCTTAGATGCTGTCTTTGATGCTCTAAAATGTCCACCAACATCCAAATAATGACAATGCTTAAATACATCTTGAACTTCATCTTGAGGAATGCATAGCCTAATCAAGCCATCCACACACTTTTGGTAAAGTAATGACTCCTCCCAATAGTAGAATTTACTGTCATGTAAGAACTTTTTCCTTTGTCTATAATGCATACCATAAGGAAGAATGCCACTTACAAGATAATTCGCAATATTTGCAAACCATGGAAGCTCTTTTGATGCAACCCTTAATAGATGTTCATCGGGAAATGCCTTATTAATTGGCATACCATCATCATTCTTCTTCAGTCCATCATGATCAAGCCTTGATTGGTGGTCTGCAATAAGGCTCTCACTTCCTTCATTGTCTCGAACTTCCTAATCAAACTCTTCAAGCATTAAAATCCACTATAGGATTCTAGGTTTTGCATCCTTTTTGCTTAAAAGATACTTAAGAGCAGCATGATCTGAATAAACAATCACCTTTTGCCCCACAAGATATGATCTAAACTTGTTAAATGCATAAACAATAGCAAGAAATTCCTTTTTTATGGTGGTATAATTTATTTGAGCATCATCAAATAACTTACTAGCATAGTAAATTACATAAGGCTTGCCTTCCTTTCTTTAGCCCAAAACAACTCTTACCGTAAAGTTACTAGCATCACACATTATTTTAAATGGCTGCTCCCAATTATGTGGTTGCAAGACAAGTGTGGAAACAAGAGCTTTTTTCAAAGTGTCAAATGCATCAAGACACGCATCATCAAACTCAAACACAATATCCTTAGCAAGTAACTTACACAATGGCTTTGCGATCTTGGAAAAATCCTTGATAAATCTCTGATAGAATCTTGCATGTCCAAGGAAGCTTCTTATATCTTTAACACACTTCAGCGATGGCAAATTTTCAATTATTTCAATCTTTGCTTTATTAACTTTAATGCTCCTCTTTGAAATTGAATGACCAAGAACGATTCCCTCTTGTGCCATAAAGTGACATTTTTCCCAATTCAAGACCAATCCATGCTCAATACACCTGTCAAGAACTTTAGATAGATTTTCTAGACAATTGGAAAAGTTAGTACGATAGACACTAAAGTCATCCATCAAAACTTCTATAGAATCATAAAGTAGATCACTAAATATTGAGAACATACATCTTTGGAAAGTTGCAGGTGCATTAAATAGGCCAAAAGGCATATGCCTAAAAGCAAAAGTACCATATGGACATGTAAATGTAATCTTAGGTTGGTCCTTAGGATGAATATGAATTTGATAAAAACCACTGAGTCCATCCAAGTAACAAAAATAAAAAAAGTTAGCTAATCTCTCAAGAACCTGGTCAATAAAAGGCAATGGGAAGTGATATTTCCTTATTGCTTTATTAAGTTTTCTATAATCAATACACATACGCCATCTCATGATAGTTCTAGTAGGTACTAAGTCATTAGATTCATTCCTAACAACGGTTAAGCCTCCTTTCTTTTGTTCTACTTGAACAAGGCTTACCCATTTACTATCACTAATAGAGTATATAATTCCATTATCAAGCAACTTAGTTACTTCTTTTCTCACCGATTCTTTAAGAGTGGGATTTAATCGCCTTTGACCTTCAATGGAAGGCTTAGCATTATCTTCTAAGAGAATTCTATGCATACATATATTAGGACTAATACCCTTTAAGTCATTAATAGAATAACCAATGGCATTCTTATGAATATTCAACTCATCACATAAAGCATCAACATTATTACTAGGCAAGGATGAATTAACAATAAAAGGAAATTTAAGATTAGAGTTGAGAAATGCATATTTGAGATTTGATGGTAGAGGCTTGAGCTCCAACTTAACTTCTTCCCTTGATGTAGTATCTTCTAGATCATCCTCTCTCTTTAAAGGTTTAAATCTTGATGTCCCTTAAAAAAGTTGATATGCGGTTACCTCCAAAACCTGCTCACTAGCTTTTTTTTATCTTATATGGCTCCTTAGAAATACTCCTCAAACACTCATGAATTACTTCTTCAATGCATTCATCAATAACATCAATAGAGTCTATTCTACTTGCCACTTCTATTGGTGTTGACTTCATGATTTTTAGCACATCGAATTCCATATGTTCATTATCCACCTCTAATGTATTCTTTCCTTTCTTTATATCAATAATTGCTCCTACTATCCTAAGAAATGGTCTTCCAAATAAGATTGGGATCTTAAGATCCTCCTCCATTTCCAATATAATAAAGTCAACTGGTATCACAAACTTACCCACTTTAGTTGGCACATTTTCTAGAATGCCAAGTGGATATGTGATAGATTTATCCGCTATGGAAAGACACATATTAGTAGCTTAAGTTCTTCTAAATTAAGCTTTTTTTTATAAATTGAGTAAGGCATAAGCCTAACACTAGCACTAATATCATATAAAGCTTTATCAAAATGCATACCTCTAATTACATAAGGAACTATAAAGGAACCGGAATCCTTAAGCTTTGGTGGAGACTTGGAGTACATAGCCTTGGATTCTTCAACAAGAGATACTAAACCATAATCTTCAAGTTTGTTCTTATGACTAATAATATCCATCAAGAATTTACCCTAAGTTGGCATATCTTTAATAGCATCCATAAATGGTATGGTGATAGTAATTTCCTTGAGATAATCAAGGAATTTTCCAAACTGCTTGTCTAAGTTACACCTTATGAACCTTTAAGGAAAAGGAAGAGTTTTAACATCTACCTTTAGTTCATCATTCTTTGATGGTATGGCATCTTCCTTATTTCCTTTCTTTGCACACTTATCATTATTTTTAGTTCTAACATCCACTTCCTTAATCCCTACCCGATCATTATCAACCACTCTCTTATTCTTATTGAGATCATTTTTAATCTCCTTACCACTGCATAATGTAATTGCTTGACAAGACTCTTTTTGTACATATTTCATTTGGCTAGGAAGCTTTCCCAAAGGTTTAGTATTAGAGGCTTGTTGGGCAATTTGGGTTTCAAGGATGCAGTTATGAGTAGCTAGTTGTTCAAGCTTAGAGTTAATTTGATTGAATTTCTCCTCATTTTGTTTGTTTATGGACATTTGTTGGTTAATAAATTGCTCCATAAGATTTTGAAAAGAAGGTTTAGATTGGGTAGGATTGAAGGTTTATTGTTTAATAGGGAATCCAGGTGGGTTTTGATGTTTGGTGTTTGGGTTAAATTGGGGTTTAATTGGGAAGATGGATTTGACCATGAGAATCCGGGATGGTTCCTCCATTGAGGTTTATAGGTGTTGGAATTTAGCCCCATTCTTTGGTTAAAACCACCTTGCACATAATTCACATCCTCATTTACAGTTGAAGTACATTGAGAATATGAATGAGGTCCTCCACAAGTCTCATAAAAAACATTAGCACATTCTAATGAATTAATTTGAGAATTACTTACCAATTTGGTGAGAGCATCTACCTTTGCATTCAACATTTTAATTATGTCAAGTTCCAAAACTCCTTTTGCTTTAGCCATAGTAGTTTCCTCACCCATGTATCCTTGAGATGCAAGTTCCTTTAGTAATGTAGCAACCTCTCTAGCGGTTTTATCCATCCATTTCCCATCGAATGCTGCATTAACAATGTTTCTATTTTCATCTGTTAATCTGTTATAAAAAATTTGAGGAATCATCCATTCCGGCAAGCCATGATATGGACATTATCGTTGAAGCTCCTTAAACCTTCCCCAAGCCGAATAGATTGTCTCACTTCCATTTTACTTGAAAGTGGTGATCTCATTATGAAACTTGGTTGTCTTGTGTGGTGGAAAATATTTGTGCAGAAATGCTTGCTTCAATTGATCCCATGTTATGATTGATTCATTTGGCAAACTAGCAAGCCAAAGTTGTGCTTTGTCCCTAACCAAAAATTGAAATAGTCTGAGCCCTATTATGTCATTCGTCACACCATTAATTTTGAAAGTTGCACACACATTGAGGAAAGTCAATATGTGAGCGTAAGGTTTTTCTCCTTGTAAACCTCTAAACTGATTATTTTGTACCATTTGGATAATACTTGGTTTGATCTTAAAACTGTTGTTAGCAATGGTTGGAGCCATAATTCCTCTAAAACTACCCGAGATGTCGAGCATTGCAAAATCTCCTAACGTTCTCCTTTCTAGTTGAGCCATGTTATTCAAATTCGTTTGATTCTCTCTTCTTTGCCTTTGTTCCTTGCATAAATGTCATATAAGTAAATTAATTTTGGGATCAAAATACAAATTATTATCACTAATACTTCTAGTAATCATATAAAAAAAGAAAGTAAAATTAACAATCTAACAAATTAAAATAAATAACAATTAAATAATATAATATCAAAAAAATATAAAAATAAAAACAAGGCCTAAAACAACCTTTCTCTACCCTAAGTTAATAAAAATTGAAATCAAATCCCCAACAACAGTGCCAAATTCTGAAGTGGGTTAGAATTGTATACCCTAGTCTTTAAGATTTAGTATAGAGCAAGAAGGGTGTTGAACACTCGGGATTTGAGGGAGTTTTGTATTAATCGGATAGATACTTAGATAGTTAGGCAAAATATAACAAGAATAAAGGTAACGACTAAACAAATGAACAAATATGAACTCTAACTAATGATTAAAACAACAAAATAAACAATATATATATCAACGTATGGAAAATCATAAGTCAAAACTAAATAAGAACTTTGAACAAAGTTACCATAAAACATATTGATTGGAAATTAGCCTATAGTCTTTAAAAGCAACTCTCATTGTTAGTTAAAGGTATTTCCTCCTAGAGTCTACAAGCACTCTCATTATATTGCAGAGATAAGAGAAAACTAAAATGCATATTATACTAATTATATTTCCCTTCAGATGAATTCCATTTACGATACCTAGCAAAATTTTGATCTTAAGTAATTCCAATTATCTTCCACTAAATTCCTTTTACTATACCCAGCAAAATTTAATTAATAAGTTACATATGGTGATCAAGCATACATAAACACAAATAAGCACTAATTGAAATTAAATCATAAAAGATATAAGATAAAGATGTAGTTCTTATTTAATTCATCATTATAATTCCCATACAAAAAGACTTAGCCTAGATACATGATTAAGAAGCAACAAAAGAATATCAAATTCAATATAGAAATAAAAGATAAATAATTGAATAAGTAAGACTCCTTTCTATGACTTCTAAAGATTTTTGACACTTTGGATGATCTCCTCTTGCCCTTGGCTTTTGTCTCCTTCAAATGTTATATAATGACTATCACTAAAACTAAAAGATAATAGTACTTATAAAATACTCTATTGATTCATATGTTTTTCTTGTTTTCTTTCTCTCTATTTCGGTTCATGCCTTTCATTAGTCAAGAAATGATGTATATATAGAGCTTGGAAGCTGCTGGAAGTGTCTAGAATAAGATTGAACTTGGAAAGGCACCACTTGGCATCAAAGGTCACTCCCTTTGTAGAGCCTATAACTTCTAGGGCAATTTCATCCATCTAGATGACTTTATCTCTAGAAAGTTTCTTTATGAAAGTTGTAGAAATTCTGTTATCTTTCCAGACCAATTTGAATCATCCAATTTAGATGTCTGTAGACGGAATTATGGCCGAAATACAAAAATTGCTCAAACTAGGAAAATTGCAACCTTTTGAATGGTCATCAATGTGATGACTTGTTAAGGAGTGATGACTTGTAATAGAGACTCTTGATGATGACTCATAATAGAGACTCTTGGTGATGATTCGTCACCCTTCCTTATTGATTCAAACTTGATTCTTTTGCTTCTTAACTTGCTCCAATTAATTCCAAGTGTCTTCTAGAGCATATTAAACCTAAAACATGTATGGAACACATATAGTGAGTCCTATTAACAAGAAAACATAAAATATCAATTCATTAAACAAATAAACACATAAAATATAGTAAAAATGAAATGAAAATAGACTTTAACTAGTTAAATAACTATGCATATTTTCATCATATCATTGCACTTATTGGTTTAGAAGACACGACTTGGGGGTAAACTTCTCTCTTATTATTCTTTTTAGACCTCTTTCTCAATACCAAAATGGTGTGGTTAAGGTTTGATTGGGGTTTGATTAGGTCTTGATATAGTGTAATTAGTGATCGGATAAGGTTTTAGTGGTTTAGTGAGTTTTGAAATTGTTCGAATGTCAATTATCTTCATTAAATTGATTGTCTAATGAGACATTTTATCTTTTTCATCATCGGCTATCAGGGTTTTGCAAAATGACCCTAATAATTTGCCTCACATTTTAGAGGAATTCATGTGTTCTTACTAAAACATTTGATAGAAGAATTGTGATTTTTATGTCATGGTCGTCACATACAAATTTTGACAAAGCATAAAAATAAACTTTAGAGTTCAGAGTTTATACTTGAGTTCATTTTTGCTCGTCATTTTCCATTACTTCATGTGAAGTCAAACTTAAAAACACAAGCTGGTATTATAATTTATTTGAAATTAAGATTGAAAAGAAGTTCATAGACTTATGAGTCCTTAGACGCTTATAGGTTATCTATAAAGAATATGAATCAAAAGACCCTTATGAATTGTTCATAAAGAATATGAATCCTAACAACTCCTATATTGAAATGAAATTATTATTAGCCTACGCTGGACTTTAGACAAGATTGAGTCCTAATGACTCCCACATTGAGATGAAATTATCGTTAGCCTATGTTAGGCTTTAGACAGGATTGAGTCCAAATAACTCCCTCATTAAAATGAAATTTTTATTAGCCTACATTGGGCTTCAGACAAGATTAAAATGAAATTATCATTAGCCTACATTGGGCTTCAAATAAGATTGAAATGAATTGCCATTAGCTTATACTGGGCTTCATACAGGATTGAGTCTCAATGACTCCCATATTGTGATGAGATTGTCGTTAGCCTATGTTAGGCTTCAAAAAGGATTGAGTCCTAATGACTCCCACATTGAGATGAAGTTATTATTAGCCTACGCTAGGCTTCAGACATGATTGAAATGAAATTGTCATTAGCCTATGCTAGGCTTCAGATAAGATTAAGTCCCAACGACTCCCACATAGGAATGAGTCAGTCAAAACTCAAATATAAGTTTGTATTTGGTATCTTGACATTTTAATTTTGGAAACAAACACTAGGGATTTGATTTTTTTAATATTTTTGACGAATTAAAATTTTTCTTAAAATAAGATTGTTGAAAATAGATTGTAATTTGAAACAAGACTGGGATTTTTATTTCAAAAGAAAACCCATTAGGGAATTTTTTTGAATGAAATACATGAAAATATGATGAAATAATGCAATAAAAAGGAAAGAGTTACTTGTGCAATTTTTGCTATGTCGGGCTTTTTATACTTTCGGGGGCATTTTTGTAATTTTAGTTTTTTGTGCTCCCATACATACCCACTTATCCACATTTTATTCATTTAATTCACAAAACATTGTCTAAAAACTTTCTGAAAATCCTTTAAACTCTTAGGAACTTCAAATGGCATAACAAAGTACTGTAACAGCATTTGGACGAGATTCAATGCACCCTCTGTCAAAAGAAATAAGGAGGATTACAAGTTCCAACAATCAAATTGCTTTAAAAAGAAGCTCCTCCATTGCTTTATGATCTTTCCAAGCACATTTATTGAGATTTGGTTAGTTTTTCTTGCAATTTCTTTGAAATATTAAGTACCCATGCACCTAGGAACGTGATTTAGGTTAGGTTTGATGTTTAGGATGTGTTTAGATTGAATTTTTATATGTTTAGGTGAATTTTTTTGAAATGAATGATGAATAGCCAATTTTAGCACATGGACAACTGATTTTGCCCTTTGAATAATAAGTTTTGGCTGTGTTTTTTACCTTATTTTGAACATGAATAGCTAGTTTTTCCTGATGAATAGCTAAACTGACTGTTCATCATCCAAAACACATTGTTCATCATTTTTTGATGAGTTTTAGGTGTTTTTAGGCGATAGATAGCTAGGTCTGACTTTCATGTGTTTTAGTTTTTCAATTAGATAAAGATATACTTATAAAAGCTAATAGAAACCTTGGATTAGCACATGTATAGTACGAAGAACTTCCAAATGCTATTTAAGCTAATATCTCAGTTGATAGTATTTGATGATTTTCTTTCTATCCTCCCATATAAGTCTGGTAACATTGGAACCTTAGTTGAACTTTGAGCATTGATTGAGAGGTGGCAAAACACCACAAACACCTTTCATTTTAACTTTGGGGAGATCATCATTGATGTTGTTGATTTTCACCTAATCACTAGTTTGCCATTCATTGAAGTACAAGTATCATTCAACTTTTATTTGTATTCTCCTTGCCTTGATGGTGAGAGCAAGAGATACATTGCACAATTATTAGGTCATCCTTTTGCCTTACTTGGTCATTATGGTAGAGTAGTGCTTTGATATTCAAGGATATATAATGCTTGTCAAGGCTAGACCCCCACCACTGATGTTGAAGTATACTAGCTTGCCCTATATTTTCTTCTCTTTCTCCTTGGCTCATATGTGTTTTGCAATATTGAGAGAAGTGTGGATCTATGCTTTTTTCCTACTTTACATGACTTGGATGCAATTAGCAGCTATAAATAGGGTGGTGCTACTCTTGCACACCTTTATGGTTGCTTGGACAAGGTTTGTAGAGGTCATAATCATCTTAGTGGTTTTTAGAGAGCTTTAGAGGTAAACTCTTTATTCTCTCTGCTTTTTTTCTCTTTTCTTATTATTTATTAACATATATGACTTTCCACTTTTTTTTTGCACAAATTTGGCATATGAGTATGGCATCTTCCCTCTACCTAAGATGGAGCATGATGATGATGATGTCCCAAGCATTCCTCGAGGAGTTTAGTATCTAAGTGCTCGCAGAGAAACTTCTAAGGATTTTTCGTAACATAGAAGCTACTTAAGCAACTTAAGTTTTCATAATGTAAGTTCCTATAAAGAAAGAAAAAATTAGTTAGTATTCTTATCTTTATTTTTATTTAACTTTACCTTTATTTGTCAATTGTGTCATGATTCATTCCAAGTTAATGTTAGCCCACTTGAATTTGTTGGTGTTTTATGGATGAGATGAGTTCTTCTCTAAGGTCCTTTATACAGGAGTTGGTTCCTTAGTGAGCAAGTGGCTTGGTCCTGCTAGTGGATGTTTACCTCACCTTCTACCATCTACCATGACTTCTGCTAAGATAGTATGTGGTAGAGATTTGGAGCTTTATTTGATAGGTTTTCCATGTGATATGTTCTTAAAGCCTTTTGAGGAGCAGGCCTATATCTGCATCATTTTGACACGCTTGCTGCATATTGTTCCTGACAATGTATATCCTGTTAGACCAAGTGCGATACCTTATGAGATTCACTTAAGTACCTCAAAGGTAATGCTTCATTCTTTCATCCTTTTGTTTTTTCTATTTCTGATTCAAGTTTACAGGTTCATAAGAGAGGATGTGCGAAGACTAGTACTTAGGGTGAGGCTACATTTTTTGACACAACATTTATATTATCCTTGGGGATTTTACTCATGAAGTGAATTTGGAGTTCCCAGTTCTTGATTTTTCTCATAAGGCAAAGATTTATGAGGAACTTCCTACTATAGACTGTCAGCCTGTTGCATTCACACCTGCTAAGAGCACTCATGTAAGATACCTGAAACTTCATCTTGAAATTGAGTTCGTGGTGAATAAAAGAATAACCATCATATTCATCTTAATATAGGTTAAAAGGTCATTAATAGAGAAATTAATGTGAGGACTATACAGTGCGAAGAATCTTATTTCCAAGGTTAATAAGAAAGCATTGATAAGTATAAATATGGATGTACAAATGAATGTGCACATGAATGTACAAGGTTAATGCACAAATACATGTATTAATATGAACATATCATTGTATGTATGAATGTGATTATGAATATAATTATGAATGCATGTATGAATATGCATATGCATGTATGTGAGTATGTACACGTATAAATGTTAATACGTGTATACATATGAATGTTTATGCAAACTCTAATCCCTGTTATGTCTCAACTGTAGGAGCTCCTTTCTAAGAATAGATGGATGAAACAACGGATGACCAAATAGGAGAAAGAAATCCATGATTTGAGGAAGTAGTTATCTAGGAGTCGCAGCACTAGATATAATCCTATTCATTCTATCTATATTCCACTTATTCCAAACTTTTGTATCTTTATAACTTTGATGAGATTCTAGGATGTTGGTCACTACTTATAGACATGTTATCTTACTTTCACTACTCATACTTACTGTGCTTGAGAATGTTATTATGAACATGTTGCACTTGTAAAATATATTTATAAAAGCATGTTAAATTTTCCTTTTATTTATTTTTGAGATAATAAATTATTCTAAAAAATTTAATAACAAAACCTTAAACACAATTTAAAGCATAAGGTAAAGGTAATGAACAAAACTTTAGGCTTAATGAAGGGGTTAAAGAGAAGTTTTATAAATATTGCAATTTAGTCCTTAGTAGAGATAAGGGTGTGGATAAGATCCTAGTCATCTTGTGGTCCCCACATAATCTCCATTCAACTAATAACCTTATCTTTAGGTCCCTTACATAGGTTATTAACTAAAGGACAATGAAGATTTACCCAAAAGGTAAAAGGTAACCCTAGGGTTTTATTTTGACTATAAATACATCCTTATTATGAAGTAGAAGGCACCCATTTTCTTGCCCCCTCACATTCTCTACACTTCTAATCTCTTCAAACTTTTTTTTCCTTAGCAACAATGAGCATCAAAAACACCAAATCACTTGTTCAAAGCTTCATCAACACCCTCATAAATGAAGATTAGTTACATCTTAAAGAGATACAACCTCCATCATCTCAGGTTCTTTTAAAACCTAAAGCTTGACTATAATTTCCTTTATAGTGCTCTCACATTTTGTGATCCTACTCTTTATATATGTAAGTTTAGGGAAATGGAGCTATGTCCCACTTTAGAAGAATTCTCAATAATTTTGGGTGTTAAAATATCTCCTCAACAAGAGATGGCCATTCAGATCTAGACTTAGTGGTTGTACATGCTATGAATAATCTTTTTGGCATGAGCAAGAGTGAAGCTAATGGTTGCATTATTTCAAGTTCTTTAATATCTTTTTATGGCTTACTTCATCATATTTAATCTAAACCTAGTTCTTGCAATCCAATTCTTATCATTAGGAGCATTATTCTTGGTTACTATCTCCTTGAATGTGATAAGAGCACATTAGGGCTTACGGATGGAAGGGTGTTGTCTATTTTAAGTCAAATTGATATTGAGATGAATTTGATGCCAACATTGGTTGCTCCAATGATTTTACCAAAAACTTTGAATGGTTTGGACAAGGTTAAGGTCAATAGGAATGTTTAGTTTGGTGGAAGTGTGTTCGTTTTGCAATTAAGGGTCAATTTTTGTGCATTAAAGATGGATAGCCCGTTTTCATGCACGAGTAGCCAAATTTACTACTTAAATAGCTAGTTTGAGAGGCATGAATACCTGGTTGTTAGACACCAATAACTTGTTTTCCACAATGGATAGTTGGTTTTACACTTTGTCTCGCTTTAATGTGGTTTTGTGTTTGCGTTTTGTAGGTTTGGCTTATGGAGATGTTAAGGGTAGTGATGCTCCCAAATCTTGCAAAAAATTATAGGGCTAATAACTTTTTGAGGAGGAGAATTTTGGTGAGGTTTAATAAGAAAGAAAAATTGGTAACTTAGATGTGTGGCTTAGATGAGAAGGATGTATAATGGGTTTGCACTTGGTGGAATTTTTCTAATGTGTACTCAAGGAGTTTTCACACTTATGTAGCTTTTACTTGGTAAAGGCAATGCTCTTTCTGTCATCCTTTAAGGATTGTAAGACAATAAGGATTGAAACAACATCCTACTCATATGCCTTATCTCCCCAATGAAATGGAATGTAGTTTGGCTTTTAAAAAGAAAGGTACAAGAAAAAAAAATTTGAACCATTTTTATTACTTGTAAAACAAACATCATGATTTCACATACACATTCAAATGCATAAGCTAATGATAAGAATGCATACACCCAAGCATTTATAAACTTAAATGTACTTATTTTTAATTATAAAAGGGACAAATGAATGCATATCCCTCACTTTCGCCTAAGACGCCCTTTTTGGGTTTTCATCTTAGCAAGAATTATTCTCATTTTTTTTATTTTTCCCTAATTTTTACCTAAGCCGCCCTTTTCAAGTTTTTGACTTAGTAGGAACCTTTAACTTTTGCCTAAGTTGCCCTTTTGGGTTTTCAACTTAGCGAGGATTTTTATTTTTTATTCATTTTTATTTAGGACTTTGCTTGGAGACTAGATATAGTACTTCTTCAATCTATCCAAATTCATAAGCTTTGAGAATTCATTTCCTTCAAGATTTGATAATCTGACTGCACCTTTCAGAAATATCTTCTTCATAAGATAAGGACCTTCCCAATACGACTTGAAATTCCCTCTAGGATTAAATATAACTGATTTTGCTTGTTTCAAAACCAAAACATCTTCCTGAATCTTACTGATTTTGACTTTCTTAATAAAAGCATGAGTAATTCTTCTATAATAAAGTTTCATATTGAATGCTAATGTGAGCAACCATTGGTTTTTGAGGGACATGGCAACTTTATTAAATAGGGACAAATGATTGGTCTCGGGAGGGATAAGATGCCTTTTTTTTTTAATTTTATGCAGTTGCCACCCAATTTTTAGAAAATTAAGAAAAAAGGGGACAACATTGGGTCACTCAATGAGTATTACCCTTAGCAAAGTTTTCCAGGTTTAGGGGATTGCATTTACTTCTATTTCTCATTATACGATATTCAATGTATAGCTACCACAACACCCTAGTTTTGGTAATGATAGTTTGTATAGCATTCACATAATAGATCATATAGTAGAATATAATAAAGTTGAAATATCATTATTACATCACTTTCCTAATAAAATAAATGTAAAATAAGAAAGGATTTTGGAAAAGTAAATCTAACTTAGATATAATGAAGTTGTAAGGTTAGCATGACTGTGCACATAGCTTGCCCAATCACATGAATAATGGGATAAGCAATAGACACTTAATCACTTAAAAGAGTAAGTGAAATATTCATAATCATGTATGTTTGTAGTGATTATTTATGCTATGATGATATATGATGACAATATAGGGGATGCATGGTGACATCATTGGACTGTGAACTTGATGACTCTAGTTTAGAATATGAACTTTTCACGTTATTGATTTTTGTGGTGTGATTTCCCATAGTAGAGGATGTAAAATGATGATATGAGACAAGCAAAAATAGAATCTAAATTATTCACATAGCATGCAAATAGCCAGTCTCATCATATAAGCATAATAAAATTCACAAATGCTAGCAATAATAAAATAAAATGCAGTACAATAAAATAAACGTGCTAAAATGATTGTGTGGTCCTTAGATTCAACTGAGCTTGTGTAAGTCTTAAATCTTTAGCTTCGAGGGATTATCAAGCTTTCCTTGTTGAGAGGTTCAAAATGATATGTAGAATAATGCTAGTTTGTATACCTTTGAAGCATGCTTTGATAAAGATAAGGCTAGATATGGTGGAAGGGAGACCTAATAATTAAGAAAAATGCAGTAAGAGAGCTAAAACTATTTAGAAGCAAGTTTCCAGCGCCTTTGAGTGCATAGTTTTTTGAGCGTGTATGTGTTTCCTCTTTCTCTCCCTTAAAATAGGGTATGGAGGCACCTATTTATAGTGCAAAACATGAGGAAGAGGGGGGGGTATAAGTGTGGTCATATGTGTGTCCTTACGATGGAGCACGTGACCACATGCACTTGTGCATGGTTACATGCACTTTCACGCATTACCCACTTAATTTAGGGCTTTTTCGAGCTATTTTGAGGTTGGTTCCTAAGGTTTTTAGGCCTTCTAGATGTGTTTATGCAGTCCATTTTGTCTAATTCAACCTCAATTTTGGCATATGATACCTAGGTTTGTATACGTACACTTATAAGCAACGCGCGCTAATCCTTGAGTTGTTTTGGACTATTCCATGACCACTTTAAGAAGTTTTGGAGTCTTTTAGATGCATCCCCAAAGTCTATTTTATCTAGTTCAGCTTCAATTTTAGCACATGACACCTAGGGGTGTTTGTGGTACACACACAATTCTAAGTGGCTATGAGTGACCTGGTTATTATTTATTTTGTTTGGGACGTGTAGCGGGTCTTTACATTTTTGAGGGACATGAAAAATTTATCGAATAGGGACAAATGATTGGTCTTGGGGGGAATGAGATGCTTTTAATTATATGGAGTCGCCACCTGATTTTTAGAAAAAATCAAGAAAAGAAAAGGACAACATCGGGTCACTTAGCGAGTATTGTCCCCAACAGAGATTTTCGGGTTCAAAGGATCATGTATACTTTTTGACTATTTCTCATTATATGATATTCGATGTATAACTACCACAACACCTTAGTTTCAGTAATGACAGCTTGTATAGCATTCACACAGTACATCAGATAGTATAAAATAATAAAGCTGAAAATTTTATTACATTGCGTTCTTGATAAAATATATATGAAAAAGGAAAGATCGTGGAAAGATGAATCTAATATGATTGATATATAAGGATAACATGACCATTTACACGTCTCGCTTGATGAATGATAGGATGGTCATGCTTGCAATGATTATTTATGCTATGATGAAGAATGATGATAATATAAAGGATGCATGAGGTCATCACTGGATCGAGAGCATGATGACTTTATTCTAGTACATGAACTTTTTCACATTATTGATATTTACGGTATGATTTCATGATTTTAGAAATAAGGGATGCAGAATGATGATGTGAAATGAGCATAATAAAACATATATTATTCATATGGCATATGAGATTACCAGTCTCATCACACAAGCATAATAGTATTCCCAAATGCTGGCGATAGTAAAATAAAATGCAATGCGGTAAAATCAATGTGCTAAAATAATTATATGGTGCTCAAACTCAACTAAGCTTGTGTGAGCTTTGAAGCTTTAACTTCAAGAGATTGTTAAGCTTTCCTCATCAAGAGGTTCAAAATGATAGTAGAATGATGCTAAATTGTATACCTTTGAAGCATGCTTTGACAAAGATGAGGCTTGGTTTGGTGGAAAAGGGATCTAATAACCTAAGGAAAAGGATATGGGAGAGCAAAAACTATATGGAAAGGGGTTTCCAGCACCTTCAATCGAACTGATTTTTAAGTGTGTGTGTGTTTCCACTTACTCCCTGACCAAAATGGGGTGTAAAAGGGTCTATTTATAGGGAAAATTAGGTAGAATATGGTGGTGGAGGAGTGGTCACATGTGTATCATAAGGATTTTGCATGTGGCCAAGCCAAGTGCATATGGTCACGCGTTTGGGTCTTCTAAATTTGGAGGTTTTGGAGCATTTTTGGCCTTCCACGCACACTTCCCGGGTTTTATGTGCGCTGTTCTAAGTTGGTTCCTAGGGTTTTTGGGTCTTTTGGATGTATTTTTGAAGTTTGTTTTGCTCGGCCTTGATTTTAGCACATGACACCTAAGGGCATTTATGTGCATTTTTGAGTGATACACGCTGATACTCTGGTTACATTGGACCATTCTAGGACCATTTTTGGAGGTTTTTGAGCCTTCCAGATGTGTTTCTAAAGTCCATTTTGTCAAAATCAATTTTTATTTTTTCATGAAGCTGGGTCCCAATTTAATGAAATGCTCATCAGCCCAATAAGCTGAGTATTCTTAAAGGAGTTTTCTCGAAATAAACCTCTCATTATTCCGATAATTCATATTTCATAAGGTTAAAGTACAACTTAATGGCTCAGTGATTGATTTTGTGCATTGGTGGGGTTGGTTACGTATTTTAAGGTTGCATACTTTAGAGGTGTTATGAACGAGCAGACTCTAGTCATCTCGAGGATTCTTTTCATCATTGGACCTTTTTGGGGATAGTAAAATTTGAGATATGATAGTTGCCCTTTGCTTGAGCACTAGTGTCAATACACGTGAAGCAAAATGCAAAGATTCAAAAAAAATTTTAATAGGGAGAGAGGTACTTACTTGTGGGTTATCTTTAGATGTCTTGTCAAGATTTAACAACTATTATTGTGTGGCTTGGTCATGACACAAGGTGATATTTAGGACATATACAAGCTTATGATTCATATAAAGTGCATTGGGATTTATGTGACTATAACCTTTTTAGGTGTCATGCAAATGAGGATGCTACTAAACAAAAAGAGATGCGACTATAACCTTCTTAGGTGTCACGTAAAATGAACATGCGACTATAACCTTCTTAGGTGTTACACAAAATGAACATGCAACTACAACCTTCTTAGGTGTCACGTAAAATAAAGATGAGAATGTTCCTAAGCAATGTGAGGATGCTTCTAAGCAAATGAGAAGATGTTTCTAAGCAAATAAGAATATGCTTCTAAGTAGTGAAAGTGCTTTTAAGTAATGAAAGTGCTTCTAAGCAATGTGTGATTGCTTTTAAGCAATGAAAGTGCTTCTAAGTGCTTTTAAGCAATGTGTGAGTGCTTCTAAGCAATGTGTGAGAGTGTTTCTAAATAATGAAAATGAGTACTTCTAAGCAATGTAGGAGTGCTTCTAAGCAATGTGAATGCTCCTAAGCAATGTGAGAGTGCTTCTAAGTAGTGAAATTGAGTGCTTTTAAGAAATGAGAGTGCTTTTAAGCAATATGAATGAGGTAGTAGTGATGATACAACAATAATGCAATAGTGACACAGTAATGATGCTGTGATGATGTAGTAGTGATGCCATTATTTGTCATGTTGAGGATGTTATTTTGATGATTTGGAGAGAGATATCCTTACAATAAATTTTCCTTGCTCTTCTTCTTTTATAAAATGTTTATTTTCCTGAAGGAAGTGTTGTGTGTGTAGTTTCTTTAGACAGATGGAGTCTACATAAGTGTACTTTTATGTGAGTTTGGTGCATGTCTTATGCTCAAATGGAAGTTTAGGACCGTAGAAGTGAGTGTGCAAAGTCTTAAAGTGTGCATAAAACCACAGAAGAGCATGTGGAAGGGGGAAGTGTGCCTGACTACCTGTGGGAGGTGCGTGATCACGCACTTGTGCTTGTGGTCATGCACTTGGCACATGGTCATATGCTTCCCCTCGAGCCTATTTAAACAGCTATTTTGGAGGTTTGTGGAGGCTTTGTTTGGACTTCTTTGGGTGTTTTCTGACTTTTCTTGACCCTTTTTGTGTTTTGAGTGCTATCTGCTCTATTTTTTTGCTTTTGTACTTCCATTTTCTTATGCGTAAAATGGAATTCCCTAATGTTCCTGAGGGTCTGAAGGACATTTTTATTGATGTTGATGTTAATCTTGAGGGTGACTTTGCAGAGGCCACTCGAGCTGGGAGGTCCACTGCAGGGACTAACACATATGGTGCTCAGAGTTCTCAGCCATCTAGGCTTTCTCAAGAAGATCTGATCCCTATTGTTTATAACTTGGAGACTCATGCTTAGGTGCATTATCGTGGCGAGGTAGGTCCCTTTTGCCATTATTTTCTGAAGCTTGTTTGTTGGTTGCTTTATTGTTTATTTTACTATATGAGGTTGTTGTAGCTATAGCTCTATAGCTCTTGCTATAACTGTCTATCTAGTCATAGCTTTATTGTAAATGCTGATGGCTGATAGCTCTTGCTTTCTTTTCTTTTCATGATTGTCTAGTTATCACAATGCTTTTATTTTCAGCCTTTATTATTATTTTGATCCTATTAAATGACAAAGAGAGAGATATGTTAGTATTTAGTAGTTGTGCAAATGTTTGATAGCATACCTATTGTTTGTAGCCTTGTAAGTATGTTACTATGTTGCATGGTAGTTTCAATAGAGTCAACATGTATTATCAGGGTTTCCTAATGTGTGTGAAGTAGATGATTGTCAGGACGGGCTTTGGTGGAGTCATTACTGCATTATCTTATGACTCGTATGTGTCAAGTCAGATTGCCATGTATGCATTAATAGAGTGGTGGATGGACACGATGTATACTTTCCATTTGTTTGTTGGGGAGATCACTATTACCCCTTTGGATTTTGCTGTTATCATGGGCTTGAGATTTTTTGGAGAGCCTATTCCTTTCAGTGAGAAGGAGCGTTCTACTGTTGTGGTGAGGAGGTGCCTCACGATGGATTTGCTTAAGGTGGTCAAACCTATGAAGTTTGGTTGCCTGTATGTTGCTCATTATACGGAGTTTGTTTCTTCCTTGCAAACTTTGTATGATGATGGTCTTATCTCAATAGAGTAGCTGGCTCGTTGCTTTTTATTTTATTTCTCGAGTGCTGTTATCTTCTTAAATCCTTTGAGTATGGGTGATCTGTGATTACTGTCTGTCTTAAGAGATCTGGATGGTTTGTTAGGCTATTGTTAGGGCACTGCTACCTTTGCTCATATGTACTCAAGCCTTGATGCATAATGCTAAGGTGGTTCGAGGATTTACAGATGCTTGTTCATGATGGATGTAAGTAGGAGTTCTATTGTTTGTTCTTTTGCTTTTAGGTTTGTTATTTCTGATCCTCTAATTTTGATAGATCTCGGCATATGAGTTCGGGGTTCTCCCTCATCCATCCATCGAGCATTTCTAGGAGGATGGCTTCCCTCATTATCCTCATTGGATCAGGAAGACTACTAATTTGATTAAGGATTGCACGATAGCTTAAGATTATATAGGGAAGCTGTCCCCTGATTAGGTATGTCTAATTCCTACTGTTTTGATTATTTCTTTCTTAAGGATCTTTTATTTATTGTTGCCCTTTGAGCAAATCTTTCTTCGTTGGTGGGTGGCGAGGTCTTATTGGATTGCAGAGATGGTGGCTGCATGGCAGTTGAGGGAGAGATGAGTGTTGCTCTCTGGCCTTATTGGCAGAGTGTGGTATTTAGGAGAGTGAGTCCATCATTGGTGGGATGGCCTATATATGAGAAGAGTTCTTTTCCCTCCCTCTAGTGACATGTTCTGGGGCTATAAGCTTTATGGTGATGATCATGCTGCTTTTATGATGGAATTTCCCTCTTAGAGCCTCTTGGAGAGTGCGAGTTTACCTTACTTTGATGTATTGATCCCTTAATTGATTGATGCCGTAGCTAGTGGGACATTTCCTTCACTTTTACCTTCTTTAGCAGATGCATCTTATCCTTTAGGTTTGAGGATTAGGCCATCATGCAAGTTATTGAGAATCGCTTCTTCTGATCCGGTAAGCCTTTGTTCCTATTTTGGTGCAAGCATGTAGCAAAATTTATTAGTAATAAACTGTAATTGATGTGAGAATTTATCTGCAATGATGTCGGAGGAGATCCGGATCTTGTTTTAAGGAGGATGAGGGTATGTTCTGTACTAAGGCAATTGCCCATGCCAATGGCTTCTAGTAGTACTATTCTTGGGGATTTGACAGTTTAGCCATCTTTGTCATTACTTGGGATGGCTAACCTCTGTACTGTAGTGAGTTTCGATTTTGCTAGACTTAGCTTTCCTCAGTTAGGTGTTGCTCCTACTGATAATACCCATGTTTGTGTTCGCCACTTATTCTTGCCTATGTTTCATCTATTTAGTGAGTGGTGATTGACTTATTTTCTTGCTTTTGTAGATTTCTGTCTCCTTTGGCCAGTATTGGTATACTATTGCTAGGAGTGTGTAGCAGTGCTTTTTGGAGTTTGCTACCACTTAGAGGGTATCCCTTCTTTATTGTACATGTTTATTTTATGCACATGTTTTATGCATGAGTGTATGATATGCAATATGTAATGCAGGTTGAGCACTATCTTGCTAGTTTTGAATAGGAGCAGGAGTGTGTAGCTTATCGTGATTACATTAGTGAGTTGGAGTCATGACTATCGTCATTTGCGATGAACGATGATGAGCTAGGTTCAGATGAGGGGGATGCTTGAGAAGAATTAGTGCTTGCTTCTGATGGCAGCCACAGCCAATGAACTTGTCTTAGGAGCTAAGTGTAGGACTTTTTCCTTTGGTTTGCTTTGTTGTATTATTTTCTTGAGGTTATGGTATTTGGGTGCTGTATTTGGGCATTTGTCCCGCATGTTGTATGATGCTTGTATGATGATGATTGTATATGCTTTTTGTTGTGTATCATTGATGATGATGTTTACCATTGCTATCGTCTGCCTCTTTTCCCTTTTTTGCCTAAGGCGTCTCTTTTTAGAGCTTTTCGTACTTAGCTGGGTTTTCTTGTTCTTCCCTTTTTTTGCCTAGGGTATCTCCTTTCGGAGCATTTCACACCTAGCTGGGCTCTTTTTTTTAACGGCTTTGACTGTAGTAGCTAGTCTTGAGGAGAGAGCTTAGAGAAAATAGTAAGAACTATGGTCATGTAATGAAGGAAAATGCAAAGCATCCTTGATGCAATTCATGATGATAAAATGTGTTGCACTTTTCAAAGGCATTTTGCATAGATTGGAAATCATTCTTATTTTATTGTAATTATTTTGGAAAGGCATAGATGCATTTGTACAAATTTTGAACTTGAGGTTACCCTTGTCCTTAATTAGCCTTCTTAGGTTTTCTAGTTAAGTATTTTCTCTCTGTCCCTAATGTTTGCCTGAGCTACCATTTTTAGGTTTTTAACTCAGCGGGAAGTCCCTAACTTTTGCCTGAGCTGCCATTTTTAGGTTTTCAACTCAGTGGGATCATGATTTTTTTATGCCTTAGACATAGTACTTCTTTAGGCAGTCTATATTGATAGGTTCAGAGAATTCATGGCCTTCAGAATCCATCATCTTCACTACTCCTTTTAATAGGACATGTTGCGTTCCCAGTTTGGTCTGAATTTCCCTTTAAGGTCCAAAATGTTATGTCTCGTTTGCTTTAGCACCCAATCTCCTGCTTTCACACTCTTGTGTTTCAATCTTCTGTTAAAGATCTTGGCTAGTCGAGCCTGATACAACCGTGTGTGATATAAAGCCTTAATCATTTAGCTATCTAAGAGAGTGAGATTATCGTGCCTCTGTTGAGCCCATTATACTTCTAGTAATTCAGATTTGATTGCTACTCGAAGAGAGTTGATCTCTGTTTTGATTGGAAGAACTGCTTCTAATCCATACACTATTGAGAAAGGAGTTGCTCTTGTTGAAGTTTTGGCTATTGTTCGGTACCCCCATAAGGCATGTGGCAATCTATCTTCCCAATCTTGGTAAGTCTGAGTCATCTTTGACAAGATCTTTTTTATGTTCTTATTTGCAGCTTCGATGATCCTATTTGCTTGTGGTTGGTAAGGAGAGGATTTATGATGTTTCATCTTATAACTTCTTAGTAGTTCTCTAACTTCCCTTTAGAATTGGACACCAATGTCAGAGATGATGTGATAGGGGATCCTATATCGATAGATTAGGTTTCTTTTGATGAACTTAGCCACTTGCTTGGCTCCTATCCTTGCTAATGATTCTGCTTTAACCCATTTTATAAAGTAGTCCACTGCCACTAGGATGAACCTATGTTTGTTTGAGGCTGTCGGGTGGATTTTCCTAATTATGTCTAATTCCCATATTAAGAAGGGCCATTGAGAGGAGATGTATTGTAGTTCTATGAGGGGAAGGTGGCTGACATTCCCATGGATCTAACACTTATGGCATTTCCTTATAAATTTGATGCAATCTTCCATTATCATCATTCAGAAGAACCCTTGTTTAATTAGCTTCTTAGCTAGGATTGCTCCATTCATGTATGGACCATAAACACCCTCGTGTAATTCTTCTACTGCTCTTGCAGCCTTAGTTTCATCTAAACATCGAAGTTGTAAACCATATGAGGTTCTCCTATATAACACACCCTGGTGCGATGTAAATTTTGATGCTAGTTATCGAATCTCTTTCATTTGTTTGATAAGGATAGGTTCGTTCCTTTAGATATTTCTGGATGTTATAGAACTAGGGCTTTTTAGTTGCTTCTATCTTTGCTATTCTACAATTTTTATGACAAGGTTATTCGATTTGAGTAGAATCAGAGGCTTCATGGGCATTTTGGATGGTCCTTCCTATACTAATGTTAGGGAAGCAAGTGCATCTACCATTTGATTGTTACTCCTGGGGAGATGAATGAATTAGCATTTTTAGAAGGACATGGTGAGTAGCTTCAAGTGGTCCATAGAAGGCTTTAAGTGTTACTCTTTTAGTTCCCACTCTTTCGTGGCATGATTGATTATTAGCATGGAATCTCCAAAGATTTTGACTTTTGTGACATCTAGGGTTGTCAGTGCTTCTATTATAAGTGTGCATGCCTCATATTTTGCTTTATTATTTATGACTCTGAACTTGAGCTTTTTAGTAATTGGTACTACTTCACCTTTTAGAGATTGTAGTATGACATCAATTCCTACACCGAATTGATTGACTGCTCTATCAAAGTACATGCACCATCCTTGGATCTTAATGGCTGAGCTGAGTTCATTTAAGAAGTCCAGCTAGATTTCTTCCGAGTCTAGAATGGGGTTAAGAGCTAGAAATTTAGCTACTGCTCTCCCTTTTATTGCATTCTTAATCAGATATCATACGTCAAATTTTGTTAGCAGTACAAGCCACTTGGGAAGTTTCCCAACTAGAGAGGGAGCTTTGTAGAGGTACTTCATTAGGTCCATTTTAGACACGACTTGAATTATGTAGGATTGAAAGTAGTGTCTGAGTTTCTTCATTGCCCATACCATTGTTAGGCATATCTGTTCGACTTGGCTATCCTTCTCCTTATATAGCAGCATCTTCTTGCTTAAGTAGTAGATTATGTATTTTGCTTTTGTTTTTCCCTCTTGGGCTAACATTGCATCGATTGCGTTCCATTTGATGGCCATATATAGGGTTAGAGGTCTTCCTGGTTCAGGGGGTCCTAGAACCAGTGGGTTGGCTAGGTAGTTTCTTATCTTATTAAATGTTAGTTGACAATGCTTGTTCCATTCAACCGACTGCTCTTTTCTAAGTTGCTTGAACATCAGTTCACACACTACTATCAACTTAGCGATGAATCTACTGATAAACTGTAGTTTTGTTAGAAACCCTCTAATTTTTTTCTCTATTTTTGGTACTGGTATCTCTCTGATGGCTGTTGCTTTATCTAGATCCATTTCAATCCCGTTCTAATTGATAATATACCCCAACATCTTTCTTGAAGTGACCCCGAATATGCATTTCTTTGGATTTAGCATGAGATTGTACTTTTTGACTCTTTTGAGGAACTTTTTGAGATTAGAAGGGTGTTTTTCCCTGGTTCTTAACTTGACCATCATGTCATTAATGTATACCTCCACTTCTTTGTGTATCATGTCATGGAACATTACAGTTGCCATTCTCTAGTAGGTTGCCCCTATATTCTTTAGTCCATAAGGAATTACTTTGTAGTAGTAAGTACCCCATTTTGTTACGAAAGCTATCTTTACATTGTCAATAATGGCCATTAGGATCCAATTGTACCTAGAGAATCCATCCATGAAGGAGTACATTGCACATATTATGGCATTGTCAACTAGTATGTCTATGTGGGGTACTGGGAAATCATCGTTCGGGCAGGCCTTATTTAGATCTCTATAGTCGATGCAAATTCTAGCCCTTCCTTCTTTCTTTGGTATTGGCGCCACATTTGCTAACCATTTTGGATAGTCTACTAGGTCTACCTTGATTTGTTTCTCGATGTCCTCTTTCATTAGTTGGGCCCATTCTGGTATGAGTCTTCTCAGTTTCTACTTTACAAGTTTGCACCGGTCTTTGGTATGAATGAAGTGTTAAGCAATATCTCTATCAATACCAAGCATATTTTCGTATGTCGAGGAAAATACTTTTGCATATTTTATTAATATTTTTCAATTTCTCTCCTCTCTTCAGGGGTAACATCTTTCAAAATATACAGAATGCGTGGTTTAGATTCCATGCCAATGTTAAATGATTAAGTGCATATGGAATAAATATGCTAATGTTTTGATCAATGCAATGCACACTACCATCAGGAAAGACATCAAACAAGTTAGCAAAATCATATTTCATTGCATTAACTTTATAGTTCATTACATCATCATTTTTAGACAAAGAAAAATTACAAAGATCATTATTAGTAATGTCTTCAAACATGATGTCATCAATGCTCGATTCAAGGATGGTAGTAGCTTCAACATGATTAATAGCTTCACTTTCAGATTCTATCTCTAGGTTTTTCATCAACTCACAGATGCAGGTCTTAGTGACCATGTTTGGTAAGTACTTCTCCTTGAGGGTGTCATTCTCTTTCTCAAGAGGTTGATATACCGGCCTGCTACGAGTTACATGATTGGATGTTAGTGAGGGCTTCTCAGCTGCTTATTTTTCTTCTTTTGTACTACTGTTCTAGTCCCAGATAATGATTTCAGGATCATTAGAGTCGTACCATATGTCTATCCCCATGACTTGTAGGTTCTAAAGCTAAATAGTACTGACCATCCCATCTTCATTGTCAAATTCTTCCCCTCATCCTAAGGGTATTATGTCTTCTAAGTAGTAGGAGGTACTTTGTACTTGACTTTGTAGTCAAACTTCCCAAATGGTTGGCCTAGTAAATCCTATATCTCATGGTCACTGTTGAGATTTTTATATGGGTCCACTTCTTATGAGTAAGGGCAATGAATCACTTCACCATTCATAGGGAGAGCTGTACCCCTAGCTCTTTTTTGCATTATCAAGTGGGGAAGGAACTTTCAAGGCATTGGAATGTATTTAAGGGTAAAAGGGAATTGCTTATCTTTCTTAGAATCATAGGATTAAGAATGAAATTTGAGGGTTTGTCCTTTGAGGGCTTATTTTGGGTTTCTTATATGGCATGGATTAATTTTTCAATAAGGCCTTCTGGTAGATTAGAGGAGATCATGCTGATAGTTGGTAGAGGCATGTTTGAATATTTTAGGAGAGGATTGGTCTTGATATTAGGTCATTTTTTTGGGTCATCGATTTTTCTAGAGTCAATAAGGTCTTGGATAGCATTTTTAAGAGTTCTGCATGTATCTGTGGTGTGACCAAGCATCTGGTGAAAGTGGCAGAACAAGTTTGGTTAATCTGAGGTGGTAGTGGGTTTGGAAAAGGCCTAAGCTTTTGTGCCTATAGGAGGTTCTTTTGTTGAAGTCTTTAGAATACTTTGGATAGTGGGATGTTAAAGTTTTAGAATACTTTGGTTTGATGACATTGATAGATGGTGTGCTGTGGGTGATGGGTTGGATCATGTTTATTTCTACGGCTTAGGTGAAGGTGTTTTGGATGTTTGGTTGGGTATTGCAGTGAAAAGTGTTTTTTGTTTGCTGAGGTTCCTTATCCTTAATTCTGATCCTAGCCTAATGGAGAGCTTTAAAGTCAGGATAATAAGCAAAGATCATATGTTTTCTGAATTATAGTAGTGCCCCTTTGATTATCAGCTCTATTTGTTCCTCCTCAAGAGGATGATTTCTCATCATGATTGCCTTTCCCTGCCATCTGGTGACATAATCAGAGAAAACATCAATAGGTTTTTGCCTTGTGGTCTTAAGGTCCCTTCGAGTGATGTCTAATTGAGTGTTGTATTCATATTGCTTGATAAACTTCTAAGTTAGTAGTAGCTAGTTGCTTTTGATTTCATCTTCAAGGTTAAAGAACCATGCCTTTGGTCCTTCCTCTAGTGATATGAAGAAGAATTGAACAATTTGTGATTCTTTAAGCTTTATGGTAGCCATGAAGGTAGAATATTGCCTTAGATGGACCCTCGGATCTCCTGTTCTATCAAACTTAGCAAGGTTTGGTAGCTTATAATAATCTGGAAGTAGCTCATCTTTGAACAGTGCCAGGTTGGTGAAGCTTTTGGAGCCATGAGTTCCCTTATCTTTGAAGGCAAATTCTAACTAAGCCATCCTATTGGCCAATAGTTTGACCTCCCCTGTCAATTTAGGCTTGGTCATGTTAGCAATTTTTGTAGCTTTTTGTGCATCCCTAAGATCTTAGTAGTAGTCATTGTCATCATTAGCTTGAACTGAAGTGTGGGGAATTCCCTTTGCTTTATCTACCTTTGGGTGAACAAATGCAGATGCTTCATTCAGTGGTGTGCTATTCCCATCTTGGGCACTTTTGGCTTTGATTTGGGCTTGGAGGATTTCAACTATGGTGCTGTCAGTGAGCAACTTTTGGATCCCCTCTTTTAGCTTGTCTTTGAATTGCTGATAAGAGGTATCTTCTTGGTCACTTATGTTTAGATGTCATATTCCTATACATTTATTAGGGTTAGCTAAATGAATAATGCATGGCATGTTCCTGAAAAAGAAAAGGGTGAGCATGTATGCATGAAGTGGATGCAAAAATCCTTTGATGAAAAAAAAAGATTATTCCTATAAGAAACAGTGGTTAGTACATGCTATCTACATGTATGTGATGTATGCATGACTAAAGTTGGTTAGTTTTTCCTATATAGTGAACAAACTAATCATAAGCAAGCTCTCGCTTCCAACCTTATTTCTCCACAAGGTCATTCAGTCTTTTTCTTAGGTGGGTTTTGAACCTAGAGTCATAAGGGGACTATGGTTCCGCTCTCGGAACTAGGCTGTTTTGATTTATGTTAGTTAGAACCAAAGGGTAAACTCAAGAACAATACTTAAATGTGCTTGAGGTAATCACATGATGTCAATGTAAGGGTAAATTATTGAGCTTCAAATGATGTCTAGAGCCCATATGAGCCCGTATGCATAGGACCAAGGTCAATCAAAAGGAGTATGAGTTCTTAGCCCCATATCAATATTTAATATGTTTACCAGGAGTCATGAAAGTATCATTTAATAGTTTATAGTTTGATTTTGCTAACATAAAGGTCCACAATCTAGTTGGGTTCCTAACCTATTCATTTGATCTTATAAGGATAAATGGACGACATCTCGTAGGTTCTGTCATTAAGGGATGTCGTTATTTGTTAATTTGCATAGATTATTCAAGCTAAGGTACATGATTCTTATCATTCCTCATTCTTTAGGCTCACATGAAGTATATAAGAATCAAGTGGTCCTAAGCGTAAATTTTATATGAAAATTGACATTACAACATCATTTGATGATAGACACTAGGAGGGTCATGTCATTTATGAATATCAAGTCAAACGGATGATGTTAGGACAAGGATAGCATGCATAGTTTGGGGGAATTCTAGTGGATGTTGTTATAGGTTTATCTACATGAGCTGAGTTAGGCTAAAAGGCTAAGGGTCCTTTAGTGAGAATGCCCCCATATGACTAGGGTTACAGACTCTGGTCAATAAGTCTAGCATTCTTTTTATAACTTGGTCAACTCCCTTAGGACTTGGGTTACAGACTTTGGTCAGATGAGTCTATCGAATGCATGAGTAATGACTAAAGGTGATAATACTATATGTTCTTCACCCCATGACTTAAGTGGAATTATGGTGGCAATGTCATTTACTATTATGAAGGCTTTTAGGGATAAATGGTGTACGTGTGATGTTTAGTGAAAATGCAATGGTGAGGGCCTCTATACAATTGAGTATTACATAATGAGAAATAGTCATTTTCGAGTTAATCCCTCTTACTTAGAAGTCCCCAATGGAGTTGCCACTGTGAGCAACCTGGTTATTTTTTATTTGTTTTGGGACGTGTAGCGAGTCTTTCCATTTTCAAGGGACATGGCAACTTTACTGAATAGGGACAAATGATTGGTCTCGAGGGAACGAGACGCTTTTGATTTTGGTGAGTCACCACCCAATTCGAGAAAAGAAAGGGACAACATCAGGTCACTTAGTGAGTATTGTCCCCAACAGAGAATTTTGGGTTTGGGGGATTGCATCTACTTTTTTTACTATTTCTCATTGTACGATATTCTATGTATAGTTACCACAATACCCTAGTTTTGGTAATGACAGTTTGTATAGCATTCGCATAGTACATTAGATAGTATAAGATAATAAAGCTCAAAAGTTTATTACATTGCTTTCTTAATAAAATACATACGAAAAAGGAAAGATTGTGGAAAGATAAATCTAATGATTGATCTGCAAGGATAACATGACCATTTACATAGCTTGCTTGATGAATGATAGGATGATGATGCTTGCAGTGATTATTTATGCTATAATGATGAATGATGATAATATAAAGGATGCATGAGATCATCACTAGACTTAGAGCATGATGACTCTATTCTAGGACATGAACTTTTTCATATTATTGATATTTACTGTGTGATTTCATGATTTCAGAAATAGAAGATGCAGAATGATGATGTGAAATGAGCATAATAAAGCATATATTATTCATATAGTATACAATATTTCCAGTCTCATCACACAAGCACAACAATATTCCTAAATGCTGGCAATAGTAAAATAAAATGCAGTGCAGTAAAATAAACATGCTAAAATAATTGTGTGGTCCTCATACTGGACTAAGCTTGTGTGAACTTTAAAGCTTTAACTTTGAGAGATTATCAAGGTTTCTTTATCGAGAGGTTCAAAATGACAATAGAATGATGCTAAATTATATACCTTTGAAGCATGCTTTGATAAAGATGAGGTTTGGTTTGGGGGAAAAGGGATCTAACAACCTAAGGGAAAGACTGTAGGAGAGCAAAAACTATATGGAAAGGGGTTTCTAGCGCCTTCAATCATACTAATTTTTGAGTGTGTGTGTGTGTGTTTCCACTTGCTCACCCCTTCAAAATGGGGTGTGAATGGGTCTATTTATAGGGAAAATTGGGTAGAATAGGGTGGTGGTGGCATGGTCATGCATGTATAACAAGGATTTGATGCATGGTCACGCCAAGTGTGTGTGGTCACGCATAGTGTGCGAGTGGTCACACACTTGACAAGTGGCCACCTGCGCACGTGTGAGCTTTCACATGCACTTTGGCCTTCCCAACACACTTCCTGGGTTTTATGCGTGCTGTTTTGGTGTTAGTTCCTAGGGTTTTTAGGTCTTCCAAATGCATTTTTAGAGTTCGTTTTGCCAAATTCAACCTTGATTTTAGCACATGACACCTAGGGGCATTTACGTGCATTTCTGGGTGATATGCGCTCATACTCGGGTTGTGTTGGACCATTTTGAGGCCACTTTTAAAGGTTTTGCAACCTTTTGAACGTGTTTTTGAAGTCCATTTTGTCAAAATCAATTTCTATTTTTTCACAAAGCTGGGTGTTGGTTTAAAGAAATACGCATTGGCCTAGCGAGCTGAGTATTATGAGATGAGTTTTTTTGAAAAAAAACCTCATTTTTTTCATAATTTTTATTTCGCAAGGTCAGACCATAACTTAATGGCTCGGTGATTGATTTTGTATACTGGTGGGATCAATTAGGTATTTCAAGGTTGCACTCTTCAAAGTTGTTACGAACGGACAGACTCTAGTCATCTCGGGGATTCATTTCATCATTGGACCTTTTTAGGGACAGTCAAATTTGAGGTATGACAGTGACGCACACTAATCCTTTGGTTGTTTTGGACTATTTTGGGACCACTTTTAAAGGTTTTGGAGCCTTTTGGATGTGTTTCCAAAGTCTATTTTGTCAAAATTGATTTCCATTTTTTCATGAAGTTGGGTATCAGTTTGATGGAATGAACACTAGCTCAAAAAGTTGTACGTTCTAAGAGAAGATTACTTTAAATAAGCCTCTCATCATTTTGATAATTTGTATTTCATAAGATCAGAGCACAACTTAATGGCTTAATGATTGATTTCACACACTGGTGGGATCAGTTGGGGTTTTAAGGTTGCACACTTCAGAGGTGTTACGAATAGGCAGACTCTAGTCTTTTTCATTGGACCTTTTTAGGGATAGTCAAATTTCAGGTATGACAGTTGCTTCTTACTTTGCATGTGTTGCATGACCACCTAGCACTAGTGTCAATACATGTGAAGCAAATGCAAAGATGCAAAAACTCATTTTCTAAGGAGATAGGTATTTACTTGAGTGTTGTGTTATTGTTATTCGATTGTTGGGATATTGCCACTATAACCTCTTTAGGTGTCAATGAATAGATACTACCACTATAGTTGAATAGATACTGCGACTATAGGCGAATGGATACTATAACTTTAGGCAAATAGATACTGCCATTATAAGCAAACAGATACCGCCATTTTAGGTGAATAGATATTGCCATTCTAGGCGAATAAATAGTGCCACTAAAGGTGAAAAGATATTGCCACTATTGGCAAATAGATATTACCACCATAGGCAAATAGATACTGCCACTATAGGAGAGTAGATACTGCCACTATAGGCGAATAGATACTGTCACTCTAGGCGAATAGATGTTGCCACTCTAGGCGAATAGATACTGCCATTATAGACAAATAGATACTGCCATTCTAAGCGAATAGATACTGCCACTATAGGTGAATAGATACTACCACTATAGGTGAATAGATACTACCACTATAGGTGAATAGATAGATACTGCCACTATAATTGCCTCAAACTTGTTTTGAAAATTTCACTTTTGAAAGTTCTACTTGAATATTGCTTCAATCTAATTGATTTGTTCTAAAAGTGTGATTCACCTAAGAACATAAAAGAATTAGCTTGAGTGGTGAGAGGAAGCCGAGTGAAACATCAAATTAAGTTAAACACGAGTGACCACCCGCATCATTTGAGTGCAAACACGTGAGGGAGTGCTTGTGAGGATTTTAAATTATTATTATTATCATTATTTTTATTATTTCTAACATTCTTTTACAGCAATGTCAAACCAAGGTGAAAATAAAGGTGAGGGTAAAGTTGATGAAACTTTGCTTCGTGAGGCTCAACAAAGGCAATTTGAACGTATGAATACAAATTTTGAGACTATAATGGAGAGATTAAATCGCATGGATACAAGGCTAGGAGCAGTTGAAAGGGCAACAACACTAAATCATAATGAGGAAGTAGAAGGCAATGTTGACAATGAGGATGAAGATGAGGCCTATGCAGAAGTAGGAGTACCAAGAGGTGGAGGTAGACAAGGCCGAGGTAGAGGAAGAGGAAGGTTACAACTGGTTCCATACAATGGAAGAAACCGAGGCAATGAAGATTATGTAGATCGAAATTTGGGAAGCATCAAACATAAGATACCTAACTTTCAAGGTAAATCAGATCCGGAGTCCTATTTACAATGGGAGAAGCAATTGGAGCTTATATTTGATTGCCATCAATTTAGCGAGGAAAAGAAGGTAAAATTGGCGGTTACTCAATTTTCTGATTATGATATTGCTTGGTGGGACCATTTGGTGATTAATAGGCAAAGGAATTTGGAGTACCCAATTGATAATTGGCCTGAGCTCAAGGTTGTAATGAGGAAGCGATTTGTGCCAAAACACTATCATAGGGAACTTGTACAAAAACTTCAAGTTCTTAAACAAGGTAGTAAGAGTGTGGATGATTACCATAAAGAGATGGAGATGCTCATGACTAGGGCTGATATAGATGAAGATGTGGAGATCACTATGGCACGCTTCTTGGCTGGTCTAAACAAAGACATATCTGATAGAGTAGATTTACACAAATATGAAGATTTAGAAGAGATGGTGCACATGGCCATCAAGATAGAAAGGCAACTCCAGGGAAGAGGGGCGACAAGGTACAATTCCAAATCCTATTCTAGTCCTAATTTTAATTGGAAAAAGGATGGAAAGAGTGATTATAGGGGTGGGAATAAGGTTGCTCATGAGGTTGCTAAAGGAAAGGCAGATTCGGTCTCTAAGGACAAAATCAAAACCGATGAGCCTAAAGGGAGAAATAGAGACATTAAGTGTTGGAAGTGTCAAGGAGTAGGTCATGTGAGCAAAGATTGCCCTAATAAGAGAACTATGACCATAAGGAATGGGGAAATTATGACTGATGAAGAAGAGGGCAATAATGAAAGTGATGAGGATGAGATGCCTGAATTGGAAAGTTGTAGTGATGGGAGTATAGAGGAGCCAATCAAAGGTGACATGCTGGTTACAAGGCGTGCTCTTAGTACTCAAATAAAGGAAGATTGCATTGAAGAGCAATGAGATAACTTATTCCATACAAGGTGTCATGTGCAAGGCAAGGCATGTTTTATGATTGTTGATGGAGGGAGTTACACCAATGCAGTGAGCTCTTTCTTAATTAGTAGATTGGGGCTGTCTACTATACCTCACCCACGACCATACAAACTTCAATGGCTTAATGATTGTGGAGAGGCCAAGGTAAATAGACAATCTATTATTTCCTTTTCAATTGGTAAATATCATGATGAGCAATTGTGTGATGTAGTTCCTATGCATGCTGGAGATATTTTGCTTGGTAGACCATGGCAATTTGATAGAAAGACCAAGCATGATGGGTACCTCAATCGGTATCACTTTACCAAGGATGGGCGCAAGATCATATTAACATCGCTTTCTTCAAAGGAGGTGTATGAAGACCAATGTAAAATGGAAAGAATGAGAGTGGAGGCTGAAAAGAAAGAAAAAGAGAGTAAGAAAAATTCTTTAGAGAGTGAAAAGAAAGAGGGAAAAACAAAAGAAGAGATTCAGCCTAGATAGAAAAAAGAAAAGAATTTGAGTTTAATAGCTAGGACAAGTGAGGTTAGACAGGCCTTGTATGCTAATCGGCCTATATTTGTACTTTTGTACAAAGGGGCTTATTTGGCAACTAATGAACTTAACCCATCTTTGCCTAGTGTGTTTGTTGATCTTTTTCAGGAATTTGAAGATGTGTTTCCCAAAGAGATGCCTAGTGGATTACCCCCAATTAGAGGCATAGAACATCAAATTGACTTCATTCCTGGGGCAGCCATACCCAATCGACCAGCATATAGAGCAAATCCAAGAGAAACAAAGGAGATCCAAACACAAGTGGAGGAGTTGCTAGCTAAAGGGTATGTGAGGGAAAGTCTTAGTCCTTATTCGGTTCCTGTCATTCTTGTGCCAAAGAAGGATGGAACATGGAGGATGTGTGTGGATTGCAGAGCCATCAATAAAATCACTATAAAGTATCGTCATCCTATTCCTAGATTAGATGATATGCTTGATGAGTTATATGGTTCTTGTTTGTTCACTAAAATAGACTTGAAATCTGGTTATTATCAAATTCGAATGAATGTTGGTGATGAATGGAAAACAGTTTTTAAGACTAAGTATGGGTTGTATGAGTGGCTTGTTATGCCCTTTGGTCTTACTAATGCACCTAGCACATTCATGCGATTGATGAACCATGTGTTGCGAAATTACTTAGGTAAATTTGTTGTTGTTTACTTTGATGATATTCTGATTTACTCTAAGTGTTTAGATGATCATGTTATGCATGTGCGAATTGTACTAGAAACACTTAGACAAGAAAAGTTGTATGCAAACCTTAAAAAGTGTAGTTTTTGCATGAATAAGGTTAATTTTCTTGGTTTTGTTGTATCTAGTCAAGGCATAGAGGTTGATGAGGAGAAGGTTATGGCTATTAAAGAGTGGCCAAAACCTAAAAATGCTAGTGAGGTGAGAAGTTTTCATGGGCTTGCTAGTTTCTATAGGAGATTCATTAAAGATTTCAGCACTATAGCCACACCTTTGAATGAATTAGTTAAGAAAAATGTTGGATTTGTTTGGGGTGATGCACAAGAACATGCATTTAATGAACTTAAGGCAAAATTGTGTAATGCACCTTTACTTGCTTTACCTAACTTTGATAAAACTTTTGAGATTGAATGTGATGCTAGTGGCATAGGGATTGGAGCTGTTTTGATGCAGGATCAAAGACCACTAATGTATTTTAGTGAAAAGTTAAGTGGGGCAACCTTGAAATATCCAACTTATGACAAGGAATTATATGCATTGGTTCGAGCTTTGCAAACATGGCAACATCATTTGTGGCCTAGGGAGTTTGTGATACACACTGACCATGAAAGTTTAAAGCATTTGAAGGGTCAAGATAAGCTGAACCGTAGGCATGCCAAATGGGTGGAGTTCATAGAAACATTTCCATATGTGATTAAGTACAAGCAAGGTAAAGAGAATGTGGTTGCTGATGCGTTATCTAGAAGGTACACCTTACTTAACTCTCTTATTGCTAAATTATTAGGTTTTGAGTTTATAAAGGAGTTGTATCCACATGATGATGATTTTGGTGATATATATGCATCTTGTGCCAATGGGGTTGTTTCAGATGATTTTTACTTGTTTAATGGTTTCTTGTTTAAAAGAAATAAATTGTGCATTCCTAAGTGTTCTATAAGGGAATTACTAATTAAGGAGGCACATGGAGGAGGCTTAATGGGGCATTTTGGGGTAAATAAGACCTATGATATGTTGTTAGAACATTTCTTTTGGCCCGGCATGAAACATGATGTGTATAAAGTTTGTGAGCATTGCATTACATGTAGAGAGGCTAAGTCTAGGTTGAAACCGCATGGGTTATACACACCATTACCAGTTCCTAGTGAACCTTGGACTGATTTGTCTATGGATTTTGTGCTTGGATTGCCTAGAACTAGGAAAGGTCATGATAGTATCTTTGTTGTGGTTGATAGATTTAGTAAAATGGCTCATTTTATACCATGTCATAAAACTGATGATGCTAAGTTGATTGCTGATTTGTTTTTCAAAGAAGTTGTGCGTTTACATGGCATACCTAGGAGCATTGTTAGTGATAGGGATGTTAAGTTTTTGAGTCATTTTTGGCGTGTGTTATGGGGAAAGTTAGGAACTAAGCTATTGTTTTCAACTACTTGTCACCCTCAAACCGATGGGCAAACTGAAGTAGTTAATAGGACTTTGATTACTTTGCTTAGGGCAATCATAGAAAAGAACATTAGGATGTGGGAGGATTGTTTACCATTTGTGGAGTTTGCTTACAATAGGGCTGTTCATAGCACTACTAATTGCTCTCCATTTGAGATTGTTTATGGATTTAATCCACTTACTCCTATTGATTTATTGCCACTGCCACCTAACAATTTTATGAGTGTTGATGCTAATTCTAAGGCTGATTTGGTGAAGAAGTTACATAAGCAAGTTAAGGAGAGGATTGAGAAGCAAAATGCTAAAGTAGCTTCACGTGTAAACAAGGGAAGGAAGCCAATGATTTTTCAGCCTGGAGATTGGGTTTGGGTGCATTTTCGTAAAGAAAGGTTTCCACTTCAAAGGAAGTCTAAGCTAAACCCAAGAGGAGATGGTCCTTTTCAAATACTTGAAAGGATTAATGACAATGCATACAAAGTGGACTTACCTGGTGAGTATAATGTTAGTGCTTCATTCAATGTGGCTGATTTGAGTCCTTTTGATATAGGTGATGCTTTAGATTCAAGGACGAATCCTTTTGAGGAGAGGGGAAATGTTATGGAGCAGCCAACACACCAAGCTCAAAGAATTCAACATGATGAAGATGAGCATGGTCAAGAAGGCAAGGATCAAGTTCAAGAGGTTTTGAGTCCAATCAGCATGCCTCAAAGACCTATAACAAGGTCTCAATCTAAGAAGCTTCAAGAAGCCTTAATCCATCATCTACAAGGCTTTGTGAACTTAGCTAGTGAAAGTTTACAAGGACACCAAAGCTTTATGCCAAGTGCAGCTCAAGTTCAATACAACTTAATTCAAGTCCAAGTTATTAATGGGTTTAAATATGTTAAATAAGGGCTGGACGAATTTGTTATTTTAAAAGCCCATTAGTTTTAGTTAGTTTAATTATTCTTAAAATAGGAAGTATGTTAAAATTCCTATTTAAGGTCTGATTAGATTAATTTCCTTTTTTTGTGATTAGGGTTATTAGTTTTCCTTACTCACTAAGGAAAACCTTGTAAAGGCTATATATATATGCCTTGGACGAATTTTATTATTCAGAATTGAAGTTTTAAAACCTAAAGGCTGTTTTGCTTTTATCTTTGTGTTCTTGTGTAGAATACATGCTTTAAGGAACATTCAAGTAGATTGATCATCTTCTTGTGGAGTGTTTCGAAATTGGAATTTAGAAACGAGTTTTCTTTATTCTAATTCTTTGATCATCTAAGTAATCTGATTTCTAACCATTCTTAGGGGTTGTTGCTGAATTGACTATTGGGGTTTTCAAGTTAATGCTTTGGGGGTTCGAATACATAAAGGGGTTCTCAAGCTTATTCTTGGAGGTTCCGTATCACTTCGGGTGTCAAGCAAATAGATAGATATTGCCACTATAACCTCTTTGAGTGTCAGGTGAACAAATAGATAATACCATTATAACCTCTTTGAGTGTCAGATACTGCCATTATAACCTCTTCGGGTGTCAAGCAAACATATAGATACTACCACTATAACCTCTTTAGGTGTCAGGCGAACAACTACTACCACTATAACCTCTTCAGGTATCAGGCAAACAGATACGTTGTGATTTTTTAAACTTGGTTGGTGATAATGCAATGATGATGTAGTAATGATGATGTCATCACTTGTCATGTTGTAGATGTTATTTTGATGATTTCGAGCAGGACATCCCTTTAATGATTCTTCTTTATTTTTCTTCTTTTAGAGGTGTTGAGTTTTTTAAAAATGGTGAGGTCATGCATGGTGTTTGTGGATAGATTTAGTCCACATCAGTTTACTTTTATGTGAGTTCAGTGCATGTCTTATGCTTAAATGGAGGTTTAGAACTAGAGAAATGAGTATGTAAAGTCTCAGGGTGCGTGTATAACTATACAAGAGCGCGTGGAAGGGGGAAGTACACAGAGGGGGAAGTGTATATAGCTGTATATGGCTACAAGCTTTCCACTCTCTTGGTCTATTTAGGATGCCATATTTGATGTTCGAGGAAGCTTCTTCCAGCCTTTTTTGAGTGTTTTTTGTCTTTTTTTTTGACCCTTTTCAAGTTTTAGGTGTTTTCTGCTATGTTTTTGCTTATGAATTTTTTTTTCTCTACATAATATGGAGTTCACCAACATTCCTGAGGGGAGGATATTCTTTTGGATGTTGAGGGTGACTTCACAGAGGCCATTGGACCTGGGACTTCCACCGTAGGGACCAGTGTTGATGGTGTTCAGGGTTCTCAACCGTCTAGGCTTTCTCGAGCAGATCCAATCCCTGCGATTTATAGTTTACAAACTTATGCTTGGCTTCATCACTGTCTCCAGGTAGGTCCTCCTTTATCCCATGTCTTTCTTGAAGTTATTTAGCTGTTTACACTGCCTTGATATTTATTATATTTTTCAATTGAGGTTATCGTAGCTGTAGTTTTATAGCTTTTGATGTGATTGTTAATCCATAGTTTTATTATGAGTGCTGATAACTTGATATCTCTTGCTTTACTTTCAATTTTGATTGTTTGCTAGTGCTTGATGTGATGCTTCTTTTTGGCTTTTCTTGATCCTGTTAAATAGTAGAGAAAAAAAGATGTGTCAACATTTATTAACTATGTAGACTCTTGATAGCGTACCTATTATTTATGGCCTCATAGGTTTGTTACTATATTTCCTGATAGTTTCAATAGGGTCAACACATACTATCGGGGTCTTTCACTATGTGTGAAGTAGATGGTTACATAAAAGGGTTTTGATGGGATTATCATTGCACTTTTTTATGACTCATATATGTCGAGTCAAATTGCTATGTATGCATTTATTAAGCAGTGGATAGACACGATGCATACTTTTCATTTGGCCATTGGAGAGATGACCATCAATCCTATAGACTTTATTGCTATCATGGACTTAAACTTTTATGGGGACCCTATTCCCTTTAGTGAGGAGGAGTGTTCTTCTACGGTGGTGAGGAGTTGCCTTACCATGGAGTTGCTTGGGGTGCCTACCCCTATAAAGTCTGGTTGTTTATACCTTACTTATTACACCGAGTTTGTCTCTACTATGCAGATGATGCATGATGATGATCTTATTTCAGAGGAGTAGTTGGCTCATTACTTCTTGTTATACTTGTTGAGTGTTGTAATCTTGTCGAACCCTTTAGGTATGGGTATTCTGCGGTTATTGCATGTCTTGAGAGACCTAGACAACTTATTGAAGTGCTACTGGAGTACTACCACTTTCGCCTACATGTACTTGGGTGTGGATGCAACATGTCGAGGTGGCTCGAGGATTTATGAATGCTTATTTGTGCTGGATGTGAGTAAGAGTTCTTGTATGATGTATCTATCCTTTTACTCTTTATCTTTTGCTTGTTTTTCCTAATTTTCTAAGTTCTGGGCTTATGAGTTCATGGTTATTCCTCATTCAACCGTGCATCTCCTAAAGGATGGTTTTCCTCGTTATTCCAACTGGATCATAAGACCACTAATTTGATTAAGGATTGTGTAGAGGCCCAGGACTACATAGATAGGCTATCCTTTGGGCATGTATGCTTGATTCCTAATGTGTTGGTTGTTTTATTTTCTAAAGATTCTTTATTCACTTTTTCCTTTTAAGTAAGTTCTCCTTCGCTGGTGGTTGGTGAAATCAAATTGGTCAACAGAGATGGTGATAGCATGGCAGCTGATGGAGAGACAAGTATTGCTCCCTGGCCTTATTGGCAAGGTGTGGTATCTAGGTGAGCGAGGCCATCATTGGTGGGATGGTCCGTTTATAAGGAGAGTCCCTATTCCTCATCCTGGTGACATGTTTTGGAGTCATGAGCTTAGTGTGGATGAGCTTGCTATTGCATGATAGGATATCCTTTTAAGAGTTTTCTGGAGGGTACAATATCTCTTTATGCCGATGTGTTGATCCAGTAGTTGATCGATGGTATGGCTAGTAGCACCTTTCCTTTGCCTCCACCTCCTTAAGCATATGGGGTTCATCCTTTGAATTCGATGATTGGGCCATCACGTGGATCATTGAGAGTTGCTTCCTCTAATCCGGTAGACTTTTATTCTTGTTTTGTACAAGCATTTAACAAACTTTATTTGTAATAAGTCATAATTGACATGGTTATGTCGACTTAACTGTAGCAATAAGGATCTCACCAGAAGAGATCAAGATCCTATTTCGAGGAGGCTAAGGGTACATTCCGTACTAAGGCGACTGTTTATGCTAGCGGTGTGGCTTCTAGTGGTGCCGTTCTTAGGGACTTGGCGGTTAGGTCATCCTTAGTTTTATCTAGGATGGACATCTTTGGTGGAGGAGTGTATCTTCATTGCCTCATCATGGCTTTCCTCAGTCAAATGTTATCCCTCCTGATGCTTCCCATGTTCGTGCTTTATTTCACTTATTTTGCCTTTTATTTTGCCTATTTAATGACTGGTGCTTGACTTATTTGCTTGTTTTTTTGTAGATCCCCATCTTTTCTAACTAGTACTAGTATACTATTATAGGAAGTGCATAACAGCACTTTATGGAGTTTATGAGCAATCAAAGGGTATACCCTCTTTATTGTACCTATTTATTTACGCACATGTTTTATGTATGCATGCATGATATGCAATTTTCATATAATGCAAGCTGAACATCTCCATGCTAGCTGTGAGTGGGAATGGGAGCATACAACTTATTGTAATCATATTGGCGAGCTAGAGTCACAACTAGCATCCTTCATGAACGACGAGAAGCCTGGATTAGATGATGGGGATGCTTGAATTTATATGTCAAACTATCTCTCATACATTGAATTTTGACTATCCCCAATTTATCTCTGACAATTTAATTAATAATAATGATATTAATAATAATAACAAGGATAATAATAATAACAACAACAACAATAATAATGTTACTACAAAAATTCGAGTAATCACAGTTAGGTTTAAGTGTAAGCTTAAAAAACACTTGAAATCATTGTTGGGTTAGATCCTTAGCTTTATGTGATTTTCAAGCTGTTCTTGTCGAGATGTTGAAAATGATGTATAAAATGCAAGTTTGTATACCTTTGAAGCATGCTTTGACGAAGATGAGGCTGGGTTTGGTTCAATTTGGTATAAAAATCCTAAGAAAAATGTGGTGATTGTGCAAAAATGAGTAAAACGGGAGTCCTAAGTCTTTAATTTAACAAAGTTTTGGTAAATGTGTGATTACAAAAATATTGGGTTTTTACACGTGTCTCTATGTGTATGAATGTGGGTGTGCATGTGATCACACCCTAAGGGGCACATGATTATGCATATCAACGCTCGATCACGTGCACAACATTTTCAAGAGTTTTAGGCATTTTGGGGCCATTTTTTAGGTTTTTATAGTGCTGTTCAATGTTTTAAAGCTTTTTGGACATGTTTCTAATGTTTGTTTTATCACAATCGACTTCCATTTTTATGAAGTTGAGCCTCAGTCTTATGAGACGAATATCAGTTTGACGAGTTGCATGTTTTAAGCAAAGATTGTTTGCAATGAGCTATTTATCATTCCAAGGGTTCATATTTTATGAAATTAAAGTACAATTTCATGATTTGATGACCAATTTCACACTTCAGAGGGTTTATTTTTTAGGAATTTCAGTCTAAGCACTCTTCACAACTGATACAAGTGAATAGATTCTCATCATATTTGAAAGGCTACTTTCATCATCAGACTCTTTTGGAGATAGTCAAAATTCAATGTATGACATATATATTAAGGGAGATAAGAATGATAGAGGGATTGATGCTTGCATCTGATGGCAGCCATGGTCAATGTAGTTGTTTTAGGAGCTAGATGTAGGGCTTTTTGGCTTGTGGTTGCTTTGTTGTATTATTTTCTCGAGGCCATGGACTTTGGGTGTTGTATTTGCGCATTTGTCCTGCATGTGTTATATGATAAAGTATGATGATAAATGTAGTGTATATGCTTCTTACTATATGCCATTGTTATGCATAGTCATGTTTGCCATTGCTATTGTTTACCTATTTTATTTTTGCCTCTTTTGCCTAAGGCGTCTCTGTAGACACCCAATTTCGGGATGATGTGTTATGGATGCGCTAAAGAACTCTAATGATGAAAATATCATGAATAGGTCTTTAAAAGTTAATCTTTAAAATTCTAAGGGTTTAAATGCATCTTTTAAAGGAAGGATTTAGTGTTTTTAAAGACTAAATTGCAATATTTTTTTAGGACCTAATTGCAAAACTTAAATTCTTTCAGACTTTTTATAATTAAAAAAACCTGTCAAAATTCCATAATTCTAACTGGAATTACACCAATTTTGATCAGAATTGCACAAACTCGGTCGGAATTGAATTCTTTTGTCTGTTTTTTTATTTTTTAAATTTAATCCTAATTAGTTTAAAACTCTTAATTGGCTTTTAACTTAATCCTAATTGATCTAAAATTCATAAATATAATTTTAAGTATTAATCTTATATTTTTAGGAATTAGAATCACGTTAGGATTGAGCTAGGTTTTCTAGTTCTTTTTCCACTAAATAAAGAGGATGAAGAGCAGGAGAAAAAAAGGAGAAGAAGGTGGGAGAAGAAAGAAAAAAGAGAAACATGTTTTTGAAGAGGGTTTTTTTAATTCTTTTTTCTTTTTTTGAGTTATTTTCTACAAAAATGCCTTTTGATTCATCAATAATTCAAGATCCTTGAAGAATTTTAAAGAAGAAGATTCAAAAATTTATCAAGAATGGTGAATTATAAATATGAGGATTACCCCAAATCGCTCATAATCATTATCATCCTCTTCTTGTTCTATTTTTTATTTTCTTTGTCATTAATTATTTTTAATTTTTCGAGTTATTATTATAATTTATTCATTAATTTTATTTTATTTTTTTATGGTGATTATGGAGGAAAACGCATGGTGATCATGTTGGAGGGATGAATTCATGAGAAGTCCATGGAAAACCATGGATAAAGCCTCGTAGAGACTTAGTTTCTAGGGTTTTTATTTTATTTATTGGTTTATTTTTATTTTATTAACTGTTTTATGAATTAATGTAATAACTCCAATAGTGGGAGTAATGAAGTATGTGTGTGGTTGTATGTTTATTTTGATTAAATTGGTTAGTAAAATTAGGTTTTTAATTAGATAATTATTTAAAATCAATGGAGGAAGTATATTAATTTAGGTTGCTTGATAATAAAATTAGGGTTTTAGTAAGGATTAATTTAATTATTTGTTTGATCTTATTTAATTATTTTTTTATGTTTTTATTTGTTTTTGGGCTTATTTAATATTTTTATGTGCTTTTGGGGCCTTAAGCCCATTTTAGGCTTTGATTTATTTATTTAAGTTTAGGTAATTCTTTTAGCCCATCTCACTTAATAATTAATTAGGTTTAATTAATTAAAATATATTTTTATGTCCATAATTAATTAGATTTTAGGTTAGAAATATCCTTAGGCCCATTAGTTAATTAGACATAGGGCCACTAATTTAAATATTCCATAATTTGTAGAATTAGGCCCATTTTTTTTATTAAAACAAGTAGACTTAAGTTCATTTAATTAAAATAAAAAAGAATTAGGTCTTTAGGTTCACTTATAATTTAGAATATGTAGACTTTAGCTCATTTATTTAAAATCCATGTAGATTAGACTAACTTAGGGATTATGTGATTTATTGAATGCATTATTTACTTGTATATTTCATGACTAGTTTTCCTTGGAGTTGATTGTTTTTTAGGGTTTATATAAATTGCATGTAAATAGAGAATATGATAATAATTTATAAAGTAATTCTAAATGAACACAAGATTGAAAGAAGTTGGTATTCCGTATCCAGAATCTCCTGGTTGTGGTGCTAGCTTTCTTTTAGGGAATCGAGTACCATCTTTTCAATTTGTCCCAGTTATTATCCTAAGTGGCAACTCCTTATCTCCACACCATGTCTTTGTGACAGTGGTTAGTGTGTTCTCTAGAGCCTTGAGCTTAAACAGTGTCGCGGTTGCTAAAATCTTAGACGTGCGCTAAACCCCGCCGTCTACAGTGGCAACTCCATTGGGGATAAGAGTTACTAATTCTACATGTGTTCTTTAGAATTATTATATTATGGCATTCATTCTGCATGTCCCTATTAACCGATGGCGTTGGTTTATGATTCCATGATTCCACTAGCTTTATGGGGTTATAGATTGGCTAACCATCACTTTTAGCCTTAACTCGGTCCAAGAGAGATTGCCGGGCTCATTTGACCAGAGCCTGTAACCCAAGTCCTTAAGGGGGGTAGTCTTCTCTCTAGTTTGTAAAGGATGCCAGGCCTCTCTGACCTTGGTCTGTAACTTAAGTCCTAAAGGAGGGCATCTTGCTAAGGGAACCTTGACCTTTTTACCAGACCCTAACCACATATAATGGCTTGGTTATTTCCCCTAGGATATACCTAAATTGCTTGTGAATGTTGCCATGAGGTATTTCTATCTATAAAGGCCTAAGCCCATACTTTAGAAGCCCGTTTAGGTTAATAAAGATTGGGTTAATCTTTTACACCTAAAAATGCTATTTCTGTGCTTATAATACTATAAGAGATTTGGCATGCGCGTCAGTCCCTGATATCCCTTATTGATATTAAGACCAAGACAAAAAATCCTAGGAAAAGAGACTCGCCATTGAATATGTGTGTAGGAGGAATAAGGTTAGAAGGATGTATGTATACCTAACTTGTTATTTGCTACTTGTTACATAGCACGTGCATCATGCATATATGCATACATGCATCTCATGCATCATACTAATAATTTTTCTTTCAGCCATCATAGATTCATTCGGGTCTTCCTGTGTTTGGAGTCGAAAAGGTGGCAGATTTGTGAGAACTGATTCAAGCCCTCAATTAATCATGAAAGAGATCCTTAGCAGACTGGAAAAGAGCCCCATTAATATGCTCTATTTAGAAGCTACAAAACTTGAACAAACCGAAAGAATGGAACAATAAGTGGGAGGAAACTGGACCCTAAAAGACGTCAAAGGATCACTAATGGATGATATGAGAGCAATGATGTAAGATGGGTTAAGACAAGCTCTAGTGGGACTAATGCCACCACCTACTATTGCTGCACCACCCATTGCGACCAACCCACCTGCTACGGGTCCACTACCTATTAACAATGACAATACTGGGGAAATGAAGCTAGATGATGTTGAGAGTTATATGATTGAAAAAGCAAAAAAGGAATCGCTTGAGCAAGTTCAAGAGCTAGAATCCAGATAGATGAAGGCAGTAACTTAGATGATGTTTAAGATGGAGGAGGTGATGAGGGGACAAGGCTTAGGATACCCATTTGACTTTGATGATGTGATGCAATTTGAGGAGGACAAGCTACTTGATAAATTCAAGATGCCACAGCTATAGAAGTTCGATGGTATTGGGGCCCGATGATTCACCTTCATCAATACACAACTATTATGAGTACCATTATGGCTCCTTTGTCTATGGTTACTAAGCTGTTTGTACTATCCTTAGAGGGTATGGCTGTTAATTGGTATAATGGGTTAGAGAAGTCTATCCGAGCATATTGGAGGGAGTTGTGCACTACTTTTCTAGCAATATAACTATAATACTAGGCTTGAGGTGTCCATAAGAGATCTAGAACTAACTAAGCAGAAGCCCAATGAATCATTTTCAGATTTTCTGACTAGGTTCATGAATAAGGCAGGAATGATGAAGAACAAATTGGTAGAGAAGGATCAAGTTAGAATGATAGTCCGGAATGTGTCACCTAACCTAATGGAGAGGTTACAAATGATGAACCCCAAGATATTCGTAGACCTTTATGATGATGGGTTACAGGCTGAAGAGATCAAAAATAAGAAAAAGAAGGCTATTGGGAACACTGTAGTAAGAAGCTACCCAACTGGGGGCATACAACAAGGAAGCACTAGCTAGGTTGTAGGAGTCTATGCTGTTCAATAAGGTTCTCAAATTTTAAACAACCTTTGTCAAAAGTCCTAGAGTGCCTAATGGAAAAGGGATTACTTCAACCTTTACCTACTCCAAACCCACTAAATCCAAATATCCGAGGCTATAACCCGAATAAACACTGCAAATTCCACCAAAACCTCTAACACTCCATAGATAACTGCATCTACCTCAAACATGAAATCCAAAACCTCATAGACTTTAGAAAAATCACAGATCTTGAAAACCTAAGCACCATAAGCAATCCTTTCCTAAACTACCAAAACATGCCATTTCTAATAACTATGATGATAAACTTAGGAGTAAGAGAGAAAGAAGTGCTAAACTTTTTTGATGACCTAGACCTTAAAACCAATGAGAAATCTCCTAATGCCCCTAAATATGTGGAGCGAGTTGAAGATATATTGGGTCAGCCCTCGAGCAAGTTCGACTATAAGGTGTTTTACACTAAACCACCTTCTTTTAATATACCCTTCAAGTCAATTATACCTACAGGATGGGGTGAGGAGTTTGATGATGAGAAGATGCAAGATAACAAAACACATAAAGTGGAAGTATGGAAGGATGGAAAGAAAGTAAAACCACTGAATGAGAGTTTCATCAAAGAAGGATATGGAAAGTATTACCTCAGTGCAAAGGAACCTATCAACATGCCCAGTGTGAATGGGAGTAGGATCTACAAGGACTGGATTGTTGAGAACCTGGTGCAAGACAACAAGGATAAGGAAATGCAAGAATAGCTATTATGTTAGCCACCTGAAGGACAACCGCCGTAAGACTTAGCATCCTTAGCATCTAGAATAGGAAATAAATTTTCTTATTGTCTTCTTTAAATAAAATTTTTATTTCTTTAGAACTTGTTTTATTTTAGTGATCGATGATATAAATTATGATTATGCTCACGTATGTAATATGCATCCTGATGGTACTACGCATTGTGATATTGATCACATCTGCATGTTAGATTCATTCAGTATGGGCATAAATGTAAACTTAACTAATAGTCTTATATCACATGACATAACTTCTAAAGAGAGCAAAATCTAAGGAAAAATAAGAAGAATGATAAGAAAGAGAAGAAAAATAAAGAGAGAGAAAAAGAAAAAAAATAGTAAGGTGAAAAATTAGAGAGAAAAATTCAGGATTAATTGATTATAGGAGTTGTGTCATGTGATATAATGAATGTTCTCATTTTTGCCATAATGAATGAGTAAAATTGAATTAGAGATTTTTGTTCAAATATCACATATTCGTCTTTATCATATTGCATAAGTAGTTGAATGGAAAGACAATACATGATGAAAGCTAAAATCAGAGCTATGAGATCACTATTTTAGTTATGTTTTCTTTTTGCCACCCTTTTATAATTTTCCTTGTAAGCTTAGCATTCCCTTATACCTTGAGAATTTGGGTGGCTCAGTAAATTACTTTGTAGCCTATACATTGTAACTATCATCAATCATCGCATCAACATCAAGTCTCATATTTTGCTCAAAAGTTCATCGAAGTATTCATGAGACACTTAACTCGGTTAGTAAGTCAAAGGGTCGACAACAATAGTGAATAAACTAAGTTCCTTGCACACATAAAAAAAAGACTGCCAGAATAGTGTTGATGAGTTCAGAATGAAATCATGGGCAAAATGTAACTCTGGGGGCAAGTTAGAACAAAACAGTCAATTCAAATTCAAAAAGCAAAAATGGAACATTGAGGTATAAGAGTCAGTAAAAGAATATTCGGGGCAAAAAGAAGTAAACTACAACCAACAACCAATAGCTCATTAATACAGCCTAGCCTGGTCCTTTATCTGACAAACTGTATTAGAAGACCTAACATCAGAATTACCAATCTTGAAGTATCCAATGTTTAAAGCTACCAGTTGTCGATGAAGTGCTTTATTCTCATAATCCAAGATAAAAAATATAGCTCTACTCCAAACAGAAGACCTATTAGGATTATGCATATCATATATAGCATGCATACACTTGCATACATATTTTGTGAAACACTTTTTTTGTATAATAAAAGCCTTTGAGCCTAGACAAGAGTGTGCAAATACTATGCTACTAACATTTGAAATTAGTGTTGGAAGAATAAGAAAGTAGTCAAAGTATTCGCATGTGAAACATCTGAAAGAATAAAAATAAAAGGAGTGACACTACCAAGAAGCATTATCCTGGAAACTTCAAGAGGCTAGATGGGATATTCAAGCTCCTCAGATTCAATATGCTAGGGAAGAATGCACTTAAAACTTGAGATGAATGCACTTTGAAAACTTCTTTGATTATGAAATAAAAACCTCTAACTCCTAAATCTTTTCTTTTATAGGAAATGTTGGGAAGAGAAATGAAGCCCTCTACTATAGCATTAATGGGATAAAGCCACAACTTTGATGGTGGAGCATCATGACCCTTTGATCAGAGACATTATCACCATAATGAAAGGGAAGAATGCAAAAGAATAACATTGCATTATGATAATTTTTTTACTATCAAATAGGCCATACTAACTTACGGTATTTTGTGCAGGGAAAATAAAAGAGAATGAAGAAGAGAAAAGGAACTGATACATCGATAAGAACGGGCAAGATAGCAAATGCCAATCACTCGTCAAAACCTCACCCTGTGCAAAATACCAAAGGGAAGTAGTACAACTCTATCTCCTTTGATTATGCAATAAAATAAATCCTCAATAAGAAAATTCACAAATTGAAAGGAAATTCATCCACTTCATAAGATCATGTGCAAAAATTTATCTCATGACCTTTGATTTTAGTGGCTTCCTTTTTTAGCCTTGTAGAATTTAGATGTCTTATTGACAGTTATATGCTGAGAATTTCTAAACTCTAATCAATTTAATGCTTTCTCTGTAGCCAACCGAGGGGAAGAACATGCAAAGGCAAAATCTGTGGACTTGTGGTATAAATTGATTCAATTTTAGGGTATCATTTCAGTCTTATGAATGATAAATATGCATGTAATCTACTCCAATGCTAAAAAATGAGTATGAGTACAAAATCCTTTAACGGTATCCACACTGAGTAATGCGAGAAAGGCAGGGGAATACTAAGAGGAGAATAGAAAAAAGAGCACGCAGAATTTACTCCAATGCTCAGAAATGAGTAAGAGTATGAATATAAAACCTCTGGCAGTATCCATGCTGAGTAATATAAGAAAGGCAGGGGAATACTAAAAGAGGACCATGCCAAAAATTGCTTTATTTACTCCAATGCTCTATATGAGTATGAGTATACAAAGGACCTTTCCAACGATATCCATGCTGAGTAATATGAGAAAAGTGGGGAATACTCAGATAAGGAAGAAAAGCACAAAAATAATTCAAAGACTATTTTGATACTTAGAATCTGATCCATTTATGCTCAAATACAATAAGTTTTGTCTATTAGATTCATTATGAATTTAGGTGTGGAAGTAAGCTCTTCACTTGGTAAAAAATACGCTCTCAGCATAAAATGGTTAACGATGCCTTTGCCCTTTACGAATGGTAAATAAATGATAGTCATGAGGATCAAAATTAAGGAGATTGGTTAAGTACATGTTATCTCGTGCAAAGTGAGGAATTTTCTTATAAATTTTCAAAATAATAATGTACTTTTGTACATTCATCTTATTAAAACTAACCTGAACAATTCTATAGGAATTTCAAATCCAGAAGGGGGTATACTCAACTTGCAAAGTCAATCAACATAGCAAAATTCAAAGTCAGTCAACAAAAGTGCTAGTTAGTCAGCACAAAGAATCTAAAGCATTCAACTTAAAAAACTAAAGATAAAAATCAGCGAACAATTATGGATTGTAGCATCATCAAAGGCAAGAAATGAAAGGATTGGAGTCAATTTGCAAGAAATTTTGGACTGCAGCATCATCAGCGAGCAATGAAAGGGTTGCAGTTAATCGCGAGCGATTTTGGACTGCAGCATCATCAATGAGTAATGAAAGGTTGCAGCTAATCACGAGCAATTTTGGACTGCAGCATCATCAGTGAGCAATGAAAGGGTTGTAGCTAATCATGAGCAGTTTTGGACTGCAGCATCATCAGTGAGCAACAAAAGGTTTACAGCTAATCGCAAGTAGTTTTGGACTGAAGCATCATTAGTGAGCAATGAAAGGTTACAGCTAATCGTGAGCAATTTTGGACTTCAGCATCATCAGTGAGCAATGAAAGGGTTATAGATAATCGCGAGCAGTTTCTGACTATAGCATCATCAGTGAGCAACAAAAGGGTTGCAGCTAATCGCGAGTAGTTTTGGACTACAACATCATCAGTGAGCAATGAAAAGTTACAACTAATCGTGAGCAATTTTGGATTGCAACATCATCAGTGAGCAATGAAAGGGTTGTAGCTAATCATGCGAGCAGTTATGGACTGTAGCATCGAAAGTGAGCAATGGAAGGGTTGCAGCTAATTGTGAGCAATTATGGATTGCAGTATAATTGCATAATCAATTAGTATCATACAATCGAGTGTGATGTTTCTTTTCAAATCAGACTATACGATCTAGTGTAGTTAGCATTGTACGATCGAGTGCAATGTATTTTCAATCGATTATAGGACTGAGTATAATCAGCATCACACGATCGAGTGTGATGTTTCTGTCAAATCAGACTATATGACCGAGTGTAGTTGGCATTGTATGATCGAGTGCAATGTATTTCCAATTGATTATATAATTGAGTATAATCGGCATCATATGACCAAGTATGATGTTTTCCTTTCCAATCGATTATACGACCGAGTATGATGTAATTTTTCAATTCAATGCTATACGTCCGAGTGTAGTCAACATTGTATGACCAAGTACAATGTGTTTCATTCACATAAGGTTATATGACCGAGTATAATCAATATTATACGACTGAGTATGATATGTCATTTGAAATACTGTACGCCCGAGTATAGCAAATTCATAAGTAGAAGCTTCAAGGAGTGCAGGTAAGTATCATAACTTTCAATTTAGAAATTAAGTGTTATTTTACTTTGTCATAATTTGTCAAGCAAACAGCAATAAAGGGGGGCAACTGTAGACACCCAATTTCGGGATGATGTGTTATAGATGCGCCAAAGGACTCCAATGATGAAAATATCATGAATAGGTCTTCGAAACTTAATCTTAAAAATTCTAAGGATTTAAATGCATCTTTTAAAGGAAGGATTTAGTGTTTTTAAGGACTAAATTGCAATGGTTTTTTTAGGACCTAATTGTAAAACTTAAATTCTTCCAGGGCTCTTTTTGTAATTAAAAAACTATCAAAATTCCATAATTTCGGTCGAAATTATGTAATTTCGATCAGAATTACACCAATTCCAATTGGAATTGCATAATCCTGGTCAGAATTGAATTCTTTTGTCTATTTTTTTATTTTTTAAATTTAATCCTAATTGGTTTAAAACTCCTAATTGGATTTTAACTCAATCCTAATTGATATAAAATTCCTAAATATAATTTTAAGTGTTAATCTTATATTTTTAGGAATTAGAATCATGCTAGGATTGGGCTAGATTTTCTATTTCTTTTTCCACTATATAAAGAGGATGAAGAGTAGGAGAAAAAAAGGAGAAAGAGGCAGAAGAAGAAAGAAAAAAGAGAAATGTGTTTTTGAAGAGGGTTTTTTTAATTCTTTTTTCTTTTTTTGAGTTATTTTCTACAAAAATTCCTTTTCATTCATCAATTAATTCAAGATCCTTGAAGAATTTTAAAGAAGAAGATTCGAAGACTTATCAAGAACAGTGAATTACAAATTTAAGGAGTACCCCAAATCGCTTATAATCATTATCATCTTCTTCTTGTTCTATTTTTTATTTTCTTTGTTATTAATTATTTTTATTTTTTTGAGTTATTATTATAATTTATTCATTAATTTAATTTTATTTTTTTTGTGGCGATTATGGAGGAAAACACATGGTGATCATGTTGGAGGGATGAATTCATGAGAAGTCCATGGAAAACCATGGAAAAAGCCTCGTAGAGACTTAGTTTCTAGGGTTTTTATTTCATTTTATTTATTGTTTTTTTTATTTTATTAACTGTTTTATGAATTAATGTAATAGCCCTAATAGTGGGAGTAGTGAAGTTATGTGTGTGGTTGTATGTTTATTTTGATTAAATTGGTTAGTAAAATTAGGTTTTTAATTAGGTAATTATTTAAAATCAATGGAGGAAGTAGATTAATTTAGGTTTCTTGATAATAAAATTAGGGTTTTAGTAAGGATTAATTTAATTATATATTTGATCTTATTTAATTTTTTTATGTTTTTATTTGTTTTTGGGCTTATTTATTATTTTTATGTGCTTTTGGGGCCTTAAGCCCATTTTAGGCTTTGATTTATTTATTTAAGTTTAGGTAATTCTTGTAACCCATCTCACTTAATAATTAATTAGATTTAATTAATTAAAAAATATTTTTAGGTCCATAATTAATTACATTTTAGGTTAGAAATATCCTTAGGCTCATTTAGTTAATTAGACATAGGGCCACTAATTTAAATATTCCATAATTTATAGAATTAGGCCCATTTTTTTTAGTAAAACAAGTAGACTTAAGTTCATTTAATTAAAATAAAAAGGAATTAGGTCTTTAGGTTCACTTATAATTTAAAATATGTAGACTTTAGCTCATTTATTTAAAATCCATGTAGATTAGACTAACTTAGGGATTATGTGACTTATTGAATGCATTATTTACTTGTATATTTCATGACTAGTTTGCCTTGGAGTTTATTTTTTTTAAGGTTTTATATGAAATTGCATGTAAATAGAGAATAAGATAATAATTCATAAAGTAATTCTAAATGAACACAAAACTGAAAGAAGTTGGTATTCCATATCCAGAATCTCCTGGTTGTGGTGCTAGCTTTCTTTTAGGGAATCGAGTACCACCTTTTCGATTTTGGAATTGAACACCATTGTTAGAGATGATATGATGGGGGATCCCATATTGAAAAAATAGATTTTTTTTGATGAACTTATGAATGATTCTACTTTGACCCACTTTGTGAAGTAATCCACTGCTACTAAGATGAACCTATGTCTGTTTGAGGCTGCAAAATTCATTTCCCCAATTATGTTTAGTCCCAATGCTAAGAAAGGCCATGGAAAGGAGATGTAGTGTAATTCTATTAGGGGAAGGTAGCTGACATTCTCGTGGATTTGACACTTGTGGCATTCCTTTGCAAATTTGATACAGTCTTCCATCATCGTCATCCTGAAGAACCCTTGTTAAATTAGTTTCTTAGCTAGGATTGCTCTATTCATGTGTGGACCATAAACACCTTTGTGCACTTCTTCTATTACTCTTTCAGCCTCAATTTCATCTAGACATCTGAGTTATAACCCATATGAAGTTCTTTTGTATAACACACCCTAGTATGATATGAATTTTGATGCTAATTATTGGATGATTGCCTTATCTTTTTACTTGCTTGATCGGGGATAGTTCGTTCCTTTAGATATCTCTGGATATCATAGAACTAGGGTTTTTTAGCTATTTATATCTTTGCTATTATACAATTTTTATGACAAGGTTGTCCAGATCTGAGTAGGATTAAAGGATTCATAGGGATTTTGGATGGTCCTTCCCATACTAATGCTAGGGAAGCAAGTGTATTTGCCATCTGATTGTGGTTCCTAGGGAGATAAATGAATCTGCATTTTTATAAGGACATAGTGAGCAACTTTAAATGATCTATGTAAGGTTTTAAGTGTTGCTCTTTTAATTCCCACTCTTCTATGGCATGATTGATTACTACCATGGAATCTTCGAAGATTTTATCTTTTGTAACGTCTAGGGCTATCAGTGCTTTTATTCTGAGTGCACATGCCTTATATTCTATTTTGTTATTTATGACTCTGAACTCAAGTTTTTTGGCAATTGGTACCACTTCACATTTTGGAGATTGTAGTATGACACCGACTCCTATGCCGAACTAATTAACTACTATATCAAAATACATCTGCGATCCTTGAATCTAGATGGTTGAACTAAAGTCATTGGGAAGTCTAGTTAGATTTCTTATGTGTTTAAAATGGAGTTGAGAGCTAGAAATTCATCCATTACTCTTCTCTTTACTACCTTTTTAGTTAGGTATTACACATCAAATTCTGTCAATAGCATGAGCCAGTTGGCAAGTTTTCTCACCAGAGAGGGAGCTTCATAGAGGTACTTGATTAGATCCATTTTAGACATGACCTGAACTCTATAGGACTAAAATTAATGTTTGAGTTTCTTTATTACCCATACCATTTCTAGGCATATTTGCTCGACTTAGCTGTACTTTTCCTCATATGGTAATATCTCCTTATTTATGTAGTAGACTATGTGTTTTGCTTTCATTTCTCCTTCTTGGGCTAACATTGCACTGATTACATTTCCTTCGATGACCATATACATTGTTAAAGGTATCCCTGGTTTGGGTGGTTTCAAAATTGGTGGGTTAGCTAGATAGTTTTTTTATCTTGTCAAACGCTAATTGATACTACTTGTTCCATTCAACTGGCTGATCTTTTTTGAGTAACTTAAAGATTGGTTCACACATGGCTATTAACTTGGCGATGAATCTACTGATGAATTGTAGTTTCCTTAGAAACCCTTTGATTTATTTTTTTATTTTTGGCATTGGCATTTCTCTAATTGCTTTTGCTTTGTCTAGATCCATTTTAATCCCATTCTGATTGACAACATACCCCAACATATTTCTTAAAGTGACCCCAAATACACATTTCTTCGGATTAAGCCTGAGACTATACTTCTTGACTCTTTTGAGGAATTTTTTGAGATTAGATGTGTGTTCCTCCCTAGTTTTTGACTTGACCATCATATCATTGATATATACTTCCACTTCTTTATGTATTATGTCATGGAACATTGTAGTTGCCATTCAATGGTAAGTTGCTCTTGCATTCTTTAAATCGAAGGGCATTACTCTATAATAATAAGTGCCTTATTCTGTTATGAAAGCTATATTTACTTTATCAATGATGGCCATTAAGATCTGATTATACTTAGAGAATCCATCCATGGAGGAGTACATTGCACATGTGGTGGCACTAGTAACCAATATATTTATATGAGGTAATGGGAAATCATTTTGGGAAATCATCTTTTAGGCAGGCCTTATTCAGATCTCTGTAGTTGATGTAGATTCTAACCCTTCCATCTTTCTTTATTACTAGCACCACGTTGCTAACCATTATTGATAGTCTACTACCTCTAAAAATTTTGCCTTAATCTGCTTTTTGATGTCTTCTTTCACTAGTTGGGCCCATTCTAGTTTGAGCCTTCTCATTTTTTTCTCTACTAGTTTGCACCTATCTTTGGTAGGTTGAAGTGTTGAACAATGTCTTTGTCAATAGCAGGCATATCATCGTACATCTAAGCAAATACTTTTGAATATTTTTTCAATTTCTCTCCTCTCTTTAGGGGTAATATCCTTTGAAATATGTAAAATGCATGGTTCAGATTCCATGCTAATGTAAAATGATTTAGTGTATATAGATGAATGTTAAATATGCTAATGTTTTGATCAAAGCAATGCACACTACCATCATGAAAGATATTAAACAAGTAAGCAAAATCTGATTCTATTATATTAACTTTATATTTCATTACATCGTCAATTTCAAACAAAGAAAAAGTGCAAAAATTAAGGGAGCGAACTTTCTCTAGATAAGTCGCTTGATAGATGGTTTTGTCTTTAGATCACCCACTGTTTGTATGTCTTATCATAACATTATCCCCACTACTAGCAGTAAAATGGTGGATGATTCTCTTCCCTTATGTCATTTTGAAGTGATCCACAAACCTTTGTTGTATCCTACTGCTAGAGAAATCTATAAGCTCATAAGGTACATGTTATTTCTCACTAAACTTTCTTTTTACTAATGCTAGATAGTAGTGGGTGCATGACCTGAATCTTGAGATTGGCATATAGTTGACATATATGCAGAGAGTCATATGTTCTAGGTTCCATCATGTACACATCCATCTCACTTGGTATTCTAGCATATCCTTTATGCATTCGACCCATTCTTGGATTGTAATGTGGGCTGAGCGTCTATGAACATCCTTGTAGTGTCTATCTAGGTGATTCCTAGGTTGGTATCTCATCCAATTACCTATAAGTTTATCGAGAAGACTTAGCTTTTCTTGTAACCATATTTGAAGCAATAAGGGGCTCCTAGTGAAGTTTGAACTTTTCCTATTTTTGAGGTCATCTAAACCTTGAATGGTCTCTACTAAAATCAATGGGAAGCGAGTCATTCTGCATTCTATTCCTTTGATGACCTGGAGTATCCTGTAATCTATAACCCATCATTCGAGAGGGTGAAATATTGCATAAAGAGGTAACACGCAAGGAGGCGTGCCCAAATTAAGGTACTAATCTTTTTGGTGGTGCAAGCGATTAGGAATTATATATGAATTAGTCATCTATGCTCGATGAGTAATTCATCAAGCTTTTATGAGCTTAAATCAAGAAAAGCAGCTCCAAGTCCTAAGTACTTAATATCTTTGCTAATAAAGACTACTTAAGTCTTCGTAGGGATTCACCCTATTATGGCACTGAATTCCTCATACAATGGGCATAGTTCTATGGTGTTGAATCAAAATACATGCTCTTATGGGTCTTAGAATGACACACAATAGCATTTAAGAATTCATGATTGAGGTACACATGCTGTAATGTCTTGATGCATAACATTCTGTATGGTTGTAAGCTCTTCTAGTTGACCTTATCAAGGTTATGGAGGAAATGTCTAGTGATGCTAGTTTAGGTTTGGGGATTTTTGACCATGATGCCATCCTCAAGTAGGCCTTGGATCCTAGCTCTTAGTTTTTCATTGCTTTGATAAGAACATTTAGCTTTGTGATCACTCATGTTTGAAAGTTGTATTCTTATGCATTATCAAGGTTCGCTAAATGAACGATGCATGATGTGTGCCTATAAAAGTAAAGGGTGAGCATGTATGCATGGAGTGGATGCAAAACCCTATAATGAAAGATGATCATTACTACAAGAAATAATGGTTAGTTCATGCTATCTACATGTATGTTATGTATGCATGATTAATCTTAGAAAGTTGGTTAATATTTCCTATATAGTGAACAAACCAATCACAAGTAAGCTCTTATTTCTAACCTTAATTCTCCACAAGGTCATTTAGTCTCTTTCCTAGGTGGATTTTGAACCTATAGTCATTGGGGGACTATGGTTCCACTCTCGGAACTAGGCTATTTCAATATATATGGATTAGAACCAAATGGTAAACTGAGGAATGATACCAAAATGTACTTGAGGTAATCACATGATGTCAATGTGGGGGTGAATTGTTGAGCTTCAAATGATGTCTAGAGCCCGTATGCACCCATATGCATGGGGCTGAGGTCAATCAAAAGGAGCCTGAGTTCTTACCCTTATATCGACATTCGATATGTTTACTTGGAGTCATGAAAGTATTGTTCGATAATTTACAATTTGATTTTATCGACATAAAGGTCCACAATTTAGTTGAATTTCTAACCCATTATTTTATTTGATAAGAATAAATGGATGACATCTCATAGGTTCCATCATCGAGGGATGTTGTTATTGTTAGTGATATGCACTTGGTCAATCATTTGTGATTATGTATTGACTTTCTTATTTTGTTAATAAAGAGGTATTATATTATCATTTTATTTTATGATAATTACATGAATGGTTAATTCTTACTAAGGCCATCAAGTATGTGACTTGATAGTAAAACCCTTAGATTAAAATAAGAGTTCTATTCTAATTATCCCTAGCCATTTATTCATTATATGAATATTAAAGTATTAAGGATAGTATGATGTTGATTGATGGTTATGTTTTACTAACATAAATATGAGATATTAAGTCAACTCATAGGTACATGATGAGAGATCATGTACTGGATTGACCCACTATGAGAATGCTACATATATTATTGTCATAAGTATTTCTTACCACAGTAATTTTATTTCGATCCTTTGACCTTGAAATCATCATGGATTTCTACATAGTTATTTTATGTTTTGACACATTCTAACATTGTCTTTAACCGGACGATTAAAAGGATGTTGTTGGATATAAAATTAGTTATGTGAGGAATGTGAGTGATTTAGAAGGAATTTATCCCTCATTAATATGAGAAAGATATCTAAAGGCCCCTTGATGAGATAGACTGAAGGAAAATGCATGGCCATGCCGAAATGAATTGATAAAGAGTTATCATTTTCAGTCTACTTGGAATCAAGTCATAATATTGAACTATATAAGGATGACATTCTATGCCTTATGTTCAATTAAGATATCATGTGATAAAGGGACAATAAAATTCACTGTAATTAGGTTATGTCGGATTATTGACTTCACATGACTTGGGTAGTCATAATGTCTTGCTAGAGGCCACTTATGACTTGTAGGCCTAAATAGAGATTTAGGCCCACTGCCAATGTTATGTGAACCTATAGGGTCATACACTTAGAACAAGCCCAAAATAGATATGGGTTTAATAAGCCCAAAATAAACTCTATGGAAATAAATAATTAAAAGTGTTTTATTTATTTATTTAAGATAAATGTTATTTTAAATAAATAAATAAATAAGATATTATTTTTGATTTGTTTTTTAAACAAAATCAGAATATAATAAATGGAAAATTACCAAAAGGTCATTGGTAAGTGAAACCCTAATTTGGAGTCTATAAATATGTTATATTCTCTAGGGTTTCACATACTTGTTTTTCCTGCCTCCAAATTTGTCTTCTTTCCTCTTAGAAAATAAAGACAGAGTTTTTCCTTTTGTTCTTGATTTGTGAGACAATCAAGGAGGTTACTAGCACACACACTCAAATTCATTTTGTGAAGGGCTGTTCGTGTGGATACCTATAGAGGACGGATCCTTTTGGAGACGTCTTGATCCGAAAAACCAAGCCAAAAAAAGCTCGAGGTAAGGTGTCATCGGTGTGAACCTCCTCTCATCCTTCCAGAGAATCTTGCCTCTTCTACGTTTTGGTAAGATTTTAAAACCCTAGATATAATCAAGTAGTCGAATTACATGGATCCAGGCTTGGAAACGAGATAAATTTTTTAATTTTTCCACTGCGTTTGTATCACGAATCCCAACAGTTATTTATTAGTTTTCTAAGACTATTCAAGTTGAGGCATATGATTCTTATCATCCCTTATGCTTTAGGTTCGCATGAAGTCTATGAGAATCACGTGGATTTGAGCACAAACATTCTATGAAAACTAACACTATGATGTGATTTGATGATAGACACTAGGAGAGTCATGTCATTTATGAATATTAGGTCAAACGGATAGCGTAGGACAAGGACAACATGCACAGCTTGGTGGAATCCTAGTGGATGTTACTACTGGCTTATCTACATGAGCTAAGTCATAGTGAAAGGCTAAGGGTTCCTTTATATGACTAGGGTTATAGACTCCAGTTAGTGACTATTTCTCATTATTCAATATTCAATGTATAGCTACTGCAACACCCTAGTTTTAGTAATGACAGTTTGTATAGCATTCACACAATAAATCAGATAATAGAAGATAATAAAGCTGAAATATCATTATTACATCACTTTCCAAATAAAATACATGTAAAAGAAGAAAGGATTGCATAAAAGTAAATCTAACCTAGATATAATGAACCTACAAGGTTAGCATGACTATGCACATAGCTTGCCTGATCACATGAATAATGAGATAAGCAATGGACACTAAATCACTTTAAAGAGTAAGAAAAATGGACACAATTATGCATGTTTATAGTGATTATTTATGCTATAATGATATGAAAAGCCCTAGAGTAGGGGTGAATAGGGCTATTAAATGAAAATTAGAATTAAAAATACTTCTTTGTAAGAATGGAAAGAATGTTGAGAAGGAAGAATGAAGAACACAATGATTTAAGGAGTTTGGATTTAATAACAATCCTATGTCTCCACCTAACTTATCCCCAAGTTATGATTTTAAATTACCCATAATCTTATTCATAAGACTGAGATTACACAAGAGTTGTATGGCTCACTCTTATAACCTTACAACATGAGTTTTCAAGGCTCACTCAAAAAACTAAATCCCAAGTGTTTCAATGGATAACACTTAAACCAATTCCTTTAGAAATAAATCTCAATTTCCTACTAATCTATCCCAAGATTTAAGATGAAGAGAAATTCTATTTCTAACACACAATCAACTCTCACAAGAGTTATAAACAAAGAGTGAATATTTGAGAATTTAAGAGCTTTAATGAATGTTAAGATAGAGAATGATAATAAGCAAAAAATGTCTGAATTTCCATTAAGCTCTAGAACTATTTATATAGATAAACACTGAAAAATGTAGTAGTTAGAGGTACAAATAATGTGTCCAACATTTATATTTTGAATCCAACATTTATAATTTTGAATTATTAAAAGTAATAATGTCAAATTGCTATGCACGGGTTAAAATTGTGATTGGCTATAAGAGACATTTGAATTTACCTATACTTTCTTCATAAAGGTTATAGATATTTGACTTATCATTCCATATTATTTTGAATCACCTCAATTAGACTTCTATAACTCAAGAAATTATTGAAATACTAAGAGCTATACAATTTAAAATGGCAGACTACTATCAAACAATTGTGCACGAGTTGAAACCATGATTTTCTATTAGTGAAAATTGAATTTGCCTATAATGTTTTCATAAAAGTTGTAGATATTTATCTTAGGTTTGAATCACCCCAATTAGACTTTTGTAGCTCAAGAAATTACTAAAATACTAAGATTTATCCAATCTAAAATGGCAGACAACTATGCACGAGTTGAAACCATGATTTTTTATTAGAGACATTCGAATTTGCCTATAATTTTATCATAGAAGTTACAAATATTTGACTTAGATTTCCATATCATTTTAAATCACCTCAATTGGACTTTTGTAGGTCAATATATTTTTGAAATACCAAAAGCTATGCAATCTAAAATGGTAGTTGCATATGTTGATTTTGACTAAATATTTGCATACCCAAATGAACTTGGATTTAACAAGTAAGCTCAATTCATAAAGCTTAAGATGTCTACTTCAAATGTGAAGAAGATAACTTTCTCATTATAAAGATCTAAAGATGTCAAAAGCCTTCTTAAATCTCAGAGGTCGAATCAGCCCAAATATTCATACTTCATTTTAACTTCCAATAGAGTCCTAACTTATACACACTTAAACAAACAAATTAAATGCTCAAAATTAAGTTTATGAAGATCAAAATTAAGATTTATTATTGCTAAGGTCAGCATGGTATATGATGATAATATAAGGGATGCATGATGACATTATTAGACCGTGAACATGATGACTTTAGTCCAGAATATTAACTTTTCATGCTATTGATATTTGTGGTGTGATTTCACATTTTGAAACTAGAGGATGCAAAATGATGACATAAGATGAGCAAAAATAGAGTCTAAATTATTCACATAGCATGAAAATTACTAGTCTTATCACGCAAGCACAATAATATTCATAAATGCTGGTGACAATAAAATAAAATAAAATGCGATAAAATATATGTGCTAAAATGATTGTGTGGTCATCATATTTAACTGAGCTTGTGTGAGTTTTAAAGATTTAGCTTTAAGGGATTATCAAGCTTTTCTCGTTAAGAGGTTCAAAATGACGGGTAGAATGATGCTAGTTTATATAACTTTGAAGCGTGCTTTGACAAAAATGAGGCTAGGTTTAGTGGAAGGGAGACCTAATTGATAGTGATATGCCTTAGGCTAATTATGTAATGGTCATACTTTAACATTATCATTTTTCTATTTTAATAATAAAGAGTCATTTTTATTATTATTGGGTAATTCTAGTATTATCTTTGATTAGTTAATTCTGCTAAGATAATTAAGTATGTGACTTGATAATAATACTCTTCGGTAATACTTGAATTCTAATATAAATATCCTTAGTCTATTATTGTTGTGGAAATAACAATGAATAAAGACTAGTATGAGGTTGACTGATGATTAAGTTTTACTGATCATGTATATAAGATATTAAGTCAAACTCATAGGTACATATTTAGGAAAATGATGTACTAGATTGACCTACTATGAGAATACCACATGGATTATTGTCATAGATAATTCTCATCATAGTAGTATTATTTCAGTCCTTTGACATGAGATCACCATGGTTTTCTGCATGATAAGTTCTGTATTTTGACACATTCTTATACCATACTTTAACTAGATGGTAAAATAGGTTATGATTGGATATAGAATGAGTTGTGTGAGGAATGTGAATGGTTAAGATGGAATTTTTCCCTCAGTTATTTTGAGAAGATATATGTTGGGCCCCTCGATGAGTTAGACTGAAGAGAAATGCATGGCCAAGCTAGAATGATAAAGAGTTATCAATGTCAGTCTACTTAGGATTGGGAAATAATATGATTGAACAATATAAGGATGACATAATCCATGCCTTATATTTAATTAAGATATCATATGACAAAAGGACTATAGTACATGTTGTGTATTAGGTTATGTCAGATTATCAGCCTTCACACAACTTGGGTAGTCATAATGTCTTGTTAGAGACCAATTATGACTTGTGGGCTAAAATGGGAGTTTTAGGCCCACCGCCAACATTGTGTGAACCTACAGGGTTGCACACTTAGAATAAGCCCAAAGCAGACTTAAGTTAATAAGCCCAATAATTATCTCTATGTAAGATTATATAAATAAGTAATATATATATATATATATATATATTTATTTATTTATTTATTAGTATTTATTTACTTCCTAATTTATTTAAGGTAAGAGTTATCTAAAATAAATAAGGAAGGGTTCTAATGTGGAATTAGAATCAAAATAGAAATAGAAGTTTAAACTTACCCAACTATTTTGGTAAGTGTAGAGGTATGAAACCCTAGAAAAGGATGGCTATAAATACATCCATTCTCTAGGGTTTATGTTTAAGGTTAAGCCACCTTTTTTGTTTCTTCTTCCTACACTTCTTTTATGAAAAGAAAAGACAAAGAAAAATGTGTTGTGAGACAACAAAGGTTCTAGTAGACATACTTTGCTTTAGATCATTTTGTTGGTATGGACACTGTAGAGGACATGATCTTTTGGTGACATCTTAATTTGATAAGACATGAAAAGATTGAAGTAGGGTGTCACTGGAGTGAACCCCCTCTCTTCCTTCCATCATTCTTACTTGATTTTCATTCATGGTAAGGTTTTGGATACCCTAATCAAATTAATTGATTGAATTGCATGGATCCTAGTTCAGGTTTATGATTAAAGTTTTTAATTTTTCGCTGCATTTTGAATCACATATGCCAACATTGGTATCAAAGTCACTTGTATATTAATTATAATATATGTGATAAATTCATAAGATGTGGAAATTGGCTTTTGTATATATATATGTGATATATATGCATTTGATTTTGAAAAGTGTTTTCAAAATGTCAATTGAACATTTCTATATGATGATTTAATTAAATCTACATCAAAAACAATTTTGTATATTAATTGGATTAATGTCTATGGTTGTTTAATACGATTAAACACCATTTGTAGTATGAATTTTTGGAAAATACATGTTGTTTTCAAGTGCAGAAAATCGGATGTATAGGTTTTAGCGACATGGCTGTGGACAAAATGGCATTGTGCAAATTTTTAACATTATACAGTGCACATGCCTTGCACATTTAGGCACATGGTTGTGCACATTTAGGCACATGACCATGCATACTGTGTAAATCTACATAATGCATATACAAAGATTATTTGTGTTATTGTTCAAGTGTTAAATGAAATTAGCATGTTTTAAATATACTAATGAACTCTCACCTGCTAACCGACTAGCGGGACCGCTGAATTTATCTGCCACATAAATCATTCTCACAATAATAATTGATTTTAATAAAAATTAATTTATTATGCTCATATGTTTAGTGTAATATGCATGGTGCATAGCATGGCCCTTAAGACCAATGTGATTGGATTTTTGTTATTCATTTTATAGGTTGTAATTTATTAAATATAACATATGAGTCATTTTTCATTTATTTTAATTTTATTTTATTGAGTAGTAATAGAATAACATAGATTACAACTTGTAATTTAATGTAAATGAAGACCCAATATAGAGACACAAAAGGAGGCCAAGGATGGAGATCCAAGGTGGAAACTCATAGTGGAAATCAAAGGTGAAAGACTCAGAATGGAGGAAGTCTTATTACCTAGGATTGACCATTAATCTTCATATTGGCTTATGAAGATCAATATAGATTTGGACCATGCTATGTCACATTTACTTTATTGATTTATTATTATTATGTATGAGATGCTATGCATGTGATGTATGTCTATAACATAATAATATCCAAATAAGGTAAAACAAATGGGAGCCCTTATTCATTATTAAGTCAACATGATGCCTCACATATGCTCAAACACTTGTCAAACCTTAGATTATTATATATGGGTCTGCCATAGCAAGGTGTATTAAATGATCTAAGCAAGGAAAGTTGGAAAAGAGTGATTTCTAAACATTTTTTATAGTTTGACTTAACTAGGTCATCAAAAGGGTTTTGGACCTAAGGCATCAGATAGGATTTTTAGCATGGACATGTGATGTCAAATCCCATACCCTTCCAAGAGTTACATGAGATGTAATTGGTAAGAGTTACCTACTTAAATAACCATATATTTAGGTGATAAGCCAAATCTCACTTAGAGTATGGTGAAATATGGATCTTAGCCCACTAAAATTTACAAGTTATCTTGAGTACACTGCATATATATTTGTTATAGACAATGGCATCAAACACCACATCTAATTTGTCACTACGATCAATCTTGGAGAAGGATACGCTTAATGAGAATAACTTCCTCGACTGGTACAAAAACTTAAGAATTGTTCTTAAGTAAGAAAGAAAGGAATATATCTTTGATTAACCTATCTAAGTTGAACCAGCTACTAATGCTCCTAGAGCCTAAAAAGATGCATATAGTAAGTATATTAATGACTCTATTGATGTCACTTACCTCATGATTGGATGCATGGAATCAGAACTATAAAAGTAATTGATAGAAATGGATGCTTATACCATGATAGGCCATCTCAAGGAAATATTCCAAGAGAAAGCTAGAATTGAAAGATTTAGCATATAAAAGCATTGCTTTCTTGCAAGTTGATTACTGGCAACTCCATAGGTCCTTATGTTCTTAAGATGAAAGATCATCTTGAAAATCTGGACAAGCTTGGTCTTAAAATCGAGCAAGAATTAGCCATTGATATTATTCTCCAGTCTTTGCCAGAAACATATGATAGTTTTATTATGAACAATAACATGCATGGCATGAACCAATCTATTTTTGAATTACATGTGATGCTTAAGACTGCTAAGAAGAACATTAAGACTACCAAAGGTGTTCTAATGGTTAATAAAGGGAAAGGTATGAAAAGGATGGGAAAGGGAAAAGGAAAAATTAAGGCTTCCAAAGGCTTTTAGAAGCTCAAGCCCAAGCCTAAACCTGCACCCCAAACAAAACCACCTAAGGAAGGAACATGCTTTTTCTGCAATGAGCCAAGCCATTGGAAAGAAATTACAAGCTATTTATGGATGATCTGAAGAAGAATAAAGGTAGTATGACTACCTCTTCAAGTATTCATGTTATATAAGTCAATTTATCTACTTTTGATTCTTAGGTATTAGATACTGATTTTGGATCTGTACTAATTTGTAAGGTCTAAAAAGGAGTAGAATCTTGGCTAAAGGCAAAGTTAACCAATGAGTTAGAAATGGAGCAAGAGTTGCTGCATTAGTTGTAGGAACTTATGAATTAACTTGGCCTAGTGGACTTGTTTTGAGTTTGGAAAGCTATTATTATGTACCTACTATAAGCGAAAATATCATTTATGTTTCTTGTTTGGACAAGAATGGTTTTGAATTTATTATTAGGAATAATAAATGCTCCATTTATCATGATAATGTTTTCTATGGATATGCTCCATAAAATCATGGTCTTTATGTTTTAGACATATAAGACACTAATGAAAAGTCCATCTATAACATTAATACAAAGAAATTTAAATCTAATGATTTAAACACAACCTTCCTTTGACATTGTCGTTTAGGCCATATAAATGAGAAACACATTTTGAAAACTCCATCAACATGGACTTTTGAAGTCATTTGATTTTGAATCATTTGAAACTTGTGAATCTTATTTATTAGGAAAAATGACTAAGAAACCTTTTACTGGACATAGTGAAAGGGTTAATGACTTATTAGGCCTTATACATTCTGATGTGTGGTGTCCATTAAGTTCCACTGCTAGAGGAGGTTATTAGTACTTCATTACTTTCACAGATGATTTCAATAGATATGGCTATATCTATTTAATGAAGCACAAATATGAATCTTTTAAAATGTTCAAAATTTTCAAAAATACAGTACAAAATTAACTTAGTAAGAATATTAAAGCACTAAGATCTGATTAAGGTGGCGAATATTTAAGCCAATAATTTATTAATCATTTTATAGATTGTGGAATAGTTTTAGAATTGACTCAATTAGGAACACCACAATGGAAAGGTGTTTCTAAATGGAGAAATTGAACTTTATTAAATATGGTTCGATCTGTGATGAGTCAGTCAGATCTTCCAATCTCCTTTTGGGGTTATGCTTTAGAAACTATTGCATTCCTTTTGAATAGAGTTCCATCAAAGGTAGTTGCAAAGCCACTATATAAGATATGGAATGGGAAAACTCCCAGTTTATCTTTTCTTAAGATTTAGGGATGTGAAGCTTATGTGAAGTGTCAAATTTTGGATAAATTAGCACCAAAATCAGATAAATGCCTTTTTGTGGGATATCCTAAAGAAACCAAAGGATATTACTTTTATAATGCTTATGAGAATAAAGTGTTTGTTATTTGGGATGGTGTCTTTTTGGAAAAAGAATATATTTTCAAAGGAACTAGTGGGAGTAAGATACAACTTAAAGAAATTCAAGAACCACATAATAGCATTATATCATATATGGAACCGAACTAGATCAATAAGTAAATGTTGAATCTACACCAGTACCACAAGGTCCTAGAAGGTCTAGTAGGACATGTTATAATAATAGAAGATATGGATTTTTCATAACAGATAATACTAATGTAATGATTGTGGATCAAAAGGAGTTTATAACCTACTAAGAGGCCATGGAAAGTCCAAACTCTGAGAAATGGTTAGAGGCCATGAAATCAAAAATGCAATCCATGTATGATAATCAAGTATGGATTTTAATTGATCCACCTAAAGGTTTAAAAACTATTGGGCGCAAATGGGTTTTCAAAATTAAAACTGACATGGATGTCAATGTGCATACCTTTAAACTAAGACTAGTTGCAAAGGGTTTCAAGCAAACACATGGTATAGACTATGATGAAACCTTTTCACCAGTTATTATGCTTAAGTCCATTCAAATTCTCCTCACCATAGCTACATACTATGATTATGAGATATGGCAAATGGATGTCAAAACAACTTTCCTTAATGGAAACCTCATTGAGGATGTGTACATGACATAACTAAAGGGTTTTATGAATCTTGAGAATTCTGGAAAGGTTTGTAAGCTTCAAAGATCCATTTATGGATTGAAGCAAGCTTCTTGGAGTTGGAATCTTCATTTTGATAAAGTGATCAAAGAGTTTGGATTCATCAAGAATGAAGATGAACCTTGTGTTTATAAGAAAGTTAGTGGGAGCATAATAGTTTTTCTAGTGCTATATGTTGATGACAAATTACTCATTGGAAATGATATTCCTACTCTAAAAAATGTTAAATCATGGTTAGGTAATTGTTTCTCAATGATCGACTTAAGTGAAGTCGCTTATATTTTAGGCATCAAGATTTATAGAGATAGATCTAAGAGGCTTATTGGCCTAAGTCAGAGTACTTACATTGACAAGGTACTAAATTGGTTCAGTATGCAAAACTCTAAGAGAGGATTCTTGTTAATGTCCCATGGCATTAGTCTTAGTAAGACTTAGTGTTCAATGACATAAGATGAATGAGATGGCATGAGTAAAATTCCATATGCTTATGTTATTGGATCCATCATGTATGCCATGTTATGCACTTGACTAGATGTCTTATATGCTTTGAGCATAACAAGAAGATACTATTCAAACCAAGGTGAAAGTCATTGGATAACAGTTAATAATATCCTTAAGTACTTGAGAAGGACTAAGGATGCCTTTTTATTATATAGTAGGAAGGAAGATGAGCTAGTTGTAAATAGTTACATAGATGCTAGCTTCCAATCCGACAAAGATGACTTTCGATCACAGTCAAGTTATATGTTTTGTTTAAATAGAGGTGCAGTGAGTTAGAGAAGTTCAAAGTAAGACACCATTGTCGATTCTACTACAGAATCTGAGTACATAGCTGCCTCAAAGGCAGCCAATGAAGCTGTTTGGATTAAGAATTTTATAAATGGATGAGGGGTTATTCCTAGTATATAAAATCCAATGGAATTTTATTGTGATAACAATGGATCTATAGCAGAGGCTATAGAACCCATATCATATCAATGATCCAAATATATACTCAGGCGTTATCATCTCATTAGAGAGATTATTAAGAGAGGAGACATGCAGATATGCAAAGTATCAATAGATAATAATGTTATTGTTCCACTAACTAAGCCTCTTCCATAGGCCAAGCATGAAAGTCATACAAGGTCAATGGGTATAAGATACAATATTGATTAGGCCTAGTGTAAGTGGGACATTAATAATGATATGACTTAGGCCAATTATGTAATGGCCATACTTTGACATTATCATTTTTCTATTTTAATAATAAAGAGGCATTTTTATTATTATTGACTAATTTTAGTATTATTCTTAATTAGTTAATTCTACTAAGATCATCAAGTTCGTGACTTGATAATAAAACTCTTAGGTAATACTTGAATTCTAATATAAATATTAGTAGTCGATTATTGTTATAGGAATAACAATGAATAAATACTAGTATGAGGTTGATTGATGATTAAGTTTTACTAATCATGTGCACAAGATATTAAGTCAAACTCATAGGTACATATTTAGGAAAATGATGTACTGGATCGACCCACTATGAGAATACCACATGGATTATTGTTATAGGTAATTCTCATCATAGTAGTATTATTTGAGTCCTCTGACCTGAGATTGCCATGGTTTTCTGCATGATAAGTTTTGTATTTTGACACATCCTTACACCATACTTTAATTGAATGGTAAAATAAGTTGTGATTGGATATAGAATGAGTTATGTAAAGGATGTGAGTGGTTAAGATGGAATTTGTCCCTTAATTATTTTGAGAAGATATTTATTGGGCCCCTCGATGAGTCAGATTGAAGAGAAATGCATGACCATGCTAGAATGATAAATAGTTGTCAGTGTCAATTTACTTGGGATTGAGAAACGATATGATTGAACAATATAAGGATGACATAATCCATGCCTTATGTATAATTAGGATATCATATGACAAAAGGATTATAGTACACATTGTGTATTAGGTTATGTCAAATTATTAGCCTTCACACAACTTAGGTAGTCATTATGTCTTTCTCGAGACCAATTATGACTTATGGGCTAAAATGAGAGCTTTAGGCCCACTGTCAACATTGTGTGAACCTACAGGGTTGCATACTTAGAACAAGCTTAAAGCAAACTTAGGTTAATAGGCCCAATATATATATATATATATATATATACCTTAACTATTTTGGTAAGTGGAGATGTATGAAACTGTATAAAAGGATGGTTAAAAATACATCCCATTCTCTAAGGTTTATGTTTAAGGTTATGCCACCTTTTCTCCTTCTTTTTCCTACACTTCTTTTGTGAAAATAAAAGACATAGAGAAAAATGTGTTGTGAGACAACAAAGGTTCTAGCAGCCTACTTTGCTTTGGATTATCTTGTTCGTGTGGATACTGTAGGCTTCATGATCATTTGGTGACATCTTAATTAGATAAGAAGACATGAAAAGGTCAAGGTAGGGTGTCGCTGGAGTAAACCTCCTCTCTTCCTTCCATCATTCTTGCCTGATTTTCATCTGTGGTAAGGTTTTGGATACCTTAATCAAATCAATTAATCGAATTGCATGGATCCTGGTTTGGGTTTTTTTATTAAAGTTTTTAATTTTCTACTACATTTTGAATCATGTATCCTAGTACTAATAACCTAAGAAAAATACTAATAACTTAAGAAAAATACAGTAGGAGAGTTAAAACTGTCTAGAAGCAGGTTTCTAGCACTTTTAAGTGGACAAATTTTTTAGTGTATGTGTGTTTTCTCTTGCTCTCCCTTAAAATTGGTGTGGAGACACCTATCTATAGTGAAAAATATGAGGAAGAGGGATTATAGGCATGGTTATACATGTGTCTCTAAAATGGAGCATGTGGCTAAGCAAAGTACATATGATTGTGCGCTTGGCACGTGGTTATACACACTTTCGCACGTTACATGCTTAATTTAGTTTTGCATGAAGGTTTTGTACTGTATAATGTCAAAAATTTGCACGACATTATACAGTGCACACGAAGGTTATGCTAATCCTCTAGTTGTTTTGGACTATTCCAGGACCACTTACGGAGGCTTTGGAGCCTTCTAAATATGTTTTCAAAGTTCGTTCTGTCAAAATTGATTTCCATTTTTTTACAAAGTTGGGTCTTGGCCTATGAAATGAACACCAGCTCAACAAGTTGCACATTTTGAGAGAACAATACTTAAAATAAGCCTCTCATCATTCTGATAATTTTTATTTCATAAGATTGGAGTGTAACTTAATGGCTTGATGATCGATTTCGCACACTGGTGGGATTGGTTAGGGTTGCACACTTTAGAGGTGTTATGAACGAGCAAACTCTAGTCTTTTCAAAGATTCATTTTATCATTAGACCTTTTTGGAGATAGTTAAATTTGAGGTGTGATGGCTGCTCTAAGTCTTTTCTCATCCAATAGAGTCAACTATTCATATATGATTTGGCCTATTCTGTTTTTAGAATTTTTGCTTCCAATAATACCTTTAATAGCTGCAATTCAACCTCTACTGGTAACACAACTTATATTCCATACACTAAAGAATAAGGCATTACACCTGTAGCAATTCTCGATATAGTTCTATAACCCCATAAAGCATATGGTAATTAATATGACCAATCTCTATAAGTTTTGATAGTCTTATCGAGCATCTGCTTTATGCTCGTATTAGTTGCTTCAACTTCTCCATTCGCTTGAGGTTGATATAGGGATGACTTATGATGTTCAACCCTATACCTTTGTAATAAATCTCTCACTTTTGCTTGAAATTGCACAAAATTGTCAATTATAATGTGATGAGGCACACCATATCTACAAATAAAGTTTTTTTCAATGAATCTAGCCATTTTCTTTTCCCCTAGCTTTTTAAGGACTCATCTTTGACCCATTTTGAGAAATAATCAACTGCCACACCTATAAACTCATGCCCATTAGAAGCTAGTGGAGTAATTTTCCCATTATATTGATTCCCCATATTGAGAATGGCTATAAAGAAGTAAGATTTTGGAGCATCGAAGGTGTAACATGAGAAACATTTCCATGTAACTAGCATTCATAATACCTTTTAACAAATTGAATATAATTGTGCTCCTTTGTTAGCCAATAGTATCCCTATCTCATGATTTTTCTTGCCAACTCTTTTCCATTCATTTAAGCATAGAAGGTGGACCATGAGAAACATTTCCATGTAAATGGCATTCATGATAACTTTTGACAAACTGAATACAATTGTGCCCCCTTATTAGCCAATAGTATCCATGTCTTATGATTTTTCTTGCCAACTCTTTTCTTGTGAGGCCCACACACCTTTGAATGCATATCTCACACAATTTATTCTACTTCTTTTTTTGAAACATATATGAAATGAAAAACTTTATCTCTCTTGTACAAAACCCCATTAAAAATGAAAAATCTTTTTGCAAGAGATCTCAATAACATTATGTCTTTCTTATTGGCATTTTCTAGAAATTCTCCACACTCCATCAATCTCATAATATTTGAATACCATGCCTTCTTTTCTTCTTGCACAACTAGAACTTGAGTGCTCTTAAAACATGGAACTTAGGCATTCATCAAGATTACTGGTCTCACTAGCAAACCTTTTGGATTATTGCAAACAGAAGCTGAAGTTGCCAAAGCATCAATAACTTGATTATTCTTTCTTGTCAAGTGGATAAACACCACATCACCAAAGTACTTCTTGAGATTCTCAATATAATCCAAATAAGGCTTGAATTTTTCTTCTCTAACTTCCCATTCTTTATTGACATGTGAAATAACTAGTTTTAAGTCACCCAACACTTTAACTCTTATGATTCCCATTGTAATAAGAGCTTATAAACCACAGATTCAAGCTTCATACTCTTATATATAATTAGTAACTAAGAAATCCAATCTTTTTGCTATTAGAATCTAATCCCCAATAGGTGAAACCAGGATCACTCTAATTCCTGCCCCTTTTTTATTCATTGCACCATCAAAATACATTTTCCAACCTTGCACTTCAATTAAGCCTATTTCTTCATCTAGAAAAGAAATGTAAACTTCCTAATGATCCTTAATTGGTTATAAAGCTAAAAATTCAACAACTGCTCTTCCTTTAATCATTTTCTTTGTCAAATATTCAATATCAAATTCAGAGAGCAAAATCAACCATCTACCTAATTTACCAACCACTGAAGGAGTAGCATATAAATATTTCATCGGATCCATCTTTGACACAACTTGCACTCTATAGGATTGAAAATAGTGCCAAAGTTTTCTTGTTGCCCATACTATTATATGACAAATCTTCTCAACAAAATTATATTTCTCTTTACATGGAAGTAGCTTCTTGCTCAAGTAATAAATCACAAATTCTACCCCACTATTATCTACTTGAGTTAACATTGCCCCTAATGTTGATTCTTCATCACACATATACAAGATAAGCATATTCTCTAGTTATAGTGGTCTGAGTACTGAAGGATTTAACAAGTATTGCTTAACCTTATCAAAGGCAATTAGACACTATTCATTTTAAACTATGGGCTTATCCTTCCTCAACAATATGAACACCAACTCACATATTGAAGGCATCTTAAAGATAAATCTACTAATGTATTGGAGATTACCTAAAAAAGATTTTATTTTTATTTTTGTTTTAGGAGTTGGCCTTTCCTTAATTCCCTTAATCTTATATGGATTAATCTCTATGATCTAACAACCTCTCCATAAACTTCTCTATATCTTTATAATGTTCTTCAAAAGTTTTTGATCTAACCACTATATCATCAACATACACTTCCATTTCTTTATAAATCATGTCTCTAAAAACTTTTATCATCACTCTCTGATATGTTACACAAGCATTTTTCAATCCAAATGACATTACTTTGTAACAAAAGTGCCCTATTTTATAATAAAAGCATTTTTAACCTTATTTGTAATAGCCATAATTATTTTATTAATTCCTGCCATTGCATTTAAATAAGTGTAATACTTTTTACTAGTAGTAGAGTCTATCAGAATATCAATATAAGGCAATGGGAAATTATCTTTCAGATTTTCCTTGTTTAAATCTCTATAGTCAACACACATCATTAATCTTCCATCCTTTTTTGGGATAGGGACAATATTGGCTAACCACTCTGGATAAGTTACCTCTTCTAAAAATCCAGCCTCTGTCTGCTTACTAACTTCTTATTTTATCTTTAGAGCCCATTCAGGTCTTAGATGCCTAAATTTCTACTTTATTGGTTTTATTCTCATATCAGTTGGAACAAAATGCTTAGCCACTTCATGTTCTATTCTTAACACATTGTCTTAGCTCTAAGCAAAGACTATTTTCCTTTTTTTTATTATTCTTTTAAGCTCACTTTTTTCTTTAAAAGAAATACTTTTTGCTAATTGAAGTTCTTTAGGTGATTCAGTATCATTTATATTAAATGGTTTAGTATGAATTGAATTTAAGTGTGAAATGCTAATGATATGATCAAGTGTATGCAAAGTGATATTAGAATAAACATCAAACAAGTAAGTGAAATTAGAGGTTATTACATTAAACTTAGAGAAGAAAGCATTATCAGAAATTACATAGTCAACATCAAAAACATCCTTTTTAAAACATACTATAGGTTTAACATTATTCAAATAAAGTCCTGAACACTAATAGTAGTAAGTGGTGTTAACTTAATTAGAATGTGCATAGTAACTACAACATCTAGAACCGTAGTTTGGTCATATTTGAACCTCTTAAATCCTTTTGCAACATCATAAAAATCTCCCAACATTTTTTCTTTTCATACTTCTTCTTATATATTCTTTTACATCATGAATAAATAAACACCCTATTTTCATTCTAACTGTATGGTTTATGAGCTTGTTCAGGTAGATAACCCAATCTAAGAGTGTGCATTTGATTCTTGAAATTTGGGAACTAAATAATCCCTTGTTGATTTTTACCCAAACCTATACTAGGCATAAAGTTAGACTTTTTTAACATTATTGCCACTTTTGAATCCATATAATCGTAAAAAATTAGAGCAACTTGAAATCCAAGTGGACCCATATTAGAATAAACCACATAACAACCATCTTCAGATTCAACCTCAATAGTAATCACACCTCCTTCATAAGGAAATTTTATCTTCTAGTGGAGAGTTGATAGAACTCCTCCAAGAGGATGGAACTAAGGTCGTCTTAAAAGTAACCTATAAGTGATCGAGATATTAAGTATAAAAAACTTGATCACAGTCTCAATTGGACCAGTTTTCACAACTGCCTTAAAAATACCTTCCATAACTCTCTTGTACTTATCATAAGCTTTAATCACCATATCAGACTTTGTGAGATCTTCCTTTATCATATTCAACTTATCTAGAACCTTGAAAGTGCATACATTGATTGTTGATCCATCATCAACCATAACATATAGGACCAGAAAACCTTTCAATTTAACTTGAATATACAAAGCTCTATTGAGTTTCCTTCCTAAATATGTCAAGTCTTTGTCAAAAAAAGAATTCTCCATATTATCCTTGAAACTAACTAATATAACCAACTCTTTAGGATTAGATTTTATAGAAACTAGTAGATTCTTAAGTGCTTTATACATAGCATCCTCATGCTTTTTTGATGCAACAAGTAAATCCCATATACTAGCATTAGCTTTTGTCTACTTTAATTGCTTTAAAATAGTATCCTCTTTAGACACTTTCTGTTTTCCTTCATTTGGCATTATTGCTCCTTTTATGGCATAGGAGGATTTGGATAGTACTTCCCATTTATAGTAACATGACTTACATCAATCTCATAATCACTTGATAGTTCCCATAAACTTGTAAAGTCAAACTACATATTATCATTAGTAGAATCTTTTCCTTCCATCAATTCCCAAAAATTTAAAGGTAAATTGCTTGTATTTTCTTCGATGCAAAAAACATTATCATCCACATAATTAGCATAACAGTTCATCTCTTCATTGTTACCAAATTCATCACCCCATCCACTTAGAATGATTAAGTCAAATGGCATATCTACAAATGTTGCCTTAGAATATTTCACTAAATAATCAAAATTTCCTGTTGGTTCACCCAGAGTATCCCAAACTTGTTGATATCTTGGTTATTCTTGAAAAGTCTAATATGGTGGCAACACTTCTTCAAATGGAACTTGGATTACTGGCTGATTATAAGCAACCACATAATCAAATTCAGGACTTGGCTAATCATGATTCTGGTAATATTCCTCTTCCCTATCCTTTTTTTTATTATTGACTAGCTCAAAACACTTCATAAAAAATTCTTCACGGATAGATTCTTCTTTTATCTTCATTACCTTCTTAATCTCTTATGCAAGCTTAACATGTTCTAGATTCAGAATCTTGCCCTAGTCAATAAGGTCTTGAATTACATGTCTAAGTCTAAAGAAATTTTTTATATCATGCCCCACTTACTGATGATACTTGTAGAATTCCTTTAGGTTGTGATTTAGTGAAAGAACATTTTTTAACGGCCTTGGTACTAATGGTCTCATAATCCCACTCTTGCATAGTCTTTTAAACACTTTAGATAGTGGCACATGAAATTTTGAAAATAACCTTGGAGGTCTTTTGTTTGATAACACAAAAGAAGATGTGACAGTAGGCACTTTGGGGGCATATGAAGATTGAGTTCCTTTCTTCTAAACTTATGCAGGTTTTCTAAATCTAATAATCCTCTCAGCTTGAACCCAACATAATACAAATATGCAAATGATCTCATACTCATGACCTCAATTTCTTGTCTGATAAAGTCTTAAGCATTTTCCTATGCTATTATGACTTGATTAATCTCATCCGACTTATTCCTCATACAAGCAGCTTTCTCTCTAAACTTTATGATGTAATTAGCAAAGGATTCATTCGATATTTAAGTCAAACTATATAGATCCAATAAAGAGACTTCATTCTAAGTGTTGTAGGAATACTACATAAGAAATTGGTTCATAACTTCCTTTAAATTCTCTTTTATAATATTGTTAAGTCGAAGGTACCATGTAAGAACTAAACCTTGTAAAGAGAATAAGAATAAACCCCATATCTAGTCATTTGTCAACCCTGGAACAGTAGACATCATAACTTTATAGTATTGAATATGCAACTTCAGATCACCAATGCTAGAAAATTTAGTCACTTCGGGCATCTTAAACTTGGGTTGGAGATTAAGATTCCTAAATGCACACAACTCACCAATGTCAAAAGCTATGGAAGCCTACTTCATTTGAGTTTCCAAAATTTGAAGCTATTTAGTAATCTGAGCATAGTTTTCCATCATTACTTTCTTTTCCTCACCAATCGGATTAGTCACAATTAATGCCTTTCCTTTAGACTGTGTTTTCCAAGTCTCATAAGCCTTAATCTGATCCTCAGTTAAAGGTGGTGTATCAACCATAACAACTTCCTCTTCACTAATTTCTCTTTGATATGGTGGAGGTGGCACTACCCAATAAAAAGGTTTATCAGTTTCCTGAGCAGCATATAATAATTAACCTTATTTTGAAGGTACTCAATCACTCTCTTATTAACTAACTTGTCAACTTCTTCCATTCTAACAGGCTATGATGAACTCTTTATAACAAATTTGACTAGTCTACCTTTTTCCCTCCTCCAACCAAACTACGATGTTGAGACACTTAGGGGATTACCTATGATGAATGTATGTGTATTAGAATGCATCCATGAATGCATGTATGCATGAATGTATGAATCCAAATGTGTATGTAATGTAAAAAATTATAACATATAAGAGCAAATAAAGTCCCTTATGACCTTATCTCTCCTACACAGGTGGTCATTTAATTTCTTTTCTATATGGGGCTTACCAAAACATCATAAGGGGATGAACCACCTCGTGACTCTTAAAAAAAGGAAAAATTAACATATAAGGATGGTTTATGATTACATGCATGGTTTGAATTTGGTAGAGTTTTATGGTTCTTGAATATATTAAACCAAGTAATCTTTTAGAGTAGAGTTATGATATCAAGATAACCATATTTGGCCATAGGATATATCGGACTCATGATTTTAATCCATATATATATCCAAATAAATCATCATATACATAAACCATAGATTAGCTTATTATGAACATTGGATTATGTCATAATAAGTTCCAAACTGGTTTTTTTGAATATAGAGGGGTTAAAATTATTACTCTATTGGATTAATTGGGTTAAGATATTAAAGGACCAATGGTAATATATATACATTATACTTTGATGATTAGATTCAAGTTAACAAAAATAAGGGATATCAAAATAACCTTACGGACATAGTATCCCTGCAGTTAGGGTTAGGTTATTAAGATATCTCCAATTTACACTTTTCAAACAAGACATACCTATTCAGAACTTAAGGTTTAGCAAATTGGTCAAGTTGTCATAACCATAAGAGTCATTAGGTTTGAGACATATGACCTAAATGGTATAAATTTTTTTAGATCATAAGAAACAAATAGTATGTAAGAAATGTGTCATGATAGACCTAGTAGGTTCACTTGGACCTTTTAGGTTCAAATGGGTATATAAAGTCTAAATAAGGGTTAACTTGATTCTAGTTAGTAGAGTATAAGATATATATGTCACTAATGACTCGGTTTAAATCAAAATACTACATATAAACACAAATCAATAAACACACGTAAGATAGGGTAAAATCCTAGTGGAAGTTTGTAGGGCCACTACATGGGTTAGTTAGGGTAAAAGGCCAAGGGTTCCTTTAGCAAGATGCCCTTTACTATAGACTTGAGTTACAGGCCAAGGTCAAAGGGGCTTGACATCTTTTGCAAACTAGAGAGAAAACTACCCCCCCCTCCTTTAGACTTGGATTACAAACTCTAATAAGATGAGCCTAGTAGTATCTCTTGAACCGAGTTAAGGCTGAAGGTGACAATGTCAACCTAATCAACCCATGAGTCAAGTGGAGTTATGGTGAATTATAAATTTATACCATTAGGGTTATTAGGCTTGTGCACATATGAGAAGTGTTATGATGCAAGTTGGTTTATAATAGTATACATAATTGGAAGCAAAGTACAAACTTCAAGATCAATATCTCAATCCTAGTGGAGTCGCCAATGTTGATGCTAGTGGGACCAACTTGGCACTCTTTGGATCACTAACCCTTTATCCTTATTATAAGGAAATAGAGGGTAGTGAGGGGAGTACTAAAAGAGCTTAGGGATGACAAAAATGCACTTATAACCATTTACTTAAGCATGAGTTTCCATCAAGTTAGGCCTCAAAATGTAAATTTTGTACCTTGGATGGATATTTCCCACATCATAAATTATTGAACACATAATCAAATCATTTATTTAAAAAATTAGAAAATAAAAGAAATTATGATCCATATCCTTGCATTTGGATGATTCTTGTGATCAATAAAGAATACAATAATAAGATCCCAAATATAACACAAAAGCACTATAAAAAATGATTTAAAGAAGATTATAAGTGAAAACATTAAAAAAATTATTGGCTTTTATTAAGAAAATGCAAAATTCCATATATAATAAAAAATGAAAATAATAAATATTGATGAAAAGAACTTGAAAAGAAAAGGTGTAGAGAAATGGATAAATAAAGTTAATTTATTAATAAAAAGATTAATTTAATAATCAATAAAACCATAAAAAAGAATTTGGTTTATTTTTGGTATATTACTAGTTTATAGAACCAATTAAAACACCATTTAAACATAAAAATAATAGGAAATTTTAATATAATTGACAAAATAAAGTATAAATACTATTAATAAAAGACATGTAATATTAAAATTGCAAATTAAACAAATAAATAAAAAAAGAAGGGGCAGGGGTAGAGATTACAAATCATAAAATACAAAAATAACAAGAACACAAATAAAACATAAAAATAAAGAGAAACGGGAGTTGAGTGTAAAGATTGTGATCATGATGGGAATTGAGATAACACACTAATATACAATATAAATTGATAACCAAAATAGACAAATAATAAGAAAAAAAAGGTTAAAAATAAACAACAATAGCAATACATATTAGTAAATGTTAGTAGCTTGAGATTAAGATCTTAAGATTGATAACAAAAGTTATATATAATGCAATGGATGATGCTAATGTAATGCATGCTCACACAAGCATTAAATAAATTTGGGGTTCATGCAAAGGATGATGCATGATGCAAGTCGGGAAGCATGCAAGTATAGTGATGCAATCTAGGAAGCATGCAAGCATGCATTAAAAGATTCTAAAAATGAACATACGCATGATAGTGATATGCATTAAGAAAGTGATATGCATAAAGGCATATGAATGCATGGAAATGAAATAATGCAAAAGAAATTGAGGGAGAAGTAGAGAATTGTAGTATAGTATAAAGAAGAGTAGAGATAAAAATAATATTAAAAATGAAATATACAAATAGACACTAAGAATAACAAGGATTAAGACTCTATTTAAGCTAGAGACATCAAATAAAGATAAATGACATTTAAAAGCAAAATTGACACAAAAACAAATATGAACACATAAAATGCCTTAAAATATACTCAATCAAAGAATAAAATATGCAAATCGAGATAAGAACACATAAATAAGTTACGTATGTCCAAGATGTTAAGCATATCTTAAACACAAGCTATGCACATCAATGCTCACAAACCAACAAAAAGTTCACAAAATACACAAATAATTATATATAATGAAAAATATAACCAAAATGACCCATAAATAATAAGAACCCTAAATTAGGACACAAATTATGCAAGTAATATCATAATAAAAGTAAATCAACAATTGAAGCACACTAAAGTATAATTAAGCACAACCAAGCAACATGTAATCATAACATGCACAAATCAAGGCTTAAAACATGAATACACACAAAAATTAATCATAAATAACAAAGAAATTCAAAAAAACATTTAATTAAAAGTCACACAAACACCAATAAATATAACCACAATCACCACACCAAAATAAGAGCAAGGATCACACTTGAAAGTATTTAAAGAAGAGTTTTAAGAAATAAGAGGAAAATCTTTGTAAAATCATTTAAAAATTGAAAAATATGTTTAATTACTTTAATTCCATCATCCTAGGTTATTAAGGATCCACATGATGGCCCGTGAAAAATATGTTTAATTACTTGTACAAAATAAGAATGAACCAGATCAGAGCAAGCAACTCTCAATGATCCACATGATGGCCCGTGAGACACATTTGCTTAAAGAGGTGGAGGTGGAGGAAAAGTGCCACTGGCCATAACATCAATCAGCTGAGGGATTAACACATTAGCAAAAGGTAAGCCCACACTCTCTAAGAGACTCTCAGAGGAGTATCCTATCATGGCAGCAGTAGGCTCATCACCACTAAGCTTATAGCCCTAGAACATATCACTAGGGGGAGGAACATGGATTCTCCTTGCAAACGGACCATCCCACTAACGATGGACTCACTCACCCAAGTACCACACTCTGCCAATAAGGCCAGAGATCAACACTTATCTCTCCATCAGCTCCCATGTAGTCACCATCTCTGCCGTCCAATGTGACCTCACCACCCTCCAACAAAGGAAGATTTATTCAAAAGGCAAGAATGAATAAAGAATCTCTAAAAGAGAAACAACGAACATAGTAGGAGTCAGACATACCTAATTAGGTGATAGCTTGCACATGTAGTCTCAAGCCACTAAATAATCCTCATTCAAATCAGTAGTCCTCCTAATCCAGCAAAAAACAAAGGAAAGTCATCCTCCAGGAAATGCTCAATGGTCGGATGAGGGAGAACCCCAAACTAGTAAGCCTAGATCTATCAGAATTAAGAAGTCAGAAATAACAAACTAAAGACAAAGAGTAAAAAGAATAGACACGAGAACTCCTACTCATATATAGTACAATCAAGCATCCATAGATCCTTAAGCCACCTCGACATATTGCATTAAGGCCCAAGTATATGTGGGCAAAAGTAGCGGTACCCCAGCAATATCTTGACAAGCCATCCAGATCCCTTAGAATAGGCAGCAATCACAAACTACCTGTACTCAAAGGGTTCAAGAAGATGATAGCACTCAATAAGTAGAACAAAAAGCAATGACCTAGCTGCTCTGTTGAAATAAGACCATCATCGTACATCGTCCTCATAGAAGAAAGAAACTCAATGTAATGAGTGAGGTATGGGCAACCGAACTTTATAGGAGTGGCCACCCCAAGCAACTCAATGGTAAAGCACCTCATCGCCACCACAAAAGAGCACTTCTCCTCATTAAAAGGAATGAGCTCTCTAGAAAAGCTTAAGCTCATAATAACAACAAAGTCTAAAGGAGTGATGGTCATCTCCTCAATGGGCAAGTGGAAAGCGTGTGTTGTGTCCATCCACCACTCAATCAACATATACATAACAATCTTACTCGATATATATGAATCATAAGAAAGCACAGTGATAATCCTATCAAAACCCGTCCCTGTAACCATCTTTTTCACATATAGTGGAAGACCCTGATAGTACATGTTGACCTTATTAAAACTACTGGGCATCATAGTAACGGATCTATGAGGCTATAAATAATAGGTACTCTATTAAACATTCATGCAATTAATAAATACTAACACATATTCTTCTTTCTGTTATTTAATAAGAACAATAACAAAAGCTGAAAGAAAAGCATCACAGCAAGCACTAACAAATAATCATAATAAGAAAATAAAGCAAGGCCTATCAGCTATCATTATTCACAATAAACCTATACCAATAGTTATAGTAAGAGCTACATAATTATAGCTATAACAACCTCAGTTGAAAGAATAATAAATACAGTAAAAAATAATGAACAATAAGGCAGCCCAGACAGCTAAATAAAAGACAAAAGACAAAAGACAAAAGAGGACCTACCTGGCAATGATGATGAGCCCAAGCATGAGTCTTCAAACTATAAACCATAGGGATCGGGTCTCCTTAAGAAAGCCTAGATAGTTGATGACCTTAGGTGCCAAACAGACCATTAATACTAGTCCCTACAATGGAAGTCCTTGCTCTGGTAGCCTTTGTGAAGTTACCTTCCTCATCCAAGAAGATATCCTTTAGACCCTTCAGAATATCAGGAAACTCCATCTTATACAAAGAAAAATAAAAATACAAAAGCAAAAATTAGAGTAGGAAGCACCTGAAACATGAAAAGGGCTAAGAAAAGTTGGAAAACACTTAAAAAAGTTTGAAAGAAGCCTCCCCAGACCTTCAGAACATACGTTTAAATAAACATGGAGAAGGGAATGTGCATGGCCATGTTCTAGGCATGTGATCATGTGCACTTCTTCCCTCCACGTGCTTTTGTGTGGTTTTATGCGCACTTTAAGACCTTGGACACTCATTTCTCTAGTCCTAAACATTCATTTGAGCATAAGACATACACCAAACTCACACAAAAGTACATTGATGAGGACCACATCTGTTTAAAAACACCGTATATGGTCTTACCACTTTCAAAAACATAACACCTCCCGAAGGAAGAAAAATAAAGAAGAGTCATTGAAAGGATACCCTACTTGAAATCATCGAGATAACATTTGCAACATAATAAGTGATGACATCATCATTACTACATCATCACTGCATTATAACTACATCATCATTGCATCATCACCGACCAAGACTAAAAGAGAAGGACACATTACATTAATCACAATTATCACAATAATTTGCTTTCCTAACAGTGGAGGAGGTTATAATGGCATTGCCTAACACTAGAGGAGGTTATAAAGGCATTATCTTTTTAGCTGACACCGAAAGAGGTTATAGTGGCATTGCCTAGCACCGGAGGAGGTTATAATGACATTATCTTTTTGCCTAACACCTAAAGAGGTTATAGTGGCATTACTGATATTGAAGGAGGTTATAGTGGCATCATCTTTTTGCCTGACACCAAAAGAGGTTATAGTGACACTTCCTGACACCAAAGGAGATTATAGTGCATTATCTTTTCACCTGACACCAGAAGAGGTTATAGTGGCATTGCCTTACACCTAAAGAGGTTATAGCCAAAGGAGGTTATAGTGGCATTATCTTTTCACCTGACACCATAAGAGGTTATAGTGGCATTACTTTATAACATTCAAAAGGATGTTATAACCCTTGACATGGCTAGAGAGTGTTAAGGGTATTTATTGCATTTCATGCACATGCTTGCATATCATATTCCTGATTGCATATCACTATCACACGCTTGTCTTAGTTGCTAAAATCATTCATTTAGAAATTATATCATTACATGAACCCTAGATTGCATTAGTCTGCATGAATCTCGAATTGCATCCTTGCATGAATCCTAAAAATTGCATCTTACATGAATCCTGAATTGCATCCTTGCAGGAATCCTAAAAACTGCATATTGTATGAATCCCAAAATTACATCTTGCATGAATCTCAAAATTGCATCCTTGTATGAATCATAAAATTGCATCTTACATGGATCCTAAAATTGCATGTGTCCCGAACAACATCTTGCATGATGACTGAATCACAAAACAACAACAATAACAAAATCACAACAACACAAGACTCAGGTAAGTGCTGTTGGGATTCGTGATATAAACGTAGCAAAAAAATTAAAATTTTATCATGTACCCAAGCTTGGATCCATGCAATTCGACTACTTGATTAAATCTAAGATTTCAAAAATCTCACCAAAACGTAGAAGAGACAAGATTTTCTAGAAGGATGAGAGGAGGTTCACACCGGTGACACCTTACCTTGAGCTTTTTGGCTTGGTTGTTCGGATCAAGACGTCTCCAAAAGGATGCGTCCTCTATACGTATCCACATGAATAGCCCTTCACAAAATGAATTGGAGTGTGTGTGCTAGCAACCTCCTTGATTGTCTCACAAATCAAGAACAAAAGAAAAACTCTGTCTTTGTTTTCTAAGGAGAAAGAAAATGAATTTTGAGGCAGAAAAACCAGTGTCTGAAACCTAGAGAATATAACATATTTATAGACTCCAAATTAGGGTTTCACCTACCAATGAACTTTTGGTAATTTCTATTTATTATATTCTTATTTTGTTTAAAAACAAATCAGAAATAATATCTTATTTATTTATTTAAAATAACATTTATCTTAAATAAATAAACAAACAAACAAATAAATAAAACACTTTAATTATTTATTTCCACAGAGTTTATTTTGGGTTTATTAAACCCATATTCGTTTTGGGCTTGTTCTAAGTGTGTGACCCTGTAGGTTCACATAACATTGGTAGTGGGCCTAAATCTCTATTTAGGCCTACAAGTCATAAGTGGCCTCTAGCAAGACATTATGACTACCCAAGTCATGTGAAGTCAATAATCCGACATAACCTAATTACAATGAATTTTATTGTCCCTTTATTACATGATATCTTAATTGAACATAAGGCATAGAATGTCATCCTTATATAGTTCAATATTATGACTTGATTCAAAGTAGACTAAAAATGATAACTCTTTATCAATTCATTTCAGCATGGCCATGCAATTTTCTTCAGTCTATCTCATCAAGGGGTCCATAGATATCTTTCTCATATTAATGAGGGATAAATTCCTTTTGAATCACTCACATTCCTCATATAACTAATTTCATATCCAACAACATTCCAATTTAATTGTCCGGTTAAAGACAATGTTAGAATGTGTCAAAACATAAAATAGCTGTGTAGAAATCCATGATGATTTGAAGGTCAAAGGACTGAAATAAAATTACTGTGATGAGAAATACTTATGACAATAATCTATGTAGTATTCTCATAGTGGGTCAATCCAGTATATGATCTCTCATCATGTACCTATGATTTGACTTAATATCTCAAATTCATGATTAGTAAAACATAACCATCAGTCAACATCATACTAGCCTTAATACTTTAATATTTATATAATGAATAAATGGCTAGGGATAATTAGAATAGAACTCTTATTTTAATCTAAGGGTTTTACTATCAAGTCACATACTTGATGGCCTTAGTAAGAATTAACCATTCATATAATTATCATAAAATCAAATGATAATGAAATACCTCTTTATTAATAAAATAAGAAAGTCAATGCATAATCAAATGATTGACCTAGTGCATACCACTAACAAGTGCCTCTCTCATAAGAAAATAATTCTTGTATCTTTGCATTTTGCTTTGCATGTATTAACACTAGCACTAGTTGGCTATGCAATACATATGAAGCAGGAGGCAACTGTTATACCTTAAATTTCACTATCCCCAAAAAGTTCAAATGATGAAATGAACCCTCGAGATGACTAGAGTCTGCTCGTTCGTAACACCTCTAAAATGTGCAACCTTAAAAACCTAATCAACCTTGCCCAATGTGTGAAATTGAGCATCAAACCATTAAGTTATGCTCCAACCTTACAAAATACAAATTATCATAACAATGAGAAGCTTATTTTAAGAATTCCTTTCTCAGAATACTTAGCTTGTTAAACCGATTCTCATTTTGTCAGACTGGGACCTAACTTCTTGAAAAAATAAAAATTAATTTTAATAAAATAGACTTTAGAAACATGTTTAGAAAGCTCTAAAACCTCTAGAAGTGGTCCCAGAATGGTCCAACACAACCTGAGGATCAATGCATGTCGGTTAGAAGTGCGCATAAAGCCATAAACACCCCTAGGTGTCATGCGCTAAAATCAAAGCCAAACCAGATAAAATGGACTTTGGAAACACATCTAGAAGGCTCCAAAACCTCTGGGAGTGGTCCTATAATAGTCCAAAATAACTTCAGGATTAGTGCATATCGCTTAGAAGTTCGTGTAAACACCTTTAAGTGTCATGTGCTAAAATCAAGGTTGAATTTGACGATAAAATAGACTTCAAAAACACGTTTGGAAAGCCCAAAAACCATAGGAACCAACCTCAGAATAGCATGTGTAAAGTACAAAAGTGAGTGTAGCCACGCACATGGCCACACTGAAAGTGCGCAGTCACGCATACTTCGCGTGGGCACACGCTTCATCCTAGGGATGCGCACATGACCATGCTAACACCCCCCTCTTCCTCACATTTTTCAATATAAATAGGTGCCTCTAGACCCCATTTTGAGGGGGGAGCAAGTGGAAGCACACACACTCTCAAAAATTTGTTCGATCGAAGGTGCTGGAAACCCTTTTCCTTATAGTTTTTGCTCTTCCACTATCTTTTTCTTATGAGGTTAGACCTCTTTTCCACCAAGCCAAGCCTCATCTTTATCAAAGTATGCTTCAAAGATATACAAACTAGCATAATTTTATCATCATTTTGAACCTCTCAACAAAGAAAACTTAATAATCCCTTAAAGCTAAAGCTTCAAAACCCTTACAAGCTTAGTCAAGTTTGAGGACCACACAATCATTTTAGCATGTTTATTTTATCATATTACATTTTATTTTATCATCGCCAGCATTTAGGAATACTGTTGTGCTTGTGTGATGAGATTGTCAATCTTACATGCTATATGAATAATCTATGCTTTATTATGCTCATTTCATATCATCATTCTGCATCCTTTAGTTTTGAAATGTGAAATCACATTATAAATATCAATAATATAAAAGTTCATATCCTAGAATAGAGTCATCATGTTTTTGGTCTAGTGATGACATCATGCATCCCCTATATTATCATCATAGCATAAATAATCACTGCAAGCATGCATGGTCATCTACATTTCACTTACTCTTTCAAATGATCAAGTGTCCATTGCTTATTCTATTATTCATGTGATTGAGAAAGCTATGTGAATGGTTGTATTTGCTTTGCAGATTAGTCAAATTTAAAATTAGATTTACTTTTTTACAATCTCTTTTTTTCCTTTTATATGTATTTTTTTAGGAAAGCGATGTAATAACAATATCTTTTAGCTTTATTATCTTCCACTACCTGATGAATTGTGTGAATGCTATACAAATAGTCATTACCAAAACTAGGGTATTACAATAGGTATACATCAAACATCATATAATGAGAAATAGTTGAAAAGTAAATGTGATCCCCCAAACCCAAAAATCTTTATTGGGGGCAATACTCGCTGAGTGACCTGATGTTATCCCTTTTCTTTTTCTAAATTTCTAAAAATCCCATGGTGAATCCATAAAATAAAAGAAGCATCTCATCCCTCCCAAGATCATTTGTCCCTATTTGGTAAAGTTGCCATGTCCCTCGAGAATAAAAGACCCTTACGGAACCAATTTGTCTTAAAACCAAGAGACATACAACAATACCAAGGAGGTTGCTCACATGTTTAGCTAGTTTTAGGGCCTCCAATGACCGATCTGAGAGCACCAATAGCTAAATTCAGAGCATGAATAGTTGGTTTGGCTGTTCATGGGTCAAATGCTTCTATTCATGTCTGAACAGTGTGGATTTGACTCCTTTGCCTTTAAAACTTGATTTTAAAGCCCTAAACCCTATAAATAAAAGGAGAATTGATGAATATGATGTTCTTGAATGTGATTACCCTTAGAATTAGGTAAGAACACACCAAGAAACCCCAAATGATTAAACAGAATTAAGATTGAACTCAAATCATAATGTGTGGTTTTAGTGAGTTTGTGTAAGGATTGGGTTTTTATTTGAAGTAAGTGAGTTTGCAAGAGCTAGGTTATCAATTTGGATGTTTGATTTTGGTATTTTTGAAAAGAATTGAGAAGAAAATAGAGAGAAATTAAGTTTAGAGGAATTTTGGCATAGTTTCCCTTTTATTTTCCTTAATTTCCAACACAAACACCCAAAAAGATTACAAAATAACTATCTCTTCCTTAAAGCTTCTATTGATAGGAAGACATAAGTGGTGGCATATAGTGTAAATACCCTTAAATATTTAAGGTTATTAGGTAATAGTATATACTTATCCCTTTAATAAGTTGACACTTGTCATAGTGTGAGCAACCTGTTATGGTGGTTTTATTTGGGATGTGTAGCGGGTCTTTCTATTTTTGAGGGACATGGAAATTTTGTCAAATAGCATCAAATGATTAGTCTTAGGGGGATGAGACACTTTTGATTTTATGGAGTCGCCACCTAATTTTTAGAAAATCAAAAAAAGAAAAGGGATAACATCATGTCATTAGTGAGTATTGTCCCCAGCAGAGATTTCTGAGTTCAGGGGCTTGCATATACTTTTTGACTATTTTTCATTATACAATATTCAATGTATAGCTACCATAACACCCTAGTTTCAATAATGACAGTTTGTATAGCATTCACATAGTACATCATATAGTATAAGATAATAAAGCTGAAAACTTTATTAAATCACTTTCTTGAAAAAATACATATAAAAAAGGAAAGATTGCAAAAAAATAAATCTAATATAATTGATCTATAAGGATAACATGACCATTTATATAGCTTACTCAATTTCATGAATAATAGGATGATCATGCATGCTTGTAGTGATTATTTATACTATGATAATGTATGATGATAGTATAAAGGATGCATGAGGTCATCACTGGACTGAGAGCATGATGACTCTATTCTAGAATATGAACTTTTCACATTAATGGTATTACAATGTGATTTAATGATTTCAGAAATAGAGGATGCAAAATGATGATATGAAATGAGCATAACAAAGTATATATTATTCACGTAGCATGCAAGTTTGCCAGTCTCATCACACAAGCACAATAGTATTCCCAAATGCTAGTGGCAGTAAAATAAAATGCAATGTGATAAAATAAATGTGTTAAAATAAATATGTGGTCCTTAGACTCGACTAGCTTGTGTGAGTTTTAAAGCTTTAGCTTCGAGAGATTATCAAGCTTTCCTCATCGAAAGGTTCAAAATGACAACTTAATGATGATAAATTACATACCTTTGAAGCGTGCTTTAATAAAGATAAGGCTTGGTTTCATGGAAAAGGGATCTAGCAACCTAAGGAAAAGGCTATAGGAGAGCAAAAACTATCTAGAAAAGGGTTTCTAGTGCCTTCAATAGGACTGACTTTAAGTGTGTGTGTATTTCCACTTGCTCCCCCTCCAAAATGAGGTGTGAAGGGATCTATTTACAGGGAAAATTGGGTACAATAGGGTGGTAGGGGCGTGCTCACATGTGTAAAATGAGGTTTTTGTGTGCGGCCATGCAATTATGATGGTCATGCATAGTGTGCGGTGGTTATGCGCTTGGCGCATGGCCAAGCGTGCACATATGCACTTTCACGCACACTTTAATGCTCTACACGCTCTTCTCAAGTTTTATGTGCACTATTCTAGGCCTGGTTCATAAGGTTTTTGGGCCTTCTAGATGCATTTCTAAAGTCCATTTTTCCAAATTCGGCCTCAATTTTAGCACATGACACCTATGGGTGTTTATGTGCACTTTTTAGCGATATGCGCTGATACTAGGGTTGTGTTGGACCATTCTGAGACCACTTCTGGAGGTTTTGGAGCCTTTCGGACTTGTTTTTGAAGTCATTTTTATCAAAATCAATTTCCATTTTTCACAAAGCCAGGTCTTGGTCTAACAAAATGCGCACTGGCCCAATGAGTTGAGTATTTTGAGAGGGGTTTTCTCATAATAAACCTCTCATTATTCTGATAATTCATATTTCAAAAGGTTAAAGTACAACTTAATGGCTTGGTGATTGATTTTGTACATTAGTGGGGGTCAGTTAGGTTGATTTAAGGTTGCACACTTCAGAGGTGTTACGAATAAGTAGACTCTAGTCATCTCAGGGATTCATTTCATCATTGGACCTTTTTAGGGAAAGTCAAATTTGAGGTATGACAGTTGCCCCTTGCTTCACTTGTGTTGTATAACTACCTAGTACTAGTGTCAATACACGTGAAGCAAAATGCAAAGATGCAAAAAATTTTTTAGTATGGAGAGAGGTATTTACCTATGGGATGTCTTTAGATGTCTTGTCAAGATTTGACTATTATTTTATTTATTACTATTTTTTTGTGACTTGGTTGTCATGCAAGGTGCTATTTGGGATATATGCAAGCTTGTGATTCATGCAAAATGCATTGGGATTTATGTGACTATAACTTTCTTAGGTGTCACACAAATACGGATGCTACTAAGCAAAAAGAGATTTAACTATAACCTTTCTAGGCATCATGCAAATTAACATGCAACTATAACCTTTTTAGGTGACATGAAAATAAAGATGCTATTAAGAAAAATGCGGATGCAACTATAACCTTCTTAGGTGTCACACAAATGAACATGTGACTATAACCTTTTTAGGTGTCACATGAATGAACATGCAATTATAACCTTTTTAGGTGTCATGAGAAATGATCATGCAATTATAACCTTCTTAAGTGACACACAAATGAAGATGTTATTAAGCAAAATGCGGATGTGATTATAACCTTCTTAGGTGTCATGCAAATGAACATGCGATTATAACATTTTTAGTTGTCACACAAATTAACATGCTATTATAACCTTTTTAGGTGTCATATGAAATGATCATGTGATTATTACATTCTTAGGTGTCACACAAAATGATTATGTGATTATAACCTTCTTAGGTGTCACGTGAATGAACATGTGACTATAACCTTCTTAGGTGTCATGCGAATGAACATGCGATTATAACCTTCTTAGGTGTCACATGAATGAACATGCGATTATAACCTTCTTAGGTGTCACATGAATGAACATGCAACCATAACCTTCTTAGGTGTCACGCGAATGAATATGCAATTATAACCTTCTTAGGTGTCATGCAAATGAACATGCGATTATAACCTTCTTAGGTGCCACATGAATGAACATGCTATTAAGCAATGAAAATGTGACTATAACCTTCTTAGGTGTCATGCAAATGAATATGTGATTATAACCTTTTTAGGTGTCATGAAAAATGAAGATGAGAATGCTCTTAAGTAATGTGGATGCTCCTAAGCAATGTGAGGATGCTTATAAGAAATGAGAATGTTCCTAAGCAATATGAGGATGCTACTAAGCAATGAGAATGCTCCTAAGCAATATGGATGCTCTTAAGCAATGTGAGGATGCTTCTACGCAACAAGAATGCTCTTAAGCAATGTGAATGCTTATAAGCAATGTGAATGGTTCGAAGCAATATAAGAGTGCTTCTAAGCAATATGGGTGCTTATAAGCGATGTGAGAGTGCTCCTAAGCAATGTGAGAGTGCTCCTAAGAAATGTGAGAGTACTCCTAAGCAATGTGGGTGCTCCTAAGTAATGAATGAGGTAGTAGTGATGATGCAGTAATGATGCAATAGTGATGTAGTGATGATACAGTGATTTATCATGTTGAGGATGTTATTTTGATGATTTGGAGTAAGATATCCTTACAATGAATTATTTTACTATATGAGGTTGTTGTTTTGTATGATTTGTTGTTTATTTTATTATATGAGGTTGTTGTAGCTATAGCTTCTGGCTCTTGTTGTAACTGTTTATCTAGCTTTATTATAAATGCTGATAGCTCTTGCTATATTTTCTTTTCATGATTGTCTATTATCGTGATGCTTTTCTTTTTAACTTTTATTATTGTTTTTATCCTATTAAATGACAGAGAGAGAGATACATATGTTAGTATTTAGTAGCTGTGCAAATTTTTGATAGTGTACCTATTGTTTATAGCCTCATAGGTATGTTGTTGTGATACATGGTAGTTTCAACAAAGTCAGCATGTATTATTAGGGTCTTTCGAAGTGTGTGAAACAAAAGATTGCCGGGAGGGGCTTTGATGGAGTCATTGTTGCATTATCTTATGACTCGTATACGTTGAGTCAAATTGCCATGTATGCATTGATAGAGCGGTGAATGGACACGATGCATACTTTCCATCTGCCTGTTAGGGAGATGACTATTACCCCTTTGGATTTTATCACTATCATGGGCTTGAGATTTTCTAGAGAGCCTGTTCCTTTTAGTAAGGAGGAGAGTTCTACTACTATGGCGAGGAGGTGCCTCATGATGGATTTGCTTGGGGTAGTCACACTTATGAAGTATGGTTGCTTGTATCTTGATTGATACATATAATTTGTTTCTTCTATGTGAGCTTTATATGAAGATGGTCTTATCTCAGTCAAGCAACTGGCTTGCTACTTTTTATTTTGTTTGTTAAGTGTTGTTATCTTCCCAAACCCTTCAAGTACGGGCGATATACGAGTTCTGTTATCTTCCCAAACCCTTCGGGTATGGGTGATCTATGAGTGCTACCTATCTTGAGAGATCTGGATGGCTTACTGGGCTATTGTTGGGGCACTACTACCTTTGCTCATATGTATTTAGGCCTTGATGCAGCATGCCAGGGTGGCTCGAGGATCTATGGATGTTTGGTTGTGATGGATGTAAGTACGAGTTCTGTTGTCTATTCTTTTACTTTTGGTTTATTATTTATAACCCTCTGATTTTGAAAAATCTAGGTATATGAATTCAGGATTCTCCCCCATCTATCCATTGAGCATTTCCTCATGATTCTCACTGGATCAAGAAGAATACTGATTTGATTGAGGATTACATGGTAGCTCAGGACCATATGAGGAAGATGTCCCCTGATTAGGTATGTCTGATTCCTATTGTGTTGGTTGTTCCTTTCTTAAGGGTCTTTTGTTCATTGTTTCCCTTTGAGTAGATCTTTCTTCACTAGTGGGTGGCGATGTCTCATTGGATGGCAGAGATGGTGGCTATATAGCAGTTGAAGAGAGATGAGTGTTGCTCTCTAGCCTCATTGGTAGATTATGGTATTTAGACGAGCGAGTCCATCGTTGGTGGGATGGCCCATATATGAGGAGAGTTCCCATCCCTCTGCTTAGTGATATGTTCTAGGGTCATGAGCTTTGTGGTGATGATCTTGCTGCTGTTATGATGGGATTCCCCTTTGAGAACCTCTTAGAAAGTGTGGGTTTGCCTTATGCTGATGTATTGATCCCTCAGCTAATTGATGTCATAGCTAGTGGGACCTTTCCTTCACCTTCACCTTCTCAGGCAGATGCATCTTGTTCTTCAAGTTCAAGGATTAGGCCATTACATGAGTCATCGAGAGTCACTTCTTCTAATCCTTTAAGCCTTTATTCTTGTTTTAGTGCAAGTATATAGCAAACTTTATTAGTAATAAATTTTAATTGACATGAGTTATGAGAACTTATTTGTAGTGATGATAAAGGAGATTTGGATCTCATTTTGAGGAGGATGAGGGTACGTTCCGTACTGAGGTGACTGCCTATGCTAGTGGTGTGGCTTTTGGTAGTACTATTCTTGGGGATTTGACAATTCAACCATCTTTGCCTTTACTTGGGATGAATATCCTTGGTAGAGTAGTGAGTTTTGATTTGCCTAGACCTGGCTTCCTTCAATCAAGTGTTGCTCTTACTAATGCTACCTATGTTTGTGTTCTTCAGTTATTCTTGCCTGTGTTTCATTTATTTAGTGAGTGGTGGTTGACTTATTTGCTTGCTTTTGTATATTCCTGTCTCCTTTGGTCAATATTGGTATATTGTTACAAGGAGTGCACAACAGTTCTTGTTGGAGTTTAGTACCACTAAGTAGGTATGCCTTTTTTATTGTACCTATTTATTTTATGCACATGTTTTATGTATGAATGTATGATATGCAATATGTAATACAGGTTGAGCACTGTCTCGTTAGTCTTAAATAAGAGCATAAGCATGCAGCTTATAGTGACCGCATTAGTGAGCTAGAGTCATGGCTATTGTCCTTTGTGATAAACAGTAATGAGTTAGGATTAGATGAGGGGGGTGCTTAAGCAAGATTGTTGCTTACTTCTAATGGCAGCCATGACTAACGTAGTTATTTTAGGAGCTAGGTGTAGGAATTTTGGCCTATGGTTTGCTTGTTGTATTATTTCCCCAATATTATGGACTCTATGTGTTGTATCTGGGCATTTATCCTGCATGTTTTATGATGCTTGTACGATAATGAATGTATATGCTTCTTGCTATGTATCATTAATGATGATGTTTGTCATTACTATTATCTGCCTTTTTTCCCTTTTTTACTTAAGGCATCTCCTATTGGAGCTTTTCAGATTTAGCTCGGTTTTCTTTTCTTCCCTTTTTTGCCTAAGGTGTCTTTCAGAGTTTTTCACACCTAGCTGGGCTTTTTTTTTTGTAGCTTAGACGATAGTAGCTAGTCTCAAGGAGAGAGTTTAGAGAAGATGGTAAGAACCATGATCATGTAATGAAGGAAAATGCAAAGTATGCTTGATGCAATTCATGATGATAAAATGTGTTGCACTTTTCAAAGACATTTTGCATAAATTGGCAATCATTCTCATTTCATCATAATAATTTAAGAAAAGCACAGGTGCATTCATACAAATTTCAAACATGAGATTACCCCTGTCCTTAACTAGCCTTCTTAGGTTTTCTAGTTAAGTATTTTCTCTCTTTCCCTGATTTTTACTTGAGTTGTCATTTTTAGGTTTTTAACTCAGTGGGAAGTCCGTAACTTTTGCCTAATATACCATTTTTAGGTTTTCAACTCAACAAGATGATGATGATGATGAATATATATATATATATATATTGTGTACCTTAGACGTAATACTTCTTCAGGCAGTCTGTATTGATAAGTTCGGAGAATTCATTGCCTTTAGAATCTATTAGCTTGATTACTTCTTTTGATAAGACATATTTGAGCAGGTATAGGCCTTCCTAGTTTGATTTGAATTTCCCTTTAGGGTTTGAAACATTATATCTTGTTTGCTTTAGCACCCAATCTCCTACTTTCACTCTCTTGTGTTTTACTCTTCTGTTAAAGGACTTGGCTAGTCGAACTTGATAAAACTGTGTGTGGTATAGAGCGTTGAACCTTTTGTTGTTTAAGAGAGTGACATTATTATGCCTTTTTTGAGCCTATAGCACTTCTAGCAATTCAAATTTGATTACTACCCAAAGAGACTTGATCTCTATTTCGAATGGAAGAACTACTTCTGATCCATACACTAGTGAGAAAGGAGTTGCTCTTGTTGAAGTTTTAACTATTGTTCGGTACCCCCATAAGGTGTGTGGTAATTTGTCTGTCCAATCTCGGTAAGTCTGAGTCATCTTTGATAAGATTTTTTTAATATTCTTGTTTACAGCTTCGACAACCCCATTTTTTTGTGGTCAGTAAGGAGAAGATTTATGATGTTCCACCTTAAAACTTCTTAGTAGCTCTTTAACTTCCCTTTGGAATTGGACACCATTATTAAAGATGATGTGATGGGGGATCCCATATCGACAGAGTAGGTTTCTTTAATGAACTTAGCCACTTACTTGGCTCCTATCTTTGCGAATGATTCTGCTTCAACCCATTTTGTGAAGTAGTCCACTGCCATTAGGATGAACCTGTGTCCACTTAAGGCTGCGGGTGGATTTCCCCAATTATGTCTAGTCCCCATGCTGAGAAGGGCCTTAGAGAGGAGATATAGTGTAATTCTATTAGGGGAAGGTGATTGACATTCTTGTGGATCTATCACTTGTAGCATTTCCTTATAAATTTGATGCAGTCTCCCATCATTGCCATCTAGAAGAACCCTTATCTTATTAGCTTCTTAGCCAAGATTGCTCTATTTATGTATGGACCACAAACACCCTTATGTACTTCTTCTACTGCACTTGCAGCCTTAGTTTCATGTAGATATTGGAGTTGTAAACCATATGAGGTTCTTCTATATAACACACCATAGTGTAATGTGAATTTTGATGCTAGTCATCAAATGACTACTTTGTCACTTTCATCTACTTGATTAGGATAGGCTCATTCCTTCAGATATCTCTAGATGTCGTAGAACTACAGCTTTTCAGTTGCTGTTATCTTTTCTATTCTATAATTTTTATTACAAGGTTGTCCCAATCTGAGTAGAATTAGAGGCTTTATGGGCATTTTGGATGGTCCTTCCTATACTGATGTAAGGGAAGCAAGTGCATCTACCATTTGATTATGATTCCTGGGGAGATGAATGAATCTGCATATTTGAAAGGACATGGTGAGTAGCTTCAAGTGGTCTAGATAAGGCTTTAAGTTCTGCTCTTTCAATTCCCACTCTTTTGTGGCATGGTTGATTACTAGCATGGAATCTCCAAAGATTTTGACTTTTATGATATCTAGGCCTATCAGTGATTCTATTTTGAGTGTGCATGCCTCATATTCTGGTTCATTATTTATGACTCTGAACTTGAGCTTTTTAGCAATTGGTATTACTTCACCTTTTGGAGATTGTACTATGACACCGACTCCTGTATCAAACTAATTGACTACTCCATCAAAGTACTTGCACTATCCTTGGATCTCAATGGTTGAGCTGAGGTCATATGGAAAGTCCAATTGGATTTCTTCTAAGTCTGGAATGGGATTGAGAGCTAGAAATTTAGCTACTACTATCCCTTTTACTACCTTCTTAATTAAATATTGCACGTGAAATTTTATTAGCAGTACAAGCCACTTGGCAAGTTTCCCCACTAGAGAGAGAGCTTCATAAATGTACTTCATTATGTCCATTTTAGACACGACCTGAATTCTATAGGATTGAAAGTAGTGTATGAGTTTCTTCATTGCCCATACCATTGCCAGACATATTTGTTCGACTTGGCTGTACTTCTCCTTATATGGCAGCATCTTCTTGCTCAAGTGTTAGACTATGTGTTCTGCTTTTATTTCTCCCTCCTAGGCTAACATTGCACTAATTGCATTCCCTTTAATGCTAGATATAGGGTTAGAGGTATCCCTAGTTTAGGTGGTCTTATAATTGGTGGGTTAGCTAGGTAGCTTCTGATCTTGTCAAATGCTAACTAATATTATTTGTTCCATTCAACTAGCTAATCTTTTCTTAGTACCTTAAAGATCAGTTCACACACCGCTATCAACTTAGTGATGAATTTGCTGATCAACTATAGTTTCCCTAAAAACCCTTTAATTTCTTTCTTTGTTTTTGGCACTTGCATCTCTCTAATGGCTTTTGCTTTGTCTAGATCCATTTCAATCCCATTCTAGTTGACAACATACCCCAGCATCTTTCCTAAAGTGACCCCGAATACACATTTCTTTGGATTTAGCCTAAGACTATACTTTTTAACCCTTCTGAGGAACTTTTTAAGATCAGAGAGGTGTTCTTCCCTGGTTCATGACTTAACCATCATGTCATCAATGTGTACCTCCACTTCTTTGTGTATCATGTCATGGAATATTGCAGTTGCCATTCTTTGGTAGGTTGTCCCTACATTCTTTAGTCTAAAAGGCATTACTCTGTAGCAGTAAGTACCTTATTTTATTATGAAAGTTATCTTTGCTTTGTCGATAATGGCCATTAGGATATGATTGTACCTAGAGAATCCATCCATAAAGGAGTACATTGAACATATTGCGGCGCTATAAACCAATATGTCTATATGAGGTAGTGGGAAATGATCCTTCATGTAGGCCTTATTCAGATCTCTATAGTCAATGCAGATTCTAACCCCTTTCATCTTTGCTAACTATTCTAGATAGTCTACTAGCTCTAGGAATTTTGCCTTGATATGTTTCTCGATGTCCTGTTTCACTAGTTAGGCCCATTCTTAAATGAGTCTTCTTAGTTTCTGCTTTGTACCCTTCTTTGGTATGAATGAAGTGTTGAGCAATGTCTCTGTCAATACCAGGCATATCATTGTACGTCCAAGCAAATACTTTTAAATATTTTATTAGTATTTTTTTAATTTCTCTCCTCTCTTCAAGGATAATATCTTTTGAAATATACAAAATGCATAGTTCAAATTTCATGCCAATGTTAAATGATTCAATGCATATGGAATGAATGTCAAATATGCTAATGTTTTTATCAATGTAATGCACACTACCATCAGGAAAGACATCAAACAAGTAAGCAAAATCATATTTCATTGCATTAACTTTAAAGTTTATTACATTATCATTTTCAAACAAAGACATAGAAATTAAAGAAGTGAACTTTCTCTAGATTAGTGGTTTGAGAGATGTTCTATCTTTGGATCATCAACTGCTTGTATGCTTTATCAGTAACACTATCTCCAATACTAGTGATAAATTAGTGGATGATTCTCTTCCTCCATGTTGCTCTGAAGTGATCAATAAACCTTTGCTGTATCCTATTGCTAGAGAAATCTGCAAGTTTGGAAGGTACGTGTTGTTTCTCACCAAATGTCTCTTTACTAGTGCCAGATAGTAGTGGGTGCATGACTTAAATTCTGAGATTGGTATGCAGTTGACATATATACATAGAGTCATATGTCCCAACTTCCACCATGGGTACATCCATCTTACTTGATATTCTTGTGTGTCCTTCATGCATTCAAATCACTCTTGGGCTGTGATGTAGGCTGAGTGCCCATGAATGTCCTTGATATGTCTTTCCAGGTGATTCCTAGGTTGGTACCTCATCTAGTTCCCTATAGATTCATTGAGTAGGCTCAACTTTTCTTATAGCCATATTTAAAGCAACAGAGGGCTTCCAATAAAGTTTGGACTTTTCCTATTTTTAAGGTCATCCAAACCTTGAATGGTTTATGCTAGAATCAATGGGAAGGGAGTCATTTCACATTCCATCCCTTTAATGACCTGGAGTATCCTATAATCTCCTAGCCCATCATTTGAGATGGTGCAGTATTGCATAAAGAGGTAACACACATGGAGATGTGCCCAAATCAAAGTACCAATCTTTTTAATAGTGCATATAGCTAACAGTTGTATAGGAATTAGTTGTTTACACTGAATGACTAGTTTGTTAAGGTTTTGTGGGCTTAGATCAAGGAAATTAGCCCAAAGCCCTAGGTATTTGACATCTTGGTTAGAGAAGATTGCCTCTTCAATTTTAGTGGGAGTTTGCCTTGCTATGGCACTAAATTCTTCATATAACGGGCATAGTTCTATGGTCTTGAATCGGAACACGTACTCTTGAGGGTCCTAGAATGACATAGTAGCATTTAAGAGTTCACGGTTAAAGTGCACATGCTGGAATTTCTTAATGCATAGCATTTCATATGGTTGCAAGCTTTTCCAGTCGGCCTTATCAAGATTATGGAGGAAATTTCTAGTGATACTGGTTTGGGCTTGGGAGTTTTCAGCCATGACACCATTATCAAGCAGTTCTTGGATCCTAGCTTTCAATTTTTTGTTGCTTCGACGGGAAGACTCAACTTCATGATCACTCATGTTTACGTGTTATATTCCTGCACATTTATTAGGGTTAGCTAAATGAATGATGCATGATATGTGCCTGTAAAAAAAAAGGTGAGCATGTATGCATGGAGTGGATGCAAAAATCCTATGATGAAAAAAAATAATTATTCTTTCCAGAAATAGTGGTTAGTACGCGCTATCTACATGTATGTGATGTATACATGATTAAAGCTGGTTAGTTTTTCTGCACAATGAACAAACCATTCACAAGCAAGCTCTTGCTTCCAACCTTATTTCTCCACGAGGTTATTCAGTCTCTTTTTTAGGTGGGTTTTGAACCTATAGTCATTAGGGGACTATGGTTATGCTCTCAAAACTAGGCTATTTTGATTTATGTTGGCCATAACCAAAGGTTCAACTGAGGAATGATACTTGAATATGCTTGAGATAATCACATGATGTCAATGTGAGCATCAATTTTTAGGCTTCAAATGATGTCCAAAGCCAGCATATGCCTGCATGCATAGGACCAAGGTTAATAAAAAGAGTCCAAGTTCGTACCCACATATTGATAGTCTATATGTTTATCGGGAGTCATGAAAGTATTATTTGATAGTTTACATTTTAATTTTGTTAACATAAAGGTCTACAATCTAGTTGGGTTCCTAACCTATTCATTTGATCTGATAAGGATAAATGGATGACAACTCATAGGTTCCATCATCGAGGGATGTCATTATTTATTAATTTGCATAGATTATTCAAGCTAAAGTACATGATTCTCATCATTCCTCATGCTTTGGGCTCACACGAAGTATATGAGAATCACGTGGTCCTAAGTGTAAATTTTTTATGAAAACTGACATTACAACATCATTCGATGATAGACATAAGGAGGGTCATGTCATTTATGAATATCATGTCAAATGTATAGTGTTAGGATGAGGATAGCATACATAGCTTGATGGAATACTAGTGGATGTTGCTACTGGCTTATCTACATGAGTTGAGTCAGGGTGAAAGGCTAAGGGTTCCTTTAGTGAGAATGCCCCCATATGACTAGGGTTATGGACTTCGATCAGTGAGTATAACATTCTTTTGATAACTCGGTCACCCCCCCTTAAGGACTTGGGTTATAGACTCTGGTTAGATGAGTTCGGCAAATGCACAAGTAAAGACTAAAGATGATAATACCATAACTTTATCACCTTATGACTTGAGTGGAATCATGGTGGCAATGTCATTTAGTATTATTGAGGCTTTTAGGGACAAGTGGTGCATGTATAATGTGTAGTGCAAATGCAGTGGTGAGGGGCTTTATACGATTGAGCATTACATAATGAGAAATAGTCATTTTTTAGTTGATCCCTCTTGCTTAGAAGTCCCTAATAAAGTTGCCACTATGAGTGACCAGTTATGGTGGTTTTGTTTGGGACATGTAGCGGGTCTTTCCATTTCTAAGGGACATGATAACTTTACCGAATAATGACAAATGATTGGTCTTGGGGAGACGAGATGCTTTTGATTTTTTGGAGTCTGTAGACATCAGGGTTTAGCGCGCGTCTAAGATTTTAGCAATCGTGACACTATTTACTCTCAGGGCCTTAGAGAACACACTAATATGCCATAAAGTCATAGCGTGGAGATGAGGAGTCACCATCTAGGGTAATAACTAGGATAATTTGATTTGTGGTACTTGATTCTTTAAAAGAAAGTTAGCACCACAACCAGGAGATTCTAAGAACGGAATACTAACTTCTTTTAGTCTTGTGTTCATTTAGAATTATTTTATAAATTATTACTTCATTCTCTAATTACATGCAATTTTATTAAACCCTATTTGTACATCTATTTAACCCTAAGGCATCTAGTTAATAAAATCATATATAAAAAATGTATTCAAATGCATCATCCCTAAGTCTAAACTATGTTAATTTTATTGAAAGTTAGCTAGATCTACATTTTTTTCTTACAAGTGAAAATGGACTAAAGGTGGGCCAACATTTTTATTAGTTAATGAGCTTAAGTCTGCTAATTTTAATTATCTACAAATGGGCCTAAATCTACAAGTTTAAAGAAATTGGATTTTATAAGTGGGCCTAAGTCTATTTGTTTTATTTAAAATGGGAAGTGGGCCTAAGTCTATTTATTTTTAAAAGGAAATGAAATTAAATGGGCTGAGCTGAGTCTATGTTGGTTTTATTAATTAAAAAGGTGGTCTTAAGTCTATTTAACCTAAAATGAGCCTAAATTGATTTTGAGTTAAATTAAACTTTAGACCAATTTTAAGGCTATTAATTGAGTGGGTTAGACCTAACGTGAGCTTGGGTCCCAAAAGGATAAAATCCCAAAAACATAATTAATCAAATAATAACATGCCAAAGTAGATCAAATATACATCCATACATGATTTCCTAAAACCCTAATTCAATTCCATGCAAACCTTAATTTCCTACTGCCATAATTGATTTTAAAGTTTTACCAGTGATCCTGATTACTAATCCATTTTAAATGCATAAAAGTAAAATTTTACTATTCCTACTACTAGGGTTATTACAATGTTCTATGCATTGGAAATTAAAATCAAGTACAAACCTAAATGAATTAACACAGCAAAACACAAAAAATAATTATCACAGAAAAGGTAAAACCTATATCTAATCATAGTTTAAAACCCATTGCATTCCGTGGATCTTCCATTTAATTTTTGAATATCAGGTAGTATCCTCCTTAACTCACATACATCGGATCTCAAAAAGAAAACACAGAAACAAATAAATTACATTAGTGAAATTAAATAGCCAAAACAATAACAAAACAATAATAAAAATCATAAAAGAAAAAGAAGAATAAAAAAGGAATATTGTGTATATGATATTAGATGGTCATTCAAAATGAATTTTCATCGTATATGGAATTGACTCAGTGTGTGTTTTGGATCTTGGGACTGAATCATGTAAAAACATAATACAAACTCTTCATTCTTTTTCTGAAAATGTAAGGAAGAAAAACTAGGTTTTGTGTTCTGTGTTTTTTTTGTAGAGTCTTCAATTTTTTTAGAGTTTTTGTTGTGCAATTAGCCCCCCCCCCTAAAATTTTTCTTCTCTCAACTTTTTAAAGCCAAAAAATAACTTCCAACAATTTAGATCAAAATTTGTCTGTATTCGTCAAAATTTCATTAAAACCCTTAAAATTTAGTTTTCTGCAATTTAGATCTTAAAAAATATTAATTCTTGCAATTAAATCCTAAAAAGGCTGCAATTTAGTCCTTTATATTATGAAACTCGACACTAGAGATCAATTCTTGATTAATTTTAATCATATGGGCTTTTCTCTCACACATGCATAATTGCATTCAGAAATTGGGTGCTTACAGTTGCCCCCCTTTGTTGCTATTTGGTTGACAAATTATGGCAAAGCAATAGTAGCACACAATTTCGATAAAAAGAATTAGGACACTTAATTGCATCCTAATTAATAGATCGATGCTTAAATTGTTATGCAATTTTAAGCAGGATGTAATGTTTGACAAGTCTCACTATATTTCCTGCAAAATGTATAGTGAATTTTATACAAATGAGTTTCAGTATATTTCCTGCATGACGTTTAGCGATGATGAATTGAAAATCTGCTATAGCTCCTGCGGAATGTCTAGTGATAATACCATAACTATTGTGTAGTGTTTGATGAGCTACACTATATTCCTTGTGGGACGTCTAGTGATAATAAATTTTATTATATTCTCTATGGGACGTCTAATAATGCACACTATATTCCCTATAGGATGTCTAGTGATAATGAGTTTCATTATATTCCATATGGGATGTCTAATGAAATGAATGAAATGACTCTCACTATATTCCCTATGGGACATTTAGTGATTCATGATTTGAAAAATATGTTATAATTCCTGTGGAATGTCTAGCAATGATACCATAACTACCATGTAGTGTCTGGTGGACTGCACTATATTTCGTTTGGGACATCTAGTGATCATGAATTTTGTTGTATTCCCTATGGGACATTTAACAAAATGAATGAAATGACTCTTGCTATATTCCTTGTGGAACGTTTAACGATTCATGATTTAAAATATGTGTTATAGTTCTTATGAAATGTCTATCAATAATACCATAACTAATGTGTAGTGTCTGGTGGATCAAAAGATTTGAAAATTCATGTTAGAATGATTTTAATGAAAGAAGTACATTGTACTCGATCATACAATGTCGACTATACTCGGTTGTATAGTCTAAATTGAAATACACTACACTCAATCATGTAGTGTTGATTTCTTTTATGCGATTATGCTACAACCCATAATTGCTCGTGATTAGCTGCAACCCTTTTGTTGCTCATTGATGATGCTGCAACCCATAATTACTTGTAATTAGCTACAACCCTTTCATTAATCACTAATGATGTTGTAATCCATAAGTGCTTATGATTAGCTGTAACCCTTTCATTGCTCATTGATGATGCTGCAGTCCATAACTGCTCACGATTAGCTGTAACCTTTTTGTTACTTGGCTTTAATGATTACTTTCCTTTGATGATGCTACAACCCATAATTTCTTGCAAATTGACTGCAATCCTTTCATTGCTTGCCTTTGATGATACAGTCCATAATTGCTTGTGATTTTTATCTTTGGTTGTTTAAGTTGAATGCTTTGAATTCTTTGTGCTGATTGATTATCATTTTTGCTAAATGACTTTGAATTTTGCTGTGTTGACTAATTAGAATTTCTCTGCTTACTAACTTCAATTCAACTATGTTAACTAACTCCACAAGTTAGGTGCACTTCCTTCTAGATTTACAATTCCTGTAGACTTTTTGAAGTTAGTTTCAATCATGATGAATTTATAAAAGTACATTATAATGTTGAAAATTTATGAGAAAATTCATCACTTTGTCATGAGATAGTGTGCACTCAATGAATCTCACTATTTTTTTTATTTTCATGATTGTCATTTATTTGCCATTTGCAAAGGTTAGAGGCATCATTAACTATCTTATGTTGAGAGCATATCTTTTACCAAGTGTAATTTTAGGGAGAATTTTCTAAACAAAACTTATGGAAATTAAGTATAAAAAGATTGAATTTTGACAATCAAAACAGTCTTTGAATTATTTTTGGGCTTTTCTTCCTTATCTGAGTATTCCCTTACCTTTCTCATATTACTCAGTGTGGGTACCGTTGAAAAGCTCCTTTGGATACTCATACTCTATGTGGATCCTCTTTTAGTATTCCCCTGCCTTTTTTATATTACTTAGCATGGATATTGCTAGAGGTTCATGTTAATACTCTTACTCATTCTTTTAGCATTGGGGTAAATTATGCTTGCTCTTATTTTGATTCTTCTCTTAGTGTTCCCCCACCTTTCTTATATTACTTAGCGTGGATATCGTTGAGGGAGGATTTGTACTTATACTCATTTCTGAGCATTGGAGTATATTATATTTACATTTATTATTCAAAAGACTAAAATGATACTTTAAAATTCAAACAATTTATATTGCAAGTCCATAGATTTTGTCTTTGCATATTCTTCCCCTCATTTGGGTGCGAAACAAGCATTAGATTGATTACAGTTTATAAACTCTCAACACAAAGTCATCAACTAATCATCTGAATTTTACGAGGCTAATAAAAAAGAGTCATTATAATCAAAGGTCATAAGATAGGCTTTTTACACATGATCTCGTGAAGTGGATGAATTTACTTTCAATTTGTGAAGTTTAAGATCGAGATGGTACTTCATTACAGAATAAAGTTTTATTACTTCCCTTTATTCTCTTGGTGAGGATTTAGCATTTGCTATCTTGCCCATTCCTATTAATGTATTTGTTCCTTTCCCCTTCTTCATTCTTTTGTTTTTTCCCTGCACAAAATACCATAAGTTAGTATGGTTTATTTGTAAGTGAAGAGATTTTATCAAAATGCAATGTTATTCTTTTGCATTCTTGCCTTTTGATTATGATGATGATGTCTCTGATCATAAATTGAAGTCATCACCTTGGGTTGAATTTTCCTTTCCACCATTCTATTAATACCATGGTAGAGGGCTTCATTCCTCTTTTTAACATCTCCTACAAAAAAGGTTTAGGAGTTAGAGATCTTATTTCATGATTAAATAATTTTCTAGAGTGCATTCATTTTAAGTTTTGAGTGCGTTCTTCCCTTTTATAAGGGCGACGAATGTATTGCTGACATGTTGAACCTTCTCATCACCATATTCCATACCCTATATTGGTCTAACTGTTGTAGAGAGATATTCCAAATGATGCTCTCGATGAGACTATGGAGATGGATACTGAGTTTGAGGAGCCTGAACATCCTATCCAGCCTTTTGAGGTTGCCAGGATGACGCTTTCACAAATATCAGTGTCAATAATAATCCCTTACTGGATGGGTCGATAATTAATTAGGTTCCTATGATCTAGAGTCCTATTGAGCATCAAGTTCATTTGAATAGTGTCACCTTTTTTCCTTCAAATGCTTCACATGTGAACATTTTGACTACCTTTCTGTGCTTTTACAACACTAATCTTGAATGTTAGTAGCAAAGTGATTGCACAATCTTGCCTAGGCTAAAGGACTTTATTATGCAAAGCAAGTATTTCACAATAAATATATGCAGGTGTATGCATGTTATGTATGACATGCATGATCTAATAGGTCTTTTGTTTGGAACAAAGCTATGTTCGCAGCTTGGAGTGTGAGAATGAGGTGCCTCATCAACAACTTGTATGTTTAAGCACTGGATGCTTCATTATTAGTACTTCTGATGTCAAAGCTTCTGATATAGCTCATCAAACTAATGACCAGGCTAGCGAGTGGGGTCCATGGCTTTACACCGGAGCTCGTGATTGACTGATGCACGATTGAACTTTTCTTTTTGTTAATGCTTTTATTGTATAATAATTGATGTATGTGTATGCTTGTAGTTTACTCCTTTCTACCCTAAGATCTTTTTCACTAACTTTGAAGTTCTAGTGTTGTATTTATTATTTTGCCCCTAAGCTACCCCATAGTTACATTTTGCCCCTAGCTTCATTTTGAATTCATTCTAGCAGCCTTTTTCTTCATGTGTGTGAGATACTCAGTTTGGTCACTGCTGTTGTTAAGCCTTTGTCTTACTAACCCTATTAGTTGCAGTCTTATGTATTAAAGATATAGAGGAGTGGGCAAACTGATTGAAGCGAGTTCTTGATGATGAAATCAATTGGACTTACAATTCAAAGAATTCTTGAGTAGAATATGAGGCTTGATATTGATGCAATAATTAATGACAATTACAAGGTATGGGTTGGAACATAAGTTACTAAGCCACTTGAATTCTCAAGGTATAAAGGAATGCTAGGCTTACAAGGAAAACTCAAATAGTGATCTTATAGCTCTGATTTAGCTTTCATTATGTATTTTCTTTCCATCCAGATACTTATGCAGTATGATAAAGATGAATATGCAAAATTTGAACAAAAATTTAAAATTCAACTTTAATCATTCATTAGGGAAAAATTGAGAACATTCATTGCATCACATGATACAACTCTTATTATTAGCCAGTTATGAATTTTCTGATTGAATATTTTTCTCTCATTTTTATCTCTCTTATTTTGTCTGATTGGCCTTTTAATATCCTTTCTATTTTTTTTTATTTTTCTCTTAAATTTTCCACTTTTCATGAGTTATACCATGTGATATAAGAATGTTCTTTAAATTTACATTTGTACCCATGATGAATGAATCTAATTGAATTGAATTTTTATATCATACATGCAAATGCAATCAATATCACAATGCACATAACCATCAGGATGCATGTTATATAAGTAAGCATGATTAGAATTAATATCATCGATCACTAAAACAAAATTAAAATTAAAATTTTATTCAAAGAAGACAATAAGAAATTTTATTTCCTATTCTAGATGCTAGGGATGTTGAGTCTCATAGTGGTTATCCTTGAGGCGATTGACATAATAACTATTCTTGCAATTCTTGCATCTTTTTGCCAACTGTCTCCATGACTTCATCTTTATATACCTTAAATGTGCATTTTTCTTTCTTGTCTAGTAGCTTCTCATCATTAAACTCATCACCCCATCCTGTAGGCATAATTAACTTGAAGGGTATGTCAAAAGAAGGTGGTTTAGTAGAAAACACCTTATAGTCGAACTTGCCTAAAGGCTGACCCAATAAGTCTTCTGCTCTTTCTACATCTTTGGGGGCATTAGGAGATTTTTTTATTGGTTTTAAGGTCTAGGTCCTTAAAGGAGCTTAGCACTTCCTCCTCACTAACTCCTGAGTTAATCATCATGGTAGCTATGGGTGATACATTTCAGTAGTTTGGGAAAGGATTATTTTTGGTGCTTGGGTTTTCAAAGTTTATGATTTTTTCAGAGTCTATAAGGTTTTGAATTTTGTGTTTAAGGAAGGTATATATGTCTAAGGAATGGCCAGTAACTTAGTGGAATTTGCAATAACTGTTTGGGTTATATCCAAGGACATTTGGGTTTAGAGGTTTGGAAAAGGTGAGAGGTCTGAGCAAGCCATTTTGCATCAGGTGGTCTAGGACTTTAGCCAGGGGTTGGTTGAAATTGGAGAATCTCCTTGGTATTTGTACAGTATGCACTTTAACAGCCTGGCTAGTGCTTCATTAATGTGTGCCCCCAGTTGGGTTGTTTCTTACTCCAATGGCTCTAGAGCTCTTCTTTTTCTCACTCTCAATTTCCTCAGCTTGCAAACCATTGTTATAAAGATCTACAAATTTTTTAGGATTCTTTATTTGTAGTCTTTCAACTAGATTGGATGACACATTTCAGACTATCATCCTAATGTGATCCTTCTCAACTAGTTTATTTTTCATTAATCCTACTTTATTCATGAAACGAGTCAAGAAATCAGAAAAAGACTCATTGGATTTTTGTTTAGTCAATTCCAGATCCTTGATGGATACTTCCAATCTAGTATTGTACTCATATTATTTTAGAAAAGTAGTACATAATTCCTTTCAATCAGCACTGCTAGATTTCTCTAACCTGTGATACCAGTTTACAACCATTCCTCTAAATACAACATAAATAACCTAGTGATCACTTCTAATGGGGCCTTAGTAGTGCTCATAGTTGTTGTGTACTGACTGAGATAAATCGTAGGATCTCCAGTTCCATCAAACTTTTGTAGCTGAGGCATTTTGAACTTCTCAGGTAGCTTATTACCCTCCATTAACAGTTTATCATCAAAGTCAAATGAATATCCCATGCCTTGTCCTATAAGAAGCTCTTCTGTCTTAGACATTTTCTAGGTCATCGCTTGCATCTGCTTGGACTCATGGTCTTGTACCAGTTTAGGTGATTCTCTCTTTGCCTTTCTATCATATAATTTTCAACATCCTCAAGCTTCACATCAATAACATGTGGGTTTCTAGCAATAGGTTGCCTCCCAGCATTATTGGTAGCAGGTGAAGCATCTATAGCATGTGGTTGTTCAATTGCAGGTGGTGGTATGATAACAATAGGTTGCATTAGTCCATATAGTGCTTGTCTCAGCTCATCTTGCATCAGTCCATATAGTGCTTGTCTCAGCTCATCTTGCATCATAGCCCTCATGTCATCCATTAAAGCTCCCTTAATGTCTTCTAAAGTCCAGTTCCCTTGTTATTGTTCTATTTGTTCATATTCATGTGAAGTTCGTTCAGCTTCCAAGTAGAGTGGGTTGATAGGGCTTCTTTCCAATCTATCTAGTATATTCAAGATTTCCTTTGCTAAGGTTTTAGAACTCTGACTTGTTCTTCTTAGTCTGCCACCTTTCCATCCCCAAATACGAGAAGACCCCGATGTATCTATAATGGCTGCAAAACAAGGTGTTAGTATAATGAATGAGATTCATGTATGCATGTATGTGTGATGCACGTGCTATGTAACAAGTAGCAAGTAGCAAGTATTAATCAAGTGTACAACATACATCCTTCCAACCTTATTCCTCCCACACATGTGTTTAATGGCAAGTTTCTTGTCCTAGGATTTTTTATCTTGGTTTTAATACCAACGAGGGATATTAAGGACCAACGTGCGTGCTAAATCTCTCTTAAAGTAGTAAAGCATATAAATAACATTTCTAGGTATAAAGGTCTAGCCCAATCTTTATTACCCCAAGGGGCTTCAAAAGTATGGGCCTGGACTTTTATAGATAGAAATACCTCATGGCTATAAGCATAGAAACAACATTCCTAAGTATAAGGGTCTAGCCCAATCTTTATTACCCCAAGGGGCTTTAAAAGTATGAGCCTGGGCTTTTATAGATAGAAATACCTCATGGTAAAAACCATACAAAAAAATTTTGGTAGATCCTAGGGGAAGTTATTAAGCCATTATATATGGTTAGGGTTCGGTAAAAAGGTCAAGGTTCCCTTAGCAAGATGCCCTCTTTTAAGACTTAAGTTACAAGGCAAGGTCAGATGGGCCTGACATCCTTTGCAAACTCGAGAGAAGACTACCCCGCTTTAGGACTTGGGTTACAGACTCTGGTTAGATGAGCCTAGTAATCTCTGTTGAACTGAGTTAAAGTTAAGAGTGATGGTTAGCCAATTTGCAACTCCATGAGGCTAGTGGAATCATGGAATCATAAACCAATGTCATCGGTTTATAGGGACATGTAAAATGAATGCAAGAATGGAATAATAATCAATAAAATAACTCTAAAGAACACAAGTACAATCAGTATCTTTTATCCCCATTGGAGTTAACGCTATAGACGACGGGGTTTAGTGGACCAGGAGATTCTGGGAACATAATAGTAACTTCTTTTAGTCTCGTGTTCATTTCAAATTATTTTATAAATTATTACTTCATTTTCTAATTACATGCAATTTTATTAAATCCTATTTTTGCATCCATCTAACCCTAAGACATCTAGTCAATAAAATCACACATAAAAAATACATTTAAATGCATCGTCTTTAGTCTAAACTATGTTAATTTTATTGAAAGTTAGCTAGATCTACATTTTTTACTTACAAGTGAAAATGGACTAAAGGTGGGCCTATATTTTTATTAGTTAATGAGCTTAAGTCTACTGATTTTAATTATCTACAAATAGGGCTAAACCTACAAGTTTAAAGAAATTGGATTTTATAAGTGGACCTAATTCTATTTGTTTTATTTAAAATGGAAAGTGGGCCTAAGTCTATTGATTTTTAAAAGGAAATAATATTAAATGGGCTGAGCTAAGTTTAGGTTGGTTTTATTAATTAAAAAGGTGATCCTATGTCTATTTAACCTAACATGGGCCTAAATTGATTTTTAGTTAAATTAAACTTTAGATCAATTTTAAGGCTATTAATTGAGTGGGTTAGACCTAACATGAGCTTGTGGTCCAAAAGGATAAAAACCTAAAAACACAATTAATCAAATAATAACATGCCAAAGCAGATCAAACATACATCCACATGTGATTTCATAAAACCCTAATTCAATTCCATGCAAACCCTAATTTACTGTTGCCATAATTGATTTTAAAGTTTTACCCAGTGATCCTAATTACTAATCCATTTTAAATGCATAAAAGTAAAATTTTACTATTCCCACTACTGGGTTATTACAATGTTTTATGTATTGGAAATTAAAATAAAGTACAAACCTAAATGAATTAACACAACAAAATATAAAAAATAATGATCACAGAAAAAGGTAAAACCTAGATCTAATCATAGTTTAAAAACCATGGCATTCTATGGATCTTTCGTTCAATTTTTGAATATCAAGCAGTATCCTCCTGAAACCCCATTGGATCTCAAAAAGAAAACACAGAAACAAACAAATTACATTAATGAAATTAAATAACTAAAACAATAATAAAAAAATCACAAAAGAAAAAGAAGAATAAAAAAAGAATGTTGTGTAGATGATATTAGATGGCCCTTTAGAATGGATTTTCCTCGTATATATAATTATCTCAGTGTGTGTTTTGGATCTTGGGACTGAATCACGTAAAAAAAGTAATACAAACTCTTCATTCTTTTTTTGAAAATGTAAGGAAGAAAAATCAGGTTTTGTGTTATGTGATTTTTTTTGTAGAGTCTTCGATTTTTCTAGGGTTTTTTTGGCACAGTCAGGGCCCCCCAAAATTTTTCTTCTCTCGGCTTTTTAAAACCAAAAAATAACTTACAGCCCTTGTGATCACATAAAGAGGTTAAACGATCCTAGGAGCTAGTGAACAATTGCTCTCCATTTTCAAAAATCAAAACCCCGAGATAAAGAAAGTGATAAGGGTTAAAACAAAATCAGAGATTCGTGTTCGTTTTTATGCAGAACTAATAGAAATTTCACAACATGCCAAAAATTAGATTTTTTATGGAAAAAATATTGAAACAACGTAGGAAAATACGAGTTAGCATTGCATAATGTTGATCGACATTGTGTAATGTCAATTGGCATTGTATAATGCCAATCGGAATTACATAATGCCGATCGGCATTGCATAATGCCAATTAGCATTATGCCTACATTTTTCAAAATTTCATTAAAACCCCTAAAATTCACTTTTCTATAATTTAGATCTTAAAACATTTTAATTCTTATAATTAAATCCTAAAAGGCTGCAATTTAGTCCTTTAAAATTGCAAAACTCAACACTAGAGATCAATTCTTGATTAATTTTCATCATAAGGGCTTTCCTCTTACACATGCACAATTGCATTTCGAAATTGGGTGCTTACAGAGTTGCCACCTAATTTTTAAAAAATCAGGAAAAGAAAAGGGATAATATTAAGTGACTCAATGAGTATTGTCCATAGCAGAGATTTCTAGCTTCGAGCATGTCTACTTTTTTACTATTTCTCATTATATGATATTCTATGTATAGCTACCATAACACCCTAGTTTTGGTAATGACAGTTTGTACAACATTCACACAGTACATTAGATAATATAAGATAATAAAGCTAAAAATGTTATTACATCACTTTGTGATAATATACATATAAAAGAAGAAAGACTGCATAAAGATAAATCTAATATGATTGATCTCAAAGGATAACATGACTATTTACACAACTTGATCAATTTCATGAATAATAGGATGATCATGAATGCCTATAGTAATTATTTATGCTATGATGATGTATGATGATAATATAAAGGATGCATGAGGTCATCACTAGATCGAGAGTGTCACGACCCAAAACAGGGGCCATGACCGGCGCTAGGGAACGAGAATTCTTTCGAATCCGGAACCCGTAGCAAGCCTAAAAATAAAATAAACATGCAATAATAACAATAACAGTATTATATGCAGCAGAAATAAAAATCATAAATATCACAATAGTATATAAACCAACTGGATTTAAATTAAATCTCATCTCATAGATATATAAATCTTTAAATACAAATCCAGTTTCAATATAATACATCTCTTAAAATAAAATACATGAAATCCCACACTTTAATTCACAACTACTGCAGTGTCTAGATTATAAAAATAAGACTCAAGTAGATAATTTACACAAAGAAGCCGGGGCAGAAGAAATCCGGCGTACAGGCCTGCTATTGAGGTCTGAAGATGTTGACTCTCCTGAAAAATAGTCAACAGAGGGGAGTCAGACCTCACTAAGTGAATTACTATAATATATATACATACACACTAAATGATAATGCATACAGTCAACAGTATATATCTAATATATATATACATGCAATTACACAGAGATGCAATAAAATCATTTTTATATATTTTATCTGAAAATCATCTTTTATGAAGGATCACAACCTCGGAAATAGTGTTAGACAACACTCTAGCCATACAGGCTCACTTATTCCAAATATATCCACTTTATCCATTTAGACAGTAGACTGGCCCCGAGACACTAAGTCAACCGAGCTCCAGCAGTCTGACTGCCAGTGTGATTGGCCCCGAGACACTTGGTCAACCGAGCTCCAGCAATCACACCCAAATCACATCTCACACATATCAATAATCATAATCAATCAATATCCACAAATAAGTTAGTAATATAGCCTACTTGCTATAAGTGTACCGGTACGTACTTGGTCCTAGTGCTGCCCACTAGGTAGCACGTTCTATCGATATCCTTCATTAATAAATAATAAAACATACATTCATAAAAATAAATGATGCATGAATTTCAATAAAATAATAATATAAACCATATATATACCGAAAATATACCAAAAGTAAACCAGGTATATTTCGAGTATATATACGTCACATAAATCCGATCAAATTATAAATTAAGCTAGAAATATATTTAAAAACATTTTAAATATATTTTATTTACAAAACATGCATATAATTTAATATATACCAAAAATAAACCAAAAATATACTTAATATAAACTTAAGAAATAATCAAATTATTTATGCATATTTAATCAACATAAAACATGCATTTCTAAATCATGCATCCTAAGCATATATATATAGTATAGTAACTCACCTAGTGCGCTCCATGAGATGGGTCCGACGGGCCTGGTCCACTAGCCCTCGATCTCGGCGCAACTAAAAAAGAAATAAATAACTGACATCAGAATAACCCTAATAGAAATCCTAGAATTTGATCTAGAGTATTAAATACAAAATTAGAAATTAGGGTTTGATCGGATATCACGTTTTACGAGAATTCTACCAAAAATTTGGCAGAACCTCCCCTGTAAAACGGACATCTCTCTACTCAAAAGAGTAGAGCTGACCCTGCAAAGAAACACACTTCAAAAAATAGGCTCAACACAAATCCACAACCCCTCGGTCGGACTCCAGACTACAATCTACCGACCGGGGTCCACAAACACAGAACAATTCAGGAAATACCAAAAATATCCTTATAACATAGAAATTCATTTTATAGGTAGAAATTACATAATTAACCTTAAAACACTGTAAAAACCAATAAAAACTCATTTTATTAGTAAAACCGTATATTATATATATAATTGAAAATAATTTACGAAAAATAGTTTTAATTAGTTAAAAATACTAAATAATTTGTAGAAATCATTTTTATACCTTATATAACTATTAAAACCAATTAAATTACATTTTTAGCCAATTTAGGGTAAAATTACCAAAATACCCTTATATATATAAATATACTTAAATTACTTCAAAAATTCACCAAAAATTATACAATTATCCAAAATTAATTTTCTCAACATATTTATCAATAATATCAATAATTAAACTCAATTAACCAATTAATTTCAAATAAAAACACATTTAACCTAATTTTCCCAAAATTACATAAACTCAAATAATTCAAAATAAATACTTAGAAATTCATAAAAATTCCAAATAAATTCCTATAATTCATTTCAACACCTAATTTAACCATAAACCCCAATTTCATAATTTAAATAATTAATTTCCAAAAATTAGAAAATAATATTAAAATATTCAAAAATACCCAAAAATCCAAACAATCTCCAAAAATTCCATAAAAATTCATACATGTAGATTAAGCTACTAGGATCAACATTTATGAAGGGAGTTTTCATGAATCAATCAATTCAAAGCTCAAAAAAAATCAAAAGCCCTAATAGGCCGAAATTGAAAATTCGAAACCTAAGCAATTCTAGACCATTTAAGCTCAAACCAAAGCTAGAATCACACTCACTGGAGCTCAAGGAGAAGAAAGAGACCAGCGGTGTCGAAAACGGTGGCCGAAAATAGGAGAAATGGCGAAGGGAAGATTTTCGACCAAAAAGGGAAAACAGGGGCTGCCAGCGCCAGGGAAGGGAGCTGCTGGCGGCGGGGGACGGCTGGGAACGACGGTGGCAAGCCGGGAGGCACACCGACGGTTGGTGACCGGAGTTGCAGCGGGAGGGAAGGGAGTCGGGCACGGGAGAAGGAAGAAGAAGAAGAAGAAAAAGAAAAAGAAAGAAAAGAAAAAGAAAAGAAAAAGAAAAAAGAAAAAAAATAATAAAAATAATAAAATAATAATAAAAATAATTTTAATAATTTTAATAATTTAATAATAAATAAAATAATTAAATAATAATAAATTAATAATTAAATAATAAAATATTAGGATAATATATATTAAACCCTAATTAAATAAATATTCACACACATAGTCTTTGTTTAGTATTTTAAAAATACGTATGAGTTCATGCAAATCCGAAAATATATTTAAAATAATTAATATTAAAATATTTACGTGAAAATTTCCTCGAAAATGAAAGTCTCGGGAAAATTTTACGTAAAGCACTGTAAATAAAACACAGTATTTAAAATAGGTTTTAAATACATATCAACTCGTGAAAATATCGTAATATATATACAAAAATTATTGACACTGCATATCCCGGTACAGTATAAAAATATTTAAAAACACCGGATATTACGGAGAGCATGATGACTCTATTTCAGAATATGAACTTTTTACATTATTGGTATTTACTATATGATTTCATGATTTTAGAAATAGAGGATGCAGAATGATGATGTGAAATGAGCATAATAAAGCATATATTATTCACGTAGCATGCAAGTTTGCCAGTCTCATCACAAAAGCACAATAGTATTCCCAAATGCTGGCAACAGTAAAATAAAATGCAATGTGATAAAATAAACGTGCTAAAATAATTGTGTGGTCCTTAGACTCGATCATGCTTGTGTGAGTTTTGAAGCTTTAGCTTTGAGAGATTATCAAGATTTTCTCATCAAGAGGTTTAAAATCACAGTAGAGTGATGTTAAATTATATACCTTTGAAGTGTGCTTTGAAAAAGATGAGGCTTGGTTTGGTAGAAAAGGGATCTAAAAACCTAAGGGAAAGGCTGTGGGAGAGCAAAAACTATCTGGAAAGGGGTTTCCAACGCCTTCGATCGGACTAACTTTTGAGTGTGTTTGAGTTTCCACTTGTTCCTGCCTCTAAAATAGGGTGTGAATAGGTCTATTTATAGGGAAAATTAGGTAGAATAAGGTGCTAGGGGCATGGTCACATATATAAAATAAGGTTTTTACATGTGGCCACACCAAGTGCGCATGGTCGCAAACAGTGTGCCTGTGGCCACATGCGCATGTGTGTGCTTTCACGCGCACTTTAACACTCTATGTGCTCTTCCTAGGTCTTACACACGCTATTCTGGGGTTGGTTCCTTGGGTTTTTAGGCCTTCTAGATGAATTTTCAAAGTCCATTTTGCCAAATTTAGCCTCAATTTTAACAGACACCTAAGGGTGTTTACATTCACTTTTGAGTGATATGCGGTGATACTTGGGCTGTATTGGACCACTTTCAAAGATTTTAGAGCCTTCCAGACGTGTTTTCGAAATTCATTTTATCAACATCGATTTCCATTTTTTCACAAAGTCGGGTCCTAGTCTAACGAAATGCACACTGGCCTAATGAGTTGAGTATTCCAAGAGGGGTTTTCTCGAAATAAACCTCTCATTATTATGATAATTTGCAGTTTACAAGGTTAGAGTATAACTTAATGGCTCAATGATCAATTTTGAAAATTGGTGGGGTTGGTTAGGTTTTTTTTAAGGTTACACACTTCAGAGGTGTTACAAATGAGCAAACTCTACTCATCTCGGGGATTCATTTTATCATTGGACCTTTTTGGGGACAGTCAAATTTGAGGTATGACACATAGTATATTCCAAATTTCAAATATTCTAAACTTGGAAAGAACCCCTTTTGACAAGTGTCCCTCTTTGGATAAGGATAAGGAGAGGTAGACAGTTATGGGGCCCAGTTTGACTGCTAGAGGTCCAAAATTTAACTTTTACCAAATGGGACCCACTGACACAATGGAATTTTAAAAGATAGTTTCAAGCTTAAGTTCAACTTCGAGAGCTCTGTTTGTCCAATACAAAGTCTCATTGACCAAAGTTTGACTTTTGTTATTGGGGCTTCCAGAGGTTAAACAGAGGCTTCAAGAATAAAAAATAGACTGAAACTACATAATACAAACATTAAATAGCCCTTACATAAAACTACACTTATTAGTTTAAAAGACATGACTTGGGTAAACTTCTCTCTTATTATTCTTCTCAAACATCTTTCTCAATACAAAAATGGTATGGTCAAGGTTTGATTAGCTCTTAAAATGGTGTAATTGGTGATTGGGTAAGGTTTTAATGGTTTAGTGAGTTTTAAAATGGTTTAAATGTCAATTCTCTTCATTAAATTGATTGCCTGATGAGACATTTTATCTTTTTCATCATCAGTTATTAGGGTTTTGAAAAATGACCCTAACATAGGGTTTATGCAAAATGCATTTAAAAGATCTAAGAATGCTTCACACACATGGTAGTGATATACAAAAGGCATATGAAATGTGTGAGTGACCTTTATGTTTATTTTGTTTGGGACGTGTAGTGGGCCTTCCATTTTTTAGAAACATAGTAACTATACAAATAGGGATAAATGATTAGTCTCAGGGGATGAGGCGCTTTTGATTTTGTGGAGTCATCACCCGATTTTTAGAAAATCAGGAAAAGAAAGGGATAACATTGAGTCACTCAATGAGTATTGTCCCCAGTAAAGATTTCCAGGTTTAGGGGATCATGTCAACTTTTTTACTATTTCTTATTATACGATATTCAATGTATAGCTACTGCAACACCTTAGTTTTGGTAATGACAGTTTGTCTAGCATTTACATAATACATAAGATAATGGAAGATAATAAAGCTAGAAATATATTTATTACATCACTTTCTTGAAAAAATACACATGAAAAGGAAAAGATTACATAAAAGTAAATATAATTTTGATATGACTGATCTGCAAGATTAACACGGCCATTCACACAACTTGCTCAATTTCATAAATGATAGGATTATCATGCTTATAATGATTATTTAGACTATGATGATGTATGACAATAATATAAAGGATGCATGAGGTCATTACTGGACCAAGAGCATGATGACTCTGTTTCGGGATATGAACTTGTTCACAGTATTGATATTTATGATGTGATTTCATGATTTTGAAAATAGAGGATGTAAAATGATGATATAAAATAAGCATAATAAAACATATATTATTCACATAGCATGCAAGTTTACTAGTCTCATCACACAAGCACAACAATATTCATAAATGCTAGCGACAATAAAATAAAATGCAATGCGATAAAATAAACATGCTAAAATAATTGTGTGGTCCTCAAACTCAACTAAGCTTGTGTGAGTTTTAAAGCTTTAGCTTTGAGAGATTATCAAGTTTTCCTCATCGAGAGGTTAAAAATGATAGTAGAATAATGCTAGCTTGTATACCTTTAAAGCGTGTTTTGACAAATATAAGCCTTGGTTTAGTGGAAAAGGGATCTAGCAACCTAAGAGAAAGGTTGTGGGAGAGTAAAAACTATCTAGAAAGGGGTTTCTAGCATCTTCGATTGAAAAATTTTTGAGTGTGTGTATTTCCACTTGCTCTCCCCTTCAAAATAGGGTATGAAGGGGTCTATTTATGGGGAAATTTGGGTAGAATAGAGTGGTAAGGGCATGGTCACATGTATATAATGAGGATTTTGCACGTGGCCACTCTAAGTGTGCGTGGTCACATGCTTGGCACATGGCCACGTGCACACATGTGTGCTTTCATATGCACTTTGGCCTTTCACAGACACTTCTTAGATTTTACATGCACTGTTCCAAGGTTGGTTCCAAAGGTTTTTGGGTCTTTCAAACACTTTTTTGGAGTTCGTTTGCCAAATTTAACCTTGATTTTAGCACATGCCATATAGAGGTGTTTATGCGCACTTCTTAGTGATATGCACTAATACTCATATTGTGTTGGACCATTCCAGGACCACTTTTTGAGGTTTTAGAGCCTTCTAGACGTGTTTCCAAAGTCCGTTTTATCAAAATCAATTTATTTTTCACGAAGTTAGGTCCTGATTTAATAAAATGCACACCATCCCAATGTGTTGAGTATTCTGAGAGGAGTTTTCTCAAAATAAACCTTTCTTTGTTCTAATAATTCATATTTCGCAAGGTCAGAGAACAATTAAATGGCTTGGTGATTGATTTTGCACAATGCTAGGGTCTGTTAGGTTTTTAAGGTTGCACACTTCAAAGGTGTTACCAATGAGCAAACTCTAGTCATCTCGGGGATTCATTTCATCATTGGAGCTTTTTGGGGATAGTCAAACTTAAGGTATAATAGTTGCCCCTTACTTCATGTGTGTTGTATAGTCACCTAGCATTGGTGTCAATACATGTGAAGCAAAATGAAAAGGTGTAAAAAACATTTTAGTAGGGAGAGAGGTGCTTGCCTATGGGTTGTCTTTAGACATCATGTCAAGATTTGACTAATGTTGTTTTGTTTGTTGCTATTGTTCTATGACTTGGTCACCATACAATGTGTTATTTGGGACATATGCAAGCTTTTGATTCATGTAAAGTGCATTGGGATTTATGTGACTATAACCTTTTTAGGCATCATGTAACTAAGGATGCTACTAAGTAAAAAGAGATGCAACTATAAAGCAAATGAACATATGACTATAACCTTTTTAGGTGTCACATAAATGAACATGCGATGATAACCTTCTTAGGTGTCACACAAATGAACATGCGATTATAACCTTATTAGGTGTCATACGAATGAACATGCTATTGAGCAATAAAAATATGACTATAAAGTTCTTAAGTGTCGTGTAAATAAAGAGGTTGCTAAGCAAAAATACATGTGACTATAACCTTTTTAGGTGTCACGTGAAATGAACATGCAACTATAACCTTTATAGGTGTCATATGAATGAACATGTGATTATAACCTTTTTAGGTGTCATGCGAATGATCATGCGATTATAACCTTTATAGGTGTCACGCGAAATGAAAATGCAACTATAAAGTTCTTAGGTGTCACACAAATTGAACATGTGACTATAACCTTCTTAGGTGTCATACAAAATGAACATGCTACTAAGCAAAAGAGAATGCTCCTAAATAGTGAAAGTGCTCCTAAGTAATATGAATGCTCCTAAGCCATATGAGAGTGCTTTTAAGTAATGAAAGTGCTTCTAAGTAATGTGAGAGTGCTTTTAAGTATTGAAAGTAAGTGCTTCTAAGCAGTGAGAGTTCTTCTAAGAAATGTGAATGCTTCTAAGCAATGCGAGACTGCTTCTAAGTGATGTGAAGATGCTTTTAAGTAATGAAAAAGTGCTTCTAAGCAATGTGAATGCTTTTAAGTAATAAGTGAGTGCTTCTAAGCAATGAAAGTGCTTATAAGTAATGTGTGAGTGCTTCTAAACAATGTGAATGCTTCTAAGCAATATGAGAGTGCTTCTAAGTGATGTGAGTATGCTCCTAAGCAATGTGGGTGCTTCTAAGAAATGTGAAGTGATGTGACAGTGCATTTAAGCAATGAGAATGCTTCTAAGTAATAAAAGAGTGCTTTTAAGCAATGTGAATGTGGTAGTAGTGATTATGCAATAATGATGCAACAATGGTGTAGTAATGATGTAAAGACGATGCAGTAATTGTATAGTAATGATGTAGTGATGATGCAGTGATGATGTAGTAATGATGTCATTATTTGTTATGTTGAGGATGTTATTTTGATGAGATTTATAGAGAGATATCCTTACAATGGACTTTCCTTGCTCTTCTTCTTTTGTAAGATGTTGATTTTCTTAAAGGAAGCAGTGTGCACACAGTTTCTTTAGATAGATGGAGTCCACATTAGTGTACTTTTGCATGAGTTTGGCTTATGTCTTATGCTCAAATGGAAGTTTAGGACCAAAGAAGTGAGTGTGTAAAGTCTCAAAGTGTGCATAAAACCACAAAAGAGCCCGTGGAAGGGGGAAGTGCATATGACTGCTTGTGGGAGGCACATAATCACGTGATTGTGCATGTGGTCACGCACTTCCTCCCCTCTAGGCCTATTAAAATGGCTCTTTTGGAGGTTTATAAGGCATTGTTTAGACTTATTTGGGTTTTTTTACTTTTCTTGACCCTTTTTGTGTTTCGGGTGCTATCTGCTTTGTTTTTTAATTTTGTACTTCCATTTTCTTCTATGTAAAATGGAATTCCCCAACATTCCAGATGGTCTAAAGGATATTTTTATTGATGTTGATGTTGATCTTAAGGGTGACTTTGTAAAGGCCACTGGAGCTAGGACGTCCGCTGTAGGTACTCTTACATCCAGTGCTCAAACTTCTCGGCCATCTAAGCTTTCTCGGGGAGATCCAATCCCTATTTTTTATAGCTTGGAGACTCATGCTTGTGTGCATCATCATTGTGAGGTAGGTCCCTCTTTGCCATTATTTTCTAAAGCTTATTCATTGGCTGCTTTACTGTTTAATTTTTTTATAAGGTTGTTATAGCTATAACTTTATAGCTTTTGTTGTAACTGTCTATTTAGTTGTAGCTTTATTGTAAATGCTAATGGTTGATAGCTCTTGGTTAATTTTCTCTTTGTGATTGTCTACTTGCCATGATGCTTTACTTTTCGGCTTTTGTTATTGATCCTATTAAATGACAGAGAGAGATACATGTTAGTATTTAGTAGCTATGCAAATGTTTGATAGCGTACCTATTATTTGTAGCCTTATAGGTATATTACGGTGCTTCCTAGTAGTTTTAATAGAGTAAGCATGTATTATTAGGGTCCCTCGATGTGTATGAAGCATATGATTTCCAGGAAGGGCTTTAATGGAGTCATTATTGTATTATCTTATGACTCATTTGCATCGAGTTAGATTGCCATGTATGCATTGATAGAGTGGTGGATAGACATTATGCATACTTTCCATCTAGATTTTACCCCTTTGGATTTTGCCACTATTACAGGCTTGAGTTTTTTTGGAGAGCATGTTCCTTTTAGTAAGGAGTGTTCAACTGTTGTGGCGAGGAGGTGCCTTACAATGGATTTGCTTAGGGTAGTTACAATTATGAAGTTTGGTTGCTCATATCTCACTTATTACATAGAGTTTGTTTCCTCTATATGGACTCTGTACAATGATGGTCTTGTCTCAACATAGCAGCTGGCTCGCTGCTTTTTATTCTATTTGTTTAGTGTTGTTATCTTTACAAACCCTTTGGTACATGTGATATGTGATTGCTGTCTTTCTTGAGAGATCTCAAAGGCTTATTGGGCTATCAATAAGGTACTGCTACCTTTGCTCATATGTACTCAGGCCTTGACGTAGCATGCTGAGGTGGCTTAAGGATCTACGAATGCTTGTTCATGCTAAACATGAGTAAGAGTCCTATTGTCTGTTCTTTTGCTTTTAGGTTTTTTTTTTCAACCTCTAATTTTGATAGATCTAGCATATAATTTCAAGATTATCCCTCTTCCATCCATCGATCATTTCCAGGAGGATGGCTTCCTTCATTATTATTGCTGGACCAGGAAGACTACTTATTTAATTGAAGATTGCATGATAGCTCAGGACTATATGAGGAAGCTATCCCCCGATCAGGTATGTCTGATTCTTTCTTTGTTGGTTGTTTCTTTCTTAAGGATCTTTTATTTATTGTTACCTATTGAGCATATCTTTCTTCACTGATGGGTGGCGAGGTCTCACTAGAAAGTAGAGATGATGGCTGCATGGCAATTGATAGAGAGACGAGTGTTGCTCTTTGGCCTTATCGGTAGAGTGTAGTATTTAGGCGAGCGAGTCCATCGTTGGCGGGATGGCCCATATATGAGGAGAGTTCCCATCCCTCCTCCTAGTAACATATTCTAGGATCATGAGCTTTTATAGTGATTATCTTATTGCTATTATGATGGGATTCCCCTCTGAGAGCCTTTTAGAGAGTGTGGGTTTGCCTTATGTTGATGTATTAATCCCTTAGCTAATTGATGTTGTATCTAGTGGTACCTTTCCTTCACCTCCACCTTCTCAGGCAGATGCATCTCGTCCTTTGGGTTCGAGGATTAGGCCATCGCCTGGGTTGTCGAGAATCACTTCTTATAATCCATTAAGTCTTTATTCCTATTTTGGTGCAAGCATGTAGCAAACTTTATTAGTAATAAACTAAAATTGATGTGAGTTATAAGACCTTATCTGCAGCAACGTCAAGGGAGATCTGAATCTCATTTTGAGGAGGATGAAGATACATTCCATACTGAGGTGATTGTCCATGCTAGTAGTGTGGCTTCTAATAGTACTATTTTTGGGGATTTGATAGTTCAACCATCTTTGTCTTTACTTGGGATGGATATCCGTAGACTTGGCTTCCCTCAGTCAAGTGTTGCTCTTACTAATGCTACCTATGTTCATGTTCTTTGCTTATTCTTGCCTATGTTCCATTTACTTAATGAGTGGTGGTTGACTTATTTGATTACTTTTGTAGATTCTTGTCTCCTTTATCAATATCGGTATATTGTTGTAGGGAGTGCGTAGTAGTGCTTTTTGGAGTTTGCTACCACTCAGAGGGTATGCCTTCTTTATTGTACCTGTTTATTTTATGCACATGTTTTATGTATGAGTGTATGATGTGCAATATGTAATATAGGTTGAGCACCGTCTCGCTAGCTGTGAATGGGAGCGGGAGTATGTAGCTTATTGTGACTGCACAAATGAGCTGGAGTTACATTTATCATCCTTTGCAATGAACAATGATGAGTCAGGACCACATGAGGGGGATGCTGAGCAGGATTAGTGCTTGCTTTTAATTGTAGCCACGGCTGATATAGTTGTTTTAGGAGCTAGGTGTAGGACTTTTGGCTTGTGGTTTGCTTTGTTGTATTATTTTCTTAAGGTTATAGACTCTAGGTGTTGTATCTGGGTGTTTATCCCGCATGTTGTCTAATGCTTATACGATGATGACTATATAGGCTTCTTGTTATGTATCACTTGTCTACCTCTGTTCCCTTTTTGCCTAAGTCGTCTCCTTTTGAAGCTTTTTACACTTAGCTAGGTTTTCTTTTTCTTCCCTTTTTTGCCTAGGGTGCATCCTTTTGGAGCTTTTCACACCTAGCTAGGCTTTTTTTTGTGGCTTCAATAATAGTAGCTGGTCTTAAAGAGAGAGCTCAAAGAAGATGGTAAGAACCGTGGTCATGTAATAAAGGAAAATGTAAAGCATGATTAATGTAATTCATGATGATAAAATGTGTTGCACTTTTCAAAGACATTTTGCATAAATTGGCAATCATTCTCATTTCACCGTAATTATTTAAGAAAAGCACAGGTGCATTCATACAAATTTCAAACTTAAGGTTACCCCTATCCTTAACTACCCTGCTCAGGTTTTCTAGTTAAGTATTTTCTCTCTTTCACTAATTTTTGCCTGAGCTACCATTTTTAGGTTTTCATCTCAGTGGGAAGTCCCTAACTTTTGCCTGAGCTGCTGTTTTTAGGTTTTCAACTCAATAGGATGATTTTTCTGTGTGCCTTAGATGTAGTACTTTTTCAGGCGGTCTGTATTGACAAGTTCAAAGAATTAATTGCCTTATGAATACAAGGCTTGACTGCTCCTTTTGAAAAGACATATTTGACTAGGTATGGGCTTTCCCATTTCGGTCTGAATTTCCCTATAGGGTCCAGAACATTCTGTCTTATTTACTTTAGCACCCGGTCTCCTGCTTTCACACTCTTGTGTTTCACTCTTCTGTTGAAGATCTTGGCTAGTCAAGCCTAATAAAACTGTGTGTTATAGAGCCTTGAGCCTTTGGCTATCTAAGAGAGTGAGATTGTTATGTCTCTATTAATCCCACTATACTTTTGGCAATTCAAATTTGATTGCTACTTGAAGAGACTTAACTCTATTTTGATTAGAAGAACTGCTTCTGATCCATACATTAGTGAGAAAGGAGTTGCTCCTATTGAAGTTCTAACTGTTGTTTGATACCCCGATGAGGTGCGTGGCAATTTGTCTACCGAATCTTGATAAGTCTAAGTCATATTTGACAAGATCTTTTTAATGTTCTTGTTTGCAGCTTCAATGGCCCCATTTGCTTGTGGTTAGTAAGGAGAAGATTTATTATGTTTGACCTTATAAGTTCTTAGTAGCTCTCTAACTTCCCCTTGGAATTGGACACCGTTCTCAGAGATAATATGATGGGGGATCCCATATCAATAGAGCAGGTTTCTATTGATGAATTTAGCCACTTGCTTGGCTCCTATCTTTGTAAATGATTCTTCTTTGACCCATTTTATAAAGTAGTCCACTACCACTAGGATGAATTTGTGTTCGTTCAAGGTTTTCAGGTGGATTTCCCTAATTATGTCTAGTCCCCATATTGAGAAGGGCCATGGAGAGGAGATGTAGTGTAGTTTTGTTAGGGGAAGGTTGTTGACATTCCTGTGGATCTGACACTTATGGCATTTCCTTATAAATTTGATACATTCTTCCATCATCATCATCCAGAAGAACCCTTGTCTAATTAGCTTCTTAGCCAGGATTGCTCCATTTATGTGTGGACCATAAACACCCTCATGTACTTCTTTTACTACTCTTGCAACCTTAGTTTGATCTAGACATTTGAGTTATAAACCATTTGAGGTTCTCCTATATAACACACCCTAGTGCAATGTGAATTTTGATGCTAGTCATCATATGACTGTTTTGTCTCTTTCATCTACTTGATCAAGATAGGCTCATTCCTTTATATATCTCTAGATGTCATAGAACTAAGTTTTTCAACTTCTTTTATCTTTGTTATTCTTCAATCTTTATGACAAGGTTACCCCAATCTGAGTAGAATCAGAGGCTTAATGGGCATTTTGGATGGTCCTTCCCATACTGATGCTAGGGAAGCAAGTGCATCTACCATCTAATTGTGATTCTTGGGGAGATTAATAAATCTGCATTTTCAAAAGGACATGGTGAGTAGCTTCAAGTGGTCAAGATAAGGCTTTAAGTGCTGCTGTTTTAGTTCCCACTCTTCCATGGCATGATTGATTACTAGCATGGAATCTTCGAAGATTTCAACTTTTATGAATTCTAAGGCTATTAGTGCTTCTATTCTGAGTATGCATGCCTTATATTCTGCTTCATTATTTGTGACTCTGAACTTAAGCTTTTTAGCATTTAGTACTACTTCACCTTATGGAGATTGTAGTATGACACCAATTCCTACGTTGAACTGATTGGTTGCTTTGTCAAATTACATGCACTATCCTTGAATCTTAATGGCTGAGCTGAGGTCATCCGGGAAGTCCAATTGGATTCTCCTAAGTCTGGAATGGGGTTGAGAGCTAGAAATTCAACTACTACACTCCCTTTTACTACCTTCTTAGTCAGATATTGTACGTCAAATTCTGTTAGCAGTACGTGCCACTTGGTAAGTTTCCCCATTAAAGAGGGAGCTTCATAGAGGTCCTTCATTGGGTCCATTTTAGACACAACTTGAATTTTATAGGATTGAAAGTAGTGTTTAAGTTTCTTCATTGCCCATACCATTACTAGGCATATCTATTCAACTTGGTTGTACTTCTCCTCATATGGTAACATCTTCTTGCTCAAGTAGTAGACTGTGTGTTCTGCTTTTGTTTCTCTCTCTTAGGCTAACTTTGCATCGATTGCATTTCCTTTAATGGCCAAATACAGGGTTAGAGGTATCCCTAGTTTAGGTGGTCTTAGAAATCATAGGATGGCTAGGTAGCTTCTTATCTTGTCAAATGCTAGCTGATACTATTCATTCCATTCAACCGACTTATCTTTTATGAGTATCTTGAAGATCAATTCACACACCACTATTAACTTAGCGATGAATCTACTAATGAACTATAGTTTCCCTAAAAACCCTATTATTTCTTTCTCTATTTTTGGCACTGTCATCTCTTTTATGGCTTTTGCTTTATTTGGATCCACTTCAGTCCCATTCTGATTAATAACATACCCTAACATCTTTCTTGAAGTGACCCCGAATATGTATTTCTTTAGATTTAGCCTAAGAGTGTACTTTTTTACCCTTTTAAGGAACTTTTTGAGATCAGAGGGTGTTCTTCCCTAGTTCTTGACTTGACCATCATGTTATTGACGTATCTACTTCTTTGTGTATCATGTCATGTAACATTGCAATTGCCATTCTCTAATAGGTTGCCCATGCATTCTTTACTCCAAAAGGCATTACTCTGTAGTAGTAAGTACCCTATTCTATTATGAAAGTTGTCTTTGCTTTGTCAATAATGACCATTAGGATCTGATTGTACCCAAAGAATTCATCTATGAAGGAGTACATTGCACATATGGCAGCACTGCTAACGAGTATGCCTACATGAGGTAGTGGGAAATCATTCTTTAAGCAGGCCTTATTCAAATCTCTATAGTCAACATAGATTCTAACCCTTTCATCTTACTTCAGTACTAGTATCACATTTGCTTACCATTATGGATAATCTACTACCTCTAGGAATTTTGCCTTAATCTATTTCTCAATGTCCTCTTTCACTAGTTGGGCTCATTCTGGTATGAGTCTTCTCAGTGTTTGCTATACCAGTTTGCACCCTTCTTTGGTAGGAATGAAGTGTTGAGCAATGTTTCTATTAATACTAGGCATATCATTGTACGTTTAAGAAAATACTCTTGAATATTTTATTAATATTTTTTCAATTTCTCTCATCTCTTTAAAGGTAACATCTTTGGAAATATATAGAATGCATGGTTCAGATTCCATGCCAATGTTAAATGATTCAGTGCATATGGAATGAATGTCAAATATGCTAATGTTTTTATCAATGAAATGCACACCACCATTAGGAAAGACATCAAACAAGTAATCAAAATCATATTTCATTGCATTAACTTTCGAGTTCATTACATCATCATTTTCAAACAAAGAAAAATTACAAAGATCATCATTAGCAATGTCTTCGAACAGGATGTCATCAATGCTAGATTTGAGGATGGCAATAGCTTGGGCATGATTGATAGCTTCACTCTCAGAGTTTATCTCCAGGTTTTCCATCAGCTTACATATGTCAATCTCAGTGACCATGTTTGTAAATGCTTCTCTTTAAGGGTGTCATTCAAGATTTCTTAGTTTCATTGCTGATCCATTCCTCAGCTTGTCCTTGATAGACTTGAGTTGAGCTTTTAGCCATAAAAGAGGATAACTTCTTAGCCCTATAATCCTTTTCAGGATTGTCAGAGTCGTACCACATGTCTATCCCCATGACTTACAAGTTCTGAAGCTTAATAGTACTGACCATCCCATCTTCATTGTCAAATTCTTCTCCCCATCATGAGGTACTATGTACTTTAAGAGTGTGTGGGTAGCAGGAGGTGCTATTTACTTGACTTTATAGTCGAATTTTCTAAATGGTTAGCCTAGTAAATCACATATCTTATGGTCATTGCTTAAATTTTTATCTGTGTCTACTTCTTGTGAGTAAGGGCAATCAATCACTTCACCATTTATAGGAAGAGTTGTATCACTAGCTCTTTTTTGTATCATCAAGTGGGGAAGGAACTTTCAAGGCATTAGAATGTATTTAAAGGTAGAAGGGCATTGCTCATCTTTACTAGAATCATGAGGCTCAAGAATAGGATTTGAGGGTTTGTCCTCTGAGGGCTTATCTTAGGTTTCTTGTATGGCTTGGATTGACTGTTCAACTAGGTCTTCTAGTAGATTGGAAGAGATCATGTTAATGGTTGGTGGAGGTATATTTTGATAGTTTGGGAGAGGATTGACCTTATTACTAGGTCATTTATTTTTCTAGAGTCAATAAGGTTTTGGCTTGCATTTTTTAGAGTTTTACATGTATTAATGGTATGGCCAAACATCTAGTGAAAGTGGCATAACAAGTTTTGGTTAATTTAAAGTGGTGGTGGGTTTGGAAGAGGCCTGGGCTCTTGTGGCTGTAGGAGGTTCTTTTGTTGAAGCCTCTGGAATACTTTGGATAGTGGGAGGTTAAAGTTTGAGAATTTTCTTAGTGGTTTGATGATATTGATAGATGGTGAACTGTGGGTGTTGTGTTGGATCATGTTTATTTCTATAGCTCAAGTGAAGGTGTTTTGGATGTTTGGTTGGGTATTATGGCGAAAAGTGTTTCTAGCTTGTTGAGGATCCTCATCCTCAATTATGATCCTAGCCTAATGGAGAGCTTTAAAGTCATGATAATGAGCAAAGATCATTTGTTTTCTGAAGTGTAGTAGTGCCCATTTGATTTTTAACTTTATTTGTTCATCCTCAGGAGGACAGTTTCTCATTTTGGCTGCCTTTCCCTGCCATCTAGTGGCATAATCAGATAAAGCTTCACTAGGTTTCTGCCTTGAGGTCTTAAGGTCCCTTCAAGTGATGTCTAACTGAGTGTTGTATTCATACTGCTTAATAAAATTTTGAGTTAGTAGTAGCTTATCACTTTTGATTTCATCTTTAAGGTCAAATCCATGCCCTTAGTCCTTCCTCTAGTAATGTGAAGAAGAATTGAACAATTTATGATTCTATAAGCTTTTTGGTAGCCATGAAGGTAGAATATTTCCTTAGATGGACTCTCAGATCTCTTGTTCCATCAAACTTAGCAAATTTTGGTAGCTTAAAATCATTTGGAAGCAGTTCATCTTTGAACAGTGCTAGGTCGATGAAGCTTTTGGAGCCATGAGTTCCCTTATCTTTAAAGGCGAATTCCAACTGAGCCATCCTATTGGCCAATAGTTTGACCTCCCCTATCAATTCAGGCTTGGTCATGTCAACAAATTTTTCAACTTTATATGCATCCCTGAGATCATGGTAGTAGTCATTGTCAACTTGAACTAGAGTGTGGGGAATTCCCTTTACCTTATTTACCCTCAAGTGAATAGATGTAGATGCTTCATTCAATGGTGTGCTATTCCCATCTCAAGTACTTTTGGCTTTGATTTCGGCTTGGAGGATTTTAGCTATGGTGCCATCAATGAGCAACTTTTGGATCCCCTCTTTTAGCTTGTCTTCGAATTGCTGACAGGATGTATCTTCTTGGTCACTCATGTTTAAGTGTCACATTCCTATACATTTATTAAGGTTAGCTAAATGAATGATGCATGACATGTGCCTGCAAAAGAAAAGGGTAAGCATGTATGCATGGAGTGGATGCAAAAATCCCATGATGGAAAAATGATTATTCCTGCAAGAAACAGTGGTTAGTACATGCTATTTGTTGGGTTTTGTGATACAAATGCAGTGGAAAAATTAAAAATTTATCACATTCCCAAACCTAGATCCATGTAATTCGACTACTTGATTAAATCTAGGATTTCAAGAATCTCACCAAAACGCATAAGAGGCAAGATTTTCTGGAAGGATGAGAGGAGGTTCACACCGGTGACACCTTACCTCGAGCCTTTTGCTTTGGTTATTTGGATCAAGACGTCTCCAAAAGGATGCGTCCTCTATAGGTATCCATATGAATAGCCCTTCACATAATGAATTGGAGTGTGTGTGCTAGCAACCTCCTTAATTGTCTCACAAATCAAGAACAAATGAAAAAACTCTGTTTTTGTTTTTTAAGAAGAAAGAAAATGAATTTGGAGGCAGGAAAAACAAGTGTGTGAAACCCTAGAGAATATAACATATTTATAGACTCCTAATTAGGGTTTCACCTACCAATGACCTTTTGGTAATTTCCATTTATTATATTCTGATTTTGTTTAAAAACAAATCATAAATAATATATTATTTATTTATTTAAAATAACATTTATCTTAAATAAATAAACAAATAAATAAATAAATAAAACACTTTAATTGTTTATTTCCATAGAGTTTATTTTGGGATTATTAAACCCATATTCGTTTTGGGCTTGTTCTAAGTGTATGACCCTGTAGGTTCACATAACATTGGTAGTCGGCCTAAATCTCTATTTAGGCCTACAAGTCATAAGCGACCTCTAACAAGACATTATGACTACCCAAGTCATATGAAGTCAATAATCCGACATAACCTAATTACAATGAATTTTATCGTCCCTTTATCACATGATATCTTAATTGAACATAAGGCATAGAATGTCATCCTTATATAGTTCAATATTATGACTTGATTCCAAGTAGATTGAAAATGATAACTCTTTATCAATTCATTTCAGCATGGCCATGCATTTTCCTTTAGTCTATCTCATCAAGGGGCCCATAGATATCTTTCTCATATTAATGAGGAATAAATCCCTTTTAAATCACTCACATTCCTCACATAACTAATTTCATATCCAATAACATCCTATTTAATCATCCGATTAAAGACAATGTTAGAATGTGTCAAAACATAAAATAGCTATATAGAAATCCATGATGATTTCAAGGTCAAAGGAACAAAATAAAATTACTATGATGAGAAATACTTATGACAATAATCTATGTAATATTTTCATAGTGGGTCAATCCAGTACATGATCTCTCATCATGTACCTATGAGTTGACTTAATATCTCATATTCATGATTAGTAAAACATAAACATCAGTCAACTTCATACTAGCCTTAATACTTTAATATTTATATATAATGAATAAATGGCTAGGGATAATTAGAATAGAACTCTTATTTTAATTTAAGGGTTTTACTATCAAGTCACATACTTGATGGCCTTAGTAAGAATTAACCATTCATATAATTATCATAAAATCAAATGATAAAAAAATACCTCTTTATTAATAAAATAAGAAAGTTAATACATAATCGCAAATGATTGACCTAGTGCATATCACTAACACTATCTACATGTATGTAATGTATTCATGATTAATGTTGGTTAGTTTTCCTGCATAATGAACAAACCAATCACAAGCAAGCTCTTGTTTCTAACCTTATTTCTCCATGAGGTTATTTAGTCTCTTTCCTAGGTGGGTTTTGAACCTATAGTCATCAGGGAACTATGGTTCTGCTCTCAGAACTATGCCGTTTCGATTTAATTTGGTCAAAACCAAAGGATAAATTGAGGAACAATACTTGAATGTGCTTGAGGTAATCACATGATGTCAATGTGAGGTTCAATTGTCAGGCTTTAAATGATGTCCAGAGCTCGTATGTGCCCATATGCATAGGACCAAGGTCAATCAAAAGGTGTCTGACTTCTTGCCCCCATATCGATATTCAATATATTTATCGAGAGTCATGAAAGTATCATTTAGTAGTTTATAGTTTGATTTTACTAACATAAAAATCCATAATCGAGTTAATTTCTATCATCGAGGGATGTAGTTAATTGTTAATTTGCATAGAATCTTCAAGCTAAGGTACATGATTCTTATAATTCCTTATGCTTTGGGCTCACATAAAGTATATGAGAATCACATGGTCCTGAGTGTAAATTTTCTATGAAAACAGACAATACGACATCATTCGATGATAGACACTAGAAGGGTCATGTCATTTATGAGTATCAGGTCAAACTAACAATGTTAGGACAAGGATAGCATGCATAACTTAGTATAATCCTAGTGGATGTTGCTACTAGTTTATTTACATGAGATGAGTCAAGGTGAAAGGCTAAGGGTTCCTTTAGCAAGAATGCCCCTATATGACTAGGGTTATGGACTTCAGTCAGTGATTGTAGCATTCTTTTGATAAATCAGTCACCCCTCTTAAGAACTTAGGTTACAAACTCTTGTTAGATGAGTCTGACAAATGCATAAGTAAAGACTAAAGGTGATAATACCATATCTTTGTCGCCTCGTGACTCGAGTGGAATCATGGTGGCAATGTCATTTAGTATTATCGAGGCTTTTAGGGACAAGTGGTGCATGTGTGATGTGTAGTGCAAATGTAGTGGTGAGGGGTTCTATACAATTGAGTATTGCATAATGAGAAATAGTTATTTTTGAGTTGATCCTTCTTACTTAAAAGTCCCTAGTGGAGTTGCCACTGTAAGCGACCTGTATGTTTATTTTGTTTAGGACATGTAGCGAGTCTTTCCATTTCTGAGGGACATGGAAACTTTACCAAATAGGGACAAATGATTAGTCTCATGGGGATGAGATGCTTTTGATTTTGTGGAGTCGCCATCCAATTTTTAGAAAATTATGAAAAGAAAGGGACAACATTAGGTCACTCAGCGAGTATTGTTCCCAGTAAAGATTTCCAAGTTCAGGGGATCGTGTCTACTTTTTGACTATTTCTCATTATATGATATTTGATGTATATCTACTACAACACCCTAGTTTCGATAATGAAAATTTGTATAACATTCACATAGTACATAAGATAATGGAAGATAATAAAGCTAAAATATATTTATTACATTACTTTCCTGATAATATACACATGAAAAGGAAAAGATTATGGAAAAGTAAATCTAATTTTAATATGATTGATCTGCATGATTAACACAACCATTCACACAGCTTGCTCAATTTTATAAAAGATAGGATGATCATGCTTGCAGTGATTGTTTAGGCTATGATGATGTATGACGATAATCTAAAGGATGCATGAGGTCATCACTGGACTGAGAACATGATGACTTTATTTTGGGATATGAACTTTTTCATATTATTGATATTTACAACGTGATTTCATGATTTCAGAAATAGAGGATGTAGAATGATGATATGAAATTACCATAATAAAGCATATATTATTCACATAGCATGCAAGATTGTCAGTCTCATCACACAAGCATAATAGTATTCCCAAATGGTGGCAACAGTAAAATAAAATGCAATGTGATAAAATCAACGTACTAAAATAATTGTGTGGTCCTTAGACATGATTAAGATTATATGAGATTTGAAGCTTTAGCTTTGAGAGATTATCAAGTTTTCCTCGTCGAGAGGTTTAAAATGATAGCCGAATAATGCTAGATTGTATTTAGTGGAAAAGGGATCTAACAACCTAAGAGAAAGGTTGTGGGAGAGTAAAAACTATATAGAAAAGGGTTTCCAACACCTTCGATCAGACCAATTTTTGAGTGTGTGTATTTCCACTTGCTCCCCCCTTTAAAATAGGGTGTGAAAGGGGTTTATTTATAGGGAAAATTGGGTAGAATAGGGTGGTAGGGGTGTTTTCATGCATGTATTATGAGGATTTTGCGCATGGCCACACCAAGTGTGTGTGGTCGCACACAGTGTGATGTGGAGTGCACATGTGTGCTTTCATGCGCACTTTGACCTTCCACGCACACTTCCCAGGTTTTACACATACTGTTATGGGGTTGGTTCTTAAGGTTTTTTGGTCTTTCGAATGCATTTCCAAAGTCTATTTTGCCAAATTCAGCCTCAATTTTAGCACATGACACCTAGGGGCATTTATGCGCACTTTTAAGCAATACATGCTGATACTGGGGTTCTGTTAGACCATTCCAGGACCACTTTTGGAGCTTTTGGAGCCTTCTGGACGTGTTTCTGAAGTCCATTTTATCAAAATCAATTTTCATTTTTTTCATAAAGCTAGGTCCCGGTCTAATGAAATGCACACTAGCCCAATAAGTTGAGTATTTTGAGAGGATTTTTCTCGAAATAAACCATTCATTGTTCTGATAATTCATATTTTGCAAGGTCAGAACATAACTTAATGGCTTCATGATCAATTTTGCACATTGGTGGGGTCAATTCTATTTTTAAGGTTGCACACTTCAAAGGTGTTACGAATGAGCAGACTCCAATCATCTTGCGAATTCATTTCATCATTGGAACTTTTTAGAGATAGTCAAATTTGAGGCATAACAATATGCATAAAGCATATGAGAAAGCATGAAATGCGAAAATGCAAGAAACAACGATATTAATTACAAATAATAATAACTAATAAGAGAATAAGAGTAAGTTAGAGACAATAATCGAATGATAAACAATGGAAAGTTCATTAAAAGCAAAACAGAAGTATAAAAATGACGCATGATCCCTTTGAATACATCAATTTAATCAATAATAATCAATTGATGCTTTTAGGTTCATAAAATAAAAATAAAAACACAAATAAACACACACATTAAAGCTTCAAAATAATCAATATTCACAAATTATACTTAATATTTATACTAAAATAAAGAAATATTGATTTAGGTTCAACAAAAATCATATAAAACACATTTACGACTTATTATGGTACCAAATTCAACCATTAATGGTTAATTAGTGCCTTTAAGATCACAAAATAACCAAATAGTCACATAAAGCACACACAATTAATAATAATAACAAATTAGACTAACAAATTATCACAAACTAGTCAACAAAAGTGAAAACAAAGGTATACACACAAGAATCACAACAAGAATCAAGAAATCAACATAAATGCACATGTTTCACTCAATGTTTATACACAACAATCAACATATAGTTTAAGGCACAACATAAACAAAATTGGGTCACTAAATGAATACATAATCAATTCACAAACACTAAATCACAATCAAGAATGTACAATAAGTGATACAATGTTGATCATCAACCGAAAGCTAAATCAAAATTAAAGTAAATAAGAAAATGAATAAGCTTTAAAATAAAAGATGAATATTAAAGAAAAATATTTTAAAAATGAAAATAAATTAGAAAAATACTAAATTTCATCATCCTAGAATCTGTTAGACTTATTTGGATGATATATTATCATCATAGATTGTATACAAGTCATTAGGACCATCATCGAAGTCATTTCAGAGCAAGAATTGTAAGATTTCAAGACTCAGACATGAATAGCCAAATTTTCTATCTATTTAGTTAGATTTCATAGGAATATCTAGAATTATGAGGTCAATAGCTAGTTTGGCTATTCATGCTTCAATTTCGGCTATTGCTCTTAGTGCATGAGTTAAAACCTAACTTTTTTGCACTAAAAATGAAAAATAAAGGCCCTAAACCTGAGAAATTGTACCCAAGATAAAAAGAAATGAGTTTTAGAAAGTGTTTAGCCTCAGATTATGAGATTAAGCTCACTAAAACCAAGGATTGAATTGAAGAAATCAAGATTGAAAGTAAGCAGGGTCAAATGTGTAATTTAGTAATTTAAAGGTTAATTTGAGGTTGATGTTGGATTAGTTGTGGTTTAATATTTGTGCTAGGATTTTGAGGATGTTCAAAAGGTGTTTATGGTTTTATTTAGGCTAGAAAATGGGTAGGAATTGATAAGAGAAGGGTGAGAGAAAGAGGGTGGATGAGGAGAGTGTCTATTTTAGCATATTTTTTGCTAGTTTTTTTATTTTTCACTCATTTTTTATTTTCTTTTCTCACTCTAACTTTTTCTATGGGAATTTCTCTCTCATTATTAGCCTTGCTCTTTAAAATGCTCCCTAAAACCTTCTATTTTTAAATAAAGACTTGGTGGCATAGTTAGAATTTAGATGGTAACTCAAAGGAGTATTATTATACACTAAAAGACAAAAGTATATATTAGAATCAATCTTAATTTGACATTTGTCTAAGAATATTCTTAGATAAAATATTCTTTGCTTAGTCACTAGTCCTAGTGAATTGTACATTATTTTATTACACATGTAGGGCCTAGTTTGACCACTGGAGGTCAAAATTTTGACGTTTTGTCAAATGATCCACACTGACACACTCAATTTGACCTCTGAAAATGTCCATTAAGCAAAGTTTGACTTTTTTCTTGGGGCTTCTTAAGGTTAAATTAAAGCTCCCAGATGAAAATTTAGTCTTAAAATAAATAAAATAGACACAAAAATAATCCTTTTTAGGATTTTACTAATTGACTTAACAAATATAACTTGACTATCTCTCTTTCAATCATTAGAACATCTTCTCAAGTTTAGATTTGGTTTCAAAAAGATTCAGTTTGGTGCTCAGGTGGGTTTTAGTGTTTCAAATATTTTTGAACTTATTTTTCAATCATTATTCTTTATCAATCTTATCTACTGGTGGGATATTTTTTTGCTTTCATCATCGGCCTTCAGGGTTTTGAAAAATGACCTTAACAACTAGTTTCTATGGTAGGATCATTTTTGGGAACTATTGAGATTAATGTAGAGCTCAAAGATAAGGATTCAAGAGATTTTATTAGTCTTAAAGCAGTATTCAATATGGTTAACCTCCTACTAGCATATAATAGAATAATTGGAATACTAATTCTAAATGATACAAAAGCAGTAACAAGCATTTGATACCTGACAATGAAATCCCACTCAAGGATTAGGTAATCACCATAAGAGGTGACTAAGAAGTAGATAAACATGCTACTAATTAACAATGAAAGAGAAAGCAAAAGTTTTCCCTATTGACCTTACTAAAAATGAAAAATATAGGGCTCAACCTAAACCTATAGAAAAGACAATATAGCTCACATTATTAAATAGGAAACATGTGAAAGTTAATGGTGAACTCGAAGGCTTACTAAAGAATAGCATTGATGAGGTTCTTAATAAGCACTTGGATTCCTTTACCTCTAAAGCTTTTGAGATTAAGGGGATAAATCCCTTGGTTGCCTCTTATAGCCTAAATGTTAATCCAAAGCTTATAGTTCAAAAGAAGCATAAATTTTCTTTCGAAAGGCAAAAGATTATTACTAAAGAGAATAAGAAAGTGTTGGATGTTAGGTTCATTAGAGAAGTCAAACATTATGAGTGGGTCATAAATGTGGTGCTGGTAAAGAAATCTAATAGCAAATACTACATGTGTGTTTACTATATAAATTTAAATAAAGCTTATTTAAAAGATAGTTATCCTTTGCCAATAATTGACAAACTGGTGGTCTTAATAGCCGAACATGAAATGTATAGCTTTGTAGATTTTCATAAGGATACCACCAAATCCTTATAAAAAGGGAAGATTAGGAGAAGATGTCATTCATCACTCATGAGGGGTTATATTGCTATAAGGTCTTGCCCTTTAGACTAAAAAATGCTAGAGCCACATACTAGTGACTCATGAACCTAGTATTTAGGGACTCTATTAGCAAGATTATAGAAGTATATAAAAATGAAATCATTATAAAAAGCTGAATACTCAAATATCATTATAGATATAAATGAAGTTCTCTAGACCTTGAACAAGCACATAATTAAGCTTAACCTAGATAAGTGAATATTTAGAGTGAAAGTTGGAAAAATTCTAGGATTCATGATTTCTCAAAAAGTAATATAAGCTAATCTAGATAAGATGGAAGTGATACTAAACATGAAGTCTCCATAAAACCTAAACGAGCTCCAAAAGCTAAATGGAAGAATAATAGCACTCAACCAGTTTATTTCCTGCTCAATGAAGGTCCCTTTTACTTTTTTTGGGTGCTAAAAAATGCTAAAATAGATGGAATGAAAATTGTCATAAATCATTTGATGAGTTTAAAAATTCCTATCCACACCACCACTACTCAATAGATCGCTTTCGAATAAGGTGTTGTATTTATATCTTTTAGCAAGGCATAAGTTTATAGCATCGTACTTATCTGGGAAGACTAGGAAGAGCAAAGTCCTATCTATTATATAAGTAAAGTGCTCAAAGAACTAGAAATTTGGTACTTAAAAGTTAATAAGCTGACTCAAATAGTCAAGCACACTACTAAAAAATTCAAACATTATTTCTAAGCTCATTTTGTTATTGTTTGGATAAACTACCCTTTGATTAAGGTTTTACAATGGCCTGAGACATCCAGGTGACTCATCTAATGGTCAATACAGCTGGGGAGCATGATATCTCATAAGAGTTAAGTCAACTAGTTAAAGCTCAAGTGCTTTTAAACTTTATTCAAGAAATGACAATTAGTGATGAGCCCCATAAGTAACTTTCAATCCGACATATTTGTGTAGATAGGACAATAAGTTTTTGAAGGGTAAGGGCAAAAATTATTTTATTAAGCCCGAGAAAGATTTAAGTTGAAAGAGCCCTAGAGGAGGTGAATAAACTTAGTGAACTTTTAAAGAAAATTAAAAGGAATTAAGAGAAGATTAAAGGATGAAGAGAATTTGATATAAGGCAATTTAAGGAGTTCAGTTTCTAATCAAACATCCATCTCTACCTAACTTATCACAAGTTAGGATTTTCAACTTACTCCAATGTATTTACTTAGACTAAGTTTACAAACTTAAGTTTTCAGGCTCAACTTAAACCTTACAAATAAGAGTTTTCTTATATCACTCTAAAAACCAATTTTCCATGTGTTTTAAATGGCTAACACTTAAACTAATTCCTTATAAACTTACTTCCTCACTTTCCTTCTTAACCCAAGAACATGTAAGAAGAAGAACATAAGCCAGACCACAAAATCCCATACTTAAAAGTGTATTTAATGTAATTAAAGAATAGAATTTAATACATAAAGAGTTTTAAAACTTAAATTTTGTTAACCAAATGTATATAACTTCTTAAATGATCATCTAACATTTGTATTTATAGTTGGGGATCAAAAAATACTTGTTGGAGTACATTAACTTTGTTTTCAACCTTCACCGTGCTTTATTTAATATGTTTTAGCCTTTTATAGGAAGATAGTTGCTTATGATTGTGATCCATAAAAAACTAGTCATTGGACACCAATGTTATCATTATATCTCTCAATAAAGGTATGTCATGATTGTGAGCGTCCTAGGTAGTTTAGTTTTTATAGGCTACTTGATGTCATAAACTAGACTAGTGATCATGATCTGGATGAACCTACTTATGATTAGGTTATGATCATGAGGGCAAAGCATAAGTGGTCCAAAATTCCTTAAAGATTCAAGCCTCTTTTAAGGCTTTAGATCGTGAGTGATGGTCCCGATCATGATGTGTGCTCATAAGGGGTACATATTAGCTTATTTTGAGTTAAAATTAATATACATTTGCTCTTATATGAACCTTGATGCTTGTACATACTTCAAGGATATTTTTTAGTGAGATATTAATGCTTTAAAGGAGATTTGGGTGTTTTGAACATTTTTAACTTCATTTGCAATGATGAATAAGTATAAATCACACTTAAGGAAAATATTAGTTTATTCAAATCACTTATGAAGGTCAAAACTCATAGATTTATCATGTAAGTGGTCAATAAATGTTTATTAATATTGTAAGAGTTACTTACAAAGCCATAAACAACGTTGTTGAGTATGAAGCTTCAATTACAAGACTCAAACTAGCTATTAAAGTACAAGCTAAATATTTAAAGATTTTATGTAACTTTAAGTAACTAGGTTAAAGGACTCTTTAATGCCAAAGATTCAAGTATGATTAAATACTCAAATAACACTAAATAGCTCCTAAATAAGTTAGAGTTTGGAGGAGAATAATGGGAAATAATTTAAAATGCCCAAAGAGTAGAATAATGAAGCAAATACCTTGGCTAAATCAACATTTGAAGATGGTTAATTATTTCAAAAGCTTTATATAAAGGAAGATTTATGCCAGCTTAGCATAGAGGAGTAGGAGATATTGAATATTAAGGAAGTAGCTAAGTGGATTAAACTAATCATTAGATATTTAATAGAAAGAGCATTGTTGAACAATAAGATATAGGCTCAAAAGATGAAAAAGAAAGCAGCTCAATATTCCTATCAAAATGTGACCTTGTACATGAGATCACTAAGTCATCTGTAGGGCAATTATATCTCCCATGAAGAAAGCAATTATGTCCTTAGGGAAATTTATGAAGGCATTTATGGAGCTCATAAAAGACAATTTTCTTTAATAAAAAGGGTATCATTGTAGGGATACTATTGGCCAACTATGCAGATAAATGCTTAAAAATTAGTAGAAAGTTACTTTAAGTGTTAGCAATTTAGCCAATTTACCCACAAGCCAGCTAATCCCTAATATCCAATTAAATGCCCTTGGCCATTCAATATTTAGGTATGGACATCTTAGGACCATTTTATTAAGGTTTCATGATGCAATACATAGTAGAAAACAAAACTTTTAACCACAAAAACCCTAAAATCTGGATCCATGTAATTTGAAGTATATCAATTCAGAGGGTTTCCAAACACTCACCAAGATGAACTTATAACAAGATGGTTGGAAGGAAGAGAGGAGGTTCACTCCTGTGACACCCTATCTTGAGCTTTTTATGTCCTCTTAATGAATTAAAATGCCGCCAATAAGACCATGTCCTTTATTGGTATCCACACGAACAAGGTGACCACAGTGGTGTTAGTGTGTTAGCACCTTTGTTGTCTCACAACACGATTTATCTATGTATTTTCTTTTCATAAAATAGGTAGAAGAAGAAGAAGGAGAATAAGTAGCTTAACCTAAACCCTAGAGAATGAGATGTATTTATAGCCATCTTTTCTAGGGTTTCATACACCTCCACTTACCAAAACAATTTTTTTAGTAAGTTTAAACTTCTTAGTCTATTTTAATTCTAATTCCAAATTAGAATCATTTCCTATTTATTTTAGATAACTCTTACTTTAAATAAATTAAGAAATAAATAAATACTAATATAAATATATATATATATATATTATTTATTTATTTATTAGAGCCTTGGGGGAGAATTATTTTCATGTTGTAGTAATGTCTACAGGGTAGTTTATTCAGTGAGTCCTTAAGTCATAGGTGGTCCCGATAGTAAGTCCCTCGAGGGGCAATAAAACCGTTGGCTTAGATGGTGAGTTTGTAGTTGAGTAACCTATTTTTGTAGCCATTCCTTTACCATGAATCAAATTTTTGGAAGAACCACTTCTTCTTCTTCTTCATCATCTACCAAAGCTCAAAAGAACATAATCAATAGTGATGAAGTCACCATTGAAGACTTTGATAAATGTATAGATGACTTTATGCTCACAGACTATAAGAAAGATCATGTCTATAAAATTCCTAAACTAAATCTCTTTAAATCTAACTATGTCATTAAGACTAAAGAAAGAGATATCCAGCTCATGAATACATAAAGTTACTATCTTCCATTTCTTAGATAAACATAAAGAAAAAGGTTTCAGATACATTTATATAGGCCTTGTTCAAGTTGGTATAAAGCCCCTTGCTAGAGAAGGTCTAAATACATATATCCTTATTGCTCTTAGAGATATGAGATTCAAAAACTTCCAAGATTCTCTTCTAGGAACTATAGAATCCAGTCTTTGTTTAGGTCCCATATCATTTGATTATTATCCAAACTTTACCGTTTCTCTTAATGATGCTAATCTTCTAAATTGTTTAGTTTTACAAATCTAGACCCATAACTATGTTATAGAGGATGGATCAATTCTAGTTGCACTTGTTTTTAAAGTTCATTATAAAGTTATGATGACTGCATTTCATACAAAAAGATGTTTTATAGTAAAAAGGGAGAAACTCTTCTTCTCCAAACATATATGACTAAAGCCAATGTTGTCATCCCAAAACCTATTAAATGGAGCCAAGTTACACTTACCTAAAAATGGATCTTAGAAGGAGCTACTGAACTTAAAATCTAATAAGAAGAAACACCTGCTCCCAATATAGAAATAAAGCATATTACCTAGTTTTAAGATGGTAGAGTGAAACTCGCTTTTAATAGAACTTTTTCCAGCTTAAGATTCTCTAATGCATCCTCATTAAAATCTCTTGATCTTGAAAGAATATCTCAGATCCCATTTGTCATAAACCTTCCATACCAAAGAGAATCACCATCAAAAGGCCATACACTTGCCTCAACCAACAAACCAGGCAAACTTTTAGCTTGATCGACCACCAGTTATAAATATGCCATATAGTATCCCTTCTTGATATTCTACCTTAGATCTACCTTCTTCTTCCATTAGAAATATAGATTATAGTATGAATATAGTCAAACCTATTTATATCAAACCAAGACAAGTAAAAAGCCCTTCTCCACCTACCTTTCCTATTGCTTCAACTATAACAAAAAACATGGCTTATGAATTATCTATGTTAGATAAAGAGTTCACTAATGATAAAGCTCTTTTACATAAAGATTTCTATGCATCTCACAATAAAAAAAAAGAGAAATTGGTTTTTCTAGCATTTTTAGAAGAAAGAAATTATCTTTAAAATCAATATTACAATTTCATTCAAATTAATAAAGTTAATATATTATTTTTTTAATAGTTTGAAATATATGCTTCAGAAAATAATATTTTGTATCCTTTTAGAGTTTTGAACCCTGTCACTATAAGAAAAAAGGTAACTATTTAGGAAGCATCAAATGGTTAACAAATAAAGTCTGAACACCCTCCTCTTAGAAACATTAAAATCTCTGTAGGCAATGAGACCATAGAAGCTTGCCATTACAAAAAACCACATGGTAGTAAACTCCAAAACTTAGAGAATATAGTTTCCCAAAATAACTTTACTAAAGTCCACCTCTATAGTACAGATAAAAAGTTATCCAAACTTGAAAACCATACCCATAAGCTCGTTGAATCTCCAAGAACTTTAGCCACAACTTATAAGAAACTCAAGAATCCTATGTTCAAACCTTATCAGATCTCTACTAATGCATAACAAGAAATTAGGAGTAACCATACTGAATTCCTACATGTAATTAGGGAATAACTCAGTAGGCTTGATCCTTCAAGCTCTAGAGAACTTGTTGTCCCTAATACTCCTCCCTTTTTCGACCAGACCATTAGTGTTCTTAATAAAGATATAGACTCTTTCACTGAAACTGATACTTTCCAAGCATAGTCTCCCAAAATTGTTAAACTCTATTGGCCTTTCCCTCATTCTGGATATATGCAAACTAGGCTTCCTAAACTCAAGCTTGATGGTCAAACTAATACCCTTGTCCAACCCAAGTTTAGTGCTAATTCTATTTATGAATGGAATATAGATAGTATGTCTGAATACCAAATCTTGAACTCTTTTCAACAGATGACTATAGCATCAAATGCTTATAAAGCCCAAATAAGAACTTCTGAGTGGTCCGTTACTGAACTTATCATAGCTAGTTTCTCTAGCCAACTAAAAAGGTTGGTGGGATTACCATCTCACTAAAGAACAACAACTTAATATTCTTCATGCTATTCAAACAGATGATGAAGGTCTACCTATTCTTGACCAAATAGGAAACCCTATTCAAAATGCAGTGCCTACCCTTATCTTAATTATAGCACTACACTTTATAGGTGATTCTTCTCACTTTAAGGATAAAAATGTTGATATGTTGTCTAACCTTAGATGTAAAAAGCTTAGTGGCTTCCAATGGTATAGATAAAATTTTCTTACTAGGGTTATGCTTTGGGAAGATTCTAATTAGCCCTTCTAGAAAGAAAAATTTCTTAGTAGTTTACTAACACTTCAAGGAGAGCATGTTAAAAATACCATTAGATAGTCTTTTGGAACCCATATCATTCCTTATAGTAAGCTTACCTATGGTGAATTGATTAGCACCACCCAACATGAAGGTCTTAAGATCTGTCAGGACTTGAAACTTCAAAAATGTTTTAAAAAAGAAATTTGAAAGACAAGACAGGAACTAGGATCTTTTTGCAAACAATATAACTATAGCTTCACCCAAAATTCTTCATGTAAAAGAGATTATAGTAAGAAATCCTTAAAACCTTCGTCTAGGAAATTTTCCTCCAAAACTAGGAAATTCTCCAAGAGAAAGGATAAAGAAGAAGCTTACTATAAGAAACCTTATAGAAAAACTTCTAGAAAACTACAAGCTGATAAAGTTACGAAAACCAATTTAAGAGACATTGCTTGCTATAAGTGTGGCAAAAAGGGATACATCTCTAAATAGTGTAAGGTCTCCAAAAAGCTCCATGAATTAGACTTAGAGGAAGCAACCCTGAATAAGCTCATAGCTCCTCTTATAGATACCTCCTAGTCTGAAACCAATTTTGAAAACTTCCTAACTCCCCAAATTGATAAACTAGCCACTTCCTCCTCTTCTAATTCTAGTATACATTCTAATATAGAAACAAAGCAACTCAATATGCTCACTAGAGAACAAAACCTAATTATATATGTCATTTAACATAAAAGTGACCCTAAGATTTAGAAAAAATATTTAGAACAACTTAGGCAATCTGTAGAAAAGGAACCTGAACCTAAGGACACTGAGTTACCTTTTACTAGTACAGGCATATATGACCTAACCACCATTCTAAGTAGAAAGAAACTCAGTAAGAAACCATTAGGTGACAACCAAGAACTCCAAGGAGAAATCAAAACCATAAAGTCTGAGATAAAGCAATTAAAAGACAAACAGTAAAAGGATTCTGAATTGATCCAATTTCTTATCACTAAACTAGCTAAAGACTCTAGTGATGATGATGACTCAAAGGATTTAGGATCCCTAGCTAACCTTGTTAAAGTTCCCCAAGAATTCCTCTATGCTTTAAACCAAATCACTTTAAGAAAATATCTCATAAAGATCACTATAATTTTTAATAAAGATTTGAATTAGATACCATAGCCCTATTTGATATGAGAGCTTATTTAAATTGCATAAAAATTGGCATGGTTCCACATCATTTTCAAGAACATACTATAGAAAAGATTTCCTCTGCTAATAATTCCAAAATGCATATAGATAGTAAAACAAAGGCTAGTATTTCTAATAATGGATTTCTTTTGAAAACTCTTTTTCTTCTTGTTTCTGATACAAGTTATATTGTGATTTTAGGGACACCTTTCATTAATTTGATTACTCCTTATTTAACCACCTATAACTTCATTGATTATAAAGAAGAAAAATTTCATATATCTTTTTCTTTTTTAGCTAAACTAAGAACCAGATCCCTAAACCTTATTAAAGTTCATTCTATTTATAAGAATGAAATCAATACTTTAATTAAGGGAAAAAAGACATACTTATATGATTTAAAGCAAAATGATCATTTTCAAAAAATTGAACAACAGTTAAAGTCTAATCTGGTAAAATTAAAGATTTCTTATTTTCATAATATTGTTATAAAATAAACCTATTCTAATTTACTAAATGTTTTTGGAAAAGAAAACAACATATTGTTGATTTGCCTTATAAGTCTGGATTTGATGAGAAAAATATTTCTACTAAAGCTAGACCAATTCAAATGAATACTAAATTGAATTGGAACAACATTGTAAGGAAGAAATCTAGGATCTTGAATGCAAAGGATTAATCTTTAAGTCCATGTCTCCATGGAGTTGTGTAGCTTTCTATGTCAATAAAGCATATGAAATAGAAAGCAGTACTCAAAGGCTTGTTATCAATTATAAACTTTTAAATAAAGCTTTAAAGTGGATATAATATCCTATTCCAAATAAAAAAAGAAGTTCTTGAAAAACTTCATTCTGCATTTGTATTTTCAAAATTCGACATGAAATCTAGATTTTAGCAAATATAAATTCATAAAGATCATTGATATAAAATTGCTTTTACTATCCCTTTTGGACAATATGAATGGAATGTCATGCCATTTGGTTTGAAAATAGCACCGTCATAATTTTAGAAAATTATGAATGATATATTCAATCCTTATTCTGAATTTTGCATTGTTTATATTGATGACGTGTTTATTTTTTCAAACTCCATTGAACAACATTTCAAGCATATAAAGACTTTCCTCTATATAGTTAAACAAAATGGACTTGTCATATCTGCTAAAAAAATAGCTCTTTTGCAAACCAAAGTTAGATTCTTAGGACATTACATATGTTGTGGTATTATAGTTCCTATAAAAAGATCCTTAGAATTTGGCAGTAAATTCCCTGATAAGATTATTAATAAAGTCTAAATACAAAGTTCTTAGGAAGTCTAAATTATGTTTAGATTTTTTTCCTAATATAAATAGGATTGCTAAACCTTTGCATGATCGATTAAAGAAAAATCTAGCCCCTTAGACTGATGAGCATGCCAGAGCCATCCAATATATTAAGAAACATATCCTTGAAATTCCCTATCTATATCTTGTTGATCCTAATCTTCCTAAAATTGTTGAAACTGATGCTAGTGATCTAGGATATGGGGGCATCCTAAAACAAGTTTCAGATGGGTGGGAAGTAGTTGTCCAGTACACTTTAGGTCACTAAAATGATACATAGAAAAACTACTCTACCATTAAAAAAGAAATTCTTTCCATTGTCACATGTATATCAAAGTTTTAATCTAATTTACTCAATCAAAAGTTTTTACTTCGTATTCATTATAAATCTACTAAAGAAGTTTTGCAAAAAGATGTTCAAAATATTGCATCAAAACAAATTTTTACAAGATAACAAGCCATTTTAAGTATTTTTTATTTTAATATAGAATTTATTAAAGGAGATAAAAACTCTCTACCAGATTTTCTGACTATAGAATTTTTACAAAACAAATAAAGATGCCTTGCAAAAAATAGAAAGATAAAGATAAAGTGGAAACAACTTCTAATCTTCCTCCTCTTTCTACTGAAGAGCCTATAAAGTCATGGTTTGATATAGTTAACTAAGTACAAAATATAGTTGACTCTAATAAAGTATCTTAAATCCAATAATGGATTGATTCTATCTCTCAATCCCCTGAACTCCTTAAAGTAATACAAAGTACTCTTCAGCCTCCAACTATTATGCAGATAGATAGCAATAAAGGCATACTAGGTAAAGCTCCTCTACTTATTTTAAAAATAGAGAAAGGAGATTCTTCCTCTTCAAAAACCCTTTCTCAAAATTATTTTACTCCTGTGACTATTCAAAGTACTTCACATATTATTTTATCATAATCGAAACATCCAACTTCAAAATTTCTAATAGAGAATTCTATTCAAAATATTTTAACCATCGAAGATGGATTTTTTAATAAAGATCCTTTTCTTACTATGTAAAACCATTTTCCAAAAAATTGGTTTTTTAAACCCTAGGATCTTTCTAAACCCCAAGAATATTATCAAACTATTTTTTAATACACTGGTTCTATAAAATTCAAACATTTTTACCATAAAGGATACACCCAGCCTTCTTATTCTACTTGCAAATGCTCTCTATCCTTTTAAATGGGGACAAGAACTTTCCAAGCCAAAAGTCTTCCCTATTAACTTTAACTCAAAATTATACTTTTACTGCTCATTTTCCTACTAGGATTATGAACAAGCATGGTTTAATTCTTTTCTTATCCAAAATACTTATTATACTTACACATGGCTATTTTTCCTAAGTGATTGTGTTGATATATGAAAATTCCCTACATGGTTCACTCATTGGTGGAATAACTATGGTCCTATTCCTGATATCCTCCTTTCTGATATATGCCAGGGATACAATCTCTTCTCCACTCACTATAAACCTTCTCCCCTTGAGAAAGAATTTTCCCTTATTTGCCTATATTGCTCCAAATTCTTTGTTCCTTAGGTTTCATAGTGGTAGCTTGACTTCTACACTCATGAAGGTATTACTGTCCTCCAATGGAAATTTAAAGTAAAATGGTAAACCTTTTATAAAGTCCCTTAAAATATTTCCAAACAAGCAGTGTCTGATTGGCTCAAGTAGCATGGCTTTCTTAGCTTCTCTCTTGCCCAAACCCAGGCATAGTTTACCTTCTTGGTGAAAAAATCTCATGCCAATGCTATTCTCGTTGCTATAAAAATAAAAGAAGAATATTTCAAAATAATGCAGCAATTTATCTAGTCTAAAGATGCTTCTCCTTTATAGTCCTAGACCTGTCAAGATTCAGAACCCTTCATTGATTTGGGTAATGATAATAAAGATGATTATTTTAGGATTCTTCCTTCTATCAAGCCCATAGGTTTATAAATTCTTTTGCAAATATTGTATTTTTTTTAGACCAATGGGTTGAAAATCCTTTCAGGATGGCCTATGCAAAAGTGAAGTCATTAAAAAAAAGTAAAAGTATTTTAATTATTTTCTTTTCTAGGTTATCCCCTCAATAATACTCATTGGGACCTGCTCAGACAACCATCAGGCAAATTTGACTTTTATGTCAAATATTATGCTCCATCTATTGCCTTCATCCCTCTCTCTTCCATTTTACCATAAGATTAGGGACCCGCTTTTTACTATCAAGACTTGCTGGGGAGCTCTCTCTATAAAAACAATAAAGAGATAGATAAAGGAACATGATTGGTGTTAATATTGCATCCACTCCACTCCCACTTGTCTTTGGCATGTCTTCCCTATGATTCTATGGTTTGATTCTTCTCATACCTCTTTAAAGAGGCCTCTCCCCTTCTTGCAACATATACAAGTTTTTAGGGAATAAAGAAAATTTTAGAAAGAGATAACTCTCTTCATTTGATATAGCTCTAAAATTTGCATATCTATAAAAGATATAGCATAGTTTTAATATATTCTTTTCCTTTGTTATTTTCTAGATATAGAACTCTGTAACTTTCCTTTGCTATTTTCTGGATGTAGAACTCTGTAACCTTCCTTTGCTATTTTCTAGAATTATTACTCTATAACCTTCCTCTTACTTGGAATATAAAGAGAAAACTTCTTCTTCGTAAGTTTTATATATTTCTTTAAAGTTGTATGTTTACATTATCTACTTTCTTTACAATTTTTTTTAATTATCATTTCATATATAATTCTTAATTAGTAAATCATATGCTTTGTGCTTGCCTAAAAAATTAGGATCCTGCACATTAGAAACTCTGTGAAACCTTTGTTACATCTTGGTCTGGTAACCTCCGTGTCTAGCCTTTGACTGGAGTGCGAGACTGGCACTGTGATTTCATTTTCTATCGTCTCTGTATTCATACACGTGAATAGTACACCTTTTGATCCTGTTGGTTTAGCTAAACAAAAAGAAATTGTAATATCTATAGTTCCTATAGAGCTGGGTGTATCCTTTATGGTAAAAATGTTTGAATTCTACAAAACCAGTGTATTCCAAAATAGTTTAATAATATTCTTGGGGTTTAGAAAGATCCCAGGGTTTAAAAAACTAGTATTTTGGAAAATGATTTTGCATAGTAAAAAATGGATCTTTATTGAAAAATCCATCTTCGATGGTTAAAATATTTTGAATAGAATTCTCTATAAGAAATCTTAACGATGGAAGTTTTGATTATGGTAAAACAATCTATGAACTACTTTAAATAGTCACAGGAGTAAAATAATTTTAAGAAAGGGTTTTTAAAGAGGAAGAATCTCCTTTCTCTATGTTTAAAATAGGTTGAGGAGCTTTACCTAGTATGCCTTTGTTGCTATCTGTCTGCACAATGGCTGAAGGCTGAAAAGTACTTTATATTACTTTAAGGAGTTCAGGGGATTTGGAGATAGAATCAATCCATTATTGGATTTGAGATGCTTTATCAGAGTAAACTATATTTTGTTCTTGGTTAAATATATCAAACCATGACTTTATAGGCTTTTCAATAGAAAAAGGAGGAGGATTAGAAGGTGTTTTCACTTTATCTTTATCTTTATCTTTCTATTTTTATAAGGCATCTTTATCTATTCTGTAAAAATTCTCTAGTTAGTAAATATGGTAAAAAGTTTTTATCTCCTTCAATAATTCTATATCAAAATCAAAAATACTTAAAATGGCTTGCCATCTTGCAAATATTTCTTTTGATGCAATATTTTGAAAATATTTTTACAAAAATTCTTTAGCATATTTACAATTAATGTGAAGTAAAAAATTTTGATTAAGTAAATTTGATTGAAACTTTGATATGCATGTGAAAATGGAATGAAATTCTTTTTTAATGGTGAAGTAGTTTTCTTGTGTATCATTCTAATGACTTGAAGTGTACTGGACAACTACTTTCTACCCATCTAAAACTTGTTTTAGGATGCCCCCCATATCCTAGATCACTAGCATCAGTTTTAACAATCTTAGGAAGATTGGGATCAGTAAGATATAAACAGGGGATTCAAGGATATGTTTCTTAATATATTGGATGGCTCTGGTATGCTCATCAGTCCAAAGGGTTGGATTTTTCTTTAATCCATCATGCAAAGGTTTAGCAATCCTATTTATAATAGGACAAAAATCTAAAACATAATTTAGACTTCCTAAGTGCCTTTGTAGTTAGACTTTATCAAGAATCTTATTAGGAAATTTACTGCCAAATTCTAAGGATCTTTCTATAAGAACTATAGTACCTTTGTAGTTGGACTTTATCAAGAATCTTATTAGGGATAACAACATTGGCTTTAGTCATATCTGTTTAGAGAAGAAGAATTTCTCCCTTTTTACTATGAAAATGGTTTTTTTATGAAATACAGTCATCATAACTTTATAATGAACTTTAAAAACATGTGCAACTATAATTGATCCATCCTCCATAACATAGTTATGGGTCTGGATTTGTAAATCCAGAGACTTTAGAAGATTAGCATCATTAAGAGAAATGATAAAGTTTGGAATCTTCTGTGGTATTATAGTTCCTATAGAAACATTGATTCTAGGATTTGCACCTTCTCACGCCTATTTAAGGAGGCCTCTCCCCTTCTTATAGCATATATAAGTTTTTAGAGAATAAATAAAATTTTAGAAAAAGATAACTCTCTTAATTTGATATAGCTCTAAAATTTATGTCTCTATAAAAGATATAGCATAGTTTTATTTTTTTTTCCTTTGCTATTTTCTAGATATAGAACTCTATAACCTTCCTTTGCTATTTCTAGAATTAAAACTCAGTAACCTTCTTGTTACTTGGAATATAAAGAGAAAACTTTTTCTTCATAAGTTTTATATATTTCTTTAAAGTTTTATGTTTATATTATCAGTTTTCTTTACAACTTTCTTTTAATTATCATTTCACATATAGTTATTAAGTACTAAAATGTATGCATTATGCTTGCCTAAGAAATTAGGATCCTTCACATCAGAAACTCTGTGAAACCCCTACTGCATCTTAGTTTGGTAACCTCCATGTCTAGCCTGTGACTGGAGTGTAAGACTAATACTGTGATTTCATTGTCTATCATCTCTGCATTCATACATGTGAACAATACACCCTTTGATCCTTGGCACTTCCTGGTATAAGAGCTTGGTGGGGTTAAGTGATTTGTATAGGAATTGTTTCCATGTTACAGTAATGTCTATAGGGTAGTTTATTCAACAAGTCCTTTAGTCACAGGTGGTCCCGATAGTAAGTCCCTAGAGAGGGATTAGTTCCATTAGTTTAGCTGGTGAGTTTGTAGTTGAGTAACCTATTTCTGTAGCCATTCCTTTACCATGAATCCAATTTATGGAAGAAACATTTCTTCTTCTTCTTCCTTATCTGCCAAAGCTCAAAAGAACATAATCAATAGTAATGAAATCACCATTGAAGACTTTGATAAATGCATAGATGATTTTAAGCTCACAAACTATAAGAAAGATCATGTCTACAAAACTCCTAAACTAAATCTCTTCAAATCTGACTATGTCATTAAGACTGAAGAAAGAGATATCCACCTTTCTAAGTCTCAGGAATACATAAAGTTACTATCTTCCACTTCTTTAGATAAACAAAAAGAAAAAGGTCTCAGATACATTCATATAGGTCTTGTTCATGTTTGTATAAAGCCCCTTGCTAGAGAAGGTCTAAACACTTCTATCCTTGCTCCTCTTAGAGATATAAGATTTAAAAACTTCCAAGATTCTCTTTTAGGAACTATAGAATCCAGTCTTTGCTTAGGTTATCGTTTCTCTTAATGATGCTAATCTTTTAAAGTCTCTGGTTTTACAAATCCAGACCCATAACTATATTATGGAGGATGGATCAATTCTAGTTGCACTTGTTTTTAAAGTTTATTATAAAGTTATGATGACTACATTTCATATAAAAAGCCATTTTCATAGTAAAAAGGGAGAAACTCTACTTCTCCAAATAGATATGTCTAAAGCCAATGTTGTCATCCCAAAACCCATTAAATGGAGCCAAGTAACACTTCATTAAGAATGGATCTTAGAAGGAGCTACTAAACCTAAAATCTAATAAGAAGAAACTCTTGTTCCCAATACATTAATAAAGCATATTACCTAGTTTCAAAATGGTATAGTGAAACTCTCTTTTGATAAAACTTTTTCTAGCTCAAGATTCTTTTATGCATCCTCATCAAAATCTCTTAATCTTGGAAGAATATCTCAGATCCCATCTATTATAAACCTTCCATACTATAAAGAACCACAAGAGAATCACCATCAAAAGGCCATACACTTGCCTCAACCAACAAACCAGGAAAACCTTTACCCTGATCTACCACCAATTATAAATCTGCCATATAGTATCCCTGCTCGATATTCTACCTCAGATCTACCTTCTTCTTCTATCAGAAATGTAGATTATAGTATGAATATAGCCATACCTATTTATATTGAACCTAGACAAGAAGAAAACCCTTATCCTCCTACCTCTCCTACTGCTTCAGCTATAATAGAAAACATGGCTCATGAATTAGCTATTTTAGATAAAGAGTTCACTCTCAATAAAGCTCTTTTACATAAAGATTTCTATACATCCCCCAACACAGAAAATAGAGGTTTTTCCAGCATTTCTTAGAAGAAAGAAATGATCTTCAAAATAAATTTTACAATTTCATTCAAATTAATAAAGTTAATATATTATTTTTTGAATGGTTTGAAATATATTCTTTAGAAAATAATATTTCATATCCTTTTAAGATTTTGAACCCCATCACTATGAGAAAAAAGGTAACTATTTAGGAAGCATCAAATGGTTAACAAATAGAGTCTGAACACCCTCCTCTTAGAAACATTAAAATCTCCATAGGTAATGAGACCATAGAAGCTTGTCTGTTGGGTTCCATGATGCAAACGCAGCGGAAAAATTAAAATTTTATCATGTTCCCAAGCCAGGATCCATGTAATTCGACTAATAGATTAAATCTAGGGTTTTAATAATCTTACCAAAACGCAGAAGAGGCAAGATTCTCTGGAAGGGTGAGAGGAGGTTCACACCGGTGACACCTTACCTCGAGCTTTTTGGCTTGGTTGTTCGGATCAAGATGTCTCCAAAAGGATGCATCCTCTATAGGTATCCACACGAACAGCCCTTCACAAAACGAATTTGAGTGTGTGTGCTAGCAACCTCTTGACTGTCTCACAAATCAAGAACAAAAGGAAAAACTCTGGTCTTTGTTTTCTAAGAGGAAAGAAAACGAATTTGGAGGCAAAAACAAGTGTGTGAAACCCTAGAGAATATAACATATTTATAGACTCCAAGTTAGGGTTTCACTTACCAATAACCTTTTGGTAATTTTCCATTTATTATATTCTGATTTTGTTTAAAAATAAAACAAATAATATCTTATTTATTTATTTAAAATAACATTTATCTTAAATAAATAAACAAATAAATAAATAAATAAAAAACTTTAATTATTTATTTCCATAGAGTTTATTTTGGGCTTATTAAACCCATATCCGTTTTGGGCTTGTTCGAAAGTGTGTGACCCTGTAGGTTCACATAACATTGGTAGTAGGCCTAAATCTCTATTTAGGCCTACAAGTCATAAGTGGCCTCTAGCAAGACATTATGACTACCCAAGTCATGTGAAGTCAATAATCCGACATAACCTAATTACAGTGAATTTTATTGTCCCTTTATCACATGATATCTTAATTGAACATAAGGCATAGAATGTCATCCTTATATAGTTCAATATTATGACTTGATTCCAAGTAAACTGAAAATGATAACTCTTTATCAATTCATTTCAGCATGGCCATGCATTTTATTCAGTCTATCTCATCAAGGGGCCTTTAGATATCTTTCTCATATTAATGAGGGATAAATTCCTTCTAAATCACTCACATTCCTCACATAACTAATTTTATATCCAACAACATTCTTTTGATCATCCGGTTAAAGACAATGTTAGAATGTGTCAAAACATAAAATAGTTATGTAGAAATCCATGATGATTTCAAGGTCAAAGGACCAAAATAAAATTACTGTGATAAGAAATACTTATGACAATAATCTATGTAGTATTCTCATTGTGGGTCAATCCAGTACATGATCTCTCATCATGTACCTATGAGTTGACTTAATATCTCATATTTATGTTAGTAAAACATAACCATCAGTCAACATCATACTAGCCTTAATACTTTAATATTCATATAATGAATAAATGGCTAGGATAATTAGAATAGAACTCTTATTTTAATCTAAGGGTTTTACTATCAAGTCACATACTTGATGGCCTTAGTAAGAATTAACCATTCATGTAATTATCATAAAATCAAATGATAATATAATACCTCTTTATTAATAAAATAAGAAAGTCAATACATAATCACAAATGATTGACCTAGTGCATATCACTAACATTGTCCTCTCAAAAAAACCACAGGATAGTGAACTCCAAAACTTGAAGAATCTAGTTTCCTAGAATAACTTTACCAATGTCCACCTCCATAACATAGGTAAACAGTTATCTAGACTTGAAAACCTAGCCCATAAGCCCATTGAATCTCCAAGAACCTTAGCCATAAACTGATACGAAACTCAAGAACCCCAACTAAAGAACAGTTGGTTGATATTCTTTATGCTATTCAAACAGATGATAAAGGTTTACCTATTCTTGACCAAATAGGAAACCCCTATTCAAGATGCAGTGTCTACCCTTATCCTGATCATAGCACTACATTTTATAGGAGATTCTTCTCACCTTAAGGATAAAAATGTTGATCTGTTGTCTAACCTTAGGTGCAAAAAGCTTAGTGACTTTCATGGTATATATTAACTTTTTTTTACTAGGGTTATGTTTAGGGAAGATCTAATTAGCCCTTTAGAAAGAAAAATTTCTTATTAGTTTACCAACCGTTCTAGGAGAGTGTGTTAAAAATACCATTAGACAGTCTTCTGAAGCCCATATCATTTTTTATAGTTCGCTTACCTATAGTGAATTGATTAGCACCACCCAATTGTGAAGGTCTTAAGATCTGTCAAGACTTGAAACTTCAAAAATGTTTAAAGAAAGAAATAAGAAAGACCAAATGGGAACTAGGATCTTTTTGCAAAAAATTTGACTATAGCTTCACCTAGAATTCTTCTTATAAAAGAGATTGTAGTAAGAAATCCCTAAAACCTTTGTCTAGGAAATTTTCCTCCAAATTAGGAAATTCTCTAAGAGAAAGGATAAGGAAGAAGTTTACTATAAGAAAGACTTCTAGAAAAAATACAGGTTGATAAAGTTAAGAAAACCAATTTGAGAGACATTACTTGCTATAAGTGTGGAAAAAAGGGACATATCTCTAAATATTGTAAAGTCTCCAAAAAGCTCCATAAATTAGACTTAGAGGAAGCAACCCTGAATAAGCTCATAGCTATTCTTATAGATACTTTTGAGTTTGAAAACCAATTCCATAAACTTCCTAACTCACCAAATTGATGAACTAGCCACTTCCTTCACATCTGATTCCAGCATAGATTCTGATATAGAAACAAAGCAACTCAATATGCTCATTAGAGAACAAAACCTAATTTTAGATGTCATTCAGCATATAAATAACCCTGAGATTCAAAAAATATCTAAAACAGCTTAGGCAATCTCTAGAAAAGGAACTATTAGGTGATATATAAGAACTCTAGGGAGAAATCAAAACTGTAAAGTCTGAGATAATGCAATTAAAGACAAATAGCAAAAAGATTTTGAATTGACCCAATTTCTTATCACTAAACTAGCTGAAGACTCTTGTGATGATGATGACTCAAATGACCTAAAGCTAGGATCCTAACTAACCTTGATAAAGTTCCCCAAGATTTCCTCTATGCCTTTAAACCAAATCACCTCAAGAAAATATCTCATAAAGATCACCATTATTTTTAATTAAGATTTTGAATTGGATACCATAGCCCTGTTTAATATGGGAGCTGATTTAAATTACATAAAAACTTGTATGGCTCCACATCATTTTCAAGATCATACTATAAAAAAGCTTTCCTCTGCTAATAATTCCAAAATTCATATAGATGGTAAAACAAAGGCTAGTATTTCTAATAATGGATTTCTTTTGAAAATTCTTTTTCTTCTCATTTTTTATATAATTCATATAGTGATTTTAAGGACACCTTTCATTAATTTAATAACTTCCTATTTAACCACCTATAACTCCTTTTATTTTAAGATGAAAAGTTTAATATTTCTTTTTCCTTTTTTAGCTAAACCAAGAACTAAATCCCTAAACCTTATTAAAGCTAATTCTATTATAAAAATGAAATCAATGCTTTAATTAAGGGAAAAGAGACAAACTTATATGATTTAAAGAAAAATGTTCATTTTTAAAAAATTGAACAACAATTAAAGTCTAATCTGGTAAAATCAAAGATTTCTAATTTTCATAATATTGTGATAAAAGAAGTCTATTATGATTTACCAAATGCTTTTGGAAAGGAACACAACATATTGTTGATTTGCCTTATGAGTCTGGATTTGATGAGAAAAAATTCCTACTAAAGCTAGACCAATTTAATGAGTGCTGATTAGAATAGCATTGTAAGGAAGAAATCCAAGATCTTAAATCTAAAGGATTAATCTCTAAGTCTAGGTCTCTATAGAGTTGTGCAGCTTTCTATGTCAATAAAGCATCTGAAATAGAAAGAGGTACTCCAAGGCTTGTTATCAATTATAAACCTTTAAATAAAGCTTTAAAGTGGATCTGATATCCTATTCTAAACAAAAAATATCTTCTTTAAAAAATTCATTATGCATTTGTATTTTCAAAATTTGACATGAAATCTGGATTTTGGCAAATAAAAATTCATAAAGATCATCGATATAAAACTACTTTCACTGTCCCTTTTGGACAATATGAATGGAATGTCATGCCATTTAGTTTGAAATATGTACCATCAGAATTTTAAAATATTATGAATGATATATTGAATCCTTATTTTGAATTTTTCATTATTTATATTGTTGATGTGCTTATTTTTTTAAACTCCATTGAACTAAATTTCAAGCATTTAAAAATTTTCCTCTATATAGTTAAACAAAATGGACTTGTCATATTTGCCAAGAAAATAGCTCTTTTCCAAACCATAGTTAGATTCTTACGACATTACATCTACTGTGGTACTATAGATCCTATAGAAATATCCTTAGAATTTAGTAGTAAATTCCCTGATAAGATTCTTGATAAAGTCTAACAACAAAGTTCTTAGGAAGTCTAAATTATGTTTTAAATTTTTATCCTAATATAAGTAGGATTGCTAAACCTTTGCATGATCGATTAAAGAAAAATCCAACACCATGGACTAATAAGCATACCAAAGCCATCCAATAGATTAAGAAACATATTCTTGAAATTCCCTATCTATATCTTGTTGATCCCAATCTTCCTAAGATTGTTGAAACTAGTGCTAGTGATCTAAGATGTGGGGGCATCCTAAAATAAGTTTCAGATGGGCTGGAAGTAGTTGTCCAGTACACTTCACGTCACTAGAATGATACATAAAAAAAACTACTCCACCATTAAAAAAGAAATTCTTTCAATTGACACTTGCATATTAAAGTTTCAATTCTGATTTACTAATCAAAAGTTTTTACTTCGCATTGATTGTAAATCTGCTAAGTTTTGCAAAAAGTTGTTCAAAATATTGCATTAAAATAAATTTTTGCAAGTTGGCAAGCCATTTTAAGTATTTTTTATTTTGGTATAGAATTTATTAAAGGAGATAAAAACTCTCTACTAGATTTTCTAACTAGAGAATTTTTACAGAACAAATAAAGATGCCTCATAAAAAATAAAAAGATAAAGATAAAGTGGAAACACCTTTTAATCCTCCTCCTATTTCTATTGAAAAGCCTATAAAGTCATAGTTTGATATAGTTAACTAAGAAAAAAATATAGTTGACTCTGATAAAGCATCAATGAGTATTATTGAGGGGATGACCTAAATCAATGAAGGGTTTTGCAATCCAAAGAGGTCTGGGACTTGTGAAAGAGAACCATCTTTAGACTGGATAAGTTATTGCATTATTTTGAAATATTCTTCTTTTATTTTTGCAACAGCGAGAAGAGCATTGGCAGGAGATTTTTACGCTAAAAAGGTAGACTGTGCCTGGGTTTTGGTCACAAGAGAAGCTAAGAAAGCCATGCTACTTAAGCGAATCAGACACTGTTTATTTGGAAATTTTTTAAGGGACTTTATAAGAGGTCCAGCATTTTACTTTAAAATTCCTTTAGAGGATAGTAATACCTTCATGAGTATATAAGTCAAGATACCACTGTGAAACCCAAGGAACAAAGAATTTAGAGCAACGTAGGCAAAAAAGGGAAAATTTTTTCTCAAAGGGAGAAGGTTTATAGTGAGTGGAAAAGAGATTGTATCTTGGTGTATATCAGAAAGGAGGATATTAGGAATAGGACCATAGTTATTCCACCAATGAGTGAACCATATAGGGAATTTTGATATATCAACACGATCACTCAGAAAAATAGCCATGTGTGGGTATAATAAGTATTTTGGATAAGAAAAGAATTAAACCATGCTTATTCATAATTGTAGTAGGAAAATGAGTGGCAAAAGTCTAATTTTGAGTTAAAGTTAATAGGGAAGGGCTTTTGGCTTAGAAAGTCTTGTCCCCATTCAAAAGGGTGGAGGACATTAAGAATTTTGCAAGTAGAATAAGAAGGCTAGGTGTATCCTTTATGGTAAAAATGTTTGAATTTTGTAGAACTAGTGTATTCTAAAATAGTTTAATAATATTCCTGGGGTTTAGAAAGATCCCATGGTTTAAAAATCAATTTTTTAGAAATTGATTTTGCGTAATAAGAAAAGGATCTTTATTAAAAAGTCCATCTTCGATGGTTAAAATATTTTGAATAGAATTCTTTATAAGAAATTTTGAAGATGGGAGTTTTTGATTGTGATAAAACAATATGTGAACTACTTTGAATAGTTATAGGAGTAAAATCATTTTGAGAAAGGTTTTTGAAAAGAAAGAATATCCTTTCTCTATTTTTAAAATAGGTTAAGGAGCTTTACCTAGTATGCCTTTGTTGCTATCTATCTGCACAATGGCTGAAGGCTGAAGAGTACTTTATATTACTTTAAGGAGTTCAGGGGATTGGGAGATAGAATCAATTCATTATGAGATTGAGATGCTTTGTCAGAGTCAACTATATTTCATTCTTGGTTAACTATATCAAACCATGACTTTATAGTCTTTTCAGCGAAAAAGGAGGAGGATTAGAAGGTTTTTCCACTTTATCTTTATCTTGCTATTTTTTGCAAGGCATCTTTATCTATTCTGTAAAAACTTCTCTAATCATAAAATCTAGTAGAGAGTTTTTATCTCCTTTAATAAATTTTATATCAAAATAAAAAATACTTAAAATGGCTTTCCATCTTACAAAAATTTATTTGATGCAATATTTTAAGCATCTTTTTGTAAACTTCTTTAGTAGATTTATAATCAATGCGAAGTAAAAACTTTGAATTGAGTAAATCAGATTGAAACTTGATATGCATGTGACAGTGGAAAGATTTTCTTTTTTATGGTAGAGTAGTTTTTCTGTGTATCACTTTAGTGAACTACAGTGTACTGGACTAACCACTTCCCACCCATCTGAAACTTATTTTAGAATGCCCCTATATCCTAAATCACTAGCATTAGTTTCAACAATCTTAAGAAGATTAGGATTAGCAAGATATAGACAGGGAATTTCAAGAATATGTTTCTTAATATATTGGATGGCTCTAGTATGCTCGTCAGTCCAAAGGGCTGGATTTTTCTTTAATCAATCATGCAAAGGTTTAGCAATCCTATTTATATTAGGACAAAGATCTACAACATAATTTAGAGTTCTTAAGAACCTTTGTAGTTGGATTTTATCAAGAATCTTATCAGGGAATTTACTGCCAAATTCTAAAGATATTTCTATGGGAACTATAGTACCACAGCATATGTAATATCCTAAGAATCTAACTCTGGTTGGAAAAGAGCTATTTTCTTGGCAGATATGACAAGTCCATTTTGTTTGACTTATGACTATATAGAGGAAAGCCTTTAAATGCTTGAAATGTTGTTCAATGGAGTTCAAAAAAATAAACATGTCATCAATATAAACAATGCAAAATTTAAAATAAGGATTGAATATATCATTCATAATTTTCTAAAATTCTGATGGTGCATTTTTCAAACCAAATGGCATGACATTCCATTCATATTTTCCAAAAAGGATAGTGAAATAAGTTTTATATTGATGATCTTTATGAATTTTTATTTGCCAAAATCTAGATTTCATGTCAAATTTTGAAAATAAAAATGCAGAATGAAGTTTCTGAAGAAGATCTTTTTGTTTAGAATAGGAAATTAGATCCACTTTAAACCTTTATTTAAAGGTTTATAATTGATAACAAGACTTGGAGTACCTCTTTCTATTTTAGATGCTTTATCAACATAGAAAGTTGTACAACTCCATGGGGACCTAGACTTAGAGATTAATCCTTTGGATTCAAGATCCTGGATTTCTTCCTTATAATGCTATTCCAATTCAGCATTCATCTTGAATTGGCCTAGCTTTAGTAGGAATGTTTTTCTCATCAAATCCATACTTATAAGGCAAATCAACAATATGCTATTTTCTTTTCCAAAAAGCATTTGGTAAATCATAAAATACTTCTTTTATCATTATTAGTGATATGCACTAGGTTAATCATATTTGACCATGTTTTGACTTTATTATTTTATTTAATAAGGAGGCATTTTTCATTATCATTTTATTATGATAATACTTAAGTAGTCAATTTTTACTAAGGTCATCATGTATATGACTGGATAGTAAAACCCTTAGATTAAAGTTCTATTCAAATTATCCCTAGTCATAACAAGGTATTATAGCTAGTATGGTGTTGATTGATGATTATGTTTTACTAATCATGAATATAAGATATTAAGTCACTTACTTATTGAGAAATAAAGTGTTGGAATTGACCCATCATGTGAATACTACATAGATAATTGTCGTAAGTAATTCTCATCACAGTAATATTGGCTTAGTCCTTTGACCTTGAAATCACCATGGATTTCTACATAACTATTTTTTATTTTGACAACAATCTTACATTATCATTAACCGAATGATAAAATAGGTTGTTGTTGGGTATAAAATGAGTTATGTGAGGAATGTGAGTGATTGAGAAGGAATTTTTCCCTCATTTAATATGAGTAAGATATCTATAGGCCCTTAATAAAATAGATTAAGGAAAATGAATGGCCATGCTAAATAAAATTAATAAAGAGTTATCATTCTCAGTCTACTTGGAATTAAGAAATTATATGATTGAATTCTATAAGGATGAAATAATATATGCCTTATATTCAATCAAGATATCATGTGACAAAGGACTAGAATATTCACTGTATGTTATCTTATGTCGGATTATTGACTTCACAGGACTTGTATAGTCATAATGTCTTACTAGAGGCCACTTATGACTTGTAGGACTAAATAGAGATTTAAGGCCTACTACCAATGTTATTAGAACCTACAAGGTGACACACTTTGAACAAGCCCAAAATGAATATATGTTTAACAAGCCCAAATAAGCTCTATGGAAATAAATAAATAAAATATTTATTTATTTAAGTAGGTTTATCATAAATATAATAGAATATTATTTTCTGATTTAATTTTAAAAAATCAAAATAAAAATAAGTGAGAAATTATCAAAAGGTTGTTTGGCAAGTGAAACCCTAATTTAAATGTCAATAAATATGTTATATTCTCTAGGATTTTATACACTCTCATTATTCTACCACTAAATTCATTTTCTCTTTTTTAGAAAACAAAACACAGAGTTCTTTTTAATTCTTGATTTGTGAGAAATCAAGAGAAAGTGCTAGCACACAAATATTCATTTTCAAAATCAAGGGCTGTTTGTATGGACACTTATGGAGGACGAATAAATTTGGAGACATCTCAAATCTGAACTGCTAAATTAAAAGCTCGAGGTACGGTGTCACTGGAGTGAACCTCCTCTCTTCCTTCCAGATTCTTACCTCTTTTGCTTTTATGGTAAGAAAACGAAAACCCTAGATTTAATTAATTAATTGATCATTTGGATCCAAGTTCGGGTTTATGATTCAAATTTTATTTTTTTGCTGCATATGAAATCACACTACCACTGGACCCCGCCAGGGGCGTTGCCCTTAAACCCCGTTATGGGCACTGCCCCTCTGAATGGATTCATCATGCATTTTATTTTTTAACCTAATAATTTAATTAATTTGTAAATTGAATTATTTTAGAATATGTGTTTATTGTTAAATGCATGGTGCATAGCATGGCCCTTGAACCAATGTGAATGGATTTTATTTTATTGGGTTGTAATTTTTAAAAATACGACCTACGAGTCATTTTATTTTTGTAATTATATTATATTATTTTATTTTATTAGATAGTAATAGAATACCTTTAATTACAACATGTAATGTAAATCAAGACCCAATATGCAAATTCAAGGTAGAGGCCCATGATAGAGATCCAAAATGGGAGCCCAAGATGGAGGTCCATGGCAGAAGATGGAGATCCAAATTGAAGGCTCAATTTTTATTTGTAATATCACCTAGGTTTGGACCTTTGATCTTCATTTTGGCTTATGAAGATCAACTTAGTTATGGGCCATGCTATATCACATTTATCTTATTATGTTACTATATAATGCCATGTGGTGCCATGTATGTGATGAATATAACAATAACTAAATAAGATAAAAATTAACTAAACATTCATTTAATATTAAGTCATTAAAATGCCTCCCATTAAACAACACTTATCAATATTTGGATTGATATATATAAGTTATGCCAAAGCATTTTGTATAAAGCCATCTAAATAAGATAAGATGGATAATGGTGATATCCATATGTTTAAGTTAGTTAGTTAGACTTAACTAGGTTATCAAAACGATTTTAGACCTAGGGCATTTGATAAGATATGACAATACATGTGATGTCAATATCCTATACTTATCCAAGAATTACACGAGATGTAATTAATAAAGTGTTACCTACCTAAATAGCCACACTTTAAGTGATAAGCCAAAGCTCACTTGAAGTAGAGTGAAATATAGATCTTGGCCCACTAAGAAATTTCAATTGCTGAAATTATTTTAAGGGTTTTATAATTTATAAAAATTTAGAAGGATTTTTCTTATGCCTGTTTCATAATAAAACTGACTGTACTCTATATATATTTGTTATAGATAATGACATCAAACACTGCACCTATCATGTCACTGCAATCAATCCTTGAGAAGGATAAGCTAAATGGGACTAACTTTATTGACTAGTACAGAAACCTAAGAATTATTCTTAGGCAAGAAAGAAAAGAATATATGCTTGATTAACCCATCCTAGAGGAACCAACTACTAATGATCCTAGAGCACAAAAGGATGCTTGTAGTAAACATCTCAATGATTCAGTTGATGTCATTTATCTCATGCTTGGATGCATGGAGTCTGAGCTTCAAAAGCAACTGATGGAAATGGAGGCTTATACTATGATAGGCCATCTCAAGGAAATGTTCTAAGAGAAAGCTATAATTGAAATGTTCAATACAATCAGGGCATTGCTCTCTTGCAAGTTGACTACTAGCAGCTCTGTCAATCCTTATATTCTCAAGATAAAGGGTCATCTTGAACACTTGGACAAGCTTAGTCTTAAGATTGAATAAGAATTGGTTGTTGATATCATTCTCCAATCTTTCTTTAAAGCTTATGATGGTTTCATCATGAATTTCACTATGCATAGTATGGATAAACTATTTTAGAGTTGTATAGGATGCTTAAAAGTGCTTAAAAGAACATCAAGAATTCCACTAAGGATATTCTTATGGTCAATAAGGGAAAGGGTATGAAAAAGGTTGGACAGGGCAAGGGCTAGGCTCCCAAAGGCTTTCAAAAGCCAAAACCAAAGCCCAAGCCCAAGTTCATAGCTAAACCCCAAGCAATGACCCAAGTTCATGCTTTTTCTGCAATGAGCCAGGTCATTGGAAAAGAAATTGCAAGCTATATTTGAATGATCTGAACAAGCATAAGGGTAGTGTGACTACCTCTTCAAGTATTCATATTATAGAAATTAATTTGTCTACTTCTAATTCTTGGGTATTAGATACAGGATCAGGATCTCACATTTGTACTAATGTGTAAGGTCTAAAAAGGAGTAAATCATTGGCTAGAGGCGAAGTGGACCTACGAGTTGGCAATGGAGCAACAGTTGCTGCTTTAGCTATAGGGACTTATGAGTTAACTTTGCCTAGTGGACTTGTTTTAAATTTGGAAAATTGTTATTATGTGGCTACTATGTGTAGGAATATTATTTATGTTTCTTATTTGGACAAGAAAGGTTTTGAATTTATTATTAGGAATAATAAATGCAATATTTATCATGATAACATTTTCTATTGATTTGCTCCATGCACTAGTGGTCTTTATGTTCTAAATGTTGAAGACACTAATGAAAATTTAATCTATAACATTGATATAAAGAAGTTTAAATCTAATGATTTAAAAACTACCTATCTTTGGCATTATTGTTTAGGCCACATAAATGAGAAACGCATTTCAAAGCTTCACCAAAATGGGCTTTTGAATTCATTTGATTATGAATCATTTGAAACATGTGAATTTTGTTTATTAAGAAAAATGACTAAAACACCTTTTATTGGAAAAGGTGAGAGAGCTAATGATTTGTTGGGCCTTATACATTCATATGTATGTGGACCATTAAGCTCAATTGCTAGAGGAGGTTTCCAGTACTTCATCTCTTTCATAGATGATTTTAGTAGATATGGCTATGTCTATCTAATGAAACATAAATATGAATCTTTTGAAAAGTCCAAAGTTTTCAAGAATGAAATACAAAACCAACTTGGTAAAAATATTAAAATAATAAGATCTGATCAAGGTAATAAATATTTAAGCCAAGAATTTATAGATCATCTTAGAGATTGTGGGATTATTTCACAATTGACTCCTCCAGGTACACCACAATGGAATGGTGTGTCCAAACTGAGAAATTGGACTTTATTGGATATGCTTTGATTAATGATGAGTCAATCTAATCTTCCAACCTCTTTTTAGGGATATGCTTTAAAAACTACTACATTCATTTTGAATAGAGTTCCAACAAAGGCAGTTGAAATGACATCATATGAGATATGGACTAGAAAACCACCCAGTTTGTCTTTTCTTAAGATTTAAGGATATGATGCTTATGTGAAGTGTCAAATCTCAGATAAACTAGCATACAAATATGATAAATGCCTTTTTGTGGGATATCTTAAAGAAACTAAAGGATATTATTTCTATAATGCTTCTGAGAATAAAGTGTTTGTTACTCGAAATGGTGTAGTTTTTTTGAAAGAGAATTTTTTTCCAAAGGATCTAGTAGGAGCACAGTCCAACTTGAAGAAATTCAAGACCTACAAAATAGCATTATACCAAGTATGGAATTGCATCTGGATCAACAAGTAACTATTAAACCTGTACAAGTACCAAAAGGCCCAAGGAGGTCTGGTAGGACACATCAAGTCCCTATGAGATATGGATTTCTCATAACTGATGATCATGATGTGTTGACTGTGAATCAAAGTGAGCCCACATCCTATCAAGAGGCCATAAAATAGTCTTAACTTTGAGAAATGGCTAAAAGCCATGAAATCATAAATGCAATCCATGTATGATAATCAAGTTTGGAGCTTGATTAACCCAACTGATGACTTAAAAAATATTGGATGAAAATGAGTTTTTAAAAAGATACTAGTCAGACCCAAATGAAAGTCACTAGACAACAGTTAAAAATATCATTAAGTACTTGAGAAGAACTAAGGATGCATTTTTACTATATAGTGGTAAGGAAGATGAGCTAGTTGTAAATGGTTACGCAGATGCCAGCTTCCAAACTGACAAAGATAATTTTCGATCATAGTCAAGTTATGTGTTTTGTTTGAATGGAGGTGCAGTGAGCCGGAGGAGTTCCAAGCAAGAAACTGTTGCTGATTCTACAACAGAAGTTGAGTATATAACTACCTCAAAAGCAACTAAGGAGGCTGTTTGGATCAAGAAGTTCATAACTAGACTAGGTATTATTCCTAGTATATTAGATCCAGACTTATATTGTGACAATAATGGAGCTATAGCTTAAGCTAAGGAGCCCAAATCACATCAGAGATCTAAACACATACTCAGGCGTTATCATCTCATTCGAGAAATCATTAAGAGAGGAGACATGATGTTATGGAGCAGCCAACACACCAAGTTCAAAGAATTCAACATGATGAAGATGAGCATGGTCAAGAAGGCAAGGATCAAGTTCAAGAGGTTTTGAGTCCAATCAGCATGCCTCAAAGACCTATAGCAAGGTCTCAATCTAAAAAGCTTCAAGAAGCCTTAATCCATCATCTACAAGGCTTTGTGAACTTAGCTAGTGAAAGTTTACAAGGGACACCAAAGCTTTGTGCCAAGTGCAGCTCAAGTTCAATACAACTTATTTCAAGTCCAAGTTATTAATGGGTTTAATTAAGTATATAATGGGCCTCATTTGTTATGGGCTGGCCGAATATGCATGGGAGAGTTATTTTAAGCATTGTTATTTAGGTTTACATATGTTAAATAAGGGCTGGACGAATTTGTTATTTTAAAAGCCCATTAGTTTTAGTTAGTTTAATTATTCTTAAAATAGGAAGTATGTCAAAATTCCTATTTAAGGTCTGATTAGATTAATTTCCTTTTTTTTTGTGATTAGGGTTATTAGTTTTCCTTACTCACTAAGGAAAACCCTGTAAAGGCTATATATATATTGCCTTGGATGAATTTTATTATTAAGAATTGAAGTTTTAAAACCTAAAGGCTGTTTTGCTTTTATCTTTTTGTTCTTGTGTAGAATACATGCTTTAAGGAACATTCAAGTAGATTGATCATCTTCTTGTGGAGTGTTTCGAAATTGGAATTTAGAAACGAGTTTTCTTTATTCTAATTCTTTGATCATCTAAGTAATCTGATTTCTAACCATTCTTAGGGGTTGTTGTTGAATTGACTGTTGGGGTTTTCAAGTTAATGCTTTGGGGGTTCGAATACATAAAGGGGTTCTCAAGCTTATTCTTGGAGGTTCCGTATCATTTGGTATCAGAGCTTTGGCTCTAGATCAGGTTTTATCTTTTATAATTTTTATTCTTAATCCTAATTTCTTATGTTTTTCTTATTCTTTTAAAATCATTCTTATTTATTTTTGTTCTTCATTCTTGTGTTTTGTTCTTTGTTCTTATTTGTTAGTCTTGATCTTTTTTTTTCCTTAGGTTAGTCAATTGTTTTGCATTCTGAAATTTAGATTTGTGTTCATAGTTGAAATTTAAAAAAAAAATTTATGCAAAAAAAAGAGAAGAAATTTGAAAAAAAAAAAAAAGCAAAAAAAAAAATTCATAAAAAAAAAAGAGAAAGTTATTAGAAAAGGAAGAATTGAGATTCTTGAGTGATTTATATCCTAATCAAGTCTGATTTGCATTTCCTTCCATTCCTTGCTCATTAAGGAATATTGTTTAAGTGATTAATATCCTCATCAGGTCTGATTTTGGTTTCCTAATCCTATTTGGTTTATAATTGACATATCTAACTAGATCTTGTCATATCTTGTATTACTTGTCTATTAAGGATTTTGCATATCTTTACAATACTTGCTCATTAAGGAATATTACTTATTGAGGCAGATTTGACTTTTCTCCTTAAAATAACTTCTAAATTCGTTTTCTTTTCTATTCTAGAAGATCTTTGTATTTCTTTCACATGTCTTTTGCATCTTTTTGAGTTTTCCTATTTTATTGCTTCTGAATTGTTGTTTTTTTTTTTTAACCGAATTGCCTCAAACTTGTTTTGAAAATTTCACTTTTGAAAGTTCTACTTGAATATTGCTTCAATCTAATTGATTTATTCTAAAAGTGTGATTCACCTAAGAACATAAAAGAATTAGCTTGAGTGGTGAGAGGAAGCCGAGTGAAACATCAAATTGAGTTAAACACAAGTGACCACCCGCATCATTTGAGTGCAAACACGTGAGGGAGTGCTTGTGAGGATTTTAAATTATTATTATTATTATTATTTTTTATTATTTCTAACATTCTTTTACGGCAATGTCAAACTAAGGTGAGGGTAAAGTTGATGAAACTTTGCTCCCTGAGGCTCAACAAAGGCAATTTGAATGTATGAATACAAATTTTGAGACTATAATAGAGAGATTAAACCGCATGGATACAAGGCTAGAAGCGGTTGAAAGGGCAACAGCACCAAATCATAATAAGGAAGTAGAAGGCAATGTTGACAATGAGGATGAAGATGAGGCCTATGCAGAAGTAGGAGTACCAAGAGGTGGAGGTAGACAAGGTCGAGGTAGAGGAAGAGGAAGGTTACAAACCGGTTCTATACAATGGAAGAAATTGAGGTAATGAAAATTATGTAGATCAAAATTTAGGAAGCATCAAACATAAGATACCTAACTTTTAAGGTAAATCAGATCCGGAGTCCTATTTACAATGGGAGAAGCAATTGGAGCTTATATTTGATTACCATCAATTTAGCGAGGAAAAGAAGGTAAAATTGGCGGTTACTCAATTTTCTGATTATGCTATTGCTTGGTGGGACCATTTGGTGATTAATAGGCGAAGGAATTTGGAGTACCCAATTGATAATTGGCCTGAGCTCAAGGTTGTAATGAGGAAGTGATTTGTGCCAAAACACTATCATAAGGAACTTGTACAAAAACTTCAAGTTCTTAAACAAGGTAGTAAGAGTGTGGATGATTACCATAAAGAGATGGAGATGCTCATGACTAGGGCTGATATAGATGAAGATGTGGAGATCACTATGGCATGCTTCTTGGCTGGTCTAAACAAAGACATATCTGATCGAGTAGATTTTACACAAATATGAAGATTTAGAAGAGATGGTGCACATGGCCGTCAAGATAGAAAGGCAACTCCAAGGAAGAGGGGCGACAAGGTACAATTTTGAATCCTATTCTAGCTCTAATTTTAATTGGAAAAAGGATGGAAAGAGTGATTATAGGGGTGGGAATAAGGTTGCTCATGAGGTTGCTAAAGGGAAGGCAAATTCAGTCTCTAAGGACAAAATCAAAACCGATGAGCCTAAAGGGAGAAATGGAGACATTAAGTGTTGGAAGTGTCAAGGAGTAGGTCATGTGAGCAAAGATTGCCCTAATAAGAGAACTATGACCATAAGGAATGGGGAAATTGTGACTGATGAAGAAGAGGGCAATAATGAAAGTGATGAGGATGAGATGCCTGAATTGGAAAGTTGTAGTGATGGGAGTATAGAGGAGCCAATCAAAGGTGATATCCTGGTTACAAGGCGTGCTCTTAGTACTCAAATAAAGGAAGATTGCATTGAAGAGCAACAAGACAACTTATTCCATACAAGGTGTCATGTGCAAGGCAAGGCAATGTCTTATGATTGTTGATGGAGGGAGTTGCACCAATGCAGTGAGCTCATTCTTAATTAGTAGATTGGGGCTGTCTACTATACCACACCCACGACCATACAAACTTCAATGGCTTAATGATTGTGGAGAGGTCAAGGTAAATAGACAATCTATTATTTCCTTTTCAATTGGTAAATATCATGATGAGCAATTGTGTGATGTAGTTCCTATGCATGCTGGAGATATTTTGCTTGGTAGACCATGGCAATTTGATAGAAGGACCAAGCATGATGGGTACCTCAATCGGTATCACTTTACCAAGGATGGGCGTAAGATCATATTAACACCGCTTTCTTCAAAGGAGGTGTATGAAGACCAATGTAAAATGGAAAGAATGAGAGTGGAGGCTGAAAAGAAAGAAAAAGAGAGTAAGAAAAATTCTTTAGAGAGTGAAAAGAAAGAGGGAAAAACAAAAAAAGAGATTCAGCCTAGAGAGAAAAAAAAAAAGAATTTGAGTTTAATAGCTAGGACAAGTGAGGTTAGACAGGTCTTGTATGCTAATCGGCCTATATTTGTACTTTTGTACAAAGGGGCTTATTTGGAAACTAATGAACTTAACCCATCTTTGCCTAGTGTGTTTGTTGATCTTTTGTAGGAATTTGAAGATTTGTTTCCCAAAGAGATGCCTAGTGGATTACCCCCAATTAGAGGTATAGAACATCAAATTGACTTCATTCCTGGGGCAGCAATACCCAATCGACCAGCATATAGAGCAAAATCCAAGAGAAACAAAGGAGATCCAAACACAAGTGGAGGAGTTGCTAGCTAAAGGGTATGTGAGGGAAAGTCTTAGTCCTTGTTCGGTTCCTATCATTCTTATGCCAAACAAGGATGGAACATGGAGGATGTGTGTGGTGGATTGCAGAGCCATCAATAAATCATTGTAAAGTATCGTCATCCTATTCCTAGATTAGATGATATGCTTGATGAGTTATATGGTTCTTGTTTGTTCACTAAAATAGACTTGAAATCTGGTTATTATCAAATTTGAATGAATGCTGGTGATGAATGGAAAACAGCTTTTAAGACTAGGTATGGGTTGTATAAGTGGCTTGTTATGCCCTTTGGTCTTACTAATGCACCTAGCACATTCATGCGATTAATGAACCATGTGTTGCGAAATTACTTAGGTAAATTTGTTGTTGTTTACTTTGATGATATTCTGATTTACTCTAAGTGTTTAGATGATCATGTTATGCATGTGCGAATTGTACTAGAAACACTTAGACAAGAAAAGTTGTATGCAAACCTTAAAAAGTGTAGTTTTTGCATGAATAAGGTTAATTTTCTTGGTTTTGTTGTATCTAGTCAAGGCATAGAGGTTGATGAGGAGAAGGTTAAGGCTATTAAAGAGTGGCCAAAACCTAAAAATGCTAGTGAGGTGAGAAGTTTTCATGGGCTTACTAGTTTCTATAGGAGATTCATTAAAGATTTCAGCACTATAGCCGCACCTTTGAATGAATTAGTTAAGAAAAACGTTGGATTTGTTTGGGGTGATGCAACAAGAAAAACATGCATTTAATGAACTTAAGGAAAAATTGTGTAATGCACCTTTACTTGCTTTACCTAACTTTGATAAAACTTTTGAGATTGAATGTGATGCTAGTGGCATAGGGATTGGAGCTGTTTTGATGCAGGATCAAAGACCACTAATGTATTTTAGTGAAAATTTAAGTGGGGCAACCTTGAAATATCCAACTTATGACAAGGAATTATATGCATTGGTTCGAGCTTTGCAAACATGGCAACATTATTTGTGGCCTAGGGAGTTTGTGATACACACTGACCATGAAAGTTTAAAGCATTTGAAGGGTCAAGATAAGCTGAACCGTAGGCATGCCAAATGGGTGGAGTTCATAGAAACATTTCCATATGTGATTAAGTACAAGCAAGGTAAAGAGAATGTGGTTGTTGATGCATTATCTAGAAGGTACACCTTACTTAACTCTCTTACTGCTAAATTATTAGGTTTTTGAGTTTATAAAGGAGTTGTATCCACATGATGATGATTTTGGTGATATATAATGCATCTTGTGCCAATGGGGTTGTTTCGGATGATTTTTACTTGTTTGATGGTTTCTTGTTTAAAAGAAATAGATTGTGCATTCCTAAGTGTTCTATAAGGGAATTATTAATTAAGGAGGCACATGGAGGAGGCTTAATGGGACATTTTGGGGGTAAATAAGACCTATGATATGCCATTAGAACATTTCTTTTGGCCCGGTATGAAACATGATGTGTATAAAGTTTGTGAGCATTGCATTACATGTAGAGAGGCTAAGTCTAGGTTGAAACCGCATGGGTTATACACACCATTACCCGTTCCTAGTGAACCTTGGACTGATTTGTCTATGGATTTTGTGCTTGGATTGCCTAGAACTAGGAAAGGTCATGATAGTATCTTTGTTATGGTTGATAGATTTAGTAAAATGGCTCATTTTATACCATGTCATAAAACTGATGATGTTAAGTTGATTGCTGATTTGTTTTTCAAAGAAGTTGTGCATTTACATGGCATACCTAGGAGCATTGTTAGTGATAGGGATGTTAAGTTTTTGAGTCATTTTTGGGCGTGTGGTTATGGGGAAAGTTAGGAACTAAGTTATTGTTTTCAACTACTTGTCACCCTCAAACCGATGGGCAAACTGAAGTAGTTAATAGGACTTTGATTACTTTGCTTAGGGCAATCATAGAAAAGAACATTAGGATGTGGGAGGATTGTTTACCATTTGTGGAGTTTGCTTACAATAGGGTTGTTCATAGCACAACTAATTGCTCTCCATTTGAGATTGTTTATGGATTTAATCCACTTACTCCTATTGATTTATTGCCACTGCCACCTAACAATTTTGTGAGTGTTAATGCTAATTCTAAGGCTGATTTGGTGAAGAAGTTACATAAGCAAGTTAAGGAGAGGATTGAGAAGCAAAATGCTAAAGTAGCTTCACGTGTGAACAAGGGAAGGAAGCCAATGATTTTTTAGCCTGGAGATTGGGTTTGGGTGCATTTTCATAAAGAAAGGTTTCCACTTCAAAGGAAGTCTAAGCTAAACCCAAGAGGAGATGGTCCTTTTCAAATACTTGAAAGGATTAATGACAATGCATACAAAGTGGACTTACCTGGTGAGTATAATGTTAGTGCTTCATTCAATGTGGCTGATTTGAGTCCTTTTGATATAGGTGATGCTTTAGATTCGAGGACGAATCCTTTTGAGGAGAGGGGAAATGTTATGGAGCAGCCAACACACCAAGTTCAAAGAATTCAACATGATGAAGATGAGCATGGTCAAGAAGGCAAGGATCAAGTTCAAGAGGTTTTTGAGTCCAATCAGCATGCCTCAAAGACCTATAACAAGGTCTCAATCTAAAAAGCTTCAAGAAGCCTTAATCCATCATCTACAAGGCTTTGTGAACTTAGCTAGTGAAAGTTTACAAGGACACCAAAGCTTTGTGCTAAGTGTAGCTCAAGTTCAATACAACTTATTTCAAGTCCAAGTTATTAATGGGTTTAATTAAGTATATAATGGGCCTCATTTGTTATGGGCTGGTCCGAATATGCATGGGAGAGTTATTTAAGCATTGTTATTTAGGTTTAAATATGTTAAATAAGGGCTGGACGAATTTGTTATTTTAAAAGCCCATTAGTTTTAGTTAGTTTAATTATTCTTAAAATAGGAAGTATGTCAAAATTCCTATTTAAGGTCTGATTAGATTAATTTCCTTTTTTTTGTGATTAGGGTTATTAGTTTTCCTTACTCACTAAGGAAAACCTTGTAAAGGCTATATATATATGCCTTGGACGAATTTTTATTATTAAGAATTGAAGTTTTAAAACCTAAAGGCTATTTTGCTTTTATCTTTGTGTTCTTGTGTAAAATACATGCTTTAAGGAACATTCAAGTAGATTGATCATCTTCTTGTGGAGTGTTTCGAAATTGGAATTTAGAAATGAGTTTTCTTTATTCTAATTCTTTGATCATCTAAGCAATTTGATTTCTAACCATTCTTAGGGGTTGTTGCTGAATTGACTATTGGGGTTTTCAAGTTAATGCTTTGGGGGTTCGAATACATAAAAGGGTTCTCAAGCTTATTCTTGGAGGTTTCATATCACATGAAGATATGTAAAGTACCTACAAATGATAATGTTACTAATCCACTGACTAAGCCTCTTCCACAGCTTAAGCATAAGAGTCATACTAGGTCTATGGGTATTAGTTTTAATATACATTGGGGCCTAGCGTAAGTGGGAGATTGCTAATGATATACACTATATCAATCATGTGTGACTATATTTTGACTTTATCATTTTATTTAATAAAGAGGCATTTTTCATTATCATTTTATGTTATGATAATTACTTGAATAGTAAATTCTTACTAAGGTCATCAAGTATATGACTTGATAGTAAAACCCTTCGATTAAATATAAGTTCTATTCAAATTATCCCTAGTCATAACAATGTATTATGGCTAGTATGGTGTTGATTGATTATTATGTTTTACTAATCATGAATATGAGATATTAAGTAACTCATAAGCACTTATTTGAGAAATAAAGTGCTGGATTGACCCATCATGAGAATACTATATAGATAATTATCACAAGTAATTCTCATCACAGTAATATTGGCTTAGTCCTTTAACCTTGAAATCGCCATGGATTTCTATATAACTATTTGTATTTTGACATAATCTTACATTATCATTAACCGAATGATAAAATAGGTTATTGTTGGGTTATAAAATGAATTATATGAGGAATGTAGGTGATTGAGAAGGAATTTGTCCCTTATTTAATATGAGTAAGATATCTATGGGCCCCTTGATAAGATAGATTAAGGAAAATGCATGGCAATGCTAAAGTAAATTGATAAATAGTTATCATTCTCAATCTACTTGGAATTAAGAAATTATATGATTGAATTCCTTAAGGATGACATAATATATGCCTTATATTCAATTAAGATATCATGTGACAAAGGGATTAGAATATTCACTATATATTAGGCTATGTCGGATTATTAACTTCACATGACTTGGGTAGTCATAATATCTTGCTAGAGGCCACTTATGACTTGTAGGCCTAAATAGAGATTTATGACCCACTGCTAATGTCATGTGAACCTATAGGGTCACACACTTTGAATAAGCCCAAAACGAATATGGGTTTAATAAGCCCAAATAAGCTATGTGGAAATAAATAAATAAAATATTTATTTATTTATTTAAGGTAAAGGTTATCTTAAATAAATAGAATATTATTTATGATTTAATTTAAATAAGAATAAAAATAAGTGAGAAATTACCAAAAGGTTGTTTGGCAAGTGAAACCTTAATTTAAATGTCTATAAATATGTTATATTCTCTAGGGTCTGATACACTCTTATTATTCTGCCACCAAATTCATTTTCCCTCTTTTAGAAAACAAAACACATAGTTCTTTTTAATTCTTGATTTATGAGAAATCAAGAGAAGGTGCTAGCACACATCTAGCACACATATATTTGTTTTCAAAATCAAGGGTTGTTCGTGTGAACACTTATAGAGGATGGATTCTATTGGAGACGTCTCAAATCCGAACTACTAAATTAAAAGCTCAAGGTAGGGTGTCACCAGGGTGACCTCCTCTCTTCCTTCTAAATTTCTTGCCTCTTTTGCATTTATGGTAAGAAAATGAAAACCCTAGATTTAATTAATTAATCAAATTACTTGTATTCAAGTTCGGGCTTGTGATTCAAATTTTATTTTTTCATTGTGTATGGAATCACAAAACCCATCAATCACAATATTATGAAAATCATAAATCTTTGATTTTACCAAATCATACTTTAACTGTTGTTCAATTTTTTGAAAATGAACATTTTACTTTAAATCATTTAAATCTGTCTCTTTTCCCTTAATTAAAGCGTTGATTTCATTCTTATAAATAGAATGAGCTTAAATAAGGTTTAGGGATATGGTTCTTGGTTTAGCTAAAAAAGGAAAAGATATATGAACTTTTTCATCTTTATAATCAATGGAGTTATAGGTCGTTAAATAGGGAGTTATCAAATTAATGAAAGGTGTCCCTAAAATCACCATATAACTTATATCAAAAATGAGAAGAAAAAGAGTTTTTAAAAGAAATCCATTATTAGAAATAGTAGCCTTTGTTTTACCATTTATATGCATATTGGAATTATTAGCAAAGGGAAAGCTTTTCTATAGTATGTTCTTGAAAATGATATGGAACCATGCCAGTTTTTATGCAATTTAAATCAGCTGCTGTATCAAACAAGGCTATAGTATCCAATTTAAAATCTTTATCAAAAACAATGATGAAGATATTTTCTTGAGGTGATTTGGTTTAAAGCATAGAGGAAATCATGGGATACTTTATCAAGGTTAGCAAGGGATCCTAGTTCTAGATCCTTTGAGTCATCATTATCATTAGAGCCTTCAACTAGTTTAGTGACAAGAAATTGGATTAATTCATAATCCTTTTATTATTTGTCTTTTAATTGCTTTATCTCAAACTTTATGGTTTTGATTTCTCACTGGAGTTCTTGGATGTCACCTAATGGTTTCTTACTGAGTTTCTTTCTATTTAGAATGGTGGTTAAGTCGTATATGCTTGTACTAGTAGAAGGTAATTCAGTGTCATTAGGTTTAGGTTCCTTTTCTAGAGATTGCCTAAGCTATTCTAGATTTTTTTTTGAATCTTAGGGTCATTTATATGTTGAATGACATCTAAAATCAAGTTTTGTTCTCTAGTGAGCATATTGAGTTCCTTTGTTTTTATATCAGAATCTATACTAGAATCAGAAGAGGAGGAAGTGGCTAGTTCATCAATTTGGGGAGTTAGGAAGTTTTTGGAATTGGTTTCAGACTCAGAGGTATCTATAAGAAGAGCTGTGATCTTATTCAGGGTTTCTTCCTCTAAGTCTAATTCATGGAGCTTTTTGGAGACCTTATAATATTTAGAGATATGTCCCTTTTTGCCACACTTATAGCGAAGTAACATCTCTCAAATAGGTTTTCTTAACTTTATTAGCTTGTAGTTTTCTAGAAGTCTCTCTATAAGGTTTCCTGTTGTAAGCTTCTTCCTTATCCTTTCTCTTGGAGAATTTCCTAGTTTTTGAGGAAAATTTCCTAAACAAAGGTTTTAAGGATTTCTTACTGCAATCTCCTTTATAGGAAGGATTCTAGGTGAAGCTATAGTCTAATTGTTTGCAAAAAGATCCTAGTTCCTTTCTAGTCTTTCTCATTTCTTTCTTTAAATGTTTTTGAAGTTTCAAGTCCTTACATATCTTAAGACCTTCATGTTGGGTGGGTCTAATTCTACATGTTTTCTTTAAATGTTTTATTTCTTTTTGATATTATTGATTATTTTTATTCTTTCGAGGTATTATTATAATTTATTCATTAATCATTATTTTATTATTTTTTTTGTAGTGATTATGGAGGAAAACGCATGGTGATCATGTTGGAGGGATCAATTCATGAGAAGTCCATGGATAAAGCCTCGTAGAGACTTAATTTCTAGGGTTTTTATTTTATTTTATTTATTGATTTATTTTTATTTTATTAAATATTTTATGAATTAATGTAATATGCCCAATAGTGGGAGTAGTGAAATTATGTATGTGGTTGCATGTTTATTTTGATTAAATTGGTTAGTAAAACTAGGTTTCATTTAGGTAATTATTTAAAATCAATGGAGGAAGTAGATTAATTTAGGTTACTCGATAATAAAATTAGGGTTTTAGTAAGGATTAATTTAATTATTTTTTTATCTTATTTAATTATTTTTTTATGTTTTTATTTGTTTTTGGGCTTATTTATTATTTTTATGTGTTGTTAGGGCCTTAAGCCCATTTTAGGTCTTGATTTATTTATTTATTTAAGTTTAGGTTATTTTCTTTTAGCTCATTTCACTTAATAATTAATTAGGTTTAATTAATTAAAATATACCTTTAGGCCTATAATAAATTAGATTTTAGATTAGAAATATCCTTAGGCCCATTTACTTAAATAGACATAGGCCCACGTAACTCAATTTAATTAATTTAGACTTAGCCTACTTAATTTAAGCCTTTTTTCATAATTTGTAGATTTAAGATCACTATTTAATTAAAATGTCGACTACACTCGATCGTATAGTCTTAATTGAAAGATACATTGCACTCAGTCATATAATGTCGACTACACTATGTTGTATAGTCCTTAATTGAAATAGATACATCACACTCAATTGTATGGTGCCGATTATACTCGGTCGTAATAGTCTGAATTGACAATACACTACATTTGGTCGTATAATGCAAATTAAAAGAATACATCGTACTTGGTTATACAATGTTGACTATACTCGAACGTATAGTCTGAATCGAAAATACACTACACTAGGTCGTATAGTGCAAATTGAAAGAATACATTGTACTCAGTCATACAATATTGACTATACTTAGACGTATAGTCTGAATTGAAAATACACTACACTCGATCGTATAGTGTGAGTTTCTTTTCTACATGAGAAAATCAATAACCTATGCAATTTAGGACTAAATTGCAAAGAAAATTTTGGACTTACATGCAAACAAAGCTAAAGGACTAAAGTGGACATTTGCCACTTCAATATAAGCATTTTTTCTTTTTCTGCCAATTCACTTCTTCTTTTTCCTATCTATTTCATTTCTTTACTTTTCTCTTCATTTCATTTTCTCTTGATTTTCAAATTTTCTTTCTTCAATTATTCTTTCATCTGACATCCGATTTTGAGTTCGTTTGATCCTATGGCTCACTCACAATGCAGACTATATGGGAGCAGCTCTAAACAATCAGATTCAATCACCTTACATCTACATTTTCCTCAAAATGATTTGGGACCTCTGTAAAGGTGAAGATGTGCTTCCTTTGACTCATTTACACCTTCATAAATGCTCTCAAACTGGAGATGAAGTAAATTTCCTTCCTTTGTCTTCAATTCTGTAATAAACATATTTATTTTAGTATGTAAAATTAATATGTTCATGCATGCAACTATAGGACATTTGCTAGATAAATTAAATAAAACTTATGGAAAATTGACAATTTAGAACCAAAATTTTACAAAATTGGTTTCAATATGTCACAGGACTAATAGAAATGTATTCAAATTTTCTAAATTTCTCATCGGGAGTTTGAATTTTAGGTCGGAATTCTTGGATTTCCAATCAGATTTCTCAGATTTTCAATCATAAATCTAGAAATCCAATCGGAATTCTAGATTTCCAATTGGAAATCCAGTCTTCCAATTAAGCCTTAGCTTGATTTTTTAAAACAAATAAAACACAAGCATTTGTAAAAAAATAATCTTGTAATTTTCTGAATTTTATTTAAAAACCAATGAAATTCTCGAGTTGCTTTCACTTGGCTCAAGAATTATTTCATAACTTGTCTGGAGAGGTAGTATAGCATATTTGGGCATCTAGCTTCTAATGCTTTATCTCTACCTTACCAACTGCTCGAGGTAGGTTAGACCACTACTCATTTTTCACTCTTATCGAGAGGTGGATGGACACCACTCACACTTTTCACACACGAGTGGGTGAATTGATTATTTTCCCTATGAGCTTTTCTGCTATTACCAGGATCACATTCGGGGGTACCCCGATTCCCTTCGATATCCATTACTACTCTCTCCCAAAGGATGCTAGGAGTCGCTACATTCACGACTTGCTCATATTCATTCCAACATGGAAGAATTGGAAGAATGTGCTTCTTTTTTCTCTTGTTTAGGGTTTTAGGAGATTACCTACCACCACACCTCGCCAGATTCTTCAGAAGATGAGATGTTTCTTATTGATATCACTTGGCACTACTCTTTTTATGAGATTGGTCATAAGGTTAGCATCGCTCTTATAAGGTTAGCATTGCTCTTCTTGGTCCCCTTTAGGATCTTACTAGGGTCGCTACTTTAGATTAGGGATCTGCAACAATTGCTTATCTCTACTACAGACTAGATACTATTTGCAAAGGCGTTGTGACGATGTGTGATTTCTGGCATGTCTTGCATGTATGTCTCCTACCCTTTTTAACTTTACTTATTTTTCACATTTTCGTCCTTATTTCTTTTATTGCCTCTCTTTCAGTTCTAGGGCATTAAGATTGGAGTGATCCAAGGCTTTAATGCCATTAGCTTTGACAAGAGTCTTCCCCATATGCAAAGGTAGGGTTCTTGTCATCTTGCTAGCATCAAGCATGACTTGCAGACTTATTAAGACTAGCTGAACTCCTTAGAGTGGGACCTGGTAAGACAAATTTGATTTTTAGTATTTCACCAATTTTAAAAGTTAATAAATTTAAATGAATGAGTTTGCAAGTCAGATCATATTGATTGGTTGGTGTCAAAGACATTTAGCTATATGATTTCATGACTGCAGTTGTGAGGCTTGAGACTATGAGAGTTCTACTCCTAGGTTATGGTCACCAGATGTGGCATCTTAGTGAGCGTGTTTATCATTGGCACATAGGACCTTTTAGGAGGCGTGTGCCTTCTTTTATTCCCTCTTCGATGTTGTGGAGCAACAGCATGACTAGTCTTGAGCTTATAGTAGCTCTTAAAGGATATGACGCCTTGACTCTGCTTGAGCATTCTCATCATTATCAGGAGTATATTTAGGAAAATCTCCTAGATTAGGTTCCTATAGATCCAGGTGAGGTATGTTTTCTATCACTATTATACTTCATCTCTTTCATCCCTTCATATGACATTTATTTTTCTTCACAGATTGAAGAAGTCCTTGACATTGTTATGGAGGAGACTAAGGGTTATATTGAGGAGACTGAGCAGGAGGTTGAGCCTACTCATCATAATGAGGCTGCTCGTGGTGATGCTTCCTTGAGTACTATTTTAGGCAATGTTCCCCCATTTGATAGGTCTATGTATTATTGGGCTCCTATGATACAAACTCCTATTGAGCGACACATGTACTTTGACGTAGCTCAAATTCCTAGCTTCTCTCCTCCTGATGCTTCACATGTAAGTGCAATTTGCCTTTCCAACCCTATACAAACTAGCACTTGTTGTTGAATTAGTAAACTTTATTTTATAGGTCCCTCAAACATAGGCAAAGTATCTATATGGACTCGTCTCTCCCAAAGATTATTTACTCTACAAATCACATATACTTTGAGGGTTAGTATTTACAACAAATATGAAAATGTATGCATGTTATGTATAATATGCATGATTCTAACTATCTTAATGCAATAGAGTTATGTTTTGGATTTGGAGCACTAGAACGAGAGGCTTCGACAACAACTTACTAGCCTTGGTTTTGACAGTCACAATGTCAGGACTTCTATACCCCCAAATCAGAGCAATGATCCAACTAGAGGATGGAGACCCTGGCCAAACACTAAAGCTCAGGATAACTAATTTCCCTCTCTTTAGGACTTTTGTTAGCATGACTGTACTTTGGATTCTTCATAATTGTTTTTTTTTATAAATGGATCACGGACTTTTGTTCTGGACCAAACCCTAAAATTTTATTTTATTTTATTTTATTTGCCAAAAATGCTTGGAAATCTAACTGACATCCTAGATCTTTTATCATATTTCTAGAATTCTGATTGGAATTCTAGATTTTCAATCAGATTTCTAGAATTTCAACTCTGATTCTTCAATTTTTCCTGTTTCGACTTGAATTTAGTCCAAAACATGATCGAGACAAATCCTAATCTCGTTCATACCATCTTTTGAGCCTATTTAAGAGTCATAGAAAAGATTATCCTCCATTCTTCTCTTCATTTATTTTCATCATGACACAAGCTACCCTTAGTTTGGTGAAGAAATTTCTTAAGACCATGAATGGAGACGATTGGAATAGAGTATTACCATTCCATGCCAAATCTTTGAAGTCCATTCAACATCTTAAAATAGACAGCAATTTCTTATATGTTGTCGCCACCTTCTAGGATGCTAAGGATCATATATTTAGATTCAATGGACAAGAGTTATGTCCATTGATTGAGGAGTTTGCTACTATTCTCATATGTTCATTAGATCCAATTGCTACAATTGCTCTCTCTGATCTCAAAATAGAGTTTCCTAGTAAATTAGTGGCATTTTTTGATATGCCCCCCAAATGTCATCTACATGCACGCACACAATGCTAGGACTATTAGTCTTTCTTCTCTAATTAATGGGACTAAGGACAAGAACAATACCACTTGGATTAGAATTGTCACCTTCTACTTGTATGCCCAATTTCTACTAGTGTCTTCTCATGGAGATGCTGATGCAAGGATTATCAGTATCCTAGAACAAGTAGAAACTAGAGCTAATCCTATGCTTATTATACTTACTGAAACTATCATTAAGTTAGATAATTTCAAGGTTCAAAACCAACTCTTAAGTAGTTTGCTTCTCGTTCAAGTATGTAACCTTTTTTTTTTGCCTAAGTTGCCCTTTCATGTTTTCAACTTAGCATTTTTTTAAAATTTGGTTACAGGAGAAGTTGAGCTTGCTTAGTGCTCCTGCCAATGCTTCAATTTATCAACCTCACCATCTATAATCTCATCCATTGAAGATAAGAGACAAGTGCACTATAGATCATTGGATTGATTGAATGAAAGACATTGTTGATACTGAGATTACTTAGCTCTGTCCCTAGTGGAGATTGAAATTTATGACCGTCAACCTATATAACTACTGCATCCTTATTCCTAGATTGCACTTTTCAACCTTCCTTTCTCCCTCATGCCTTTGTTGTTAATATGGTCGCCCCCCAATTCATTATGGCTATTATAACTAACTTTGAAGGCTTCCTTCTGAGACAAGACTTTCTAGACAAAGTGAAGAACTTATGGCCCCGTAGAGCTTTAGAGCAGAATATGCACCTGAATCTAACATGATTACTGATGAGAACTACAAGGCTTGGGTTGTTATGCAATCTATAGAACCACCAAAATTTACTAAATATAAAGTAGGATTCAAGTATTATTAGAAGAGTCACAAAAGAAAAAACAAAAACAAAAATAGTGATCTCATAAGTCTAGTTTCTTATGTTTTATTTTTCCTTCAAATCTTTATGCTTTATAATAAAGATAGAAACTGCAATCTTTGACAGAAATATCATTTCAATTTATTTTATAATTAGGGCAAAATTTAGTACATTTATTACATCCTATGACATAACTACTGTTATCATCTAGTCCTTTCGGATTTTCTAACTGAACATTTTTCTCTCACTTTTATTTCCCTAATTTCTGCTTAATTAACCCTTTACGAGTTTTCTGATTAACAAGATCTTGTCTTTTATTTTATTCCCTAATTTTTACCTGCCAACCCTTTACAGGTTTTCTAAACAATAGGCATGTCCTAACTTTTACCTGACTAGCCTTTTCAGGTATTCTAGCCAACGAACCCTTTTTTTTAAGGTAGTATTTCTTGAGGTGATCCAGGTTGATTGGCTCAGTGAACTCATTCCCTTCTAAATCTAATATCTTTGCAGCTCCTTTAGGCAGGATTGTCTTGACTGAATATGGTCCTTCCTAATTTGGTCTAAATTTCCCTCTTGGGTTAAACACCATCACCCTTGCCTACTTTAGCACCATATCTCTAGCTTTTATCTTTCCCAACTTAACCTTTTTTTTTAAAGCTCTCAATATTCTCCTTTGATAAATCTGAGTATGAAATAAAGCATCCATCCTTTTCTCATCTAAAGATATAAGGTGATCGAATCTCTTTTTTATCCATTCACTCTCAGGGATTTTTGCTTCTATAACAACCCTCCAGGATTTAATTTTCATCTCTATGGGCAAAACCACTTCACAACCATATACTAGCGAGAACAATGTTTGTCCCATAGCAGTGCATGTTGTAGTTCTATATCCCCACAAGGAAAAAGGGAGATATTTAGACCAATCTTTATGCATTTTCACCATCTTGGAGAGGATCTTCTTTATATTCTTATTAGCTGCTTCAACTACACCATTAGCTTGAGGTCAATAAGGTGAGGACTTATAATGCTTGATCTTGTATTTCTGTAATAACTTAGTCATCTCTGCCTGAAACTGAACACCATTGTCTATCACAACATGGTATGGGATCCCATATTTGCAAATGAGATTCTTCTCGATAAATCTTGCCAATTGTCTAGCCTTCAAGGTACCAAAGGACTTTGCTTCTATCCATCTAGAGAAGTAGTCAATTACAACTACTATATACTTATGCCTATTTGAAGCAGTTGGTTTTACTTCCTCTATTATATCTATTCCCCAGGCTGTAAAGGGCCATGGAGACGTTAAATTATTTAGCACTCTAAGGGGAAGATGATTGAGGTTCCCATGCAATTAACATTGATGACATTATCTCACTACTCAGATACAGTCCCTTTCCATGCTCATCCAGTAGTACCCTTGTTGAATCATTTTCTTTACCAGAATCATCCTATTCATGTGAGATCCATAAAAACCTGCATGAATCTCTCTCATCACCTATTCTGCTTCATCCTTCTTAAGACATCTCAGTTGTATTCTATTTGGCATCCTTCTATATAATACCCCATCATGACTTGCATAATGGTGTGCAAGAACATGAAGAGCACATCTTTCTTTGGCAGTTGCTTCATCTGGGTGTTTCCTTTCTTAGATAAATCTCTGGATATTGTAAAACCATGGCTTTTCTTTTAGCCCTATCTAGATACTCATGACTTGTTCCTCACTATAACATGGAGCTTTCATTTTCATAATTACCGAAGGCTTCATCATTGATCTCGTCGATTTATTCCATATTGAAGAAAGTGTTATTAAGGCATCCACCATTTAATTCTCATCTCTTGGTAAATGTATGACATTTAGTGAAATATCTCATTAACTTGTTCAAATATTAGATGTAAGGTTTCAACCTCTCTTCTTTCACTTCCCACTCTTTGTTAGCCTGGTTAATGACTAACATAGAATCTCCATAAACCAGTAGGTCTTTAACTCCAACTGCTAGTGCTGCCTCCACACCATAGATACATGCCTCATACTCAGCCATATTATTTGTCACCTTGAAGTCTAATTTCTTAGCCATTGGGATGGTTTCTCCTCCTGATGTAATAAGAATTACTCCTAGCCCTACTCCTTTATTGTTCATAGCTCCATCAAAATAAAGCTTCCATTCACACTATTCTATTGCTGTTAAGTTCTCATATGGAAACTCTAGATTCCACTGCTCATTTCCTTTAATTGCATTATGGGCTAGGAATTCTGCTACTACTCTTCCTTTAATGACCTTTGTAGTGATGTACTCTATATTGAACTCAGTCAAAAGTACCAACCATTGAGACATCTTTCTAGCCAAAGCTGGTGCTTGAAACAAGTACCTTAAAGGATCTATCTTTGAAATAGCTTGTACTTTGTAAGAATGGAAATAATGCCTTAACTTCTTTATAGCCCATATCATTATCAAACACATCTTCTCTACAATATCATATTTTTCTTCATATAACAAGAACTTTTTACTAAGATAATACACTACGTACTCCACCCCTTCTGGCCCTTCTTGTGCTAACATTACCCCCATTGCTTTTTCTTCTAAAGCCAAATATAAGATTAGGGGCCTTGCCTTGCTAATCTCAATACAGGTGGATTAGTAAGGTATTCCATAATCTTATCAAAGGCTTTTTGACATTCTTCATTCCATTCCACTAGCTGATTCTTCCTTAAATGCTTGAAGATTGGATCACAGACCATGGTAATTCTCATAATAAATCTACTGATGTATTGTAGTTTCCTAATAAATCCTCATACTTATTTCGCCATTCTTGGTGTTGGCATCTCCTGGATGGCTTTAATCTTGTCTGGATCGACTTCTATTCCTCTGTTATTGACTATGTGCCCTAATAACTTTCCAGAAGTCACCCTAAAGATGCATTTCTTTGGATTAAGCCTTAGGTTATATCTTTCTATTCTTGCTAGGAACTTATCCAAAGCTTCAAAATGTCCTTCTCTTATTTCTAACTTAACCATCATATCATCGACATACACTTTCACTTCCTTATGCATCATATCATGAAATAAGGCGGTGGCCATTCTTTGATAAGTTGCTCCTGCATTCTTTAACCCAAAGGGCATCACTTTGTAGTAATATGTCCCCAATTTCGTGATAAAAGTAGTTTTGATCTTTTCCATAACTGCCATCATTATCTAATTATAACCTGAGAACTCATCCATGAAGGAGTACATTGCACTAAATGTTGCATTATCGACAATCACATCAATATAGGGTAAAGGAAAGTCATCCTTTGGACATGCCTTATTCATATCTCTAAAATTTACACACATTTAGACTTTTCCATCTTTCTTGGGAACTGATACTATATTTGCCAACCATTGAGGGTATTCCACTGCTTCTAGAAAATTAGCTTAGATCTACTTAGTGATTTCCTCTGGCCTCAACCTATGAAGTTTTTGCTTAATAGGTTTAGCTTCTGGATATATTAGAATGTGATGCTCCATGATTTCTCTATCTAACCCTAGCATATCCTCATAGGACCAAGAAAATACTACCTTTCTTTTTGTTAATATTCTTTTAAATTTTTCTCACTTTAGGAGTTAAATCATGTGATATAGAAATGTGTTTTGGTTGTTCATTTATGCCCATGTTTAATGAATATAATTAAATAGAATTGATGTCAAACATGCATGAACGATCATTATTAAAATGCACAAGACCATCAGAATCAACATCACACAAGTAAGCCAAACCAAAATTCATATCATTAACCGCAAGAAAAATAGAGTTTTCGTCCTCAAAAAAATCGTACATTATTACATTAGTTTCTTCATAAAAAACATCACTAAAACTATTATTAATAATGCTAGCTAAATCCTGTGGTGGTTCTTTATTAGGTGGCAAACAAAAAACTCTTCAATGTCCTCAGCTTTCATTTTTTCAGCAACTATCTTCATTACCTTGTCTTTATTATCTTGCACCAGCCTCTGAACTATCTGCTTCTTGAAGATCTCAAACCCAGGGATATCTACACTAGCTACTTGGACAAGCTCCTTTTCACCTAGATAGAACTTCTCCTTCTTTTGTTTGATAAAGTTATCCTTTAGCGGTCCCACATTCCTTAGGAGGTTATTCCCACTGAAAAACCTTCTTCTAGCCTTTTTGTTATCGAATCCAACTCTTGTATAGCCTAATCCTCTTGTATCATCTTGGGTTTTGAAATCTAGGAGTTCTAGGCTTCCTTACTCTTTCTTTCTTAGTCCTTGTCCAGGATGATAAATCATCTTCTTAATCATGATCATAACCCTTGGATCCATCATAATTCCATCCGAGATCATGGCTATTTGGAAACCAAGAGGAGTAACTACCTGCTTTTGACTATCCATAACTATGAACACAGTCTTGCCTATACTTGCATCTAAAGTCACAACTTCCTCATCATGTAGGCATTTCACCTTTTGATGCACAGTTGAAGGCACTCCTCCCAAAACATTATACCAAGGCCTACCCAATAACAAGGCATAGGTGACAAGAATGTCTAGCATAGTTAATTCTACTATTGCTTTTATAGGCCCAGTCTTCATAGGAGCCATAAATGTTCCCCCTTATGCTATCATTATAAGCCCTTATTACAAGGTCTGACTTTGCCAAATCCTCCATCATCACTCCTAGGTTAGGTAGGATTTGTAGTGGGAAAACATTAATTACAGACCTATCATCCACCTTCATATAATTTTTCCTTCTCCCTCTTACTTCAGCTAGAATGAACAAGGCTTTATTATGGTTCTTTCCTTTCACAGGTAAATCTTCATCAGAGAAAATGATAGCACCATGCCTTTTCTCAATTACCTTGGCCACCATTTCCTCAAGGGTCGTAGTAGTTTCAATGTTCATTTTAGCTAGAGCCTTAATCAGAGCTTTCTTGTGGCTATTTAAGTGCATCAAGAGCTCCCAAATGCTTATATTTGCTTTTGCTTTCTTGAGCTATTCAAGAATCAAGTCATCACCATGTTCATCTGAGTCTTCTCCTTTAACAACTTCTTCTCTCTCTATAGCTTTCTTTATCAATTTATACCCCTTTGTACTTCTAGTAACATGACTAACTTCTGGATTATCAACCCACACATTGTAACCTTTAGTGCCTTCTTTATAAGAATTGCACCAAATGTCGATAACCCTAATATTTCGATCTTTCTTCCCATCCTTCCATACCTCAACCATGCATTTCTCCTTTTTAGCTAGTAGCTTCTCATCATCAAACTCATCAATCCATCATGTAGGCTCAATTGAATCAATGGGTATATCAAAAGACGGTGGTTTAGAGTAAAACACCTAGTAATCAAACTTGCCTAAGGGCTGATCCAGTAAGTTTTCTACTCTTTCCACATCTTTAGGGGCACTAAGAGATTTCTCATCAGTTTTAAGATTTAAATCCTTAAAAGAGTTTAGCATTTCTTCCTCACTTACTCCTGAGTTGATCATCATGGTTATTAGGGGTGGCAAATTTTGATAATTTAGGAAAGGATTATTTTCGAGTGTTTGGGTTTGGATTTGATTTCTCAGGGTAAGCTACGGAGATTTGGGTTTGGTGGTCTAGAGGGGGTTAAGGGTCTAAGGAGGCCTTTCTGGATGAGACGGTCTAGGACTTTGGATAAGGGTTAGTTGAAATTTGAGAATCTCCTAGGTTGTTGGATAGCATGAACTCCTACAACCTGACTAGCATTTCCTTGCTACGTGCCCCTAGTAGGGTAATTTCTCACTCCAGTACTTCTAGTGATCTTCTTCTTCTCATTTTTGATCTCTTCAGCTTGTAACCCATCATTATAAAGATCTACAAATGTCTTGGGGTTCATCATTTGCAACCTCTCAACTAGATTAGGTAGCACATTCTGACTATCATCCTAACCTAATCCTTCTCATCCAGCTTATTCTTCATTAGTCTCGCCTTATTCATGAACCTGGTTAGAAAATCTGAGAATGACTCATTGGGCTTCTACTTGGTCAGTTCTAGATCCCTAATAGACACCTTGAACCTAGTGTTGTAGTCATATTACTTTAGAAAAGTAGCGCATAGTTCTCTCCAGTCAGCTCAGATAGACTTCTCCAACCCATGATACCAATTAACAGCCATAGCCTCCAAGGATAGTATAAAAAACTTAGTGACCACAGATAAAGGAGCCTTAGTGGTGCTCATGGTAGTTATGTTTAACTAAAGTGAATCCTTAGGTCTCCAGTACAATCAAACTTTTATAGCTGTGGCATTTTGAATTTTTCAGGCAACTTATCCTCCTCAAATTGCATCCCATCAAATAAGTATCCAATGCCCTGTCCTCTCATCAACTCCTCTATTTTGGACATCTTATGAGTCAGTGCTTTTATCTGCTTGGATTCTAGCTCTTGAACTTTCTCGAGTGATTCCCTTTTCACCTTTTTAACCATATAAATCTCAACATCCTCTAATTTCATTTCCCCAGTAGGTATGTTCTTAGCAACACTGTCATTTTTGGCAGGTGGTGCACCCACAACAGGCAGAATGGCCGCAACGGGAGGTGTAGCATCAGCAACAGGTGGTAGCATTAATCCAGCCAAGGCCTGTCCTAACTCATCTTGCATCATAGCTCTCATATCATCTATCAATGCTCCTTTGACATCCTCTAGGGTCCAATTTCCTCCCTCTTATTGTTCCATTTCTTTAGTTTGTTTAGATTGTGCAACTTCTAGATAGAGTGGATTGATGGAACTCCTTTCCAGTCTGCTAAGGATTTATTTCATAATCGATTGCGGATTCAAATCATTTCTCACTAGTCTGCCACCCTTTTGACTCCAAATATAGGAAGACCCTGATGAATCTATAATGGCTGAAAGACAAAAATGTTAGTATGATGCATGAGATGCATGTATGCATGATGCACGTGCTATGCAACAAATAGCAAGTAACAAGTCAAGTTTGGTGTACATACATCCTTCCAACCTTATTCCTCCCACACATGTATTCAATAGCAAATCTTTTTTGCTAGGATTTTTTTATTTTGGCCTTAATATCAATAGGGGATATCAAGAACTGATGCATTTGCCAAATCACTCAAAGTAGTAAAACATAGAAACAATATTTCTAAGTATAAAAGATTAGCCCAATCTTTATTAGTCCAAACGGTCTTTTAAAGTATGGGTTTGGGCCTTTATAGATAAAAATACCTCATGGCAACATTCACAAGCAATTTAGGTACATCCTAGGGGAAATAACTAAGCTAATATGTGGTTAGGCTCCGGTGAAAAGTTAAGGTTCCCTTAGCAAGATGCTCTCCTTTATGACTTGAGTCACAGGCCAAGATCAGAGAGGCCCGACATCCTTTGTAAACTCGAGAGAAGACTACCCCCCCTTTAGGACTTGTGTTACAGACTCTGGTCAAATGACCCCAGTAATCTCTCTTAAACCGAGTTAAGGCTAAGAGCGATGGTTAGCAAATCTATAACTCCATAAAGCTAGTGGAATTATGGAATCATAAACCAATGCCATAGGTTAATAAGGACATGCAGAAGGAATGCAAGAATAAAATAATAATTAATAAAATAATTCTAAAGAACACAAGTAGAATTAGTATCTTTTATCCCCAGTAGAGTCGCCACTTAGACAGCGGGGTTTAGCGCGCATCAAAGATTTTAGCAATCGCGACACTGTTTGAGTTGAAGGCACTAGAGAACACATTAGCCACTATCATAATGACATGACATGAAGATGAGGAGTTGCCACCCAGGGTAATAACTAGGACAAATAAAAAAGGTGGTACTCGATTCCCTAAAAGAAAGCTAGCACCATAACTAGGAGATTCTAGAAATGGAATACCAACTTCTTTCAGTCTTGTGTTCATTTAGAATTACTTTATGAATTATTATCTTATCCTTTATTTACATTCAATTTCATATAAACCCTTATTTAAGCAATTAACTCCAAGGCAAATTAGTCATGAAAAATACAAGTAAATAATGCACTCAATACGATCTTTAAGTTAGTCTAATCTACATTGATTTTAACTAAATGGGATAAATCTACATGTTTTAATTTACAAGTCTAAAGGGCCTAATTCCTTAATTTTAATTAACTGAACCTAAGTCTATTTATTTTTATTCTAAAAATGGGCCTAAATCTACAAATTATGGAGTATTTAAATTAATGGGCCTAATTCTATATGTTTTAATTCTAAGGTGATATTAAATCTACAAGTTATGAAAAAAGGCTTTAATTTAATGGGCCAAGTCTAATTAATTTTATTAAATTAGGTGGGTCTATGTCTATTTTACTAAATGGACATTAGTTATCTCTAACCTAAAAATCTAATTAATTATGGGCCTAATGATGCATTTTAATTAATCAAACCTAATCTTAATTAAATTAGTAAAAACAAACCTAAATTTATTTAAGTGGATTAGAATCTAATATGGGCTTAAGGTCCAAAACATATAAAAATAAATAAACAAGTCCAAAAATAAATAAAACATATCAAAACAATTAAATAAAAGATCAAACAACCAATTAATTATTCCTTTTAAAACCCTAATTTTAATCAACATGCACTTCTAAATTAATCTACTTCCTCCCTTGATTTTAATTAATTACCCAATTCAAATCCTAATTTTACTAACCAATTCATCAAAATAAACATACAGCCACATATATAATTTTACTATTCCCACTATTGGGGTTATTACAATAATCTATTGAGAACAAAAAGAAAAATAATTAATACAAACCTAAAAATATAAATGAAATAAAGCGATAAAATAAAAAATAATAAAAACCTTAGAAACTATATCTCTACAAGGTCTTATCCATGGCATTCCATGGACTTATCATGAATTTAGTCCTCCAAAGATGATCATCGTGTATTTTCCTCCATAATCACCATAAAAAGAAACAAAAATTATGATTAATTAATAAATTATAAAGAAATTTGAATAAAATTGAAACTCAACAAAATCAAAAAGAAAAATAAAATAAAAGAAGAATATGGAGAAGATGATGCTTATGGATGTTTTTAATGGAGTGCTCCTCAGATTTTGTAAAATCATCGTTCTTGATAGGTCTTTAAATATTATTCTTCTACTTCTCCCAAGGTCTTCAATTGATTAATCAAACACAAGGGAATTTTTGTAGAGTAATTCAATAAAAAGAAAAGATTAGAGAAATATTTTAAAAAAAATCAATCAACTAAAAAAATTGTAAAAATACTGCTTCCCCAAAAATCCCTTCTCCCAAGTCCCCCTTCCAAAGGAGCCAAACACGTCCTTTTATAGCAAAACAACATAGAAACCCTAGTTCACATTTCTATAGAGTTTTATTCCTAAAAAGACTTTATTTTCTTAAAATACTAGATAAATACCAAAACAATTTCTTCGACCAATCAGGATTAGGAAAAAAAAGCAATTTTTATTTTCTGAAAAATCGAAAAACCAAGCAAAAAGGTCCAATTCTGAACAGAATTATGTAATTATAATCAAAATTACATAATTCTAATATTTTTTAAAATTTTTAATTACAAAAAGACCCCTGAAAGAATTTAAGTTTTACGATTAAATCCTTAAAAAAGCATTGTAATTTAGTCCTTGAAAACATTAAATCCTTTCTTTGAAAAATGCAATCAGACTTCTAAAGTTTCAAAGTTCAAGTATTGGAGACCTATTTATACCATTTTCATCATTAGAGTCTTTCGTTGCATCCATAATTCACTATCCCAAAATTGGGTGCTTACATTCCCCTTTTTACTATAAAAATGGCTTTTTGTATGAAATGCAGTCATCATGACTTTATAATGAACTTTAAAAACAAGTGCAACTAGAATTGATCCATCCTCCATACAAAGTTATTGGTCTGGATTTGTAAAACCAAAGACTTTAGAAGATTAGCATCATTAAGAGAAATGGTAAAGTTTTGATAACAATCAAATGATATGGGACCTAAACAAATACTAGATTCTATAGTTCCTAGAAGAGAATCTTGGAAGTTTTTGAATCTCATATCTCTAAGAGCAGCAAGGATAGAAGTGTTTAGACCTTCTCTAGCAAGGGGTTTTATACTAACCTGAACAAGACCTATATGAATGTATCTGAAACCTTTTTCTTTATGTTTATCTAAAGAAGTGGAAGATAGTAACTTCATGTATTCCTGAGACTTAGAAAGCTGGATATCTCTTTCTTCAGTCTTAATGACATAGTCAGATTTGAAGAGATTTAGTTTAGGAATTTTTTAGATATGATCTTTCTTATAGTTTATGAGCTTAAAGTCATTTATGCATTTATCAAAGTCTTCAATGGTGATTTCATCACTATTGATTATGTTCTTTTGAGCTTTGGCAGATAAGGAAGCAGAGGAAGAAGAAGAAGTGGTTCTTCCAAAAATTGGATTCATGGTAAAGTAATGGCTATAGAAACAGGCTACTTAACTATAAATTCACTAGCTAAACTAATGGTACTACTCCCTCTCTAAGGACTTACTACCGAGACCACCTATGACTAAAGGACTTGTTGAATAAACTACCCTATAGAAATTACTATAACATGGAAATAATTCCTATACAAATCACTCAACCCCCTAAGCTCTTATCCTTAGCACTTCTTGGTATCAATAATGTCTACAAGGTAGTTTATTCAGCAAGTCCTTTAGTCATAGGTGGTCCCGATAGTAAGTCCCTAGAGAGGTAGTAAAATCGTTGGTTTAGCTGGTGAGTTTGTAGTTGAGTAACCTATTTATGTAACCATTCCTTTTTCATGAATCCAATTTTAGGAAGAAAAACTTCTTCTTCTTCTTCCTCTACTTCCTCATCTGCCAAAGCTCAAAAGAACATAATCAATAATGATGAAATCACCATTGAAGACTTTGATAAATGCATAGATGACTTTAAGCTCACAGACTATAATAAAGATCATGTCTATAAAACTCCTAAACTAAACCTCTTCAAATCTAACTATGTCATTAAGACTAAAGAAATAGATCACTTTCTAAGTCTCAGGAATACAAAAAGTTACTATCTTCCACTTCTATAGACAAACATAAAGAAAAAGGGAGAAACTCTTCTTCTCCAAATAGATATGACTAAAGCCAATGTTGTCATCCTAAAACCAATTAAACGAAACCAAGTTACACTTCCCCAAGAATGGATCTTAGAAGCAGCTACTGAAACTAAAATCCAACAAGAAGAAACATTTGCTCCTAATACACAAATGAAGCATATTACCCAGTTTCAAGATGGTAGAGTGACTCTCTTTTGATAGAATTTTTCTAGCTCAAGATTCTTTAATGCATCCTCATCAGAATCTCTTAATCTTGGAAGAATATCTCAGATCTCATCTATTATAAACCTTATATACCATAACGAACGATAAGAGAATCACCACCAAAAGGCCATACACTTGCCTTAATCAATAGACCAAGCAAACCTTTACCCTAATCTACCACCAGTTATAAATAAGTCATATAGTATCCTTGCTCGATATTCTACCTCAAATCTACCTTCTTCTTCCATAAAAAATGTAGATTATATTATGAATATAGTCAGAACTATTTATATCAAACCTAGACAAGAAGAAAGCCCTTCTCCTCTTACCTCTCCTACTGCTTCAGCTATAACAGAAAACATGGTTCATGAATTATTTATTTTAGATAAAGAGTTCACTCCTGATAAAGCTCTTTTACATAAAGATTTCTATACATCTCACAATAATTGGTGGGTCTAATTCTACATGTTTTAATTAAATAGTGATCTTAAATCTACAAATTATGAAAAAAAAAGGCTTAAATTAAGTGGGCTAAGTCTAAATTAATTAAATTGAGTTACGTGGGCCTATGTCTATTTAACTAAATGGGCCTAAGGATATTTTTAATCTAAAATCTAATTTATTATAGGCCTAAAGGTATATTTTAATTAATTAAACCTAATTAATTATTAAATGAAATGAGCTAAAAGAAAATAACCTAAACTTAAATAAATAAATTAAGACTTAAAATGGGCTTAAGGCACTAAAAGCACATAAAAGTAATAAATAAGCCTAAAACAAATAAAAACATAAAAAAATAATTAAATAAGATCAAACAAATAATTAAATTAATCCTTACTAAAACCCTAATTTTATTATCGCGCAACATAAATTAATCTACTTCCTCCATTGATTTTAAATAATTAACTAATTGAAACTTAGTTTTACTAACCAATTTAATCAAAATAAACATGCAACCACATACATATTTCACTACTCCCACTACTGGGGCTATTACATTAATTCATAAAACAGTTAATAAAATAAAAATAAAGTAATAAATAAAATTAAATAAAAACCCTAGAAACTAAGTCTCTATGAGGCTTTATATATGGTTTTCCATGGACTTCTCATGAATTCATCCCTTCAACATGATCATCATGCGTTTTCCTCCATAATCACCATAAAAAATAATAATAAAATAATGATTAATGAAAAAATTATAATAATAACTCGAAAGAATAAAAATAATCAATAATATCAAAAAGAAATAAAAAAATAGAATAAAAAGAAGATGATGATGCTTATAAGTGATTTGGGGTACTCCTCAGATTTGTAATTCACCATTCTTAACAAGTCTTCGAATCTTCTTCTTCAAAAATTCTCCAAGAATCTTGAATTAATTGATAAACCAAAAGGAATTTTTGTAGAAAAATAACTCCAAAAAAGAATTAAGAAAGCTCTTTTTAAGAATCAACAATGGATAAAAAAAATTTCATAAACGCACAAAACCAAAAGTAAAATATATGTTGCTGCCTCATCTCTTTTCTTCTCCTTCGCTCCTTTTTTTTCCCAAATTTTCCCTTGTCATCCTCTTTATATAAAAAAAAAAGAAAAACAAAAACCCTAGCTCAATTCTAACGTGATTCTAATTCCTAAAAATATAGGATTAATACTTAAAATCATATTTAGGAATTTTAGACTAATTAGGATTAAGTTAAAAGTCTACAAAAAATTAAAAATAGAGATGAAAAAGTCCAATCCTGACCAGGATTGTGTAATTTTGATCGAAATTGGTGTAATTCTGATCGGAATTACATAATTCTAATCGAAATTATGGAATTCTGATAGGTTTTTTTTTAACATTTAATTATAAAAAGACCCCTAGAAGAATTTAAGTTTGCAATTAGGTCCTAAAAAACATTGTAATTTAGTCCTTGAAAACACTAAACCTTCCTTTACAAGATACATTTAGACCCTTGGAATTTTAAAGCTTAAGTATCGAGGACCTATTCATGATATTTTCATCATTAGAGTCCTCTATCGCATTCATAACTCATCATCCTAAAATTGGGTGTCTACAGTTCTCTAAGAGAAAGGATAAGGAAGAATCTTACTACAAGAAACCTTATAGAAAGACTTTTAAACAACTACAGGCTAATAAAGTTAAGAAAACCAATTTGAGAGATGTTACTTACTATAAGTGTGGCAAAAAGGAACATAACTTTAAATATTGTAAAGTCTCCAAAAAGCTCCATGAATTAGAATTAGAGGAAGCAACCTTGAATAAGCTCATCGCTCTACTTATAGATACCTCTGAGTCTGAAACCAATTCCGTAAACATCCTAACTCCCTAAATTAATGAACTAGCCACTTCCTCCTCTTCTGATTCTAGTATAGATTCTGATATAGAAACAAAGTAACCTAATATGCTCACTAGAGAACAAAACCTAATTTTAGATGTCATTCATCATATAAATGGCCTTGAGATTCAAAAAAATATTTAGAACAGCTTAGGCAATCTCTAAAAAAGTAACCTAAACTTAAGTTACCTTCTACTAGTATAGGCATATATGACCTAACTACCATTCTAAATAGAAAGAAACTCAGTAAGAAACCATTAGGAAACATCCAAGAACTCCAACGAGAAATTAAAACCATAAAGTCTGAGATAAAGCAATTAAAAGAAAAATAGCAAAAGGATTCTGAATTGATCTAATTTCTTATCACTAAACTACCTAAAGGCTTTAGTGATGATAATGACTCAAAGGATCTAAAGCCAGGATCCCTAGCTAACCTAAATAAAGTTCCCCAAGATTTCCTCGGTGCTTTAAACCAAATCACCTCAAGAAAATATCTCATAAAGATCATCATTATTTTTAATAAAGATTTTAAATTGGATACCATAGCCCTATTTGATATAGGAGCTTATTTAAATTGCATAAAAACTGGCATAGTTCCACATCATTTTCAAGAACATACCATAGAAAAGCTTTCCTCTACTAATAATTCCAAAATGCATATAGACGGTAAAACATAGGCTAGTATTTCTAATAATGGATTTCTTTTGAAAACTCTTTTTTTTCATTTCTAATATAAGTTAAATGGTGATTTTATGCACACCTTTCTTTAATTTAATAACTCGCTATTTAACCACCTATAACTCCATTGATTATAAAGATGAAAAAGTTCATATATCTTTTCCTTTTTTAGCTAAACCAAGAACCAAATCCCTAAACCTTATTAAAGCTCATTCTATTTATAAGAATGAAATCAATGATTTAATTAAGGGAAAAGAGACAGATTTGTATGATTTAAAGCAAAATGTGCATTTTTAAAAAACTGAACAATAGTTAAAGTTTGATATAGAAAAATCAAAGATTTATGATTTTCATAATATTATGATAAAAGAAGTCTGTTCTGATTTACCAAATGCTTTTTGGAAAGGAAAACAACATATTGTTGATTTGCCTTATGAGTCTAGATTTTATGAGAAAAACATTTCTACTAAAGATAGACCAATTCAAATGAATGCTAAATTGGAACAGCATTGTAAAGAAGAAATCCAGGACTTGAACCCAAAGGATTAATCTCTAAGTCCAAGTCTCCATGGAGTTGTGCATCTTTCTATGTTAATAAAGCATCTAAAATAGAAAGAGGTACTCGAAGGCTTGTTATCAATTATAAACCTTTAAATAATGCTTTAAAGTGGATCTGATATCCCATTCTAAACAAAAAGGATCTTCTTCAAAAACTTCATTATGCATTTGTATTTTCAAAATTTGACATGAAATATGGATTTTGGCAAATACAAATTCATAAAGATCATTGATATAAAACTGCTTTCACTATCCCTTTTAGATAATATGAATGGAATGTCATGCCATTTGGTTTGAAAAATGCATCATTAAAATTTCAAAAAATTATGAATGATATATTCAATCCTTATTCTGAATTTTGCATTGTTTATATTGATGACGTGCTTATTTTTTGAAACTCCATTGAACAACATTTCAAGCATTTAAAGACTTTCCTCTATATAGTTATACTAAATGGACTTGTCATATTTGCCAAGAAAATAGCTCTTTTCTAAACCAGAGTTAGATTCTTAGGACATTACATCTATTGTGGTAATAGAATTCCTATAGAAAGATCCTTAGAATTTGGTAGTAAATTCCTTGATAAGATTCTTGATAAAGTCCAACTACAAAGGTTCTTAGGAAGTCTAAATTATATTTTAAATTTTTTTCCTAATATAAATAGGATTTCTAAACTTTTGCATGATCTATTAAAGAAAAATCAGGCCCCTTGGACTAATGAGCTTACTAAAGCCAACCAATTTATTAAGAAACATATCCTTGAAATTCCCTGTCTATATCTTACTAATCCTAATCTTTTTAAGATTGTCGAAACTGATGCTAGGAATCTAAGATATAGGGGCATCCTAAAAAAAGTTTCAGATGGCCGGAAGTAGTTATCCAGTACACTTCAGGTCACTGGAATGATACACAGAAAAACTACTTCACCATTAAAAAAGAAATTCTTTCCATTGTCACATGCATTTTAAAGTTTCAATCTGATTTACTTAATTAAAAGGTTTTACTTCACATTGATTATAAATCTGCTAAAGAAGTTTTGTAAAAAGATGTTTAAAATATTGCATCAAAATAAATTTTTGTAAAATGGAAAGCCATTTTAAGTATTTTTTTTTATTTTGATATAGGATTGATTAAAGGAGATAAAAACTCTATACCAGATTTTCTAACTAGAGAATTTTTACAGAATAGATAAATATGCCTCACAAAAAAAATAGAAAGATAAAGATAAAGTGGAAACACCTTCTAATCCTCCTCCTCTTTCTGCTGAAAAGCTTATAAAGTCATGGTTTGATATAGTTAACTAAGAACAAAATATAGTTGACTCTAATAAAGCATCTCAAATCCAACAATGGATTGATTCTATCTCCCAATCCCCTGAACTCCTTAAAGTAATACAAAGTACTCTTTAGCCTCCAACCATTATGCAAATAGATAGCAACAAAGGCATACTAGGTAAAGCTCCTTAAGCTATTTTTAAAACAAAGAAAGGAGATAGAACGCGCATCCTCCTTAAGCTAAGTTTTGTTCACTTGCTTATTTTCTTGTTTATTTGATTCGTGAATAGTCACTTTGAATTTTAAGTTTAATTTGATTTTTGTGATTGTGGTGTTGAGTTGATTGAGCAATTTTTGCATAATTTGCATTAGTTTTATTAGAATTGAGATTTGGGGAATTTGAGTGGTAAAAGGCGAGTGGTGAGCTCATAAAAGGGTAAAAGCCTTATTGAGTGAAACACGAGTGTGAGTGCCATTTAAATTGAGTAAAACATATAAGGGAGTGTTTGGTGAGATCTTTTTTATTGCTACTAATAATTTCTTGTAGGAAAAATTAAAGCAATGACTCAAGAAGGTGAAGAAGGAATGCCCGATCAAAAGATGTATATGAAATCCATGACCCAATTGTTTGACAAGTTGAGACTAGATTTGGTAAACCAAATTGGAGACTTGGCAGACCGAATAGACAAGATAGAGTCAAGTCATCATGGAGATGCTAGTACAATCAATACTAGAACCCGTGGGAGACATGAACAAGAGGATGACGAACAAACATCCAATTCAGGCAGAAACGGGCATACAAGAGTTGATAATAACTTGGGAAGCATTAAGATGAAAATTCTAAGCTTTCAAGGCAAAAGTGATGTCGAAGCCTATTCGGAATGGGAGAAAAAGGTGGAGTTCATCTTTGAGTGCCATCAATATTCTGAAGAAAAGAAGGTGAAGCTAGCTGTCGTAGAGTTTACTAATTATATACTTATTTGGTGGGATCAATTGGTGACTAGTAGAAGAAGGAACCATGATCAACCTATTAAGACATGGGAGGAGATAAAGGCAATCATGCGCAAAAGGTTTGTTCCTACACACTATTATAGAGAATTGTATAATAAACTTTAAAACCTTGTGCAAGGATCTAAAAGTGTAGAGGAGTACCATCAAGCAATGGAGATAGCTATGATTAGAGCAAATATTGATGAAGACTATGAGGCAACAATGGTGAGGCTTTTGCCCCACCTATAATAGAGATAGAATGCGCATCCTACTTTGAAATCGTTGCCCAAGATCGTCAAGATGAGGTTGTGAAGATGGAGCTAAACCCCTTGCTTATTAATTTGAAGCAAGATACTTAGCTATTATAAAATGAACAATCACACAATGCTAAGTTTAATCTAACCTAGCACTTGTAATGAAAGGTAGAAGTGAAACAATTCAAGTAAACTTGCAAAGTTTCAAAAGAACAAAGTTTAAGGAAAAACCTCACTTTTAATTGATTAAAATTGTCAAAAATACATTCTTCAATTCGTCCATAATATATGTAGCCCTTATATAGGCATGTAAACAACCTAACCCTTAAAGGAAAAGGTTTTCTTCCTTATTCCCAAACATGCATGTATAGGAAAATCCTTAATTAAGGAGATTTCCTTCAAAATAGGATAACTAATGACAACTCATCTTTGAAAAGTCAAAATTGATAACTCATTACAATTCATGACAACTAAGCAAAATGACAACTCATGACAACTAAGCATTAAAGCATGCCATGTCACATGCCATGTCATATGTTGACCATTGACCCTTGACTTGCCATGTCATATGTTGACCATTGACCCTTGACTTTGACTTGTTGACTATTTGACTTTGACTTATTGACTTTGACTTGGAATATTCTTGAATCTTCTCACATCTTCTAGAATCTTCTTAAATCTTCCTTATTGACTCCAAAATAGGAAAATAACTCAAAATTTGTCCATATCAAGCTAATTAATTTTAGAATAGGAAATTAAGCTAATTAGCTTGAATTCTTCATATTTAGGCGTTGTTGATCCCTTTTAGGGTTCATATTAATTCTTCCCCTTCAAAAACCCTTTCTCAAAATGATTTTACTCATGTAACTATTCAACATAGTTCATAGATTGTTTTATCACAATCAAAACTTCCATCTTCAAAATTTCTTATAAAGAATTCTATTCAAAATATTTTAACCATCGAAGATAGATTTTTCAATAAAGATTATTTTCTTACTATGCAAAATCATTTTCCAAAAAATTGATTTTTTAAACCATGTGATCTTTCTAAACCCCAATAATATTATCAAACTATTTTGAAATACAGTGGTTCTGCAGAATTCAAACATTTTTACTATAAAGGATACATATAGCCTTCTTATTCTACTTGAAAAATTCTCAACATCCTCCACCCTTCTAAATATGGACAAGAACTTTCTAAGCCAAAAGCCTTCCCTATTAACTTCAACTCAAAATTAGACTTTTGTCTTTCATTTTCCTATTGGGATTATGAACAACCATGGTTTAATTCTTGTCTTATCCAAACTACTTATTATACCCACACATGGCTATTTTTCCTAAGTGATCGTGCTGATATATCAAAATTCCCTACATGGTTCACTCGTTGGTGGAATAACTATGGTCTTATTCTTAATATCCTCCCTTTTGATATATGTCGAGGATACAATCTCTTCTCCACTCACTATAAACCTTCTCCCCTTAAGAAAAAATTTTCCCTTCGTTGCCTATATTGCTCAAAATTCTTTGTTCCTTAGGTTTCACAATGGTATCTTGACTTCTACACTCACAAAGGTATTACTATCCTCCAAAGGAAATTTAAAGTAAAATGGTAGACCTCTTATGAAGTCCCTCAAAAAATTTCCAAACAAGTAGTGTTTTATTGACTCAATCAGTATGGCTTTCTTAGCTTCTCTTGTGCCCAAACCGAGGCACAGTCTACCTTCTTGGCACAAAAATCTCATGTCAATGCTCTTCTCGCTGTTGTAAAAACAAAAGAAGAATATTTCAAAATAATGCAACAACTTATCCAGTCTAAAGATGTTTCTCCTTCACAGTCCCAGACCTCTCAAAATTTAAAACCCTTCATTGATTTGGGTAATGATAATGAAGATGATTGTTTTGGGATTTTTCCTTCTATCAAGCCCACAGGCTTATAAAATCTTTTGTAATATTTTTTTTTTTACCGATGGGTTGAAAATCCTTTCAGGATGACCCATGCAAAAGTTAGGTCATTAAAAAAAAGTAAAAGTAAAAGTATTTAATTATTTTCTTTTCTAGGTCATCCCCTTAATAATACTCATTGGGACTTGCTCGGACAACCATCAGGCAAATTTGACTTTTATGTCAAATATTCTGCTCCACCTACTACCTTCACCCCTTTCTCTTCCATTTTACCATAAGGTTGGGGACCCACTTTTCACTATCAAGATGAGCTCTCTCCAGAAAAAATAAGAAAGAGATAGATAAAGGAACACGATTGGTGTCAGGATTGCATCCACTCCACTCCTACTTGTCTCTGGCCTATCTTCCTCGTGATTCTAGGATTTTCTCCTTCTCATGCTTATTTAAAAAGGCCTCTCCCCTTCTTGCAGCATATACAAGTTTTTAGGGAATAAAGAAAATTTTAGAAAGAGATAACTCTTTTCGTTTAATATAGCTTTAAAAGTTGTATCTCTACAAAAGATATGGCATAGTTTTAATATATTATTTTCCTTTACTATTTTCTGGATATAGAACTCTGTAACCTTCCTTTGCTATTTTCTTGAATTAGAACTCTGTAACCTTCCTCTTACTTGGAATATAAAGAGAAAACTTCTTATTCGTAAGTTTTCTATATTTCTTTAAAGTTTTATGTTTATCTTATCTTCTTTCTTTACAACTTTCTTTTAATTATCATTTCATATATAGTTCTTAAGTAGCAGAACGTATGCTTTATGCTTGCCTAAGAAATTAGGATCCTGCACATCAAAAACTTTATGAAAACCCTACTGTATCTTGGTTCTATAACCTCCGTGTCTAGCCTATGACTGGAGTGTAAGACTGGCACTATGATTTCATTTTGTCATCTCTGCATTCATACACGTGAACAGTACACCCTTTGATCCTTGGCACTTCCCTTTCCTTATTTGGTATCAGTGCCAACTAGGGTTCAAGCCGCAGGGGAGGAAGGAAAAGGGAATGATGCAAGTGCATAGACCCTCAATACAGAGCCTCCCATGTGGCACCCAATGTGGAGACGTTACTTGGGAGGTAACTTGGTGGCCACTTAAGTATAAAGTAGTGCCCCCTACAAACAAGATATCCTTTTGGGTATGGATGGAAAGTGCCTTATTTAGTATCAGAGCCAACTAGGGTTCAAGCCACGGGGGAGGAAGGAAAGGGGAATTATGCAAAGCATAGAGAAATTCATCTTCAATGGATAAGTCATGCCTCAAGCTACAAAAGAGTGACACTTGCACTTTTTTCTTTTTTCTTAGTTTAATCCTCTATTTTTTTGTATAACCAAGTCCTTTCTAAAGTTTATTTCGTTACAATTGAGTCCTAATCCATTTCTTTAATTTACTAATACTACTACTACTATTACTTCTACTACTAGTAGTAGTATTAGTTTATTATACCCACATTTTTTTCCTCAAGCTTGAAAAAGGCAATTCATGAGATTGTCCACATTCAATATTAAGGACCGAAATTAAAAAATCCATAATTAAGAAAGCTGCAACACCCTTAAAAACCAAAACCAAAAACTAGAAATAGTTATAAGGATTTACAAAGAATCGAACTTACAAAATTGAATATAAGAGGAATTAATAAGAACCACAAGAAAATCAATTGTTATAGCTCAAGTTCCACTCCTTTCTTTTTAAATGCAAAATCAACATCATTGTTGAAATTTGAATGAAGAACAAGAGAGTAAAACATAATAACTAGCAAATGAATGAAGATGACAAAGTAGAATTAAGAAGAAAAAGAGATGATGAAAATTAAAGTGGTCCAGAATCACTCACTTGTTCGTGTTCTCCTTCTGTCCTTTGTTCTTTTTTTATTAAATAAATGGATAAGTATTACCTTAAACCACTAAGATAGTGACTCCTACACTTTTTTAAAAATTTGATCCTCTAAATTTTTTACATATAATCAAATCTTTTCTAAAGTTTATTTCATTAAAATTAAGTCCTAATCCATTTATTTAATTTACTATTATTATTTTATATAAATATTTTATTTATTGCTCATGTATTTGATTTAATTTATCTTTAATATATAATTTAAGGTTAATCCTAAGTACAAATGTGACACATTTGACTATATTTATGTCAGCCTTGATGTCCAAAATCAAGAGGTTTCTAATCAGAGAAATGTTAGTATAGATGTGCCCTAGTGCCAGTTCTTGTAATTTTATCCCTATGGCAATAAAATATTCATTTTAAATAAATTGTTTATTATTTGAGTATTTACCCTTTAGTACTATGTTAAAAGAGTTTATTATCAAGAGTTGATAATATGAGTGATAGATTCTTTTATTACATATGCTATAAAATGTTCATAGTCGTAGGATTAAGAAATGGGTAGTATTAATCCATAGACTATCACCTCTATTTGTTTTCCTTAATCGGTATGTGATATTGATAGTGGGAGGTAATAACTATCATGCTACTTTATATGAGATATCAGAATAAATATGTGGATACTCATGTGATGGGTGAATTGAATAGTGACATAAGATATATGATTACGTGGAAATTCACTTTTATCAACAATCACTTTCTTGGACATAATGGTGCATATGGTCCTTTGACCTGAGGCAACACGATCATCCATATATAAGTGGTTAGATTTTGTTACCACTTATATATTTGTGCTAGCCATGTATGGGTATATGGCGTGTGATGGCTCTAGTCGATTATATGTAGGGATGAGTGATTGGCCAAGATGGAATTCATTACCTAGAGTGAACCATGATAAGATCCTATGCTATATAAGTTGTTCTCAATGAATAAGTACTGGCTAGATCAAACTTGACTTAATCAAAAAGAGTTTTTAGTGCTAAAAAGCATTTCTAGTATAAGTCATGTTTTATTAAGAATTGAACTCAAGATGAGGTTAATTGATTGAGGGAATTAAAGTTTGACTGACCATAATTCTAGCCAATGTCAAGATCTTCAAATGAAGGGACATTGAGTGCACGGTAATTATATTCTATAGTTCTTATGAATCTACAAAAAGCATTCACTTCTAATTAGTTAGTTATGACATCTATGTTAGGGGTCACTCATGACTTATGGAAACCAAATGTGATCAATTGGGATTTTCACATTTAGCTAGGAAAGAGTTTCCAATAATATTAAGAGTTAATATTATTTATTTCCATTCTCATTTGGACTTGAACCTAGTAAGTCACACATATAAAAGTATCACTAACAATGATAATAATTAATTTGATTATTAATTAAAGTGTTTAATTAATTAATTAATTAAATTAATTGAATTGGATTTTTACTTGTGTTGGGATCTAGCATATCTTGAAATCTAATTCAAAGGTTAGGACTATTAAATATTAATTTGGACTTAATTTAATATGTGATATTAATTTTGAGGACCAAATTGATATTTGCCAAAAATATTAGTTTGGATATGGACTATGAGATGGGCCATGTATATGTAGCTTAATGGATGTTGACCTTAGCAAGTTATTAATCTTCTTTTAACAAACTTAATTTTGAGCAACTAATATGTTTACTTCAAGTGTGTATAAGTTAGGAATAATTTGGAAGTCAAAACAATGATGAACTACCAAAGAAAAATCATTCCAAAAAGACATTACAAGCACTATTTTAATCAAGACACTACCCAGAACAAGGTAGTCCCAACCGGGACATATATATCCCGACCAGGGCTAATGCAAAAATTCAAATACAATGGCTCGTAACAGCTATTCAATGCTCGTCTTAATTGAGACGGATGATATCCCGACCAGGACCTTATAAATTGCAGCTCAAAAGTTTAAATTTCATTCAAATGGACTTTGTTTTTTTTAGAATGAAATTATTGCTTCCAACAGCTATAATTGAATTGCTCAAGTATAAATATGACCTCTAAAGATTATTTTAAGGTTAAGAAACTTGTTTATTCATTATATACTTTCAAGAATTCAATTAAGCTCTCTAAACTCTTTCAAATTTCATTTTATTATTATATACTCTTGTGAGAGTTAGTGAGTGTTAGAATAAAAATTTTTATTTTTCTATTTTCTAGGGTTAAGAAAATGAGAAGTGAGATTCTATTCTAAGGAATTGGTTTAAGCGTTTAGCCATTAAAACACTTAGGATTTCAGTTTTAGTGTGAACCTTGAAATCACTTATGAATTGGTTTTTGAGTGAGCCTAGGAAACTCAAGTTATAAGGTTTGAGTTAAGCCTAAAACTTAAGTTGTAAAAATCAATCTAGGGAAATAGATTGTGGTGATTCAAAATCCTAACTTGGGGATAAGTTAGGTGGAGATGTAGGATTGTTAAGAATCTGAACTCCTTAAATTCTTGTATTCATCATTCTTCCTTCTCAACATTTCTTTTAATTTCTTATTATTGTTTGATAGTCCTATTCACCCCCCCCCCCTAAGACTCTTTCAATTGGTATTAGAGCTTGAATTCTAGAAACTTCATTGCTAGAATACAAGATTATGGGGAGTGAATCACAAAACATTTCTTCACTTAGACCATTCTTTGATAGTAATGACTATCTTTATTAGAATTTCAAAATGGAGCTATATCTTAATTATGATTCCATCAAACTTTAGGATATTATCCTAAAAGGTTGGGAACCATCTACAACTACCACTAATGGTATGGTAACTACACTTGTAAAAAGCCAATGGAATAATGAACAAAAGTAGGAAAATCATAAAAACAAAAAGGCTATAATCACTCTAGTCTCTTCCATGACAAAAGAAGAAAGAGGCAAGCTTCAATATTACATTTCAGCCAAGGAAATGTGAGAGACCTTAGAGAACTACTATGAAGGCAACATACAAGTAAGAAGCAAAAAGGTTCAATTTCTTATGTATGAATATGAACTCTTCAAAATGAAGCTTCAAGAATCAATAACAGAGATGACAAACTATCCAATGCTCTCCTCATAAAACTTAAGAAACATGAAAAACATTTCTCCAAGGAAGAGGTTAACAATAAGATTCTAAGAATCATACCTAAGAAGGATTGGGAATCTCAGATCATTTTAATTGAGGAAGCTCAAGACCTCTCTACTCTCTCAACCGATGTGCTTATTGGAAAGCTCCTAACGCATGAGCTTACATTCAAATAAAGAGGTGAAGAGCAAGAAGAGAAGGAAGAAAGGAAAAAGAGCATAGCACTAAAATCTCTTTAAGAAGATAATAAAGATGAAAGAATTAAAGATTTTAGTGACAAAGATGGTGATATTGTCATGCTCACTAAGAACTTTAAGAAGTTTTTTAGAAAGAAAATTTTCTCAAGAGCAAAGGACTCCAACAAGAAGTTTGAAAGAGATGGTAATAAGAGAACCAAAGAAGTTACTTATTATGAATGCAAGAAATTTGGGCACATCCAAAGTGAGTGCCCCAAACTCAAACTCAAGTACAAGGGAGCAAAAGATAGGAACAAGGCCTTCAAAGCTACTTGGGATGACTCCTCTGAATCCAAAAAGGAAGAGGAACAATAAGAAGTGGTTAATCTTTGCTTCATGGCTCTTAAAGATGAAAAAGAGGTACCATCTACTTCTAACTCTTCTTGTGATCAATATTGTGCTTATGATGATGATGATGATGATGTTGAGAGCTCTATTGTGAGCAAACACTTGCTTAAGTGAAAAAAGTTTACTTTCTAAAAAAAAGCATTATAAGTATGAGTTAAATAGCTTAACCAAAGAATTTAAGAACTTAAAAATTGAATTTTCTAATCTTGTTAAATTAAATGATAAACTTGTTAGTGATTTAAAATCTTTTAATTCCTTGGAAGAGTAACACAAGAAAGCAAGTGATTAAAATTATAAACTTTCTAATGAGGTAGTTGAGTTAAAAAATTCCATATCAAAATTCAAAAGAGGAAAAAAGAGTTTAGATAATTTACTTAACTCTCAAAATTTTCATGAAAATACTTATGGAATTGGATATGCTAATGGAATGGTCTCATCTTCATCTTCATCACATATTAAATTTGTTAAAACATCATGCAATTCCATTCATTATACCTCTAAACTAATTAAGACTCTAACTCATTTGATAAACAATAAGAAAAAGTCTTATAAGACTCATCCTTCATTAACACAAAGAGGTAAGGCTTAAACTAGAGCACTTTAACACAAGCATGCTTATATGTACACTAGACATAATCATATTAGGCATGCTACACAACACAATGCATAAAAAAATGTTGTACAAACCTATTAAAATACATATCGTCATTTTCAATGTATGTCTTATAATGTGACTCAAAAGAGTTATAGGAAGCACACACCAACACAACATGAAAGACATGCTTTTTTACACTAGGAAAGCATATCATCTTTGGAGGAATAAATTTGAAAATTTCATATGTTTATATTGTGTGATCAAAGGACATACTGATAATGTACACTTCTATAGATGACTACACATGCATTTGCTTCCTTTGGATAATCTTGAAACTAACCAACCTAGACCAAGAAAGGTTTGGGTTCAAAAGAAAACTTAAATTTTTTTGTGTAGGTGTGCTTGAAATCTATAAGAACAAAAATCAAGTGGTATCTTAATAGTGGGTGTTCAAGGAACATAATGAGAGACAAAGAGTAATCAATAAGCTTGATGCTAAAGATGGAGGACATGTTACATTCGGAGACAATGCAAAAGGAAAAATTATTAGCTTTGGAGAAATTGATAATCCTCAATCCTTAACTATATGTCATGTGTTGTTTATTAATGGTCTTAAATATAATTTTCTAAGTATAAGTCAATTATGTGACATGGGAAATAAGGTGACTTTCTATCCTAGAAATTGCTTTATTAGTAATCTTGATGAAAGCAAAGTAATTTTTAGTGGTGAAAGAGAAGATAATGTTTATGTTATTGATTTGAATAAGATTGATAACAAAGACAACAAATGCTTAATGTCTATTTCTTTTGACACGTGGATATGATATAAAAGGTTAGGACATGCAAATTTTGAACTTTTAAATGATCTTTGTAAACATGAACTTGTGATTAGTTTACCTAAGCTTAAATTCACTAATGATAAACCTTGTGATGCTTGCCAAAAGGGAAACTAATCCAAGTCCTCATTTAAGCTCAAATTAGTGTCCACTTTTATACCACTTAAACTTATACATATGGATTTATTTGGATTAACTAAAGTTGCTAGTCTCGATGGAATGCACTATGTGTTGGGTTTCGAGATTCCATACACAACGAAAGAATAAAACTTGAATCACAAACCCGAACCCGGATCCTAGTAATTTGATTAATTGATTAAATCTAAGGTTTTTGTTTTCTTACTAGAAATATAGAAAGGGCAAGAAATCTAAAAGGAAGAGAGGAGGTTCACTCCGATGACCCCCTACCTCGAGCTTTTAATTTAGCAGTTCAAATTTGAGACATCTCCAAAATAATTTATCCTCCATAAGTGTCCACATGAGTAGCCCTTGATTTGAAAATGAATAAGTGCTAGCACCTTCTGTTTATTTCTCAAAAATTAAGAATAAAAAGAACTCTGTGTTTTGTTTTCTAAAAGAGAGAAAACAAATTTGGTGGCAGAACAATGAGAGTGTATAAAACCCTAAAGAATATAACATATTTATAGACATTTAAATTAGGGTTTCACTTACCAAACAACCTTTTGGTAATTTCTCACTTATTCTTATTCTAATTTTATTTAAAATTAAATTAGAAATAATATTCTATTTATTTAACATAACCTTTACCTTAAATAAATAAATGTTTTATTTATTTATTTCCACAGAGCTTATTTGGGCTTGTTAAACCCATATTCGTTTTAGGCTTGTTCAAAGTGTGTGACCCTCTAAGTTCACATGATGTTGGCAGTGGGCCTAATTAAATCTCTATTTAGGCCTACAAGTCATAAGTGGCCTCTAGTAAGACATTATGACTACCTAAGTCATGTGAAGCTAATAATCCGACATAACCTAATATACAGTGAATAATCTAGTCCCTTTGTCATATGATATCTTGATTGAATATAAGGCATAGATTATGTCATCCTTATAGAATTCAATCATATAATTTCTTGATTCCAAGTAGATTGAGAATGATAACTCTTTATTAATTTACTTTAGCATGGTCATGCATTTTCCTAAGTCTATCTTATCAAGGGGGCCTATAGATATCTTACTTATATAAATGAGGGACAAATTCCTTCTCAATCACTCATATTCCATACATAACTAATTTTCTACCTAACAACAACCTATTTTATCATCTGGTTAAAGATAATGCAAGATTGTGTCAAAATACAAAATAGTTATGTAGAAATCCAAGGTTAGAGGACTAAGCCAATATTCTACTGATGAGAATTACTTATGACAATTTTCTATATGGTATTCTTATGATGGGTCAATCTAGCACTTTATTTCTCAAATAAGTACCTATAAGTTGACTTAATAACTCATATTCATGATTAGTAAAACATAATCATCAATCAACACCATACTAGTTATCATATATTGTTATGACTAGGGATAATTTGAATAGAACTCATATTTAATCTAAGAGTTTTACTATCAAGTAACATACTTGATTATCTTAGTAAGAATTGGTTATTCAAGTAATTATCATAACACAAAATGATAATGAAAAATGCCTCTTTATTAAATAAAATGATAAATTCAAAACATGGTCATACATGATTGACCTAGTGCATATCACTAACACTATGCATATGTATTGGTTGATGATTACTCTAGATTTACTTAGGTATGTTTCCTTGCTTAAAAGAATTATGCATTTAAAGCTTTTGAAAATTTTGTAAAAAGAGTTCAAAAAGAAAAAGGTTTTTGTATCTCTTCAATTAGAAGTGATCATGGAACCGAATTTGAAAATGAATTTTTCAAAACCTATCGTAATAAAAATTATATTTCATATACATTTTCTTCTCCTAGAACTCCTCAACAAAATGGGGTTATTGAAAGGAAAAATAGAACTCTTATGGAAATGGGTAAAACGATGCTTCATGAGTATAATTTGCGTCTCTATACTTTTGGGTGAAAGTCGTTAACACATCTCATTACATTTCAAAATAAGTTTTTAAAAGACCAATTTTCAACAAAATATCTTATGAGATATGAAACCATAGAAAACCCAAAATCTCATATATAAAAGTATTTAGATACAAGTGCTTTATATTAAAGACCAAGGATAATATTGGAAAATTTGATTCCAAAGCCGATGAAGGAATTTTCCTAGGCTATTCTATTTCTAATAAAACATATAAAGTTTTTAATAAGAGAACTCTATTAGTTGAAGAGTCAATGCATGTTGTATTTGATAAATCAAACTCACTTGACCATAGACAAGATGTTTGTAGTGTAGATGATGTTGTAGGTGACAATGAGATTATGAAAACTCAAGAAGAAAATGCTAGTAAGCCTTTAGAACTTAAAGGTCCAAGCAAGGAGGATAATGAGTAGACATCTCAACCTACCTTGAAGGATGAACTTCCAAAGGATTGATAATTAAATAAAACTCATTCTCAAGACCTCATTATAGGTGACACTAAAAAAGGGGATAACTACTAGATCTAAATTAAATTCTATTATTAATTTAGCCTTTATTTCTCAAATTGAGCCTAAAACTGTTGATGATGCATTGAGTGATGAATTCTGGGTCCTTGCCATGCAAGAAGAGTTAAATTAATTTTGAAGAAATAAGGTTTGGACCTTGGTTCCTAAACCAAAACATCATCCTATTATAGGCACCAAATAGGTGTTTAGAAACAAGATGAATGAACAAGGTGTCAAAACTAAGAATAAAACTAGACTAGTAGCTAAAGGTTATAATCAAAAAGAAGGCATTGATTATGATGAAACCTTTGCCCTTGTTGTAAGGTTAGAAGCTATTAGAATGCTACTTGCATTTACATCATTCATGGATTTTAAAATTTATCAAATGGATGTTAAAAGTGCATTTATAAATGGTTTCATTGAAGAGGAGGTATATGTTGAGCAACCTCTGGGTTTTTAAAATTTTAATTCTCCAAATCATGTTTTTAAATTATCAAAAGCATTGTGTGGATTGAAACAAGCTCCAAGAGTTTAGTATGAAAGATTGAGCAACTTCTTACTAGAGAAAGGGTTCTCTAAAAGAAAAGTTGAAATAACTCTTTTTATAAAGAAATCCAAGCATGATATATTAATTGTTCAAATATATATTGATAATATTATTTTTGGTGCTCCTAACCATTGCTTTTATGAGGAATTTTCTAAAATAATTCAAGGAGAATTCGATATGAGTATAATAGAAGAACTAAAATTCTTTCTCGGATTACAAATTAAGCAATGTAAAGATGAGATTTTCATCAATCAAACCAAATATGTAAGAGATATTCTCAGGAAGTTTGACATGGATGGAGATAAAATAAGCAAAACTCCAATGAGCACTATAACCAAACTTAATAAGGATGAGAATGGCAAACCTATTGATAAAAGCAATTTAGAGTAATGATCATATCCCTTTTTTATTTAACTACTAGTAGACCCGATATTATGTTTACTACTTGCTTATGTGCTAGATTTCAATCAAGTCCTAAAGAGTCTCAATTGAATGCTATCAAAAGAATTTTCAAATATCTTTATGGTACAATGCATTTAAGATTTTGGTATCCTAAGAGTTACTCCTTTGACTTAATTAGTTATTCGAATGCGGACTTTGCTAATAGCTTACTAAATAGAAAGAGCACTTTTGAAACTTGTCAATTTTTAGGACAGTGTTTAGTTTCTTAGTTTAGTAAGAAAGAAGTTTTAGTTTCCTTATCCATTGCTGAAGCTAAATATATTTCAGCAAGTCTTTGTTGTTCACAGGTCTTATGGAAAAAACAACAATTATTAGACTATGGTTTAAAAATTGATCACATTCCTATTAAATGTGACAATACAAGTGCTATAAACCTTAGCAAGATCCCATTTATTACTCTTAAACTAAGCATATAGACAATTGACATCATTTTTGCGTAATCATGATCAAATTGGTGATATCTCACTTGATTATGTTGATACAAATAATCAACACGTTGATATCTCCACTAAACCTCTCAATGAAGAGAGATTAAATTTCATTAAACATGAACTTAGCATGATTGATGGTTTTAGTCTGTCTTGATTTTGTGTTAATTTTGCTATATTAATGTTTGGATTCCTTTAAGTTTTCTTTATGTTTATTTTTAGTAAATAATACTTGCTCACTAGGTATATTTTTTGTGTTTGTTTTAAAATCCTCATTTTTTTTAATTAATTCTTCCTATTTTTCAAAATTAATAATTAACTAATGAAACTTTTATTCATTAAATTAATTATTTTAATTTTTAGCAAAATATATCCCTCCTTAAATGAATTCATTTTAGATACTTATTTAATTCTTCTAATAATCTTCAATTAATTCAAAATAAATACAATTAAATTTGTAATGACTTAATTGTAAGATATTTTGGACTTAATTACAAAAAATTTGCAAATTTTCTATGCCAAGGACTTGGTCTCGCTTGGGATCAGATTATGTCCCGATCGAGACATTATATGTCAATTCTGCATTTTTACATAGAACTGATCCCGAATGGATAACCCAATCAAGATATCACTTAGGAGATCATGTCCCGACTGGGATGGGAGCATGTTCCAACGGGACATTAATCCTGATAGCATTAGGATTTCAAATCCTATCAACCTGTTGACTCCCCAATCAAAATCAAGAACGATTTTTTAGGTTCATATTTAATTCAAATTCAAATTTTGAACTATACCAAACCTAATCTCTTACCTATAAATACCATTTTATTCCTACTAATATTTTCATCTCAATTAAAATTTCCTTTCTATATAAATTCTTCATAATTTTTCTTTTCTCTCCTCATGGCTACTAAGAAACCTAGCAAGGTTCCTTCATCTTCTCAAGATCCTCCTTCTAAGAACACACTCTCCATTATGTTATTCTACTTAAGATCTCAAGAAAAGAATCTCTCAATTCTAAAAGAGATCTTTCATTCCCTCAAGATTCATTGATGAACCAACTTTTAAAGCAATTGGTTGTTATGATGAAGTCAATGATCTTTTTCTCAAAAGGTAGGATATATGATTTTTCTTTCTCGGCCTTTTCCATCTTATCCTTCTCTCATTATTGAATTTCTTTCATCATACATTCTACATTTCATCAAATTTGATGATGTTTATCCTTACTTCTCCATGAGATTCAAATTGGGAGAAGAGATCATTTCATGACTTATCAAGAGTTTGATACTCTTTTTAGCTTTTCTTAAAAGGGACAAATTCAAGTTAACCCTCATTGGCTTGCTTCTTCATTTTGGGATGAAAATAAAGCCTTTAATGCTCCTCAATTCTCCACTAGTCACAATGAAGCCTCATACATCAAATCTAAAGCACTTTGGTATGTTCATTAATTTCTTACCTCCTCTATTAATGGTAGAGCTCTTTCAAATGGAGCTCTCTCTCTTGATGATCATTTTATTCTTTATTGCATTCTTCATTATGAAAATATTACTTTGGGAGGATTTTTTCAATTGAGAATTTGGCTAATTAGTGGTAGTAACACCAGTGCAATTTGTATTGGTGAAATTGTCACAAAATTGGCTAAATTGTACAATGTTAATCTTGATTCTTTACCCTCTACCAAACCCATACTTCTTGATGAGTCCTTTATTATAAATATCAAACAATTCACCTCTATTAATGGAGTTTGGATTTGGAAACATAACCTTGGAGCAAGTGAAAATATTAAAGTTATGTTTCAAGAATTATAAGAGAAAGAAGGTCAAGACCTTGGGAAAAAAGAATAAGAACCTCAACCTCATGATGCTCCTCCAAAGAAGAGGACAATAAGTGAAGGTACATCTACTCAAGGTAGTCAAGCTCAAGATAATAAACCTCTTTGGGTAGGACAAATCTTTGAATGCATGTCCTTGATGGAATCCAACTTCAATTCTCGCTTTGATAAAGTTGAATCCAATTTCAATATGTGTTTCAATCAAATTGATGACAAAATTACTCATCTTCAACATCATCTCCTCATCTAGAATAATATTATATGTACTTTTCATTTGTTTTATTTTCAGTATCTATTGGTTTATTTTTCGTATACGAGCCTCTAGTTGTTAGTTTATTTTTAGGCTCATTTTATACTTGTTTATGTTTAGTTTATTTTGCATTTATTTTCAATGTTTTTTCTTTGTAATGTATGAATTTTTCTTATTAATGAAAATTTTCTTTTTTTAAAAATATAAATTTCTCTAGTTTTCATTCTTTTTTTATTTTTGACAAAGGGGAAGAAATATTTGAATTTGTATGTGTATTTAATTAATTCCTCTAAAATTAAAGGGGAATAAAGGAAAGGGAAAATGCTTTTTTAAATACACTTATATGATAATGTATCCTTAATATCAAATTTTTTTTGTTTTATGCTCTTCTTATTATATTTTATTATAGGGGGAGAGAAAATTATTTGAATATTATTTATATAAATATAATTTCATAAAGATTTTTTGTATCTTTATTTTTCATTATTTTGGTTCATGATCTTTCATTTCCTTTAGGATTTTTTTTACGTTCATTTCCATTTATATCTCTCTTCTCTTTTTATCTTTAACATAGGGGGAAAAGAAGCTAATTGATAATTATACTTGGTGTTTATGTTTGTAATATGCTAAGCGTCACATGATCATGTATGATTAGCTAGCTAAGCTCTAGATAATCATATGAGGTTATGCTATATATACTATTTTTGTGATGCATTATATGCATATATGTTTGAAATTATTTCCTTCATATTACCAAATATTTTTTTATGCTTTTAACACATTTGTTATGTTAGGTCATAATTCTTTCATGATTTTTTTATATTTTGTCATGAAAAATAAATTATAAATCTATATTTCTTATCATGTCCATGTTCATAGGGGGAGAAACAAATAAATATATTTTATTTCATTTGATATCATCATTATTATCACTATTGTTATCTATCACACACTTTACTTTGTATTTTTTTTTTATCAAACTCAAAATAAGTTTGTTCAGATCAAAAGAGGAGATTATTGACCTTAGTAAGTTATCAATTTGTTTTTTATCTTAACAAACTTAATTTTGAGTAACTCATACATTTGCTTCAAGTGTGTATAAGTTAGTAATAATTTGGAAGTCAAAACAATGATGAACTATCAAAGAAAAATCATTCCAGAAAGACATCACAAGCACTATCTTGATCGGAACACTGCCCGGGACAAGGTAGTCTCGATCGGGACATATATATCCTAACTAGGACTAATGCAAAAATTCAATTACAACAGCTCATAATGACTATTCAATGCTTGTCCTAACTGGGTCCTGACAAATTGTAGCTCAAAAGTTCAAATTTCATTCAAATGGACTTTATTTTTATTGGGAACGAAATTATTACTTCCAATAGCTATAATTGAATTACTCAAGTATAAATATGACATTTGAAGATAATTTTGAGGTTAAGAAACTTTTTTATTCATTATATACTATCAAGCATTCAATTAAGCTCTCTAAACTCTTTCAAAATTCATTTTATTATTATATACTATTGTGAGAGTTGGTGAGTATTATAATAGAAATTTTTATTCTTCTATTTTCTAAGGTTAAGAAAACTGGAAGAGAGATTCTATTCTAAAGGAATTGGTTTAAGTGTTTAGCCATTAAAACACTTGGGATTTCGATTTTAGTGTAAGCCTTACAAACACTTGTGAATTGGTTGTAAGATTTGAGTTGAACCTAAAACTCAAGTTATAAAAATTAATCTAGAGAAATAGATTATGGTGATTCAAAATCCTAACTTAGGGATAAGTTAGGTGGAGATATAGGATTGTTAAGAATCTGAACTCCTTAAATTCTTATATTCATCATTCTTCCTTCTGAACATTCCTTTTAATTCTTGTCCAAATCTTTTTAATTTTTTATTATTGTTCGATAGTCCTATTCACCCCCCCCCCCTTAGGACTCTTTTAATGGATAATGCATGGGCTTGGACAATTAGGTGTATTATTAATATGGGCCTTCTTTAAGTGTTAAATAAAGCCTATAAGACTAATTAGTGGATGTTGTAGAGATGGGCTCATTTAAGAGTTAAATATGCCTAAAGCCCACTTACTAAAGGAGGTGTCACATCAACTTGACCATGTGATGATCATGCTTGCATGGTGGCCACCTAAGCATAGCTTTGCATGCAATATGATTGCATGCTTGACAACATGGAGATGTGTTATAAGCATGCACCTTGAGTTAGAGGTTAATCTCTACATGCATGAATTAGTTTATTTTATACTTAAAGAGAAAAAGTAAGCACATGCATGAGATTGCTTATCCTAAACTCAAACTTGAGTTTATGAAGAATCTCTAAACATGAAAGTTAGTCTCTTACATACATACACCAAGTTAGTGGATATGATATACACTGAACAAAAGACTTACTACTTAAATTAGAGAGAAAAATATGAAGAAAGAAAATAATAGTTGAGTCTTTTTCTTCATCTTTCTTCTAAATGATTGTGGGTGTGTGAGTAAAAGATACAAGAGTTGTGATTCTTCATAAGTCCATTGTCATCATCCTTTGTACAAGCATTGTGAAAATAAAGGCTACATCCAAAGGAGGCAAGAAGTCCTACACCATCCAAGCAAGTAAAGGAACTCTAGCAAGCTTTTGGGTCATTATCAAGGAGGAGCTTATGGGTATAGGTCCATTAAAGCTTAGAGTCATTCTAGTGCCACTTGTGTGTTTTAAGCTAGAGGCTTCACACTTAGGGAGCTAGGTGCTTGTAGATTTGCATCATCCATTTTCTAAAGCTTATTGAGCATCCTATTGACATTTGGAGTTTGTAAGTGTTACTAAACATTAAATGTAGTTCTCATGCCATGCTTTTTGTTTGGTTGTTTTATAAATCTTTGATTTATGTTGTCTATTAAGTATGAAAGTAATTATTTGTGTAAATTCAATATATTGTGATCTTGGTAGTTTTGGAATTCTTGCATTCATGCAAGGGTTACACACTAGGAAATTTTTTGAAATTTATCCTAATCGGTTTCATGCTCACACCATGCTTCCACTCTTATTCTAGTATTGTAATTGATTCTTTTAAGAAATAGTAGTCTCATTTTCTTAGTTGTAAGACCTCATATGGGATGATAGCCTTATGACCACTTCTAATATTAGATGAGATGTTATATAGCCATTGTTGATCATTTGCATGATCAATGACTAAGTACCTATGTTTTGACCTTAACAAGTCAATTTTGATCCACTAATATATGTCCTTAAGTGTGTACATAAATAAGTACTTATTGACATTCAATAAAAGCTTAAATACACGTGTTCTTCAGCAAGTAAAAGTGATTATGAGTGGCCCTCATGATCATAAGAACTCCCATAAGCCAAATCCACTTAAAGACCTCAAGATTTTAAAGTTTCTAATGATCCTCAAATCCTAATTATGATTATGAGGAAGCATGACACAATAGTCATAATCCAAAAGCCTTGCAATGCTTCTCATGATCCTAATCAAAATCATGAGGAAGCAAGATCTACTCATGGTCATTTAAGACCTCTCAACCTTCAAAACACAATGACCCTAATGAGAGAATCCATGATCGTGATCAAGATATCATGATCATGAGCAAAAGTTCCATGATTGTGATTAAGGCATCACAATCATAAGTAGAAGTGCCACAATCATGATCAAACTAGTTGCACTCATGATCCTTAGCATCAAACATAAATCTAACTTCTAGTATTTCTCATAAGCCTCACTACAATCATGAGAATATTAATCACAAATGTAAGGACCATAATCACGATCATAATCATAACCATGAGTGATGTATCACTTTTATAATGGGTAGAAATTAAATGCAATGGCTATAATTTAATTTCCCACTATTGTAAGAATACTCATAATAATCGTGAGTACATCAATTTCTTAAAAAAAGTTAAAAACTCATTTAATGAAGAAGGAGAAACTTGAGAACGAACAATATGCACTTTAATAGCTAGTTATATCACCAATAATGGTTCTTGGAATTCCATGAAGCCTCATAATTTCCTTGAAGAAGAGATTTACAATATGAGTGGCATCATCCATTTTTGTGACTTAAAATGAAATGTGTCATCTTGCTAACCCTATCAACAATAATAAAAATAGAATCTCTCCCCCCTTGGACTTAGGTAATTGACATAATATAAGCTATAAATAAAAGGGATAACTATTGAAAATCTATTAATTTAAATAAGAATCTAGAGATTCAACCTTCTATAACTTGCTAATTTGAAAATACTAAGATTGGCATCAACATTCATTGATTCATATAAATAACAAAATTTAGGAATATAGAGTTATCTATTAAAATTGTTTAAAAGCTATCTTTAAAATAAAACAAGATGAATAAATAGCGCTCAAGACAAAACCCTAAAAAGAAAAGGGCAAAAAGGCCAAACAAAATACTAAAATAATTTAAAACTAAACACAAAACTTTAAAGCCCAAAAAGAAGCTTTAAATAGTCAAATTTAGCCTATAATTGGTAACTTATCCATAATCAAAAGTTATGCTAAATAAGCTTTAATTTGATATGTTGTGGGCCTTATAACTCATCTAAAGTCAAAAGTTATAGCCTTTTGAAGCACTATTATGCACTTTAACCCTGTCCATTCACTCCATGTACTATATGGTTATCTAATCCATATTAGAATCCTAGAACAAAGTCCATAGAAATATCTACCCAAGGTTGATTTGGAATAGGAAGAGGTGTATACAAACCATAAGGCATTTCTTTAGATTTGGCTTAGTTTCAAGTGATGCACTTTTCACTAACTCTCTTAATATCCCTTTTCAAGTGTGGCTAAAAGAAATAATCACTTAACACATCTAAGGTATTTTTTAATCCTAAAATGCTTATTAAACTTCCACTATATGCCTCTTTCACAAGTAATTCTCTCACTAAACATTGTGGTGCACACAATTTACTCTTTTTAAAGAGAAATCACTCATGTCTATAGAACTTATCAAAACCCTCTTTCTCACACACCCCAATAACAATAGCAAAATCATGGTTATTAGGATAAAGATCTCCGATATATTCAAATCCCAATAGTTTTGCATTAAGTTTAAAGACTAAGGCATACCTTCTAAACAATGCATTATCTACTATATTTTTTTTATCTTGCCTGTAATTGATGATGTATGAAAAGGATTCAATGAACTACACCCATTTGGCATATATCTTGCTTAACTTGCCAAATCCGTTGAGGTACTTCAAGGACTCATGCTCGGTGTGGATGATAAACTCCTTATAGTTAAGGTAATGTTGCCATATTTTAAGGACTCTCACCAGTGCATTGAACTCCTTATTATATATTGGGTAGTTTAGACTAGCTCTACTCAATTTTTCACTAAAATAAGTAATAGGCTTACATTCTTGCATCAAGACTCCCCTAATACCTATACCACTTGTATCACACTCAATTTTAAAAGGTCTATAAAAATTGAGAAAAGATAATAAAAGTGCACTGCATTGTTTATCTTTTAAAAAAATTAAAAACCTCATTTTGCTCTTTTCCCCACTTGAAATCAACATTTTTTATGCATTCAATTAATGGCACAACTATTGTAGAAAAATTCTTGATGAATCTCCTATAAAAACTAGTTAAACCATGAAAATTCCTAACATCATGCACACTATTAGGTATTGGTCATTCTTTAATTGCTCTTACTTTCTCTTGGTCCACCTGAATCACCTTATCATTAATAATATACCCAAGAAATGTAATTTCATTAGTACAAAATAAGCATTTCTTTATATTTAAATACAACTTTTCTTTTCTCAAAACATAAAAAACACACTTCAAATGTTATACATACTCACCTAAAGTCTTACTATAAACCAAGATATCATCAAAATAAAAAACAACAAATTTTCCAATGAATGAGCTTAAAAGCATGATTTATTAGCCTCATAAAAGTTCTAGGTGCATTAATTAAACTAAAAGGCATTACTAACCACTCACATAGGCCATGTTTAGTTTTAAAAACTGTTTTCCATTCATTTCCTTATTTCATTCTTAATTAATGATAATCAGATTTCAAATCAAATTTTGAAAACAAACATGATCTTTGCAATTCATCTAACATGTCATTTAGCTTAGGAATGGGATGTATATACTTCATTGTGATTTTAGTCATTGCACAATAATCAATGCACATCCACCATGTTCCATCCTTTTTTGGCACAAGTAAGACAGGCACTACACATGGATTCATGCTTTCACAAATGTCACCTTTCTCCATAAGCTCATTTACTTACTTTTGGATTTTTTTTAATTTCCTCTAGGTTGGTTATATAGGCTAGTCTATTTAGAATGCTCTCTTTAGGTATGAAATGTAATTAGTGTTCAATGCCTCTTTCAGGTGGCAAACTATTAGGAATTTCATCCAAAAATAAGTCTTCAAAAACATGTAATAAATAAATAATAACATTAGGAAAATTTTGGTTATTTCATTAGAAATGGTTAAAACATCCTTGTACATAAGTACTAGTAAAGGTTGGTTCAAATTCATGGCTTCCCTAACATCATTCGTGGTGGCATAAGCACTCATTTTCTTTTTTTTTTTTAGAACCTTCCTTGTTTTTGCTCCTTTTGGATTGCTCATTTTGGTCAAGTTGAAAACATTATTGTTTAGGCTCACTCAACTTATCTTCTTCTTTTCTCTTAATGGTTTTCCTTTCGATAGAAAGTTCTTTATATTATTTCTTAATGCACATTTAGTCTTCAAAGATGTCCTTTGGTATCAATGGTCCAAGTGTTTTTTTCCTATCATAGTAAAGAAATATCTATTTTTAAAACTATTGGGGTCATTTTTCAAAATCCTAAAGGTTGATGATGAAAAAGCTAAAATGTTTTGCCATACAACATATTTAATGGAGAGAAGTAACTTTAGAGCCTTTTTAAACTTAATCAAATCACCAAAACCTTACCTGATTAATGATCAAGACCAAATCATAACTCAACCTTTTTGGTTTTGAGAAAGAGGTCTGAGAAGAATCATAAAAGAGAGGTCTACTCAAGTCGTGTTTTCTAAATTAATAAGTACTATCTATAAAATAAACTGTTCAATATAGTTTTAGTTGTTAAAGCTTAGGTTTAACCTTAGGAAGCCCTATATACAAAAGTCCAACGTTGGTCAATAGGACTTTTTTATGGTCAAATTGAGCTCTCAGAGTTAAATTTCAATATGAAAATGTGTTCTAAAATCCTAGTGTGTTTGTGGATCCTATTTGAAAAAAAGTTAAATTTTAACCTCCAGTGGTAAAATTAAGTCCCACATTTGTCCAGTTCTCCCATCCTTATCTAAAAAAGGACACTTAATATAAAAGATGCATGCTAAGTTTAAAATAGTCCATTTTTTAAATCCAATAGGACAAGTGTCAAGTTAATAATAAAGATGGAGTTTTTTTACACTAAAACCTTAACATTTGCTAACTATTTACACTAAATGCCTCAAAACTTATTTGCCTCTAAACATAAGGTACTATGACATTTTTAAGACTAATGAAAACCTTGGAAAAAATCCAAGAACTCTCCAAAATACTTCTAAACATTCTCTACTAAAAACCTTTAGAAAGTTAACAAAATTAAAGAAAATTATGCCAAAATAAAGAGAAAACCATACAACCTTTAAATTTCTCTCTTTTCTTATCTCAATTCTTCTTTAAAATACCAAAACCACATCTCTAAAAATCAAAATAATCTCTAGCAACTTTACATCTGATCAATAAAATCAAAATCAACATCAAACCTTACTAAAAACACAACTTGACCTTTCACATTCCTCACTACTTCTCTTTAATCAAGTTTAGTTTTTTTTATGAGTTATTGCCTAAATTCTAAGGCTAAACACTTTTAAGACCATCATGCTCATTGACTTTCATCTCAAATATGGGATTTAGGGCTACAATTTTGTGTTTTTATTCAAAAAAGTTAAAATTTTAGCAACGTGAGATAAATGGCCAATTTTGGCTAATGAACAATCGAATCGACAATCTATCACCTTTGGCCTGCTGTTGGTGGCCCTTAAACCGACCATTCAAATTTCTTCATGTGATTCCTATAATGGTCCTAATGGTCTATAGTTGTTCATACAACTTCCTAACCCTCCCTAAAGGTTATAGAATGATGAGATTAAGGTTTTTCAACACTATTTTCTATTTTCAAATGATTTTATTTTACTTAGATTTTCTTTTCAATCTTTTAATTTTTTCTTACTTGTTTTCAAAAGTTATATTAATTATTGTATTTGATTAATGATTATGCTTATGATCTTCACTAATTGTTTGATTATATGTTATTTACTTTATTGAGTATATTTGAGATCTACTTTGCTCATGTCCTTAGTTATGAGTCTTAATTTTTGTATTGAGTTCTTATTGTTAATAATTATAGTATTTGATTGGTGTTTCATGTCTAAATCCATGTTGATTACCTTGGCCATTACCAATTTTAAGTCTTGTGTAAGTTATTGATGATATATGAGTCAAATGAGATTCTAAAAGGTTTTTGTATTCATTTAGTGTCTTTAACATATTAGTGTATTAATCATTAGCATGTAAAGAGTCTACTTAGGTTTGTATGCCTATTTTTGACATTCATGTCTTATCTTTGATTATGTTTTTAGTATTAGCCTTCTTGATCATACTAACTACTATTTATTTTTAATTAATCAAACAATAAGGACTATATCTCTTCTTCTCCTTCCATTTCTTTTGCATTATTGCATTTTCATGGATCCATGTAAATTATTACGTATCACTTGCCTTATACATATCACTATCATTTGTGTGATCATTCTTACATCCTTTAGATGCATACTTGTATGCACCCTGGCTTACATTATTTATTATACATATAGGAGAATAATGGACAAAAAATTGGTCATAAATTAAGTTAAAAGGGAATATGAATATAGGTTTACATTTGGAATTGAAAGATGAGAAAGAGGAGTTATAATTACAATGCAATTATGACTTCTCGCCTGTCAAAACACTCCTCATGGTCAAGTCATGACTGTAAGCATCGCTCATCAAGAGTTTTGACTCCTCAAGGGACACAAGTCACTAGTAGTTACAACCTTTGCAATGACTTATCACCAAAATGCCCTTATGCCCCTGTACTTTTGAAAATTTGGTGATTACGTCCAAAAAATGTTGTAATTAAGTCCTTACGAAATTTATTAACACCAATTTTGAAATAATTTAAAGACAAATTAAATTCAACTAAAATCAAGGCTGAGATGAAATAAAATTAAGCAAGTAAATGGGAAGTTTAAAAAAATTATTTTGCTAATTTTATATAATTAATTAGTTAAATTAATTTTAATAATTAATTACTAAACAGCAAAATTTGAAAAAATAAATAAATACTTGCTTAAGGGCAAGGAATGGAGTTGCAAAAGATAAACATGTAAATAATTTCAAGGAGATATATAGATAAGTAATTAATTAAAATGAAATCAAAAAAGGAATTTACTCAATGCAAAATAAATAATTGATCTCATAATTTTAATAATATTTGTGAATATTAAAAACAACTAAATGATCACTTTCACATCCATATAAGAGCAAGTATGCAAGTAGCTCAATTTAGTTGGACAAGCATATCACATAAGTACAAAATGTTTTAGCAAGTAAAGTGCACACATTAATGCAAGCTTGAGCCATCCATCATTTCGAGTTCATGCTTAATAAAATTTAATCTCTCCTAATTGAGAGGTTTGGCAAGGATTAGATTTGCATCACTAAATTAAGTACACAAAAGAGATCATTAAGAATTTCAATATGGAGGGAACTAAGGCAAGCAAGACCCTTATGAGCACCATAACCAAACTTGGTATAGATAAAAGTGGAAAGCCGGTTAATAAAACACAATATAAAGGTATAATCGATCCCTTCTTTACACAACCACTAGTAACCTGGATATTATGTATGATATATGCTTGTGTGCCAGATTTCAATCATATCTTAAAGAGTCTCATTTGAATGTAATTAAGATAATTTTAAGTATCTTATTGGTACTATGCATTTAGGTCATAAATGGAAATTATTTATTATTTATAGGTCACAAATATAACACAAAGAAAAAATAAATTACTATTAAAATCAAACAAACTATACTACAAATTCTACTAATTAAATTATTAATAATTTCAAAATGTTATTTACTAAATTTATTAAAAATAATTTTTTGAAACTATAAAAACATTAAAACTTGTTAGCCATTTGCATGATTTAGGCTAAATCTAACCTTGTTTTTTATTTTAACAACATAATTTTGATGTACTAATGTTATGTGTTCAAGTGCATATTATTTAGGACTCAAAGAAAGCTAAAAAATGGAAGTATATGTGAAGTGACATTGGGCCACAGTCCTAGTCATGACCGGGACCCAGTTATGATAAAGACAAGCATCTAAGTCCTTTTATTAAAAAGAAATACAGTGGTCCTCACAATCCATATCACAACCATGATTAGACCATGATAGGGCTCACGAGGGCAATCATGAGTGACTCACAAGCATGATCGAAGTGCCTCAATTAAGCAAAAGAGAGAGTGGCCCTCACAGTCTCAATCACATCCGTGATTAGACCATGATAAGCATCATAAGTAATGATCATGACCACGACTCAAGCTCATTCAACAAGCTAAAGAGGCAGTAGCCTCACAAGCCTGATCATGATCATAATCATACTAGTGATTGAGCTCACGATCGAAGCCTCACAAGCATGAGAACCAAAAAAGATCAAAGATTATAATGGTAGGAGTGCTCACAGTTCAGGTCATGACCATGACCATAACATGATAAGCTAGGTGGCACTTACACAGTTGTCAATTTTATGTCCCAACAGCTAGTTTCTTAAGAGTCACAATTGTGACTTATGCAATCATGGTCATGACTAATGAAATTCCTATAAAAAGTTATAAGAGTAATTAATGAAGGAAGAAGAAGCCTTGAACGAATTCAATGGCCTTTAATAGCTACCTTCTGATTATTTCACTATATATACTTCTTATTAAACCTCATTTAAGAGGTTAGATAAGTTAATAAACAAATTTTTCTTAGCATTTAATACTCTTAAGATTCAAACTTCATTTCTTTGTAATCAAGACTACTTAAGTATGGTTTATGTATTATACTATATTTCTTTTTCTTTTTGTATTTCTTAAGTTTAAGAAAGTGAAGTAAGGAACTAGTGCTAGGTGGATTTAGTTTAAGTGTTAACTACTAAAAAATTTAGGTTTTTGGTTTTAAGAGTGAGCCAAGAATACTCTTGATTATATAAAGTTAAAGAGTGAGCCTTAAACTTTTATATACATAATCTCAAGATAATATATTAGTGTGGACATTTAAAATCCTAACTTGGAGGTAAGTTAAGTGGAGATGTAGATTCAATTCTTGAATTTAAATCCTTATATTTTTTAGTTTTTTATCTTCTTCTCTACTCTTCATTAACATTCTCTTTTGAATTCCAATTAATTCTTTACTTTTTATTAATTTTCTAGTTGCCTTATTCACCCCCCTCTTACGCTTTTTCAATTAGCGTCAGAGCTAAACTTCTTCGTCCTTAATTACAAGAAGGTAGATCATGGCTAGTGAGGATGTAAACTTTTATTCTTTGAGACATTTCTTTGATGGGAGTGATTATCCCCATTGGAAGTTTAAAATGGAGCTATATCTTGATAGTGATCCAATTATGTTGTGGGAAGTGGTGCTTGGTGGTTGGGAACCTCCTAAAGCTATATTAGATAATGTGGAAATTCACATTGATAGAACTTAATAGACTCAATACCAAAAGGAAGCAACTACAAGAACAAGAAAGTAATGACAATTTTGCTTGCTTCCATGTTTAGAGAAGAATGAGGTAAGGTTCAACATTGTCAATCTGCTAAAAAAATTTAGGAGACTCTTGAGAGCCATTATGAGGGCAACATTTAAGTTAGAAGTAAGAAGTTTCAACTTTATGTATATGAGTATGAACTCTTCAAGATAAAGCCTCAAGAATTCATAATTAAGATGACAAATAGGCTCAATGCTCTTCTCACCACCTTAAGGAAGCTTGGAAAACATTATTCCAAGGAAGAAATCAATATAAAGATTCTTAGAATCCTCCCTAAAAAGGATTGAGAATCTAGAGTCACTTTCATTGAAGAAGCTCATGACTTGTCTAAGCTTTTAACCGACATACTTATAGGTAAGCTATGGACACATGAGCTCACATTGAAGCAAAGAGAATATGAAAAGGAAGAAAAAGAATAAATGCATTACTTCAAAGGCTTTATAAAAAGATAGAGAAAGGGAAAGCCTTGAAGATTCTAGTGATGAAGATAGTGACATAGCCATGCTTACTAGGAACTTTAAGAAATTCTTGAGGAGAAAGAACTCCTAAAAAATTAGAGACTACAAGAAAGGAGATGGAAAGAAAAACAAAAAAGTGACTTGTTATGAATGCAAGAAGACCAGACATATTAGAAGTGAGTGTCTAAGGTTGAAATTCAAGAATAAGGAAGCAAAGAACAAGAAAAAGGTATACAAAGCTTCATGGGATGACTCCTCTGAGTTTTAAAAAAAAAAGCAACAAGAAGTGGCTAACCTTCACTCTATAGCTTTTAAGGACAACATTGAGGTACCATCCACTTCTCACTCTTCTTGTAATGATAACGATGATGATGATGATGATGATAAGAGCTAAATTGTGAGTGAACTCATGCTTAAGTGCAATAGCTTGCTTTATAAGAAAATGCTCTACAAGCATGAGCTCTTCTTAAATTTATCTAAGGAATTTAAGAACTTAAAAATTGATTTTTCTAAACTTGTTTTATCTAATGAAAAACTTATTAATGATTTAAAAATCTCTACCTCTTTGAATGAGGAACTCAAGAAAGCGAATTATGAGAATCAAAAGCATTCAAGAAAAATAGTAGTTTTAAAAAGTTCCAACTCCAATTTTAAAAAAGGGAAAAGAGACTTTAGATAATGTTCATGAGTCACAAAGAATCTATGGTAGCAATTATGGACTTGGATACATAAATGAATCCTCATTTTCATCATCATTACAAATTAAATTTGTTAAAGCCTTTAATGATCCCTCTCCCTCTACCTCTAATCCTCTTAAGACTCAAGCCTTGAAAGCTAAAAAGTCTCTATCTTCTAGAATCAATGTTAAGTCTAATAAGACTCAACCAACCTTGACTCAAAGGTCTAAGGCACAAACTAAGAGACCTCAACCTAAACATGCCTACATGTACATCAAAAGGAATATGCCTAAGTATGTAACTCCACAACACCATACACACACATGTGCTTGCATGAATCACACTCATCCTAGATCACAAGCATATTCTAGGAAACCAACTCCACACTTCCATGCACAATTTAAAAGATACATTCCTTATAAGAAATGTGCATTATTCAAATGTGAGATCTTTATATGCACCAAAGTCTAAGAGGTTTGCTAATATAAGATGCTTTTATTGCAAGATACTTGGACACACTAGCAATATGTGCTATTATAAGAAATTGCACTTAAATTTATTTCCGTTGGACTATATTAATGCTAACCAACCTAAACCAACTAAGGTTTAGGTTCAAAAGAAGGTTTAAAATTTCCTTATGTAGGTGTGCCTAAAATCCATAAAAAGGAAGAGCAAGTGGTATCTTGATAGTGGATGCTCAAGGCACATGACGAGTGACAAGGAGCAATTTACCAAGCATGAAGCTAAGGATGGAGGATGTGTTACCTTTGTAGACAATGCTAAAGGAAAAATAGTTGGCATTAGAGAAATTGGTAATCCTCAATCCTTGTCTATTCATCATATTCTCTTTGTAGATGGCTTAAAATATAACTTGTTTGGTATTAGTCAATCATGTGATATAGGAAATAAGGTCACCTTTTTTCTAAAAAATTGCTTTGTTAGTAATCTTATTAATGATGAAGTGATTTTTAGTGGTGAAAAAGTTAACAATGTTCATGTTATTAATTTAAATAAAGTAAGAAATAAAAAATTTATATATCTTATGGCTATTTCACATAATGCATAGACTTGGCATATAAGGTTAGGATATGCTAATTTTGAGCTTTTAAATGACCTTAGAAAAAGTGAACTTATGAGTGGGTTACCCAAACTCACATTCATTAAGGATAAGACTTGTGATGCTTGTATAAAAGGAAAGCAAACTAAGTCTTCCTTGAAGCTTAAAAATAATGTGTCTACCTTAATGACATTAGAATTAATTCATATAGATTTGTTTGGTCCTCCTAGAGTAACTAGCTTAGGTGGAATGCATTATGCACTTGTGCTTGTTAATGATTACTCTAGATTTATTGGGGTGTGTTTCCTAGCTCATAAGAATGATACCTTTAAAGCCTTTCAAAGTTTTGCTAAAAGAGTTCACAAAGAAACGATTTTTGTATTTCCTATATTAGAAGTGATCATTGAATTGAATTTGAAAATGAATTTTTCAAAAGTTCTTATAATGAAAATGGAATTTTTTATAACTATTCATCCCCTAAAACTCCACAACAAAATGGAGTTATAGAGAGAAAAAATAAAACTTTGGTAAAGATGGCTAGGACTATGCTCTATGAATATAGCTTACCACTATATTTTTAGGCGGAAGTCATTAATACCACTTATTATATTGCAAATAGAGCGTTAAAAGACCTATTTTAAATAAAACATTTTATGAGCTTTGTAATAATAAAAAACCTAAGATTTCATATCTAAGGGTATTTTAGGTGCAAATGCTTTATATTAAACACTAAGGATAACCTTGGAAAATTCAATTCTAAAGCCAACGAAGGAATTTTCCTAGGCTATTCCACCTTAAGCAAGGCATATAGAGTGTTCAATAAAAGAACCTTAGTAGTAAAAGAACCTATGCATGTTATATTTTATGAATCTAACCCATTTAATATGAGAAAGGATCTCCCTTATATTAATGATGTTGTAAATGAATTCTTGGATATGAGCCTTTAAGAAAATGATACTAACAAGCCATGGAACTAGAAGCTCTAAGCAAGGAAGAGGAAGAAGAAGTTCCTCAACTCACATTAAAAGAGAAGCTTATTAAAATTGGCAATTCAAGAAGGATCATCCTAAAGATCTCATCATTAGTGACACTTCAAAGGGGGTAACCACTAGATCTCATCTTAAGTCTATTATTAATTTAGCCTTCATCTCTCAAATTGAACCCAAACATGTTGATGATGCTTTGAATGATAAGTTTTGGGTACTTGTTATACAAAAGGAGCTAAATCAATTTAAGAGGAAAAAAGTGTGGAATCTAGTTCTTATACCTAAGCATCAATCTATTATAGGAGCCAAATGGGTGTCTATAAATAAGATGAATGAATAAGGCATCATAAATAGGAACAAAGCTATATTAGTAAATAAAGGTTATAATTAAGAGAAATACATTGATTATGATGAAACATTTTCCCCTCGTTGCCAGGTTAGAAGCTATTAGGATGTTACTTGCATTTACATCTTTCATGATTTCAAGCTTTACTAAATGGATGTAAAAAGTGTTGTTCTAAATGGTTTTATTCAAAAGGAGGTCTATATTAAATAACCTTTAGGTTTTGAAAGTTTTTAGTTTCCTAATCATGATTTTAAGCTTTTAAAAGCCTTATATGGATTGAAACAAGCTCTTAAAGCGTGGTATGAATGGTTGATTAACCTTCTTTTAGAGAAAGGATTCTCAAAAGGAAAAGTTGACACAACCTTATTCATAAAGCAATCTAAGAACGATTTGTTAATTGTGCAAATATATATATATATATTGATGATATAATATTTAGTACTACTAATCATTCTTTATGTGAGGATTTATCAATGCTCATGCAAGGTGAGTTTAAAATGAACTTGATGGGAGAGCTCAAGTGCTTCTTTGGCCTTCAAATCAAGCAAAAGAAAGAAGGGATATTCATTAATGAAGCCAAGTACACCAGAGACACTCTAAAGAAGTTTGGAATGGATGAAGCTAAAGCTTGCAAGACTCCAATAAGCATAACCACCAAACTTAGTAAGGATGAAAGCGGAAACTCGAGTGATAAAAAGCACTTTCGAGGTTTGATTGGATCTCTTCTTTACCTTACCACTAATAGACCTGATGTTATGTTTGCTATATGATTATGTGCTAAATTTCAACCATGTCCTAAAGAATCATATTTAAATGTGGTTAAGAGAATATTTAAGTATCTTATAGGAACCATAAACTTAGGACTTTGGCACCCTATGAGTGATTCCTTTAGCTAAGTTAGCTACTCAAATATAAACTTTATCAGTAGCTTAATAGATAAAAAGAGCACGTTCAAAATTATAAATTCTTAGGGCAATGCTTAGTTTTTTGGTTTAGTAAGAAACAAGTTTATGTTGCATTGTCCATGGCCGAAGCTGAGTATATGGCAGTTAGTTGTTATTGCCCATAAGTTTATGGAAAAAATAACAACTTAAGGACTATGACATTGATCTTAATCACATTCCAATTAAATATGATAATACAAGTGTTATTAACCTTAGTAAGAACCTCATTCAACACTCTAGAACTAAGCATATAAATATAAGACATCACTTTCTTAAAGAAAATACTTAATTAGGGCACATCTTATTGGAATTTATTGACACAAATCATCAATTAGTTGACATTTTCACTAAACCATTAGTGAGGATAGACATAATTTTATTTTAAATGAAATTAACATGCTTGATGGATTTAGCTTGAAATGAGGTGCTTTATTGCTTCTTTTCACACTCAATTGCCCAAATATATGTTTTTTATGCTTTACTTATCTATGCTAAATTGATTTTTTTTAATGCACAACCATTTATAAGTTAACAAAATTAATCTATTTGATTTATTAATGAAAATCACACACAAAAATATATTCAAGACTGTTACTACCATTTGCATGATTTAAACAAACCTTATTGTTTATTAAAAATGTCAAATTTTAAACCTTGTTTGGTTTTCTTGAAAATTTAGCCGAGAATGGTATATTTATACAATTTTAAAGTTTATTTTAGACTTTATTGTAGGCTTTTTAAAAGTTTAGGGTCAAACTGCAATTTGTTCATGATCATTACTAGCAACGGTTTAGATTATGACACTTGTTTAGTTTAACACTATAGTTCTCACAATCACGATTGTGATCGTAATTATAATCGTGGCAGTGATTGTGCATATCACGATCATGAGCACGGTTTTACTAAACTTAGGAAACCAAAATCTTATCATAAAAGGTCATATCTTTTCAATTTAGGAATGGTTTTTTAAGTCATTTAGGACTCATAAAACCTATTTTAACCTGAATTTAACTCTTATTTTATCTTTATATACCCCATTCTCTATCACTTCCACCACTTTCATCTTCCTTTTTAAATTTTCTATATTATTTTTACCTCTTGTCTCTACATCTCCCACTTATAAATGGTCCCCAAGAAAAGTAAAACACCTTCCTCTTACCATGGTGAGTCTTAAAGAAAAGCCACCAAAGAGAAGCCTAGCATATCTCATCCTCCCCTCTGTTATTCTCCACAAGACATTAAAAAAAGACTTGCCTTTTTTCAAAAGAGAAACATTATTCGAAGATTTTCTCTTGAAGGTGGGTACCAAGGACTTTGATTTTGATCCTTTTTCAACTTACCCTTCTTTAGTGGTGTAATTCCTCTCCTTTTAGACTATTCACACCACCCAATTTGATGATGATAATCCCTACTTTAGCATGCATTTCAAACTTGGTATAAAAGATTGCTTTATGACTTCCCTTGAGTTTGATACTCTCTTTGGATTTTTAAGGGAAGGGCTTGTTCAAACCCTCTCCACTTGGCTTCCCCACTCCTTTTGGGTGAAGCATTGTAAGCCACAAACTTCTACCATCCTAGTTGGACATACTAAAGCCTCCTCTTTCCAATCTAAAGTGCTTTAGTATATCCATCACTTTTGAACCTACACCTTCAATGCAAAAGGATAAAGCAATGAAGCCATATTTTTAGATGATCTTTTCATTCTTCATTGCATGGTAGATGATGTCCAAATTGCATTAGGAATTATTCTTCAATGGTGCCTTTGGTTAGTAATTAATAGTGTTTCAGGTTCTATATGCATTGGTGGCATTATCATAAAGCTTGCTCAATTCTATGGCTTTCAATTCACCAACCTTGAGCCCATTCCTCGTATCCTTCTTAATGATACTCTTATAAAAAATTCCAAATAATTCTTACTTATGGGAACCAAATGGATTTAGAAAAGAGACGGTCCACAAGAAGGTAGTGAGGGAGGTAGTGAGGGAGGTGATGACATGGACACCATCCTAAAGGAAATTGAAGAATTTGAAGGTCATAAGGGTGAAAAAGAGGCTCCTACCCAAGTTACTCAAGAAGGAGGCACTTCCACTTAAAGGAAGAGATTAAAAAGTGAAGGCACATCTAGGGGTCCTCAAGTAATTAAAGATCTCAATGGTTTAGATATCTATTTGATAGAATGTCCTTAATAAAGTCAAATTTCAACAACTGATTTGATAGGGTTGATGAGCAAGTTGCACATCTTCAATATGATGTTCATTATTTTTATGAGAGGCAAGGCTATGAATGCCAATATACCCTTTTTGCTCATCCTCATCCTCCTCACTCTCCTCCTCATGAGGGAGATGAATCTTAGATTTCTCCTTATTTTCTTTTAAGTTTTTTTCTGTCTTCTCACATTTCTAATTTTAATGTCCTAGTGTTTCTTTATATTTTATTTACATTTTTAATTTTCATGTAATGTGTCTTGGACTATATTTTTTTAATTAATGAAATCTTAGTTCTTTGTGTGCTTATTTCCTTTGTATTATTCATTTTGTCCTTTTTGCATTTTGATAAAAAGGGGAGAAATTATGCATTTTGAGAATACTAATGGAATTAAATGGTATACTTATATGATACATATTTGCTTAAATATCACTTGGTTGATCAATTACTTAAATGTGCATGATGAATATTGAATTCATATAAATTCAAATAAGTACATACAATGATTATACTCAAATGTCTAATTTATATGTTAAGTATATGCACTTTCAAATTTGTATACTTTTTGTATATTTTTGGTATATGAAACTCCATTAATCAATATATGCACTAAGTAAGGGTGAGCACCTCAACATTTGATGCATATGTTGAGGGGGAGTCACATTAACACACACTCTTCATAATTTATTACTTAAATTCTTAAAACTATTTATTAAAATTAGAAAGGGGGAGATTGTTAGCCATTTTCATGATTAAGGCTAAATATAACCTTGTATTTTATTTTAACAATACAATTTTATTGTACTAATGTTGTGTGTTCAAGTGCATATTATTTAAGACTCAAATAAAGTTAAAAAATGCAAGTATATATGAAGTGACACTGGGTCATGGTCTTAGTTATGATTGGGACCCAATCGTGATGAAGACAATCATTTAAGTCCCTTTGCCGAGAAGAAATCCAGTGGCCCTCATAATTTGGATTATGACCGTGACCAAACCATGATAGGGCTCATGAAGGCAATCATCAATGACTCATGAGCATGATGAAAACACCTCAATTGAGCAGAAGAGACAGTGGCCCTCACGGTCTTAATCACGACTGTCACAAGCATCACAAGTAATGATCATGACCATGAATCAAGCTCATTCAATAAATCAAAGAGGTAGTAGCCCTCACGAGCCTGATCACAACCGTGATCATGCTCATGACTGAGCTCACAGTCTAAGCCTCACAAGCATGAGAATAAAAAAAGATTGAATATTAGAGTGGCAAGAGTGCTCATGGTCTGGGTAATGACCGTAATAAGCCAAGTGGTATATGCACAATAGTTAGTTTTATGTCCCAACGGCTAGTTTCTTTAAAGTCATAATTGTGACCAATGCAATCACAACCATGACTAGTGAAATTCCTGTAAAAAGCTAGAATAATAATTAATAAAGGAAGAAGAAGCCTTAAACGAATTTAATGGCCTCCAATAGCTACCTTCTAATTTTTTCACTACATATACTTCTCATTAAACCTCATTTAAGAGGTTAGATAATTTGGTGAACAAATTTTTCTTAGCATTCAATACTCTTAAGATTCAAACTTCATTTCTTTATAATCAAGACTACTTGAGTGTGGTTTACGTGCTAGACTAGGTTCTTCTTCTTCTTGGCTTTAATAAAGGGAAGTGAGAAACTAGTGCTAGGTGGATTTGGTTTAAATGTTAACCACTAAAACACTTGGATTTTTTGTTTTAAGAGTAAGCCAAAAAAACTCTAGATTATATAAGGTTGAAGAGTGAGCCTTAAATTTTTGTATACGCAATTTTAAGATAATAGATTGGTATGGGTGTTCAAAATCCTAACTTGGAGATAAGTTAGGTGGAGATGTAGATTCAATTCTTGAATCGAACTCCTTGAATCTTTGAGTTGTTAATCTTTTTCTCTACTCTTCATTAACATTCTCTTTTGATTTCCAATTAGTTCTTAATTAATTCTTTAATTTTATATTTTTCCTATTCACCCCCCTCTAGGGCCTTTCTAAAACTAAATCTAAAATTAATTAAAATATTTTACAATATTAAATAACCTAATTTTACTAAATAAATTAAAGGAAAAATTATTATTTAATCTACAAAACCCTAGTTAATATTATCACCATTAATTAATAGTAAAATAAAAATATTGCATAGAAAAAAGAGTAATAATAATAAATAGAAATAAAAATTGATGAACATAAATAAAATTAACTAAATGCAATACAAATATAAATTTAACAAATAAAGAATAAATATAAGTACAATAAAAATAAAATAAATTGAAATGAAGAAAAAAATTTAAAAAATGAAAATGAAATGCAATGAAACAAAATAAAAAACAACTAATGAACCCTCAAGACTTGGAATTGTGGATTGTAAAAAGAATAAAAATAAAAAATAAAATAAAGGGGAACAATGCTTATTAGCACTATTGTTGAAGGAAAAAAAAAATCAAAGGACAACATTGTTAACCAATAAATTAAAAAAAAAAACTAAAAGAAGAAAATAAATTCACCCTTTGATCACCAAAGGATGACAATAGGAGCTTACATTGAAAGTAATGACCCCTCGACTAGAAATTGGATCTTGTTGGCTTTTAGGATTCTCCAAATTAGCTAATTGCCCATCTTTTAAAATTTTCCCTCTGAAAATCCTTGATCCCTTTTTTTTTCTCTGTTTTTTTAATTGAAAATCCCCTAATGGAGATAATCTTCTCTTTATAAACAAAAAAAAAAATACTTCAATTTTTTTATTATTCGAACATTTTCAAATTTAACTAAAAAAAAGGAAAATATTTTTAAAAATATTGTTGACTTTTTTTTCTTTGTAAAGATATTGTTTTAATTTTTTTTTTTAAAATACAATCTTCTTCTTCTTCTTCTTCTTCTTCTTTTTCTTCTCTTCTCATTTTCTTTTTTTCCTTGTCTACATACCTTTTGTTTTTTTTTTCTTATTCTTCTCTCTTTTCATTTTTTAATTATATTATTTTATTTCTTCATCCTTTTCTCATCTTTTTTCCTTTTTTTCTCTTTATTTGTTAATCTTTCATTTTCTTGGTTTTTTAATCATATTGTCTTGATAAAACTCTAATTCTTCTTTGAGCTCATTAGTACAGTCTAGTGAAGTATACACACATCTACATATTATTGGAGACTTTTGGACATTATTATCCTTCAGGAATTTTTTTTCAATCAAAACAATCTCATAAAACTAAAAATAAATCAACCAAAAACAACCATCAACAACAAAAAAAAAACTAGAAAAATAACCAAAAATAACTAAAAAAAAACTCATAAAAATAAAAAATGAACCAACCAAAACAACAAAAAAATAACTACAAAAAAAAAACAACCAAACAATAAAAACACAACTAGAAAACACAACCTTATAAAAATGAAAATGAACTAACCAAAACAACCAAAAATAAATAGAAAAACAACCAAAAAAACCAAAAAAATAACCTGATAAAATTGAAATGAACAAACCAAAATTACCAAAAATAATAAAAACAAAAAAAAAATCAAGTATAACTAGAAAAACAACCTCATTAAACTGAAAATGAATCAACCAAAACAAGCAAAAAAAAATCAGAAAAATAACCTTATAAAACTGAAAATCAACCAACCAAAATAGCCAAAAACAAAAAAAAAACAATTAAAAAAAACAAAAACTAGAAAAACAATACCAAAACAAAAAAAAAACAACTAAAAATAAAAAAAAAACAAGAAAAACAACCTCATAAAATTGAAAATGAACCAACTAAAACAACAATAAAAAAAACATTAATGGACTAATCAAAACAAGCAAAAACATATAAAAATAATATTATTTTTACCCTCTTAAATTTGCATCATGGCTTTTATGAAAGTAGAATAATATACAAAATAAAAATAGTTATGGAATAATAAGAAGAAGAAGAAAAAAAAATCTGTAAAAATTAAAAGAAAAAAGTAAAACATGAAAAGCCAAAGGTTAAGCATGAAAAAGAAAGAAAGCAGAAAATGTAAATGAAAAAATATAGTCAAATATAAGTGATAAATGTAATTTTCCCATTACTTTTTAGGCTAACGGTGCATTTAAAAATTAGATTTGTGTTGGATTTTTAATTGGGCCAATACTTGCTTGAGTGAGCTCATCTTGATTTTGGCAATTGATTAACAAGCTTTTTTCTAATTTTGGGTGGGTTAAAATTCGATGTCAATAAATTTATACACTTTTATAAAGATTTCAAATATAACAAATTTAGCTTAACGTATTAATCTCTAGGAAGCGTATCGCCAAAGTGAATTCCCTCTATGTCTTCCTATATTATTGTCATTTTCAGAATTGATGAAACGTATGGACCTTGTGAGGGTTTTGTACAAAATACTTTTTTTTTTCATTGTTTTTTAAACCATAAAACCTAACACGAATTTTGTTTAATCTCAAAAATATCCTCCAATATTCTAAGCGATTAGGCGATAACTCCTTTTATAATAACTTTTTTGAATTTTTAAATTTATTATAGTATTGCAATTTGTCTGTGATAATTAAAAGATCGTTATATCATATTCGCTTATAATTTATATCGTATAAAATTATTAAAAAAATTTGAATCTTTGAACTGAATTGTATTGAAAATTAAATTAATATAATAGGAAGCTTTTTAAATTTATTATGGTACTAAAAATTTAATTTTGAAAATTTGATATATTTTAAAAAAATTTCGATCTCTAATTTTTTTTCCAATGTATTTTTGGCTGGGGAGCATAAAAGGAGATAACGAAAAAACCGGAGGGGAGTTAACTGTAGATAAAATCTAAGGGAGTGACTGGGTGTGGGTGAGTTCCGCCAACTAATCAAATCAGGCGGACCTTTACACGCACTCTCCTCGTTTCTATCGACCCTGTAATAAAATCACTCCCAATCTCTTCTTCTTCTATTCAATCACAAAGGCCTTCTCTTTCCGAAACATATCTTGGTCGATTCACTTCAACAATGGAGGCCACATTGCCTGTCTGCACCAAATCTATGGTTACTTCATCAGCAACAGCTCCTGTATGTATATTCCTTTCTCATCTCTCATTTTATGCTCAGGAATTGTTGCTTATCTCATCTCATCTTATCTAATGTTCGATTGATATATGAAGGGTTTGTTCATGGGGAGAAGCAGAAGAAGAGGGAGTTCTCAATGCAGTTTTCTGGTCGGAACTAAACTTAATCTCTCAAAAATAGCTCTTGTTAGCAGCGTTTCCAAAGTTTCTGGTAAAGAAGGAGTTGCGAGGCATAATCATCATAATAATAATGGCGGTGCTCTTGGTGTTACCTGTCGAGCTGAGAAAATATTGATAGCAAATAGAGGAGAAATTGCTGTTCGTGTTATTCGAACTGCTCATGAATTGGGTATTCCTTGTGTTGCTGTTTACTCCACCATTGATAAGGATGCTCTTCATGTTAAATTAGCTGATGAATCTGTTTGCATTGGTGAAGCACCTAGCAGTCAGTCGTGAGTCCTCTAATCACCCTTCTTAACATCACTCTCTTTAGTCACTCGTTTCTTTATATTTCTGGTAGGATCACTTTCAAATGAGTGCCTTGCCAATCACTAAGATGTCTGTTTTCATGATCTACTGACTCTTGCATCTAAATTGGAACTCCATGCCATCGCATATTATTTCCTATAAATGCTATTTTGCCTCTATCCATTTTCTTCTTATTTATCACCCGTCACTATGATTCAATAGTACATTAAGGTATTGAAATGGTTTACATGCTTGGAATTAAATATCTGCAATACACTGTTCAGTTGATATATATTAAAATGATAAATTCCTGGATGTGTGTCAGGCATAGAGCCCCTCTTTAGAAATTTGGAAAAACCACTAAACTTGTAGTTTTCCCTATCTGAATCAATTGATGGATGCTATAGCTTCAGTAAGAACTGCTCAAATGGCTGGCTAAATTGGTTTTCAAATGTTACTGTTTACATGCACTTCCTTTCTCTTTTCTGTGTATTATTCCTTCTCTGTTTGCTAAGAGAAAGCAATTTAGCGCTTCAGCAGTCATTTAGTTTTCCTACTATTTGTTTTCCAGCATTCTTAAGTAGATGATCTATATATATGATAATGACAAAATGTTTGATGTTGATCTGCATTTCAACAGGTATTTATTAATTCCAAATGTTTTATCGGCTGCTATTAGTCGTGGATGTACAATGTTGCACCCTGGATATGGGTTTCTTGCAGAGAATGCAGTTTTTGTTGAAATGTGCAGAGAACATGGAATCAATTTTATTGGGCCCAATGTGAGTAAACATCATTAATTAGTTGTAAAAAGGTCAGAATTTCATTTTTTTAAAGTTCCCTAGACCCTAGCTAGTTTTTGTGGAGGAAACCAATAATTTCATAGGTGCTTTCTAATAAAATCATGTTTGACCTGCAATAGAATTCTAAATATTCCTGCCTTCCAAAATACAAACCAGTTTAGTAGGTGCCGAATATGGCTTCAGCAAGTTGAAAATCTCCAACTTTGTGGAAAGTGGCCATGCCTTCCATAGTCAATCCATGCAATATACTGGATTGTAGGTTTGTAACTGATAGTGACTGAAATCGACCGATGGGTATGAAATGACACAAGAACCTCGCCATAAAATAGGAGTTCTCCTAATTTTTTTAACTAGTAAAAAATGCATATCTAGCAATGTGGGTTACTAATTAAGTACTTCTAGGCGCTGTTACAGTCTTACAGCGTTGCTGATGAAACTTTTCTGCTTGTTGCATTGCTGGGACATAAATGTTTTTGACACTTATCTCTGTAAAATGTGACATTTATTTATTTGGAATGTGATTTTCTACCCTCAAATATCTAGCTGCTGAAGGTTTATATTGGCTTACACTATTTTAATCATATTTTGGAGTTGGCAGTTTCACTAAGTTAATGGGTTAATAAAGAAGGGAAAACTTTGGCAAGACTATCTGATTTCCAAGATGCTAATGATTATTGACGAAGAAAAGATGAGAAAAACAAAAGAAAAGGGAAAAAAAGGAGAAAGATGGGTTATCTTTGACTATAAATTCATAAACCAAATTTCCAAAGATTTTTCATTGTGGTATGCTATTGATATGACAAGAGGGCCTTGTTCTTGTTTGATTTTAATGATTTTGTTTTATTGGCCATTTTCAGAATGCGGTTATTAGTATTATTTAGCATTTGAATATGTTTATACAAAAAAACGTAAAATTTTTCTATGAATTTTGAGTATTTTAACTAGTCTATTTTATGCATTTAATGCTTATCTATCCTTGACAACCATATAAAAGTAATAAATGAAACCCATAATTTTTATTAAAAAAGACAATAAATAGCTAAATTAAATTATAAATCAAAATCTAATTATATACTTAAATATGATTTAACATGAATGAGTAAGAGATTTGAACATGATACTGATTCATGCTCAACATTGCTATTTCTTTTTATTATTATATTGTTCTATATTTGCGTTCATATCTCTCTCAATTTCAAATTTTAATAAACATGAAATGTGAGCTTACTAATACTGATAAACTGTGATAGAAAAAACTATTGAGGATTATTGCACATTGATTTAGTGAATCCTAAATTGCTGGCATTGTCTTGTATAGGTTTGAATAATCTTAATCGATATGAGTGAGGTTTTACTCTTCAGCTTATGAAAAATATTTACAGGAATAGGTATTTAAGGTTATTTTATTTTTACGTTTGGTTAATAATGTGATTGTGATTTTACCATCTGGCAGCCTGACAGTATCCGAGTAATGGGTGACAAATCAACTGCCAGGGAAACTATGAAAAATGCAGGTGTTCCAACTGTACCTGGGAGTGATGGGTTGCTACAGGTAACTTCATATTTGGCCAGTTTGGCTAATATTGCAAAATCCTGGGTGTTAAAACTAAAAGCAGTTACATAATTTATTTAGCTATTGCTTCTCTATGCTCTTCTTTGTCATTTTTATTCTATGCTTTTGTGTTGATTAGCATAAGTTATTATTTATCTATTCTTTCCCTGTCCCCTTTTTTATGATTTTATCTTATTCTTTTATGTTGATTAACCTAAGCAGTTTTGCTTTGTTACTAATTGATTATCCTTTTTGGCATCTATTGTTATTTCAGAGCACAGAAGAAGCAGTGAAGCTTGCCCATCAGATTGGTTTTCCTGTGATGATCAAGGTAAAACATTTTCCCCATTTGTAATTTGTTGTATAATGGGCTCAGAAACCGAACAATTATCTTCCAATTCTAAACTCAAATTCTGATTTTACTATTCTGCTTGAAAATAACTGTGTACACCATTTATACAAATAAAAACAATCTCTGTATACAGGAGGATTATCAATTAAATTTATATCCTTGGATAAGGAGATATCAATCATGATGAGAAATAGCAGTCCCAAATGGAGGAGTTTTTCTTTGACTAAACTACCTTGGTGAAGGATTAAATTCCTGTAACCTGAACAACATCCATGTTCTACTAAGTTCTTAAACAAGAGAATTACGAGCTTCCCATTTTGTTCTTGGATATATGCCTTGGGGTTGGAGCCATGCATTATGGGGTCAAAACTGATAATATGAATTAAAATATTATAAAATTCAAAATTGAATGGGGTTAAAGTGTAAATGTTGGTAAAAACTAACATATTACATAAAAAATTCACACTTTTTTTTTTTTAATAGTTCTTAAAATTTTAATGGACTTATTTCACTCCACTGATCAAAATGTTGCTCTGCCCGTGTTTGTGCTTATATGTGCCTGTAAATAAGTTAATTACTGAATAAGTATGTGTTCGTGCAATTTAAGATGAAGCGTACGGTTGTACTCTGAACCTTCTGTTATTGCACAGTGTAGTCTACAATTTTAAAATTTTTGCAGTCAAGCCTCAAACTTGGAGGCAAATCAATTTGTACCTTTTGATTGCTGTTTTATGAAATTTGCGTAGAGTTTCATTTCCCCACACATGCAAATTCAATGAAATTTCTAAATTACAGTCTTTTTAAGTTTGATGGTTTAATTCTGAAAATTTCAATTTTTCAAAACAGCATTTTATGATATCAAAACATTCACTATGCAAATGTGTACTTAGTCCTGCAAATTATGTGTGCAATGCACACATTTTTAGAAGAAAGATAAAATAAGTCTCAAATGACCTTCAAAATCTGCTCCTGGCATTAAGATGGACAATTATGAGGGGAAAAAATGATACATCCTGCATACTAATGTTCTAGTTGAAACAAGTCGTTATCCAATTTTTTAAAAGATTTTATGTTGTAAATATTGCTGCTTTTGATTTTTGTTATTCGCACTTAATCACAGTTTAAAAATTGCAAAATATTAAGTGTATCACTCAATTATGCAAAGATCATCACTAATGAGAATGATGCTAAAACCTGTCACCATGATGTTTTGTAGCATGTCCTAAATTGTGTTTGCTCATTGCTAAAGACATGGGAAGGAATTAAAATGGGAACTTTTACAAAGATCGAGTTTGGAGTTGCTATCCACAGATTCTAGGATTTGTTTATAGTTCCAATTATATTAATGTAATAAAGTATAGACATAAAATGTCTCGAAGCTTCCTGATCTGACAACTGCTCTACACTTTGTAGGCAACAGCAGGTGGTGGAGGGCGTGGAATGCGTCTTGCCAAAGAACCTGACGAGTTTGTGAAGTTGCTACAGGTACTATCTCGGTATGACTTGTTTATTAGCGCCAGAGGTGCCTCTTGATAATTAAGCAAATAATTATATGGAAACATAAGGCTCCTTACATTCTGCTTTTTTCTAGTATCCTTTACCTCCTTTTTGTTCCGGGAAATTCTTGTCTACACCTAGAGTATGGCCCTATATGTACACCATACTGTTGGCATATTGAAACATATTTGTTAGTTTAGTGCATGTGTCAATCATCCAATACCAAAGTGTAAAACATTCAAAATCCTAAAAATATTACTGTTAAGAGACATATTATGTCAACTTTGATATATATGAAATCTTGCAAGGGTTTCTGGAAAATTCTACGTAGTTTATGCTGTATTCTTCTATTTCAGACTTATTGTTTTGACATGGCATGAATATTACAGACAGACATATCCTTCCTTTCCAGCTTATTTTCCATCTTCTTAGCCAAGTAAAGTACTTTATGTGGTGGAAAATACCATGTTCTTTATGCTGTATTCCCTCTATTTAAACCAATTGTTTTCACATGGCATGAATATTATGTACAGGTACATAGCCTTGTGCATTTTTTTTAACTGCCCCCTGCCCCCCTTATATTTGAAAAGAGAAAATTGAGGGCCTTTTGAGATTTAAAAGCAGAAATATAAAAATAAATAATTGAATAAAAAGGCCGTTGCTTCTGGAATGCATCCATCCTTTTGAAATGGAGTAAAGTCAGGTAGAACGTTAATTCTTAAGAATTGAAGAACTTTTATTCTTTCCTTGTTCCTTGTCATACTAATGAATTAGCGTGCCCTGTTGCTTGTTATGTCTGAAACTGATAAATATGAAATTTTAAATGTTATTTAAGCAGTTTCTAATTGTTATTATCTGCATCTTTTACTGTGAAAGACATGCTTTTCAGGATGCAGGTCTTTAAAATTAGTTCTATGAAAGGAAATGCTTTATGATAGTTTAGGCATGAGTAAAAAATTTTAGATATGTAGTAGATAATAATTTTATGGCTTCTGGATGCTTGCTGGAAATTTTTCAGTGGTAGTTTGAGGGTTAGATAAGTTGGTGCTATTCTGTTTTTCCAATTATCTTTTTTTTAGGAGGCCTATTGTGCTTTGAGCTACAGAGCAGGATAGTTTGCTGTCTCTGAACACCACCGTATGCAGATTAACCAGAACATAATATTCTTCGTATCCATTAGGGAGTTGCTTGTAGCTATATTCTTAGAGAAGAAGAATAGAGTTTATCTTTAAATGGAATTAGTATAGCCATTGAATATGATGTTGATTCAGATGAAGATTTCCTAGATTCAATGTTCTGGATCTGCATCAGATGTGCTTGGTTGGTTTTTACTATCAAATACCCATATTAATGATAATTGCAATTTGTTAATTCAATGTTGTTCATTTTCTACAGGATAGCTATTATTTTTTTATAAATATTTCTGCAAAAGTAAGTTTTGAATCATTTCTGTTAATGTTGTTATGAAGTAAATTTCTTTTTGTGTGTGGCTTTATAGCAAGCTAAAAGTGAGGCTGCTGCAGCATTCGGAAATGATGGAGTTTATTTGGAGAAATATATCCAGAATCCAAGGCACATTGAATTCCAGGTATTTGTTGTTTCTAGAAGTTGTTGCAAACCCACCCAGAAACTGTTGTGAAAGTCCATTGACTTTAATCCCAAAATGGACGTGGTCCAAAACCTGAGCATGTAAACCTAGGGAATTTTTTCTCGGCTTTGGCATAAAATATTCTTGCCATCTGGAATTATCAATTATGAGTCCATGAGATTGAAGTAGCCAGATTTATTTAATTTCTGATAAACCAATTACCAACTGATTGTCACCATGACTTGATGGTTTGGCACGTACATGAGCCCATTGAGATAACCCAAGCAATAAAATGGAAAATACTAACGAGGTAAAAGAACTTTATACTCAGGTCTGCATCTTGTCCTAGGGTATGTGTTTAAATGTCAAACAATACAGACATCTAGATATATGTACCTATTGGAACTGGGGTTGTGGGGGAATAATACAAATAAAAGTAGATAGCTAGACTCATTTAATACATAATTACAAAAACAATGCATATGTATTATGTTATTATTATTATTATTATTATTGTTATTATTTTATTCATTTTCCTTGTGAATTGGGCAGGTTCTGGCTGATAAATATGGAAATGTTGTTCACTTTGGTGAACGTGACTGTAGCATCCAGGTATCTTCAATTGCTTCATTTTACTTGCTTCTCCAATGGATTGAAATTTGTCAATCCAATGTCCATGAGGTTCTTAAATTCAAATGACGGAGAAAACATACTTCTTAATACTAAGAAACCATGCTCTGATTCATGCTGACCATAAGCCTGTGTCTTGCTAGTTCACAGCTAGATGGGATGAAGAGGTAGAAATGATGGTACTTTAATGGGAGTGGAAGGGACAGGATTGAATGGGAGGAGAAGTTTTAATCTTATCACGTTTGGAAAATCAGAAGTTAACTAAGAAGGGAAAGGGAGGGGAGATATTGTTTTCTTGTTTGGATAAATACGAGGATAGTAGAATTATAGCTGTAAAAGATGCATAGGACCTTATTGTTTGATTATCTCTCACGAAAGTGGACTATTTTAAAAACCCGAAATTGGGATGTAGTTAATTCCATCTTATATTTTTTCCTCTTGTGCTTCTTAAATACTAGCCAAGGATGATGGGAACATTTCCCCTTCATTGACTTCCCTTCCCCTTTCTGAAATAACCCATGAATTTGTGGATTCATTAGTAGGGGCTTTTGCGCATATCACTTGGATCTAAGGATGGGATATGCTGGTCAAAGTTAAAACCCAACATGTGTGGATCTGTTCCTAGTACTGAAAGCTGTAGGTTTTACTAAGCATCTTCAGTGAAGGTGGGATGAGAAAACATTGGGTCAACTTTATAAAACAGACAAGGAAATTTTAATTTATTCAACTGATCCTGCATATAATGATTTTGAACTAAACTGTAAAATAACTAGCATCTAGTGAGCCGTCTAGGACAACGACTTTGAGAAATGCACTTTAACTTTAAGGTTCTCTGGCTGAAAAAACGAATGCCCAATGCTGTAATTTCTGACATGAATGTGAAAAAAAGTTCATGTTTGTCTTGTTTAGGACTTTCAAGGCTGATGGAAACTATCATTTAGATGGAAATCTGTGGTTCTTACCCTAATGTGTTTATTTCTCAAAGCACTTTCTTACTGTGCTACTGTAAGGCATTCAAAGCTGCCACCAAATTTGCAGACAATGAACTCTTTTACATTGTCTTTGCAACTCCTTCCCTTTTGGCTTAAAAGAAAAATTCTGTTCCTTTTTTTTGTTATTTCACATTTGTTTAAAAAAAAAATGTACATAAGTTCCACAAATTTGTGTGTGTTTACAGAGACGTAATCAAAAGCTGCTGGAAGAGGCACCCTCTCCTGCATTGACCCCTGATTTGCGGAAAGCTATGGGTGATGCTGCAGTTGCAGCAGCAGCATCAATAGGATATATTGGTGTTGGAACAGTTGAATTTCTTTTGGATGAAAGGGGTTCTTTCTACTTCATGGAAATGAATACTCGAATCCAGGTTAGACTACTTCTTGATGTTCGTGTCTATGGCGTGTATGAACACCTACTATTGAGGTTATTCAGAGTGCTAAAACCTTCCATTTTTTTTACAAAAAATAATGCAGGTTGAACATCCTGTAACTGAAATGATTTCTTCTGTTGACTTGATTGAGGAACAAATTCGTGTGGCAATGGGAGAAAAGCTCCGGTACAAACAGGTATTAGGGAAAAGTGCACTTGCTGGAATTTAGTTCTTATGCATAATACTTGATGGGTTTGAAATTTCACTGGGTTTCTTTAAATTTGCAGGAAGATATAGTGCTTAGAGGACATTCAATTGAATGTCGCATCAATGCAGAGGATGCTTTTAAGGGATTCCGACCTGGTCCAGGTATCTTTACAATTATTGTTATCCACATTGGGCCTCATGTGCCTAATAATTATTGCCATTTGTTCCTCTTTACTTCAATATTTTGGCTTAAAGGTTTCTTTGCTCACACACATGGAATATATATGCATCAAGTATTATGGGTAAGATAGTTTTGGGTCCCTGAAGTATAGTTGCAATATCAATTAGGACCACATTTTGCTAAACTAAGTCATTCTTTTGTTGTTGTGATGACATTTTTCCTTACTAATTTCTGACCTTGTAGTGTTTGATGCTAAACAACAACTCCTCTGTGCTTACTAAACACTCAAATAAGAACAGTAATCGAAAAATATTGGGAATATGTACTGTTGTAGTTTTTTTTTTCAATTTTGTTGTTTCAACTTTAGTTTTTTACAATGAAGTTTTTAAAGCAGTAAATTACTTTCAGTATGGTGTATCTTACTGGTTCCACCTGACAAAGTGCCCATATATATGACCGATTATGATCAACAGAATTACTCAAATACCCTCAATTATAACCCCACTTTCTATTTTTCTTTCTTGTCTCTTTCCTTCCTTCTCCCCTTATTAATTTCCTTTTTCCTTACTTTACAAGGAGATTAATCCCACACCATTTTGTTGGTAAATGATGAAAAAATTGACAAAACATTTGGATAAAATGTTAAAATTTTTATTTTGTTTCTTTAGAGACAGAGAAAAGGGAGATGAAAAAGCTCTCTTTTCCCTTTTTAGTTTGACTGAACAAGTTAAGAGAATTTGAATTTTTTTCCTTTCGCAGGAAACAAACAGAAAATTAAAAAAAAAAAAAAAGAAAGAACAGGTTAGATATATAAAAGGATGGTGTTGATGCCAGAACAGGTTAAATATATAAAAGGATGGTGTTGATGCCATTTTATAATTACAAATGAACCATGTAAGCACGCAACCAGAAAAAACCTGCAAGGTATACACCATATCGAATGCAATTTTCCGGTTCAAATACTTGATTGTGAAAAAATTGAGATACCAAAACAGTAAAACATAAAAAGTTCAGATACCAATAGCTTAATTATCCCAAAATATTTTTCCAATGACCAATTAAATATCTGTACAAAATTTCACATATAAAGTAATATGGTATGTATAATTACGGTACATTGATATCTGCTACACAATAATGATTAAGCACTTGGGTTATACAAAGCAAGATTTTAAAAACCAATTTATAAGAAGGCAGCGAGAGAAATAAACTGTGAGTCAAGTTATGGTTCAAGAGATGATGAAAATTTATGCTAAAATTATTCTAATATTTTTTATGATTCCTTTCTTAAAAATCCAAAAGCAATATATACAGTATAATGCAGTTCAATAAGCTATAGTTATTTCATAAATTTGTTTGCCTTGGACCTAACCTTTTTGTGTGAACCATATGTTTGGAGTGATTTCTAATTTCAATGAAACATTAACCAGCTATGGTGGGCAAACCTTAAGGAGTTAATATTGGAATGCTCATTTGCAAAACCGCTGATATGTTCTCACTTGTATAGTTATTCTTTTTGAAACAATAAAAATGAAAGAACTGAGACCGAGATTTAATGGATTATATTTTTTGGTTTCTCCAGCACTTAATACTCTTCATACTCTTTCGTTTTTATCAACAGGAAGAATAACAGCATACTTACCATCTGGAGGTCCATTTGTTAGAATGGATAGCCATGTTTACCCTGATTATGTGGTTCCTCCAAGCTATGATTCCCTACTGGGAAAGGTTTGTATAATCTCTTGTTTCCTTTTAGTTTCTAGTCAGTGACAATATGCATGCACAAGGCATTCATGTTGTCACCAGTTAATTTGTAGGTGTTTATCCTTAAGGATGCATTTAAATAAGATGTATTTGCTTCCTTCTATAATTTCATTTGCGGTTCACATGTCCGCTATTTGTAATCTTTGCCAGTGCTCATTATAGAGACATAACTGAGTGATTTCTCTCTCTGATTTGGTCTCCCAGTGTTTTCTCTTTTCACTCAACCTAGTTCCAGGATCCAATGCTGTTGGTTATGGAGTGGACATTTTTAAATATCCCTAGGTTCTGTTGACCTGTATTTAAAGGTTTCACACGGCCTTTCATAGATTAATGAGTCTCTATCTCATAGCTTGAGTTTTTGCGTTTGGTGCTCTAATATTTCCATCCAGACATGGGATCAGCATATATGCACTAGCTGGGATTACAACTGTGCATGAATGACCTAGGTGATATATATTAAACTTTTGATTTGGTAAAAGATAATATATATGAAGTTCCTACCAAATAAGTAATTCAAGAATGTAGTTGGAGAGATGACTAATGTAACGGGAAATGAAAAATAGCAGAGGTTACAACGCAGGTTTCCAGTATCAGAAAGATTTGTGGGTCCTGTTGACAGTTACAAGTTAATTTGTGATTTCTCATTTATGTTAAAGTTGCTTTCTATTTTGCATTGCCGAGGATTGGAGTCTGTCTCATATACAGTGGTTTGGAATTCTTTTCCTTTCCACCTTGACATTGTTAATAGCTGGATATCTTCTCCTTGTATTGGACCTCATTGTGCCTATAAAAGTAACCACGTAATATTTTGGCAATAACCAGGTTCTAATCAATGAACTTGATTGGTAACTTGCAGCTTATTGTGTGGGCTCCAACGAGAGAAAAGGCAATTGAACGCATGAAAAGGGCACTTGATGACACTATTATCACAGGCAAGCGCCTAATTTTTAACAAGTTTCCTATCTGTGGCCTTTTATCTTTGTTAATACACCATTGGGATGCCAGCTTGGCATTCACTTCATGTCAAGAGCATAGCAGGAGAAAGGTGTTCAAGCTTTGCACTACCAGGACAGTGCTGGAGAGTTAACATAATAGGAGAAAATTATCATTTTCAAATTACTGCCATGACATCCATCTGCTCCTGCTCCCATTTGATGGTTTAGTAGATAGTCACTATCTCTAGCTATATTCATGTAACTAAAAATAATTTCAATCTCAAAGCCAGCTTTTTGTTTCACCGAGAAAATTTGTCATGTTTTCACTAATATGTTTTGTGCTTGATAGCTTAAGTAATTTTCTAATCTTTTTTTTTTTCTCACTTCAGGAGTCCCCACAACAATAGAATACCATAAACTTATCCTCGACATCGAGGTACGGAAGCTATGATTTATACTTGTACCTTCTAATTATGAAACTCTTATGTAGCTTAGGGGGTCTTGTTCTATAATCAAAATTCCCATTTATGTGATTCATGTAGGACTTCAAAAATGGCAAGGTTGACACCGCTTTTATTCCAAAGCATGAGCAGGAGTTACAGGCGGTAAGAGGCTAATAAAGTTCTAGCTGTTTCAGACAAGGGATTTATAAGAAATAATTGCCAATATGATGCACATTCCGTTTTAGCCTGAGCTGCTTTTAGTTTGCATTAAGACAAACTATTAAATATGCCTTCATGATAGTTTTGGCTTCCTGGTTCACAAAGAAAATCAGAATGTGTTCTTGAATGTTTGTTAGATTCCCAGGCGTCCCCATCCACGGTCAAGCATTTGTTTTGTAGAAATTGCATTTGTTTTGGCAGCAGTATGTGCTTTAGGTTAAAAGTGACAAACTAATATCTGCTCGGTTGATAATTGCATTTAAGAATAACATCCCAATAATAATATATCAATGATACGTGACTGAGCAACTTTTCATTTGTTCCTGAAGAAAATTGAAGTAATATGTCATACAGATGAGTTGGTCTCTTGTTGTGTTTCTATATTCTTTTGTAATGATGTTTAAGAATTTCCACCTTTCTATTCTATGCCTGCAGCCACAGAAGATTGTACCAGCCAAAGAATTAGCCAGCGCAACTGCATAGATTAATTATTTTCAAAATATCAAAATGATATGTTCAGCTCGTTTCAGAAACATATGAAAGGTCACAGTTTTTTGTGTAAATGCGTGATGTGATGGGCTTCATTTGCCCCTCTCTGAATGCATTCCCTTTCGTTTGGAAGTTGTAGAAGTGACTACGCTAGGCATGTTAGAATTCTTAATTAAGTTTTGATGTTTCTTTACTCGATTGAAATTCTTTCTAATTGATTTTGCTTACAAGGATGGAACGATGAATAGCTTTAGATTGTTGTGAATTTGGAATAACCATACAGACTCATCATAGGAGTTGAATATGGATGCTCCTGTTTTCTGCCCACTAGTTCGGTACATTTCTTGGTTATAGCATAACGGGAGTTTATGGTGGCAGTTTTTTACCTTTTTCTGGATTGACTACAGTCTATTGTTTCTTCCTCGGCGCAGTTGGTAGACCTGATTATAAAGTTTATACCTGGAAACTAGAAGCCTCAAGGTATAGCCCACTAATTATATAAATGGAAGTGATGTGAACCCTAAGGCTGAAGTGCCAGTTTGTCTCTTCAACTTGGATGCAATGGTCAATTACCTTATAAATTCACTTTTTGGCCAATTGTTCCATTCTATCATGGCAAATCTGGGCAATTATCCCAGATTACCATTACAATAAAGTTCAATTCAGTCCAAAATATTTTTCTTTAAAACTAATTTACCCCAATATTTTTATATATTGACTAAGTAGGGTCAATATGTCAAATTTTACAAGATATGCATTAGTAAAAATTAAATTAAAATTGTTATTTTTTTAAGAATTAATATTTAATTTAAAATATAAATTTAACATAAAAATAAAATATAGAAAAAATATAATTATTTTACAAAAAAAAAATCAAAGCAAAATTATCAATTATTTGTTAAATTTTAGAACGAAAAAATTAAGTTTAAATTCAACTTTTTTACTATGACCGAATAGCAATCATGCTATAATTAAATGAATACGAATGTAGTGTTAAAGAATAAAAAAAGTATTATTTTTTGCTTATATATATATATAAAGTGTGTGAGTAAAGCTAAAATATTGTGAACATAAAACATGTTTAACTATGTACAAATCATAAAATATTATTCTTGATATTTTAATTTTTAAATTATTTAATTTAATTCAATATTTACCTTAAAAGAAATGGAGAAAAAAATCTTAAAAATTCATTTAAAAAATTCAAAAATGTAATTATCAAAATTATGTGTCTTATATATTTTAAATTTGACATAAATTGGACCTGACTATTGTTTTATAAAATATTTTGGATGTTAATTTTATTATTTTATAAAAAAATTTCTACACTTTTTCATGTCGATAGGTCATGTTATTTTGTTATTTTTGCATCCAATTCACTTAAAATATTGGGAAAATTATAAAATTGGGTTACTTTTATGGTTGGATTACATTAAAATGTCATATTTTTTCATTAATTACATGCCTACTTTTTCTATTTTCAACTATACTTTTTTTTTTTCTTTTTCATTTTTGCTCATTTTTTCTTTTGTTTCAAAATCTTTTGTTTTGAATTGGTTATCTTTTTATTATGTTGCTTTTGTTTTTTTATTTCCTCTTTATTTTTTTAATTTTAATTTTAATTTTTTCCTTATTTTTTCATTTTCCCATTAATTTTTCTTTCTCCTTTTAATTTTCCTTTTTTTTCTTTCCATTTCTGATTTTTTTTTGTTTCTTTATGTACTTTTTCTCTTTATTTCTTATTTCTCTTATTTTTTTAATTTAATTATTTTGTTATTTCCTGTTATCCTTATTTTCTATTTTCTATTTTTTTCCTTTTTTTTTTCTTATTCTCTATTATCCTTATTTTTCCATTTTCATTTTATCATTATATTTATTTTTTAATTTTTTTTTCTTTTTAATTTATTTTTATTTTTTCCTTATTTTCTTATTATCCGTTATCCTTATTTTTTCATTTTTATTTTATCCTTATATTTTGTTTTAATTTTCTCTTTTTAATTTTAATTTTTTTCCTTATTCTTTTCTTATTTTCTGTTATCATTATTTTTTTCATTTTTATTTTATCCTTATATTCACTTTTTAATTTTCTCTTTTTAATTTATTTTTCTTATTTTCTTTTGTCTTTATTTTTTTCATTTTTTTTATTTTTTTTATTTTTTTATTCTTATTTTTCTTTTCTTTTTTTTTAAGTTTTGGTTTTGGGTATTAATATAAATGAAAACTTTTTCAAGTTTCATGCATTTGAAAAAATATGGGTACTTGGATTCAAATTAATTGATATGCATATATCAATTATTTTTATTTATTTATTATAATCTTTGAAATAGTTTTAATATTTATATTATATAACCCTTATTAGTTTTAATAAATAATTAAAATTTTAGATATATATATATATATATATATATATAAAGGCTGATATTATATTATTCATTTTATATACAGAAAATAAACTAAAATATATAAATAATCAAATAGAAATAAATGAATTTTTTTTTCAAGTTTAATGCATTAGAAAAAAGATGGGCATTGATATGAATATATCAATTATTTTTATTTTTATTTATTTTAATTAATTGAATATAATTATATTTGAATTTTTTTATTCAAGGTCAACTATTTCTTTGATAATTTTTCTAACAATAAATACTTACTCAAATTATTGTATTCGGATATTATTTTAAGTTTCATATACTATTTAATATTCAGAAAATATACTGGTTTGATATCAAATACAATTTTGAAGTTTCACACACACACACACACACACACACACACACACACACATATATATATATATATATATATATATATATATATATATTGATATTTATGAGTTTGAGATACTGTTTTAAATTTTCAGATACTATTTTGAGTTTCAGAAACTGTTTTAAGTTTTAGATACATATAATATTAAGATAATATACTATTTTGATTGTATCATATATGAATAATATTTAGAAAATATTTTGTTTTTAAGTATTATTTTTATTGTTTATTCAGCTTGTGTAAAAAAAATTAATTAATAATTTTTGTTAATTTTTAACACAATTGGACAATATAGAACCAACTTTTTTTGAACAAAATACAACTTTTTATTTTTTCAATAATAATACATTGATATAAAATATAAAAAAAAATGAGAGCTTTTGATATTTTTTTAAGAAAGAAAAAAAGATGAATTGCCTTAACCAAACTTGTTCTCATGACACATTATTAATAAAAAATAGTTGAAATGATATTCTCAAATAAAACTAATATAATCTATCAATTGATTAATGCACTAGTAAGATAATATATTGTGTTTTAAGCATTGGATGCAATTTTGAATTTTCACATATATATAATATTTAGATAGTATATTATATTTATAAATTTGAGATACTGTTTTTAATTTTTAGATAATACTTTGTATTTTAGATACTTATAATATTTAGATAATATACTATTTTGATTATATTATATACGAATAATATTCACTAAATATATTATTTTTAAATATCATTCTTATTATTTCTTAAACTTATTATGTAAGTGTAACAAAATATTTTAATTAATAATTTATGCATTTGTATGTTTTAATTTTGTTATCATAAGCTTCCTCTATAATAACTCCCACCACTTGGCTTAGTGATAATAGAGGTTGTAGGTTATGGGTTCAATTTTGAGGGATGACATCATAGAAAAAATAAAAGGGGCTTAGAGCCACTAGCCTAAAACTTGCTTATTTCAGTCACGGGATTGATCCATCTTTAAATGTGAAGGATTCAAATATCCTCTCTTTTATCTCTAAAAATGGTTGTTAAAAAAAAAAAATTCCTCTGCAATAATGCATGCATATACATATTTTCGCACGCTGATGAACATTGCAGATTGCACAATTATAAAGCCCGATTACTTCCTTGTTGCATCTAAACCAAGAATCACTTCTAAATGCCTAGTCACGCACTTGACGAAGCTATATCTATCAATCTTAATAAGCATAACAAATGAAACATAATATTTTTTAAAAACAAAATCATGTGCATGTTCAATTGAAATAAATTCTTGCAAAAATTAATCTAATTCTCACATTTTTTAGAAGTTTAAAAAAAGATCTAAATCAAATGATTTGAATACTTGCAGTCATAGAAAAAAAAAATGCATCTAGTCGACAAATTTGAGCAAGTACATTATGCATGTGACACGCATTATAAGCTGGATGCACTTTTACACTTCCATTTGACTTTCTTTAATCCACTAACCAACACATCTTTTCAGTAAATAAATAAAGGAAAATGCACGCGACATGTAACAGTAAATTGCGGTGAAATGACTCCCCGTAAAATGATCTCTATTAAATAGATAGTTTCTTCTGTATTAGGGCAAAAATGAAAATGTAAATATTTTTATAGGGATCTAGTAGTAATTTTTGAGGGACTTGGATAATAATTTATTACGAATTGCAACGATAGTAATTTATTACGGATATATTTTACTTTCCATTAATAAATAAGCAGAAGACATAACTACCTCTAGAGGGGAAAAATTAAAAAAAAAACTCGCTTCAGGTACACTATTTATAATAAAATACACAAAGAAATTCAACATTTTTTGCACTTTCTCGGTATCCAAACAGAATTTGCTCTTTTCTTAATGATTACAATGGTAACAACAACTAAACAAATCGAGAATTCACGGGTTATATCAAACGATCACCATTTTTCAGAGATCAAAAGAAGAATTCAATACAAGAAAAACGCAAAACAAAAGAACAGTAAAACCGAGGATCAAGAACAAATACATGCATATGTGAATATAGACAGATAAACCATACCATTTGACCCAACACAAGTCCAACAATCCACATCTCCATCTGATCAACGAGAGCACAGAAAATTAACTCAACCTGTTCCGTTGCAAATAGGGCACCGTGGGAATGGACCGGCCATGGGTTTTTGGTCCATCATCGATTTGACCAAACCTCTCCGGCTAGCACGCTAAGACTCGTCGCTAGCTGGGTCAACACTACTGGTCCCATTTTCTTTTCCAAATAATAATAGATCAGATACAGAGGAGAAGAGAAGAAAAATGGTGTTTGAAATTGCAAGAGGAGAAGAGAGCTCAAGAAAGTCAGTTGGTGAAGATCTCAAAAGCGCAGGAAAAAAAAACAACGAGAAGAGATAGTTGAAGAAGAAGACGACGAAAAAAAAAAAAAAAGGAAGAAACGTAGGAAAAAAAGAACAGGTGAGTAATTTTTTAAAAAGTCAGTGTAATATTTTAGGAAGAAGGGGGCATTTGATGTCAAGGCCTCCCGTTTTTTGGATTTTTAAAAAAAAAAAAAAATACTCAAAATATTTTATTTTGGACTGAACTGAACTTTGCTATAAAGGTAATCTAGACTAATTGACAAATGTACTATTTTAGTGGGTTAATTGATTAGAAAGTTAAATTATTAACTAATTGACTATTGCTTTCAAGTTTAGAGGGCAAATTAGTACTTTAGCCTAAACCCAAAAGACCATAATGATGTGTAGAATCAATACACGATAATTAATTAAAAAAAATCAAATTTATAATAGATGGAATTTCAATCTGTTATATATAGATTAAATATAAGAACTAAAAAAATAAAATTTTGACAAACTAACAACATTGAGATTAGCTAGCAAAGGCAAGTTCCTGCTTAAACAATATTTCAATTTTGAATCATAATGTGTATAGTTATATTAAATAATTATTAAGAGATTTTTTCTGTCCTTATGATTCTATTCAGATCGAATTAAATTAATTGAAGTCCAATAAATTTTGGATACTAGTGGTGTAGATTAAAAAAATAAAATTTTGACATGTTTATAAATTAAAACAAATAATCAAAATTATAAAAAAAATGATGATATCAAATAAAATAAAATATATTTCTTTATTTTTCTCCCTATGAATATTGACATGATAAAAAAATATAAATTTATAATTTATTTTTCATGACAAAAATATAAAATATATCATGAGAGAATTATGGTCTAACATAACAAATGTGTTAAAAACACATAAAAAAAAAGTTTGACAATATAAACGAAATAATTTCAAACATATATTCATATAATGCATCACAAAAATAGTACATATAGTACAACCTCATATAATCACATAGAGCTTAGTTAGATAACCATACATGATTATGTGACACTTAGCATATTACAAATACAAATACAAATATTATACACAATTGTCACATAGCTTCTTTTCCCCGATAGCTCAAGACCATATGAGGAAGCTATCCCCTGATCAGGCATATCTGATTCTTATTGTGTTGGTTGTTCCTTTCTTATATCTTTCTTCATTAGTGGATGGTGAGATCTCACTGGACAGTAAAGATGGCGGCTGCATGGTAGCTGACAGAGAGCTTTCTGACCTCATCAACAAGGTGTGGTATTTGGGCAAGTGAGTCCATCGTTGGTGGGATTGCCCATACATGAGGAGAGTTCCCTTCCCTTCCTTGTAGTGACATGTTTTAAGGCCATGAGCTATGCAGTGATGGATGATCTCATTGTTATCATGATGGGATTCCCCTCTATGAGCCTCTTGGAAAGTACGGGTTTGCCTGATGCTGATGTATTGATCCTTCAGCTGATTGATACCGTAGCTAGTTGGACCTTTCCTTCACGTTTACCTTCCTAGGCAAACACATCTCATCCTCCAGGTTGGAGGATTAGGCCATCATACGGGTCATCGAGAATTGTTTCTTCTAATTCGATAAGCCTTTATTCCTACTTTAGTGCAAGCATGTAGCAAACTTTATTAGTAATAAGCTATAATTGACATGAGTTGTGAGAACTTATCTGCAACAATACCAAAGGAGATTTGGATCCTGCTTTGAGGAGGATGAGGGCACGCTTTGCACTGAGGTGACTGCTTATACCAGTGATGTGGCTTTTAGTAGCACTATTGATGGTTTAATCGTCTTTATCTTTACTTGGGACGGATATTCTTGGTAGAGTAGTGAGCTTTGATTTGCCTAGACCTGGCTTTCCTCAATCGAGTGTTGCTCCTACTGATGCTACCCATGTTTGTGTTCTTCTCTTATTCTTGTCTGTGTTTCATTTATTTAATGAGTGGTGGTTGACTTATTTACTTGCTTTTGTATATTCATATCTCCTCTGGTCAGTACTGGTATACTGTTGCCGGGAGTACGCAATAATGCTTTTTGGAGTTCATTACCACTTAAAGGGTATACCTTCTTTATTGTACCTATTTATTTTATGCACATGTTTTATGTATGAGTGTATGGTATGCAATGTGTAACGTAGGTTGAGCACCATCTTGCTAGTCACAAATGGCAGGGAGAGCGTGCAACTTATCGCAATTGCATCAATGAGCTGGAGTCATGGCTATTGTCCTTTATGATGAATGGTGATGAGTCAAGATCTGGTGAGGGGGATGCTTGAGCAAGATCATTCCTTGCTTTTAATGGCAGCCATGGTCAATGTAGTTGTTTCAGGAGCTAAGTGTAGGACTTTTGATATATGGTTTTCTTTGTTATATCATTTTCCTAAGGTTATGGACTCTAGGTATTGTATCTGGGTGTTTGTCCTGCATGTTGTATGATGTTTGTACGATGATGACTGTATATGCTTCCTGTTGTATATCATTGATAATGATGTTTGCTATTACTATCGTCTACCCTTCTTTTCCCTTTTTTTTGCCTAAGCGTCTCCTTTTAGAGCTTTTCACACTTAGCTGTATTTTTTTCTTCCCTTTTTTTACTTAGGGTGTCTCCTTTTAGTGCTTTTCACCCCTAGCTGGGCTTCTTTTTTTTTTTTTTTGCTATATGATAGTGGTTGATCTTAAAGAGTGAGCTTAGAAAGGATAGTAAGAACCATGGTCATGTAATGAAAAAAAAAGCAGAGCATGCTTAATGCAATTCATGATGATAAAATGTGTTGCACTTTTTAAAGACATTTTGCATAAATTGGCAATCATTCTCATTTTATTGTAATCATTTAAGAAAAGCATAAGTGCATTTATACAAATTTCAAACTTCAGGTTACCCCTATCCTTAACTAGCCTTCTTAGGTTTTCTAATTAAGTATTTTCTCTCTTTCCTTAATTTTTACCTGAGCTACCATTTTTAGTTTTTCAACTCAGCGAAAAGTCCTTAACTTTTGCCTGAGTTGCCATTTTTAGGTTTTCAACTCAGTAGGATTTTTTTTTTGTGCCTTAGACATAGTATTTCTATGAACGGTCTATATGGATAGGTTCAATGAATTAATTGCCTTTAGAATCCATCAACTTAACTGATCTTTTGATAGGACATGTTTGACCAGGTATAGACCAAAATGTTATGCCTTACCTGCTTTAGCACCTAGTCTCCCGCTTTCATATTCTTGTGTTTTACTTTTTTATTGAAGGTCTTGGCTAGTTGAGCTTGATACAACTATGTATGGTATAGAGCCTTGAGCCTTTGGTTGTCTAAAAGAGTGAGATTATCGTACCTCTATTAAGCCCACTATATTTCTGGCAATTCAGATTTGATTGCTGTTTAAAGAGACTTGATCTCTATTTCAATTAAAAGATCTACTTCTGATCTATACACTAATGAGAAAGGAGTTGCTCCTGTTGAAGTTCTGACTGTTGTTTGGTACCTCTATAAGGCATGTGGCAATCTGTCTGCCCAATCTCAGTATGTCTGAGTCATCTTTGACAATATATTTTTTATGCTCTTATTTACAGCTTCGACGGCCCCATTTTCTTATGGTCGATAAGGAGAAGATTTATGATGTTCCGCCTTATAACTCCTTAATACCTCTCTAACTTCTCCTTGGAATTGGACATCATTGTCAGAGATGATGTGATGGGGGATCCCATATTGACAGAACAGGTTTCTTTTGATGAAATTAGCCATTTACTTGGCTCTTATCCTTATGAATGATTATGCTTTGACCTATTTTGTAAAGTACTCCACTACCACTAAGATGAACTTATATCTGTTTAAGGCTATTAGGTGGATTTCCCTAATTATGTCTAGTCCCCATGCTGAGAAGGGCCATGGAGAGGAAATGTAGTGCAATTCTGTTGGGGGAAGGTGGGTAACATTCCCTTGGATATGACACTTGTGGCATTTCTTTACAAATTTGATGCAATCTTCCATCATCGTCATCCAGAAGAACCCTTGTCTGATTACCTTCTTAGCTAGGATTTCTCCATTCATGCGTGGACCACAAACACCCTTATGTACTTCCTCTATTGCTCTTGCAGCTTTAGTTTCATTTAGACTTCATAGTTGTAAACCATTGGAGGTTCTTTTATATAACACACCTTGGTGCGATGTGAATTTTAATGTTAGTCATCGAATGACTACTTTGTCTCTTTCATCTGCTTGATCAAGATAGGCTTGTTCCTTCAGATATCTCTAAATTTCATAGAACTAGGGCTTTTCAGTTGCTTCTATCTTTGCTATTCTATAGTTTTTATGATAAGGCTATCCTAATCTGAGTAGAATTAGAGGCTTCATAGGAATTTTGGATGGTCCTTCCCATATTGATACTGGGGAAGCAAGTGCATCTGCCATTTGATTATGATTTCTGGGGAGATGAATGAACTGCATTTTTGGAAGGACTTGGTAAGTAGCCTCAAGTGGTCTAGATAAGGCTTTAAGTGCTGCTATTTCAATTCCCACTTTTTCATGGCATGATTGATTACTAGCTTGGAATCTTTGAAGATTTTAATTTATATGACATCCAGGGTTATCAGTGCTTCTATTTTGAGTGTGCATGCCTCGTATTCTGCTTTATTGTTTGTGACTCTAAACTCAAGCCTTCTAGCAATTGGTACTACTTCACCTTTTGGAGATTGTACTATTACACTGACTCCTACGCCTGACTGATTGACTACTCTGTCAAAGTACATGCGCCATCCTTGGATTTTAGTGGCTGAGCTGAGGTCATCTAGGAAGTCCAGTTGGATTTCTTCTAAGTTTAGAGTGGGGTTGACAGCTAGAAATTCAGCCACTGCTCTCCTTTTTACTGCCTTCTTAGTTAGGTATTGCATGTCAAATTCTATTTGCAGCACTAGCCACTTGGAAAGTTTCCCCACTAAAGAGGGAGCTTCGTAAAGGTACTTCATTGGGTCCATTTTAGACACGGCCAAAATTCTATAGGATTGAAAGTAGTTTCTGAGTTTCTTCATTGCTCATATCATTACTAAACATATTTGTTCAACTTGGTTATACTTCTCCTTATATGGTAGCATCTTCTTACTCAAGTAATAAATTGCACATTCTGCTTTCATTTATCCCTCTTGGGCTAACATTTCTCCGATTGCATTCCCTTCAATGGCCATATATAGGGTTAGAGGTATCCCTAGTTTAGGTGGTCTTAGGACCGGTGGGTTGGATAGGTGGCTTCTGATCTTATCAAATGCTAGCTAACATTGTTCTTTCCATTCAACTGGCTAATCTTTTCTGAGTAGCTTGAAGATCGATTTACACACTGCTGTCAACTTAGCGATGAATCTACTTATGAACTATAGTTTCCCTAGAGACCCTTTGATTTCTTTCTCTATTTTTGGCACTAACACCTCTCTGATGGCTTTTGCTTTGTCTGGATCCATTTCAATCTTGTTCTAACTGACAACATACCCTAGCATCTTTCCTGAAGTAACTCCAAATATGCATTTCTTTGGATTTAGCCTGAAATTGTACTTTTCAACCCTTCTAAGGAACTTTTTGAGATCAAAGGGGTGTTTTTCCTTGGTTCTGGATTTGACCATCATGTCATCGATGTATACCTTCACTTTTTTATGTATCATGTCATTGAACATTGCAATCGCCATTCTCTAGTAGGTTGCTCCTGTGTTCTTTAGTCCAAAAAGCATTACTTTGTAGCAGTAAGTACCCCATTATGTTATAAAAGTTGTATTTATTTTATCGATAATGGCCATTAGGATTTGATTGTACCTAGAGAATCCATCCATGAAGGAGTACATTGTATATATGGTGGCGCTATCAACTAATATGCCTATATGAGGTAGTGGGAAATCATCCTTTAAGTAGGCCTTATTCAAATCTCTATAGTCAATGTATATTCTATCCCTTTTATTTTTCTTCAGTACTGGTACCATATTTACTAACCATTCTGGATAGTCTACTACCTCTAGGAATTTTGCTTTGATTTGTTTCTCAATGTCCTCTTTCACTAGTTAGGCCCATTCTAGTTTGAGTCTTCTTAGTTTCTACTCTATCGGTTTGCACCGTTCTTTGGTAGGAATGAAGTGTTGAGCAATGTCTCTATCAATACTAGGCATATCGTTGTACGTCCAGGCAAATACATTTGAATATTTTATTAATATTTTTTAATTTCTCTCCTCTCTTTAGGGTAACATCTTTTGAAATATGCAAAATGTGTGGTTCAGATTCCATGCCAATGTTAAATTATTCAGTGTATATGGAATGGATGTTAAATATGTTAATGCTTTTATCAATGCAATGCCCATTACCATTAGGAAATACATCAAACAAGTAAGCAAAATCTAATTTCATTGTATTAACTTTAGAGTTCATTACATCATCATTTTTAAACAAAGAAAAAGTACAGAGAAAATCATCAGCAATGTCTTTGAATAAGATGTCATCGATGCTTAATTTGAGGATGGTAGTAGCTTAGGCATGAATGATAACTTCACTTTCAGATTCTATCTCCAAGTTTTTCATCAGCTCACAGATGTCAGTCTCAGTGATCATGTCTGGTAAGTGCTTTTCCTTGAGGGTTTCAATGAAGATCTCAAACCCCAGTTTCTTAATTCCATTGCTCACCTATTCCTTAAATTGTCCTTAATAGACTTGGGTTGTGCTTTTAGCCATAAAAAGGTTGATTTCTTAGCCCCAATATCCTTTTCAGGATTGTACCCTATACCATTTCTGTTGGTCTATCCTTGAAAGTTAGGGAATTCTATGACTCCAATGTTTCTTCCTCCTAATCCTATTCCAAATAGATATTTCATCTTCTTTATTATAGCAATAACTTTGGGATCGGTATGACTATCATTGATCATAGAAACCTGGAATCCTGGTGGGACCACATTTATACATGCAATAATATTATTTGTTTCAGCATGAATGGTAATCACCTTTCCATTTAGAGGGAACTTAATCTTCTGATGCACAGTGGTAGGTATACCCCTAGTGGGTAGAACCAAGGTCTTCCTAGCAACAGGGAAAAAGTCGGAGGGATGTCCAGGATGGTGAATTCTATTTTTGATTTGATATCTCCCATTATAACTACTATTTTGAAAGTGCAGGTGATTGGCTTCTTTGAATCATCATAGGTTTGTATAACCATATTGGACTCTTCTAGGTTTTGAACATTCATCCCGAACTTATATAGCAACCTCAGGGGAAAAACATTAATGGCAGACCCGTCATTTACCATAACACATGGGATCTTCCTAGTCTTGGCAATTGCCTACATGAAGAGAGAACGATTGTGGACCCTTCCCTCGAGGGGTAAATCTTCTTATGAAAAGGTGATTGCATTGGAAGGAGCTTTCATTAAAAAGGCTATCATCTCATAAGGTGAGGCATCAGTGGCAATCTTTACTTCATCTAGTGCTATGACTAGGGCATCTCTGTTCTTCTTGGAGGCCATGAGTAAGTCCTAGATACTGGCTTATGCCTAAGTTTTCTTGAGCTATTTGAGGATAGTGTCTTCCTTTTTTACTAGAGCTTGATCTCTTGCTACTTCTTTCTTCTTAGAGGGTTCCTTCTCTTTCTCAAAAGGTTAATATACCCATATGCTATGAGTTACATAATTAACTACTAGTGAGGGCTTCTCAACTACTTGCTTATCTGCTTTTGTACTGCTGTTCTGGTCCTAGACAATGATTTCAAGATCATCAGAGTCATACCATATGTCTATCCCCATGGCTTGTAGGTTATGAAGCTGAATAGTACTGATCATCCCATCTTCATTATCAAATTCTTCTCCTCATCCTGAGGGTACTATGTCTTCTAAGAGTGTGTGGGTAGCGGGAGGTGTTGCGTACTTGACTTTGTAATCGAACTTCCCAGATGGTTAGCCCAATAAATACCATATCTCATGGTCACTGCTAAGATTTTTGTTTATGTCTACTTCTTATGAGTAAGGGCAATTAATCACTTCACTGTTCATAGGGAGAGTTGTATCCCTAGCTCTTTTTTGCATCATCAAGTGGGGAAGGAACTTTCAAGGCATTAAAATGTATTCAAAGGTATAAGGGCATTGCTTATATTCACTAGAATCCTAATGCTCAAGAATGGGATTTGGGGGTTTGTCCTTTGAGGGTTTTTCTTAGGTTTCTTATATGGCTTGGATTGATTTTTCAATAAGGTCTTCTGGTAAATTGGAGAAGATCATGTTGATAATTGGTGGAGGCATGTTTTGATAGTTTGGGTGAGAATTAGTCTTGATACTAGGTCATTTTTCTAGGTCATCAATTTTTTCAAAGTCAATGAGGTCTTGGACTGCATTTTTGAGAGTTTTGCAAGTATCAGTGGTGTGGCCAGGTATATGGTGAAAGTGGCAGAACAAGTTTTGGTTAATTTAAGATGGTAGTGGGTTTTGAAGAGGCTTAGCTCTTGTCGTTATAGGAGGTTCTTTTATTAAAGCCTTTGGAATACTTTGGATAGTAGGAGGTTAAAGTTTAAGAATTTTCTTAGTGGTCTGATGGCATTGATAGATGGTGAGTTATGGGTGTTGGGTTGGATCATGTTTATTTCTGCAGTTCGGGTGAAGGTATTTTAGTTGTTTGGTTGGGTATTATGGCAAAAAGTATTTCTGGCTTACTGAGGTTCCTCATCCTCAATTTTCATTCTAGCTTGATGGAGAGCTCTGAAGTCAGGATAATGAGCAAAGATCATTTATTTTCTAACGTGTGGTAGTGCCCCTTTGATTATCAGCTCTATTTGTTCATCCTCAAGAGGATGGTTTCTCATTTTGATTGCCTTTCCCCATCATCTAATGACATAATCAGAGAAAGCTTCACTGGGTTTCTGCCTTGCGGTCTTAAGGTCCTTTCAAGTGATGTCTAATTAAGTGTTATATTCATACTGCTTAATAAACGTCTAGGTTAGCAGTAGCCAATCGCTTTTGATTTCATCTTCAAGGTCAAAAAAACATGCCCTCAGTCCTTCCTCTAATGATGTGAAGAAGAATCAAACAATCTATGATTCTGTAAGCTTTGTGGTAGCCATAAAGGTAGCATATTGCCTTAGATGGACCCTCAGATCTCCTGCTCCATCAAACTTAGCAAAGTTTGTTAGCTTAAAATCATCCAGAAGTGACTCATATTTGAACAGTGCCAAGTTAGTGAAGCTTTTAGAGCCATGATTTCCCTTATCTTTAAAGGAGAATTCCAATTGAGCCATCCTATTGGCCAATAGTTTGACCTCCCCTATTGATTTAGGCTTGGTTATGTCATCAATTTTTATAGCTTTTAGTGCATTGTTGAGATCTTAGTAGTAGTCATTGTCATCATCAATTTGAACTAGAGTGGGGGGAATTCCTTTTGCCTTATCTACCCTTAGGTGAACAGATGCAGATGCTTCATTTAGTGGTGTGCTATTCCCATCCCAGGCACTTTTGGCTTTGATATGGGCTTGGAGGATTTTAGATATGGTGCCATCATCAAGCAATTTTGGATCCCCTTTTTTAGTTTATGTTCAAATTGCTGACAAGAGGTATTTTCTTGGTCACTCATGCCTGAATGTAGTATTCTTATTCATTTATTAGGGTTAGCTAAATGAATAATGCATAACATGTGCCTATAAGAGAAAAGGGTGAGCATGTATGCATGGAGTGGATTCAAAAATCCTATGATGGGAAAATGATTATCCCTACAAGAAATAGTGGCTAGCACTTGCTATCTATATGTATGTGATGTATGCATAATTAAAGCTGGTTAGTTTTCCTGTACAGTAAACAAACCAATCACAAGCAAGCTCTCGCTTCCAACCTTATTTCTCCATGAGGTCATTCATTCTCTTTCCAAGGTAGGTTTTGAACCTATAGTCATCAGGGGACTATGGTTCCGCTCTCAGAACTAGGCTATTTTTATTTATGTTGGTTAGAAGCAAAGGGTAAACTGAGGAATGATACTTAAATGTGCTTAAAGTAATCACATGATGTCAATGTGAGGGTCAATTTTTGAGCTTTAAATGATGTCCAAGGCTTGTATGCATAGGACCAAAGTCAAGCAAAGGGAGTTCGAGTTCTTGCCCCTACATCGATATTTGATATATTTACCATAAGTCATGAAAGTATCATTTGATAGTTTACAGTTTGATTTTATCGACATAAAGGTCCACAATCTAGTTGGGTTCCTAACCCATTCACTTGATCTGATAAGGATAAATGGATAACATATTATAGGTTCCATCATTGAGGGATGTCATTATTTATTAATTCGCATAAACTATTCAGGATAAGGTACCTAATTCTCATCATTCCTCATGCTTTGAGCTCACATGAAGTAGATGAGAATCATGTGGTCTTAAGCATAAATTTTATATGAAAATTGACATTACGACATCATTCAATGATAGCATGTCATGTCATGCTATGAGGGTCATGTCATTTATGAGTATCAGGTCAAACTAATAGCATTAGGACAAGGATGGCATGCATAGCTTGGTGGAATCCTAATGGATGTTGCTACTGGTTTATCCATATGAGCTGAGTCAGGGTGAAAGGCTAAGGGTTCCTTTAGCGAGAATGCCCCTATATGACTAGGTTATAGACTCTGGTCAGTGAGTCTAGCATTCTTTTGATAACTCGATCACCCCCCCTTAAGGACTTGGGTTACAAATTCTAGTAAGATGAGTTCGGTGAATGCACGAGTAAAGTCTAAAGGTAATAATGTCATATCTTCGTCACCCTATGACTCAAGTGGAATCATGGTGGCGATGTCATTTAGTATTATCGAGGCTTTTAGGGACAAGTGGTGCACATGTGATGTGTAGTGCAAATGTAGTGGTGAGGGGCTTTATATGATTGAGTACTGCATAATGAGAAATAGTCATTTTTGAGTTAATCCCTCTTAATTAGAAGTCCCCAATGGAGTCGCCACTATGAGCAACCTATCACTGATTTTTGTTGTTTATTTTTTATTACTTTATTGGATAGTGTAGTGGGTCTTTCCATTTCCAAGGGACATGGCAACTTTACCAAATAGGGACAAGTGATTGTTCTTGGGGGGACGAGACGCTTTTGATTTTGTGGATTCGCCACTTGATTTTTAGAAAATGAAGAAAAGAAAGGGACAACATTAGGTCACTCAGCAAGTATTGTCCCAGCATAGATTTTTGGGTTCAGGGGATCGCATCTACTTTTTGACTATTTCTTATTATACGATATCTAATGAATAGCTACTGCATCACCCTATTTTCGGTAATGATAGTTGATATCGCATTCACATAGTACATCAGATACTATATGATAATAAAGTTGAAAATTTTATTACATCGCTTTCCTGATAAAATACATATGAAAAGGAAAAGATTGTGGAAAATTAAACCTAATATGATTGATCTGCATGGATAACATAACCATTCACACAACTTGCTTGATGAATGATAGGATGGTCATGCTTATAGTGATTATTTATGCTATGATGATGAATGATAATAATATAAAGGATGCATGAGGTCATTACTGGACCGAGAGCATGATGAATCTATTTCAAGACATGAACTTTTTCATATTATTGATATTTATTATGTGATTTCATAATTTCAAAAATAAAGGTTGCAGAATGATGATGTAAAATGAGCATAATAACGCATATATTATTCACATAGCATGCAAGATTGCCAGTCTCATCACATGAGCACAAAAATATTCCAAAATGCTGGCGATAGTAAAATAAAATGCAATATAATAAAATAAATGTGCTATAATAATTGTGTGGCCCTCATACTCGACTAAGCTTGTGTGAGCTTTGAAGCTTTAGCTTTGAGAGATTATCAAGCTTTCCTCGTCGAGAGGTTCAAATCGACAGTAGGATGATGCTAGATTGTATACCTTTGAAGTGTGCTTTGACAATGATGAGGCTAGGTTTGGTGGAAAAGGGATCTAACAACCTAAGGGAAAGGCTGTGAGAGAACCAAAACTATACGGAAAGGGATTTCTCGCTCCTTTGATCGGACTAACTTTTGAGTGTGTGTGTTTCTTCACTTACTCCCCCCCTAAAATGGGGTGTAGAGGGGTCTATTTATAGGAAAAAAATATGTAGAATGGGGTGGTGTAGGCGTGGTTATGCGCATAGAATTAAATTTTTGTGCATGGCCATGCATAGTGTATGCGTGGTCATGCACTTAGCGCGTGGCCACGTGCGCATATATGCATTTTCACATGCACTTTGGCACTCTATGTGCGCTATCCGAGGGTTTGTTCCTAAGGTTTTTGGCCTCAAATTTATCACATGACACCTAGGGATGTTTATGCACACTTTTGAGTAATACGCGTTGATACTCGAGTTGTGTTGGACTTTTCCAGGACTACTTATAGAGGTTTTGGGGCATTCCGAATGTGTTTTCAAAGTCCATTTTATCAAAATTGATTTTCACTTTTTCATAAAGCTAGGTCCCAATCCAACAAAATATGCACCGGCCTGACGAGCAAAGTATTCTGAGAGGATTTTTCTCAAAATAAACCTCATGTTGTTTTGATAATTCATATTTCACAAGGTCAGAGCATAACTTAATGACTTGGTGATCGATTTTGCACACTGGTGAGGTCAGTTAAGTGTTTTAAGTTGCACACTTCAGAGGTGTGACAAACAAGCAAACTCTAGTCATCTCGAGGATTCGTTTCATCATTGGACCTTTTTGGGGATAGTCAAATTTAAGGCATGACACAATATATATGCATAGTGAATTCCACCAACACTAGCAACTCTAGTTGGTCCAAATAAATCCATATGTATAAGTTCAAGTGGTTTAGAAGTGGACACTACATTTTTTAGCTTAAATGAGGACTTTGATTATTTTTCCTTTTTAACAAGCATCATAAGGTTTATCCTTAGTGAATTCAATTTTAGGTGAAACAATCATAAATTTATGTTTACAACGATTATTCAAAAGCTCAAAATTTGCATGTCCCAACCTTGTATGCCATGTCCATGTGTCATGGAAAATAGACATTAAGCATTTCATGTCTTTTTTATCAATCTTGTTCAAATCAATAACATAAACATTATTTATTCTTTCACCATTAAAAACTATTTTGTCTTCATCAAGACTACTAACAAAGCAATTTCTAGGATAGAAAGTCACTTTATTTCCTATATCATATAATTGACTTATACTAAGAAAATTATGTTTAAGACCATCAAAAAGAAACACATGATGTATAGATAAGGATTGAGGATTACCTATTTCTCCAATGCTTACTATCTTTCCTTTGGCATTGCCTCCAAATGTGACATGTCCTCCATCTTTTGCATTAAGTTTGTTAAATTGCTCCTTGTTTCCCATCATGTGCCTTGAACATCCACTATTAAGACACCACTTGGTTATTGTTCTTATGGATTTCAAGCACACCTATACAAAATAATTTAAGTGTTCTTTTGAACTCAAATCTTTCTTAGTCTAGGTGGGTTAGTCTCAAGATAATCTATAGGAAGCAAATTTATGTGTAGTCTTTTACAGAAGCACATATTATTTTTATGTCCTTTGATCATACAAAATGAACATACAATATTTTCAAATTTGTTTCTCCTAGGATGGTATTCTTTCCTAGCATTTGAAACATGCCTTTTGTGTTGTAATGGTGTGTGTCTCTTATTAATTTGAGTGTGAGACATATATTGGCAATGGCAATATATATTTTGATAGGTTTGTGCACATTGTATTGTGCAACATGCTTATGAGTGTTATGTCTAGTGTATATGTAAGCATGTTTAGGTTAATATTTACCTCTTTGTGTCATATAGGATTAAATCTTATGAGACTTTCTTTAATATTTGATACACGAAACTTATTAGCTTGGAAAGCTTGAGTCACAATCAGTTTTGAAGAAGAGGGAATGAAATTGCATGATGCTTTTATAAATATGATATGTGATAATGATGAAGATGAGGCCATTCCATGAAATTTTTTAAAGTCAAATAAATTATCTAAACTCTCTTTTCATTTTTGGAATTTTGATATGGAATTTTTTAGCTCAACTACTTCATTAGAAAGTTTATGATTTTCATCACTTACTTTCTTTAGTTGCTCTTCCAAGGAATTAAAAGATTTTAAATCACTAACATGTTTATAATTTGATTTAACAAGATTAGAAAATTCAATTTTTAACTTCTCAAATTATTTGGTTAAGCTATTTAACTTATGCTTATAATGCTTCTTTTTAAATTATAAGCTTTTGCACTTAAGCAAGAGTTTGCTCATAATAGAGCTCTCAACATCATTATCATCATATTCATCATAAGCACAATATTCATCACAAGAAGAGTTAGAAGTATATGGTACCTCTTTTTCATCTTTAAGAGTCATGAAGCAAAGATTGGCCACTTCTTATTATTCCTCTTCCTCTTTGGATTCGGAGGAGGTCATCCTAAGTAGCTTTGAAGGCCTTCTTCCTATCCTTTGCTCCCTTGTTCTTGAATTTGAGTTTGGGACACTCACTTTGCATGTGTCCCAATTTCTTGAATTCATAGCAAGTAACTTCTTTGGTTCTCTTGTTGCCATCTCCTTCGAACTTCTTGTTGAAGTCCTCTGTTCTTGAGAAATTTCTCTTTTTTAAAAACTTCTTAAAGTTTCTAGTAAGCATGGCAATATCACTATCTTTATTACTAGAATCTTAAATAGTTTCATCTTTACTTTATTATTATGAGACCGTTCAATGTTATGCTATTTTTCTTTTCTTCCTTCTCTTCTTGCTCTTCACCTATTTGCTTAATTATGAGCTCATGTGTTAAGAGCTTACTAATAAGCACATTGGTTGAGAGGGTAGAGAGGTCTTGAGCTTCCTCAATTGAAGTGACTTAAGATTCCCAATCCTTGTTAGGTAGGATTCTTAGAATCTTATTGTTCACCTCTTTCTTAGAGAAATGTTTTCTAAGTTTATTGAGGGTTATAAGGAGAGCATTAAGACTGTTTTCCATCTTTGTGATTGATTCTTGAGGCTTCATTTTAAAGAGTTCATATTCATACATATGAAGTTGAATCTTTTTGCTTCTTACTTATACATTGCCTTCGTAATGGTTCTCTAAGGTCTCCCACATTTTCTTGGCCAAAATGCAATACTGAAGCTTGCCTCCTTCTTCTCTTATCATGAAAGAGAATAGAGTGATCATAGCTTTCTTAGTTTTTGTAGTTTTCTTCCTTTTGATCATTGCTGCAATCACTTTTTGAAAGAGTAGTTTGTACACCATCAATGATAGTTTTTGGCGGTTGCCAACCTTTGAGAACAACTCCCCAAAGTCTAATAGAATCATAATCTAGATATAATTCCATTTTAAACTTCCAATGAGGATAATCACTACCATCAAAGAATGGTCTAAGTGAAGATATGTTTTGAGATTCACTCCCTATGATCTTGTGTTCTATCATTTAAGTTCCTATAATCCAAGCTCTGATACCAATTGAAAGAGTCCTAGAGGGGGGGGGGGCAATTGAAACAGTCCAATTAAAAGAGTCTTAGCAATAGGACTATCGAACAATAATAAGAAATTAAAAGATCTGAACAAGAATTAAAAAGAATGTTGAGAAGGAATAATGATGAACATAAGAATTTAAGGAGTTTAAATTCTCAACAATCTTATGTCTCCAACTTACTTATCCCTAAATTAGGATTTTAAATCACCATAATTTATTACCCTAGATTCATTTTTACAACTTGAGTTTTTAGGCTCAACTAAAAACTTACAACTTAAGTTTTCAAGGCTCACTCAAAAACCAATTCACAAGTGTTTTCAAGGCTCACGCTAAAATTGAATTTCCAAATTCCCAAATGTTTTAATAGCTAAATATTTAAATCAATTCCTTTAGAATAGAATCTCATTTCTTATTTTCTAATACAAGAAAATACAAGAATAAGAATATCTATTATAATACTCACCAACTCTCACAAGAGTTATACAAAAATAAAATGAATTTGAAAGAGTTTAGAGAGCTTAATTGAATGCTTAAAAGTATATAATGAATAAATAAGTTTCTTAACCTCAAAATAATCTTTAAAGGTTATATATATACTTGTGCAATTCAATTATAGTTGTTGGAAGCAATAATTTCATTTCTAACAAAATCAAAGTTCATTTAAATGTAATTTGGACTTTTGAGTTACAATTTGTCAGGTCCTGATTAGGATATCATCAGTCTTGATCGGGATGAGCATTGAATAGCCATTACAAGCCATTGAATTTGAATTTTTTCATTAGTCCCAGTCGAGATAACCTTGTCCCAGTCGAAATATTGGATCAAGATGAGTTCTGCCAATAATTTAATTTTTTGCAAAAATTGGTCTGCCTTAGTCCCAGTCAGGACTATCCTGGTCCTGGTTGGGACCATGATAGGATTTGCACATTTTATGCAATTTAGTCCTTGTGTTGAGTCTGATCAAGATAGAGCTTGTAATGTCTTTTTGAGATAATTATTCTTTGACAGTTCACTATTATTTTGACTTTTAAATTATTCCTAACTTATAAACACTTGAAGCAAACACATTAGTTTCTCATTGTTAAGATTAAAATCAAGATTGATAACTTGCTAAGGTCAACAAGTTCCATTCTCTTGTTATTGATTATAAAACGTGATTCATTGCATGTATCCATCATATAGGTGTACAACTAAGACTCAGCACTCGAGCACTTTAAGCATGCTCGATTCAACATTCCATATTTATGAGCACTTTACACATGCTCGGTTTGACATTTGATATGTATGAGCACTCTACGCGTGCTCAATTAGACATTTGATATTTATGAGCACTCTACATGTGCTTGGTTTGACATTCGACATTTACAAGAAATCTATGCATGCTTAGTTCAACATTTGACATTTACAAGCACTCTACGCCTACTTAGTTCAACATTCGACACTCATGAGCACTCTAAGCATGTTCAGTTCAACATTCAACATTTACAAGCACTACATGTGCACAATTTGACATTCAACATTTATTAACACTTTATGCATGCTTAGTCTAATATTCATTATCACTACAAATCCTCTTATCAGCAAGAAGCTAAAAATCAAAGTACATACAAGGGATCAAATAACAATCAACATCATTCCATATCAATCGGACATAAACATTTGAGCAATACTTGGGGAGAATCTTGATACCCCATGTCAAAATTTAGGCTTAAAATGCGGGTCCAACACTCTAAAACCCATGAGGAATTACAAATCCATATAGAGAAAGGTAGTCTAAAAACTAGTCCTATATGGACAAGGATTATTAACAATAAAAGTCCAAATCCAATTAGGTTTGAGTTATATATCTCTCTATATATACCTCTCATCTCTTCTCAATTTATTCATCTTTTACATTTTACTCAATCCACAAATTCAATAATTCTCTCATATATAAAGTTAGAACTTAAGCATCATGCTCACAAATTCACCTAATTCTTTTTATTTATGTAGGGTCTACAGTCCAGTTAACTTTAGAATTATCAAAAATAAAATAAATATATTAAGAAATAAATAATAATTTAATTAATTAATATTTATTTTCTAAAAATTTATCAGTTTTAATTTAATTGGAAACTTTAGCGGTTTTAAGTTTTAACCACCTAGTATTTTAAAAGCGCTGTTGTAATTCATGGTGCATTTGCATTAGTTCAAATTTGATTGGCAATTAAAAGGAAAAATAAATAAATAATATTGGTGGGATACATCCTTGGATATTGATAATAGGGAGACCTATGACAATTGGTAGACTACACATAAAAAATTGATCAGGCGAATAAGCAACCACTTACAAATCTACAAGAAAGACCAATTCATGTTCGACTTCGTTGACCAACACGGCTTGACCTTCAGTTAGGCCGAAAGCCAAACATAGCCCTCGAGGATGACCTCACCTACATTAAATGGCCTAGAAGACATGCACAAGATAACACCATGCTAATGATAAAAGGAACAAGTGCTGAGCTACTAAGCATTCCACTCGAGGAATAGTCTCACACACAGAACTTGGTGACCAGGTCAAGCCCCCATATAAAAGGAATGGAGAAAGGTAGAGCAAGGTAAGACACCCCATATACTTTATCTACACTATCATTCTCTCTATAGTTGAACATACTCTAACTTAAGCATTCGAGTGGCACCGCCAATAACCACCTAACATCTCCCTTCCTTGCCTTGTAGGATTGAGGTTATGATACTATTTTAAGCAACTTATCATTAATGTTTTATACGCATGACATGGAGAAAAAAAGGACCCAAACATTATAACCCTTATGTCCATCACCTCAACTATAAGAAATGACAACCACCCAACCCCCTCAAACCTCATCAACCTCCTCAATGAAACAACCACCTAAGACCTATAAGTTATGCCACAGCATTAACACCATAACCATTTTCCTATCCTTGTATTAGGCTCAACTCCATGATAGAGGAACTTTATGAAATCCAAAAGAAAGCTAAAGAAGAAAACCCTAACAAAAGAAAATAGTTGAAAGAAGATAAGGAAACTAGATCTAACAAGGAAAGATTGAACAAAACATGCACTAATTTAGAAACTAGATCAATCATTCTAAGGAGCAGGAGAAACCTATTTAGGAGAGATGATATTGATTAGGGACTAAGCAAATAAAGACACGAGACTATGATAGAGAATGGAAAGGTTAGCTCATCCTTAAAGTACACTAAAGCTAACAGACATATTGATGAGGCCAATTTTAACAAAAGAGTAAGGAAAATCATGAAGAACACAAATTAAATGAGCAATGAGATTAACTTTAGTTTGTGAGACACTCGCCCCCTTGCGGATCACCTAATCAGTGGACCATTTCCCCCCAAGTTCAAAATGTCGCCACTCAAGTCATTCAAAAAGTCCACTAACCCCCTCAACCATATGTAGAATTTCAAGATGACCATTAACCTATAAACCATCCTAGATTCGGTCTTATGCAAGGTCTTTCCCACTATGATCAAGCAAGTCGCCCAGGAATGGTACCAAGGCTTGGCCTTCCATTAGTTCTTTCACAAAGATGGTTAAGTTGTTGATATGTTTATTATTTACATAATTTGGAGTTGAATTTTAATAAATTCTAAATAAGGAATAAATTCATTTTAAGTAATTTTTAGGTTTAATTAGGAAATTTTGTATGAGTTAGAATTTATTTAGTATTCTTTATATATTGTATATTTAGGAATTTTTATTTAATTTTTAATTAGTTTTTGTGATTTATGTCTCGTGGGCCCCAAAATGCAGAGTTTATGTATTTTTTCATGACATGGCATGTACATGCCATGTGATAGAGCAATAAAAGTGGACAACCATGTCCAAGCCACGTCCAAGCCATACATAAGCCATGAAGAAGCCATATATGCTTAATGTCAACAAGAGCAATGTCACGGTAAGCACATGTCATGCGAGTGAAGAATTCTAACCTAGAATGATGCACGGATAATGAACCTGCCCGTGTTGGATGTCATGCTATATGCTAAGTAAATTCATAATTTCATTTGAGTAAAGCATGACCGTGCTTCAAAGCCATGTCACAAAGGCAGAATTTTCCTATTTCAAAAATTAAAAGGAATTAGAAATCAAAGAGGACTCTTTTCATACCTTGGCACTATATAAGGAATGAACACTTTTTTAGAGAGAGACAGAGAGAAAAAAAGGCAGCTAGATGGAAATCAATGAAGACTAAGAGCTTATTTTATTTTTCTTTTCTATCTTCATCTTCTTATTTTTCTAGATTTTTTATTATGGATTTCGTTATAGCCATATGTGGCTAAGTTTTCTTTCAAAGTCTTGGTTAGGAGTAGCTATCCCATAACATGATTTGAATATAATCTTTTATATTTAATTTGAATTTTAGTTAATTCTTTGTGTTGCAATATTTATCTTATTATCATTCCAGGCCTAATTAATTGCATGTTTATGGATGAATTCGCCAACGAGAGGTAGGGGAATTCATTAGCTTAAACCAATAATTGTTAAGGAACTTAATGAGTTTTGATTAACTTCTTAATCACGAGAGTAGGTTAAACTTTAATCTCAACACGCTTAATTGAACTCGAGAGAGTCTTTATGTATTTTAGAACAATTACCCTTAACTGAAATCAATGTCGTTTGTTTGTTAATGTGTTCATGATTGGATTGGAATGTGAAACTAAACCTAGGCTCTGTGTTTTCAAATATTTGATTTTGCATTTAATTAAATTTCTATTATTTAATTTTTAAACCTTGCTAAATTATTCAATTTACTAGCTGAGATCATGGATAAAAATTGTTAGTAATCAATATGAAGTCTTTGAGGGAATGATATCTTTCTATTGCAACCACAACGGTGTGCTTACGGGTTTAAAACGCAGTAAGTTTTTGCCGCCATTTCCAAGGATTGGCAATTTGATATTAATTTAAATTTTACTTCTCTTGGACTAGCATTTTATTTTATTTTCTTTGTAATATTGATAAGTAATTTGTCATGAATAATGGTAGATTTTCTTATCAATTTTTGAGTTCTAATACATGTGATCATGTATATAATATAGAACATATGCCATTTAATTATTTTTCATCTTCTTTTCAGGTTTATAACTGGTGTGGAGAGAACCACAATAGGGCATATTATCCATATTATTCATACTCACCTCCATAACCTTACTACAACCCATCTTAGAGTAATTGTGTGGATCACAATTAGGGTTATCAACAAGAGTCTAATTTGAATCGTGAGGCAATGTTTGAAAACTTCATTCAATAAGCAACCAAGAAGTATGAGGAACACTTATTAAAGATCAAGATGAAATAAATCATGTCTGTAATGGATGAACAAGAAGAAGCTCTAATGAGGCTCAAATTACAAGTAGATCAAATTGCAAAAATTAAAAAAAGATGCTTCCAAAAACTTCAAATGTGTGCACTTATAAATTGCTCAATGGAAACACAAAGAGAAAGTGTGTAGGATGATAAGAACACTTAAGTCAAGATGATGAAGTCACTTTTGAGTTATGTCATGGTGAGCAAAAATTAATCACAGAAGAAATTAAAGAAGTCTCCAAGTGCAAGAATCAATTTGTCCATATCAAGGACGATGAGGTTCAGAGTCACTCAACTCAATTTAATAATGAGGTGGATGAGAAAAATATAACAATCCTTGAAGTTATATGGAATGAAGATGCTCATTTATGAGTGACAATATAAATGTTTTACAACCTATTAAGGTCATATATGAGAGATCCATGAAAAGTGTTGGATTTTCTGAGAACCCACATGAAATGCCTTACATTGTTCAAGTAATTATAGAATAAAAAATTTGACATGTCGAGTCCACACTTTACTACCTTGCCATAAGAGAGCCTAGACAAAAAAAGCAAAGGAAGATGCTTCTAAGAATACTTCCTCATGTTCGATTGCATCATTGATACTATATAATCAAAAGTCAATCTAATGACCTTAAATTAGCGCTCTTGGGAGGCAATCCAAATTTATTTTATTTTATAGTTTGTTTATTTTTATTTATATATTTTTTATTTTAATTCTATTTTTATTTTTATTTTTTGGGTATTTGAATTTTTTTTTTGTAGGTTTTTGGTGTTTTTACAGGACATGGGGGTGCCGTGCTGGCATGCTATATGACATTCTGGATAAAATGGAAAAGAATAGCACAACATTAAAGATGTCGTGTTAGCATGAGAATGAGATGGCATGAAGGCACAACATGAAAACCGTGTTATGATGGCAATGGTACGACTTTTCGATGATAGCAGCATGACATTGAAGTATTTGCCTTAATTTTATCAACCTCTACATTTGTTCTTTATGTTATTGGGCCATTTGGCCCAACAACCATTTAATAATTTTTTTATTATTTCTTTAATTTTTTTAATTTTTCTATTTTTTCTAATATATTTATTCTATGTTATCTTTTTAGATGGTATTTTTAATTTTTTTTATAAAGCATTATTTTCATGATTATTAATATGCATTGATCAATTTTATTTTGGAATTGCATTCATTTGATTAAAATTAAATTTTGTGCATAATTTTTCAATCTATACATTTATATGCAATTTCTATTTTTACTTTATATAGCTTGCTCTTAATTTTCATGAATTAATCCTTAATTTAATTGTGTGTTTATTTCTTGACTTTTTATTTTGTTTTTTATTCTGTCTAGGTGATGCTCTTATCTCTTAATCTCTCATGTGCTTATCAATTTTCCATCACCACAAGGCAAAGAGTGGAGCATTACTCTAGGGGAGTATTGGTTCTATTTTATTTTTATTTTTATTTTCCTTTATTTCCTTTAATTTTATTTATTTATTATTGTTTGTTTGTTCTTTGTGTTTGTTTGGTCCTTTCACATTGAGGACAATGTGAAATTTAAGTGGGTGGGTGGGTGGGTGGGGGTACATTTGCATATATTTCGCATTTAGTTAGATTTTATTTTTATACTTTTATCTTTTATGTTATTTTAATTTTAATTTTTTTTTTAGAATTATATTTGCTTTTGTATGTTAGCATATAAATATTTAAATTTTTGCACCCTATCCTTATGATGAGTAGAGCACATTGAATGTGATTTTCTTGTAACTGTTTCATAATCTTTTAATTTGTGATTTTTAAGTTAGGTTGATAATTTGTGGTTAAGGACTTTTGAAAATTTAATAAACTTAATGCTTACTTGCTTTTGAATAATTGAATTTTGTGAGTTGATAGTTAAGAAAAATAATTGTGATGCTTAATTTTTTATTAGTTGATCTTTGAGTCTAGCATATGAAATGGTAGCTTCACAAAAAAATCTCTTTTTTAATAAGGATATATTCCAAATCTACTCCAATGCTCTAAATAGAGTAAGAGTATCCAAATGACCCACTTACCGGTATCCAATCTTAGTAGTACGGGAACCGAGGGGGAGGATTACTAAGAGTGGGAAGGTTGGTTAGAGAGAATAAAAAAAATCCGAGATATAGTGTAAAATGTACTTGCTAAAAAAATGGTGTAGCTATAATTTAGGGGTTACTAAGGATCGAGTGAGTAGTATCACTTGCTTTTGTTTTTCTTAATTGTCAACTTATATATTTTCAAAAATTCAATGATTAAGTTTGCTCTTCACTTGGTAAAAATTACATCTTTGACCTTGAGTTATCAATTTAATTTTAAGTTATAAGTTTTGTATTAACTAAAGATTGTGGAGGATGGACAAGTTAAAATTTATCAATGTGCTAATTTCGTTATGATGATAGGTGTTCTCATGTGTTTGCTTGAGGACAAGCATAGCTTTAGTGTGGGGGAATTTGATATGTTTATTCTTTACATATTTTAGAGTTGAATTTTAATAAATTCTAAATAAGGAATAAATTAATTTAAGTAATTTTTGAGTTTAATTAGGAAATTTTGTATGAGTTGGTGTTTATTTAGGATTTTTATTATATATTGTATATATGGGAAGTTTTAATTAGTTTTTGTGATTTATGTCTCGTGGGCCCTAGAATGCAAAGGAGTTGATGTATTTTTGTATGACATGGCATGCACATGCCATGTGATAGAGCAACAAAAGAGGAAAGCAATGTCCAAGCCACGTCCAAGCCATGTCCAAGCCATGCGTGAGCCATAAAGAAGCCATATACACTTAATGTTAACAAGAGCAATGTCACGGCATGCACATGCCATGTGAGTGAAGATTTCTGACCTAGAATGATGCACAGCTAATGAACCTGCTTATGTTGGATATCATGTTGTATGTTGAGTAAATTCATAATTTTATTTGTGTCGTGCTTCAAAGCCATGTCACGAAGGCAGAATTTTCCTATTCTGAAAATTATAAGGAATTAAAAATCAAAGAGGACTCTTTTCATACCCTAGCACTATATAAAGAATGAACACCTTTTTAGAGAGAGAGATAGAGAGAAAAAGAGGCAGCTAGACAGAAATCAACGAAGACTAAGAGCTTATTTTATTTTTCTTTTCTGTCTTTATCTTTTTGTTTTTCTGGATTTTTTATTATGGATTTCATCATAGCCATGTGTGGCTAAGTTTTCTTTCAGAGTCTTGGTTAGGAATAGTTATTCCATGACATAATTTAAACATAAGCTTTTATATTTAATTTGAATTTCAGTTAATTCTTTGTGTTGCAATATTTATCTTGTTATCATTCCAGGCCTATTTGATTGCATGTTTATGGATGAATTCGCCAACGAGAGTTAGGGGAATTCATTAGCTTAAGACACTTAGAACATAAATCACTTTACTATTAAAGTAGGCGAGCTCTTTGGGGAACCATGACAGTAGGCAGAGGTCTACGATGGTAAACCAATAATTGTTAAGGAACTTAATGAGTTTTGGTTAACTTCTTAATCATGAGGGTAGGTTAAAATTTAATCTTAATATGCTTAATTGAACTCAAGAGAGTCTTTAGGTATTTTAGAATAATTACCCTTACTGAAATCAATGTCTTTTGTTTGTTAATGTGTTCATGATTAGATTGGAATAGTGAAACTAAACCTAGCCTCTGTGTTTACAAATATTGGATTATACTTTTAATTAAATTTCTATTATTTAAATTTTTAAACCTTGCTAAATTATTCAATTTACTAGCTAAGATCATAGGTAAAAATTGTCAATAATCAATATATAGTCTCTGAGGGAATGATATCTTTTTACTACAACCACAACCGTGCACTTGCGGGTTTAAAATGCAACAGTCATTCAACACGTGCTTCATCACCAGTATACCTATAAAAAAGGAATCCTCAGACCTACAAAAGATGTACCAATGGGAGGATGAACCGCTACAGGATTATGGAAAATGGTTCAACAGAGAGGCAGTGCTGATTAAAGACCTAAACCATACCCTCGCTATTAAAGCCTTCACAGTTGGCATGAACTCTAGTATGTTCTACAATGATTTCAACCTGTCACTCCCTAGTAGCTTCACTTAGTTAATGGTAAGAGCCTAGTGTCATATACACCTGGAGGGAACATAAATTGTGGATGGAGAAACCCCTAAGCAAGAATACTTAAGCCTAAGTAAAGGCAAGACCATATTGACCATAATAATTATGTAAGGGATACCCAAAGAAGACAAAATATACTGATACACTATATGGGACCATAACTAGTATAGGCACCCTTGAGACTGATGGTTCAACTGCTGCGACACACCACCACCCTAGTAGACTAAATACCAAAACTTCACACCCCTCAACTCCTCATAATCATATATCTACATGTAGGTCTGGCAAGAGAATACAGTGACCTAAGAAGATGAATAAAAGGAGTGTAGAGCATTGAGTGCAAAGGAGATATTGCCATTTGCATAAGGACATTAACCATGACAAAGAAGATTACTGACAATTAAAAAAAGAAACAGAAAGCCTCATCCAACAAGGCTACCTCAAGTGATTTTTTGACCATTAAACTAATGAAAGGAAGGAAGCTAACCAATAGAGAGGGGAAGATAAGAAAGGCAATCCACCTCCCATGGGAGCCCTAGCTATGTTTATCAATATGATCATTAGTGGAGAACCTTTAGGAGATTGGCTTATAAAAAATAGGATATTCAGCCACCCTTTTAGCAGGAAGTAACAACTATGGGTCGATCATTTTCTCAAATAGTGATGGAGATTAGATGCCACACCTAAATGAGAATGTGCTAGTGGTCAAAGAAAGGATAAAGAATATCTTACTAAGGAGAATATTGATCGACAACAGGAGCTCTATTAATCTTATTACCCTAGACAAGTTCAAAGCTTTAGGAGGATCAACGACCTAGTTTAGATCAGTCTCCATAACCTTACTTGACCTCAGTGATTCTTCAGTTGAGGTAGTAGGATCAACAGTGATAACAATCAAATTAGGAATAGACGAGCAATACTAGGATTCACTATCAACTTTATAGTGGTTAATCTCCTATTCACATACTATGCGGTCCTAAGCAATAAATTCTTATAAAAGACTTGTTCCATTATATGCATTAAGTACCTCACCATGATGATCTCTATATCCCGAGGAGAACTGGTCATTAGAGGGGACCAAAAGGTGGCCGATGAGGCATACCTAGCGCTATGGAGAGATAACACAAAAATCCTACTTGTAGAGCCTAATGAGTCCAGGAAACCAGAGGAGGAAAAAGTACAACCAGTAAAGGAGATAAGATACCTCTCAATCAGGGATAGAAGAAAGCTGAAAATGGGAATATAACTCACAAAAGAAACCAAGAGAAACATAAAGACAACTTTTATAGGCTTTCAGTCCATATTTGCATGGTCACTAGAAGAGATCAAAGGAGTTCCTACATAAGTCATGACCTATAAACTCAATGTTCACTACAATATAAAGCTAGTCATCTAAAAGCAAAGAAAGTACTCCTTAGATAGGCAATTTGCAATCTCATATAAAATTGACTAGCTATTAAAAGCAAGGTTTATGAGGGAAGTTTTCAAGTTTTCTACCCTTACTAGGTCTCCAATGTGGTCGTGGTAAAAAAACCAAATGAAAAATGGAAGATGTGTATCAACTTCATAGGCCTGAATAAGGTATGCCCTAAAAAAAGTTACCCACTACCAAGTATATACCAGTTAGTTGATTCCACCATAGGTTATTAGGTTTATAGTTTTATGAACGCCTATGTTGGCTGCCACCAAATCAAAATGAATGAATTCAATAAAGAAAAAAGCACTTTTATCACGAATCGAGGAATGTACTACTACACAACCATGCCTTTTGGTCTCAAAAATACTAGAGTAACCTACCAATAGTAGATCAATATAATATTTAAAGAGCATATAGGCAAGACCATTGAGGTTTATGTTGATGACCTGATTGTGAAGAGTGAGAAAGATACTCACTGTGGAAATGACCTAGTTAGATTATACCAATTTGGCATTAAGCTTAACCTAGAAAAATGTGTGTTTGTCATTAAAGTTACAAATTCTTAAGATTCATTATCTCCTAGAGGAGCATTAAAGCCAATTCAGAGAAAATAGATGTTATACTCTCCATGAAACCTCCAACCTAAATCAAAAAAATGTAATTACTAAATTAGAAGATCACAACCCTTGGCCACTTCATCTCTCGCTCCACCAAACAATGTCTACCATTCTACCAAAGCCTCAAATACTTGAAGAACTTCCAATGGACCGAGAACTGTTAAGAAGCTTTTAACAACTTTAAGACCTTCCTTAATAGTCTATCACTGCTTAGTAGACTAAAACATAGGGAGAACTTATATTTGTATCTCTCAACAATTAAGGAGACCATTGCCTCTATCATAATTAGAGAAGAGAAAAAAAGTATTACTCAATCTACTACATCAGCAAGATCTTGTAGGGTGTAGAAACAAGGTATCCCAAAATAGAAAATCTGGTTTTCACCCTATTTATATGACTGGAAGATTGGTTGAATGGTTAGCAAAAGTTAGGGGATTTGGTGTTATTAATAAACCAAGAAAGACTATGAAAGCACAAGTCCATGCAAACTTTATAGCATAATGTAGAGATAAGATGAAAAAAAAAAAGGAACTGTGAGTTACCCTTTGAAGGTCTATATTAACGGTTAAGGGTATGCATTAACCAACTTAACTTATCAGACCAAACCATTTCAAGTTGAATTTAATGGTTCGATCAGTCATCAAATTTGTGGGAAGGGCAATTCGGTTGCTGAAGTAGTATAATTTTATTATTCAAATGTTAGTTCATTCTAGGGTTGAATTAACTAATCCAAATGAAAAATTGAACTTTATTTACTATGCATAAAATGACATCATTTTTTATACACCCTAGCCCTAAAAAATATTTATGCCTATATATACATTGCTTTCGCTCTTTATCTTATTTTTTGCCTCCTTTTGTCTATCTCCATCTAGAGTTATCTTCTTTGGATCCTTCTAGAGTTATCTTCTCTCTTCTAACGCTACCCAGTAACCCTTTATCTCGCCACCATTCATATAGCTTTTCCTCTTCCTTTGCTCTCTTCTCAATGTTCTCACCCTCTTCACTTGATTTGTTATATTCTCACTTTCTCATCTCTTCTATTGTCTCTTTCTCTCAAAGACACATGAATGATGAATCACTCTTTTATTCGATCATCTACATTTCCTTCAATCTCTCTAACTAGCATTTAGTATATAAAAAATAGTTAATCTCTTGATCAATAAGTTGTTCATTACAACAACTTGGTTTGTTATTGTTTTTGTTACTGTCAATGTTCAATCGATAACATTGACAGTGATGAAATCGACATGTGAAATTCTTCTTAGCTGGATCAACTAGATCTAGTAATGTTCTTGTTAGATCTATGAGTTTTTCTTATTGCATGTTTAAATTTTGTGGTTTTTTTATTATATCTTGATGGATTTTGTGTTTGTTCTTCTGTGTTTTGCTTGATATGCTGGTGAATCGATTCAATGGTTAAATCAATGAAGTTTTTTACTTGATCTCATAAAGAGATCTTATTGGTGGAAGCCTAAAGCAGTTGATATGACCCTTGATTAAAATTTTGGTGGAAGTTCCTTCACTTTTTACACCACTCGAGTAAGAGCAACATTTTAAACTCACTGTGAAAGGTATAAATCATTGCTTTGCTTATTTTGTGACTTAATCTTTTTTATGTTGTTTATGTTAATTTTTTTAAAATAGATTTATGAAAATATGATTTTTTTACTTTCTAAATATTAATAATATTAAATATATTTTTTTGATCATTGCTTTAATTGAATCTATCTCTGTGAAAGTGATTTTCAAAATTTATTTTATAAAAAAAATTAATTATGGATTTTATTAATCATTTTTTATTTGATAATTGCTTTTTAAAAATATTATTAATTTCCTATAAATATTGAATTTTTAAGTTTATATTTATATTATATATTTATTTTATTATTAATAAAATTTTATAAATAATAATATTAATAATAATGATTTTAATATTGTTAATATAATGAATATTATAAAATAAATAATATTATTAATATTTTAATACAAGTTATTTTATTAATATTTATTTGTTATATTAATACTAATTATAATTAATTTCCTTAGTCAATTGTTATTATTCTACTTCATTTCCTAATTGAGTTGTTAATAAGCTCAAATTTACTTGATATTGATGGATTTTGTGACTCTTATATTGTTTTATTTTGTGACTCTTATATTGTTTTATTTTGGTGGAAGTAGCTTTTAATGATATTTTTTTGTTGTATTTTATGTAAAATCCATGCTTTAGATGGAAAAAAAAAGTAGAAGCTCCTAGTGGCAGTGAACTTGCTACTAGTGATCAGACCCAGCATCCTGAAAATATGGAAGCCCAAAAGCACCCAGATGTTGCTAAAAAAAAAAAAGAGAAAGGATGATGATAGCATAAGTAAGGCATTGAAGCACTTCAAGAAAAGCCTTAATGAGTAAGGGAAGTTAGTAAAAGCTAGTTGTATTTATTGTGCTAAACAATTGTTTGCTGACCAAAAAAAGAATGGGACATCATCCATTAGAAATCATATACTCAATTGCATGAAAAACCCTAGCCTTAAAGAGACTAGACAGAGCCTTTTAACTCTCCAACCTGATGTGTATAGTTCTAACCCTGTAGGTGTATTAGGGACATGGAAGTTTGATAATGAAGAAATTAGAAAAGCATTGTTTAATATAGTGATTGTTGATGAGCTCCCCTTTAAATTTGTTGAGAGGGAGGGATTCAAATATTTCATGTCTATTGCATGTCCTAGGTTCAAGTTACTTAACAAATGAACAGTCAGCTGAAACTATTATAATGCATATTTAGAAACAAGGCTAAATTTGAAAATTATTTTCATGAATTGTTGCTAAAGTCAAAGAGTTGGCATAACAACTGACTCTTTGACTTCAATTCAGTGCATTAATTACATGTGCATTATTGCTCATTACATTGATGTTGAGTGGAAGCTCTAAAAAAAATCATTTCCTTTATCCATGTTACATCTCATGAGGATGAGTACATTGCAAAAAAACTTAGAAAACTATTTGCTTGAATGAGGTATTAAAAAATGTTTTTACTGTGACAGTAAACAATGGTTTTTCAAATGACACTACACTTGGGTTTTTTAAAAAAAAAATTAATGTCTTGGGTCACATCTGTTGTTAGAGTTAAGTATGTTCACATGCGATGCATTGCTCACATTCTCAATTTAGTAGTCAAAGAATTTGGCCTGTTTGTCAAAAGGGTTAGAGAAGTAGTTAGAAATATTAAGAATTCACCTACTAGGTTGCATAAATTTAAAGAATTTTCTTATTTACTTATTATTGATTGTAAATGTTCTTTGACTCTAGATGTGCCTACTAGGTAGAATTCAAAATACATTGTGTTGAAAATTGCTTGCTTGTTTGACAAATTTTTTGAAAAATATGAGGATGTGAGCATGCGTTTAGGGAAAATTTAGGGGATGATGTACCTAACTTCATGGACTGGATTTTAGTCAAGAAACTTGTTGACTTTTTACACCATTTTTATGAGATGACTTTAAGAATTTTTTATTCTTAGTATGTTACTGCAAACTCTTTTTTCTCTAAAATATCTTATATGTTCTATATATTAAATGAGTGGAAAAATTCTGATGATACAAGTAAAAGATTAATAGCTTTTTCCATGGAAGCCAAATTTGATAAGTGTTGGGGGGATCCTCAAAAGCTGAACTTATTGATATTTATTGTAAATGTTCTTGATCCTAAAGACAACCTAAAATATGCGGAGTATTCCTTCACTCAAATTTATAGGGAATTTGTGGGTGGAAGCCTTTCTATAATGTGAAATCCGCAATGTTTAAACTCTTAAATGATTACTCTACTTCTATTAAACCTCATTTTCAAGCTTTTTCTATGTCTCTAAACTTACTTCTATTGAATCTGGGAAATCAATGAACTTGTTGAAAGCCAGATTTAAGAAGCACAAGATGGAACTTAGAATTGGTGGGAGCAAAAAGACTGAGTTAGAACTTTATCTATCAAAGTCTTTAATTAAGGAGGAGGGTTCATTTGATATTCTCAGATGGTGGAAACTTAATGCTGAGAGATTTCTAATTCTATCAAGCTTAGTTCGTGATGTATTAGTTATGCCCATCTCAACTATGGCTTTTGAATCCGCATTTAGCACAGGAAGGAGGGTGCTAGATTATTTTAAGAATTCTTTGACTCTAAAACTTGTGGAAGCATTAATATGTTCTCAGGATTGGCTGAGACTGTTATCAAATCCAATCTCAATTGAAGAGGCCTTAGATAAGGTTGAGAAGTTTAAGAAAGGTACAATTCTGGAATTTAATGTTTATGTATATTCAGTTTTCTTATTTTTGATTCTCATGATCTGTCTTTTAAATTATTTACTTGGTTATTTTGTCAGAGTTACCCCCAATTGGAGTTGGTCCTACTATGGCATCATTAAATTCCACTTAGATGATTATTCAATAATATTGAATTGATTTCATTATTTATGTGAACTACTAATTGCTTTACTGCCTGTGTTATGCATACGATGTGTGCTTCTTTTAAAATCATACTCTGCATGTGTTGACTGCTTTTTGAAATGTGACCTTCACTGAAGTGGCTTACCTATTAAAGTTATCATTGTTGTTACCAACACTAAAGTGGCATTAATTGAAAGTTACCAATGTTGTTGTTGCATTTGCTTATAATGGGCTATGATGATGCTTCCACCTACTTATTATTGAGAAGTAAAAATGTTTACCTCTATTTCTATAATGGCATTTATTTGTTGCCAAAAAATTTGGCTGCATTTTTACAATGAAAATTACATATATCTAAGCCCACTTTTTTTTATACATTTTCCTTTTTACTTAGCTTTTAACTTAATATAATGTAACTACTTTTCATTTTTGTATATGGTTAAGGCTTTCTTTGAAACTACTTCTCATTTTTGTGAATATAATGAATATGCTTCTGTTGTCTTGCTTTTGCATTTAGTTTCTTGTTTTGTTGTATCTGTCTGAATCTGAATGGGAAATGATGAAACTCCTACCTAAGTTTTTATACAGAGTCTATGAATGTGTTTACTGAAATTTCTTTGGTGACATTTATTTGTTGCTAGAAATTGTGGCATCATTTGAATATGATTTAAAAACTCTGAGATAAGCCCATTGTCTTTATTTATTTTGCAGTATTTGCTTTTCAATTCATGTTTACTAATTCTATATACATCTATTTATGTTCAACTATAGGAATGGTACTTATTTTGGTGTAGATTTGCTCTATCTGCAATCAAAATTTTTTGCATTGATGTGCAAGCCCTTTTATTGCATATATATTTTTATGGAAGCTTTTGATGTTGGCTTTTAAATTTTTGTTGAAGTCATATGAAGTGGAAGCTTCTTATTAACACTAAAGCAAACATTTTTTAATGGAAGTCTCAGGCTCAGCAACTTAATTAGGACTTTAAATATTTTTTTTTTGTATCTATTATCAAAGTTTATATAAATTTACATATGTAATTTGTACAATTTGAATATGTAACACAATGGGCTTGGCCCCAATTATGTATTTTGTACTTACACAAAGGGTTTGTCCTTAAAAAGCCTTTTGTAATTATGTAAGTTACATTGGGCTTCGCCTAAAGTAGTAAAATAGTTATATTTTCTTTGTTCAAATATGTTTTTGGCCCAACCCATAATTTTGGGCCCAACTGAAATAAACCAATGTTACCAAAAAATCAATCTTCAAAACTGATTATTTATTTAATGTTTTTGGCTCAGTTCAGTATTGAAAATGGCTCCAAAAAATCTATAAAAATCTATCCTTTAGCAACCGAACCGACCGATGCTCAGGCTTATTGATGGCGCATCTGGAGAAAAAGGAGCCGGTGCAAGTGTGGTGATCAAAGGCCCTAATGGCATTCAAATAGAAGTTGTGATGAAAATCCTCTTTAAAGCATCCAATAATATAGTGAAGTACGAGGCTTTGATCATCAGTTTGATGGAAGCCCAAGAATCACGACTAATGAAGATAATCATATACAATGATACATAGCTAATCATGAACTAGTTGTCTAGAAGGTTTGAAGCAAAAGACCAAGAGATGGTAAAGTACCTAAACAGGGTAAAACACCTACTCTCCAAAATGGAAGAGATTGGAACCTCATGGGAATTGGAATAGATCCCTAGATCTAAGGATCAAGAATCATACATACTTTCCAAGATGGCCTTAGAGGAGACTAGACCACCCATAGGAGTGCAAATGACCACACTAGTCAAACCAAGCATGGCAAATAAGGACACCCTCCCTATCAATGATGCAGGATGGATAGAGCCATTAATTAAATGGTTGGAGGCAAGAGACCTACCAAAAGACAAAGAAGAATCTAAAAAAATAGTAAGAATGGCTAAGGACTGCTCCTACATCAATAAGGGTACTGTATAAGAGATCAGCAACTCACCCATGGTTGTATTGTGTGACTAATGAACATAAATAATATATGATAAGGGAGATCCATGAAGAAATAGGTGGAGCACATGAAACGGCAACCACTGTGGTCTGAAAAGCACTAATGTAAGGATACTTCTAGCCTACAATGTTGAATGATGTAAAGGCAATCATCTGTGCATGCCCAAAATACCAATTCCATGAGAACCACAACCACTCCCTACTAGCACCATCGCGAGCAATTAGAGTGACATGGCCATTTGCACAATAGGGGATGGACATTATGGGACCCTTCCTACTAGCAGCATGCAAGTAAAGTTCCTCAACATCGATGTATACCACTTTACCAAATGGGTTGAGGCCAAGTCAATCACCATTATCACCCAAGCAAAGATCACAAAGTTCTTCAATAAAGATGTAATATGCAGATTCAAGATTCCCAAGGTGATCATAATAGACAATGAAAAGAAATTTCACTCATTCAAGAAAGTTTATAGCGAACTCCACATAAAGCTTAGGTTTATTTCTATCACTCATCCTCAAATTAACAGGATGACCAAGGTGACCAACTAGAAAATCATACAAGGACTTAAGAAGTATCTAAACTAGGAAAATGACAGGTGGGTAGAAGAGCTATTACATGTCTTATGGTTTTACCAAACGACCCGACAAATAGCAACAAAATAAACACCCTTTAAGCTAGTGGACAACATAAAGGCTGTGATACCAATCAAAATAAGTCTCCCAAGCTACATAACTACCCACTATGATGAAAAAAGAAGTGAAAAAAAAAGTTATAAACAAACTTAAATGTTGTCGTTGAGATCAAAGAAGAAGCCTATAAAGATAAAGGCTTGAAAATAATGGATTGCAAAATTCTTCAACAAAGGAGTGAGAGCCCGGAGCTTCAACAAAGGTGACTGGGTACTCATCAAAGCAAATGTTAGGAAAGGCAAAGCAACCACCAAGAAGAGGGAAGAAAATTAGCTTGAACCATATCTTGTCAACCAAGTGGTAAGACCAACAACCTATCGATTAAATGAAGCTTATGGGAAACCATTGCCCAAAACTTAAAATGCCCACAAACTAAAGAAATTCTACCAATGAATTGTACACCTATTAAGCATTGTAATGTCCACCAAACCAATTGCAATTATATCAATGAAAAGTAAATTTTTCCCACCAGGCACAATATTGCGTGACTGAAATAGTTAGTAAAAAAAATTATTAGAAATTGTTCGAAGTGCATGAGTCACAAAGCAACGAAGACCCATTTGGTCTCCAATATCAATAAGTATTAAACATTTTTCCAAGTGCATGAGTCATAAAGCGACGAATATCCACTTAGTCATAAAGCGATAAAAATTTTTCCAAGTGCATGAGTCATAAAGCGACAAAGACCTACTTAGTCTTTACTATCAATAAATATTTTTCAAGTTCATGAGTCGTAAAGTGACGAAGACCCACTTGGTCTCCAAAATCAATAAATATTAAAAAAATTTCCAAGTGCAAGAGTCACAAAACAACAAAGACCCATTTAGTCTCCAAAATCAATAAATATTAAAAGTTTTTCCAAATGTATGAGTCACAAAGCAATAAAGATCTACTTAGTCTTCAATTGCAATAAGTATTAAAAAAAATTTCCAAGTGCATAAGTCATAAAGTGATAAAAACCTACTTAGTCTCCAATATCAATAATCATTACATTTTTTCCAAGTGCATGAGTCGCAAGTAGACAAAATCCTAATTGATCTCCCACATCCTAAATGACAACACTTTCCTAAACACGCAATCTTACTCAATAAATGGGTAGACTATCCTAGCGCGGAGAGTAACAAGGCAATCTCCTCATAGTTGGATAGCTCCGACCCTGCTCGTACCTTTTTGGGATGGAATGTATGCGAGGTAGAGAGAGGCTAGGTCAACAATGAGCAAAAAATGCAGTTCAAGATAGGCACTTTGTCGAGGCATATCACCGCTACATCAACAATAGGCGACCACCTGGGCCGACCGTGAGCTCATCTCCCCAGTACCTTTGTCACGCAACTCTATCTCAAAGAATATGAGAAATAATAAGATAGCTAATAGTAATAACCGAAGATAAGATATTATAAAGATGAACACAACACCACCACTAATAAATTACAACCATGTTGGAATTCTTAAGAAAAGGGAAAGAAAGTAAATTGTTCATCCACAGCTAAACGAGGAGGGGACTGAACACCCCCAAACAAGAAGCAAAAAAAAAAAAAAGACATAGCTAAACTTCAACATCCTTAGCAAAGTCATCAATAGCCTGGTCATCCACCACCTCTATAACACCATCACCAATCATCGGAGGTGTCTATTCACATTCCAGCTGATCATCCGACACAAGGCGATCGAGCATAGTATCCAAACCAATGCTAGGCAACACTCATTCTATAAAAGAAATTTCTAGGCTACAACACTTGTATACCCATGTCATTGCTCTTGTATAAGGATCGACCCTCCATCCCCTCTATCAACGTAGAGCAATCAAACTTCTCACCATAAGAATTCACCCACAACAAATCCACCTTACTGGCCTAATCTTTAGTCAGCGCCACATATCTACCACATTTACAAGGCTTCTTATTCTTCATTTTAGGAACATCCCCCTAGCCCTTAGGGTTCCTCAAAATGAATAACCTAAGCTTCCACACCCTCCATGACTTGGGGAGCCCCCCAAACATCACATTTCCAGAATGACCAGAAAAGTGATAGTGTTCCTCTTTCTTACTTAGAAGAAATAAATGTTGAAATATGGGCAGATCAGGCTCGATCTATAGGTTATATCAATCCTTGATAAAACTACATATCAGCATCCAACCGTTCACTGTTAACTGGCTGACTGGAACACCATAATACTTCAAAAGCTTTACAAAGAAAGGAATCAAAGGAAAAAGCAAATTAGCACGAAGGGAATCAACATACATAATAATATCGGTATCCACCAACACATCGATGGCCCTGTGATCCATTGGAAGTAGTAACTCATAGTGATTAAGAATTAAAAATTCATTCTTTAATGCAACCAATTAATCATGAGTCATAGAGGACTCAATCTTTAATGTTACCACACCCACAAAAGTCCGGATAACCAAAGGAAACAACATTACCCTCAGCCTTGATTACGGCAGTTTGAGTGCTAGAGGGAATCACAACATAAGGAGTGGAAAAAACCACATGGACTTCGGTGACTCCGAAAGTAGCAGACACCTTAAAGTCACTTCCTACCCTGAAACCAGCAAATTGCTACAAAGAAGAGGTTGACTGCTAAATGGAGTTTCATCACTATCATCAGAGGACACCTCTACCCCTCCATAAAATCAAACAAAATTATTATCACTAACATCGAAAAAACTAGAGACATCCAACACACTCAAGCCTAAAACCCTCAAATCAAACAAGAACCAAAGTGCAAAATGAACAAAGGAAAACACAAAGGAAAAAAGCCCATAACACAAAAACACGACTAAGTCACCAACAAAGTGAAAAAGATGGAGGAAGTAGAAGAAAAAAACCAAAAATAAATAATAAATAATAATAAATGGAAGAAAAGCCACTTCTTAAAGACATTATGCTAATATAGAAAGAGTGCTCACAAATGGACCAAAAACCAAAGAGACAAAACGAGTAGAGACAAAGATTGTTTACACAAAAATGGTAAAGTTCAAGGCAATGAAGGGTGACAGTTATGGGAAGAAAAAAGAGGACCCATATTAAATGCACCTACCAAACCCTTTGAACGTGCCTCAAGACTTGTCATTTCCAAATTTAAAACTACTGCCCACCACCTTCGAAAAACGGAGCACACTATCACACCCCTCGTGCTACTAAAATCGTCTCTCCACTTATTGGACATATATGTCCAGCTAATTTGGGCAAACTATAATAGTAGAAAGACTTGTGAAAATCGACAGACCATGCACAAATAACCTAACTGATTAGATAATTAAGCGACCACTTATAAATCTACAAGGAAGACCAATTCATGCTCGACCAAGTTGACTAACACTACATGACCTTTGGTTATACGAGAAAGCCAAACACAACTCTCGAGGATGACCTCACCTACATTAAATGGCCCAGAAGACATGCACACGGTAATGCCACGTCAATGACAAAAGCTGCAGCAACTAACCTACCAGACATTCCACCCGAGGAACAGTCTCCTATATAGAACTTGGTAAGCAAGTCAAGCCCCCACATAAAAGGAACGAAAAAAGGTTAAACAAGGTAAGACATCCCAATTTACTCCACTTACACTATCATTCTCCCCACAATTGGAAGCACTCTAACTTGAGCATAAGAGTGGCACCGCCAACAACAACCACTGGCAACCAACTAACATCTCCCTTCCTTGCCTTGCAAAACCAAGCTTACTAGCCGATCTCCAACAGCCTGTTATCAAGTACTTTCTTCAAATATTTAAAACAACGTGAAATAACATTATTATTCTTTGTTGCAAGTTCATAAACACTGCGAATCAATTTAACTTTTCAGGGTTTTCCATTTTCAGCTTAGAGGTCAACGGGCAGCCAAAGGCGCGCAGCACAATCGTTCGAGTTAAAGTCAAATGATGCCACCACCATCAGCCTTTTGTAAAGGCACTGTACTTAAACCCATTAAGAAAAATAAAACCATCCATTAGTATCTCTGCGGATGAGGAAATATGCAAGAAATGAGAGCTTGAATCATCCATATATAGAAACATATATTTAGAGCTTGCATCATCCCTGTTAAAACCAATATGAGAAAACAAAAGCATAATTGAGATATAAATGATTATCATTTATACAATTATAACAACAAACAACTACAGCTCTCTCCTTGTGACTCATTACCCCTATTACACAAGCATTACACAATTTTAAAGAAATTGAAGAAATCTACACCCCTTTCTTATATACCCACAACTAGGACATAAATTTCTTTCATTTTGCTTTCTACAGTGCTTCCAACGGAGAACTCCCAACTACTAAAAACAAGAGAGTTGACTAATTGACAACACACAAACAATATTGAAGGCGTAAGCCAAACTTGATATTTCACTGAGCTGGTCAAAATCATAAAGTACCTCGAACCAGTTAGGCATGGTTTTACTTGCTCCTTCAATAAGTGAGCAGGTTTCCAGAAACAATTCTTGGTTTGCCTGCCCCCTTTCTGCAAACTGGTAAATGACCGCAAACTCAAATATGGCAGAGTAAACACGATACAGAAAGCTATGAACATAATCAGAAAAAGAATCAATTGAAGTTCTTGACGTGCAAGAATATGTTAGCGTTCTAGTCAACTACTTTATGCATTGCCATTATCAGAACTGCTACAAGCTTGATTTGGAAGGACAGAGTTCCCAAACTCTCCATCCAAGCTCATCTGCATCTGCTGGACTTCTTGAGGAGACAGGATCTTAATACAGCGGACACAGTTCACAAACTCTCTGCACGTAAGGACCAAACAATGTAAGTAATGAACCATATTTGTAGTTCATGGCCTAAGGGTATTTTGGGATACAAGTACAGATATGAAACACTAAACTAGTGACTATTAGTAGGCAAAGAGATCATATTTTCAACTTATCTCAATTGTTAAGATCACAAGAAAAGAGTAACTCTCAATTTAATTCGTGATTCAAAAATCCACTTTTTAATTAACTTCCACTATTACCAAATCAAATTTTCATTCTAACCGGTAACAATTGCCCTCCCAAAAAATGTACATTAACTTTATTATTGATAACAAACAGAGCAGCAGCAAATAATTCTGGGCTTTTTGGACTTACTCCCATGGGTCATCCCCTACTAGAAGGACATCATTCTCATGATCCACATAAACAAGTTTCCAGCCCATCCTCTGTCGATCTTCCAACTGTCCCTCTATACCAAACCTCCGAGCCAGATCTTGCTTAAGCTCATCATATCCTGAATAACGGGTTATATCAATTGACCTTCCCACAGCTCCACGTTTGTACACCTTTACAAAAAGCATTAACAAACTTAGAATTGTAGACCAAGGACAAGCCAAACATATATGGACAAACATGGGTGAACATATACTTCATAATCCATGTATGGGAAGAGTACTATATAGGCCAAAACAACAAACCTTCGTGTAGGTACGCATTCTCTGAAACTGTGGTGGAGGGGCCCAAGGACCTCTGTTCACGAAGCTGTTATCATTGATTGTGGAGTCAATTGAATTGAATGCCATATCAGGAACACCAAATGACTGAGAAACCATTGAGGATGACATCTCATTTTGAGGTTCCTTTGAGTTTTCACAATTAGCAAGTGTACCCCCTGAGGAGAGATTGTTTGAGAAATCCTTACCCAAACCTATAATGCCTTTTGTCAAACCATGGTCAGAATTCATAGACACCCCTAATTGACCATCAACATTAGTTCCATATGGAACATTGTTCCTGGGATCTGCAGGGAGTTCTCCATCTTGACTTGTGTCTCTCAGCAACATTGACTGCAGATTATATGATGTCGAGTTGTTATTCTGAGAGACACAAACTGAAGTCGTTGATGAAGAAGTATCCAAATAATCTGTCTGGGTAGTTGTACCATTTAAGTATGTTTGTGGGGTAAAGAATCCTTGGTTTTGATTCTTGGCAATGTTGAATGAGAGCTTAACATCAGATTTCTGTTGCACATGTTTAACCAAGTTAGCATTGCATGGCATAGGTTCTAAGGCACTAGGACTTATGAGTGTTGTAGTAGACTGAGCCATGTCTTCCACTATTGCAGTGCTTTGGTGCCGCCGACTGCTCATCATTGGCTGAACCACATTAGCAAAGTTATTTGTGGAAGGTGAAGTTGAACAAGATGGAACCTCATCAGTAATCCCAGATAAGCCTGCTCCTGCAGCTGCAGTCAATAGACTACTGCCAGTTGTTGAAAGCTGATTAACAGCTGAGATTGGAGGAAGTCCCATATGTCCTGCCATTTCAGACAGTATGCCAGGCTGCTGTTGAAATTTCAGTTGCTGGGCCGAATAAGAGAACCGAGCACCTGTCTGGCTGCTACTCTTTGTAATTTGCTGTTGAATAATATTCGATTGAGGAAGTGATGTGGGTAATGTTTGAGGCATTTCAGGCAATTGATTAAGTGGCATTGGCCTTGAGAAGTTCTGAGATGCCTCTAGCAGCTGCCTCTGTGGATCCTGAAGCTGCATAAATTGAGTAGGTTGTTGCAGTGACTGCTGAGCCAAAAGTGATTGCTGCTGCTGTTGAAGCTTCTGCAGCAGTTGTTGCTGAATCTGATTATCAGGCATTTGTATATGTTGGTTTACTTGATCAGGCAAGTGAGTTTGTATTACACTTGCCTGTTGGTTTTGACCCATAATATGCTGCTGCGGATTCTGCTGCTGCAGGCTCTGAGGGAGGCTTCTAGGAAGCTGATGGCTTTGAAGAGATGGCTGTTGCTGAAGCATGTTAGTAGTTTGGCCTAGAGATTGAGGCTGCAGAATTTGAGCTTGAACTTGACCTGATGGTATAGGTTGAGATACCAAAGTTTGCCGTGACTGTTGAGAAATATCACCCAACTGTTGCTGTGAATGCATGATTGTACCCATTGGGTTTACTGATGATGGTGGCTTGGGAAGTTGATCAAGCAGCTGTGCTTGCTGAGGCAACCGCTGGGCATTAAATTGCATGCTGTTTGGCTGAGGCAATTGTGAAGCAGAAAAGCCTAACTGACGAGAAAGATCAGCCCCAGCAAGGTTCTGCAGAATAGATCCTGGCCAGGATTGCAAGTAATTGGGCTGCATGGAATTAGCAAGGGAAGAGTTTTGTTGCATGTTCATCAACTGGACTAAGCTCATGCCAGGGAGAGACTGGGGATCTTTCATGTAGATTTCATCACCCAGCCAAGGCATGGTCTTCTTAAATAAGTTATCCAAATCAGGGGAATCATCATCTGCAAAAATCATAATAATAATAATAATAATAATAATAGGAAAATCAGAGCTACAACAAAAGCTTAAAGAGTTGAAAGCTGAAATTGCATCCTTGTAGTTTTATGATTGGAGCAACAGATACAGTGTTCTGACAGTATGACGAGACAAATAGAGTAAATACGCCATATGTCTCAGCTCCATACTATTTACACTTAATTAAAATTAAAATCAATGGATGCTGTCCAACATAAATGTACAATCAACCTAAGAAATGCCTAGAAATTGAAATAATATGTAAAAATATCACTATATCTGACAGGGAAAATATTAACATTATTTATTAATTTGCCAAGTGTGCCTTGTACCTGGCATTCCAGGTTGCCTGGGACGCTTGGACCTAAAGAATGGAGGAGGGCATATGAAAAATGGAGCTGTTACTGGTTCGATCTCCCAGACTGAGACTCGATTACGTCTTTCCCCAGCAGTTGACTCATCCCATCCAACCTATTAAAGACCATAGAGATAAACAATGGTCATCCATTTTCTTATAGAGTCCATGTGGCTCAGTGGAATTCCAGAAAAGGCTGTGATTGTAACCTGCAGATTTCGCCATTGTGAGTTCTTCCACCTTACAGGATCAAGATCACTAATGCCCGTAATTGTTCCCATATACCTGCACGAAAGATTTCTCATGTTTAATATTTAAACAATAAAAACTATTAAGCCAATTTACTTTATCTTGAATGGCAATTAACTCTCTCTATATTGAAGAATCAAACAAAAATTTGGACAGGTGCTCTAGCTCAATATAACAAAGGTGCCAAAAACATTAAAATTTTATGTTTTCAAACTTTAAATCATCACAAGCCAGGCAATTAAGTTCTCCCAATATCAGGAGATAATTCAGAATTCTCAAAATGGTTAATGCCAGGAAAACAATCAATATTCATGAACTGGAAAACAAGACCAACCATGATTACCTTCTTGTTCCTGACTCTTCAGTTTCAAACATCATCCGAAAGCGCATTCCAAGTGATATTTGGTTGCTGCACACTGCCTTGTAATACTTTGCCAAAGGGATAACAAATTCTGACGGACTAGCCCTAAACAAACATACATCCAGGGTAAATTACTCTGACATACAAGCTCAAAAATATCAGAGGAAAGGTTTGCACACTAGAGAAACTAAAGGCAGCAACCTTGGATTATAGAACACAGTAAATGGACTATTATTTGCTGCTGCATGGGCTGCAGCGGCTAGAATCCCAATGTGCATACTATCACTTGACAGTACTGATGATGATAAAATAGCAGGTTGCCTATTTGCCCGCCTGATGCCCAAGAGAAGCTGCTGCTTTTCATCTCTGCTTGCAAACAATCTCAAAAGGTGATTAAAAAAGCTAAGCCAAAACAAAGTGAATTAAACTTCAAAAATATGTATATTACTGAAGGGATATCAATTCACCCCAGCTAGTACCTGATAAACAAAACTGAGTCACCAGCAAATAGCCTCTTTCCACTGACAAATAGGCTCCACCCTGTTGTAAGCAAGTGACGTTTGGGTTGTCCTGGTTTTAAGGAGAGCAGGAAGTCACAAGAGATGTTTACGGGTTTTGAAAAAAGACTTTTGTAGTTTCCATTTTCCAATATACAGCATACCACGATAGATATGACGGAAAATCCAGACATTATCATGCAAATCCCTGGCTACAAGTTCTTGAGCAGGCGGTTGCATGGTAAAATCCTATAACAAGAAAAGAACTGAACATGATATTCACCAAAGAGAAATCCTATCATTTATTTTAGTAAATGTGTCATTAGGATAGGGAAGATTGGCTTACAAGAGGAGGGAAAATCTTCTCAGCTGCACGTCGAGGCACAGAAAAGCCTCCATGAGTGCTTGTGTCACTTGCTGTTAAAGTTTTACAGAAAAACTCTGTTTGTGGCTTATTTGACTTCAGTGTAAGATCTGATCTCAGCAATGCATCTTTGTCAAACTGCACAGAAGAGCTGATAGATTCAGTTGGAGTTAGCAAATGGAAAGATGCTGAAGTTGTTTAGAATTTTTCAGACATTGAGCTTGGATATGTGATAGCCACTTCACTTCCAGTGGGTTTTGTTATTAAGACAGGACAACTAACACAAAGCATACTCCATCAATTACTTCAAATCAAGTCCTTACTGAAGGAACAGGTTGGAGGGTCATCTGAGCATAAACTTCATCACTTTCAACGTCCGCCTTGAAATTAAAAAAGAAAAAATTAGAGACACCTCATCAACAAAACAGGAAATTTCGGACATATTATAGCATATAAATGAAAGAAAAATAAAGTATAAGGTAGAGAGGATTTTTATACATGTAAAGTCACATTGTGAAGGAGACATAACAGCTTTGACGGGAGATTTGGATAGTTTGGAATTTGAGCATCTACATCTTTCTTCATTGATGCAGCAACCTGAAACCAGCAGTTTCACATTCAAGTAAGGACATGGGCTTTTCATTCAAAGGAAAAGCAGCAAAAATGAGACAAATTTTTCACATAGAAGCTCAAGTCTTTGAAGAATTAAAACAAATGTTTATGATTATGGTGAAAACTGATTTTATTCCATTCCAAAGTCAAGTATCAAATTGGTATATAAGCCCAATTAAGTTTATAAATATAACCAATGTGGGATTAATTATCTTAATATTTCTTTTTACTTGAGAAAACTGAATCGGTATGTTATTACAATTCCCCGCTAAAACGACAGACTACACCTCTAAGTTGACTTATTAACAAAAACAAGACAATGTATTTGGCAGCTTTATCAATCAAACTGATAATTGGCATTAAAAAATTATATCATAAAATTGATCTCAAAAAAAGTTTCTTATGATTATTTTTTTAGGAGAATAATTAAACTAAATTAAAGGAAAGGAATACCTGCTCGCTGTGGCCTTGAGGGAAATAGACTACATGAGTAGAGGGCGCGGGCAAGCTCACAAGCGGACCAGCACATGCTTGCCATAGTTCTTGGTTTATGCTCTTCTTCTCAGCTGCTGCCCCTGCCACGTGTTAACCGATCATTCATCCATCAAATATTTTCCTTTCCTTAAAATCCACTTTCCATGGATTGTTTGGTTTCCGAGAAAACCATTTTTTAAAAAAAAAATTAAAATATTTTACACAACGACAAAAAGATCTACCAGTTTTTTCTATGCTAATGAACAGACACACATACAATTACAGTCCATACAACCAAATATTATAATAAAAAATTAAAGAAAAAGACCTTCGGCAGGATTGGGAGTTGCAGCGGTTGATACTCCGACACCGTTGGCCGGCGGCGTCTTCATTTGTTGCTCTGGCCAAGCTTGTAAATGTTACTTAGTTTGATCCAATAGTAGGAGTATGAGTAGCAGCAGGAGCAGCTTTCAGTTGGTCATATGGTATGTTTGCTAGTTAGATAGATCAGTTCAAAAAAAAAAAGTTAAGAAGCGTAGGAGAGAATAGAACAAAAACAGAGGAGGCGGAGGAGGAGGAGGTCAATGAACTGAAAACAAAAATTAATAAATAAATAAAAAGAAGTCAACTCCGGCGAGAAATTCCGGCGAAGGAAAGGAGGAGAAGGCCGACAAGAGAGAGAGAGATATTTGGAAAGGAGAGACCCAAATGCCCCCAAAGTTACCCTACATTACCCAGCATAGCATAGTATAAGCATTTGCTTTTTGTTTGTTGCTTTGCTTTCTCTCTCTTCCTCTCCTTCAACCATTTCTCTATTATTTTATTATTTTTATTGATTTAATTTGTTAATGATGTATTTGTAATGCTTTCTTGCCTTGGTATGGTAGTAGTTGCTACCCTACTACTATTACACTACAAAGATGACCATCATCATCTCTCTCTCTCTCTCTTTCTTTCGAACTGGCACTGATTATAAAAGCATGAGCGTGAGCATCTTGGTAATGGTTTACCTGTTTGGTGGATTTCTCCATTTTATCGTTTGGATACTTTTGAATGATACAAATGTTTCTATCTATGTAAACGAAAATAGAGATGTTAGATTAATTTTTATTTAGTTATAAATATTAATTATCTTTGTGTATTAATATTTATAATATATATTAATAATTATAACTAAATAAATATTAATATGATAATTATATTTTTTTTATAAATATATATGTTTGTATTGAAAATGACTCTAAACTTTAACCTTTGTCAATTGCAAAAAACTTTCTTACTCTTATTTTTTTTTATCCATTTTAAAACTGTATTTTTTTTTCTTTTAGCCCACTGTCCTTTCATATTTTTATTTTTCAACTCATTTTTTTATAATTGTTGTTATTGTATAAATATTTATATTTATACAAATAAAATTAGAACTATTAAATTTATTTTTATTTAATTACAACCATTAATTATTTTTATATACTAATACTTATAAAATGTATCAATCGCTATAATTAAATTAGTAGTAATTTAACAATTCTAATCTTATTTGTATAGATACAATCATACAAATGTTTTGTACTATAGTAGGACTTTTGTAATTAATATTTAGTTTAATTCTTATAATTCAACTATATTTTTTTAATCTTTATAATTTTTCAATGTAGTCCCGCAGGGTTTCATCATCACGTTGGTACAACTTTTGCAAATCCGAGGAATCTTTCCTTATATGTATGTTGGTGACGAATCGTGTGTTGAATAACTTGGCCATGTCTGCGAAGGAACCGATGGAATTTGGGGCTAGGCCTTAGTACCACTCTTGTGCAACGCCTTTAAGGGTTGTTGGGAAGACTTTGTAAAGTACTTAGTCTAAGGTGGTTTGTAGGTGGATGGTTATTATGAAGTTTTAAATGTGGCTGAGAGGGCTGGTGGTTCCGTTGAAGGATTCGAGTGGTGACATTTTAAATTTTGGGGGAAAAGGTTCACATATCAGATGGTGTGTAAGGGGACAGGCGTCATAAAGGCCAAAGTCGGTCTAATTGCTTCTGAGATTCATATTGTTTACAATCTCGCGGACTAACCTGTTGAAATCTACCATTGTAATATGGCTAGTGGCTTTGTTTGGTTTCAAGTATAAGTTGGCTTCTCCATTTTCTAGCCTAGTTTTTTGCTTTTGTTTACTAGGTCCTTGACCATCTTCATCTCTTCCAAACATATTTTTTTTACTCCTTAGAGCATCTGACTTAGCCTCTAGGTCAGCTTGAGTTTTGCTTATTCTTTATTTGGCAGGTCCGTTTTCCCTATTTTCCTCTAGCTACTTTCCATCGCTGAGGTTTTCTTTTGGTTTTGCATGAAGTTCTTTCATTATAGAGTTAAGTTCATACAGGGAAGAGAAAATGGCAATTATGTCTACAGGCTGTTAAGGTGTGATTTAGTCTTAGGCGGCTATTTCATTAAGTAAGTTGAGGAGGTTTAACGAGGTAAGATGGTTGTCATTTCTCACAATTAAGGTGATTAATATACGGGTTATAATGTTTAGGTCTCTACTTTCTTCATTCTTCATTCCTTCTGCCATGTTATGCTCACAACACCACTGATGAGACAAGTTACGAGAGACCGTCCATATAAGCTTGTTCCTATAAGGAACAGAAGGGAGATTTTAGTTGGACATTAGTGGTGTCACTCATACGCTTAAGTTATTTCGAGATTCATAAGAGAGAAGGTAGAAAGGCTGAAGTGTTTTAGTTGACATACCTCCTTTTACTTTTTCTTCCATATTTATACAAGTGTTGTGGCTTGCGCTCCAAGCCTCATCTGAGAGACCATTCCTTGAGTAAGTTGGGTTGGTAAAGGTAGCTTATCTACTATTCATGTAGTCATTTAAAGCACGTCTTTTAGGCCATTTAATGTTAGTAAGGGCAACCTTAATGAATGTGTCTGGTGTTCCCACCTAGTTGAGGATCGAGTTACCTCGGTCAACCGGGCGATGACTAGGTTAGTCTTCGTCCTGGATTTATATATGGTCCTCTAGTCATTTGGTTGGCCAATCAGAGTGGTTTGTTATTCATACTGGTTTTCTCTACTATCATATATATTTGATAAATTTTTATTTGTCAATCGTGTATTAAAAATATGTATTTATATATGCTTTATCATTTATAAATTTATATAAACTTGAGTTGCGAATTTCATTTTTCCCAATATAGTGAAATTTTTATCCATTGATTTTGCATATAATTATAAAATGCCACTACATATCCTAAAATCTGTTTTCCATTTTATTACTCTAACTGCCCTCACCTTGCTCCGAATAGCCCTTAAAATAATGACTTTATCTTCTATAAATGACAATTATACCCTTCTTGTACATGGAACGATGTCATTCAACATGTCTTTTTTTTTTTTGCCAAATTTCCCTTCGTGGATTTATGCCAACCCTAATACTCTTTAACAGCTCCTTATCCTATTCCTCTTTATTGCCACTCTCTTATTTTCATTCCTTTTCTCCTCCTTTCTCTTCCTCATATCGCATCATTCACCCCTTTGAGTCAATGGATTTTTTTATGAGTTGCTTATGATTTTGCTTGATTTCCAGTTAATGTCTCCCTTTTTTTCATCATTTAGACCTCGCCCTTTTGCTTTCAAAAAAACCCAAATCTATTATCGATGAAAGAAAGATTATGTTTTTTTCCTTTCATTTCATTTATGCTTTCCATAATTTTTGGAAAAAAAGTTTTGTAATACCCTATATATTTATTTAAATAAAGGGATTTTTAAATAGTATTATTAATAATTACTTTTGTATGATATTATATTTATGTTAATATAATTTTAGGGTTATTAATTTATGTGAGTATTATTTATTTATTATCTAGAATTTTATTTGTCTATTATTATCATTATTATTATCATTACTATTTTAAACTATATTAAATTTTATGGTTATTTATGTGCTACTATAAACATGCATATATACATATATATATATATATATATGTATATATATATATATATATAGAGAGAGAGAGAGAGAGAGAGAAATGGACCAAAACTGAGACAACAAAAACAAAAAGAAAGAAAAAAAATGCAAACAGGAAGCACGAAACTTCCCGAGCCTTGCACCCTCTCCCTCTCCGTCCCTCACCATCTCTCCCTTCTTCTTCACTGCGTCATTCGTCCTGCCACCACCAGAAACGCCATTGCCACCGCAGGAAGGAGCTTCAGGAGGTGCTGCTGTCGCTGCCTCCCGTTTTCCTCCTCTGTTAGCTCGAACCCAAGTTGATCCAATGCCAACCAAGCTTCCCCAACTTCCCTCATCCTCTTAGGTGTTCGTCCAAGACAAGGGCCACCGCTGCAACTCACCTCCGGCACCGGAATTGGAGGTTGAAGGTGAGTTGCTCAGTGTTGTTTTTAGGTTGCTGTCAGGTTGTTTTCTGGTTGTTGATCGAATTTGAATGTTGATTTTAGGTTGTTCTTGAGTATATGTTGGATTATGCCACTAAATTGCTTCAATTCGAATTTTTAAACATTTTTCTTAATTTTCCTTAATTTACAGAATTTTTGCATAATTTTATTTAATTTTCTTAGTTGATTTATTAGATTTTATTTGGTTTAATTAGTAAAATTAGAGTAATTATAGTTAATTTTTTTTAGTATATTAATTTTACTTAAGGTTTTAGAATTTTGGTGTTAATTAGAGGTGTATATAAATTTTAGGTATTTAATGGGTAATTATGTTAATTTCGAAAAATTATTGTGAAAAATTATAAAATTTTAATAATTAAAGTTATTAGTGAATGTTAATAATTTTAGAACTCAAATTATAATTTTTGAGATTTTTATACTATTTTTATAAATATTTTTGAGTTTATGCCAAATGTGATTTTTGGGTTAAATTATATTTTTAGAAGAAATTATTGGTTGATTTTATGTTTTAATTATATTAGGAAGATTAATTTTGAGAAAATAAATTTTTGGGATGACTAAATAATTTTAAGGAATTATTTTTAGTATTAATAATACATTATGTAATATATGTATTTTAGGGGATAAAAATGTAATTTTACGCTAATTATAGTTGAATATATATTTTAGTTAGTTTTATTAATAATTAAGGGGTTTAGACAATTTTTATAAATTAATTAATATTTTTATTAAGTAGTGTTAATTTTGAATATTAATTCCAAATATTATATATATATATATATATATATATATATATATATATATATATATATATATATATATATATATATATATAATACATTATAATGGTTTTAATTTAGGCTTTAATTATATTTTAATAATGAAATACAAAATTTAGTTGTTTAATTTTTGAATAATTGAGATTTTATATATTTTATTTATTTTTAGTATATGTGTATGTGAAATATGTATTTTGAGAAATAAATGCTATTAATTCTTGATATTTTGTTGAGTTGTGATCTCGGTCGGGGCTAAATGTAGTTTTGGGAGCCCGACTCGAGTGTGGATGTTTGTGGATATTAGAAGTGCATTTTTATGCAGGTCTGACTCTACCTTTGGTATAGAAATGTTCATTTTATAAAGGAGACTCTGTCGAAATTTCGGTAGATTTTCTCGTAAAACGTGATATTTATAAAATTTCTACCATTAGTTAGGTTATATCCTATCTATCGAGTCTTGTCCGGTTTTCCTCGAGTCAGCCTGGAATTTCATTGTTTTGTTGATTGTTGATTTCAATTCCATAGTCATGTTTTAAAAGTCGATTTGTTATTTTTCTTCTAGAGCATATCGGAGCAGAAGTTGTGAGACCGAGGCAGACGCGTGGTCGTCAGCCTTTGCATTCATCTTGTAAGTCAATAGAATGATCTGTGCGTGTGTTTTAATTAACAAATGCATGCACTCATATTTTAATATTAATTATATGGTTTATTTAATTTAATGTTGCTATTTAAGATTTAAATGCATTTTATTTATTTAAAATCGATTTTGAGAAATTTTAGTAGAACGAACTACCTAGTGGGCTTCACCAGGACTATGTGCACATGGTAGAGATTGAGAGATGGATCCGTAATATATATGATTGGGGAATGTTAAATTGGGACGGGTGCCTCGATGGAAGCCTTTGCTCTCGGGGACCGCCAGTGATTGTAAGGTTATTAATGGACTGGAATGGGTGCCTTGGTCGATGCCTTTGCTCTCGGGGACCGCCAGTGCCATATATTTGGATTAAGTGAACGATTGCGACTTGGTGCCTCGGTTGATATCTTTGCTCTCGGGGACCGACAGTCTAATTGGAACAAGTGGGTCCAGTTGGCCATTTAGATTTTTGGGTTTAGGGTTCTACCGAGATTTTTTCAAAAGCTATACCTATACATTATAAATTATTTTCACTATAAATATATAGTTTTCAAAAAGGTTTTCAAACTGTATAGCTCTTTTTATTGACTTACTCAGTGAGGTCTGATTCCCCTCAATTTATTTTTTTCAGGAGCTTGGGAATTCGACTTTAGACTACCTCTACGCCGGGTTTCTTCTTCACCGGCTATTTTATGTAGGTCATTGTAAGCTGTACTGTATGTTAATCTAGGTTGTTGCAGTAGTATATGTACTAAGGATTTGTATGGTTTAAACATAATTGTGTAATTTATTTGTATAAATCACGCTTATATATAAAGATTTAAGTTTGATTTATAATATGTGACGTTAAAGCACGTTTTATTTAGCACTTGAATTTGTTTATTTTTGAAAAAAATCAGTTTGATAATGTGTTCTATTTTAAAATAAGGTTTTAAATTATAAGGTGTTGTTTATTTTTTTCTTTTAGGCTTACTACGAGTTTCAGGGGCCTTATGCCTACCCATTCCCTAGTGCCGATCACGTGCCCTCGGATTCGGGTCGTGACAAGTTTAACCATGTTACTTGCTTTTTTATCTTTCATGAGACCTTGATTTCCTTTTGTGGTTCACTATTTTAGGTTTGATTTTGTTGTTCTTGCCTTTTGTTTATTTAATTTTTTATGATGTTAATTCTCTTTCATTTAAGATGTTCTTGGATTTTCGTAAAAAAAAATTAAGTTTTTCCAAAAAACATTTAAGTGTCAATTACCTTTTTTATTGTCATTAAAAAATTCTATTGAATTTTTTAAATGAAAAAATTATGGTCTACATATTTAGTCCTATGTTGATATAGCCCCTTTCCTAAGTCTGAATGTTTCATGTTGATACCATTTGGAATGTTCCCACCTAATTAGGGGTCATCAGCCCCCCTAAATAGGAACACATAGGCAAAGGAGAAGACAGATTCGTCCAAGGAACTACCCCAAAGAGGAATCCTAACTGAAGTAGGAATACTCTCCCACAAGGATTCCTATTCCTCCCAGGTTTGAGTATCACTATATATAGCACCATGTACCCCTCATTAGAGGACATCTTATCTCATTCACACATACTCAAGCTATCTTTCTGCCACCCGTTTTCTATTCTCTAACTTAGGCATCAGAGTGTTTGTGGGGATTCCCCCCACTTCTCACCTTGCCCTCTGCTTAGTGCTTTACAGGACGTTCAGCCCATGAGTCCCGGAAACTAGTTATCAAGTGGCGCCGTCTGTGGGAAACTCCTTGGGAAAAGCCATTCATTCACTTGCTAAGCTAAAGACACTTTCACCATGACTTCCAGTCCACCTCCGGCCCAAATTCCTGTGGGCGGCACTAATCCTTCCGCACCCATCCTTTCGACTGACCTTTCAAGCCCTTTCCCGGTAATAATACCACCACCCACCTTGCAGCTTGTTAGGGCCACATCCGGCCATACATCTTTACCTCCGAAAAACACTCCGAGATACCCGTCCTTGGGAACAGATCTCCCACATTATGCTCTGCTGTAGCACCATAGATCAATACCCTCAATACCTTTTCCAAGCCTACTAGAAACACCAACAATAACCACTCCAAACCTAAACACAATAACCCAAACACTCGGCCTTGACCAAGCAAGCAAAGACGCCATGATAAAAATATTCAGGCACAAATTACCCTGATGCAACAACAGCTAAGCGCTATAATACAGAGCGAGCATACTGAACCAGCTCCAAATAATGATAATGCAGCACCCAAATAGGCTCCAGGGACAAGCACAGGGAAGGGTAAAGCACCAGAAGGGGAGTGTAGTTCGTCCATCCCAGCTCTCGATGATTCGAAGTTAGCACAAAAGGTTGAGGAAGCAATGAACAAGGCCCAGACTAAACCTAGAAAGGAAGAAGAATGGGTGATGGATAGCAGAACTCTGTTTGTCAGCAGAATAATTCAAACGGAGATTCCTAGTAAGTTCAGAATCCCACAGCTCGATCAGTATGATGGGACAGGAGACCCTATTAGTCACATATCTGCTTTCCGAACAAAGATGCTGCTCCAGAATGTGAACGATGGAATCATGTGCAGAGTCTTCCCACGTACCCTCACAAAAAGCGCCCAAAAATGGTTTCATCGGCTTCTAGAGAATACTGTCACTTCTTTTGAAGACTTAGCCGAGCAGTTTCGTATCAGATTTATCACCAATATCCCTCCTGTGAAAAACATCAACGACCTCTGGGTGTATCGGTAGGAAGCTGACGAATCTCTACGGAGTTACCTCGATCGGTTCAACAAAACAGCCATGCAAATTGAGCACCTCATTGATGAAGTCGCCATAGAAGCTTTAAAAAATGGCACTAGACTCAGCAAGCTAAAAGACAAATTAATGACTAAAGAATCGAGTACCTTTGCCGAAGCAATGGCGATAGTGGTTCGGATGATAAAAATGGACGAGGACAGGAGGATGTGTCGGGAAGAAGATAGGCCACTAACTAGAGATGAACGGCCAAAGCAGAGACAAGTAAGCTTCCCAAAAATAAATTTTAGAGTTCCGGCAGACAGATTTAATAGGGAAGCAGATAGATATACACCCCTGAACACTTCTCGATCAAGGATCCTCATGTGGGTCAGGCAGAATAGAGTGGAAATTACAACAGCCAAAAGAATTAGCCCAAGCCGGAGATTTACTCGTGATAGAAGCCAATACTGCGAGTACCGCAGGGAATACGACCATAACACAGAAGGCTGCAGAGAACTGAAGAGTGTCATAGAAAAACTAGTGCAGCGGGGAAAGCTTGATAATTTCACTAATGCACCAAGGAGACGCGAAAACATGGAAGACCATGACCGTGACAAAGCCGAGGCAAAGAAAGCGAGGAAAGAATCGATCGGAATGATCAACATGATTGTGGGAGGAGAAAACACCGGGAAATAATTAAAACACAGTACAGGAAAAATGATTCCCAGTAAAAGCAATAACATTCTTAACTCGGAAGACAATTCGCCTATACATCACCCTTACAGTGATGCCCTGGTGATAACCGCATGCATAAATAAGTATCGAGTTAAAAGGCTATTGGTCGATAACGGGAGTGCTATCAATGTTTTATCTTGGAATGCGTACAAAGCTATGGGCGGCTCCATCACCAAATTAACTGCCATCCAGAACCCCATCACTAGTTTTTATGGAGGAACAGTGCAACCATTGGGGATTGTCAATCTGGATCTAGAATTCGGGAACCAAGAGGATGAGGAAACGAAAACCGTCCGGACCCCATTCAACGTGGTAGACATACCACTAACCTATAATGGGATAATAGGGCAATCGGCACTTTATGAAGCAGATGCAGTCACCAGCATCCGATAATTAACCATGAAAATCCCAGTCAGAATGGGGACCCTTACTATCAGGGGAGATCAGCAAATGGCCAAACAATGCTATCAGATGACCATGAAATCTCTAGCGGAAGCTTTTCATTTGGAAGCATGGGAAGTTGAGAAGCAAGGTGCTAATCCACAACCAGTGGAAGACACGGAGACATTGCAAATCAAGGGAGGAAAATCCGTGAAAATCGATAATGCCCTTACTCAAGATATCAAAGACACATTAAGGAACGTCCTTATTAGACACTCAGAAGATTTTGCTTCTCAAGCTTCCGAGATCATCGGCGTGGACCCACGGGTTGCCTGTTACAACCTAAATATCAAACCAGGGGCCAAGCCAGTAGCACAGAAGAAAAGAACTTTCGCCTATGAAAGACAAAAGATCATTGCCGAGGAAACAACGAAGCTTCTAGCAGCCGAATTCATTAAAGAGGTTACTGACCCCGACTGGGTAGCAAACGTAGTACTCGTCAAGAAAGCAAACAGGAAGTACAGAATGTGTGTAGACTACACCAACCTCAACCAGGCATGCCCCAAAGACAGCTACCCGTTACCAACGATTGATCAGCTCATCGATTCCACGGCTGGCCATGGCCTGTATAGCTTCGTGGACGTAACCCAGGGTTATCACCAGATCCCCATGAAGAAAGAAGACCAGGAGAAAACGTCTTTCATCACACACGAAGGGCTGTATTGTTATAAGGTGATGCCCTTCGGACTGAAAAATGTCGGAGCCACATACCAAAGAATGATGAACCAAGTCCTTCAGAGTCAGATTGGGACCAGCATGAAGGTATATGTGAATGACATCACCATCAAAAGCAAACACTCTGAGGACCACCCAGCGGACGTGGATCAAGTCCTCTAGTTACTAAGCCAATCCAGGATCAAGTTGAATCCTGATAAATGCGTCTTCGGAGTTCAAGCCGGTAAATTCCTGGGGTTCATGATTTCCCACCGAGGCATTAAAGCCAACCCAGAAAAAATGGAAGCCATACTTAACATGGCCGCACCAAAGAGCATCCGGGATATACAAAAGCTAAACAGAAGAATAACCGCACTGGGGCATTTTATTTCTTGCTCAGCTAGGCAATGTCTACCATTATTTCGAGCTCTCAAAAGTTTCGGCAAGTTCCAGTGGTCTGCTGATCGCCAAGCAGCATTTGAAGACATCAAAAGATTCTTATCTTCCCCACCATTAATCAGCCGTCCAATACCGAACGAGACCTTATACTTATATCTGTCCGTTGGCCGAGAATGCATCGCTTCAGTACTGATAAGGGAAGAGGGAAGCCAGCAAAGCCCTATCTACTATGTTAGCAAGATGCTCCGAGGACCTGAAGTCCGATACCTCGTACTAGAAAAGTTAGCCTTAGCTATGTTTCACACTTCTCGAAAGCTTCGTCACTACTTCCAAGCTCATCATATCGTGGTCCGGTCCCGTTTTCCACTGCGTAAAATATTACAGAGACCAGAAACTTCAGGCAGGCTAGTGCAATGGTCGGTCTTACTCGGCGAGTTCGATATTGATTACGAACCTCGACAGCAGATGAAGGCATAGGCCTTAGTAGATTTTGTACAAGAAATGGCTCCGGAAGATATAACCCTGACCAAAATTCCAAAATGGAAGCTCTATGTCGATGGAGCATCCTCGGCTCATGGTTCCGAAGCGGGAATAATCCTCAGGGGACCACATAAAGTTCATATTCAATACGCAGTCCGTATAGAGTATAACGCCACCAACAATGCGGCTGAATACGAAGCACTCATTACAGGGTTGAAGCTAACAGCGAAAGTCAGGGCCAAACACCTCATTATACACTCGGATTCCCAACTAGTAGTCAACCAAGTCAGCAGAGCATTTCAAGTCAAAGATGCCTGCATCGCCAAGTATGTAGACAAAGCCATATGACTTTTGCAACACATCGAGCAAGACGGAGGCCAATGGAATATCGTTCAGATTCCCAGAGAAGACAACTATGAGGCCGATTACCTTGCTAAATCCGCAGCTGAGAACAATCAGGCATTTAGGGATATGGATTTCACCGAATCACTCACCAATCCCAGCACAGAAAATAATGAAATTTTCATAACACAAGCAGTTTCGGAATGGATACAGCCCATCATCCAATATCTTGAACATGGCACACTTCCGGAAGATAAACTGTAAGCTCGGAAACTCAAAGCCAAAGTAGCACACTATTCCGTTCACTGAGGGGAGCTCTACCGAAAATCCCTCTCACACCCTTGGTCGAAATGCATTTTCCCAGAGGAGGGAAATTACATACTAAGAGAAATCCATGAAAGAATCTGTGGGGCATACGAGTCCCACTATTCACTCACTAGAAAGGTCCTGCTCCAGGGATATTACTGGCCTACCATGTCCAAGGATGCCCAGTAGCTAACACAATCATGTCACCAATGCCAGCACCACGCCCGGCTTATCCATAAATCTTCTCGGCCTCTGCATCCCATTGGAAGCCCATGGCCTTTTGCCATATGGGGGATGGACATCTTGGGTCCGTTTCCTCTATCTACCTCACAGAAAAAGTTCTTAATCATGGCCATTGACCATTTCATGAAATGGATAGAAGCAGAAGTAGTCCCAACCATCACAGAAGCCCGGATACAATACTTTTTCTGGAAAGAAATCATTTGCAGATTCGGCATCCCCCACACCTTAATTACAGAAAATGGCAAATAGTTCAATAACCATAAATTCAGAAGTTTCTGCTCAGAACTTAGCATAAAACTGCGCTTCACCTCAGTAGCTCACCCGCAGACGAACGGACAGACTGAGGTCACAAATAGAATCCTCATGCAAGGGTTGAAGAAAAGACTCGATGATAAGAAAGGGAACTGGGTCGAAGAGCTGAACAATGTAATCTGGGCATATAGAACCACACCCCGATCATCCACTGGGGAAATGCCGTTCAGACTAACTTACGGCATGGATGCAGTAATTCCAGTAGAGGTGGGATCTCCAAGTTACTGGGTAAGCCAAGACCTCGACCATGCCGTCAATAACGTCAACACACGAATATGCCTTGACATACTAGAAGAATGAAGAGAACAAGCGGCAGCAACGACAAAGGCACATCGGCAAAGGATAACTCGGTACCACCATCTGCGTAAAGCCATAGAGAATTTCAAGACAGGTGATTGGGTACTTAGAAGAGCAGATATAGGTAAAGGCACCTCCGGTACTGGCAAGTTAGGTCCTAATTAGGAAGGTCCATATCAGATCTCAGAATGCATAACAAAGGGGGCGTATAAACTAAGAGAGAGGGGAGGCAAAGAACTACCAAGGTTCTGGAACTTAGACTCCCTCAGAAAATATTATCAGTAATCTTGTATACAAGCACATAATTTGATTCAATGAAAACTATCTTTATTGATCAAATAATATCTTTACAACTGATTGAAAAAAAAAGAGAGATACTGATGTGAATCCAAGTTCAAAGCCTAAAGAGATCCAAGATCCATTAATAGTACAAGAAGGCCCAATCACAAGGTCCAAATCCAAGAAGCTTCAAGAAGCCATATTGGGTTTAATTAAGGACATTTGGAAAGCCCAAGAATTTCAGCCCAATAAGGCATCCATGGAGGCCCAAGGAATAATATTTAACTTATTTTTGTGTTAATAACAATTAGGGTTACATGTAGCCACCATATACAAGTTAATAGGGTAATTAATACCAAGTAATGGCTATTATTATGGGTAGTGGTTATTAAAGTTAATGGGGTAATCAATACCAAGTAATGGCTATTAATGTGGGTAATGGTTATTAAGGCCATTTAAGAGTAAAAATAATCCTATGTATGTGAGTCTATTTTAGTAGTGAGAGCATGGACTTGTACTCTATATAAACAAGTCCTTTTCTTTCTTTTGTAGTAGGAATGAATTTGATATATGAATTATAACTTTGTTTGAGTTTTATTGTGAGGAATTTTGTCTTTAATTTCTTGCATAAACTTTGTGACTTATCAAGCTTTATTCTTGCTTGTGGTGTTTAAATCTAAATCTTTGTTTTTCTTGTTATTTATCAAACTTTCTTGTTTGTGGCATAAGAGGAAATTCAAAGTCTATCTTAGTATCTTTATCCTTGTTGGTAAAGGGGTTAAGTAGCATCTATCTTCTTACTTCAATCTTTGAACGATCCGAATTTGTGGATTAAATTGGTAATTTCTAGTTTTCTTCCAATTCAACTTATCATAGTATTCTTGCTATTGGGGAGTTAATTGATGAAACCTACAATTCCCATTAGATACATAAAACCTATCTACTATAGTATCTCTATGCCCGGACCCCCCGACTCGAAAACTGAGGGGGAAGCATCATTAGCAGCCTTTGGATTCTCGCCAGACCCAGCTGTCGCAACAACCTCTTCAGACTCCCTTACAACAAAAGAACCAGCCTTTCGATGGGTGTCATCCTCTGCAGCAAGCCTTGCCAGATCGGCTGGGGTTATTCGATCCAAAGCCCCCAGATCCAATCCTGAGTCTTGAGAGAGCAGGATCCTTTTGCATTCTGCCTGGTACACCTTGAGAAACCCCCCTACCATGCTCTGATATGCCTTCTTATCATTGGCATGAGATTTCTCAAGCTCAGCTAGCCTTTCATGAAGTCCAGCAATCTAAAGATCTTGCTCCTCGATCCTCCTTATCAGTTGAGCCTGGCTATGTTCCAGCTCAGAAACCTTCTTCTGATTCGCCTCTGCATCAGATTTAGCCTCTGCGTAGCTTGTCTGGCAGTGCTCCAGAGCTACTTTAGCGCTATCGAGTTTTTTCTCAAAATCTATTGCAATCGTCCCCACCTCCATTTCCTTCAAGCTGTACTGGCTCTTCAAATTAAAGTACTGATCCTTACTCAGCAGTAAGGCCTGAGTCATCTGCCAAAAACAACTAGAAAATTTAGCCAAAATCCCACCACAAACAGTTATATTAAAAACCAGAAACTTCATTACCTTCAGCGACTGACCGATCATAGAATCGAGCAATCCGTTTGGCCCCTCGTCCGACCAACGCTGCATGTCTCCGGGCAACCACAGTGACTCGGCGTACTGATCCCGTACTTGACTGTTAGAGATGCTCGGGGGCTTCATCTTTTTCAATATCCAGCCGTGCATATCCGTACAACCAGATAGTCAGGGTCGTTGGACATAAATCTCTTCGTCTAGCCCCTCCGCATCTGACTCTGCTTCGATCAGCCACCTTTTCCATCGTTCGATCCTCTCTGGCCGCTCACCTTCAATCGTTGCTTTACCCTTTGGGTCGGCAAGAATAGCCTCCGGAATAGCAGGAGCCTCAGCTAGAGGAGAAGGATAATCCCGGCACTCCTCCACTGCAGCTGGCTCATCTACTAGGGAAATCCCGCCCGCAAAAGCAAAAAAGTCAACCATCTACAGACGGAAAGATAAGACTAGTTAGACAAAACAAAACTTAAAACAAAAATCATACCAGAGCAATGGTCGCGACTTGGATAGACTCTCCACAGATATCTCCGGGATGCATCCTTTATTGATCGAGCTTCAACGAGTCCGTCTAGATGTAGCTGCAAAACTAATTCCGTATCCGGATCGAAAAGTTTCACTGGACGGGTCACTTTGTGACACTCGTCCGACCACATCCTCCGGACATCCAGGAAGTCCGATTGATGCTCCACGATAAAAAAATGGTATCTCCACTTCTTGTGAAGATTCGGAAGTTTAACGAAAAGGGAATGGTTTGGTACTGCCGAAAGGGAGAACATCAGCTCTCCCTTCTTCCTAGTCAGCCTGTACAGATACCGGAGGACGTCTAGATCGGGGATCCTACCCTCCTCATGCATCAACTGGATAAACCTGATCAGTATCCGATAACTATTCGGATGAAGCTGACCAGGCACTATGTTATTTCTATTAAGGAAATCCTTGATAAAAGGATCCAAGGGAAATTTCAAACCCCCCTCTAACTGGTCGAAATAGACCACTAATCTACTTAGCCCCGATATAGGAGTATGGGCCCTAAACCTTTTATCTACGGTGTGAAGGGCGTAATTGGCGGGGATGCAAAACCACCATCGGTACCACCCTAGCAATTCACTATCTACATTAGACACAAAGAGGTCAGAGCTAATCTCTTCCCAAGGAGCCATAGCAAAGAAGGGAACAAAAATCTAATGACAAAAAAGGAGAGGGGCAAAAAAGAGAAGGAAGAAATGATGAAAAAATCACATGGCAACCCTAAACGAGAGTTATGGCAGGAAGGAATAAAAATGGTGGATGCAGTAGAAACGCAGTAAAATAGAATGAAAGAGCGAAAGAAATCAAAATGTGCCAGTTAGCAAACGCAACAGTATTTATAGAGACATGGAAGGACCTAGAAGCATGCCATTAACTGCCCCCATTATTACTATGCTCCTTCCTAGACTACCAAGGGCCTATTGGGCATAAAAAAAAACCCATTAGGCGAAGAGTCGCGATGACGGCTGTACGAGCATTTCGATCACTGACACATGAAACGACGCATCAACTAGAGTTGAAATGAAGTCACCCTATGATTGGCCCACTCACATTTTCAAATGGGCCGCTACATCAAGCGAATCGGGAAACGCTCCGAGCACCACTCCCAGACTATTCCATATAAAGTCCAGTGACTAAAGCTGGCACCCTCAGGTCGCTTTCGTAGTACTGAGGATCCGAGCATGTAAGCCTTGTGCCCCTGTGCTGAGCATCTAAGTCTCGCTCATATAAAGTCCAGTGACTGAAGCTGGCACCCTCAGGTCGCTTCCGTAGTATTGAGGATCCGAGCATGTAAGCCTCGCGCCCCTGTGCCGAGCATCTAAGTCTCGCTCACATAAAGTCCAGTGACTGAAGCTGGCACCCTCAGGTCACTTCCGTAGTACTGAGGATCCGAGCATGTAAGCCTCGCGCCCCTGTGCCGAGCATCTAAGTCTCGCTCACATAAAGTCCAGTGAATGAAGTTGGCACCCTCAGGTCGCTTCCGTAGTACTGAGGAACCAAGTATGTACCCCAGTTCTGCAGATTACGATTCGATGACAAATCAACCAAAAATACTCGGCACCAAGCTCTGCTTATGGCGATGAAAGCTGGCCACCTCAGCTTACTTGCATCTTATCACCCGTATAGAGGCACCACTGCATCTTACTCGGACGCGACGGACATAAATATCCGCATACTCCAAGGGGGGACTCTTGATACCATCTAGAATGTTCCCACCTAATTAGGGGTCATCAGCCCCCCTAAATAGGAACACATGGACAAAGGAGAAGACAGATTCATCCAAGGAACTACCCCAAAGAGGAATCCTAACTGAAGTAGGAATACTCTCCCACAAGGATTCCTATTCCTCCCAGGTTTGAGTATCACTATATATAGCACCATGTACCCCTCATTAGAGGACATCTTATCTCATTCACACATACTCAAGCTATCTTTCTGCCACCCATTTTCTATTCTATAACTTAGACATCAGAGTGTTTGTGGGTGGGGATTCCCCCCACTTCTCACCTTACCCTCTGCTTAGTGCTTTGCAGGACGTTCAGCCCAGGAGTCCCGAAAACCAGTTATCACATGTCTTTAGATATGCTTTCAAATTCTATTAGGTTTTTAAAATGAAGAAAGTGTGTCCTATATATGTCTTTTGAATGTCATGAATCTATCTTCCAATGTATGTTTGTTGAATTTTAGCTTAGTATCTTTTATAAGAAAAATATGCACCAAGTTAATGACATTTTGAGAATTATGGAAAATAATTTTAATCATTTTAATGGCAAATTTTTTCATTGTTGGAGATTATTTAATAGTTTTCTTGGTTATTAGTTGTTGTTTATGGGTATCACTAAAAAATTCAAAGGGTCTAGCTTAATTATTTTGTATAACATTGTAAGATTCCCAAAAACTAAGTTTATAAATTATGATTTTGGCATGATTGATATGTATATTACTTGATGCTCTAATTCACTTATTGAATTAAATGACAGTTTGTTATTGTTCTTTTCATAGTGCATATACAAAGAATTTTTTTAGTTTAGAAAATAATTTTATTATTTTCGTAATGTACACACATTTTTAGGAATGACATTTAGGGAGCTATTCATTTTGGTTGTGGCGACTTGATGAGCCTTGCTAAACTAAATTCAACTAGGAGCTACATTTCATTTACCATCCTTGCTATGTTGGAGAGTTTCAAATTCCTTCCCTTTGAGTTTAATTGACTAAACTAAAAATGTGACTAAGTTTTTAAATTGAATTTTGGTGTTCATTATTGAAGAGGATTTGAAAATTTAATGCTACCAAAAGGAGTTATGTATTGCTCACTTAGGAATTTATTATATCATTCCTTTAAGTGAACGTTTTAAACAAACTCAATGTCTAATCTTCTTTTGTTGGCTTAAAATTAAATGGTCTTGAATAAGCAATAGTTTAATGTCTAACGCATAGATCTAATTTTTTTAGACATAAGAGAGAACCAGAGTTAGACCAATTCGTGTAATTCTCTATAGTCATCTAGAAAATTAGCTTCCTTTGTTAAATGTTAAATCATTGCATTTTTAATTCAAACAAGTATTTTTTATGCCAATTCATTAACCATTTATGACAAATTAGTTTTTTGTTTTGATTGTCATGATTGAATTTATTTGGTTTTTACTTAGTTCATTTTTCCTGTTGAATAATTTGTTGATTTCATTGACTATCTCAAGTTTTACCTTCTCTACTTCCTAGCTACTAAGGATTTATTACATTGTACATCGTAATTAATTGAACATGCTAGTTTCATCCCTGTGTTTTTTTTTTTCAAAAGTAATTACTGTTTATGGGCTTTTGTTTTTTTCCATTGCATATTGAAATTGGATGTAAAGAGAAAACATGTTGCATTTTTTGTTTTAGCCTTTTTACGGTCCATAGTCCAACAATTTTAGTTTCTCTTCTTATTGATTTATTTATTTGGTCCTATAAATTAAGCTCTATAAAACGTGTCTATGGTTTAGGCCTTATGTCCTTGTCATTCAAGTTTTTTCCCTTTGAATATTAAATGGTTTTTGTTTTCCTACTAGGTGTACACTTGCTATATAGTAAATCTAAATGTGTACTCCATTCAACAAATCTTTCTTATTGTTATTGGTATTATCATAATAATAATTATTAATTTTATTATTGTTTATATTTTTTTTTATCATAGTTTTACTTTAACTATTGCTTTTGTTTATCCATTCAAATTGTTTATATGGTTAAGCATTTAATGCTCTGGATGCCCAATCCTGATAGGCCTGGTTGATATATTTCTTAATTTCACATGTTAAGATTTTTTTTTTGTTTCTTAAAGAAGATTTACTTATGTCTTGTTTTTAAATCCTAAGAAAATAAACAGTTTGGTCTATTTTTTCTCAAAATGTCACATTGGTTACACAAGTAAATAACATGATTTATTGATATTTTCCCTTAGGTTAATATCTAATTTACACATTCCACAATATCTCACTAAGATTTTGTTTAGATTCACCTTTACTCTTGCATTGAATGTAATATCTTCTTAGCCCTTTTAAGAATAAGACATAAGTTATGAATATCTAATTTCCACTTTTCATAATATATTATTTTTATATTGTTTAAATTCACTTTCACTCTTGCATTAAATGCCATATCTTTTTAACCGCTACCAAATTTCATATATTTTTACTGTCTCTACCTTATTAAAAGTATCAAAACAATGAGCTTGGTAAGTTCTTTAATTTGTTATAAATGTTGGTTAATTTCCATAAATCCTCTTCAAACCAACTTCTTCTCTTTCTCTCTTTCTGCAATTAATATTTAGATATTAAATAAGTTTTTATAACATTAAATGTTTTTTCTTTTACTTTTATCTCTCCTATATACACCTCTATAATCTGACTGTAATATTTTATGATTGCTTTGTTTACATTATTTATGGATGCTCTTAATATTATGATAATTATCTTCTTAATTGTTGTGTTTTCACTTTCAAACTTGGATTTTAGTTATTGAAATGTTCAATTATTGCCATTTCCACCTAAAAAAATTGTTCCTTTTTTTTTGTATGTACTTTTATCTCTTACTATTTTGCTCTTGACCTGAAAGTGAATTTATAATATAACTTCATTCATTCATTAACTTTTTTTCTAAAAAAAGAAAGGCCTTTAGGGAATTGGTTAGCTTCCATTCCATACTCGGCTTAGTTCCCTTTTTTAGAAAAAATATATATTCTTTAAAGAAATTTGTTTTATCTCTACTTCTTTGCATTCCTACACATTTGAATTGGTTCCCCCCACCCCCCTCTTTTTTTAAAGAATGAAAATGGAAAACCTTCATCTTTTAATCTATTTTAATTTGTTTTTCTTTTCTTTTTTTTATTCCTTACTATTTTTGCACTTCATTGCTCCAAAATAGTTCTTACGAACCTTCTAAGATGAAAGACCTAAAGAAAATTGGTTCATTTCTTGTTACAAAGAAACGCACTTACATTTCTTGCCTCATAAATTAGAATATCATTTAGTCTTTATGTGTTTTAATTGTTTCTCTTGCACTGCTCTGCTAGCTCTTTATTATTTTATGTTATTTTTTTCTCTATTGTTAATCATTGCATTGTTTCATTAATTTATTTTTCCTATTTAGACATGCATGTAATCAATTTACTTCTATCAAAAAATCTATTTTCTAACAATTGGGCCTACCCAGGCCACTTTGATGAGCAAAATATTGAAGGCTCATTACACACATGCACAGTCTATTATTCATATGAGGATAATAATGGAACTAAATTTGTCTCATATAGGATTGACATAAGCTCTCAGTTCATGGAAGACGCTAGGAATTCCTTTTGCCTAGTTGTCATTGACCACCTAAAAATAATTTATGACGTAAATTATTTTTATTTACGTCATAAGCTATTTTTTGTTAAGTTTTTTTTTTTTTTTGTTGAGAAAATCCATAAGCTTTGTAGGGTGGTCAAAAGGATTAAGGCTGGTGTTGCAAGCATTAATCATCTGTTATGATATTTTCCATTTTGAATCCATATAGCTTATTTTTGTTATTTTGAACTGAATTCATTATGTAAAATCTCATATTGTTGGACTTTTTTTTTACTTTTTTGTATGTGTATCCCCTACTGGGCTAGGCTTTAAAAAATTAATGTTTAGTGTTATGTTAATGTCCAATACATTTTTTTTCATTTTGCACTCTAGTTCTATCAATTATAATGTTTAGTAGGCACAACAAAAAAAATCCATGTTTAAACACAGTTTGAAGGAAAAAAAAAAAGAGATAGGTAGGTTGGGAACCTTATTTACAGGCCTAGAAATAAATAATAGATATTTCAAAAGAATCAAGGCAAAAAATGGAAATAACAATTTATTTCACATTGAGATGACCTCATATATATATATATATATATAGCGTTGGTTTGCAAAACTGTGTAAAATGTTACTTGTCATTTATTGTAATTTAATTTAATAGTTTGTCTCACATAATTTCCCTTGGACAAAAAAAAAAAGAAAAATAAATTCCTCTCATTTTGCTTATTTTCACAAATTTTTGCTCCAAACTGTCTTATTGTCTTTGACTGTATATGTTTTTCTCCCTCAATTGATTTTATTTCTCTCACCTTCCAACATTTTTTATATAATTTTTTTCCTATTAAGTTGAATTATTGTTTGTAGAAATTTGTTTCATTCGTCATGTTAATTAAATTGATTGATATTGGATCATAGTAAATCGTTAAATATTTATTCATTTTCCCTATTAATTAATTCAAATAAATTAAAACAAATTATTGTTGGCTTTTTTTTTGTTAAGATTAAACACGATAATTTATATCTTTTTAGTGTTGCCTTTTTTTTTTTTTGGAAATGGCAAAGACATGCTATGTATTTGATGTCGAATTTTCTCATTTTGTTTTCGTATTCATATTTTTTCCTTTTTTTACTTTAAAACAAAGACATTCAATGTTTTTAACTTTGATATTTTCACATTTTTCATGAAATTCGGGATGATTTTGCAGAGTTTTCCCCTCTTTACTTTTGGCATGCTCCTAAAGGTATGTTGTTATTTACATTTTCCTTGGTTTTAATTTTCTACATTTGAAGTGCTTTCCTATGCTTGTTTGTTCATTTGTATTTTTCCCTTATTCTTGAACACTAGCTTTATATATAAAAGACCTTAAACAATTTATGTTAAATCATGAGAGTCTTTTTGACGTTGATCTTAAAGCTGAGGGAGACCTTGAAGCTATAATATTTAATATCTATTTATTTAGCAGTGTTGGCAAGATAAAAAAAATCCATCGACTATATGTTTAGTATATTGTTTTTTATACTTAACTTAAGTCATATGTTCATTGAATGTGGGTTCCATTTATTCTAATGAACTTCAAGAAGAATGCAGAGTGTGTGACAAATCCATTAGGTAACCAAATGAAATTTTATACATTTTATTGCAAAAAAGGCAAAATAAAACTACCATTTTTACAACCAACACCTCTACTCCTTGATGCTTTGCTGTCAAATATTAAAATCCTCTATTGAGAAAATTTAAAGAAAATATAAGATTCTATATCTTTATGTTTGCCTTTTCTTATATGGGAGGCAAGATAGACTAGAAAATTAACAAAAAAACTAGGACTATATATTTTTTAGAATATGCAATCAAAACTACCATATGATTGGCTCTTTGCTTCCCATGCACAGTGAGAGGCCTAGATTTGCATAATTATATATTGATGATATAATAAATGAAGTCAATAATAGAATCTTAAATTTTAAGAAATGATTCTTTGGATAATAATAATGTAACAATTGTTGAAGGTTTGCTTAGAATATTTGATGACCTTAATATTATTACAAAATCATTTAGAATGGTTAGAGATGGATTTGAAAAGAACAATTTATTGCATGTTAAACTAAAATTAGATTTGAAAAGAACAATTTATTGCATGTTAAACTAAAATTATTAGGAAAAAGAGTTCATGATAGTTTTCAATATTCAAGTCCTCAATCTTCCAAGATAGGAAGTTAAATCGTTAGTGATTTTGGAGCATACAATAAAAATTGTGATATAATTATTGAATATAAAACTAAAAAATTAAAATGGATAAGTGCTTTGCATCTCAGTCTCATGTTAATGTAGTATTCAATTCTATTTCTATATGGAAATTATAAATATAAAGCAGATATTGAATATATGTCTCTTGGAAATTCAAAATATATTTCAAGAAAATTCATTACCATGAGAGAGTATTATGCATATAGAATTCAACAAAGATTACTAGAAGGAACTGCTCTTTTAAGAGGAGGATTTTTTGTTTATTGTTGATGCCTTTTTATGTGTTGAGGAAGAGCACTTAGATTTTATAAGACGAAACTAAAAAGAATTTAGATATGAAATATATATTTCAATAAAAAAGGTAATTCACAAAGGTGTTTGAACTTCCAATGATATTGGAAAATCTATCATTATATTACCTTTTAGTTGTTAAGGTTCGTAATATATACACACAGCAGAAAATAAAAATTTTAATAATGAAATCCTCATATGATTCATGTAATTCAGTTAAATCGATTAAAAGGGATTCCAAAACTCACAAAGGTGAACACAAGGTAAGACGATTAGAAGGATGAGAGGGGGTTCATGCCGTTAACACCCTACCTCAAGCTTTTCATGTCTTTTGTCAGATTAAGACATCACTAATACATCCATGTCTTATACTAGTATCCACATGAATAGGATGACCTCAAGCAATGTAGGTGTGCTAACACCTTTTCAAAGACCTCTATTTTCTCTCTATTTTTATCTCATTTTTCTTTTCTCAAAAGAACTAAAGAATGTGTAGAAGAAAGATAATGAGTAGTGAACATTTGAACCTGCAAAAGTATAGGGTTGTATTTAATTCATAATCAATCTTTACAAATGTAAGGGGTGGCCTTTTTATAAACTTTGCACCTTCTTAATGTGTGGCTATAAATATTTCTTCTAGATATTTTTATACAAAATATCTATTTACATGGCTTCCCTAACAAGTTAATTGCTTTGCAAGAACATAGGAATATATTGGAGTCAAGCTGGATGTTTCTTGAGGAGGTAGCATAACATGGGAAGTTTCTAAAAGGTTAGGCTTCCTTACTCCTTGGTGGAAGCTTCTAAAGGATCTTTGACAAGGTTGGCAACATGTAGCCTTAGCCATTTTTAGTAGATCTCTAACACCTTCTACAAACTTCCATTATTTCCTTTAGGCATATTTATTAGGCTAGGCATGTAATAGCCCAATCTTCCCAACTCTTAGCCTAATTTCACCCATATTAACCCACTATGGGCCTATTTTGCTTACCAAAATAGGGTAGGCTGTAACACCCTACCCCACTCAATCTCACGACATCCTTATCGTGCCTTGAGCTTTATACTTTTGGATATTCTTGGGGAACTACCATAGCAAATCCTCATGCTCCCATGTAACCTTAGAGTCAGGAAAATTTTTCCACTTTACCAAATACTCAATATAGCTGGGGACTCCTTATCTTTTTATCACCCAATCTGCAAAGAGACACTCGATCTCCTTATAAAATTTAGTGATGACATCCATTGGATCTCTTTTAGACTTACCTCGGTTAGGGTGTTATCTTCGTGATATGGCTTGAGGATACTCATATGGAAGACATTATGAATCTTTACCTTAGAGGGGAGTTAGAGTTAGTAAGTAAAAACACTAAGCCATTTGATGATTGAAAAGGGGCTTTCAGATCGTCTTACCAAGCTTTTATGTACCTTGTGAAGTGACTTAAACTGGTTGGGAAGGAGTTTAACCATCACTAATTCACCTGTATTATACTCCCTTAGGCGCTTCTTAACATCAGCCCACTTCTTCATGTGCCTTGCTACTTTGTCAAGGCATGCCCTTGTGATGTCTGCCCCTTTGTGCCATTCCCTTACAAACTTGTAGGCAGAAGGATTGATTCCTTTATAGGTGGTAGCAATGGCATTCAGAGTTAGCAGTTACTATCCTATAATGATTTCGAAGGGACTCTTGCCAGTTGACTTGCTCCTTTAGAGGTTATATGAGAATTGGGCTATATCAAGTATTTTTGCCCAATCCTTTTATTATGCACTGACATAGTGCCTAAAGTAGTTCCAACAAGGTATTAATTCTTTCAGTTTGGCTATCATTTTAAGGATGAAAGTGAGTTGAGAAGTTTAACTCGGTGCCAAGCAGTTTAACTAACTCTTGCCAAAATTTGCCCATAAAGTGAGGGTCTCTTTTGTTAATGATGATCTTCAGCACTCCCATAACTTTACCACATTCTTGAAGAATATGTGAGCTACTTCATCAACATTGCAATCAGTAAGCATGAGAATGAAAGTAGCATACTTTCTAAATTTGTCTATAACCACCATTATGCTTCTAAATCCCTTATACTTCGGTAAGGCCATAATAAAATCTATCGAGACACTTTCCTAAGGCTTTTTGACAATGGAAGAGGCTCAAGAAGGCTAGTAGGCTATTATTGTTCCACCTCGTCTTGGCATACAAAACAAGTGTGCACATATGCCTCAACATCATCCTTGAGTTATAACTGATAATAACTTTATTAGACAAGAGTTAGGGTACGAGTCACACTAGGATGTCCGACCCACAAGGAGTCATGACACTCCTTTAGGATGTCTCTTTACAAATTTCCTTACTTTGGCATAAAGATTTGATTACCTGTAGTGAGGATAGGCCATCCTTTTCTTAAAATTATCCAGTCTTCCCTTTAATAACAAGCTTGAGTAGGTTATTAGCCAAGTGATCTTGTTGCATACCTTCCTTAATTTAGCCAAAGAAGTTACTCTTAGGTGTGCTAGCAGTAATGGTAGCCAATTTAACTTTTCTACTTAGTGCATTGGCCACCACATCAGCTTTGCCTAGTTTATCCTCAAGCTTATAGTCAAACTTAACCAAAAAGTCTTGCCAATATGCTTGTTTTAGACTCTAACTTCTTTTGAGTCTAAAAATAACTTGTAATCGTGTTATCAATCAAGATGGTGAACTTGCTGAGTAAGTTAAGACTTAACATGCCCAAGCAGTGAATGATGGTGGTTATTTCCTTCTCTTATATAGAGTACTATTGCTCTGTATCATTCAACTTGTGACTTTCATATGCAATTAGTTGCTAGTCTTGTATTAACATGCCTCTTATGGCAAAGTCAGAGGCATCAATATGCATTTTAAAAGGCTCATTATAGTCAAGTAGTGTCATGACTGGCTCTTCGGACATAACTTACTTTAAGGCCTTAAAGGCTGCTTAGCATTCTTTGCTCTAACACCAAGTTTTATTTTTTCTTAAGCAAGTCTGTAAGCAAAGCTATAATGGCTGAATAACCTTTAATGAAACACTTATAGTAGTTCACTAAGCCAAGGAATGATAAAAACTTTAGCATCTTTGAGGGTGGCTGCCATTCTTTGATGGCTTGCACCTTCGTTAGGTCCATCATTGGTTTCCCCTCCTTAATTTTATGGCCAAAGAATTCCACCTCTTACTTAGCAAAAAAGCATTTCTCCTTTTCTATGTGTAGCTCATATTTATGAAGTACTTAAAAGACTTCCTTGAGGTGTTAAATGTGCTCCTTAAGGCTATTATTATACATCATAATATCGTTAAGGAAAGGGTGAACTACATTGTTCATTAGGGTGTAAAATGTAGTAGGGGCATTAGTGAGGTCAAAGGGCATAACTAAGAATTTGAAGGCTCCATAGCGTATGATACATGCACTCTTCGACACATTACTAGGTGTAATGTAGACATGGTACTAACCATATTGCAAGTCTAGCTTTGAAAAGTGTCTCACCTTCCTCAATTGGTCAAACAAATTAGCTATTAAAGGCACTTGTTGATGCATATTAGTAAAGAACCATATTTCTTCTTTTGAAATAAGACCAGGGCACCATATGGGCCTTTAAAGGGCTGGATGAAGCCTGAATCTAACAAATCTTTAAGGTGCCTTTGTAATTCTGCTAGCTCCAAAGGTGCCATTTAATAAGGTACCATGGCAGGAGGTTTGGCACTAGGCTTAAGCTTAATGTGTTGATCCTTATCTCACTTTAATGGTAACTTTTTTGGTAGCTTAAAAGGCATTAAGTCAATATAATTATCAAGAACTACCTCAATGGATGGTGGCAAAGAAGTGGTAAGTTTCACGACATCTCCCTCATTATTATGCTCCCTCATAGTTGCAACATACCATTCCTTGTTCTTAAGACCCCGCTTGAATTATAAGGCATAAGTCAAAGTAGATTTTGATTTTGCCATGCTCTTTAAGGGAATCACTTAAACCTTAAAAGCATCAAGGATAATTAAAGAGCTCATAGTAGGGATTGGAATGGCGAAGGCCTTGTAAAAAATGCTAGACCAAACATAACCTTAAAATCATCTATAGGTACAATCATAAAGTCTAGCATACCTTGCCAATCACCTACTTTCACCTTCACTCCTTTGACAATGCTATGGATAAGCTTTGCCTTCGAGTTAACAGCCTTGATGGTGCCAATTCCTTTTGATAGCTTTAAGCCTAGGCGCTTTGCCTCATGCACATTAATGATATAAGGCAAGTAGCTTTGCCCTTAATTAAATCATCGACAAAAAGCAGGCCTCTCTTCTTGGAGACTAAAGGAGAGAGGAGCTTTGAGAGAGCACCTAAATACTATAAAGAACTCATGCTAGCTTAGGGCTCTTCTTGGGACTTCTCCTTATTAAACTCTGATAATTGCATTCATTGTCTTACAATTAGGATAATCCCTTAACTAATGTAGGGCATTGCAAATGAAGCAAGGCTTGGGCAGTTTAGAGGTAGTTTTATTCTTATTCAATGGGCCTTTATCTTGCTTGGAGTTTCTATTAGAAAACTTATGGTAGCTACTCTTCTTGTCTTTACTTAAGTCCCTCTTTGGTCCTCCCTCATTCTTAGTGATGCTATATTTCTTACCCTTGTCTTGGGTGGTGTAATCATTAAGACTCTCCACCGCAATAATAGCTTCATCAAGAGTTTAAGCTCCTCTTCTATTGAGCTCCATCTTCACCTAATCTTTCAGCCCATCCTTAATGTCAAAGAGGAATTGATGATTCATCAAATCAGGAATCTTAAGTATAAAGGTGGTGAACTCCTTGACATAATCTGAAATGCTTCCTATTTTCCTTAACCATAACAACCTACTTTCCACTTTATTATTAGCATTATGAGGCATAAATTGTTTGCAAAACTCAGCCTTGAATTACTCCTGTGTGTTAATCATACACAACCTTTCTCTCTTTTAAAATTCATGTACCACCACTATAGTTGCACTGCATCCTTAAAGAAGATGGTTTTTTTTGCTAATCTCTATGAAGTTGTCCATGACTACCATAGCTTTAAAGTAATGATCAAGGCCAAATAAGAAATTCTCCACTATAGTGGCATTACATATGCCATTATGCATGGTGGGCTTAGGGACTTTTAGTCCTTAAGGAGTGGAAGAACTCATAATGGCAGTGTTTATCAAGGGTGCACTGGCTCAATGTATGGCATTCATCTCCCTATGAAGCTCTAGCCTTTCATCTTAACAAGACTTATGTAGGCCTGTGAACTCTTAAGTTAAAGAGCGTAGTTCTCCCCTAAAGGTTTTGCTAAGTTCCTCAATCATCATCTTGGCAGCCTTAGTTTAATGTCCACCTAATGCATTGTATTTATTTGTATAACATATAAACATGATAAATGCATGAGATATATGTAGGAATAATGCCAATGTTAAATAGGAGCATAATATAAATGTTACAATTATGTCCATAATAAGAATTAGGAAGTTAAGGGTTTAAATTAATTATTGACAAAAAAAATATATAGGACTTAAATTAGTTAAGTTGATTAGATGGCAAAGGAAGAAAAAAATAATAATTAGAAATAAATTAATAAATATGTGATAAGAAATAAAAGGTGCTAGAATTGGGTTAGGTGGCAGCCATCAAATAAAAAAAAACTTACGCATAGAAAAGAAGTGGGAAGAAAGGGAAAAAAAAAAGAAGGAGAGGAGTCTTAAGTTCGAATAATTTATAAAAAATAATTTATTTAATCTATATCTTGAGTTTTGTAATTCTAAATTATGTATTGTTTGCACCTAAAGAAAATTAAAGATGTCTATTACAAAACTTATAGAAATAGTGAAAATCTAATTCTATTGTTTTAATGGCTATTTTTGGTTGAACAGTTTATTGCTCAGTTTCATCATTGGTTTGAGTATAGTAGAATATTTCTTAGGATTCTTCCTCTATAAACTTCCAATTGAAACAAAATCAATTTTAAATTACTTTAAACATATAGATCTAGTGATATGAAAAGTTTCATTTTAACATTCATTGTATAGAATTTTTGGGGAATTTTTAAATTTAGCCTATTAAATCTGTTATAGTTGGTAGTCTTACATACTTAAGCAATTTAATGATGTTATAACACTAGATAAGGTTCTATTATTATTAAGTATTTAAGAAAAGTAAATTATGATCTATTTCAACTAGACAAATTGAAAAAGATGTTATCACACAAGAAAATTCAAGGAAAAGCAAGGAAATAATAAAGGTAAGTGAATAACTTAATGTTCTATGTGAATATAACACTTGAAATAAATAATTATAAAATTATTTGTTAAGCTAATTAGATAAGAGAAATATATGTGTTTTAATTGATAAATGCTAATTTTTTTATTATTGTGTTGATGATTGATTGTACTTAATATTAGATTTTACATATGAATGAGATTGTACATATGAATAATGGTTACTGAATTCAGGTGTCCCATTTGGGTGAGAATAGAATACTTGTTGAAGTCATATATAGAGTTTTATAACTCCAAATGGAATGTCATTGATTCCTTTGAAAACAATGAGCTATTCTCTACAAAATTGATAGAAATAGAGGAAGCTTAATTTCTTTTTTTTGATGGTCAATTTTTGGCAATACTTTATATAGCTTAGTCTTTGTTGACAGATTGACCATGGTGGAATATTTTTTATGTGTCTCCTTATATATATATCTAATTGATGTAAAATTAGTTGCAAATTAATTTAGACTTATAATACTATTGATCTAGAGAATATTTCTTTGATATTCATAATGTGGAAATTTTTATGTATTTTTGCAATTGTACTGTCAATTCTACCATATACAAATATGGTATATTTTAGTATATTTATAGTATATTATTATTTTCTTAAATATTATGAGGGAGATATCAATTGAATTTATGGAGTGATATATGATGTATTTAATTGATGATGAGTTGAATAAACTATTGTGATAGTGTGGTGAACTATTGATGTATATGTAAATATAAGAAATATGAATGGATGAATATGAGGATGTAATGCTACTTGTGAATGAGGCAAGGTTGTGTGCAATATGGAATCCCCTTGAAATGTTGTAATAAGGCTAAAGAAATATTTAATACCAAATTATGGCGGGCTGTGTGTGTATGGGGATCCATGAATAAAAAAAATTGAATTACACTTAATTCATAAGTACATTGCTATCTAGAAGAAAATATTATGCTATTATGATTTTATACATAAAAAGTTCATTGTCTTCACTATGGTTATGTCAATGTTTTGTGCGTTATGGAATCCCTTTGATAAGCCGTATAAAGACTAAAGAAATATATTGTTCATACTATGCTATTATGACTATGTACATACTATAAATTATAGTTAAATATTGAATGGATTGATAATTGATAATAGTACATGTTTGAATGTATTATTTTTCATAGAATATTATATTATTCATTTATTGAATTGTAGGCTCACTCCTCTGCATTATTTTTCAAGACTAGAAGAACTGTAGTCTGTCTCGAATAAACATTTGCATCAATTGCACTAACATTGTGTCAAGTGGGTCAATAGGAGGTCGTCTTCAGTTTTGTAAAATGTAACATGCTTAGTAAATTTTCATATTTTGTATTAAGCCCAGTGCATTGTATATAAATAATATAAGGAAAGATGTGAACTTTTTGATGTTGTAAGCCTTTGTGGTATGTGTTATATGCTATTTATATAAATAATCTTGTATATATATTGACTCATGAACTAAAATTTGATTTTAATGGATATATTATTTATTAGTCATATGCATACAATGTATGTCTGACATCCTTAACAGGTGTCACACTTAGTTATCTCTATATTTTCATAGATCAGGTTGTCCACTTGGTCACTAACCTTGCCATTAGTCACAAGGACATTGGCCAAGATTTTCTCAAGACCAGCCATACTTAATTTGATTGGCTCCCTCAATGGAGCATTGCTCTTCTCTCCTACAAGCTTGCTCGGTGTGTTGCTCCTCCATACTAATAACAATAATGCCTCCCTCACTTACCATTTGCTCAATGCACCAATAGAGGTACCTAATATGAGATTGTTGCTATGATACTACTTATCACAAACTTAGGGTTGAATGCTTGCCAATTCATGTTTTCCTTGGTCTATCTTGCATGTCAAATAGAATTAAGTAAGCCTTACTATTAGGTTTGAGTGAAATAGGGTGAGTAAGTTAGGCAATACGAGGCTTGGATCGAATTAGAAGTGAGTAGTGAGCAAATGAACTTGTAAAAGTATGGGGTTATATTTAACTCATCATCAATCTTTACAAATATAAGGGGTAGCCTTTTATATAGGCTTTACACCTCCTCAATGTTTCGCTATAAATATTCTTCTAAATACATGGCTTCCCTAATAAGCTACTGATAGGATGCAATATAGCATATTCATTTAGGGTCATTTTTGTTAACTTTCTCTTTAGTTTGCATTAACATTGTGTTTAATTATTGCATTTTATTTCTTTTCTTATGTTTTTATGTTCTCTATATGATTTGTAGGTCTTTGTATGCTAATCTTATGCTTATAGTGGCAATGGAGTGCATTTGAATGAAGTTTGGAATCAAAGGAAGCAAGCTAGAGTTGGTGCCAACTCGATCTGATGGTGCCAACTCATTACAGCAACCCATCGTGCCGACTTGTTCTGATGGTGCCAACTCGTACCATGCTAAAAGGCTAAGTTGAGCCATGATGGAAGACTGATGTCAACTCATACCATAGTGTCGAGTCGTTACAGAGGCACATAGTGCCGACTCACACCTGACTTGACACAATGGTGCCGAGTAGTTAATGCACCCTTTCTTCATAACTCTTCACAATTGACCTCTTTTGAAAAATGTACAAATTGGGATGCTTAGAAGGTCTATAAATAGATGTATTGAAATTATTTTGGGGATGCTTTTAGTTAGAAAAAAAAGGAAGTATATCTTGTTTATTATTACTATTGTTTAGTTAAAAGTATTTTTTATTTTATTGAAGAACATTGAAGGAAGTCAAGAATTATTCAAGCAAGCTATCCATATTCAAGTTCTATCTTTCTCTCTATTTGTACTTAATGTTTATTTTACTTTCCATATGTTATTTGAATATGTTTATTATATGTTTTGGCCAAACAATTGTAGTTAGAATTGCAAGGAAGAATGAATCAAAGAACTATTCTTTTTTACAATTATATGAATAAGTTTATTTTAATTGAATGCTTAAATGTGTTATATATCATTGGCCACTATGTATGACTTATTAATCAATTATGTATAATGAGAATTAATGCATTTTGATGGAACAACAATTGAAATCATTTAAGGGTTAAGAAACTACTTGGAGACAAGTATTTCTCCTTAAGGATTTAAAGAATTGATATAGTACTTATTAATTCATATTTATCTCTACAATGTCATGAGAATGCTTATAGACTCTAAATAGGATTGCCTTTAATTGATAATGAGAATTGCTCTTAAAGATTATTAGTCATTTCCTGCACTCATTTTATATGATAATTTGTTATTTTCATTGTAGTTTCTCTTATGAATTCTAAGTTGTAATTCTAAAGAACTTAATTCGATTTTTTTCTAATATAATTAATGTAGATAGTATAACTATTTTTTATTTAGTAATTTTAGAGTAGTTAGAATAATTTACTTCTCTTTATCATATTTATTTGCCTATCCATCTTATTAGATTAACGGTTAATACAAATTGCTCCAAATTCCCGAATGTTCGATACCCTACTTGCTCTATACTAAGTCTTAAAGACTAGGGTAATATAATTTGACCTGCTTCAAAATTTTGGTGCCGTTGCCAGGGAATTTGTTTAGCATTTTATTAATTTAGGAAAAAAGGTTGTTTTAGGGCTTTAATTTAATTTTTGCTTATTTTTATAATTTCTGATTTAGTGATTTGTAATTGAATAATTGAGATTTTTATATTTTTTATTTGCTTACTAGAAGTGCTAGTGATAACGTTCTATATTTTAACCCTAAAATTGAATCAACCTTACGTGATTTACGCAGGGAGCAATGACAAAAAAGAGTGAATCAATAAAATTTTGACACTATGGCTGCACCAGAAAGACATACATTAGGTGACTCCACTAAGCCTGATGTGATGGGAAATTTTGGAGGAATTATGGCTCCATCAATAGCCAACAATAACTTCAAAATTAAACTAAGTATCATACAAATGGTGCAAAACAACCAATTTAGAGGTGTATAAGAAGAGGATCCATATGCTTATATATTGACTTTCCTCAATGTATGTGCTACATTCAAGATCAGTGGAGTGATGGATAATGCTACAAGGTTAAGACTTTTCCTGTTTTTGGTCAAGGAAAAAGCACAATTATGGCTTGCTAGTTTGCCAAGTGTGTCAGTCACAACTTGGGATCAATTGAAGCAAGCATTTCTCCATAAGTATTTTCCACCACAAAAGACTACCGAGTTTCACAATGAGATTACTACCTTCAGAAAAAATGGAAATGAAATAATCTATGTAGTTTGGGAGAGGTTTAAGGAGCTTCAAAGGCAATGCCCACACCATGGCCTACCCGATTGGATGATCCCTCAAATTTTCTACAATGGGTTGATGGATGAAAATCAAAATATTATCAATGCAGCCTCTAGTGGAAAATGGGTAGATAAAATAGCAAGGGAAGCTGTTATCTTGCTCGAAGAGCTTGCATCTCAAGGGTACATGGGTAATGAACCAATAATGGCAAAAGTAAGAAGAGTCTTGGAACTTGACACCATCAACTTATTGAATGCTAAGGTAGATGCTCTCACCAAGTTGGTAAGTAAATCTTAAGTTAATTCTATTGAAAATGCTAATGTTACTTATGAGCTTTGTGGAGGATCCCATTTGCATTCTCAATGTAATATGCATTCAAATGCTAATGAGGATGTAAGGTATGTGCAAGGAGCTTTTAACCAAAGGGGGGGGACTGAACTCGAATATTTATAACCCCCAATGGAGAAATCATCCTGGATTTTCATGGTCAAATCCATCTTCTCAATTAAATCCTCTATTTAACCAAAATTTTCCCAAATCAAAAAACCCACATGGTTTTCCAAATAAACCAAATAACTTCTCCTTTAATTCTTAACCACCAAAGTCTAACTTAAAGTTTCTTATGGAGCAATTCATAAACTAATAATCTACTAACAAATAACACGATGATCAATTCAAACAACTTTATATAATAATTGATCAGCTTATTTCCTATAATCAAATCCTTGAAAATCATATTGTTCAATGAGCTTCTTTAACCCCTCAACCTTTAGAAAGACTACCTAGCCAACTTGAATATCACCCTAAAGAATCTTGTCAAGCTATAAATTTGAGGAGTGGTAAAGAAGTGGGGGGTGCCTCATTTAGTAAGAAGAAGGTAGTTAAAGAGGATTTTGATAAAGGAGTTGCGAAAAAAAAAGTAGATGATAAGGTAAAGAATAATAAGGATGATAACAATAGTATAGAAGTGCACAATGGTCAAGAAGGACCAAGCAAAGAAGGTGAACACAATATTGACCTTTGAACCTTACCTTTCCCTTAAAGTTTCATAAGGCACAATCTTGATAAACAATTTAATAAATTTCTTGATCATTTGAAGGATATAACTATTACTATACCCTTTTTAGAAGCTATTAGAGATATGCCTTCATGGGGTAAATTTTTGAAGGACATTGTGAATCATAAAGGTAAGATTTTAGAATGTGGACTGGTTTCACTTATTGAAGAGTCAAAGGTAATGTTCACTGAGACTCCACCAAAACTTAAGGATCCAGGTTATTTTACTATTCCTTGTAAAATTGGTCATACTGCGTTTAATAAAGCTTTATGTGATATAAGTGCAAGTGTGAGTTTAATGCCTTATTTAATATACAAGAAGATAGATGTTAATGATTTGAAGCCTACTACCATGTGTCTTTCTATCGTAGATAAGTCTACTACATACCCACTTGGTGTACTTGAGAATGTTCCCACCAAGGTGGGTAAGTTTATTATTCCAGTAGATTTTATTGTGGTAAACATGGAAGAGGACCCTGAAATTCCTATATTATTGGGGAGACAATTTTTAGTGACCGCTGGAGTTATTATTGACATGAAAAATGGTAAAATTAAAATAGAAGTGAATAATGAGTCTATTGTTTTTTATGTTTTTAAAATGAGTAGGACAACACCACCCATTAAAGTTTGTGAAAAGATTAATTCACTTGATATCATTGATGAATGCGTAAAAGAAGTTGTATATGAGTGTGCAGGTTAAAACCCTTTGGCGATTTCCATATCATAAGCATCTAATAAGAAAAGCTCCAATAAGGAGGAAGTAGCTTGTGTAAGGACATTAGATTCGAGTCCACATGTCTCTCCTTATAGGCATTAATGCTTTGAGACACTAAGGAATGAGGATCCTCATAGACCTTCATTGTTAAGTGAAGCACCAAAATTAGAGGTCAAACCTTTGCCTTCCACTCTAAGGTACACATTTCTTGACTCTAAATCTCATTCTCCCTTTATTGTTAATTCTTTGCTACCTAAGGATGAAGTACATGCTTTGAGTAATGTTTTGAGTAAACATAAAGGTGTGATAGGATATTCAATTAATGATTTAATAGGACTAAGCCCAACTATTTGCATGTATAAAATTCTTTTAGAGGAGGATGCCAAGCCTACCATTGAAGCTCAAAGGAGGTTAAATCCCATTCATAAGGAAGTGGTTGGAAAAGGAAGTAATTAAGTTGCTTGATAGTGGGATTATGTATTCTATAAGTAATAGTAAATGGGTTAGTTTGGTTCAAGTTGTTCCTAAAAAAGGTGGCTTGACCATTGTGCAAAATGAATATAATGATTTAGTGCCTACTAGGACCATCACGGGCTGGCATATATGCATTGACTATAGGAAGCTAAATAAAGCTACTAAGAAATATCATTTCCCATTACCTTTTATTAATCAAGTCCGAGAAAGATTAGCAATTCTTATTTTTTCTATCTTGATGAGCTTAGTGGTTTTTATCAAATTCCTATTCATCCGAACGACCAAGATAAAACCACTTTCACTTGTCCTTATGGTACCTTTGCCTTTAGGCATATGCCTTTTGGTCTATATAATGCTCCCGCTACGTTACAAAGATGCATGTTTTTTATTTTTAGTGATTTAATAGATGATTGTGTGGAGGTTTTCATGGATGACTTTAGTGTTTATGGATATAACTTTACTAATTGCCTAGAAAATCTTTCTAAAGTTCTTAACAGGTTAAGGAACACGGATTAGTACTTAATTAGGAGAAGTGCCTTTTTACGACACAAGAAGGGATTGTTCTAGGTCATTTGGTCTCACATAAAGGTATAGAAGTTAACAGAGCAAAAATAAAAGTCATTGTTAGTTTGCCACCTCCAAAGTGCTTTAAGGATGTAAGGAGTTTTCTTGGCCATGTGGGTTTTTATAGAAAGTTCATCAAGGATTTTTCTAAGATCGCAAAGCCATTATGCAAACTACTTGCAAAGGACACCATTTTTTAGATAGATGATGCATGTATGGAGGCATTTAGAACCTTAAAGAAAGCTCTTACTTTAGCACCGGTCTTGCAACCACTTAATTGGGAGCAACCATTTGAGATCATGTGTGCTACAAGTAATTTTGTAGTTAGGGCTATTTTAGGTCAACAAAGAGAAGGCAACCCTTATATGATTTACTATGCTAGTAAGTTGCTTGATGATGCATAGATTAATTATACAACCACTGAGAAAGAGTTGTTTGCTATTGTATATGCATTTGATAAGTTTTAGGGCATATCTTATAGGGAAAAAAGTCATTGTGTATTCTGATAATGCTACCCTTAAGTATCTTCTCAGTAAGAAAGATGCAAAACCTAGGCTCTTAAGGTGGATTCTAATGCTCTAAGAGTTTAATTGGGAAGTGAAGGATAAGAAAAGTAATAAGAACCTGGTTGCGAATCATTTATCGCGATTAGATCCAAAGGGATTGCATAAAAATGATGATGGTATGCCGATTAATGAGTCATTTCATGATGAACATCTTCTTACTTTGACATTAAAGGAGGTTCTATGGTATGCAGATTTTGCAAACTATCTCATGAGTGGCTTCCTCCCTTATGGGTTAGATTATAGACAAAAGAAGAAATTTATGCATGATAGCAAGTTCTACCATTGGGAGGAACCATTGCTTTACAAGAGATGTGGAGGTGGCTTGATTAGAAAATGTATTCCTTAAGATGAAGTTCATAATGTTTTAAGACATTATCATTCCTTATACGTAGGAGGACATTTTGGTGCATCAAAGACAGCTTTAAAGGTACTTCTATCTAGTTTTTTGTGGCCTACATTATTTAAGGATGCTAGAGAATTTGTGCTTACACGTGATAGGTGCCAAAGAATGGACAATTTATCTAGAAAACATGAGATGCCCTTGAAAGGAATTCTAAAAGTTGAGATTTTTAATGTTTGGGCCATAGACTTTATGGGCCCTTTTCCTAGTTCTTTAGGTTAAAAGTTGATATTAGTTATGGTTGATTATGTCTCAAAGTGTGTGGAAGCAATTCCGAGCATTACAAATGATGCCAAGGTTATTAAAAAGATGCTCAAAAAAATTATTTTTCCAAGGTTTGGTACACTTAGAGCATTGATAAGTGATAGAGGTTCACATTTTACAATCATGTAATAAAATCTCTTTTGAAGAAATATAGGGTAACCCACAAGGTAGCTATTCCATATCATCCATAAACAAGTGGAAAAGTCAAAGTGAGCAATAGAGAGATCAAATGGATTCTCAAAAAAACTGTGTCTTCTTCAAAGAAGGATTGGGCATTGACCCTATGGGCATATAGGATAGCTTTTAAAACACTAATTGGCCTTACTCCTTACCAATTGATCTATGGGAAGTATTGTCACTTACTCATGGAACTTGAGCATAAGGCATATTAGGCAACAAGGGCTTTGAATTTTGATTTGAAGAAGGCGAGCATAAAAAGGTTACTTCAGCTAAATGAATTAGAGGAGTTAAGGATGAATTCCTATGAAAATGCAAAGTTGTATAAGGATTGTACCAAATTGTGACATGATAAGTATATACATAAGAAAAAAAATTCATGAGGGAGAGTTGGTCCTACTTTACAACTACATGTTGAAGCTGATTCCTCGTAAGTTGAAGTCAAGGTGGTCCGGTCTTTTTAAAATTATGAAAGTTTATCCTTATGGTGTTGTAGATATTACTAATGATAAAGGAGAGATCTTTAAAGTGAATGGCCATCGTCTCAAACTTATTTGGTGGGTGAAGCGGTTCTTCCTAAGGAGTTGATCTCTCTCTATTCACCTTAGCATTACAAAGGTATACAGTCTAACTATCAACCATTAAATATAGGAAGGTATTTTACCATATTTCATTTTTTGGTTTATTAATTAGTATATTTCTGGTATATTATACTTACACATTAAATTCTATCTCTTATCTATTTACTATTATTGTTGAATTAAGTTAAACCACATTATATTGTTTATTATTTTGTTGATATATATTCTATTTTATTATTTCACTTCAATATATATATTTGCATTTATATATAAGTCTCTCCTAACTTTAGTTTATTCTACTTTATGCACATTAATTAATTAATTAATTAATTAATTAATTAATTATATATATAGATAGATAGATAGATAGATATATGCTTTCATTAAATATATGTATACAGTAAATATTTATCCCTACACTTGAGGTGCCAAGTTGGCACCTCGATTCGAGTCATCACAGCAACTTGATGTGTCGAGTCAGCACCTCGGTTTGAGTTATTTTAGCAACTTTAAGTGTTGAGTCGACACTTAGGTCCAACTCGTCATAACAACTTGAGGTGTCGAGTAGGCATTTCGATTCGACTTGGCACAACGAGTCACCACCATACACTTTTTTTTATTTTATTTTATTTCTTTATTTTTTATATATACTTATTAATTTAATTTCTTATATTATGTCTTTTCCCATCAATAGTCATGTCTTTTCCCCTTTTTAGTAACTTACATTTTTATTTATTCTTTTCTTTTATATATTCACACCCTTTCCCCACACTTCCCCATATATTTTAACCCTTTCACTACCCTTTATTCTTCTATATATACTTACTACCTATTCATTCTCTCTACAACTTTTCACCCACATCTCATTTCTTATAGTTTATATCTCTCTTTACAAGTCTACATCAACCGAAACCCATATCCCTTTTTCTAGTTATTTATTTTTCTTCTCTTCACTCTACCCCTTTTCATTTTGATTTCTTCATTCACCTTCTTTAGAACAGTTTGCATTTATTTTTCATCTTATTTCATTTTCCATGGGAAGAAAAAGTCTGAAGCATCTTGAATCTCTCAATCTAAGAAACCATAAGAAGAAGATCCTGAAAAGGAGGATCTTGCACTAATTTATAAGGCTAAATTTCCAATCTTTACCCATGACGAAGTTGCACGATTTACTACTCTAAAGGTCAGAGAAATAATTGGTTGTAAGTATATTCCTCATTCTCTCCTTAGAGATATAGGCATGTATAATTCTTTTAATGAAATGTTAATAACCTCTAGTCTTAAGCAATTTATTTCCATGCATGAAGATACCTATGTAGAACTAATTACAAAATTTCACACTACCTTGGATGTCAATGCAACCAACACTCGAATTCTGAAATTTTGGTTGTTAGGAAAAAAACATAAACTTACTTATTTCTTCATGCAACGTGTATTTCGCTTTAAAAAAATGGTTTATGTGAACCCTTTACAACTTTTCAAGTTAATGAATTTTGGACCTCTTTAACAAACTTACAAACACCATTCTAGGCAAGAAAGGGTAAGGCCATGTTCATAAAAGACTTAAAATTCTGGTTCCTACATAAGGTGCTTGTATGTGTGATTTTTCATAAGTTTGAATTTAATCGGGTTTCTACATAAGAATTATTTTTTATGTGGTGCATTCATAATAAGAAATAAGTATATTGGACTTACTGAATTTTTAACCAATTGTTGAGTTGTGCTCCACGTAAGGATGCCCCCATTAACCCATGGTCATATTATTACCATTATTGCTAAAGCTTTGAATGTTAATCTTACTGATTTTACTTGTGTTATTAAGTGCTCATATTTCATTAAATAAGCATTTCTGAGAGGTGAAGTTGTCAATACTGCATTCTGCGCCATACCGGTAAGGTCTAGGTCTTATTAGAGAGGCTTGGCACGTCCTTCACTTGTAGAAAAGGAGAACGCAGAAAAAGCAGATGAGGAGGCCAAAGAGGGTTCACAAGAAGGAGTTCCTCATGATAATGTCAATGTCCCTCCTTTCTTATTCCCAATGTAAAGTGAATCTTTAAGCGGTCACTCTCACATTTGGGAACAAGTTCTTATGACCCAAAGGGAAATGCAACACCAATTAGATGTTATGACAGCTTTTAATCATCAATTAGATTGGTGCCAAATGAGGATGGAGTACAAAATGAACCAATACTTTGCACGATGCGGCCATCCTATCGAGTCTCCTCCACCATCTCCTTCAAAAAATTAGGGGAGTCCCTTTTTCCTTTCCTTACTTTATTTTTTACTTTTAAAATTTTCACACATTGGGGACAATGTGGATGTCAAGTGTGGGAGAAGGGATATTATTAGTAGTATGTGTTTAATTATGCTTTCATTTATATTTTATATATTTAATAGTGTATACAATTTGTATTCTTCGTATTCCTTATTTTAGTCTCTATTTCAAGTCTATTCTATTCATTACTGAAGTTTAGTATTCAATGTGATACTAATAACATAGTCTTGCTTTGCTTAATTGGTAAGATATTAAAGTTTCATGTAGTATAAGTTTTTTGTTTTAGTAATTTATTTTATTTTAATTATTTTTAAAATCTAAGGAATGTTTAGTCAACTTGCTAGTTATGCTTAATGATAAGGTGCTTAGGACTTAAATTTAGTTCTCATTGTATTAAGCAATTTAAGGAAACTATAGCCATAATTCGAGTAGCTAGCATTTCAATAATTTATGAGGACTATATTTATTCAAGCAAAAAAAAATTTCTTATTGACTAGATGTATTTTGAGTAAGTCGTGTGTAATTGAGTATGCTCCTTAGTTACAGTCATTCAGAAAGAATGTAGAACATCACAAGTAGATGTATTTTGAGTAAGTCGTATGTATTTTTGTTTGCTCCTCATTTACATTCATTCAAAAAGAATGCATCCAATTGAATATATATATATATATATGTGTGTGTGTGTGTGTGTGTGTGTGTGTGTGTGTGTGTGTGTGTGTGTCTAAAAATGCCATGAAAAATGCAAGTGATGCGTGTGCTTAATACTTGTCCCGTAATTGCTTTTGCCTTTTGAAACACTAAGTTTGGAGAATGAGCATTTTAGCTAGATAGGTTGGTTAGCATTTTGACTCTACATTCTTGATTTTGTTTTTAGTTAATTGAGATAAAATGCTAAAGTTATCACTTATACTATGAAATGTGTTCCTCTTATTATCATTAAGCATTGCAAGATTGGTTATTAATTATATTTTTCTTAAATTTCTTTTTATGATTAAGATAACTTGGTGGAGATGGCTACATTTATAATGGAGAGGATAAAACTTTCATTTGAATTCTTTTACTTAGCTCTTTCCTTCTTGCTTGAGGTCAAGCAAGATCTAAGTGTGGGGGAATTTGATAGAATGCAATATAGCATATTCATTTAAGGTCATTTTTGTTAACTTTCTCTTTAGTTTGCATTAACATTGTGTTTAATTATTTTATTTTATTTCTTTTCTTTTGTTTTTGTGTTCTCTATATGATTTGTAGGTCTTTGTATACTAATCTCATGCTTATAGTGGCAATGGAGTGCATTTGAATAAAGTTTGGAATCAAAGGAAGCAAGCTAGAGTTGTTGTCAACTTGTTCTAATGGTGTCGACTTGTACCATGCAGTCGAGCCATGATAGAAGACTGGCGCCAACTCACCCCACAGTGCCGAGTCATTATAGAGGCACATCGTGCTGACTCACACCTGACTTGGCACAATGGTGCTGCGTATTTAATGCACCCTTTCTTGATAACTCTTCACAATTGACCTCTTTTGAAAAATGTATGAATTAGGATGCTTAGAAGGTCTATAAATAGATTTATTGACATTATTTTAGAGATGATTTTAGTTAGAAAAAAAAAGGAAGTATATCTTGTTTATTATTACTATTGTTTCGTTAAAAGTATTTTTTATTTTATTGAAGAACATTGAAGGAAGTTAAGAAATTTTCAAGCAAGCTATCCATATTCAAGTTCTATATTTCTCTCTATTCATGCTTGATGTTTATTTTACTTTCCAGATGTTGTTTGAATATGTTTGTTATGTATCTTGGCTAAACAATTGTAGTTAAAATTGCAAGGAAGAATGAATCAAAGAATTATTCTCTTTTACAATTATATGAATGAGTTGATTTTAATTGAATGCTTAAATGTGTTATATATGGTTGGCCACTATGTATGAGTTGTTAATCAATTGAGTATAATGAGAATTAATGCATTTTGACAGAACAACAATTGAAATCATTTAAGGGTTAGGAAACTACTTAGAGACAAGTGTTTCTCCTTAAGGATTTAAAGAATTGACATAATACTTATTAATTCATATTTATCTTTACAATGTCATAAGAATGCTGGTAGACTCTAAATAGGATTGTCTTTAATTGACAATGAGAATTGCTCTCAAAGATTATTAGTCATTTCCTCCACTCATTTCATATGATAATTTGTTATTTTCATTGTAGTTTCTTTGATGAATTCTAAGCTGTAATTCTAATGAACTTAATTCGATTTTTTTCTAATATAATTAGTGTAGTTAGTATAACTATTTTTAATTTAGTAATTTTAGAGTAGTTATAATAATTTACTTCTTTTTATCATATTTATTTGCCTATCTATATGATTAGATTACCTGTTAATACAAATTGCTCCAAATTCCCAAGTGTTCAACACCTTATTTGCTATGTACTAAGTCTTAGAGACTAAGGTAATACAATTTGACCCGCTTTAGCTACTAGCTTTTCAAGAAAATGGGAACATTTCAAAGTCAGGCTGGATGTTTCTTGAGTAGGTAGTATAACATTGGAAGTTTCTAGAAGGTTAGGCTTCCTTACTCTTTAGTGGAAGCTTTTAGATGAGTTGTTTACAAGGCTGGCAACATGCTGACTTAGCCATTTTTAGCAGCTCTCTAGCACCTTTTAGGGACTTCCCTTGTTTATTTTAGGCACATTTCTTGGGCTAGGCATGTAGCCACCTAATCTTCTAAACTCTTAGTTTGATTCCGCCCATGTGAACCTATTATGGGCTTGCTTTGCTTACTAAAATAGGGTGAGCTATAACATTAGGCTATATTTTCAATAAGATTCAAGTATGGTTAATGATTGGTCAATTTTACCTTTAAGCTTGATTTAGATAACTTTAGTTCAAAATTTGTAAATTTTAGTGGTAATGATGTTTCTTAAATATTTTTAATGCATGTTATAAAAAAAAGTTGTTAGTTTTAAGGCTATTTTAGAAGGTTAATTGATTAATTTTCATCAACTAGATATATTGAAACATGTCAAATAAAAAAATGAGATGATGGCATTTGTGTCAAATTATGAAGATTAATCAATTTTTTTACTTGATTTAGAAGGTTAATTATTTAATTTTATATGTGATTTAAAATATATATTAATAAGGAGGTCAAATGACTTAAATATTAATGGAATATACAATAGAGAGCAATCCTTCCTTTTAAATTGATAATAGCCAAGTTTGAACCCTGCAACTCTAAATACTCTTAGAAAGAAATTACCACTTGAATACTCCCTCATTGACTATAATTTAGAATATTGAGTTAGCCCTTGTTTAGTTCAATTCCACCAAGAAATTCATTTTATTTGGAATTAATTTTTATTAATAAAGTGTGCTGGGTTAAATGAATAGTTTATGGAATTCATTTGAAATAAATTCCATATTTTATTATATTATGTTTGATATAAATCTAGAATTCAAGTTAATTTTTAATTTTGGTCAAAAATACCCTTTTAAATAGATTATGTTTTTACCTTCTTTTTAAAATTTCATATTACATTATTAAAAGTGTGATTATTTAACATTCAACTTAATATTTAACTTCTTTTTAAATATTTATTTTTAATTATATTTTTAAATTAATTTTCCAATATATAAATTTTTATTTTTTAATTCAAATTTTGAAAAAAGACCCAACTAATGAGCCCATATGCACTTTGCAACCCTTATGGCTCATACACTACAATAAAGAGACACTGTTATATTTGTCCAACTTCCTCACTCGATCAAACAAATTTCCTAATTATCGTTTTGTTGGAATACTCTTTGCAAAAATGCAAGTTTATTATGTTGTAGTTTTTTATTGATGTTCATGCTGGTTTACAACCTCTACATCATCTCATTTTCATGATTTGATTTACATTAAATTATATGTTTATTAAAAGAAAAAAATAGTAAAAGACTTGATCGATTGTATATGACCAACATGAATGATGGATAAGTAATTTGAAATCTAATTTTGGAATAATAGCACGCTATGTGCAATGCCAACAATAACTAAAGAGATGAGTTTTTATCAAAATAAAAATAATAAGGATATTTTAGTCATTTTAGAAATATAACTTTAAAAATTATGGAAGTCATTTGCAAATTTCAAACATTTCATTAGAATTTTATCTAATTATAATGAACATAAATTTCAAAACATGGAATTGCAAATGAATTCTACAACTTATTCTTTAAACCAAACACACATTATTTAGAATTCCAAATGAATTCCACAAAATTTTATGGAATTCATTTATACTAAACATACCCTTAGTGATTGATAGTGATGATACATGGAAAATTCCCATTAGTAAAATAGCGATACATGTAAAGCGGAAGCCAACTAACATGCCACATAGGATCCTTTTGACTTATTGACTTATCCTAGGAACCTCCCTTCACTACTTAGGATACCCACACGGGTTGCCTATCACTCAGTACTCTATCCTACCAGACTGGCTCACTTAGGGAGGACTTTGCTCTATGCCTTTTACTGCCTTTAACCTAAAGGCAGTGCACTTTTTACCTATTGCATTTAATGCAGCCCATGCTCTCAACAAGCGCTTGCCTCCTATCATATCATGTCTTGACCGGATAGCTGGCTGCTACGCCTGACAACTGTCACCTTTAGTAGGGTTCTTTGCCTATGAGACACTACCATATGGTGTCCCTTTTTCCCCAACCCCTTATTATAAGCTCCATGCTATAAAAAGTCAAGGTATGTTTTTTACTCACTTCACTTCTTCTTCTTTTTTGCATATATGTTCTCTTATACTTAAGAACACAACCTTGTTGCACCAATCATTTATTCTATGAAAAACTACCATACTTATCCCATTAACTGGGAGTTTTACCAAGGAGAATATTTGACTTAGGCATCGAAGGGGCTTTAGGCAACTTAGGCCCTTTTTTATTCAGATTTGCTTACTTTGTAGTTGTTCCTGAGCCATATCACTGCTGAAGCTAAAGCAAAAGGGTCATAAACCATCATTTGGCACTATAGGAATAAGGATGATTTTCGTTACTTAAAAGGTCATCATTTTCCATTAAAATTTCTCTCATCATTCTTATTATTAATTTTGCAAGTGAATATCGTTATGCTTGTGTTTTCTACTTCTTTCTCTTTGCATTTTCTTCACTAAAAAGCAAAAGAATATTTTATAAGTGGTGATCTGATCTTTTTTTTTATCATATTTTCTCTATAAAAATCAAGTGATATTTGAGGTGGCGGCAGAAAAAATATTGAGTACTTATTTTGTTTTGTTGCATAAAAAATATTGGTTGTTGCTACACCTTTTTTGCTATTGGAAAAGAAGTTGTGATTTCTATAATGGTGGAACTAAATAAAGCTACTATAAGAGGATATAAGCTAGGGGAATAAAGAAATAAAAACAATCTTATAAAATGGGCTTTGAATAGTATTTTACCTTATTGACACTGAAAAAAGACAAGAGAAAAGGAAAGCCTGAGTTAAAGATCTTTATATGGAGACCCCTCTTAACATGCACCATATAAAAGTTTCTAGGCAGGGATCCCTATTGGGATTGCCTTCCAGACGGGAAACCCTCATTTACTCTTCATCACACCTTAATGAGTTCGAAAAGTAATTTAAAGAATTTTTTGAATGAAAAATTAAAAAGCTAGAGAAGAAGGTTATTTGACCATGTGATAAATCCCCAATCACCCTTCTTTAAGGCATTTTAAAAGGAGCATATACCTAATATATCTATGATGGGGCAATTGATCCTAGAGGTTATGTTTTAAAGTTTTAAGCGGTTGTTGAATTTTGCACACACTCGGAGGTCTATTCCAAGCATCCTAATTGAAAGGGAAACTTCCCACCTGGAAACCATTATCTAGAGTTAGGGCAAAAGCCTACGTGATGATATGGCTTGATTCAATATGGAAGCTATGATGATTCCTCACTAGGAAGACTCTTAAGCTATTGAGGCAATCATAAAGGATGAGTACATTTAGTAAGATGATGCCTTCTGCACCTCTAAGTTCACTTCCAAACACCAAGAGGAGTTTGTAGATTCTCCCTCCTCTAAAACGTCAGAAGAGAGTATAAGCACTATTTAAATAATCCTAACTGGGGAGATTCCTATTTGTGTTACACAGGTGCCTCAAAGTAAATGATATCAAGTGGTTTCCCTTAGTAAGACAATGCCAGTTGGGAAAGAATCCTACCAAGAAGTCTCTACTTGAGAATCCTACTAAATCTTTATTTTTTAAAGATTTTGTCTTATATGGGGAATGTCATATGGAACTTCAAACATCAATAGAAGGTGCATCTTTCCTTTTTATTTTCTTGATGGGCTTATTAACACTCTTTTGTTTTATAAAAGTTAAGTGGTGAATGTTTGCCTTGTCTTGGCTATCTTCCCCTAATTTTTTGTAAACTAATGGTTGTAAGTCCTCTTTAAGATGAGAAGTTTCTCTACTAAAGTATTCTTATCTATATGACCAAGTAGTTAAGTCTCTCTTTGAAAAGAAGATGTTATCTTTTGAGACTTTTCTCTTTATATATGTGATAGTACTTAGACCTCCTCTTGGGAATGGGATGTTCTCTTATGATATCTTACCAAAAGGAGCTACTATATAAGTATACCCAAAAGGGAAGCATATTAGACATCTCACTTGGTAAAGGCCATATAGACAGGAATTCCACATGGGAGGAAAATATTCTTAATAGAAATAACCAATCAAATATTTCTAACTCCCTTATAAGAGAAAAATTTCTTTTATTAGAAATTTGCAATCAAATATCTGAATCTTCCTTAAGGGAGTGTAATCTTCTTTACATGATTATTTATCAAGGATTCTCTATTCACGAATCTCCACCTTCCACATAGGAGTAACATTTCCTCCACTGGGAATGTCCATTCAGGAATCTCTACCTCCAATAACATTTCCTCACTGGAAATGCCTACCTAAAAACCACTAACTCTAGCAAGGAAGAGAATGCTAACTATCCATCTTTACAAAGGAAAAATTACTTCATTTTAGAAATCATGACTTATTTATAAAGATGTTTCCCAATTAAATAGGATGATTCTTCAAATGTCGCACGAAATCTTTATTTTCCCTAGGCAAGATTATTTTCCCAATAAGTTATTTCCTATATAAAATTCATAATTCTCCTAAGCATCAATGCCCATTAAGAAAAAGGGGATTTTCATTTTTCCTACATTAGAGGTTAAGGAATATTGTTAAGATAAGCTCATAAAAGAATTAATCCCTTTATGGCTATAGAATCTATTTATGCATCCTACTCAGTTTAAAAGCAATGGAAGATAATTATATTCTCTTATTCTATTTAGGTGTGACTATTTGGATTTAAAATAATTATGAGAAGTCTCCAAGGTTGATTTCAACAAGTTAGATAAGTTTTCTTTATCAAATATCTTGAATTAATATATTCTAATAATCATTTTATGATAATACATGTCTTAGTCCATTCATATGAAGCATGAATTTTGTCCTATATAAGAAAGGACCTGACTTAATATTTTATACTTAGAGAGGAGATCATCCTTAATCAATATTCACTTGACCTGATTTTGCTTAACCCCTAGGCAGGAGTTGTAACACCTTAGATTCCCTCTGTAATGAGAGAACTCATATTCAGGTGTTCATTAACTTGATCAATAATAAAGCATATATCTTAGCTTTCTAAAGGGATAAATTCTTATTTGCTATAACTTGCATAAATTGTTAAATCCCATTTGGGCTATAAGGATAATTTTCTCCCTTTAAGTGACATAACATTTTAATTATTGCATGCCTTAAATTACATTTTTTTATAATCATATTGCACATCATTTGTTTACATAAGTGTGATTCTTTTGCATAACTTTTCACTTTATGGAAATATAACATTTAAGTTTTAAGAATATGCATATTTTTCTTGAATTATTAATATATTCTTGAATAGGATTTTTCTAAGAAGAAAATCTCTATCATTGATAGCGTAAATAAGACAACTAAAGAAGATGTTTGAGAATGATAATATATTTTTTTCACCTTGATGAGGATATTTTTATGAATTAATTATTCAAGAAGCATAATCAACTCAATAGAACTCAACTTGTTTTTTAGCAGAAATCTCTATGACACCTACATAGATTCTACCCTAAGTAGGTTAATTTCCCCAATGATAAAGATTAATCATGAATTGACTTCTCAAAATATAATCTTTGATGAGGATAAAAAGAGCTCAGCCATCATTAATCCATTCAGTTTGAAATCATTACCATTATTTAAACTCTTTTTGAGCTGGCTGGAGAAGGAGATATTCTCTCACAATAAAGCTTTCCTACTTATCTTACTTTAGAAATTGCTAACTTTGAAGTTATCATATTATGATACACAATTTGGAATCTTATACTCAAAATTAGCTTGTGAGGAAGAAATCCTCTAAGATTTTCCGATAAAGGAACATTATACAAATTAATTTCCTCACCTTATGAGTAACACCTCCAAAAGTAAGGTGAACTAAAAAAGAATGCATTCAAAATCTATCAATCACATAAAATCTTAAGAAGTACGATTAACTCAATTACTCCACATATGAGCACCTATTCAAGAATCCCATAAGGAAATCAATCAATTAAAACATTATCCACGAATGTGAATGTCCATTTAGGAATCCCATAAAGGAATCAATGAGACATCTTCCCCCTAAGAGGTCATAATCAGTCAGACATCCTCTTCTAGAGAGATTATCCATGTAGGAATCTTGCAAGGGGAATCAGTTAACTATACTCTATGAAGGAGGCTACCTTCATAGAAATCCTCCCTAAAGTAATTTATTAAGAATCATAATTTCCCTATGAGAATTTTATTAAATATAAAATTTCTCATGATGAGAAGCCGATAAACTTCATGTAGACATCATTACCTCCCCCAACGGAGAAATTTCCTCCATAAGAATTCTCAAAACTCAACCTTCCCTAAGGGACAAAAATTTCTTCCACATGAAATTCTTATTCTCTTATCTCCAACTCCCCACGAGAGTAAAATTTTCTTAATAGAAAATTTTCATTCAAAGATATTAAACTCTCCTAAGAGAGAATAATTTCCTCCATATGAAATTCTCAATTAAAGATCTCCATCTCTCTAATGGCATCAAAATTTCCTCTACAAGAGAAATTTTCAATCAAAGACCTCTACCTCCCCTATAGGAGTAAAGATTTCTTCATAAAAAATTCAATGGAAGATCTAAATCTCCTTTAAAATGAGTAAAATTGATTCATATGCATATCAAATATCAAACTCCCTAATAGGAGCAATATTTTCTCTACTAAAAATGCCCACTCAGAAATCACTAACTTTTATAAGGAAGAAAGTTCCCACTATCTTAGAAACCCACATAAGGACAGACTCCAAATCATAGAGGGACCAAACTGTTCAACTTTCAAATAAGTCCTTTAGAAGTGAGGCACTCTTTATAAGTAAAAATCTACACTATAAGGGTTTAAGAAATGCAATCCTCCTACTAAGGATGCTAAATCCTACTTCCAAATTAGTCTTCCATAATTGAGGCACTCTCAATAAGTGAGAATCTATGTCATAATGGTTTAATAAACAAAAATTCTCCTAAGGCACCAACCAACCTTTTGAAGAAAGCTCTCCCTAAGAAAAGTCAATTAAATTTGGAAGTCAGAACCTCTCTATAAGTGAGAGTTCTATGTCCCTAAAGACTTGTGGTATAGTCATCCCTATTTGAGAAATCCCACTTAGGAAAGCCAATTTCCTATATAAGAAATCGATATAGAAAACACCATCAGAGGAGGTCATAGATTACAAACTCCATTTATAACTATTCAAGAGTATATGAATAAGAGCTCCACTAAAAAGTGAAGTTCCTACTTAGGAAATCTTCCTACATAAAAGATTTAGTTACTTGGGAAGACCTACGTACTAGAGAAGGGGACCACCTTTTCTCTAACAAGCATTAAATGCAACCTCCATATGTCACTATAGCGCTTGATCCTTCCTTATGCTGATAGGTCCTTTAACTAATTAGGGTCTTCTATACCCACCTAGCCTTCTGTCTCTTTTGTAAAAATTAATTTATTGATTATGTTGAATTAAGGCAAAAAGGCTATAAACCATCATTTAAAAGTGATTCGACTGATCATGAATGAATGCTTCTATAAGACATCCAAATTGCTTTGCCTCGAAAAGTGCTCATGTCCTCTCTAGTCTTAAGTAGTCCCAAGTGTTATTACTCTCTACTTAGGACTTAGGGGGGATTACTAATGATACAGGGAAAATTCCCACAATAATATAGCGATATGTGTAAAGTGAACGCCAACTAATATGCCATATAGGATCCTTTTGACTTATTGACTCATCCTTAGGAACTTCCTTTCACTACTTGAGGTACCCACATGAGCTACCTATCACTCAGTACTCTATCTTACCTTACTGGCTTACTGAGGGAGGACTCCCTTTTGTGCCTTTTACTACCTTTGACCTAAAGGTGGTGCACTTTTTACCTATTGCATTTATTGACAAGTGCCTACCTCCTGTCACATCATGTCCTGACCAAACAGTTGGCTACTAACCTTGACAATCGTCATCTTTAATAGGGCTCTCTGCTTATGAGATGTTGCCATATGGCATCTCTTTTTCACTAACCCTTTATTATAAGCTCCATACTACAAGAAATCAAAGTATGTTTTTTACTCACTTCACTTCTTCTTTTTTTTGTATATACGTTCTCTTATGCTTAAGAATACAACCTTCATACATCGATTATCTCTTCTACTGAAAACTACCATACTTATCCCACTAACTAGGGAGTTTCACCAAGGAGAATATCTGACTTAGGCATCAAAGAGGCTTTAGGCATCCCAAGATCTCTTTGATTTAGATTTGCTTTTTTTATATATAAGTGTTTGTTGAGCCACATCACTGCTGAAGCTAAGGCAAAAAGGTCATAAACCATCAGATAGTTTCCACATATACACATATATATATACACATATATATGGAAGCTAAAATATAAGGTTTCACATATTTTTTTTAGGTTAATTATTTACCAACACTCCTTGAGTTTTTTCCAAACTCATTATTTTGTCCCTACATTTTCAAAAGTAAATTAAAATCCTTTTATGTTTTAATTCCATTAATTATATACCTTTTATGTTAAAAATTTTCAAAATATTGTGTTAGCCAAAAGAATATATCATAGTCAAACTATCAATAATTATATAAAATTACAAAATTACCTCTAATTAATTAAGAATTTGGATGAAATTGTAAATTTATTTTAACAAATATCATGTAGCTCTATAAAACTTCATCTTCCTCTCATATGTACCATCTCTTTCACACCCACCAATGGCAGCTATTGCAACCACCACCACCACCATATATGTCCTCTTCACTGTCCTAAGATAATTAACAATAATCACAACCATAATAATAATATTAATAAAAAATATAAAAGGAATGGGAGTAAATCTTAACTAACATCTCCTTGCCAAATTACGTGTTGCTATGGGTTTTAATTTAAAGTCCAGATTACATGTTACTATAGGTGAATGGAAGTTGAGGGTCTCTTTGCCATCTTTATAATGTGTGTTATTTTTACATGTATTTTAGTTGATGATTTTTACAGTGATGAAAATGATAATTATGATGATGGTAGGATTTATTGATAAACACAGGTCTTGGTGATGGCTAAAAAAATTAGATGGGTAAAGCAACGGTGGCTAAAAGATATAGATGAAGATGATGGTGAAGGAGCGATTATGAATTCGAAGAGTTTTTTTAATCTATAATAATTTTGATTAATTTTTTATAATTTGAAATTATGAGTTTTATTTTGGTTGGATTTGTTTAATTAAAGTTATAGATTTTTCACTCAAATTTGGTATTTAATCTTATTAGGGTAAATTACTTTTTTCCCTCTATTTTGGCCTATTATACTACTTTATCCTTGACATTCTAAAAATATATTTATTTATCCTTGTATTTTGGTGAAATAAATTAAAAAGTTCCTCTGTTAGTTTTTTTGTTATTTAGACATTAAATGGCTATGAAATACTAAAATAGCCCATTTTATCTCTTAAGGTGCAAAAGCTTAAGCTCTGCAAATGTTTGGCCTCATCCAGGAAACTTTAATTGTTTGGAAACTTTTTTTGGTGCATCATTATCACTTAAGATATGAAGATACAAATAAGAATACTCATTATTTAAAATAGAAAATCTCTTTTGATTTAAAGTAAAAGAAGAAAAAGAGGAATAGCTTATTGTTAATAATATAAATTGTCAAGCATCATCCAATGATGAGCCAAACAAACTTCTCATTGAACTAGAAGTTTCTGAGAAGAAAGCATGTTCATCAACATTTTCTTTCAGCCCATAAGTGCTTTTATAATATGCATTTGCAAGGGAACAAGAACCAATAAAGTCTAAAAGCAAAAAAGTTGAGTTATCATGTGGTGAAAGACCAATTTCATGAGGTCTTAAAGAAGTGGCATGTAAAGAAGATAGGAATTAATGGTTAAAATGGGAATGGTAAGTATAAAAGTAAAGGTGACTTTGTTGGTAGGTCTGATCAGATGACAACAAAGAAAAAGAGTAAAAAGGTAGGGTGCGTTAGTAAAGTAAAATGATTCGTGGCGATTGATGAGGCTGTTTGTGTTATATTTGTTGTGTTCATTGTTTTGCAACTTTCAAAGGCTTTTTTTAACGATGTTTGCTTAGAATCTGGGTATGCTTTTTTTTAGCACCTCCGTTTCTTTCTATTTTTTCTATACCTTCTTAGTTCTAGTTTTATCTTTCTATAAAGATCTATATGGAAATAGCTCCACCTAAGGTGGGGTTATTGTCTAGGAACTTATGCAATGTAAAACATCTTGTGCTTGCATTAACAAAGTTCCTCTCTAATTAATAAAGGGGAAATCCAAGCACTATGTATTTATAGTAAAAACCAAAGATTATTATACAATTTTTCACATAAAGATTTCTAGTGCCACTACTTGAAATTTGTGAAACACTTTCCATGGAAATTAGGGTTTTGGCCTAGACAAAGAGAAGAGGAGAATGAGTTGGTGGTACGACAGAGAGTAAAGTAGGAAAAGTGGTGGGGTGGCTTGGATTTTGATACAACCATGCATTTACTAGTGATTTTAAGAAAGCAAACCATGAAAAACAGCAATGGCAGCGGTTATAAGAGGGAGGAGGTAAATAGAAAGAGTGTGGTGGTGATGGGTAGAAGGCAGTGGAGATTTAAGTGGCAATGGAGGAAGAGAACAAGACAACACAATGAAAGAAAGGGACAATTTTTAGAAGCATAGTTTCATTTTCATGGTGTTGAAGGTGAAAAAACAAAGTAAAAAATAGGGTTTTGATTTTTAAGGAAATAGATTTGACGATTTGAGATGCCATGAAGTGTGCTTGATTTTGTATGGTTATTTTTTATTTATGACTTTTAATTTAATTAGCCAATATTCAAAAGGTACTTTTCACTTTTGTTTTCATTTTTCTTAATTTGACCTTTATTTTTTTGATTGACTGCCAAAAAAACCTAAAAAAAGGATTAACAAGTTTAACGAATCAAAATATAAGAATGAATAAATATATTTTTAAAATGTTAAAGATAAAATAGTATAATAGGCCAAAATAGAAGAAAAATTAGTAATTTACCCACCTTATTAATAATATAAAAAATACAAATACAAATATTAAAAAACATAACAAGATTCTTTCAAAAAAATGTAAAGGTACATAACAGTTGTACAAAATCAAATTTAAAGATATAATAAGGGTAAAAAAATCTTTTCATATTAACTAACAACTTTTGTGACGGTAAAGGAAAATAGTATATAGTGTTAAAATTAAAGGAAGAATTAATTTATTCTTAAAAATACAGAGATGGAATAGTGAGTTTGGATAAAATTAAGACGGTCTATAAAAATATAGATTTTAGACTTAGTTTAGAAGCTAAGAAAGTAGTACATTCTAATTGTGCTCCCCCATAATATATTCCTCATGAAATATATATTTATTTTTTTAACAACTACCTCATGGGATTTCGTATGTCATTTTATTCATGTTGATATTACATTTATTGTTGATGATATCTTCTGATTGGCTAGGCATATGGAAATTCCTCATTCATAGTGGGCAGTTTTTAGCATCACTTACGATTTTTCATATGAGTAAAGAACTAAAGAATTTTTCTACATAGCTAATTTTGGAGGGATCTCTCTCTAAGGAGTAGTTACCTAGTGAATATGAGTTGAACTAGCAACTATACTAATTGCCAAATAATATTAATTGTGGTTGTCGTGATTCTATATTTCATTTCCCTACAGTCATTTTCACTTGGTCCATTAATGTCGTCCATAGGCAACCTCACTGCTTTCTTTCTTTCTTTCTCTTCTTTTAGTATTTTTCTTTTTCAGAATTTCATGGTTCTTTTGAAATTATAAAGTTGTCCTATATTTATTTTATTTGTAATAAAAATAAAAAAAATAATTTATACTAGAATGAAGAAAGAACTCTAGAAAATGAGGAAAAATAGCAACAACACATTATAAAAAAAAATTTATATTTATATTTCACAATTTTTTATTTTTAATTATTAATTAATCGGTGATAATATCATAATTTATTTTTATATTTTTATAAAAAAATTAAAATTATGTTAAATTTATAATTCCCTACTTTTTTAAAAAAAATACATCAGTTATTAACTAATGTGTGATGGTATTATAATTTTAAAAAAGCAAAATCTTACCCTTTTTCTAATAACAATTTATATAAAAAAGAACTATTAAAGCTACTTTATAGTGTCACGTGTTGTGTAAGAGTCTTTATTGGCAGCAGGGCGCCCACTCAACTTTGAGGAAAAGTACTAGAATCGTTAAAGCTAGGGCAACCTACGAACTTACAAATTGGTTTTTTTATTGACATTCTCACTTAATAGGTTTTTAAGTCGAAATATTTATACTTATTATCCCTCAATATTCGTAAAAATTATGGCATTTATAATAAATATTAAGAAAATAATTATTTCTATTATATAGTTTATAGTCCAATCAAAAATATAAATTAAAAATTGATCCCTTGAATAAGTTTTTTTTACACCAAGTAAAATGTATATAGAAATAAAATAAATTAAGAATTAAAAATAAAAAATAAAAAATAATATGTAAAATTTAGAAATAAAATTATAAAATAATTAATTTATAATTATATTCTTATAATTTATAGTTTTAGATATACTTGAAGTAAAATATATATAGAAATAAAATAGATTAAAAAAATATTGAGTATGTAAAATTTAGAAATTGAAATTTTATAATTAAATAAAAATTTAGATAATTAGGGGAAGCGGTATTCGGTCCCGAGTCTGTGTCACTTTTTGCATCTTATCTTTTTAATTTAATATCACGTTCATGACATTCTCTTGTTGTCTTTTTCTTCCCAATGTCAATGTAAAGTGATGCGCCAAAACCAACCTCTTAGGCCAATGTATCATTTGACTTTTTACTTTGACTATAACTTTCACTTTCCACTAAATTTTATTAAAAATAAATATTGTCTTAAATTTAAGTTTATAAAATGTATAAATTTTAAAAATGACTTAAAATAAATTCTTTATTTACTCTCTAATTTAATACATGATAATGAATTTTTAATCTTTTATTTGGTATAGTTAAATATTAAATATTCTTAAAAGTTATTTTCATTTATTTTTTATTTTATACAGTCCCATAATATCAAACTTTAATGTCCATTAAGTTAGACATAAAATAAAAAGCTCATTTGAGCCTTTTTTTTTTTTTTTTAAGTATAAGGACTTCAGTAGTTTAACACTAAATTTCACGTGATATTCATGATTTTAATCAAAGTTAAAAGGATTTTTTTAACCTTTTATCTTATTTTTTTTACGATTAAGAATTTAAAATAGTAAAATTTTGAAATGGTGTTTTAACAAGTTTCATACAGCGTAGTGCTTACGTGCACTGTTCTAAAGGGTAAATTCGTTTAACTGCACTTTTTTATATTATATTTTAAATTGAAAGAAATTAAATTCTTTTTACTTATTATAATATATTGAAAAGATAAAATTACTAAATATTATTAGATTAAACTAAAATATAAATAAAAATTTAATGATTATTATTAAGATAAATATTAATATTGAATTTATTTTTAAATTTAGTAAAATGTGTTAAAAGAAACATGTAACTTAACTAAAATAAAATAAAATGATAATTATTATAAATAAAATAATTTCAATGAGTGAAAAAATTAACTAAAAATGAAATGAAAATTTCAAATTGAATAATTACAAATAGTTAAATAAAAAATAAAAATAATATATTCAAATTGAAGTAAATGTAATTTTTTATTCCTAATAACTTAAAAAATAATTAAAATAAAAATGACATTATAGGTGGATGTTTAGTGCTTGGCCAAATGTTAAGCAAACATGGTTTTATGTGGGCTTTACAATCCGCTTAAGAAAAATAATGGTGTTGAACATTTGCATAATCAAAATTTACTCACCTCAATTTTGATATTAACAACTCAATTTTGAGTCATAAATGTGTGTGATTTAAGTGTGTATAAGTTAGGTTCATATTGATGCTCATTTGAAGTTGAAAAATTCATGAGTAGAGGCATGACCATGCGCATCCCCACGATCCAAATCCTATTAGTATAGATGTGCTCTAGTGTCATTCTTGAAATGTATATGACATTATAAATTATCTCTATGATAATAAAATATTCATTTAAATAAAGTGTTTATTTATTTGAGTATTTATTCCTTAACATTATGTTAAATAAATTTATCATCAAGAGTTGATAATATGAGTTACAAATTTATTTAGTACATATTTTATAAATTATTCATAGTCATATAATTAATATTTGGGTAATATTGATTAGACTATCACCTCTGTCTATTTTCTTTGATTAGTATGTGATACTAATAGTGAGAGGTAATGAGTCTCATGCTGCTTGAGATGAGATGTCAGAATATACATGTGGATACTCATGTGATAGGTGGATCAAACGTGATGTTAGATTTGTGATTGCATGGATATTCACTTATAATCAATAATCACAATCTAGGTCATAATGTTGCATATAGTCCTTTAACCTGAGGTGACACGGTCATCCACATTTGAGTGGTTAGGGTTTGTTACCATTTACATACTTGTGTTAATCACACATAGGTATATGGCATGTGGTAGCTCTAGTCAGTTGAGTGTAAGGATGAGTGTTCAACCAAGAAGGGATTCATTGCATGGAGTGAACCAGTATAAGATCATATGCTATCTAAGTTCTTTCTTGATCAATAAGTTCCTGTCCAGTATAAATATGACACGAACTGAAAGAGTTTCAGTGTTAGTTATATTTTATCAAGAATGGAACTTGAGATGAGGTCATATGATATAACTATTAAAGTTTGACTAAACCTTGACTCTATACTATATCGGGATCTTCTAATGAAATGATTTTAGTGCATGGTAATTATGACCATAAGGGTTCGTGTGAATCAATACATACATTCATTTCTAATTTAGTAGTTGTGATATCAATGCTAGGGGTCACTCATAACTAGGGGTCACTCACAACTTATGAGAACTAAATGTGTATAATTGGGATTTTCATATTTAGACTTGAAAGGAGTTTCAAATAATATCAAATGTTTATATTATCTTCTCATTGCCAATTAGACATGAACTTAGTAAGTCACACTTAATAGAACTTTGCTAAATAATCATTTATATTAATCTAATTATTGATTAAAGAGTTTAATCAATTAATTAAAATTAATAGAATTGGATTTATGCTTCAAGCAATGATTCTAGCATATCATGAAATCTAATTCATGTAAGGGTTTAGTAATTAATTTATACTTAATTAATATGAGATATTAATTAAAGTATTAAATTAATTATATATATGTTATTACTTAGATTAATGGCCTAAGTTGTTTAGGCCTAGGACCAAAAGAGTTTTGGACCAAAGATTAATCTAAGATGTAGAGAAAGTAATATGATGTCATGGACAATGTCATGGATGATGTCAATTTTATACTTGCATGGCAAGTAAGATGATGTCATGGATGATGTCAATTTTATACTTGCATGGCAAGTAAAATGATGATATGGATTATGTCAATTCTTTACTTACATGGCAAGTTGTGCATGTGATGTAAGCAATAAGGTCATTTGGATTCCTTTTCTCTACATATAAATAAATGACTTGAGAAATGTTTTTAAGGTAAGAAAATTGAGAATTTTGTGTGGAGATACAAAACCAAAGCAAACAACATATACTAAAAAACTCTAGTATTCTTGCAATTGAGATTAAGTTAGTGCAAGTCTACAAAGGGTCATTGAGAGAGGCTACTTGCATCTAACCAAATCAAAGCAAAAAGGTACTTAGTGAATCTCTGGTGTTTCAAGTTAGAGGTCTCATATTTGAAAGACTTAAAGAGTTGATTCAAGAGTTGAATCAAAGGAGCCAACCATTTAATAGATTAATTGTGGTCTACATCAAACACTTGGGAAATTGTAAGTATTCCATAATTTAGATTTCCTAAGTTTTGTATTTATACATGTTGATGTATATTATATATGTGTTAAATTGAAAATTGGATCCTTAGGATTGGAATTCTTAAAGAGAATAAGGATTTTGTTAAGTAAATTTTTAAAATTTGCCCTACTTAGCATTTAATGTCTAATTAGCATAATCGATTCCTAACAAATCCATTAAAATTGTTCAAGTAAAGTTCAAGATAAAGAACCTCACGGTCTCAGTCACAACTGTTAGGTTGCCTGTAAGAAGTCTGCTCATGATCGTGAGCATGGAATCATGATCGTGAGATAATTGAGGAAGTTTGAGAATTTCATATAGAGTCCCTCTCAATCTTGGTCACGATTATAACAAGTAGGGTCACACTCATAATTAAGGTTAATCATAATCACGAGGAAAAGCACATAGGAAGAGCCAAAGAAGGTAGTGAACCTCATGATTAAGGTTATAATCATGAGGGGTGTGGTCACAATTGTGATCCAGGTCCGACCATATTAAAGATGGAAATTAAGAGAAGCAATTAAAATTTATTTTCTAAAATTATATTTTAACCATTAATTTATTTATAGTTTTACCATGAATACCATATACCATACTTTAAACATTAATGTTAAGGATTGCAGAACTCACTTGATCTAAGTAATTTCAATTTCAATTTTTCCTTTTGTTTGCATATGGTATTCATGGTTCAGAGGCATGAACACTCAATTCCAGCAAAAGAAAAAAACTCTAGATCGTTCATATATTAAGAAAGAAAATTCTTATTGTTATTTCTCATTCTGCAATAAGTTAGTGATATTCAACTTGAATAACTACTTATAGCATGGAGTCATCACTTACATAAAATGTATGAATATGAAAATGTTACCTTTTGAAAAATCAATTATGTATAGTAATAACTGAGTGGAATTAGGGTGCAAGATTAAGTTTAATATGGGATTTAGGCTTAGGTCTTCCTCCTCTATTTCTCCTTGTCCTTTTTTCGTCCAAGTTATGTTTCCCAAAAAATAAGAAAAATTGTCCAAAAAATTTAAAAATCCCCTCTCACACGTGTTTTTAAGTAGTTTCAAACTTTTTTTTCTAGATTTTTGGACTTTTTTTGAATTTTTTTAGACCCCTTAAATTCAATTCATTGAGTTTTTTTTAGGTTTTTAAGGATAATCAGACATTCAAGTTCAGTTCGAGCTCTTAAAAACTGAACCTGAATTTGAAGGCTTCAATTCAGCACTTTAAAGCCTCAATTCAACATTTTAAATTCATGGTTTTGAATCTTAATCTAGTGTAATGTTATTTAAGGTTATGACTCTAAAAGCACATTGTTGATAGCCCTTTAAGGATATGACTCTAAAAGCATATAATCTACTAGAAATAAGTGTGAAGGCCAAGCCAATAGCATTTCAAACACTGCACCAACCTTAGATGTTTCTTTTTTACAATAAGCTTCTTTAACCAGTTTTTAATGTCTCTATAACAATGCAACATTGTTCATCAACAATTCCTCAAGTGAATTAAATTTCCTCTACAGTATATCGAAATATGTATACAGGAAATCACCCTTTTGGGTTATAAAGTACTAAGGTAAATCAATGAGTGCACAAAAATATTAAAATTATTCTACGCATTCCTCTTTATTTAGTTCATATTTTGGGTGCATTAAGAAAAGGGCAAAATCCATTTTTAAGCTCTTAAACTTTTAAATTTTATTGTAGTAAATCCTTGAATTTTAATTATGTTAAACCTCATAATTTTATTTTGGCCTATTAATATATAAAAAAAATCCAAACCTTTACGACTTGGTGCAATTTTCACTCATTTTTAAACTCTGGACATATATGTCCTAATTTGCTAAATTAGGAGCAATTTTAGCCCAAAATTGAATTTAGTCAAAATTAAGACTAAAAATTATGGTGTGGCATCAAACTTAGCATGACTACAGTGGGATCCATTACCACATATGCTAACCCAAACTGAAAAACTTAACCAAGGTTAGATGAGTTAAAAAAAATTAAAAACGACATCATTTTTTTTTTGTTAATGATAAAGATAAAAAACCTTTATTCAATCCTTATCTTTTTTTTTTCTAAGTACCTATTTCATCCTCTCTTTATAGCCTAGTAGCTCAAGTGATGGATATTGTAAGGTAAGGTTATGGGTTCTGTAATTCCACAAGTTCGAAGAGGGTAGTGGGGTGAATTGGCTTTTTAAGAAATATGGGTAATTTCATAAAGAGAAAACTTAAAACATAATTTGAGCTAAAATAGATTAAGAATATGAGCAATAAAAACACAAGAAATTTATAGAGGTTCGACCCTCAAAGCTTGCATCCTCTCCTTAACCACAAGTTGAGAATTTCAATCCACTATCAATCTACTTCAAGGTGTAGATTAAACTCTTACAAGCTTAAATCAAGCTACCCAAGTGTTTTGCTAAGGCTCACACTTAATTAAACCTAAGTGTTTTCATAAGGCTCACACTCAAACCCACTTGCTAAGAACAATCCTTTTAGCTTACAAGTGAATAAAACCCTAACCCAACTCACTCAATCTCACTATTGAGCTTTTGAATAATGGTTTTAAACACTCACCAACCCACACTCAAGAACTCTCTTGAGATAAATAAGAATTACAAGAATTAATGATGAAAATTTGGATGGTTGAAGGATTAATTCAAGATTAAATGCTCAAAGATTTCTTTAAATTTGTTTGCTCAACTTCCTTCACTTATTCCAGCTCTGTTTTAAGTAGTATTTAAAGCCTCGTAGAGAAAAAGAGTTATTGGAGGTGCATTTAATACAAATAAAGTCGTTTAAACCACCAAAGAAAAAGTAAGTCTGCTCATCGTCATGATCATGACAAAATCGTCATAATCATAATTATGGAGGCGCTAAAAAGAAATTTGAATTTTTATGTTCTCATGGTCATAACTATGGTAGTGATGTTGGTTGTGATAACTCTCAATAACTTTTTAGAGTTGGTCATCATGATCATAACAAAATCATTATGATTATAATTTTGGCCATTATGATTATAACACTGGTCATGATAAGTCTTAGCCACTTTTTCAAATTTGTAACTTGGAACTTAATAATTTTGCTTGGAAAATTTTTCTAATGATTGGGATTTTCTTATGACTACTTATTATTAAGATTCCCACCATGTTTGACCAAATTTGACTTCAGATCTCAATAGAAAATTTGATCTTCTATTTTTTCAGTTTGTCATGGTCATGATGAGTCCGTCACCACTCATGATAGGGCTAAAGACTTAGAAAATCAACATATTAACCTTTTCATTCCCTATGTTTGGACTTGAATTATGCAATATTAATTAACTTGAATATAAACACTTAACACATAGATTAAATATCAATTTTACTTAATTACTTATGACCATAAAAAATTATTATTTTACCCCTCAAGGTTCGACAATCTCCCCCTTTTTAATATTAACAAATAGTTATGTAAAATTAAGCTAAAATTGAAAAGGAATTACTCCCCAATAAAATAAGCCTAAATTTAAAAACTGTAAAAATCAATTAGCAAGTTCATTTTGCATATTTGATTAACCAAGGCATCAATAATTGAAGAATATAAGTAAAGCATTCTCATGATCATTAGCAATCAAAGGTCAACTCTCAAACATTAATTAAAATATCCAAAGAAAGTATATTCATCAATCAACAAATATATTCAAAAGTAATTCTCCCCCTTTGCAATAAATATAAATATTTTCTCAACCATGAAAACTTTTCTCCTTTCAAAAATAATTCTCAAGCATGAAAACTTTTCTCCCTTTAGTAAGTTCATTTTGCATATTTGATCAACTAAGGCATTAATAATTGAAGAATATAAGTAAAGCATTCCCATAATCATTAACAATCAAAGGTCAACTCTCAAACATCAATTAAAATATATCTAAAGAAAGTATATTCATCAATCAATAAATATATTCAAAAGTAATTCTCTCTTATCGCAATAGACATAAATACTTTCTCAACCATGAAAACGTTTCTCTTTTCAGAAATAATTCTTAAGCATGAGACAATTCAAAACATTTTATATTTTCTCTCCCTTTGTTACTATAAAAAAAAATAAGAAAGAGTTCTAAAAAGGAAGGTTCTAAAAAATGAAAGGCCATAACCATATCAAGTTCTAAAAAGACTTGAAAAATCTTGTTAAAAAGAAAAATAAAAATCCATGAGATATGAATTATGGCCTGTGACAACAACTGACTAAAATATGTATCCAATTGAAATATATCTAAAAAGTTGTTATAAATTAACTAAAAAGATGTCAACAAAATCAATGTTAATAAAATATGGAACATCGTTACCAACACTTCTAGTAGAGCCAAAAGGAAAATCAATAGCCATATCGAATGACCCACTAATAAGTCACAAAGTAACTAAGATGCAAAAACTCTAATTAAACTAAGGAGTTCTGACAACTATCAATGAAACCTATCAATTAACCAACATCATGGTTCTTAAATATCCAACAAAATCAAAAGTTAACAACCATAAAAAAATTCAATAACCAATGGCAATTTAACCAAATAGAAATTCAATATCCATCTCTAATAGCCACAAGCAAAACACACAGTATCCAATACATAACACCTCCACTTTAACAAAAAAAAAACAACAACAACAACAATCACAAGATATCTAAAAAAATATCACAACATATTGACAAATTTTTCATATCCATATCAAGTTAAACACAAAAATAACAAACATTACAAAATTAATTTATTTGAAATAACAGAACCTTCACTGCCAGTGACAACAATATAATGATCATAATTTAAATCCATAATTTTTAAAAATGAAGGTTTGAACTTGGGTTGAGCCATTTCAAACACAATAGGGACCAACACATGTTGCAACACAATTAATCAAAGTTCATGGATATAATAAATTAACCACTCAAAGTTTAAACAATTGATTATAATGATCGAAGCAACTAAATCTCATAATGAATTACCATCCAACATTTTAAGATGACTCAATTGGAAGGGAAGTAGCTTGATCATTCTCCATTGCTCCTATTGATTTAGCTCTTCAAGACTACTCATTTAACAAGCTCCATACACTTGTCCTTTTGGAACTTTACTTTAGGGAGGATAATGACATAATCACCTTTAGTTAGATCTCTAATGAGCTCCATGCTAGTGTGACCAAATCTCTTATGCCACATCTAAGTGTCATACTTAATAACAATAAAACACTTAACACATTAGCTAGTCAAAGAGGATAAATCAATAGTATAAAAATTGTTGACTCTTTCACCATTGAAAATGACTTCGTTCTCTTCCACATGAGTTACAAAGCATTTATTTGATTCAAAAGTCACTCTATTACTTTATCACATCATTGACTAATATTAAGTAATTTGTGCTTTAAACTATCAACCAAAAAAATATCTTCAATATGAGTAGATTTTTTCTTACCAACTTGACCAATGCCAATGATCTTACCCTTAGCATTGTCACCAAATGTAACTTTGCCTTCCTTTTTTCATCTCTAAATGAGAGAAGAGGTTGGCTTTCTCGATCATGTGCCTTGAATATCCACTATTTATATACCACTTTTCTTTGCACATTGTGGATACCTACAATAAAATGCTTTATCACACTTTAAGTACCCAAACGTATTTAGGTCCTTGAGGGTTAACATTGAAAAATTCATCATTTGAGTACCCCAAATAAGTCTTTCTAATATAGCATCTAGAATTCTTGTGCCCCCTCACACCATAATAATGACATCTAACATTTGGTGTATGATCTTTAATTTTAAAACTATGAAAACCATGAGAATAAGCATAATTAGGTTTCCTAGGCTTAGGTCCTTTTGAGCTCTTAGTTTTAGATTCGTTAGTTTTGTTACCATTAAACTTTTTAAATCCACTTGTTTTAATATTAGACTTTTGGTAAACCTTAGTAATAGGAGTACTTAGACTTACAATTTTTGAGGTACTAGCATGAGCATTTTACCAATTCCACCTTTAGATCTCAAAAGAGTGGAAGTTATAGAGATTATACTATCAATAATTTTCTTTCCTTTATTAAATCTAGAAATAGACTCTTTAAGATTACCATTTTCATTTTCTAAAAATATATTTTGTTCAATAAGCCTTATATTTTCATTTGCAATCTCAATTTTCTTAGAATTACTTTCATTCAATGAATTGATTAACTATTCATTAGAGGACCTTAATTTCTTAAGTTATTCTTCTAAAGTTTTTACCATTTATTTGAGTGAATTAATTCTACACAAGTATTTATCACATTTTTACACTAATTTTTCACAAGCATATAACATTTCGTTATTGGATTCAAGGTCTAAAGCTACCTCATCACTTGAAAGTTCCTTCAAGGCCATGAAGCAAAGGTTGCAACCTCTCTATTTTTTTCATCATCACTAAACTCACTAGTACCTTTATACTTAGTCTTTAGGCATCCACAAATTTCTTTGGTGGATCTTAAATGCTCTATTCCATCATATTTTTCCCTACTTAAGCTAGAATAAAGAATGTTGATTGCTCTTCTATTTCTCAATTTGGCTTTAGATTGCTCATCACTTCATTCCTTTTTAGGAATGACCACCTCATTACCTTTATTATCTTTCTTTGTTGGAGGACTCCAACCTTCTTCAATAATGTCTCATAAATTTACTTCTTCACTATCTCAAAACATCTCCATTTTGTTTCTCCAATAAGCATAATCGATACCATCAAAGAATGGAGGTCTTGTGTAGCTAGGACCATAAATATCGATGGCGGCAACAACTTGACTTATGGAGGCCATGATATTTTCTCTAAGATGGTTAAATCTTTAAGAGGGAAGACCAAAGCTTTGATACCAAATGTAATTCCACATGTGCTAAGAGAAAGGGGGGTGAATTGGTTTTTTGAGAAATATGGGTAATTTTTTCTTTTTCACAAAAAGAAAACTTAAAACATAATTTGAGTTGAAATATATGAAGATTATGAGCAATAAAAACACAAGAAATTTATAAAGGTTCGGCCCTCAAAGCTTACGTCTTATCCTCAACCACAAGTTGAAAATTTCAATCCATTATCAATCTACATTAAAGTGTAGATTAAACCCCTACAAGCTTAAATCAAGCTACCCAAGTATTTTTCCAAGGCTCACACTTAAATATAAGTGTTTTCACAAGGCTCACACTCTAACCCAAGTATTTTCAATGGCTCACACTCAAACACACTTGCTAAGAACAATCCTCTTAGCTTACAAGTGAATAAAACCCTAACCCAACTCACTAAATCTCACTATTGAGCTTTTGAATAATGGTTTTAAACACTCACCAATCCACACTCAAGAACACTCTTGAGATAAATAAGAATTATAAGAATTAAAGATGAAAATTTGGGTGGTTAAAGGATTAATTCAAGATTAAATGCTTAAAGATTTCTATAAATGTGTTTGTACTTAACAAGAAGAGAAGATAAAGATAAAGTTGTTTTTTCTAAATGGAGAGGAAGAGCAAGGAGGGAAAAGAACGAAGATGAAGAAATAATTAGGTTCCATTTTTAATTTTTTAATTAATCTAACATTTTTTTTTGAACAAGTATTAGTTAATCTAACCTTGGTTAAGTTTTTTTAGCTTGGGTCAGCATATGTGGCAATGGATCCAAATATAGTCATGTTAAGTCAGATGCCACATCATAGTTTTTAGTTTTAATTTTGACTAAATTTATTTTTGGGCTAAAATTGCTCCTAATTTAGCAAATATATAAAAATATATTTTTAATATTATTTTAAAATTTTTAATTTTGATGTTTTTAAATAATTTTTTAAACAAAAAGTGAAATTTTCTACTATTTTCAATTATAATAAAAATTATTCTTTAACATAAAAAAATAACTTAAAATTTTTATTAATTGGAATTAGAAATAGATTTTTTTTTACTTTAAATGCATTAAAGGAATAAAATATTAATTTTTAATTGATTGAACTATTTTTAATAAAAATTATATAATGCCTTTAGAATTGGTATTTAATTTGATTAAATTGATTAAAAAAAACCTTAAAATGCAGCGATTTGACTTGAGAACATTAGTTTAGGGATAAATTTTTTTAAAAATTTCTTAATGTGTGCAAATATAAAAATATGAAGGTTCAATGAACACAATTAAAGTTTAAGTACTTAATACAATAAAATGTATGAGTTTAAGGGTCTAAAAATGGGTTTTGCCAAAAAAAAAAAAATGCTTGATAAACAGTGGCCGCCAACAAGAGTCCTGCAAAGCAACTATGCCATTGAGAGCAAGAAGCAGCGGGAGGAGCAAAACAACAGTAAGCACAGACTGAAGCAGACAGTATTGCACCAAAGTTCATCACTGTAATTAAGAAGCGTAACTTTGAGTGCTCACTAGGACCATGCTTTAGTAGAGATTATAGTTTATTTCTTCAACATAGTTACGTCTAGTACTAGCGAATTGTAATCCAGTATGAACGTCTGCCATCAATTTGCTACTGGTGCTGATTCTTTGACCATTACTCGTCAACCTACCATGTGGTAACAACTGAAGAGGAGAGGAACCACCGAGTGCACAGTAATAGAACCCTAAGCTAAAGCCCAACCTTGCTAGAGGACACTAAGCTAAAGCCCACCCTGGAGGTCTGCAAGAGGCAACAAGCTAAAAAGTTCAAGTTGAAAGGCATGGCAAGAGCTGGCATAGTGATGGAAAGCAAAAACAAGGAACAAGTTCACTCTCCTGGAGACACAAGAGCAACCGAAAGCCAGCCGAGTTGAGTGTCAACATTGGTCAGAGCAACGCAAGCAAGCCAGAGGGCGTACCCGAGCTGCTAGATTAGCTGCTTTAGGTGTTATGGTTTATTACAGACAGCCTTTTTGTTTCTCGCTATCCTGCTTAAATGTCTCTAGTAGAAATTAAGTAGTTTTCAGTTTTCTTTTATTTAGCCATAGTCACTTGAGAAACTCGGTTAGGTTAGATTGCACTAAGTTTCGCTTGAAGACTGAGAAGTGGTAGTCTTTTTTGGCTACCTCATTGGCAATAAAGCTATAGACGAAATAGCTCTCTTGTTTGCTCTGTGTACCTAGTACTCTTCTGTTATTGCCTTTGGACTTTTCTAGCAATGAAAATTACAAATTTCAAAAAAAAAAAAAAAAAAGCCTTTGCGCCTTCTTGGTGCTTGCCCTTTTTTATTTCTTGCAAGCATACAACAATAATTGCTGTCAAACTTCATGGGGTCCAGCGTGTAGTTTTAACAAAAACAATTTTATCTTTCAGTGCCATGGATGTCACTACTAGTCACATCTATATATATATATATATCCTTCCCACTTGTCCAAATCCCTTACATAACATGCAGAAATAGAACCCATGTGGTGATTTAAATGTAATAATGCATTCATAACGGTGACAGCTTGGTTCCCGGCAATGAAGGCCAAGGTGCTGGAATTGCCTATGTTCTTTTTTAATGACCTTGAATTCACTGGCAAGTTGGCTAGAACATGGTTGAAGAAAGTTTACGAGCTCCCAACAAATGTTGAAGATCCTAATTATGATCAACTTCCATTTGGTTCCTCCCTTCATACACAAATGTAAAACCTGTCCCTGTCAAACATTTCCTATGACCATGTACTACATTTTCTAACGTTTAGTTGTACCAACAAAATGCTTCAAATTTAATAGATACAAAAGCTAGCTCCTGCTAGTGCCAATTCATATTGCAAACAAATAATTTTCGAAGTGTTTCTTTAGATTGTGCAAAAGTGGAACTGTATATCATAAATATAGGCATCAACTCAACTTGCAACAAATAGGGCGGATGTAAGTAAACTATTAGCATGAATGTATTCAAACAGGTCTGATTTTAAACTTCTTTCTCAGAAAACATCTCTTTTCAGGACAAACACTAAATAAGAAGCCAGCTCATTTGTCAATACTCCATTCCAACAGCTGCTAGTTCTAAGGAATTGATTTTCTGTTGTGCCTATTGCTGCAGCTATCTCCATTCGGTTTTACATATTATACTTTGTGATTCAAGAAATAAGTGATTTTTATACTTTGTGATTCAAGAAATAAGTGATTTTATCTTTCCAAAATTTAAGTTACAGCAAAACATAATGAATTTCTCATACACTTAATTTACATATATGCATAAACTGCTGGTGAAACATATATATAATTTAAATGTACGAAAGGAGAGGGGGAGACAATGTTATGAAAAAGTCTGCACTCATTATTATATAAAAATTGAATAATTTAGTCATTTACTAATAAAATTAAAATTAAATTAATTAAAATGTAATTTTAATTTGATAGAAAGTCTATTTCTCATTTTAATTAAGTCAACTTATATTTTATCTCTAATAAAAAATTAAATTAACTAAAATATAATTTTAATTTAATTGAAAGTATGTATCCTATTTTATTTAGGTTAATTTCCATCTTATCTTTAATAAAAATTCTAATTTAATTGAAAGTATATTTTCTATTCTAATTAGGGTAACTTCAATTTTATCTCAAATAAAAATTAATTTAATTAAAATATAATTCTAATTTAATTGAAAATAAGTAACTATTTTAATTAGGTTAACTTCTATTTTATCTCTAACAAAATTAAATTAATTAAAATGTAATTTTAATTTAATTAAAAGTATATTTTCTATTCTAATTAAGTTAATTTCTATTTTATCTCTATTAAAAATAAAATTAATTAACATATAATTCCAATTTAATTGAAAGTATGTTTCCTATTTTAATTATGTTAATCTCTATTTATCTCGAACAAAATTAATTTAATTAAAATTTTAGTGATATTTTGGTTAAAAATAAATATTTTTCTATTTCAATTTGGTCTACTTATATTTTATCTAATATAAATCAAAATAGATAACATAATTTTATAAGTCTTATTATATTAAATTAAAAAGTAAATAATTAAAATCAAAATTAATAAATTTTATGAAAATAGGAAAAGTATATAATTTTTTTTAAAAGTAGATATTTTTATAAATTAATAAATAAAAAATAGAGCATATAATTTGTTTAAAAGTATATTTTCTATAAGAAAAATAGTATAATTATATCATTTTCATTTACCCTTATAAAATTTAACAAAAAAAATTAAAATTAAATTAATTAATATTTATAATTTTTTATTTTTTCTATAAATAAAAGTATTAATATTTAAAATAATGAAGAAATAAAGTGTCATAACTCAAATAAAAAATTTACTAAAATTGTAATAGATTATAAGTTCAATAAGGTTGTAAAATTTAAATTGTTATATAAAAAAATAATAACTTTTATTATTTTTAAATTTTTTATTAAAAAATAACTTATATTTTTTTATTATCTTATGATTAATTATAACTATAATATTTTTTTTAATATGAAATCAATTTTAGAGTTGAGGAAAATTAATTTTAAGAAATATTGAAGTAATATCATATAATTATTTACATAAAATATTTATAAAATTGTAATGAATTATAGCTATATTAAGTTATTATTAAATTGTTATATAAATAAATAACACTAATATTATTTTTAAAATTTTTATTTAATAATAATAATAATGCTTAATTGTTTATTTATTATATATCACAAGTCAAATGAATTTTTTATTTACGTGTGAAACACATAGTTATTCACTAGTATATATAAATGTATGAGGAGAGGGGGGCAGACAAAATTACGAAAAAATCTTTGCTTATTATTATATAAAAATTAGATCATTTAGTCATTTACTAATAAAAGTAAAATTAAATTAATTAAAATAAAATTTAAATTTGATTAAAAGTCTATTTCCTATTTTAATTAGTTTACTTCTATTTTATCTCTAATTATAAAAATTGAATTAACTAAAATATAATTCTAAATTACTTGAAAGTATGTTTTCTATTTTAATTAAGTTAACTTCTATGTCATCTCTAATAAAAATTTTAATTTAATTGAAAGTATGTTTCTTATTTTAATTATTTTAATTTATATTTTATCTCTAACAAAATTGAATTAATTAAAATTTTAGTGATAATTTTGTGAAAAATATATATTTTTCTATTTTAATTAGGTCTACTTATACTTTCTCAACCATAAATCAATTAGATAACATAATTTTATAAGTCTTATTATATTAAATTTAATAAATTTTATATGTTTAATTATTTATTTACTATGTATCACAAGTCAAATAAATTTTTGGTTCATGTGCGTGGTTGTTTGCTAGTGTGTATATATATATATATATATAACCAAAAAGAAGGGGAAAGGGAATAGGATAGAGATAGAAAGTTTGAAAATTGAATTAATAGTGCTACAGCTTGATTCGAAGCATAACAGGTTAGCTAATCCTGTAATGAAAGCAACAAGAAGCTCTATTAAGGAAGTAGGTCTGCCAAATTCAAATAAACAACAATATTAGTTGAAAAATGACTCGCTATTAAAGCCTTTTAATAGTATAATGAATTATTGATGTTGTAAACCACAAATAACAGATTTTTTTAGTCTGCACTACAGAAATTAGAAATAATTTTATTGATCTTCAAATTTTAAAGCAATTATTCTCACGTCCCATGGCACTTTTTCTATGCGAAGTAACAAGCAAAAAATGATCTAGAAAACAAGAACCATGCAAGTAACAATGAAGAAAGCAGAAGTAATTGCGTGTGCTCAAACTATCAACCATCAGATTTTCTTGTAATAATCCATGCAATCCCTAAAAGCAGAATTAATACACATGGACCATGAATTAGCAGAACAATTTTGTGCACATAATCAATGAAACAAAACAAACATATCGATGACATTAATTAACAAATCCAATGACTCATCGTCTCCAGCACATGAAGGATGTTTCAACTGAAATCTCAACGCACACAGTGCCTCGACTGAGACATGCTACCTAATATAACAACATTAGACATGGAATCATTTCAACCTTCGATTCCACTACAACTATAAAAGTTTTCTTCATCCCTTACTTTCAACTCAAATATACAAATGCAAAACACAGGCTATACAATTGACAATCTGGGATTTTGCAAAAAAAGATACAATCTTATACTCATATTAACCAAATCTTACATATAATTTCAATAAACAAGCATTAAGTTGTCAAATAATTATAATAACCATCAATCCATCATCATCAAACACAAGCTAATGTGTTAATATATTGGTAAGCATCAAGCCAACCAAATTGCAATGATCCTTTAGCTCTACTACTACCAACACCCGCTAAATCACAAACTTCCTTGAAAGTTTTGAACTTCAAGTTATAAGAAATGATTTTACCTGGTATGTGTAGCAAAACTGAACACTTTTCTTCATCCTCTTCTTCTACAAGAGAAAGCACAACAAAAGCATAGTAAGTGGAATCTTCAACATCAAGATAGCTCCGAACCATCTCTGGAAATGCAGTGACAGCATGATCCAGGTGCACTTGGTACCGAATGCGCCAATTAGAATAATCTCTCTCCATTTCAAAAACTTTGAAATGAGCAGAACGAGGTCCATAAATTTCAATAAGATGCAAATGGCCCCCAGACTCCCCAAAGTACCTGAACCTTCTCCGTGCCCATCCATCTGAGAAGGGAGGTTTGGGCATAGTGCAAACACCCTCCTTCTCAATATCAAAATACAATGCGTTCCCCGTGGGACTAATCCAATGAACACCGCCGTTCCAGTACACACCATTATCAAAAACCATATCGTATGGCGCAACAAAAGGCGACCCAGATAGCCTCCATGCTCCGATTTCAGATTGGTATATTTCAATTTGGTAGTAGTAGATTGAATCCGCGGTGGAGCGAACACAAATGATCTTGTAGTTACATGATTTAAAAGGGTCAAAAACTAAATTCAAGCCAAATATGGTGATGGGTAATGCTGCATTTGCATTTGCATTTGCATGTGGTTGGCAATCAAGAGAAGGTAGTGGAAATAACTGTTTTGTGGTGGGGTTAGATATGTAATAGATTCGTTTTTGGCCAATTTCAGGAAAGGTAGAACAGAGGAGAAGGCCATTGCAAGACTGGAGAATTTTAATTCCGTATAAGAAATTATTAAGAGAAAAGAATGGAGATGAAGAAGAAGAAAAAGAAAGGAAGTTGATTTGGGAGGGAGATTTGCGTAAGAAAAGGCCAGAGATTGTGCGATTTGGGTTTCGAAGAGTGTGGAGAGAAGAGAAGTGAGGAGTGGAAATGAGAGAGAGCCATTGTTTGGAGACAGATTTGAAACGAAGAAGAGGTTTAACTGGTACTCGTAACAGGATTAGGGTTACGAGATCTTCATTGTTTCCTACTATTTCTGCGGAGGAACACCAGTATTTCATTTTCTGCTGCCTACGGGGAAGGGAGACCCACAGAGACGGATACTCTCACTCATATCATACTACACTGCACATAAACTCCACTAATTTATTAGCATTTATGTACAAAAACCAAATCAACCAATTCCCATCCCATCAATATTTTATCACCTCAATTCAATTATTATACTATACATTTTTTTTTTTTTTAACTTGAACTTGGGATATATTGACCTAAACACAGCGAGAGTTAGAATATAAAAATTATGAGGAGAAAAAAAAAAAGACACGATTAACTTTCAAATATCATAACTGTCAATAATTTATTTCTCTACATATTTTTAGAACTAGAAGTAAAAATTAGACAGAAGTAAAAATTAGAAAGTAAGAAAGAAAAAGTTTTAAATCTAAACAAACAAAAACTAAAGATTCTAATATGTGAGGTTAAAATTTAATATTCTTCTTTCTTCTTGCTATTTGATGTCTTTAAACTTTTTGTGTATCCATAGTATAATAAAACCTTACATCCTTTTTAAAGCATAACTCTAAAAGGAGATTGAAATATCTGACTGACTCACCATACATCGAACTATATTTAACAAAGTTTGATTTCTCTATTCAGATACATCATTCTATTGTGGTGTTTCTGGTGGAGTCAATTGTGAAACTATTTCACAATCTATAATATGATATATAAATTCTTGGCTTAAAAATTCGCCACTTCGATAAGATCTTAGTGCTTTAATATTCTTACCAAGTTGATTTTTTACTTCATTTTTTAAAATTTTGAACATTTCAAAAGATTCAGATTTGTACTTTATTAAATAGATATAGTTATATCTACTAAAATCATTTATGAAAGTAATGAAATGTTGATAACCTTATATAGCAGTAGAACTTAATAAACCACATACATTAGAATGTATAAGGTCCAATAAGTCATTAGCCCTCTCACTATGTTTAGTAAAGGGTGTTTTAGTCATTTTTTCCCAATAAACAAGATTCACATGTTTCAAATGATTCAAAATCAAATGACTTCAAAGTCTATGTTTGTGAAGCTATGATATGCATTTCTCATTTATAAGGCTTAAACGACAATGTCAAAGATAGGTTGTGTTTAAATCATTAGATTTAAATTTCTTTGTATCAATGTTATAGATGAACTTTTCATTAGTATCTTAAATGTCTAAAACATAAAGACCATGAATTCATGGAGCATATCCATAGAAAATGCTATCATGATAAATAAAGCATTTATTATTCCTAATAATAAATTCAAAACCATTCTTGTCTAAACAAGAAACAAAAATGATATTCCTGCTTATAGTAGGTACATAATAATAGTTTTCCAAATTCAAAACAATTCCACTAGGCAAAGTTAATTAATAAGTTCCTACAACTAATGCAATAACGCTTGCTCTATTTCCAACTCCTAGGTCAACTTCGCCTTTAGATAAAATTCTACTCCTTTTTAAACCCTATAATGTGAGATCCAGAACCGGTATCTAATACCCAAGAATCAAAAGTAGATAAATTGACTTCTATAATATGAACACCTGAAGAGGTAGTCGCACTACCCTTATTCTTCTTCAGATCATCCATAAAGAGCTTGTAATTTCTTTTCTAATGGCTTGACTCATTGTAGAAAAAACATGTTCCTTCCTTAGGTGGTTTTACTTAGGGTACAGGTTTAGGCTTGGGCTTGAGCTTTTAAAAGCCTTTGGAAGCCTTAATTTTGCCTTACCCTTTCCCATCCTTTTCATACCTTTCCCTTTATTAACCATTAGAACATCCTTGTTAGTCTTAATGTTCTTATCAGCAGTCTTAAGCATCCCATGCAATTCAGAAATAGTTTTGTTCATGTCATGCATATTATAGTTCATAACAAAACCATCATATGTTTCTGGCAAAGACTGGAGAATAATATCAATGGCCAATTCTTGCTCGATCTTAAGACCAAGTCTGTCCAAATCTTTAAGATGACCTTTCATCTTAAAAATATGAGGACCCACGGAGCTACTAATAGTCAACTTATAAGAAATCAATGCTTTTATGGTGCTAAACCTTTTAGTTCTAGCTTTCTTTTAGAACATTTCCTTGAGATGGCCTATCATGGTATAAACATCCATTTCCATCCATTAGTTTTATAGTTCTGATTCCATGCATTCAAGCATGAGGCAAGTGATATCAACAAAGTCATTAAGATGCTTACTATGAGCATCCTTTTGAGCTCTAAGAGCATTAACAGCTGATCTATCTGGGATAGGTCAATCAAGGATATATTCCTTTCTTTCTTATTTAAGAATAATTATTAATTTTTTATACTAGTTAAGGAAGTTAGTGTCATTAAGCTTAACCTTCTTAAGAATCGATCGCAGTGACAAATTAGATGTGGTGTTTGATGTCATTGTCTACAACAAATATATATATATAATGTATTCAATATTTTATTAAGTTATTTTAATGAGGCATAATTATAAATCCCATAAAAATTTATTCAAATTAATAACCCTCAAGTTAACTTGTAAATTTTAGTGGGCTAAGATCCATATTTTACCATACTCTAAGTAAGCTTTGGCTCATTGCCTAAAGATATGGTTATTTAGGTAGATAACTCTTACCAATTACATCTCATATAACTCTTGGAAGGGTATAAGATTTGACATCACATGTCCTAGCTAAAAATTCCATCTTATGCCCTAAGTTCAAAACCCTTTTAATGACTTAGTTAAGTCAAACCATAACAAATGTTTAGAAATCACTATTTTCCAACTTGCCTTCCTTGGATGATTTAATACACCTTGATGTGGTAGACCTATATATAATAATCTAAGGCTTGATAAGTGTTTGAGCATATAAGAGGCATCATGGTGACTTAATATTGAATGAGGGCTCCCATTTATTTTACCTTATTTGGATATTATTATGTTGTAGACATACATCACATGCATAGCAGAATCTCATACATAACATAATAATAAAGCAATAAAGTAAACATGACATAGTATGGCCCAAATTTATATTAATCTTTATAAGTTAATATAAAGATCAATGGTCAATCCTATGTAATAAGACTTCCTTGATTTTGAGCCTTTCACCTTAGATTTCCACTCTGAATTTCCACCTTGGATCTCTATCCTTAGTCTCCTTTTGTATCTCTATGTTAGGTCTACATTTACATTACATTACAAGTTGTAATCTATGCTATTCTATTACTACATAATAAAATAAAATTGCAATAAATGAAAAATGACTTGTAAGTTGTATTTAATAATTACAACCTATAAAAATGAATAACAAAAATCCAATCACATTGGTTTTAAGGGTCATGTCATGCACTATGCATTTTTACACTAAACACATAAAGCATAATAGGTTAATTTTAATTAAAATTAATTATTATGATGAGAACGATTTATGTGGTGAATCCATTTAGCGATCCTACTAATTAACACTTGAACAAGAACACTGTAAGCACACAATTTTAAGATGCCATTGTGCATGCGTGCAACGAGAGCCCCTATGATGAATATCTAATTGAGAATTGATCTCTGGTGTTAAGTTTCGCGATTCAAAGGACTAAATTACTGCGTTTTAAGGTTTTATTGGCAAAATTGATTTGTCAGGGTTTTAATTGCAAAAATTAGAAACTTCTAAGGGCCTTTTTATGATTTTATTTGTTAATTAAAAACATTTATTGAACTGAATTAGCTGACTAAGATTTGAACCAAACCGACCAGCTTATCCTTGAACCAAACCGACTGATGAAGTGGAATGTCGGTCGGCATTCCACCAATGCCAGTCAACATTACAGGCTTGATTGGCATTACGAGCATCAGTTTGTATAGGCTTGGTCGGCATTAAGCGAGCTCTGTCGGCATTTTAGAATATTGATTTTTGTAAAAAAAAATTTACATCTTTTTTTTATTGGTCTAGATTCCACGTGTCACGTCTTGGAAGATTTTTCAAAGACAAATATCTCATCTAATCTCTTTGAGATTTCAAAATTCAAAAGAAAAATCTATAGGAGCCTTATGCTCTCATCCCCAATATTGTATAACTCCTTTGCAATCACGCAAGGGAAGTTGGCTTCAGGCGGCTTTAAAAGCTACGAGGGAAGTCTACAATAGGGAGGCCTTCTTTTTTGGGGAGGGAGAGCAGCTGCATAAAAAATGGAGAGAAAAAGCCTTTTGGGTTTGTGGGAGAAAATAAAAAAATCTTAATTTTACTACACAAAAGGCCATAGCCATTTTTGTTTTTTATCATGAGGAAACCTACAACAAAAAAAACCACGTCCTTTTCATTCTCAAAGTCCAGAGAATCAAGAAATCAACACTGTTAACTCCAAAAAATGGTGAAAATCACTCTAAAGGGCCATCAAATTGCACCGCACAACATTCTCTCATCCTCTCTATCTTTTTATTTATTTTTACTTTATTTCTTTATTTGTAATTATTGATTAAATATTTATTGATTAAATTTTTTGGTTTTGTTTTTTATTTTTGATTCTTACTCTGTGATGCTTTGAGAATGAGGTTGAAGATATGTGATTTTGGGCAATGACCATTGGAAAAATCCATGAAATGCCATGGATTAAGATTTGTAAAACCCCCGTAGGATTTAGGATTTATGATTTCTACTTTCTTTTAATTTACTTTTGTTTTGGATTGTAATTAATTTGATTTTAATTTCAGCACAGTAGTTTATAATAGCCCCAATAGTGGAAAATAGTAGAATTTTATAATCTCTGCACTAAAATTAATTAGTAATTTAGGTTTAATTGGGTAAAAATCAATTAAAATCAATGATGGGTGTCTATTAATTTAAAGTTGCATGTAAATTAATTTAGGTTTTTTTTAGAAAATCACATAAATATTGTGTTTGATATGATTTTGTTATGATTTTTTTGTTTAGGTTTTGTTTTTGGATCTTTTAGTTCTTTGGGCCCCAAGCATACGATAGGTCCAAACCCACTAAATAAAAAATAAGCTTAAAAATGGTTTAAGCTAATTAATTAAAATTAATTTAAACCCATTAGATTAACTAGACTTAGGTCTATTTTAATTAAAATTCATATGTTAACGCAACCCAATAAAACATTTTATTTTTCTTTTAAAAATAATTTAGACTTTAGGCTCATTTATAGTTAATTAAAATCTATTTAGATGTAGCTCAGTCCATTAAATTTTTTTTTAAATGAATAGAATTAAGCTCATATTTCACTCAAATAAAATCAAGTTAGACTTAGGCCCACTTATTAATTTAATTTCTTCTTTAAAATTTGGTAGACTTAGGACTATCCCCTTAGTTAAATTAAAATAGACTTAAGCTTACTAAAATTAATTAAAAATGTAGGTCTTTTTCTAGTCCATTTCACTTGTAAATAAAAATATGTAGAATTAACTAACTTCTAAAAATTAACCTAGTTTAGACTTAGGGATGCTGCCTTTTGTATGTATTTTTTATATGTAATTTTATGATTTGTTGCCTTTTTTGGGTTAGATGGATGTTTAATTTGGGTTTAAATAAAATTTCATGTAATTAAAGAATAAGATAGTAATTCATAAAGTAATTCTAAATAAACACGAGACTAAAAGAAGTTAGTATTCCGTTCCTATAATCTCCCGGTTGTGGTGCTAGCTTTCTTTTAGGTAATCGAGTACCACCTTTTAATTTGTCCTAGTTATTACTCTAGGTGGTGACTCCTCATCTCCACGCTATTTCTTTACGACATAATAGTGTGTTCCTTAGGGCCTTGAGCCCAAACAGCATCGCGATTGATAAAATCTTAGGCGCGCGCTAAACCCTGTCGTTTATAGTGGTGACTCCACTAAAGATAAGAGATATTAATTCTACTTGTGTTCTTTAGAATTATTTTATTAATTATTATTTTATTTTTTGCATTCATTCTGCATGTCCTTATTACCCGATGGTGTTAGTTTATGATCCCATGATTCCACTAGCTTCATGGGATTGTAGGTTGGCTAACCATCACTCTTAGCCTTAACTTGGTCCAAGAGAGATTACTGGGCTCATTTGACTAGAGTCTATAACCCAAGTCTTAAAGGGGGGTAGTCTTCTCTCGAGTTAGTAAAGGATGTCGGACCCCTCTAACCTTGGCCTATAACTAAAGTCCTAAAGGAGGGCATCTTACTAAGGGAACCTTAACTTTTTACCAGACTCTAACCACATATAATGGCTTAGTTACTTCCCCTAAGATCTACCAAAAATTGCTTATATGATTTTTGCTATGAGGTATTTCTATCTATAAAATCCCAACCCTATACTTCTAAAGCCCACTTGGGCCAATAAAGATTGGGCTAAACCTTTATACTTAAAAATGTTATTTCTATGCTTATTACCATAAGACATTTCTATTTATTAAAGCTCAGGCCCATACTTTTGAAGCCTTTTGGGGTAATGAAGATTGGGCTAGACCTTTACAACTAGAAATACTATTTTTATACTTTATTGTTTTAAGAGAGATCTAGCATGTGCGTCGGTCCCTGATATCCCCTGTTGATATTAAGACCAAGACAAAAAATCCTAGGATAAAAGGCTCACCATTAAACATGTGTATAGGAGAAATAAGGTTGGAAGGATGTATGTTGTACACTTAATTGATACTTGCTACTTGTTGCATAGCACGTGCATCACGCATACATGCATTCGTTCATCATACTAACACCTTATTTTCTAGCTATCATAGATACATTGGGTCTTCTCGTATTTGGGGATGATGAGGTGGCAGACTTAGAAGAATGAGTTAGAGTCCTAAAGCCTTAGCAAAGGAAATCTTGAACAAACTAGATGGACTAGAAAAAAAGCCCTATTAACCCACTTTACTTGGAAGCTGAACCAACTTCACCTGAATCTAAACAAATGGAACAACAGCAAAGGAACTAAACCTTAGAAGACATTAAGGGAGCTCTGATGGATGACATGAGGGCTATGATGCAAGATGAGCTGAGACAAGCATTATCTAGATTGATGCAACCTGTTGCTATCATACGACCACTTGTAATTGAATAATCACTTACTGCTACTGTTGTCCTACCTACTGTGGATGCTCTACCTGTTGCCAATAATATTAGGGGGCAACTTGCTGCTAGAAACTCACCTCCTATTGATGTAAAGCTGGAGGATATCGAGAATTATATGGCAGAGAAGGCGAAGAAAGAATCCTTTAAACTGGCACATGACCATAAGTCTAAGAAGATATAAACACTAACCCAGAAGATATCCAAAATGGAATACCTGATCAGGGGACAAGGCATAGGGTATTCATTTGACTTCGATGACATGTTACAGATGGAAGATAATAAGTTGCCGGACAATTTCAAGATGCCATAGTTATAGAAATTTGATGGGAGAAGAGATCCAAGGATTCATCTTAACCGATATACAATAATCATGAGCACTATTAAAGCACCATTAGTAGTTGTTACTAAGTTGTTTGTGTTATCATCAGAGAGAATGGCTATAAAATGGTATCATGGGCTGGAAAATCTGTGAGAGCTTACTGGAAAGAACTATATATTATCTTTTTAAGACAATATAATTATAACCCCTGGTTGGAAGTGTCTATCAGAGATCAAGAACTGACAAAGCAGAAACCCAATGAATCTTTCTATGATTTCCTTACCAGATTCATGAATAAAGTAGGGTTGATGAAGAATAAGCTGGCCAAGAAGGATCAGGTTAGGATGATAGTTCGAAATGTGCCACCTAATATGGTCGAGAGGTTGTAGATGATGAACCCTAAAACTTTCATAGACCTATATAATGATGGTCTGCAAGTAGAAGAGATTAAGAATGACAAAAAAAGAAGCTCTAGAGGCATTGGAGGCTAAAATTACCCAACCGAGGGCACACAACAGGGAAGTACTACCCGAGCTGTAGAGGTGCACGTAGTTCAGCAACCCCGGAGATTCTCCAAATTCAATCAACAACTCTCCAAAGTCCTAAAATGATTGATCTATAAAGGCTTACTCTGACCCTTAACCTTCTCCAAACCACCTAACTTGAATGTCCTAGGCTACGACCCTAATAGTTACTACAAGTTTCACCAAGTAGCTGGCCACTCCATAAACACCTGTATTTGCCTCAAACATGAAATCCAAAACCTAATAGACTCCAGAAAAATCACAATCCCTGAAAAATCCAACTTTAACCTAAACACTAGAAATGATCCTTTCCCTGACTATTGAAATGTCCCACCACTAGCCACCTTGATGATTAACTCAAGAGTGAGCAAAGAAGAAGTGCTAAACTCCTTTAAAAACCTAAACCCTACAACTAATGGAGAATCTCCTGATACCTTTAGAGGAGTTGAGGATTTATTGGGGTAGCTCTTAGGGAAATTTGACTATAAGGTGTTCTATTCCAAACTGCCCTCTGTAGATATCCTTATTGAATCAATTGTGCCCTCAAGATGGGGTGATCAGTTTAATGACGAGAAAGAATCCAAAACCCCAGAACAACTAAGAGTTAAGGATTTATTAGGGTAACCCTCAGGCAAATTTGATTATAAGGTGTTCTATTCAATGCCTGCTTCCAGTAATATACCTCTTGAGGGGATTGTGCCCTCATGATGGGGTAATGAATTTGGTGATGGGCCAATAAAATAAGAGAATAAGGAGTCTCTAACTCTCGAATAAGGGATTAAGGAATTACTGAGAGCACATTTGGGAAAGCTTAGTATAGAGGGAAACGAAACATGCACAGTAAAAGTATGAAAGGATGGAAAGAGGGACAGAATCATCGGAGTTATAGACATCTGGTATGACACTGATGAAGAGAGTCCCACTGGTCTGGATGTGTGGAGTGATGACCCCTAAAGTGAATCATGTTACTAGAAGTGGGAGGAATTACAAGGCAACAGAAAATAAGATTGAGAGAGTTGTAGAAAGAGAAGAGATAAATGATGCATAAATAGAAGAAGGGGAAAAGGAAGACCTAATTCTAGAAAACTGAAGAAGGCTAAGGCAAATGTCAGTATCTAAGAACTACTGATGCACTCAGGCAGCCATAGAAGAGCTCTGGTAAAAGCTTTGTTGAACATGAACATTGAATAAATAGCCACACCCAAGGCTATAGTAGCAAAGGTTATAGAAAAGAAACACGAGCTGATAATCTTCTTAGATGATGACTTGCCTTTAGAAGGAAGAAATTATAATAAGGCATTGTTTATCCCAACTGAAGTAAAAAGGAAAAGAACCAACTTTGCAATGGTTGATAATGGTTTTGCCATTAATGTATGCCCATTAAAGATCTTGCCTAACTTAGGTTTGAAAGCTGAAAACTTGACAGATTCAAACCTCATAATCAGAGCCTATGATGACAATACTAGGAATGTGAAGGGGACATTCCAAGCTCTGGTTAAAACAGGACCTGTGGAATCAACCATTAAGTTCATCATACTGGATATACCAACTACTTATGCTTAGTTGTTGGGAAGGCCATGGTTCCATGCTCTAGGAGGGGTACCCTTGACTGTGCACTAGAAGATAAAATTCCCTCATAAAGGAGATGTAGTGACAATCGAAGCAGGAACCAATGCAGTTGTGGTCGCTATAACATGAAATGAATTTTGACATTTGATTGAAATGATGCATGTAGAAATGCAAAGTTGAATTATGTAATATTCTATATTATGTACTTGATAGATAATTTAGAATAAATACATGCACAATTGATAATAAATTATTGATTGATGACTTGAGTTGAATTAATTATTTAGGAATTAAATCCTAATTAAAATGCAATTATGGATGAAATTGCAAAGAATAAATTTGATTTTAAATGGAATGAAGTTCCAAGGATCAAAATGGATATTTCCTATTTTAATAAAAGCTTCATTTCGCCGATTGCTTTCATTCCCTTTTGCTGATTGTTTCAAATTTTTTCTTTTCTTTTCACTTGATTTTCCTCCTTTGATTTCCTGCTTGTTTGAAGTTTGATTCATGAACCATCTAATCCTATGGCTGACCCACAATATGGATTACACGAGGGAGTAGAAATTCTAGCTGACCCAGCCATCGTGCCTCTCTATTTTCCTCAGAACAACCTCAGACTTCGAGAAGGTTCTACCTTGCTTCTTTTGACCTGTCTTCACCTTTATAGGTGCACGAACATGGGTAATGAGGTAATATTCCCTCATTTTTATTTATTTCTGCAAAATTTTATTTGTACATCTAATAATCAGAATCAAATTTTAAAATACAAACTAGTATGTACACTATTAAAATTAGACTAGAAATTATTAAAAAATGCATGAAAATTTAAAAATTAAACCCAAAAGTATTGAGTTTTAGGTGAATAGTTGACCGGGTGTTGGGTCAAGAGTCCAAATTATCGATCAGACTATGGAATGCCGACCGACATTAATGGAATGCCGGTCAGTCTGATTCTAAACCAAGTTGATGGTTTGGTTCAATTTTTTTTATTTTATTATATATATATATTAAGGAATATTTATTTATTATTATGCTCATTTGTTCTCAAAATACTCCTAGCGGTTGATGAAGTTCACGGGCTATTTTTTCATAGCTCATGAATTATTCCACGAGCTACCAGGGGATGTTGCACAACTGGTATGGGCCTCCGGGTTCAGACGATTTGTCATTGGGCTTCTGACTACTCGAGGGAGGTCTGATTATTATTCCCTATTTGCTTTAATCGAGTGGTGGATGGATACCACCTACACATTCCATACTCGGGTAGGCGAGTTGACCATTTCACCCATGAGTTTCTCAGCTATCACTAGGATCTCCTTCGGAGGGACTCCCATTTCCTTTGGCATTAGTTACTGCAGTCTCCCCGAGCACACGCGAAGTTAGTATACATGAGACTTTATTGGATTTGTCCTGAAATGGAAGAACTGGAAGAATATTGTTCTTTCATCATTGGTTGAGGGATTCAGACATCTTCCCATTGCCACACCTCTCCAGATTGCTCATAAGGTGAAGTGCTTCCCCCTGATCTTGCTTGGCATGACCCTCTTCTACGAGACTGGTTATGAAGTTAGTGTTGCACTGCTCAGCCACCCTTTGTGATTTAGACCGAGTTATCACCCTTGACTAGGGATATATGGTGCTAGCTTATTTGTATTATAGATTGGACACTATCTGTAGAGGCGCTGCCACTATGTGTGGCTTCTAGCATGTCCTGCATGTGCATTTGTCCCCTTTTTATTTCTCTTTTTCTCTTTTCCTTTTCTTTCTTTTTGTTGACTTATTCTCTCTTTCAGATATAAAGCATAAAGATTGGGCTGATTTATGGCTGTGAGACTATCAACTCTGATAGGAGTCTCCCCTTGATGCAAAGATGGGGCTCTTCTCATCTAGCAAGTGTCAGGAATACTCTATAGACCTACTGCGATCAGTTGAACAATGTCTAGTGGGACCTAGTAAGAAAATAAAATCATTAGCATTTCATGACTTAATGCAAGTTAAACTTAATTAATTCTAATTTTGTAGATTTATTCTGATTGGCTGAAGGGAGTTAATGATGTCCAATAATATGATTTCATGGATGCCTCAATATGACTTAAGGATACAAGGGTTCTGCTCCCTGGTTATGGCTGTTAGATATGGTATTTAGGAGAGTGTGTATATCGATGGTGCTCTGGACCTTCCTGACGTTGTATTCTTATTGTTGTCCCCCGCTTGATGCTTTATAGTTCCCGGTTAATAGGTTTAGAGTTAAAGGAGGGATTATAGGGTTATAATTCCATGATTTTTATGGAGTGGTCCCATTATTACCGATAGTTTATCCATGAGAACCTCTTGGAGCAGGTTCTTATTAATCCGGCTAAGGTAACTTTTGATCATTTCTTTTCTAGAACCCTCCAATCACTTATTCTTTTCTCACAATTTGATTTTCATATATTGAGGAGGTTTGCTTCCTTGCTAATGAAGTGATAGAGGAGGCAGTTGGGGCTAATAAGGGGTTTGAGACTACGTAGGAGAGTGAGGCTGTCCCTGAGCCTAATATTACACCTGAGGTCCCCAGGCCTAGTCTTGGCCGTGCACAACACACTCAAAATATTGGGACTAGTCGTGAGGGAGCTTTTGTCGATGCTATTTTTGGTGATGTCTCTCTTCTAAATAGATTGATATTTTATTGGGCCCCCACTGTTCAGACTCAAGTTGAGTAGTAGATGCATTTCAGTGATACTCAGCTCCCTAGCTGATACATCTCATGTGAGTTTGCATGATTTACTTATTGTTTTACCTATACACTTAGTATTGATGTTAGTACAATTTTGCAAAACAAGTCCCTCGAACACAGGCAGAGGATCTGTACGGACTTGTCTCATCTCAGAGGTTATTTACTATACAGGTCATAGATAGTTGGCGGGTAAGTATATATACACTTATTATTATGCAAATGTATGCATGGTGTGCATAAAGTGCATATGATATAATGCTTCCTATATGTGTAAAGTTAGGCAGATTGCTGACTCAGGCCTTGACCCCTGCAATGCTGGTACTTCATTTGCTAGACCTCTAGATACCTATCATCGTGATGACCTTAGTAAAGGATGAAGCCCATGGCCTAATTTTGGAGCTTGGGATGACTGATTCCAGGCTATTTTCTATTTTGTAGTTAGGACAAGCTATCTTTTGTACTAGTTTATTTTAAAGTTCCCTTTCTTGAAATTAGACATAGATGAAGAGATGATCCTAAGTGAGTTAATTGATTTTTTTTAGGATAAACATATATTTATCTTTTAATCATCATCTAAACTTTGGATAAATATAATATATATATATATATATATATATATATATATATATATATATATATATATTATTTATCTCTTATTATCCACTATCCAATCTTTGATAGATCTTATCTCTTATCTTTTATCTTCCATCCTTATCTAATTATCAGGAAAAGGCAATCTGAATCCTATTCAACTTTAATCTCCACTCTTATATAAGAACTTAAAAGGAAAACTTGTCTTATCATTCTTTTCTTTCTTGTTTTCATCATGATTCAAGCTTCCCTCCACTTGATGAAGAAATTTTTTAAGAGCCTTAATAGTGATGATTGGAACAAGCTTCAACCTTTCCATGTCAAGCCTTTAAACTCTCTTCAACATCTGAAGATAAATGATAACTTGCTGCATGCTGCTGCAACTTTCTAGAGTCCAAAAGACCATGTCTTTAGATTCAATGGTCAAGAACTATATCCCCTAATTGAAGAATTTGCTGTCATTTTGGGATATCCATCTGATTCTACTGCTATTATTGCCCTGCCCGATTTAGGTATGCAATTCCTAACCAAACTCATTGCCTTCTTCGATATGCCCCTAAATGATGTCCATTTTCTTGCACATAACTTTAAAACTATCAATCTGCCTTTTTTAATCGTTGTATGTGAGACCAAGGATAGGAATAGTGTTGTATAGATCAGAACTATTGTCTTTTGCCTCTATGCTTAGTTCTTATTGGTCTCTGCCCATGGAGATACTGATACCGGGATTATAGGTATCTTAGAATAAGTAATGGATGTGGTTGACCCAATGCCCGTTATTCTTTTTGAGATCGTTATTGGGTTGGATAACTTTAAAACCCACCGTCATCTTTCGAGTAGTTTACTTTTTCTTCAGGTGTGTATTTTTTTTACCTTAACTTTTGCCTAAGCTACCCTTTTCGGGTTTTTAACTTAGCAGGCTTCTCATTTTTTTCTTTTTTCTTTTCAGATCTTGTTGTAAGAGAAATTGAGCTTGCTTACTGCCTTTGCCAATCCTTTATCTTATCAGCCTCATTAATTGCAGTCTCGTCCCTTGAAAATGAAGGATAAGTACACTATAGACCACTGGATTGATTGAATGAGGGGTATTATTGATATTGAGATTACATGGGTTTGCCCTTGGTGGAGGCTAAAGTTTATGACTTTTGATTTATATGATTACTACATTCCCATCTTGGGCTTGTGCTTTTCGACCTTCATTTCCCTTTCACGTCTCTGTCGCCAGCATGGTCGCCCATAATTCATTATTATTGTACTACTTGATTTCAAAGGCTTCCCTCTCAAACAGGACTTTTTGGATACGGTCAGAGACTTATGGCCTCACAGGACTCTTGAGCGTAATATATCCTTGAATGCTAATAGAGCAACTGATGATAACTACAAAACTTGGGTCGTGATACAAGCTTTAAATGTTTCTCCATCAAAACACTTGGGTTTGTGTTTATGGTTATAGTTAAGCCTTGTATAAAAGCTTATTGTTGTAAGATTTAGAGTTGATCCATAAAACTCTTGTAAACTCAATATGTGTGAATAAGATTGGTGTAAGTATTGAAAATCCTAACTTGGAGATAAGTTAAGTAAAGATGTAGATTCATTTGTGAATCAAACTCCTTAATTACTTGTGTTACGTCTTCTATCTTCTTAATCCTTCCTTAATTTTTCCTTAATTACTTTTAATTTCTCAAAAGCCCTATTCACCCCTCTAGGGCTATTACGACCTATTTAAACTAAACCCAAACTCATTTAATTCTATATAATGTCATGTCTATTAAACGAGTTATCTCACAAATTGCTAGCCCTACATGAATCTTTGAGTGGGAGACGTGATGGAGGTATATCGCTATGAAAGCCTAAGCCTTTTACTCAAGACTCAACTCATGTAGTTACTTAGTAACTTCGTCTATGTTTTCTCTTTAAATGTATATGTTTGATGCCATATAATAGTTTTATTTATAAAGCCCAACTCCACCAATGATGGACTATTTTAGACTGGCCCTACCTCCTTGCTATGGCCCATTATGTTAGACTTTAGCTTTATTTATAAGATTTGCTACTTGTTTACTTTTGTTGTCTCAAGAGAATATTCATATGTCAATTTTGTTATCTCTCGATGTTAATTAAAACCTAGATAAAAAATCTTAGGATAAAAGACTCACTATTAAATACGCATGTGGGAGAAATAAGGATGAAAGGCTTCACTATGTGATCTAATTGTGTTTATAAATAAATAATTATAAATAATTCATATTTCATCCATACATGAATCTGTTGTAATTTCTTTTAAAATGCATTGATCACAGCCATAAGTCTCTATCAAGGGTAATCTGGCCCACTAATATTAAATATCTAATGAATTAATTAAGACCACATCATAAGGGAATAAAATGTCAAGACCCTCTAACTTTGAACTTGAATCCTTCAAACAAAAATTTTTATAAGAAGTTAGGAATGTGACACGACAAATACTCAAAGACTCACAATAATTTTGTAAAAAATATGTATTAAATATGTTTATACAAAAATATATAAACATATACAAACATTTTTAGTTTATTATTGGTAATAAATATAAATTCAATTAATAATATAAATTGGTGTCTAACATAAATTCTCGAATTTCTATTTTGAACCATATTGTATTGATTTAAAAAATTGAATCTTTGTACCAAACTATTCCAAAAAATGAGATAACATTAATATGAAGATTTTTAAATTTAGTATTAGTATTGAAGATTTTATTTTTAAAATTGCCCAAATTTGATATGGTTCAGGAGATTTTAATCCTTACCATAAAAACATGGGAAAATGATAACGTCTATCCTGAATTATAGGCCAATTATCAATCTAATCCTAATTTCAAAGTTGTATCAATTTGCTTCACCAACTTTGAGAGTTGTTCCAGATCTATCCAAACGACATTGAACTTATGATAGAGATGATGTGGCAATCTAACATAGTATAAGAGTGGCTAACATGGCAAAAAACTTCAAACTCACCTTATCAATTCTATTCTAAACAATAGACCAATTATCAACCTATTCCTAATTTTAAAGTCATTTCAATTTGCTCCTTCAACTTTTCGAGTTGTGCCAAATCTATCAAGAAGTCAATAAGCTTGTGTCAGATAGTTGCAATGGCTATCTTTCGTGGCATAAGAGCATCGGACATGACAAAAAAAATTAAAAACCTAAAACTTACTATTTTCCAAATCAGAATCATAAACACATAAGAATATATGGTTTGAATAATGAGATTATGACATGCAAATGTGGAAACATAGTTCGTTTGAAGACATCTTTAAACTGATACAAATCCATGTCGATTGGTTTGGTGTTGTCCCTGTTTTGAGGCATGGTTTTAATAAAAAGGACCCTATAAAAAATTGAAATATTTATACAAAATCAAAATACTAAAAAGCATCATGAAGTCCAAATAGTAAGAAATTTAAATATTTTTAAATAAAATTATAATTTTAATCTTTATATATAGAGAAAATAGATGTTCAAAAAATTTGGATTGTTTTATGGCCATTACGTATGCATCAAATAAAAAAATACAAAAGTATGACTAAGTTTGAGTTTAATTTTACGCATATTTTAAGAAAGTTTAATTTTTCCATGTCAAACATTCTTATGTCATGTAAGATAGTCATTGCGGCTATCTGACTCAAGCTTATTAACATCTTGATAGATTTGATACAATTTAAAAAGTTAAAGGAGCAAATTGAAATGATTTTGAAATTATGATTAGTTTAATAATTAGTCTATAGTTAAGGATAAAATTGATCATATGAGTTTTAAGTTTTTCTCCATATCGTCACGTCAAATTACCACGTCATTTCTATAATAAACTTAATATTATTTGGATAGATTTGAAACAATATAAGAGCAAATTGATATAATTTTAAAATTATAATTAGATTGATAATTAACCTATAGTTTAGGATAAATTTGATCATTTTCCCTAAAAACATTAATTATATATATAATACTAATTTTACAATAATAATAATAATAAATGAAGCAAGGTCATTTTGTTTTTATTTACATTATTCAACAGAGTAAAATTTACTTCATTTAAAAAAGGAAAAAAAATTTACTTTATAAAAAATAAATATATAAGACTAATTTTAACAATAACAATAATAATGATAATAATGATAATAAGAATAATAATAATAAAATTAAGTAAATGAGTTTGGGTTGTGCTAGATAATTCATTACCGAACGTATCTATGTATCCTTCAGTTGTTTCTGTTTTTCCTTGGAATTGGAAGAAGAGAACATACCAAATCACCAAGCATCGCAGCCTCTTTCCCATCACTCATAACTGATCATTTTTCTTTTTAATTTTTACTTTTTCTTCCATTATTTGGATCAGGTTGGTATCTTTTTTTTTTTTAGTTGATCTTGTTCTTGAATCGATTCCCGAAAATGAGTTCTCATTGTAATCTATCTATCTATCATAGTGTTGTTGTGGTTGTTGTGTGTGTTTTTTATTCTTGTTTTGGTTTTAGATCTTGGATATGTCTATTTTTCTGGATTTTATCGGATGAGGAAATTTAGATAATGTCTCTTGTTTATATCTTTGATTGGTAAATTTAATTTCTTTGAATTTTTCAGGTTATGGTGCCATTTCTGACAATATAAACTAAATTTCAAGTGGACCTGAGGAGGAAGCCTGAGTTGTTTTATTCTTGTTAAGAATAGGTGAGCTTTTTATTCCTTTCCTTTTTTTTTTTTTTAATACAAGCTACATCTTTCACCATTTCTGAGTGTTGCTTGTTGCTTTAAGGAATTACTGACATGCCTCTGCTCCCTACATTTGCACATCCCTTCTGGGTGTATTGTCTTTGATTTAAAGCTTTTGTATTATTGAAATACATAAATAGTCTTTTATAATCCAACAACCACCTACATTAGCTCATCATTTTTGGAAGAGTTTATGAGATGAGTAGTTTATTTGAGCTGATTAATGAGGCATTTGTATTGGTCCATCCGTTCTTTGTGGAAGCCATTTTTTGGTCTGGGTTTGGACGTAATGTATTTACTCGTGGATTCCTGGAGATTCATTTTCAAAAATCATTTGTCAACAGTTAGATGTATGTTTTATGATCTTCTAAGTATTCCTGGAGATTTAGTAAATTTTGCTATGCTATTAGGTGGTTCGGATCTATCTAGATGCCATCACATATGGGAGAACCTTTACCTGTTGTGAAAAAGGAATCAAATGATTATACTAGTTCAAGTTTTCCTGCTAATCAAGATAGTAATCACGAAAGCCCTATAGCAGTTTCTTCATCTGAGGAAGATGACACTCATGAAATAGAAGATACAAATGAACAGTCTGATGAAAATGCCTCGAAGCAGATGGTACTTTATGATCCTGTAGCAAATGGCACTAGTGAAATTGAAATAGTTCCTCAACCAATTCAATGCCAGCCTCGTCCAATTGCAAGGCGTCCAGGTTTTTATATGCCTTCTAGAGTTTTGCCATCTATAGGGGCTTTCACTGTCCAGTGTGCCAAGTGTTTTAAGTGGAGGCTTATACCAACAAAGGAAAAGTATGAAGAAATTCGTGAACATATTCTAGAGCTGCCATTTTATTGTGAAACAGCTCGTGAATGGCGGCCTGATATCTCTTGTAATGATCCAGCAGACATTTCTCAAGATGGCAGCAGGCTCTGGGCAATTGATAAGCCTAACATTGCACAGCCTCCTCGTGGGTGGCAACGACAGTTACGAATCAGAGGTGCAGGGAGTAGCAAATTTGCAGATATGTATGTTATATTCTCTAGTTTTAAGCTTTTGCATTTCTGACTCTTTAAGAATTTGTTTTTGCTTTCCCTTTTTTTTTTAATCATTCTCAGATAGTTTATAGTTTGTTCACTATCTATAGTCTTCTCTTCTATTTTTTAGCATGTTTATAAGCTAAATGAAAATAAAACGTTGTGCTAAGATTTGTACAGCTCCTGTGTTAATCAAGGACCATTAAAGCCTTTCAAAGGACAAGCCTTTGTCTCCTATGTAAGTGCATAAGTATGCCTGTTGTACTTCAACATGGTGGAAAATATAGCACAAAAGTTTGGGTATATCCCAGAATATTTCCAGCAACATATATTGTAGTTCTCATTCTGCTTCTGAATAAGATCATGGTTAAAGCATAATGTTCCAATCTTTATAAAGTTGGCATGTACCTGAAACTTTAAAATTTTGCTGCTGCTGTTGTTTTTTGTTTTTTTGTTGGTTGGTTGGTTTGTTTGGCTGGGTTTGGGGTGGAGCAATGTGGAATGTGGATGCCATTGGAAATATTACATTGAATATTTCTCCATCTATTCTATGCCTTGAAGTAGTGATAGGGAAAAGCAATTTGTGGAAAATTTTGTATTATTTATGCATTCTTGACTTTTCTAATCTTGCTATGCTCCTCTAATAAATTAGTGGATTTTTTGTTTTAAAACAGGCCTATAATTATTCACTTGATAATCCTGTGTGTTCCTTTTCCTTTAATTTATAACATTATACTACCTTCCCTATTGTTCTTTTTACCAACTTTTATGAATGATATCTTATTTACACATCTCTGTTTTTATCACTGTCCTTTTTAATTTCCATTTAATTTGTGTAAATTAATAATTATCATGGAGACAATGCTGAGGCAAAATACAGCCTCATTTCTATTGTTACCATCCAATATAGCATTATTTTTTGGAGGGGCCCTGAAAGTTAAGGACAAGGTTAGGATCATGTAGCACGCTAATTAGTTAAGAACTTTTGATGGAATGCTCTTGGCAAACATGCAAACATGCTAAACCTTCCGGCAAGTATTTTTGAACTACATTTTTTGGCCTGTACTTCTATTCTTAATGTTGCATTTAACATTTCCCTTCCTTTCTAATATATTATCTTTTTAATCAGTTCATCCAAAATTGTGGTCCTTACTTTACTACTTTTTACCTTTTTTATGGCTTCATTTTCTATGTTTTTTTTTTCAAGACATCATGTCCTTCCTCCTTTGTTTGTTTCATCAAAGTTGATGTTAAAATTTTAAATTTAATAATATTGTTAGGACAATTTTTTTCCTTACAGTCTAAGGCTTAAAATTAATTGCTAACTACTGTTTGAAAGACCAAGTCAGAGCTGCAGTTTACGTGGAAAATGGAGGTAGAACATAGTTCCCATAAGCATACAACAAAAGGTAACTATAAAGGAGACATAATACAAAAGAGGAGTTAATTTCTGAATCTAGTAAAAACGACCACTCCATTTGTAGTTTTCTTTTTTGCACTGTTGTAATACAAATTTATTGACTTTGGAGTTTCCTCATTTGTCTTGCAATTGCGAGCAGTTACTCAAAGATATTTAGTTGGCTTAAATTGGAGCTTATTTGATTTTGCTTTATGATATGTTTTGATTCAAGGCTGTACCATGCTGTAGATTTCTTTAAGCTTGACATTTTACTTGCTAGTCCATTAACAGTAAGTATTCCATCATGCCATCATTATTGATATTGCATGTGCTACATTTGTTTCAGATACTATCAAGCACCATCAGGCAAGAGACTTCGCTCAATGGTAGAGATTGAAAGGTATGCCACATTAATCATCTATATATTGTCATGCTTCATGTGTTTTGTCTTCTTGCATACATGTTACAGATATTCATCGGGTGACTTCTTTGGGTTTCAAAATCTGATTTTGCAGGTACTTGATGGCAAATCCAAAGTATCTACAAGAAGGTGTTAAACTCTCACAATTTTCATTCCAAATCCCAAGGCCTTTGCAGGAAAACTATGTGAGAAAGCGTCCTGCTCGTTTAACAGCTTCATGTGGTGATACTAGAGCTCTTGAACCTAGCGAAGGTATGTAAAAGATTCTATTGACTCATTCAAACAGTTTAAAGAGTTATTTTATGAACTGATTATCTTAATGACATAATTTTCCACCAGTGTTTGGATGATCCTTTTATGTGGCCTGGATATGCTTTGGTATTAGTGAGCACTTTCCCTTCTTACCACTAATGAAAATTGTGTTGCTCCCTTTCTGTGCTGATTGTATATTTGATTTGCAATTCCATCACAATCAACTTATGCTTTAAAAGTTGCCTGTTAACAGGACCTTGAAGGGCTAACGCAATTTTTCTTGTTAAAGTATTGTGATTTAGAAATAGGTGAAATGGCTACTATGAATTTATCTTAGAAATAAGTGAAATGGCTACTATGAATTTATCGTACAAAAGATTCATTTATCTTAGTGTCATAGTTTTGCAAGATTTTTTAAATAACTTGAGCAATTTTCATACCCTTGTTTTTTAAAAGAATAATTACTAATTGCTTTCTCATTTTTAATAGATAAAATATTTTGTGAAATGCTCCTTTTCTTTTCTTTTCTTTCCATACTTCTCCTTAAGGTATTGGCTGTGCAGCAAGACAATGCTGCTGCACTTTTAGTAAAGGGACTTGTAATGATTTTTAATTAGTTTTGTCTTAGCTTGTTTACATATTTATTTTCCTATTATTTCCTGAGGTAGTAGTGTCTGCTGTCATAATGAAACAAATGGTTTTCTCAGTTTGCTGTTTTATTTTGAGTTTGCTATACTATTCATTTACCATTCTCTTCTTGCCTTTCAAACCGATACCTAGGGCTGGGTCCCTTGCCTGTGTAATGCATTGTCAAGTTAATGGTTCAGTTTACAGATACCGTTTCCTGTGTAAATTGAAAACTGAGATAGCTTGTCCACTATGATTTTTTAATTAAAAAAGTCTTCATTGGCTTTAAGGTGTACAGTTTAGTGCTCACTGTAATGAATGAATCTGGGGTTGGATTAAACTCCACTCTGTCTCACTTAACTGGATTGAGGTACTTCATTTTAAGAGTGCTGACCGGAATCTTAGTTGCAGGATGAGATGACAAAAGCCATCTCCAAATACTTCTTCATTACATTTGTTTGAAGCATTCAGTTCCTGTTATTTGATCATTGTGTAAACACAAATTTAAAATTTATTCAATTGTTCGCCATTCTGTTTTCTGTTGTTAGTTTCAGAGTGATTATAGTATGAATGGAGTTGAAGTTCTTAAATCTCTCGTTAATGTATGGACTATAAAAGATAGTATAATGTCTCTTATGTAGGGGTGTAACTGAGCAGAACTTTTAAAAGTTCAGGCTCAGCTCATTTAAAAATTAACAAACTTGAGCTGAGCTTGAACTTGTTAAATTTTCAAAATTCTGGCTGAAGCTCAGCTCAAGCTAATGTTTAACGAGCTCGAGCCGAGCTCGCGAGCTAGGCAAGCTCAACATATAGTTTAATGGCTCAGCCCAACACAACTACTTGGTTTGGCTTGCCTTTCAATTACATGGTTTGCTCATGTGCTACACAATGACATTTTACAGGCTATTCATTTACTTTTCATTTGTCTCATTTTCAATGTGGGATTTTGTATTGTAAAAGTATATGCCATAAAAATTTATATTCTCGCAATATTTTTTAATTCCTATTCAATATAGGATTCTAAATCTCAGCATTATACACTATTTTCCATGTATTTTTCTCCATCATATTTATTTTTTCAAACTAAAAATTAAATAACTAATTATGATTGAGTTTTAGTTTTTACAATTTATATTAAGTTTTATATTTTTTTGAACTAGTACTTTGCACTATAACATTTCAAAAATCTTTATGAAATTTTAGCTTTTACAATATTTCACCTAGAGAAAAAATAAATAAATTAATGGTGTTTCACCTTTTTAATGTTTAAATTAATTTTTAATTTTTTTTACTTATTAATTTGTTGTATTTACTTAATGTTTGTATTGATGCTAATTTTAATTTAAATTACAAATATATAATTTTTATTATATTTAACAATGTTTATTTACTTAATCTTGCATTACTATTTCATTATATTCACTCGAAACTATACTTACTTAATACTAATACTAATTTACACAAAATTTATATGTTATGCATATATGGTTCCTTATTATACTTAGTAATTTAGGCTTTATTTACTTAATACTAAATTAATATTATATAATTCTTACTTGATATTATATTTACTTCATAATTAAAATTTTATTTACTTAATACAAATAATAATTTACTTCAAAATTATGAGCTAGCTCATGAGCCTATGAATGAGCTCGTTTGCGAACTTAAACGAGCCGAATTTGAGAAAGTTCGAGCTCAACTCATTTAGCTTACGAGTCTCAAAATAAAGTTCAGGCTCATCTTGTTTAGTTTAACAAACAAACTCGAATGAGCTTTTTTTCGAGCCGAGCTCCAAGTGAATCACGAGCGGCTTGGCTCAGTTACACCCCGTACTCTTATGGCAGTCCACGATCACTTATCTTTGCTCCCAAATTTGGATGATGAGCTATCAAACCTTGAAAATATTTTTCTGTGCAGTTGAAGTAATAACTTTTGTTAATTCAATCCCCTTTACTCAAATTTTCATCTAATTAAGCTGATTGAAGTAACTTGTTCGTCATATTGACAAAATGGGAGATGAAAACAATTGGTTAAATTAAGTTGGACTAGAGGTGACCCTTGTACCAGAAGAAAAAGAAAGTACTATAAACAAACAAATCTAACTCAGGTTTTGCATGGGTTATATTGGTCATTGCCATTAATGTATTGGCTTTGGATGGCAATATAAGAGATGGCTTTCCTCAAGATGGGTTAATTTGAGGCTTATGTAAAGCAAATCAGTCTGATTTGCATCTGCAAGCATAAGCCCCTGATTAGCACTAAAGTGATTCTTGACCTTGAAAAGAGGGAATTGGGTTTCGGTAACTAGTATTAGGTTTACTTGTTTAAAAAGAAGAAAATTATTGTGTTGTCATTTCTTTCCTGTTCCAGGGAACTTGTTGACTGAGTGGCTTTTTGCTGCATGCTGAAAAGCATGCAAAAACTAACCAAAATCTGGCTGTTTGGATGCAGCAAATCCCCTTGCATGGGTTTCTCCTGATGATTTTACAGATCTGCAGCTTGGTAGGCCAGCATTTGCATCTCCAACATCCTTTCAGGCCCCAATTTCTGATCCATTTGATCGACCAGTAAAGCAGGTGAAAAGAACACCTTGTTAACATATGTACAGCAGTAAATTAGAATATTATTAGTGCAAATAGCAGTTCCAAGCTCCGTGGGACTTGGCAAAGATCTTTTTGGTGATTGAATTTGTATTCTGCCCCCATATTTTGCTTTATTATACTTCAAGGTGTTTTTTCTTTTTCTGAACAAAGGCCTTCTATGAGCCTTAGAAAAGAAAGGGGGGAGTTTTTGTTGGAGGGGATGCATAGGCCACAGATATACTCTTGATTGATCAATGATCATATCGAATGTGAAAATACAAAACTTATCGAATGTGAAAATACAAAACTATGTATGAGGAAATATAGTTGTACTTTTTCATCCGACTCTTGATCAGGCAATCTTACCAGCCATCATGTATGAGTAACAACGAAATTATGAATATATATCACTTATATAAAAGGTTTTTTTAAGACTCACTGGCGATGGCAAACAGTAGTTAACCATTTAGGTTCTGTAATATGAGAAATCAAGAGAAATAGAGCAAAATGAGCAATCAAGTAAGAGAAATGAAAACACTAGAATCAAGGGTTCTATAGAACCACAAAATGGTGTAATACAAAAAGCTTTTATGGAGCGGCTTTGAATGGGAGAATACAAAGTGCTCTGAGATCTTGAATCTTCTGATCAAAGTCTTCTACTACTGATGTTTTTCATATTCCCAAAATTTTTCTGTATGTTCTATTTTTGGCAAGAAGTATCAAAATACAGGGCACTGCAACTGTTATGTGAAAAATCTGCATGTATATGTCATTTCTGTTTTTGAGCATAGTGTATCTGTCATTTTGGTATGTGGGTATCTTACAATTAAAATACCATAAAAATTTGACTAATTAATCCCAAAATATTGGCCTTTGCTGTTCGGTCGTCCCCTGATTCCCTAAATTACTCAATACTTTTCTTCAATGCCTTTGCCTCTACCTTTTCACTTTTTGCACTCTCGTAGCTCCATCAACTACAAACATTTAAGTGCACTTATATATGATTTTCATCACATATTGAAATTACAGATGACAACGGAAGAGAGCAGAGGATCCGAAGCCCCACTGATTACTGCACCCTTCCTTCTAACATCTAGCAAATAATCCAAAGCCCTTTCTGTAATAGCCTCACCAGGAATCAGCACAGGGATCCCTGGTGGATATGGACATATGAGCTCGCCACATACCTCTCCAAGACTCTCCCTGATATTCACTCTCCTTTTCTCTGCAAAAAATGCTTCTCTTGGATTCAATCTCATGCAAATATCACTGAATGGTGGATACCCTCCATCCTTCATCCTGTCTTCTGCTGTTCCATTTTGCAAGAAGCAAGCCGATAATTCCTCTAGTCCTGATACCAGCCTCTGAACATGATCTTTACAAGTTCCAAGATTAATTGCAAATGTAATAGAATGGGTTCCAACAAGCTCAGCTATCACTTGATGATTCCTATATAAATAATCATCTGCTTCATAACCAGATAAACGAAGATGCCAAAAACCAATGGTAAGGCGCAAGGGATCAATGACGGAAAATTCTGTGAGGCTTGGTCTCTCTAGCAAAGTAATACCTGGAATGTTTTTTATTAGAGTTTTTGCTTCAATAGCCAACTCCATTGCTTTATCGAAAATAGTTTCAGGATTTTCATCAATTTGAGCTCTAGCTGCATCCAAAGATGCTAAAAGTAGATAATTGGGACTTGTGCTTTGAAGGGTTTGAAGGCACCGACAAATTCTGTCTCTATCCACGATGTTTCCTGACATGTGCAACATTGATGATTGAGTGAGAGAGCACAGAACTTTGTGAGTGGATTGTACTACCAGATCAGCATCCTGCTTCAAAGCTGAATGAGGCATCTGAGGATGAAATCCCAAGTGTGCTCCATGAGCCTCATCAACAATCAAAGGAATTCCCCAAGAATGACAAACCTGTGAAACCTCGTTCAAGTTGCTGCATATACCATGGTAAGTAGGGGAAGTGACAAAAACTGCGGCTGCTTTCTGACCTTCCATCTCCAAGTCTTCAATAGCTTTGTTCACCTGAAGTAACAGCCTGTCATAATGAATTGATGATTTTTCCATGGATAAAAATGAAAGAAATCCTAAAATACGGACTTCTTCTTCTTTTTTTTTTTTTTTTTTCTATTTCTTTAATTTCCAGATGTTCAAAGGTTCTAATGCTTTTTTTTTTTTTTAAATTTTTTAAACATAGCCATTGCAGGAACATAAAAACTTCGCTTACAAAATATGAAAGAAATACAATTTTTCTGTGATGATGAAAATGCTACAGATCACAGTCTACCATTTAATGTTATTAATCATCCATATTGTTTCAAAGAATATTAGTAAATTAATAAACTAACCTGTGATGGAGTGACCCCGCCAGCAATGTCCCAATTATAATCATACTCGGGTATAATGTATTTAGGGATTGCTCCAGCCAATACCATAGCAGATGTGGCTGATAGATGGGAATTGCGAGGAAGAATTATATGTTCTCCAGGGGAACAAGTTGCCATTATTGCTGCTTGGATCCCACATGTAGTACCTCCAACAAGGAACCATGTTTCCTGTGATCCAAATAATTTGGAAGCTAGTATCTGTGCCTCTAAAATGGGTCCCTCAGGGGAAAAAAGGTTGTCTAGCTCTGGAAGCTCAGGTAGATCATGAATGAATGGCCTTAATCCAATGAGCTGCGATAATGAAGATGGTGCAGCACGCCCTCTATTATGGCCAGGAAAGTGAAAACTTGCGGCATTTTGTGCAGCGGAAGCTTCCAATGCCCTGACCAAAGGAGGTGGCTTCTCGAGCTGAGTTACATGAGATTTGGAAATGATAGATTCTTCTATTGTATGTGGTCTGGTATTCTCTACCCGCTGTTTCTTTTTTGGTTCCAAAGCGCACTTTTCCTGCAAGACATTTCAAGAATTAACTGAAAGCACAATAATTGAGGAATATTGAATTCCCCAAACAGAAATTAGACAATAAAGACGCTGATGAAATATTTGATGTGATTATAACATCAACATAGAGGTTGAAGGAACCTAAGAGTGATGAGTGATAAAAATCTTCAACCACCATTTATGGTGAATATATGACACAAGGATGTGCAGAATTTGCATGTAGTTCATTAACCATTAAAATAACTGAAGCCCAAGTTTTTTCCTGGAGCATAAGCCCGAAAGTGATCAGCATTTGACAAAAAATAAAAATATTGGAAGAACAACAACTATACAAGTGTATCCAATTCACAGAGTTTCTGGTTTTAATACCCGAGAAATAGAAATGCAAATCCCTCTTCTTTTGTTGGCAAAACCCAGGTGAAGATTCTGCAAAAACATCAAGAAATTTTTTAATTATTAAAGAAAAGGATGATAATAGATGAAATTAAGCGACCTTTTCTCATGAATGGGAAAGAGAGAGAGAGTTACGGTATGGTGAAGTGTTGTGGGTGAAGAGATGCAACTCATTGTCGTTCCCTCTGTTATCCGCCCGCTCTATCTATCTATATTATCAGTGTTCACTTCGTTAAGGTTTTGCGGGAAAATGATACAAAGACCAAATGTCCAAATTCCACCCTCAACTTTGGGCCGAAGACTCAATTGGATCTCTATATATTTTTTTATCCCAATTAGAACTTTATGTATTAAATTTAACAAATTATATCATAAATCTTTTTCCTTCTTACAATATAGATCAGTAGTTTATCAAATGTGTGTGTAAAATATGTCTTTTTTTTAATGCTCAAATGCTTTTTTTTTTAATACTTTCCCCTTACATCTTGCTCATCCCCTCTTCTTTTCTTTTCAAGAAAAAAAAAAACTCAATACTGTCTAGAAGTCATTTTAGCCTACAACCATACATTACATACTACTGCTCAATTTCCACCACCATTTTTCAGCCTAATAAAATCATACATATATTTACTAGAAGCTAAAAATAAATTAACAAAAAAGGAATAGGAAAAAATCTAATTTTTGAAGCAGGGCAAGAGAAAGAGATGTGGATAGAGCATACATATGGGATCTATTAGTAGGTGAGAGAGAAGAAAGTAAGCTTCACTGGTCACACATGTTTTCTTTCCATTTTTTTATTCTGTTTTTATACTTCTAAAGTTAGCTCCTTTATTAATTTTTCCTTTGCTTATTTATTATTCCTTTCAATTATATTGTCTTTTTAACACAGATCGATTGTTACTTATTTGTTTTTTTGTCTTTATTTCTTTTCAATTTCTCCTTCTCTTTTCTCCTTTGGGTATGTTTTTTTTTTCTTTTTCTCTTGTTGATGTTTTGTTTGAATTGATGTTTAATAATTAGCTTAGATTTCCAATTTTAATGATTTAAAAAGAAAAAAAAAACCATAAAGTATTAGGTGACACCCATAATCCTGCAGGTGAATGCTAATAAATTTTCAAATGATTAATGAACTTACAGTAGGTTTATTAATATTCACTTGAAGGTTCATTGACCTTTCATAAATATACAGATGAAGATCAATGAAATTATGTAAAAAAAAAATGCACAATTTTTTTATCTCGTATGCGTAATAATTTTTCATGTATATTACAATATAAACAACAGTCCATGATATAATAATTTATTAAATTTGGCTCAATTAGAAATTCATTGAAGTAATATCCAAATAATATTCAAAGCTTGTAAAATTAATTAATATTTAAAGATAATATGTAAATGTATAGTTGTATAGTAAAAAACGTCGATGTTCATTTTTCAATCTCTTCCTCTGTTTTTTCTTCCATTTGCCATCCGTAAACCGCCTTTTGCCTTCCCTCCTTTGCATCAACAAACGCCATATAAGAGCTCAAATTACCTACTTTCAAATATGTATTAGGGCTGGCCTGACTCGCTCAAAACAGATAATAAAATATTTTGTTACGATAAAAGATTAAGAGATTAATAAAATATAATAAAAATAAGAGACTCAATAAAATAAAATAAAATAAAATGTTAAATTTCAGGACTTCATGCACTTTATTTATGGCAAAAAGATCTTGCACTAATTCCTCATCTTTTTTAGTCTGGCTATGAAGAGATCAACTGTCTCACTCCGTCTCTGTGTCCTTCAGAAATTTCAGCAACATAAATTTCTAGTTTCATCATTGTCATAAAATTGTCTTTTCATTTTTTTTTTGTCATGTGAGACCAAATTTAACCAAATTAAAAATTTTAATTCATAACTACGTTAAATGACTTGTATATAAATTAGATAAATGTGATGAAAAAATATATAATTCATTTAGATTTATAATAATTTTAATTAGTAAAAAATTATAAAAATTGATTAGTTAAAATTAAAATTATAAGAATTTATTTAAATATATTTAAAAATAAAGAAACCAATCATATATTTTATTATCTATAATCTTAATTGAAGAATTCAATATATGTAAACAATAGGGATGTAATATTTTTAACCCTGAAAATTATATCTTTTTTACATTTATATCCCACATAATTTCTTTTTTATAATTAAATTCTAGTGATAAGTATAAAAAAGTTTCTTATGGTTAGATACTTTTTTATTTAGAGCGTTATGATATTTTTTGTAACATTTAAGGGTGGTTTCATTCTACTTGTGTTTTAGTATCATACTCAGTAATATTGTTAAAAATATATGATATAATATTAAAAAATATGAATTTTTAATAGTAAAATTATTTACCAAGTAATATAGCATTAAACTAATTAAAGTGAATTCATAATAAATAAAAATAAGATATATTTTTAATTTTATTATGAATAAAAAGAAATAATTTTTAAAATAAATTTGTAATATTTTTAAAAGTATCTAAATGATTATATTGATGGTAAATCATATGTAAAACATTTATATTATTAAAATGAAATGTTATATTAAAGTTTTGTTACAAAATAATGACAATATTGGTTGATAGGGTATTAAAGTGTTAGAAAATGAAACACGCCTCTAGATATCACAAAAAAAAACTGTAGACTTTTAAGTGAAAATACATCTAATCGCAATATACTTTTTTGTATTTATCCCTAAAGATAAATTTTTGAAAGATTTTCCATTAGTTCTATTTAAAAATATAATTTTAATTAATATATTATAAAATAAATATTTGGATATACTTAATTAGTATGTCAATGTTATGATTTATTTCAAATTTCAAATAATTATTAAATTCACTTGAATATGAATTAGATAAAAAAATTAAAAAATGTTTCTTTAAATTTGGATATTTTACAACGATTATTTGAACAATCAATAAGTGAAAATATTTCTCTAATTAATAACCTTTTTTGTTATTATAAAATATAAATAATTTAAGATAAATGTTTCTCATCTTTCAAAAAGTAATTCTTTTTATTTGCAAGATTTCTCATTGACAACATTTATGATATATAATCTTTAATTAGTTTTTGTTTATTTTTTCTAATTTATTTTTTGAGGAATTTGTTTTCAATTTATTTTTAATTTTCTAGAAGGTTCATATACTCTATGTATTGTGGATAGGTTCCATGTATTTCAAACAATAATTTATAGTTCCTGCACTATGAACTAAGTACATAATTATTGAACTAAATCAATTTCATTTAAATCAAGAATTCAATTGAAATCATTTTAATTAAATTATTGATATATGAAAAGATTTTAATAAAACTAATAATTTAGAAAAAATATTCATTTAATTTTTCAAAATTTTGATGTTATTTTAATGAATTATTTGAATATTATGAAAATTAAAATGATTAATTAAGTCAAAATAAAAATGTTATTTATAATAAATAATAAAAATATTATTTATTGAAATATCAAAAATAAAATATTTTTTAGTTTTAGGACTCAAAAATAAAAAAAAAAAGGTTAATTTAAGGGTTGTTAGGCACTAGAGAAAACCTTTTTTTTTTTTTTTGAAACATATGGAATTTAATTATAAAAAAAATTATAGGAATTAATTATAAAAATAATATAATTTATAAGACTAAAAGTGTTGTTATCCCAAAGAAAAAAATATAAGGATTGAAAAAGCATGCAAAGAAGTGTATGGGGACTCAATAAAAAAATTATAAGTAAAAGTGAAAATTTTTAGTTCTAAAATTTTTATTAATTTTACAATTAAATAATATAAGTGTTTCCCTCTAATGCTTAAACTGTGAAGACGAGCGTGTTAGGTATGTAAGGTACACCAACCAATTTAAATATCCAACTTCTAACAAACTATTAGATATAAATTTAAAGATCTAAACCTACAGGTTTTTTAACTACTTGTACATTAGCTATATTTAACTAATGCTGCTTGAAAAGTAAATTTAGAGAAATAAAGATTTGATGGAAAAGTTAGAAAATCAAAGGGAATTAATGCAAAAAACTAATGAATTTGTAGAAAAATAGTTAAGAATCATTGTAAAATGAAATTTTTTTGTGTGAGTTGTAGGAAATAACTATAAAATTGTAAAGAAAAAACTTTGATTGCATTAAACATGAAAAATAACAAATGAGTTTGGAATGACAAAGTACAAAAGAGAACTAAAATTAAAGGAAACTAAAATTGAAAATAAATTGCTTGATTGATCTTATTGGAACTATGTATTGTTCTATGGTTAATTGGTTGTCGGTCATTACTCTCTCAATTTGTTCTATTGTAGAGGCTCCCTTTATTATCTCCATGATAATAATTGCTTCTTAATTAGCTCTTCTACTAGACAATTCTACTTGCTTCACTCTTTACATATTTCTCCCTCAATTTCTCCACTTCGATACTCCACTTAGCAGTAGCTCCCATATTAAACAACTTCATTAAGTTAGATTTCCACCACGTAGCTCGCTTTACCATGATGACTTAGGGGGTTACATGGTTTTTTTTTTTATTATTAGTTTTCCTATTTAGATAAATTTAATAAGGAAGAATTTCATATTTTAATTAGGATTTTATTTTTATTCCTACCTTAATTACAATTAGACTTTCCGACCTTATTAAAGATTTTATTTTATTTCTTAATTAACTAGGGTTGGTGGATTGTGCCACTCTATAAATAGGTGGCTTGTTCTTTCATAAATCATCTAATGAATAATGCAAGATTTTTCTCAATTTTTTCTTATGTTTATGTGTTGAAACTTGTTTATTTTCCTTTAAGGCTTAGTCATGTACTAACCCTGTCTATTTTAACACTTGTTCGTTGCGTCACATGATGCCTAACTTGATTCCCCAATTACCAATTTCTCTATTAAGTAGATAATTTTCATTAGATCACTACTTTCTACCAACTACTTTATCCACTTGATAACAACTACAAATAAGTAACTAATTAATTAATTAATTATTTTGGGCCTATATCATTTGTGAACATTGGATGTTAAAAAAAAAATCAAAATATAGTGCAAAAATATGCCCCTTCCATATAAAGGGTTTGTAAAGTCTACTTATATGCATTAAAAATCCAACCTTTAAACTGCACTTGATATCAAAAAGGTCATCCTTAAAAATTCTCTTTATTGAATTTGACTATAAATTTTAGAATATGGAATCCTTGCTATGGAGAGAAATTTTGAAGAGAATCCTTATTTTAAAGAGAACCCTTATGAAAATAAACTTGTAAAGTTCTTTGCTTTTGAAGGAAAAATTGAAGAGAATCATTGTAGATAATTTTGAGATAGAGATCCTTATTGGATAACCTTCGCAAAGAGCCCTACTTATAAAGAAAATAATTGAAAAGAATCCTTGCAGAGCCTTATAGAAAACTCATTTGAAATTTTTTAACAAGTTCAAAAATATATTTAAAATTTTTCTTTTTTTATTTAAATTATCATCTTGACAAAATTTCATTCTAAATCAAATAAATTCAAATTAAAGAAATCATAATAACTTAATAAGTAAAATAACATAGACTCGTAATAAATCATATTACTTTACCCATTACTAGGTCAATCATCACTATCCTGTGAATGTTCAATTCCCTTATTAGAAATTATTGCTCTTTCAACTCATAATCCATCACAAATTTCACCTATTATGTCTGTTTTGGTGAGCATTCTCTCACCAACAATTATGGTTGAGGCTTCCATCATTAAATTGATCTCCTACTATGCTACCAACGACCTCCTCTCAATCTACTTCCATACCAACTCTTACATTAGTGACAATAGTTACTTTAGACACTTCATTAGCTATTCTAACTCTTACCATGATGTTGCCAACCCTTGCAACTGCTCTCTCTCCAATGATGAAGACACCCTCAAGCTTGGACAAACTTGCGATTACTCCATTTAGTGAAGATCTAATTATTGCCTATTTGTTAATGAGTAAATCAATGACATTAAGCTCTCCTTCACTACACACAACATTGCCTAGGTCTACTATGTTCCATTGCTAGTTAGCTAAGCCATTGAGATCTTGTAAAGAATGACAAGTCTCTATTTTCCTTTTTCTTATTTCCAACTTTGCACTGATTTTAATGCACATGTTTTTGTTTGTTTTTGTTTATTTGATTTTTATAGGTATAATCGACATTTAACATGATACTTTTTGCAAGTTTCATGGGAGCATTGACACTATAGTGGATTTCTTTTTATTCTCTTTGATAATTTATTTGATCTAGAATTACTTATGTTCTTTGTTGTGATTAGTTCTCTATTAGAACTTAGAAAACAAAAATACCAATTAATATGTAGATAAAGTGGCCAACAAGCCTACCTTATTTTATTGAAAAACTATAACAATATTAACAATGTAATAGGCCCTAAGGACTATACATAGAAAAAACTCTCTCAATAGTTATAGTTCGGTTTTACATCACTTACTATGATAAAAGTTTTCCCTATATAGTTGTGATGCCAACCTTACATTATAATCCTAATTTTTCCATCATTTTGCATATACTAGGAAATTATTTCCTTAAACAATGCCTATTGATGCTCCTTTTGTGTGGTTCTCTATCTAAGCACACTAACTAATATACATTTCCTTCCAAAACCTATGAACTTTAAAAGGTTACTCCCACTTAAAAGATCTTTTTTTTGTATTATTCATCTTTTGCATCAATTAGCAAAATCACTTTTAAAACTAGGTCCTCCTCTTCAAATATTTAATTTCTCACTTTATTATTATAAATCCTATATATTTTCTTTTTAATTAGGTTACTTAAAGCTTGTATTTGCTTTTTAACTTTAAGCTCCTCCTCCTTAGACATTCTCGTTGGTGGTTGTGATAAAGCTTGTAATCTATTTAACTTAGTAGTTAATGTCCCATAAAATTCTCTATAGTATAGGCAGCTCCTTATAACTCCAGACTAAATGACCTTTGAATTTTGTAAGGACATTAATTGTTTGCTCCTTTAGATCATCTAACAAAAGAGAACTAACAAAGGTCGTCCTTAGTTCTTTGGGAAAATAAAATAGGTTTATAATATTTGATTTAGTATCCTTAAATTTTAAGGAGCTTTTTTTAGGTCTTGTATCTAAATCTCCTATTATTCTTCACACTCCCAATTAGGATCTTCTTTAAATATTAACGTTGAAGCTTATTTTTAGAGACATAAGGTTGGTAGAATGGTTGTGTCACACCCTATATCTTTACTATTTGAATACCCTAAGTCTTTATGTAGCATATATTAGTATTAATATGTTAAACAAAGACTTATGGTATTTAAATAGTAAAGATGTAGGGTGTTATAGGTTGACTCCTTAGTTGATTCATTCTAGCTTCCTTAACTATAATGGCCTTCAAGTCTTTTATTGGATGGATCACTCCTACATCATGAACTCTATGTTTGGAAATAGGATTATTAACACTATTACTTTGATAAAGGAGCATCAACCTTTTATTGGTTTGATCTTCTGGAGTTTCCCTATTGGAATTAGTTTTTTCCTCATTTTTATGAGATAGGGAGTTGAAAGAGGCCCAAAAAGGAGGGTGAATAGGGTAAATTGAAAAATTAAGGCAAGATTGGAGCCTTAAAAAAAAGTTAGAAGAGAAGTTAAGATGGAAAGTAGAAGAAGAACATAAGAACGCCAATATTTAAGGAGCTTAATTCATAAATGAATCTATGTCTCCATTTAACTTATCCTCAAGTTAGGATTTTTAACACCCATACCAATCTTATTCATCAAGATTGTGTTTTACAAGATTTTTAGGATCAATTCTAACCTTACAACAATAATGAGCTTTTGAAGGCTAAGATCTAACCAAATAATCAATCATAAATTTTTTAGGCTTACACTTAAACCAAACTCACTAGCATTAACTCCTCACTTCCCTTAATTCAACCCAAAAAAGAAGATGAAAAAGAGAGCTAATCTAGCATACACTTAATCACTCAAAATACAAAGAGAGTTTTTGAATAGAGAAAATGCTTATGAGTATTTCTAAGAATTCAATGAGTTCAATAACCTTCCCTCATGTCAAATGAAGTTCTAAAGCTGAATTATATTAATTGAGGGTGGAATTTTATTATTGAAGATCATTAAATGCTTCCCCAAGCTTTTTTACCTTTATTAATTAATTTTTAGCTTTTCACAGTCAATGTGCTACTCATGGTTGTGAGGGCATGCTTCAGTCAATGTGTTGCTCATGGTCGTGAGGGCATGCTTTAGTCAATGTGCCAGTCACAGTCATGAGGGCATGCTTCAGTCATGAGGGTTGAATGTTTTGACCGTTAGAGGTTGAACTAGCTGTTGGAGCTTGTTTGGCTGTCCCTCATGATTGTGATCTACTCATGATGGTCGATCGTGAGTGATGCAAACTTGTTTGCTTATTTTTTGGATTCTTTAGGGATTTGCTCATAAGCCTCCTCACAACCTGAAGGGTGGCTCATGAGGAGCAGTATGTGCTTTTAAATTTTGACCTTTATTGCTTCCTTTCACACCCAAATGACTTATGCATTTGTATAACCTTTAGTCCATCATAAATTGTCATACAAAGGCTCTTAAAAAGAGCTCTACAATTCTTTAACCTTGAATGATGTCATAGTCTTTAAAAGTACAATCCTTCACACTTAATAGAGATGATTAGTACTTCAAATTATTTATCAAAGTTAAAATCAAAGGGTTAATCATGCAAATGGTCAACAATCTCCCTTTTTTTTGACTTTGACAATCAATTTGATCAAATAAATAATAGTATGTCTATGTGTTATAGTGGAAACATCCTATTATAAAGTTAATTATTACAATGTAGCAAAATATATGATGGATTGCCTCCCTTTTAATGTATATAATACTTCTAAAGATAATTTGCATTATAGGTGCATATATTGCATGATTTATGTATATTGCATTGTAACTTAAATTAAAATGAATAAATAAAAAATTTTGAGTTGTAATAAACATAAACATATAATATTAAAAGAAAAACATAAAAAAAAACTTTGAGTTGCAATAAACATAAACATATAATATTAAAAGGGAAACATCACATATATAATATTAAAAAGGAAATATCACCTATATAATATTAAAAGGGAAACATCACATAATACTCATAACAAAGACACACAATACAATCTTCTCCTTTTTTATCAAAGAGCAAAAAGAGGGAAGAAACTAAACAAAGATAAGCTTAAGGAAATTATAAAGTTATAGTCCAAACAAACTAAAACAATCCAAGCTAAACAATCTAAGATACTAAAATTAAACCAAATGGAAACAAGTACTTAGGCATCATTGGCATCATGAGGGTCTTGAGGATCTTGAGAGGAAAGAAGTGAAGGAGGAGGCCAAAAGCATTGAATGTTATGATACACATAAAGTTGATGACTGTCATATTCAAAATGGCCCATTTGATGCTTAAACTTATAAAGTCTTGTGCCCACTTAACCAAATCTATTGTAGTTTGATTCAATAATAGATAGGCGATAAAAAAGCCTCTAACCTAAATGAGTTCATCATTAACACTTTAAGAAGAATATGGGCCTTTTGCTCTCTTTCTTTGAGGCATGAGAGGTTGAGGTGCTTATGGTTCTTAGGGTTTTACTTTTAGGCCAACTCCCTCAAGTTTTAATTGCCTATTTGCTTAATATCCTTATGGTTTTAAGCAAGTTCTTCATTAACTTCCTATTCTTCATACTTCCAAAGCCAAACTTCCCTAACCTTCTTAAATTGTCTAGAGTTCTTCAAAAGGTTTTCATCAAGAAAAGAAGGAGGGATAAAATCAAGGTTGTTAAAGTTGATCCTAAAATGGTTGGTAATTTTGGTGATAATGCCACCAATACAAAAACTCTCACTCCCACTATCATTAGTCAACCACAATCTCCATTGAAGCCATCTTCCTAATTCCACATCCACATTTTCAATAAGGCAATGAATTAAAAAAAGATCATTAAAAGAAATTGCCTCATTACTAAGCCCCCTAGCATGAAAAAAATAGGTAATATATCTATGAATATATCGTAGGGCTTTTGAGGAGAAGGAAGAAGACTTAGTGTGTCCCATAACAAAGGAACTAGCATTTGGTTTAGCATGGTGAAGCCAAAAGTTATAGGGGGACCAAGTGGTGGTGGGTGAGGCAAGACCCTCTTACTTAAAATGGAAAATAGAATCAATTGATTAAGAGGTTAAAAAATAATCTTTACCACCCAACCTAAACCTCATGCTATTCAAAGGATTTTAATTATCAATAAATTGAACCCTAGGGAAAAAAGTGGAAAGAAATTCATAAATAAGTAAAGGATAGGTAAGCTAAGGTTTAAAAGCAAAGTTATACATACCAACCTTTTCAAGTAATTGCTTGACTTCCTTATAGTAACCCATCTTCTCAAGAGTTGATTAAGACATGTATCTTAAGGGAATCAAGGTTCTTTTGCTAAATTGATCCAATCTATGCCTAACTTAACTAGAGGAATAGGAAATTGGAGGGGTGTTTTTAGGTTTATCCTTGGTGGTCCTCCTTAATAAGGAAGAAGGAACATCTTGTTGAGTGGTTTTCTTAGAAGCCATAAGAAATTATGATGAAAGGGAAATAAAGAGTTAAGAAAAAGAATAAAAAGGAGGAGTTAGATATGGTGCTTGTAAAGATAAAGAATGAGGAAAAATAGCCAAAGGGAGGGTTAAGAATGAGAGGTTTGATAAGTGATGAAAAGAGGGGATAAAATGAGGAATATATAGAAGAGAATGGTCATAAAAAAGTTATAAATTAGGTCAATTTTAAAGAATAATGGCAAGGTTTTGTTTGAATTGGAAAAGATGAAAAGGAATTATAATTCCAAAGGAATTGTGTATTTACATCTGACAGGGTGCTCCTCACGAGCACTCACGATCATGAGTGTTACTCATGAGAGGTGCTGACCCTTGAAATGACACGATTCATGAGCTGTTATAGCCTTTGCAATGGCTCATAGTAGAAGTGCCCCCATACCCTTGCACTTTTGAACTTTGTGTAATTAGGTATAAAAAAGTGTTCAATTTAGTCCCTGCAGACTTAATTGACACTAAAATTGAAGTAATTTAAAGACAAATTAGGTTTAAATAAAACTAGGACTATACTCAAATATAATTTTGTATGCAAATAGGAAATTTTATGAATAAAATAAAATTTGCTAATTTTTAAATAATTAGTTAATTGAATTAATTTTAATAATTAATTATTAAATAACAAATAATGAAAGAAAAACACATATGGGCAAACAATTCACATATGAGCAAGATGATTTAAAAAGAATTCATGTAGGCACCTTTTTTAGTATATTGATTATAAGCCAAAGGCACAATAAAATTCAAAAGAAACATTTTCAAGAGCAAATGATTAATCTAAATTCAAATAATCAATTATAAAATATCAATAATAATAATAAATATCAAGAATAGCTAATGAACATATTTGCACTTATGATATCAAGTTTAAGAAGGCTCATTCACTATCACAAGCACTTCAACACATACGAATGCATATAAGTGATAAAGAATAAATCATATAAGGTAATTAAACAATTAACATAGAAGTGAAATTATCAATCAATGGAGAGACATGAGAAAGTTAAGTTAAACTAGCATTATTTATCATTCCAAGCTCATGCTTAATGAAGTTCATTCTATTGTCACATAATGGCTTGGTAAAATGTCCTCTAGTTGGTGATTTGTATCAACAAATTTAAGAGTAATAGCATAATTTTGCATAAGATCATGAAAACAATGATGTCTAATTACTATATGCTTAGTTCTTGAATGTTAAATAGGGTTTTGCTAATATTTATAGCACTTGTATTGCTATACTTCATTGGAATGTGATCCATATCAATGCCATAGTCCATTAGTTATTATTTTTACCATAATACTTTGAGTAATAACAACTTACCACCATATATTTGACTTCAATGGTGGACAAGGCAATTTAGACTTATTTTTTACTAAACAAAGAAACTAAATAATTTCCTAAAAATTAGCAAGTTTCGGAAGTGCTCTTTCTATCTAGTAAGCTACTAGAAAAGTTAGCATCATAATAGCTAACTAATTCAAAGGTTGAACTCTTAGGATACCAAAGACCTAAATACATAGTTCCATTAAGATATTTAAAGATTCTCTTAATAGCATTTAAATGTGATTCTCTAAGACATGATTGAAACCTAGCATATAATCATATAGCAAATATTATATCAGGTCTACTTATAGTTAAACAGAGAGGGATTCAATCATTTCTCTATATCTCTTTTTATCAATTAGTTTCCCATTCTCATCCTTAGTGAGTTTGGTGGTGGTGCTTATAGGAGTCTTGCTTAACTTAGCTCTTTCCATGCTAAACTTATTGAGAATGTCCCTTGTGTATTTAGTTTGGTTAATGAAAATCCCATCCTTGCATTACTTCATTTATAGTCCAAGGAAGAACTTGAGCTCACCTATCATTCTAATTTCAAATTCTCCTTGTATTAGCTTAGAAAATTCATCACATAAGTAATGGTTAGTAGCATAAAAAATAATGTCATCAATATATATTTGAATAATAAGTAAATCATGTTTGGATTTCTAAGAGTTGTGTCAATTTTTCCTTTAGAGAATCCTTTCTCCAATAAAAAGTTACTCAACCTTTCATACCAAGCTCTAGGAGCTTATTTCAATCCATACAAGGCTTAGAAAGTTTAAACACATGATTAGGAAAGCTAAAACTTTCAAAACCCAAAAGTTGTTCAATGTAGACCTCCTCTTCAATAAAACTATTTAAAAATGCACTTTTGACATCCATTTGAAAAAGTTCAAAATCCACGTAAGATGCAAATGCAAGTAACATCCTAATAGCTTTTAACCTTACAATGTGGGTAAAGGTTTCATTATAACCAATGTTTTCCTCTTGATTATAACCTTTAGTTACCTATTTAGTACTGTTCCTAGTTATGACACCTTGCCATTTGGTGCTTATAATAGGATGATGATAAGGTCTAGGAACCAAGGTCCAAACATTATTTCTCTCAAATTGATTTAACTCTTCTTATATAGTAAGGACCTAAAATTTAACACTCAAAGCATCATCAATATTTTTTAGTTCAATTTAAGAAATAAACGCTAAATTAACTAAATATTTGAGATGAGATCTAGTGGTTATCCCCTTTAAAGTGTCACTAATGATAAGATCTTTGGGATGATCCTTTTTGAAGTGCCAGTCCTTCAGTAGCTCATCCTTTAAGGTAAGCTGAGGCATCTTCTCACTATCTTCCTTTCTAGGACCTTCTAGGTCTAAAGGTTTACTTGCATTTTCCTATTGAAGGTTCATGTCCACAAATTCATCTACAACATTATTAACACCAAAATCCTTTATAGGATTAAGTGGGTTAGATTCATTGCATTTACTTTTTAACTACTAGAGTTCTTTTGTTAAAGACTTTATATGCTTTACTAGAGGTGGAATAGCTTAGGAAAATTCCTTCATCAACTTTAAAGTCAAATCTCCCAAGATTGTCATTGGGGTTTAATATAAAACACTTGTATCCAAATAGTCTAAGATATGAGATTTTGGGTTTTCTATTGTTCCAAAGCTTATAAGAAGTTTTATTTAAAATTGGTCTTTTGAAAACTCTATTTACTATATAGCAAGACGTGTTAACGGCTTTCGCCTAAAATTATAAAGGTAAATTATACTTATGAAGCATGGTCCTATCCATTTCCACTAGAGTCCTATTTTTTCTTTCAACTACTCTATTTGTTAAGGTGTTTTTAGAGAAGAAAAGGTGTGTGAAATACCATTTTCATTATAAAAGCTTTTGAAAAATTCATTTTCAAACTCATTTCCATGATCACTTCTAATAGTTAAAATGCAAAAACCTTTTTCCTTTTGAACTCTTTTTGAAAAACTTTCAAACACTTTTAATGCATCATTCTTATGAGTATGAAAGCACACCAAAGTGTATCTAGCATAATCATCAACTAAAACATATGCATAGTACATTTTTCCTAAACTAGTGACTCTAATTGGTCCAAATAAATCTATATGAATAAGTTCAAGTGGTCTAGAAATGGACACCACATTTTTTAGCTCAAAGGAAGATTTAGATTATTTTCCCTTTTGACATGCATCACAAGTCTTATCCTTAGTGAACTTAACTTTGGGTAAGCCAACCACAAGTTCATGCTTACTAAGGTCATCCAAAAGCTCAAAATTAGCATATCCTAGCCTTCTATGCCATGTCTACGTGTTATGGGAAATAGACATTAAACATTTAATATCTTTGTTATCAACTTTATTTAAGTCAATGACATATATATTGTTAGTCCTTTCACCCCTAAAAATTACTTTGTCTTCATCTAAGCTACTAACAAAGAAATTTTTTTAGATAGAAAGTAACCTTATTTCCTATTTCATATAATTGACTAATACTAAGCAAATTATATTTAAGACCATCAACAAGTAACACATGATGAATTGATAAGGATTGAGGGTCGCTAATTTCTCTAATGCCAACTATCTTTTGTTTGGCATTGTCTCCAAAGGTGATATAACCTCCATCCTTAGCATCAAACTTATTGAATTATTCATTATGTCCCATTATATGCCTTGAACATCCACTATCAATGTACCACTTGCTTTTTAGCTCTTGTGGACTTTTAACATACCTACATAACACAATTCAAATATTCCTTTTAACCTAAACCTTTATTAGTCTAGGTTGGTTAGCTTTAAAGTATTCTAAAGGGAGCAATTGCAACTATAATCTTCTATAGAAGCACATATTGTTAGTGTGACCTTTGGTCATGAAATAGAAGCATTTAAAATTAGTAAACCTATTTCTTCTAGGAGTATATGATTGTTTACTATATGAGACACGCCTTTTATGTTGAGTGTGTTATTATTTTGTGTTCTTCCTAAAGGTCTTTTGTACCGTAAGAAGAGAATGAGACATACATTAACAATAACATTTTATATTGTGAGGTGATTGTGTAGCATGCTTATAAGTATTATGTCTAGTGTATATGAAAGAATGTCTAGGTTAAGACCTTTAAGCTTATGCCTTATGCCTCTGTGTTAATGAAGGTTGTGTCTTAAAAGACTTAACCTTGACATTAGGCACATAAGACATTTTAGCTTTGAGAGCTTGAGTCTCAAAAGGTTTAGAGGTGGAAGGAGAAGAATCACATGAGGCTTTAACAAATTTAATGTATGATGATGATAAGGAAGACATTCCATTTATATATCCAAGTCCATGGGTATTTCCATAGAGTTTTTAGGAATTAAAAAGACTATCTAAAGTTTCTTTCCCCTTTTTGAGTTTAGAAAAGGAATTCTTCAACTTAATGCTTCTTTAGAAAGCTTAAGATTTTCATCATTAGCTTTCTTGAGTTGGTGCTCCAAAGAGCTAGAAGTTTTCAAGTCATTTGCAAGCTTTTCATTTGATTCAATAAGTTTTGAGAAATCATTTTTTAGGTTTTTAAATTCCTTAGATAGATTAGATAACTTATGCTTGTAAATTTTTTTCTTAGAGAGTAAGGTTTTACATTTAAGCATGATTTTTATCACAATAGAGCTCTCATCATCATTACAATCATCATAAGAAGAGTGAGAAGTAGATAGTACATCATTTTTATCTTCAACGGCCATGAAACAAAAGTTGGTCACTTCTTGTTGTTCTTCTTTCTTTTCTGAGTCAGTTGAGTCATCCTAAGAAGCTTTGGATGCCTTTTTCTTCTCTTTTACTCCCTTGCTATTGAATTTGAGTTTAGGGCACTCACTTCTTATGTGTCCCTGTTTTTTATATTCATAGTAAGTAATCTCTTTATTCTTCTTGCCATTATACTTCTTGTTGTCTTTTTATCTTAAGAAGCTTTTTCTTTTCAAGAACTTCTTGAACCTCTAATGGTCATGGCTATCTCATTATCGTCTTCACTAGAATCAACCAAGCTTTCATCTTCACTTGCTTCTTGAATAGGCTTCAATGCAATCCCTTTTTTCTTTTCTTCTTTCTCATCCTTCTCATATTTTCTTTGTTTTATAGTAAGCTAATGTGTAAGGAGCTTTCCAATGAGGATATTAATTGAGAGAGTTAGGAGGTCATAAGCATCTTTAATTAAAGTGACTATAGATTCCTATTCCTTCTTAGGTTGGACTCTTAGAATCTTTATGTTAACTTCTTGCTAATGTTTTCCAAGTTTCTTGAAAGTAGTAAGAGAGAGTTGAGGCGATTTGTCATCTCAATTATTGATTCTTATGGCTTCATCTTGAAAAGTTCATATTCATACATATAAAGTTAAACTTTTTTGCTTCTCATTTACACATTTTCTTTATAGTGATTCTTAAGAGTCTCCCATACTTCTTTTGTGGATTGGTAATATTGAGCTCTACCTCCTTCTTCTCTAGACATAGAGGCTAGCAAAATTGTTATGGCCTTCTTATTCTTATAGTTCTCTTCTTTTTTATCATTTAGCCATTAACTTCTTAGAAGGATAGTCTTTACACCATCAATAATGATCTTAGGTGGTTCATAACCCTTTAAAATAACATCCCAAAGTCTAATGGATCACTATCTAAATATAATTCCATCTTGAACTTCCATTATGGGTAGTCACTACCATCAAAGAAAGGTCTAAGAGAAGAAAAAATTAAGGATTCACTCCCCATAATCTTTTCTTCTTATAATTATGTTCTAAGAACTCAAGCTCTGATACTAAATGAAAGAGGCCTTAGAAGGGTGGTGAATAAGGCAAATTGAAAATTAAGGCAAAATTGAAAACTTAAACAAAAAGGGTGGTGAATAAGGCAAATTAAAAATTAAAGCAGGATTGAAAACTTAAATAAAAGTTAGAAGAGAAATTGAGATGGAAAGTAAAAGAAGAATACAAGAACACTAATATTTAAGGAGTTTGATTCATTAATGAATCTACATCTCCACCTAACTGATCCCCAAGTTAGGATTTTTAACACCCATACCAATCTTATTCAACAAGATTGAGTGTTACAAGAGTTTTAGGATCAACTCTAAACTTACAACGACAATAAGCTTTTGAAGGCTAAAGTTTAACCAAATAATCAATCATTAATGTTTTGAAGCTTACACTTGAGCCTAACTCACTAGCATTAACTCCTTAATTCCTTTAATTTAACCCAAGAAAGAAAATGAAGAAAAGAGCTAATCTAGCACACACCCAATCACTTGAAATACAAAGAGAGTTTTTTAAATAGAGAAAAATCTTGAGTATTTCTAAGAACTCAATGAGTTCAATAACCTTCCCTTATGTCAAATGAAGTTCTAGAGTTAAATTATATTGATTGAGGGTGGAAGTTTGCTGTTGGAGATTATTAAATGCTTCCCCAAGCTTCTTTTAACTTAATTAATTAATTTTCATCTTTTTACAGGTAATGCACTGCTCATGGTCATGAGGGCATGCTTCAGGTCATAAGGGTTGAATGTTTTGACCATTAAAGGTTGAACTAGCCATTAGAGCCCTATTTAGTTACCCCTCAGGATCGTGACTCATTTGTGAGGGTTGATCGTAGTAGCGCAGACTTATTTGCTAATTTCTTAGCTTCTTTAGGGATTTGCTCATGAGCCTCCTCACAACTTGAAGGGTGGTTCATGAGCAGTAGTCTGTGCTCTGAAATTTTAGCCTTTATTGCTTCCTTTTACACCCAAATGACTTGTGCATTTGTATAACCTTTAGTCCTTCATAAATTGTCATACAAAGGATCTTAAAAAGAGCTCTACAATTCTTTAACCTTGGATGATGTCTTGGTCCTTAAAAGTGAAATCCTTCACACTTAATAGAGATGATTAGTACTTCAAATTGTTTATCAAAGTGAAATGAAAGGGTTGATCATGTAAATGGTCAATAAGTGTACTTTTTTAGAGCCATAAATTGATAATAGTTAGAGTCTCTAATTTTTTGAACAATCTTAGATGATTTCCCCTTGGTTTCTCTAGAGTTCTATTTTACATGAGGGTTAGGAGTGGCCTCTTATATTGGAGTATGAAGACTTTACTAACTTTATATAGTTAATTGGTGCTCCATTATATCAATGATATTGGCCATAATTACAAAGCATTTGGACTGACTCTTCTCTATCTTTTTACTTTAAATTTTAAGTTCTTCTACAAATACTTCATATTAATCATTAAAAAAAGTATAAGAACTATCATCACTTTTCTTGTTAAATTGTTTTGCATCTCTGGAAAACTAAAAGTTCTTTAAAATATGCATGGTATGATTCTTGGGAAATTGAGTCCAATGTAATATGTTCCATGTATGGAACATAATCTTCATAAAATCCATGCATTACTACAATAATGGTTATCTTCAAGATTTAAGCCTCAATAAAATATTATTCACCAAACATCTTTTAATTGTTATATCATCAAGTTCCACCAAGCATGCCAATTTATTTCCCTTTAGCCCTTGAATTATGAAAAATGAGTATGCTAGATGTATAAGGTAGACCAACTAATTTAGATCCCTATGATATGAAATTTAGGATTTAGGCTATAGATTATGGCAAACATCATTTGTTAGTGATTTTAGTTTAAATTATATTAGCACACTTAGTGTGAAATGGAGGACACAGAGCCTCCATTTTACAAATCATCTGTAAGCTTAAATTCACCATCTCACATAAAAAATGATATTATAGTTAGGCTCAAATTAAGTTTTGTTCATTTCAATTCTACATATCCTTTATTTTCAAAATTATTGTTATTTTGTGTTCTTTTCATTTTGAACTTTCAATTCATCTTATTCTTGAGTTTTATTATCTTGTGATCTTATTCTTATGTTAAATTTCCATAAGTTCAAATTTTATTGTCTTGTGATCTTGTTATTATGCTTAAATTCTACACATTTGAGTTTTTGAGTTATTTGTATTTAAAGAACAAATAAAAAAATAAAAAAAATTCATTTTAAATATATTTCTTTGAGTCTAGTTCATTTTATTGTTTTTAGTTATTATGTTTTGAGTTTTCCATTTTTTAGAGAATAAGGATTTGAGGACAAATCATTTTGAAGGAAGGGGATATGATGTAAATCTAAGTATCATGTCTAACATATTCCATGATACATTAAGAGTTTAAGAAAGCTTAATGAGAAGATTACATATTAAGAAGCTTTAAGAAGCATTATTGGGCTTGAATCAAGATATTTGGAAGGCTAAAGATTACATATTAAGCTTTAAGATTACATATTAAGAAGCTTTAAGAAGCATTATTGGGCTTGAATCAAGATATTTGGAAGGCTAAAGAACATGGAAATAATAATTTAACTATCAAAGCCAAGCTTTGACTGAGTGTAAATATTAAGGCTGATACTTTAGAGAATATCACAGGATTTACAATTCAAATCAAATTCAGAAATTTAAAACCCTCACCTCATATTTAGTTATTTTAAATAATTAAAGATATAAGAAAACTTTGACCCCTTGAATCAATAACAAATAAGTAGTAAAGGTTATAAAGAAGATGCCATAATCTATAGCTTGAAATATAGATTGATAAGTTAAAAAACCATTCACTATAAACTCAAAGGTTTGATAAGAACATATGGTTAATATGGTTAACTAGTAACCAAAAGGAAAACACTCTTACTTTGAGTTAATCATCCATGGTTGAAAGCTCTCTACAAAGAAATAATAGCCTTATTTATGTAGATATCAAGGCCAAGCACACACTACTATCCTAAAAACTAAAACATATGATCACTACTTCCCATTACAATAATGAAATACATCAACACCCATTAATTGTAATAAATACCCACTAATAACTATATTAGTGTAAATGAGTAACCCTAATATTTATTACACTCTAAAATGCTTATTACACATTTTTAGGTTGTAAAAAGAGTTTTCAGTTTGTTTTAGGTGGTTTTGAGATGTAACTCTATGCATTTATTCTTGTAAAATTGTCCATTAGGGCATTAAATGCATTCTTGTGTAGAATTTTATGGTTGGTGTTAAAGATGATCATTTGAATCACCACTTATTCCTCTTTGAACTTAGTTGAATTTCATGTTCTTTGGCCTTCCAAATGTTTTGATTTAGGCCCAACAATACTTCTTAAAATTTATTGATTTTTAATTTTCTAAGTGGACTTTCTTGGACTCTTAATGCATTATGAAACTTATTGAACATGATACTCGGACTCACATCATGCCCAATTTCTTTAAGAACATTCATCCTCGAATCTTGTTCCTTCACATGATAAAAACTCAAAAACAAAATAACCTAACAAAATAGACTATACTTGAAAAAGAATATTTAAGGGTGATTTTATTTTAATCTAACAATGTAAAATTTCAAAACACATGATAATAATATTTTTGTTTTTAATTTTGTTTTTGTATGAAATCAAACTCAAAAACACAAACACAATAAAATAGAACACATGGACGAAATAAGATGGAAATTTTTTTTAAGATGAGGAGAAGAACTTAAACAACAAGAATTGAAAATAAATAGGGATATAAAAACCTAAAAAAAATGACTCACAATATGATTTTGAGATAGTAAGATCAATGACTAATCCAAAAGATAGAACACTTGAAAAAAATGGACAAAAATTTTAAAATGAAATAATACATAAGAAAACAAAAAAAGAAAAAAGAAAAAAGGGATATATAGAATTGAAATGAAAAAAACCTTATTTGATCCGAACTCTAATACTATTTGATGTGAAATGGAGGATTTAAGCAACCATCATCTCCGATAACTAAAGAGTTGTGATACAAATGGAATGTGAAATCAAGACTTGGTTAATTGAGATTTAATATACGCACTTACAGAAAGTTCAAATTAAATTTAAATTTAGACATTGGAAGTCCCCACCTCATGTTTAGTTAGTTCAAACAACCAAAGCTATAAGAAAATTTTGACTCTTTGAATAAGTAATAAACCAACAACAAAAGTTACAAAGAAGACAACCTATATAGATTAATAGGTCAATCTACGGCTTTACATAAATTTAACATTGACATAGGTAAAGGGCTTAAAACTATAAGGTTTTTAAACTAGATATATAGTAGTTATGTTTAATTAATGTTGCTCAAATAATAAATTTAGGAAACTAGAGATTTAATTGGAAAAGCTAGAAAATTAGAGGCACTTAATGCAAAAAATCTAAACAATTCTAGAGAACTATTAAGAATCATTATAAAACTTAAAAATTTATGGAGAGTTATAGGAAATAACTATAAAATTGAAAAAGAAAAAAAATTGGTTACATTAAACATGAAAAATAAAATAGAGAATTGAAATTAAAGAATTTGATTAAAAATAGCCTATTTGATTGGTCTAATTGGAACTATGTGTTATTTAGTTAATTGATTGGTTATTGTTCATTGCTACCCCTTTCTATTCTATAGTAAAGGCTCCCTTCATTATCTTCATAATAATAATTGCTCCTTAATTAGCTTTCCCACTAAATAGTTCCACTTGCTCTACTCTTTACATATTTCTTTCTTTGTTTCTCCACTTAGTAGTAGCTCCCTGTTCAACTATGAATCTTAATCACTTCTCAGCTAACTATTGTAATTTCCATGTAGTTAGCACTTTGTATTTGTGAAGTCACACTTGTAAATAACAAAAAAGAGGATATTGTATGATAAATCTGAATTGAATTTCTTGTTATAGAACTAGTATTTACGAGTATAATTTGGTGAATGGGTGGGGTTTCCCCCATAAATACTTAAAATATTAAGTTAGTATTTATGAGGGAAAATAATAATAAAGCGAGTAAAGTTGAATGGAATGAGTGTTGGATGAATATGTATAATGGATGATGATGATGATTTAATGTAGAATGATCATGAGAATATGATAGAATAACTGATATACGATAGAATGAGATGTATATAAAGAGAAAATAAGATTATGATCATGAACCTGAGAGGAATAAGATTCATTAGATTTGTAGGATTTCCTTGATTAGGAAACGAATAGACTTCCTTTATAGGATAATCTCCATAATTAGGAACAAAATAGCTTTCCTTCCTCTTTGAGAATTTAGTCTTCTGTTTCAGTTATCATTATAGATAAAAAAAACAATGTTGCCATGAGTTAAATTATTGTATTTCTTATTAATAGCTAGGATTCCAACAATAAAGGGTTTTGAAAAATTTATATCTACAATAACAGTAGTGCTTCTAACAAAACAAGGAGAGGTGTCGTGCTATTTGTTTTTTGAACAAGCCATTTATTGAATTAACCATGAGTAAAAAGGATAATTTCTTATTTTTTTAAAGAAAAAATAAATTAATTAAAAGAAAGAAATCAACTAATTACTGTCCTTTGACTAATCTATGTTTGTAAAATTTTTTTAATTACTGTTAGAGTAATCATAGGAGTTGATAGAGGTCATCAATAATTTAGTTTCCTAGAATTATTTCCTGTTAAGTATATATGAAGGTTTGTAATCTCTTCATAAATGAATATATAGAAAACATTTTTCTCACTTTGTTTCTTCATTATTTTTATGGTATCAGAGCATTTTTCCAAGTTACTTTTCATTTGTTCATATCCTTTACTTCAACCTCACAACCATGGTTGAATCCACACTTATAACAAATACTAATGATCTTTCAGACCCTGTAACCCTTTACCGTTTAGATTATCCAGGACTTTTCCTACCTCTAAAAGGATATAATTATATATAATAAAGTCGAGCCATGCATATTAGTTTGAGTGCCAAGAATAAACTTGGCTTTATAACTAGTGCTATAGCAGCACTCAAACCCATATATATGAAATTTCATATTTGGTAGCGATGCAATGGTATGGTGTTATCTTGGTTATTAAACTTTGCTCATCCTATGCCGACATCGCTGTAGTGGTATGGGATGATCTCTATGAACAATTTTCCTAAGGTAATGCCTCTCACATCTACCAAATTCAAAAAGAAATTTTAAAACTTAGGCATGAACAACAATAAGTTTATGTTTATTACACATGGCTCAAAGCCTTATAGGATGAATTATCATCATATCAAACCCCTCCTACTTGTACCTGTGGAGGGTTAAAAATAATTATTTAATAGAGAAGAGAGTGATTATTTCATGTAATTTCTCATGGGATTAAACAAGTCATATGCAATTGTTTGAGGATCCATACTGATGATGAGTCCTTTTCTCGATACCTATAAGTCATGACCTAAACTAGGAGTTATGGTCGGCGCTAAGGAATAGGAATTCTTTAGAATCTGGAACCCTGTAGAAAGCCTTAAAAATAAAAACACATGCAATAAATAAAGAAAAATACGCTAGAATTAAAATTTAAATCGATATAAAAATAAATACTTAATGTCATATCATAATAAAAATATTTATATAGTATTCTGATACAAAAATCTAAAATAACACACTACTGATACAATAACATTACTACTACAGTTTTCTAGGATACAATAAGAGTTCAGATAATAAAATTACATAATCTAGCCAGGGCTGAAGAAGACCAACTAAGAGGTCTACTGCTGAGGTATGAAGAAGAAGAATCTCCTGAAAAAAATATTGAGGGGAGTCAGACATCACTGAGTGAATTATTATAATATATATACATGCAACCTAAGTCATATATAGTCAAACATCAGTATAATATATATATATATATATATATACACACACACACACACACATTTCAGATAGATGCTAAAATTCGTTTTTATATATATATTAAATGCAGAAAACATTTATTTAAATGAAAGATCAAATAGAACCCTAAATATTTGCAACCTCAATTAATAAAACTCCTTAGCCATACATGTTTACTTAATTTCAATGTAATTCTCTTATTCCATTTTGGATAGTAGACTAGGGCCGAGACACTAAGTCAACTGAGCTCCTGCAGTCTCACTGTCAATGTGATTGACCCCAAGACATTAGGTCAACTGAACTTCCACAATCACACTACTCACTAAAATTCTCAATAATCAATCAATCAAATTTCATCTCAAATGATCTCATAAACTTAACCCTAAGATCTATCGCATTTGTATGTACACAATCCTAATGCAGCCCACTAGGTAGCATATTTTATTGATATCCTTCATATAAAATCACATATATATTAGAAATAATAAAATGCATCATTTAAACCATAATGACATTCTTTTGAAAAGAATATACCACTAATATACCAAAAATATACCAAATAAATATGCTGAATATACATCAAATATACTGAATATATACCAAAACATACTAATATATATATGTCACATATATATAAAAGATATACTAAAAACATACTAAGTATATATGTCACATATATAGCAAATATACCAAAATTTACTAAAAGTATACCAAAAATATACAAAATCATTTAATAAAATAATTCATGTTTAAATGTATTATGGAAATATGAAAATTCATATTCATGCATCCTATATGCAATGCATATATAAAATAATAACTCATAAGTTTGCGCTCATCGAGACAGACTCGACGGGTATGGTCCGATAGACCTTAGTCTCGACGTAGCTAGAAAAATAAATCATAATAAAATCAGAATAAATTCCTAACTTATACTTCTAAGAATTCTAAAGGAAAACTCGATCTAAGAATTAAAACTCAATAAATAACCAAAGACTCAGGATCGACCCGATGTCACGTTTTATGAGAATTCTGCCAAAAATTCAATAGAGTCTCCTCTGTAAAATGGACATTGCTCTACTGAAAAGTAGAGCCGATCCTATATGAAAACACACTTCTTTATACACAAAGCTTAATATCTCGGGTTGGGACCTCGAACTACATAAATTCCCAACCGAGGTTCACAATTCACCAAAAATCAATATTAAATAATAATATAATAAAATCATTAAAATCCATCAATATCAATAAATATTCACAATATAATATATTTAAACATCAAAGACATTAAATATAATTATTTTCACATTAATTAAATAAAATCTCAAATAAATTATATAATATTAATAAAAAATTTGACTTTTCAATTATTTAACATATAATAGTACAATTCACAATTAATTACTCAAATAGGTTATATATATAATAAAAATGGTTAAAAACTTATTTAATCACAAAAATAGTATATAAAATTATTATTTGAATATATTTTCAAAAATTAGTATTGATTAGTTAAAAGTAGTAAATAATTTATAAAAATTATTTTAATATCATTTATTATTACAAAATTATATAAAACATATTATTTAACTATAATTTCAATAAAACACCTAATTTACCCATAAATCCAAAAATTACATAATACCTAATATTATTAAAAAATTAACCAAAATTATTTTCTCACTTCTAAAATTAATAAATTAAATTAACTATACAATTTATCAAAATTTTCCATAATAAACTTATAAAACACATAATTAATAAAAATTCATTTTTAATTATTAAAAAATTCAATAATTACCTATAATTCAAAAGAATTCAAAAAAATAAACTAAAAATATATTTAGGAAGCTTAAGTTGCATCCTTCAATATTTCCAAAAGAAATATTTAAGAAGTATTCAAACTCAAGCTTTAAAAAAAATAAAAAACCTAAATACACATAAACTAAAATTAGAGATTTCTAACTGAATGTTGTAGAGTTCAAACGAGTTAAGAATCAAGAAGTACACGTTGAGAGGAGTCTAACGAGCCCAAAAACTCAAGCTGAAATGACCATTTTTCTGTCGGCAACACTATAGCTATTACTGTGATTCTCAATTTTCTGATGACGACAGGGCTCCAGGTGGTGGCGGGAAGTTAAGGGCAAGGTAGGGAAGCGACGACAAGCGAGTTGGTGGTTTGTGGTGGTGCTGGTGGAGCTGGATGGTGTTGAAATAGCGGGAGCAAGGGAAGAAACGAAGAAGAAGAAAAAGAAGAGAAGAGAGAGAAGACAGAAAAAATTATGCTTTTGACAGTTTATATATATATATATACACACACACACACACACACATGCATAATACATATGCATGTAACTAAATAATAATAACAACAATATGACTAACACATGCACATAATAATAATAATAATAATAATAATAATAATAATAATAATAATAATAATAATAATAATAATAATAATAATAATAATAATAATAATAATAATAATAATAATAAATTTAATATTTTTAAGTAATAAAACTTCCAAATAAATTATTTTATGTAAGAAAATATATAACATAAAATAACGAATATTATTCACAAATAATGATAATATAAAAAAAATATTTAAAATATTATTAACACAACAAATCTCAAAATGATTTTATATAATTTAAAAATATTGGGTCATGACAATTCATGCACTATTTGTTTAACATGAAAAACAAATTGAGGTAGTGGCACATTGAGACACACATCTAGGTCTTGATGTTATGCAAATCAGCCATGATACAACAAAAACATAAAGGCCTACTCATGGAAATTACACTCCAATAAAAAATGTAAAATGTACTTATTATGATGGGCAAGGTATTATGATTGACAAGGTCATGGAGTTGAGGATTGCGTAAGTTTCATGGCAAAAATGTGAAACCAAAGAAGCCAAGTGCTTATAATGCCCAAGTTAATACATCATCTAGACAACCCAACTCTGAGGCAACCACTTTTACCCATGAAGAGTATAAACAGCTCATGACTCTACTACAAAAAGATAATGGTAACAACTAACCTTTCTTGAATACTACAAGTATTTCTAATACTACTTGTTATGTTACTCATTCTAATCCTTTAGCAAATTTATAATGGATAATTGATAGTGGTGCAGCACACCATATATTTGACATCCCTACTACCCCCTTACACATATTATTTAAAAAGGATTTTGTAACCTTGCCTAATGGAAACAAAATAGCCTTTCAATTAATTGGATTAATGAAATTGACACCTAAGTTGACCATTGATGGAGTCCTTCATGTACCTAACTTCAATGTTGATTTGATTCCTATTACCAAACTCACCTGTGCCTTAAAATGCCTTATCACATTCTCACCCAATTTTTGTGTTATACAAGACATTGTTTCTAAGAGGATGATTGGCTTGGGCAAGAATCATAATAGGTTATATTATCTCACCCCCAAAAAGAATATCAATTTGATAAATTCTGTCAAACATTTCTTATCACTTTGGCACCAATGTTTGGGGCACCCATCCTCTACACCTCTTCAAGCATTGTCTCAAACTATCCTATAGATTATCCATGATAATAATAATGCTTGTACTATCTATCCTTAAGTTAAACACACCCTTCTACCTTTCTCGGTTCCTTCAATCTCTAGTATAACATGTTTTGATTTAGTCCACTATGACATTTGGGGGGACCTCACCATTTTCCAGCACATTCAGAAGCTAGATATTTTCTTATAATTGTAGATGATTAGTCATGCTTTTCATGGATTTATTTAATGAAGTTCAAATCTAAAACACAACCTTTGTTAAAACATATCTTCTTTTAAGTAAAAACACAATTTCATACTACTATCAAAACACTTTATGTTGATAATAGCACTGAATTCATGTCTATGCAGTCTTTCTTTGTTGAAAATGACACTCAATTCCAACGTTCTTAAATTCCAATGCTTTTGCACTTATACACCCTAAAAAAATGGGGTGGTGGAATGAAAACATCATCACCTCTTTAGCACAGCCCGTGCTCTTCATTTTCAATTAAAATTACCATTATAATTTTAGGGGGAAAGTGTTTAGAGTGCCTGTTATCTTATCAATCATCTTCCCCCACCCTTGTTTCATTATAAAACACCTTTTGAAAACTTTATAATCATCCGCCATTATACACCCACTTTCACACTTTTGAATGATTATGTTATGTGATAAATCTCAATTAAATTTAATGCCCAAGCACATCGATGCATATTCATGGGTTACCCACTTAGCCAAAAAAGCTATCGTTTGTACAATCTTAAGACAAAGCAATTTTTCACTTCTCGTGATGTCACATTTCATGAGCATTTTTTCCCTTTTGCCACCTATAAACCCAACCTCAACCATAATTATCCCACGTTACCAACACCATTGACTAACACCTCATTTCTTCTAATACCAACAAATCATGAACACTTGGACACTTTTTGTACAACATCACCTGCCACCACTTGTCCCATTGCTCTAAAAAGTCACAAGATAATACGAATACACAATTCTCACATGATCTACCTCTCACCACCCCAATAGAACATGAGCAATAAGCACCAATACTAAAGTTGTCCATTAAACACCACCGACTATCAGCCACTAACCCGCTGCCCAACACCCCTTTTATTCCACATGCACCTTGACGTTTAACTTGCTCTATGAAATTTCCCACTCATCTTCAAGACTATAATCTAAAAAATTTTATGCTATTTTCTCATGGCCACATTATCTCTTTCACATCCAGCACACTACATCCCCTCTTAAGGTATGTCAATTACTCCAATCATCGCTACTTTTTTTCTGCCATTTCTCAATTAAATATAAAAGTTAAAGTAAGAAATAAAAAAAAGAAAGAGATTAGTTGTACTAGAAAGAATAAATTATAAAAGAAAAAGGAAAGGAAAGAGTTTAGAGGATAACACGACATTCAATGTTGAAGATAATGAATAAATTAGGTTAAAAGATAAGTTTGATTATTTTATTTTAGTTTTCATTCTTAATACTTAACTAATGAATGGTAATACTGTAAGTTTTTTTTTAAAAAATAATTTTGTATTTTCATAATTTTACTTATAGTTGGAGATAAAGAAGTCTCCCACGTTAGATTAATTTTTTCATGCCAACTCAAGTAGATTTTACGTGCTTTTTGTGTGTGTGTTTTATGAGTAATATAGGTAAAAAAATAAAAGTATAGAATTTATATCAATTAAAATGAAAATTGAGATGTGTTATAGACTAAAAGGGTAGAGTTCAAGGGTGAAATTAGGAAATTGGCCAATGTTAATACATAATACAAGTGTTGATACATAAAAAGAATTAATTAATGGTTGTAACTAAATAAAAATCAATTTAATATTTTTTAATTTTATTTATATAAAGGGAAATTCTAAGGTGACTTTATTTTTCACTTACTTTTTTTTCACTTTGCCTTTATATCCATTAGATAAAAGTGTATTGAATCATCCAATGTGACACTAAGTTCTATTGAGAGAAGAGAGATATTCTTATCTCTCTTTTTTTAAAAATTTTTATATGTTATTCTTAATATAAGATTCAAGTTTATATAGTATTTATATGAGATGATTTTTGGATATACATTCACTAATACACACTAGTCAAGGCTAAAATTACTCCTTCAATTTCTCATTAATTTTCTCTTATACTTACTCATTCCAACACTCTCCTCAAGTTGGTGCATAGATTTTGCCAATGCCTAACTTGTCTAGTGAGTTATAGAAAACTTGGTTTGAGCTAGCTTTAATAAGTACATATGTTGATTGATCTTCAAACTTACTCCTTTAAGTAATTAGATTACCTCCCATAGAGGAAAATATTTGAATGTCGACTCTTTATCCAAGCTACTTCTTGCCCAATTAGCATTAATATATACATCAATATTTAGATGGTCATGTTTTTTGAACATGAGACCCTTTCCTGGTGATGATTTTAAGTATCTCAAAATTCTAAATATAGCCCTAATATGATGTTCACTTATATTATGCATGAATTAGCTCATAAGGCTAACAACATAAGCACTATTTGGTCTTATATAAGACAAGTAGATTAACTTACCCACTAGACATTAATACCTCTCTTTGTTAGTTGGTGTTTAATTCTCGTGGATCCTTGATCCATGTTCTGAGTTGTTGTCTTACCATCCTAATATTTCAAGAATAGGGCATGATTAGAGTTACTTTATTTGAATCCATGCTTCCTCATAGCTTGATAAAATTGATAAAACCATGTTCTAGGAGATTGTTTTAGGCTATATAGTGCCTTTTACAACTTACACATGCCTTATTTTATGATAATACGATGAATGTTAGGATCCCAAATAGAAGTACCTTCTTTACATTGAATTGATTAAAGGACTAGTCTATATTTGCTACAATAGATAATATAACTCTAATTGTATTTAATTTTGCTATATGAGTAAATGTTTCTTAGTAATTAATACTATGAGTCTAAGTACACTCCTTTGCTATAAGTCTTGTTTTGTATCTTTCTATTGATACATTTAAATTGGGGGGGGGTGAATATTGTTAATTAAATTTAGAAGAAAATTTAAAAATTAATAAAAATTAAAGGTGATTTAAGGTAATGTAAGAATGAATAAGAATAAGAATGAGGATGATAACAAGAACTAAATCATAAGCAATAAGGAGTTTGGATTCTTAACCAATCTTACATCTTCCACCTAACTTATCCCTAAGTTAGCATTTTCAAACCACCCACTCCAATATTATTTTCAACATTAATTACATAAGAGTTTTTCAAGGCTCAACTCAAACCTTCACATAAATGAGTTTTTCTTGGCTTAACTCAAACTATAACTATAAACCTAAGTGTTTTCAATGGATAACACTTGAACCAAACCACTAAAGTTGATGATCACTTCTCCTTACTTAACTAGAACTTGAATTTTTAACCCCTAGAGTGATCTTTTTTAATTGATGATTCTTTATATAATCTTAAAGGGCAATTCAAATTTTGAATGACCTTGTTTGGACTTTAATTTAAGGCCTATTAATTCACCTTTGAACCTAATGTATAAACAAACTTAAATATACAAGTTAGCAACTTAAATTGATTATTAAAGTTAAAACCAAGGTTAATTTAAGATTGATCATGATAATGATCATATAAAGGGTTAGCACTTTATGATTTATTGAGTGGACTAGGTGGCTTCCCTCGGTTATATCTGACAAGTAACTTATAACCAATTTAGTTATCTATAATATTTAAATAAGAGTTCAAATTTTGTACCTTAGGAGTATTCTTAAAAGATATGTTATTTTGTACAAAGGTAAGGGGGTTGGTCAACTAAATCCTAATCTGTAAGTGCACAGAGTTGTCCAAGTAGTAAAATAATACCGATTCCATAAGGATTTGAGAATTAAGTATTAAATTACTTTTAGAATTTGATAGTTTAGATGAACGATTATTTAAATAATGGAAATTAAAGTAAAAATTAACATAAAAATTAAAGTAACTTAACTACCTACACTTAAATTCACTATATAGATTATTGTTAGAATTTTTATCCCCGACTCAAACTTATCTAAGAATCATGTCAAATTCTTTATCAATTATGAATTCCATTCCTTTTCTAAGTAACTTTTAGACTTTGGAAGTCTCTCTCAAGCACTTCCATAATTAATTGATTATGATAATTACTCAATCATTTAGCTCTTACTAACTCAAGTAATTAATCATACTCAATTTTGATGCAAAGATGTATGGGAATATTAACAATTGAATTATCTCTCAACTAATTCAATTAATTGTTATCTTATCTCAATATAATTAATCTCTCAATCTAACCATATTATCCAAATTAATTTAATAAGTGATCAATCCAAAGAAAGCATTAATTTCAATAATAATTAAGGAATAAGCATTATTTGATTAAGAATTCAACCCAATTAAGTTCATATTGAGTAAGGTCTAAAAATCCTAATTAAATAATCTAACTACTCATAATGATTGAAAAAGAAGAAGAAAGAAGAATAAGAGATTCAAACATATTCATTATAATATAAAAATTAAGAATAAGAAAATAATAAAAGAAAAACTCTATTTAATTCCTCTTTATTCCAAATGATGTTTGAATCTTTAATACTTGAATATTTACTCTTAATTTAAGGTGAATTAATTGCTTGAGTTACAAAATTATATGTTGAAATCTAATTCCAATAATGAAAGATAAAAATTCATAAAAGTATCTTAAAAAACTCTAGCCTCCTTCTTTTTAAAAAAATAAAAAATTATTCTATTTGTATCATTCCACCAAATACCCTAAAATAAAATTTCCTTTTAAATTAGCTTATGGGCACACAACTGTGTGTTGACCTTAGCAAGTTATCAATCTTTATTTTGATATTAATAAACTTAATTTTGAGCAACTAATGTGTTTTTATCAAGTATGAATATTTTGCAAGTCAAAATAATGGTGAACTATTAAAGAAAAATCATATTGGAAAGGCATCATAAGCACTATCTCGATCGGACTCAACATAGGGACTAAATTGCATAAAAAGTGCAAATCTTGTTAGGGTCTCGATTGGGACCAAGGTGGATCAAGTTCAAGAAAAATTTAGTTTTTGGAAGAACTGATCCTGATCCAATGTCCTGACCTGGACAATGCTCGAGACAAGGTAGTCCCGATCGGGACATTGATATCCTGATTGGGACCAGTGCAAAAATTCAAATACAACAACTCATAATGGCTATTCAATGCTCATCCTGATCGGGACTGAGGATATCCCAACTGGGACTTAATAAATTATAGCTCAAAAGTCCAAATTTCATTCAAATGGACATTGATTTTATTGGGAAAGAAATTATTTCTTCCAATAGCTATAATTAAATTGCTTAAGTATAATTATAACCTTTGAAAATTATTTTGAGGTCAAGAAACTTGTATATTCATTATATATTTTTAAATATTCAATTAAGCTCTTTAAACTCTTTCAAAATTCATTTTATTATTGTATACTTTTATAAGAGTTGGTGAGTGTTAGAATAGAAATTCTTATTCTTCTATTTTTTAAGGTTAAGAAAATGAGAAGTATGATTCTATTCTAAAGGAATTGTCCACTAAAACACTTGCGATTTCGATTTTAGTGTGAGTCTTGAAAACACTTGTGAATTGGTTTTTAAGTGAACCTTAAAAACTCAAGTTGTAAGGTTTGAGTTGAGCCTAAAACTTGAGTTGTAAAAATCAATCTAGGGAAATAAATTATGGTGATTCAAAATCCTAATTTAGGGATAAGTTAAGTGGAGACATAGGATTATGGAGAATTCGAACTCCTTAAATTCTTGTGTTTATAATTCTTACTTCTCAACATTCCTTTACTTCTTGTTCAAATATTTTTAATTTCTTATTACTATTCGATAGTCCCATTCACCCCTTCTAGGACTCTTTCAATCAGTATTAAAGCTTGGATTCTAGGAACTCAATTGCTAGAATATAAGATTATAGGGAGTGAATCTTAAAATATGTCTTCATTTATATCATTCTTTGATGGTTGTGATTATCCTCATTGGAAGTTCAAAATGGAACTATAATTAGATTGTGATTCCATTAGACTTTGGAAAGTTGTTCTCAAAGGTTGGCAACCACTAAAAACTATCATTGATAGTGTACAAACTACTTTTTCAAGAAGTGATTAGAGTAATTATTAAAAGGAAGAAAACTACAAAAATAATAAAGCTATGATCACTCCACTTTCTTCCATGATAAGAGAAGAAAGAAGCAAGCTTCAACATTGCATTTTGGCCAAGGAAATATGGGAGACCTCAGAAAACCATTATAAAGGCAATATACAAGAAAAAAGTAAAAAGGTTTAACTTTATATGTATGAATATGAACTCTTCAAAATAAAGCCTTAAAAATCAATCACGGAGATAACAAATCGTCTAAATGCTCTCCTTATAACCCTTAAGAAACTTGGAAAACATTTCTCCAAAGAAGAGGTGAACAACAAGAATCTAAGAATCCTACCTAAGAAGGTTTAGGAATCTCAAGTCACTTCAATTGAGGAAGCTTAAAACCTCTATACCCTCTCAACCGATGTGCTTATTGGTAAGCTCTTGACATATGTACTCATAATTAAGCAAAGAGGTGATAAGAAAGAAGAGAAAAAAGAAAATAAAAAGAGCATAACATTAAAGGTCTCATAAGAAGAAAGTGAATATGAAAATGTTGAAGATTCTAGTGATGAAGATGTTGATATTGCCATGCTCACTAAAAACTTTAAGAAGTTTTTGAGAAATAAAAATTTCTCAAAAATAAGGGACTTTAATAAGAAATTTGAAGGAGATGGTAAGAAGAGAACAAAAAAGTTACTTACTATAAATGCAAGAAACTGGGACACATCCAAAGTGAGAGCCCCAAACTCAAATTCAAGAACAAGGGAGCAAAGGATAGGAAGAATGCCTTTAAAGCTAGTTGGGATGACTCCTCCAAATTTGAAGAGGAAGAGGAACAACAAGAAGTGGCCAATCTTTGCCTCATGGCCCTTGAAGATGAAAATGAGGTACCATCTACTTCTAACTCCTCTTGTGATGATTATGATGAATATGATGATGATGATGTTGAGAGCTCTATTATGAGCAAACTCTTCCTTAAATGCAAAAGCTTATTATCTAAGAAGCATTATAAACATGAGTTAGCTAGCTTGACCAAAGAATTTGAAAGTTTAAAAAATGATTTTGCTAAACTTGTTGAATCAAATGAAAAACTTATTAGTAATACAAAATCTTCTAATTCCTTAGAAGATTAACTCAAGAAAGCAAGTGATGAAAATCATAAGCTTTCTAAGGAGGTTTTAGAATTAAAGAATTCCATTGCTAATTTCAAGAGAGGAAAAGAAACTTTGGATACTCTTCTTGATTCTTAAAAATTTCATGGAGATACCCATGAAATTAGATATAAAAATAGAATGTCCTCATCATCATCATCACACATTACTTTTGTTAAAGTCTCACATGATTCCACTCCTTCTACCTCCAAGCCAAATGAGATTCAAGCTTTCAAAGCTAAAAAGTCTTATATGTTAAATAATAAAGGAAAGTCTCAACTTCCATTGGCACAAAGAGATAAGACATATGTTAGAAGACCACAACCTAAACATGTTTACATGTACACTAAACACAAGCATGTTTCATAACACAATGCACCTAAACATATTGTATAAATATGTCAAAATACACGTTGCCATTGTCGATGCATGTCTCACACCATGACTCAAAACAATAGGAGACATACACTACCATAACATAAAAGGCATGTTTAACACACTGGGAAGGCATATCATCCTAGGAGAAATAAATTTAAAGATTTCATATGTTCATATTGCATGATCAAAGGACATACCAATAATATATGCTTCTATAAAAGACTACACATGAATTTGCTTCCTTTGGATTATCTTGAAACTAGCCAACCTAGATCAATAAAGGTTTGGGTTCAAAAGAACATATAAATTATTTTGTGTAGGTGTGCTTGAAAGCTATAAGAATAAAAAGTAAATGGTATTATGGCAGTGGATGTTCAAGGCACATCATAGGAGAGAAGGAGTAATTCAATAAGCTTGATGTTAAGGATGGAGGACATGTTACATTTAGAGACAATGCAAAAGGAAAAATTATTGGCATTAAAGAAATTGGTAATTCTCAATCCTTAGCTATACATCATGTGTTGTTTGTTGATGGTCTTAAACATAATTTGCTAAGTATATGTCATTTATATGACATGGGAAATAAGGTAACTTTTTATCCTAGAAATTGTTTTATTAGTAGTCTTGATGAAAATAAAGTAATTTTTAGTAGTGAAAGAGTAGATAATGTTTATGTTATTGATTTGAATAAGATTGATAATAAAGACATCAAATGCTTAGTGTTTATTTCCCATAACACATGGACATGGCATAGAAGGTTAGGACATGCAAATTTTGAATGATCTTTATAAACATGAACTTATGATTGGTTTACTAAAGATTGAATTCACCAAGGATAAACCTTGTGATGCTTGCTAAAAAGGAAAACAATCCAAGTCCTCATTTAAGCTAAAAAATGTAGTGTCCACTTATAAACCACTGGAACTTATACATATGGATTTATTTGGACCAACTAGAGTTGCTAGTCTCAGTGGAATGCACTATACCTATGTATTGGTTGATGAATACTCTAGATTTACTTGGGTATATTTCCTTATGCATAAAAATGATGCATTTAAAGCTTTTGAAAATTTTACAAAAAGAGTTAAAAAAGAAAAAAATTTTGTATCTCCTCAATTAAAAGTGATCATGGAACCAAATTTGAAAAATTCTATTATAATGAAAATGGTATTTTACATATATTTTCTTCTCCTAGAACTCCTTAACAAAAATGGGGTTGTTGAAAGGAAAAATAGAACTCTTTTGGAAATGACTAGAATAATGCTTTATGAGTATAATTTACCTCTAGACTTTTAGGCGAAAGCCATTAACACATTTTGTTACATTTCAAACTGAGTTTTTAAAAACTAATTTTGAACAAAACATCTTATGAGCTACGGAACAATAGATAATCTAAAATCTTATATTTAAGAGTATTTGGATACAAGTGCTTTATAGTAAACATGAAGGATACTTTTGGAAAATTTGATTCTAAAGCCAATGAAGGAATTTTCCTAGGCCATTCTATTTCTAGTAAAACATATAGAGTTTTTAATAAGAGAACTCTAGTAGTTAAAGAGTCAATGCATGTTGTATTTGATGAATCAAACTCACTTGATCCTAGAAAGGATGTTTGTACTGTTGATGATCTTGTTGGTGACAATGAGATTATGGAAACTTAAAAAGAAAATGCTAGTAAGCCTTTGGAACTTGAAGGTCCGAGTAAGGAGGATAATGAGGAGACATCTAAACCTACCTTAAAGGATGAACTTCCAAAGTATTAGCAATTTAAAAAAGCTCATCCTTAAGACCTCATTATAGGTGACAATACAAAAGTGGTAACTACTATATCTAAATTAAAGTATATTATTAATTTAGCCTTCATTTCTCAAATTGAGGAAAAAAATGTTGATGATGCATTGAGTGATGAATTTTAGGTCCTTTCCATGTAAGAAAAGGTAAATCAATTTGAGAGAAATAAGGTTTGGACCTTGGTTCCTAGACCAAAACATAATACTATTATAGGCACCAAATGAGTGTTTAGAAATAAGAGGAATGAATAAGGTGTCATAACTAGGAACAAAGCTAGATTAGTAGCTAAAAGTTATAACCAAGAAGAAAGATTTGATTATGATGAAACCTTTGCCCCTATTGCAAGATTAAAAGCTATTAGAATGCTACTTGTATTTACATCATTCATGGATTTTAAAATTTATCACATGGATGTTAAAAGTGCATTTCCAAATGGTTTCATTGAAGAGGAGGTATATGTTGAGAAACCTCCGAGTTTTGAAAATTTTGATTCTCCAAATCATATTTTTAAATTGTCAAAAACATTGTATGGATTGAAACAAGCTCCAAGAGCTTGGTATGAAAGATTAAGCAACTTCTTACTAGAGAAAGGGTTCTCTAAAGGAAAAGTTAACACAACTCTTTTCATAAAGAAATCCAAGAATGATTTATTAGTTATTCAAATATATGTTGATGATGTTATTTTTTATGCTACTAACCATTGCCTATGTGAGGAATTCTCTAAGCTAATGCAAGGAGAATTCGAAATGAGTATGATGGGAGAACTAATATTCTTTCTTGGATTACAAATCAACCAACGCAAAGATGGGATTTTCATTAATCAAACCAAACATGCAAGAGACGTTCTCAGGAAGTTTGGCATGCATGGAGCTAAGACAAGCAAAACTCCAATGAGTACGACAACTGAACTCAACAAGGATACGAATGGAAAAACCAATTAATGAAAGGTGATTTAGAGGTATGATAAGATCCCTTCTTTATTTAACTCCAAATGGACCTGATATTATATTTGCTACTTACTTATATGCTAGATTTCAATCAAGTCCTAAGGAGTCTCATTTGAATGCTACTAAAAGGATTTTTAAATATTTTTATGGAACAATGCATTTAGGACTTTGGTATCCTAGAAGTTCCTCCTTTAACTTAATTAGTGATTCAAATGTAGACTTTGCTGGTAGTTTACTAGATAGAAAGAGTACTTTTAGAAATTTTCAATTTTTAGGACAATGTTTAGTTTCTTGGTTTAGCAAGAGATAAATTTTAGTTGCCTTGTCCACTGTTGAAGCTAAATATAACAATTATTTATTTTTCATAGGTCTTATGGCAAAAACAATAATTGTTGGACTAAGGTATAAAAATGGATCACATTCCTATCAAATGTGACAATAAAAGTGTTATAAACCTTAGCAAGAATCCCATTAAGCACTCTAGAATTAAGCATGTAGACATTTGACATCATTTTTTGCATGTTCATTTTCAAATTGGTGATATGTCACTTTATTTTATTGGTACAAATAATTAACTTGTTGATATCTTCACCAATCCTCTAAATGAAGAGAGATTGAATTTCATTAAACATGAACTTGACATGATTGATGGTTCTAGTCTGTCTTGATTGTGTTAATTTTGCTATATTAATATTTTAATTTCTTTAAGTTTTCTTTATGTTTATTTTTGGTATATAATACTTGCTCATTAGATATATTTTTGGTGTTTGTTTTAAAATCTTATTTTTTTTTTGTAAAAACATGTGATGTTAATTTGAATTACATTGATCTTCTTTATTTTTAATTTTTTTTATGAAATATTTTTTAATTCTTCCTATTTTGCAAAATTAATAATTAATTAATGAAACTTTCATTAAATTAATTATTTTAATTTTTAGCAAAATATATCCTTCTTTAAATGAGTTCATTTCATATACTCATTTAATTCTTTTAAAAATCTTCAATTAATTCAAAATAAATGCAATTAAATTCGTAAGGACTTAATTGCAAAAAAATTGTAAACTTTTATTGTTAGGAACTTGGTCCCGCCTAGGAACAGATCATATACCAATCAAGACATCATTTGTTAATCTTGTATTTTTACATAGAACTTATCCCAATCAGGATCTCACTCGAGACATCATGTCCCGACCGGGACAGAGGCATGTCCAGACCTGGACATTGAACCTGACAACATTAGGATTTCAAATCCTATCAACCTTTTAACTCCCCAATCAAAATGAGGAATGATTTTTGAGGTTCATATTTAATTCAAATTCAAATTTTGAACTATTTCCAACCCTAATCTATTGCCTATAAATACCACTATATTTTTTATCTCAATCAAAATTTTCTTTTCTCTATAAATTCTTTATATATTTCTCTTTTCTCTCCTCATGGCTCCTAAGAAACCAAGCAAGGTTTATTCCTCCTCTTAAAATCCTCTTTCTAAGAAGGATAAACCTAAGAGAACACACTCTCCATTCTCCTATTATACTCAAGATCTCAAGAAAAGAATGTCTCAATTTTCCAAAAGAGAGCTTTCATTCCCTCAAAATTCATGGATGAACTCTCAAAGAAATTGGTTGTTATGATAAAGTCAAGGATCTTCTTCTCAAAGTTAGGATATATGATTTTGCTTTGTCATTTTTTCCATCTTATCCTTCTCTCATTGTTAAATTTCTTTCATCATACACTCTTCGTTCTGTCAAATTTGATGATGCTAATCATCAAGAGTTTGATACTCTTTTTGGTTTTTTCTAAGAGGGACATATTCAAGTTAACCCTCATCGCCTTACTTCTTCTTTTTAATATGAAATAAAAGCTCCTAATGCTCCTCAATTCTTTGTCAGACATACTAAAGCCTCCCACATCAAATCCAAAGCACTTTGGTATATTTATTGCTTTATTACTTATTCTATTAATAGTACAGCTCTTTCCAATGAAGCTCTTTCTCTTGATGATCTTTTCATCCTTTATTGCCTTCTTCATGTTGAAAATATTGCTTTGGGAAGATTTTTACAATGGAGAATTTGGCTAATTAGTGATAGTAACACCGGTGCAATTTATAATGGTGGAATTGTCATAAAATTGGCTAAATTCTATAATAGTAATCTTCATCCTCTACCTTCTACCAAGCCTATACTTATTGATGAATTTTTATCAAAAATTCCAAATAATTCACTTCTATTAATGTAATTTGGGTTTGGAAACATGACCTTGGAGCAAGTGAAAATATTAAGGATATGTTTTAAGAATTGGAAGAATAAGAAGGCCAAGACAATGGGGAAGAAGAACAAACTCATAATGCTCCTCTAAGGAAAAGGATAAAAAGTAAAGGTACATTAACTCAAGGTGCTCAAGCTTAAGATGATGAATCTCTTTGGGTAGGATAAATCTTTGAACATATGTCCTTGATGGAATCTAACTTCAATTCTCACTTTGATGAAGTTGAATCCAATTTTAATATGTGTTTGAATCAAAATGATAACACCAATGCTCATCTTGAACATGATATCCATCATATTTATGAGCAACAAGGCTGTACTTGCACCTATCCTCCTCCTTTAGAATAGATATTATTTGTATCTATAGACGGTAGGATTTAGTGTGTGCCCAAGATTTTAGAAACTACAACATTTTTTGGGCTCAAGGCCTTAGGGAACACACTATTATATCACAAAGACATAGCATGGAGATGAGGAGTCACCACCCAGGGTAATAATTGGGACAAATCGAAATAGTGGTACATGATTCTCTAAAAGAAAGCTAGCACCATAACTAGGAGATTCTGGGAACAAAATACTAACTTCTCTTAGTCTTGTGTTCATTTATAATTATTTTATGAATTACTATCTTATTCTCTAATTACATGCAATTTTATTTAAACCCTAATTAAAAATCCATTTAACCCAAAGGCAACAAGTCATAAAATTACATGTAGAAATGCATACAAAAGGCAGTATCCCTATGTCTAAACTAGATTAATTTTGTTAATTAAAGTTAGCAAGTTCTACATATTTAATTTACAAGTAAAATGAACCAACGATGGGTCTACATTTTAATTGAGTTAGTGAGCCTAAATGTACTTATTTAAATTAACTAAGGAAATAAGCCTATTGTTTACAAATTTTTAAAAAGAAATTAGATTAGTAAGTGGGCCTAAGTCTAGCTTAATTTTAACTCAAAAAATAGAGCCTAAGTCTATTTATTTTAAAAGAAATTAAATTAATGGGTTGAGCTAAATCTAAATTAACTTTAATTACTAGAAATGGGCCTAAGGTCTAATTAATTTTAAAAGAAATAAAAATACATTAATGGGCTGAACTAAAGTCTAAGTTAATTTTATTAATTAATAGTGGGCCTAAATCTTATTCACCTAAATGGGCCTAATTTAATTTTAAATAAATTAAAACCTAAAAACCATTTCTAAGCCTATTTATTAAATGGGTTAGAACCTAACGTAGGCTTGGGGCTAAGAAGGCATGAGAACCAAAAGCAAAACCTAATTCAACAAAGATACAAAAAAAAAATCAAAACAATAATTTTTACGTGATTTTTCTAAGAAACCCGAAATCAATTTTATGCAACCCTAAAATTAATCTACTGCTATCATTGATTTTAATTAAATTTTACCAAATTGAGCTTATATTACTAATCACTTTTTAGTACAGAAAATTAAAATTCCACTAATTTTCCTCTATTGGGGCTACTACAAACTACAGTGTAGGAAATTAAAACAAATTAATTACTATTCCCAGAAAAAACAATGAACAAAAAACTACAAAAAATAATAAACCCTAAATTTTATAGGGATTTCATAAATTTAGTCCATGGCATCCTATGGATTCTTCAATGTAGTCATTGCCAAAATCTCACATCACTAACCTCACATCCAGAGCACCACATCACACGAATAAAAGAATAAAAAACAATAAAAGATTTAATCAATAACGACTCAATCAATAAATAAAACAAAGAAATCAAATAAAAAATAAAAAAAGAATAGAAAAAGAGTAGGGATGTTGTGCAAATGCTGTTTGAATGCCCCTTAGATTGGGCTTATCAATGTTTTGAGATTGACTTTGTTTTTTTTTCTTAATTTTTTGGACTTTAAAAGCAAATAACGTATTTTTGTTGATTTCCCGAAGGTTTTGAAAATAAAAAAATGAAGAGCTACGGTGTGTGGCTTTTTGCACAGTAAAGAAAATAACTAGGGTTTTTTTTTTCAACTCTTTTTTTCATCCCTTTTCATAGACTCTGCCTCTCAGCTTTTAAAGCCTGGCCTAGCAACCTCCAACTCCTGTGATCACGAATGGAAGTTGCATGATATTGGGAGCAAGAGGAGGAGTCTAGTTTTTTTTTTTTAACTTTCAATATCAAGATAAAAAGATGAGTGATAGAGTTTTGAAATAATCAAAACTCACACATGCAGGGACATGTGGTGTCCTAGACTAATAAAAAAATTAAAAAATACTGAAAAAAATCAATTTTCAGAGTAAAAAAATCAATTTTTAGCGAAAATCGACATTCTAGAATGCCGACCAACATATGTAATGCCAATTGGCATTACTTAATGTTGACTGGCATTACATAATGCTGGTCAACATTACGTAATGCCAGTCAGCATTAAATGCCGGTTGATCACTTTTTTAAATTAAATTTTAAAAAAAGTCCTCGAAAGTTTCTAATTTTTATAATCAAATCCCTAAAAAACCAATTTTGTAATTAAATCCACAAAACATAGCAATTTAGTCCTTTAAATCATGAAACTTGACACAAGAGATCAATTCTCGATCAGATTTTCATCATAGGGGATTTCGTTGCATGCATGCATAATTGCCTGCCAAAATTGGATGCTTACAGTTGCCCCCCTTTATCACTGGTTGCTTAATAAATTGCAACAAAGCAATTGTAGCACACAATTTCAAAAGAAAAAATTAAGGTACTTCATTATATCCTAATTGACATGTTGATGCTTACATTGTTGAGCAATTTTAAGCAAGATGCTATATTTAATATGTTTCACTATATTTCCTATTGAATGTTTAGTGAAACTTATGCATTTCGCTATCTTCCATGTGGGACGGCTAGCGACTCATGATTTGAGAACATGTTATAGCTTTTATGGAACATCTAGCAATAATACCATAAATATTGTGTAGTGTTTGGTGAACTACACTATATTCCCTTTGGGTCATCTAGTGACAATGGATTTCGTTATATTCCCCATGGGACGTTTTAACGAAATGAGTGTAATGATTCTCACTATATTCCTTGTAGGACATCTAACGAGACTTAATTTGAAAAAAGTGCTATAGTTCTTGTGGAAAATCTTGCAATAATATCATAACTACTATGTAGTGTTTGGTAAACTGCACTATATTCCTTTTAGGATGTCTAGTAAAACTTATGCATTTCGCTATATTCCCTGTGAGACATCTAGCAACTTGTGATTTGAGAATATGTTATAGCTATTGTGGAATGTCTAGCAATAATACCATAACTACTGTGTAGTGTTTGGTGAATTGGACTATATTCCCTTTGGGACATCTAGTGACAATGGATTTTGTTATATTCCTCGTGGGACATTTTAACGAAATAAATGCAATGATTCTTGCTATATTCCTTGTAGGATGTCTAGTGAGCCTTGATTTAAAAAAAGTGCTATAGTTCTTATGGAACATCTAGTAATTTGATAAATTTAAAATTTCACTATATTCCCTATGGGATGTCTAGCGACAATGGATTAGCAAAAAAATGTGTTATAACTCTTTTGGAACACCATAACTACTGTGTAGTGTCAAGTGACAAAAGGTTTAAAAATTTTCATGTTATAATTGCTATTGAAGCACATAACACGCTGAATTTGAAATTCATGTTACGACTACTGTGCAACACATAACATGATAATCTTAAAATTTGTGTTTCAGCTATTGTGTAGTATGAAACAAATTTTGAAATCTTTTGATTTGAAATGATGCATGTAAAAATGCAAAACTAAATTCTATATTTTGTATTCTGTACTTGATAAAAAATTCAAAATTTAAATACAGATGCAATTAATAATAATTCATTAATTGATGACATGAGTTAAATGAACCAATTAAGAATTAAACCCTAATCAAGATACAATTATGGATGAAATTGCAAAGGAACAATTGATTTTGAATGCAAGCATAGTCAAAGGACCAAAATGGATATTTTCCATTTATAATAAGCTTCCCTCCTTCTTTTTTGATGCTATTCTTTCATTTTCCTCTCCATTTCTTCTTTTTTTTTTTTTGCTTTTTTTCTTTGATTTTTTTTTCTGTTGATTTCTTGCTCATCCAAAGTTCGATTCATGATCTATCATATCCTATGGCTGACCCATAACACATGCTATACAGAGGAGTAAATATTCTAGTTGACCCAACCATTGTGCCTCTCCATTTTCCTCAGAACAACCTTAGACTTTGAGAGGGTTTTATTGTGCTTCCTTTGACTCGCCTTCACCTTCATAAGTGCACAGATGTGGGCAATGAGGTAACACTTCCTCATTTTTGTTTATTTATGTAAAAATTTATTCATACAGTTAGTAATCAGAGTTAATTTCAAAATGCAAATTAGTGTATATGTTGTTAAAATTAGATTAAAAAATCACTCAAAAAATGCATGAAAAAATTAAATTTAACCCGGGAACATAGGATTTTAGTTGAATGGCCGACCAAAAGTCTGAAAATCCAAGTCAAAAGTCTAGAAATCAGTCAGCATTTGTGCAATGCCAATTGGCATTGTACAATGTCAATCGACATTGCACAATGCTAGTCAACATTATGGAATGCCAATCAGCATTCCACTTTGCTGATCTAGGATTTTTTAATTTTTCAATTAATTAATTATTATTATTATTATCCTCAAAATTCTCCTAGCGACCGATGAAATTCATGGGCTATTTTCACATAGCTCTTGAATTATTTCACGAGCTGCCAAAGTTTATAGCGCAATTAGTATGGGCCTCTAGGTTTAGACAATTTATTACTAGGCTTCTAACAGCTCAAGGGAGGTTCAATCACCATTCTTTATTTGCACTTATTGAGCGGTGGATGGACACCACCCACACGTTCCATTCTCGTGTAGGCAAGTTGACTATTTTGCCTATAAGTTTTTCTGCGATCACCAGGATTGCCTTTGGAGGGACTCCCATTTCCTTCAATATCAACTACTGCAGTCTCCCTGAGCATGTGTGGAGTCAATATGTGTGAGATTTGATTAGGTTTGTTCCAACGTGGAAGAATTAGAAGAATGTTCTTCTTTTATCATTAGTGGAGGGATCAGACGTCTTCCTACCACCTCTCCTTATCAGATTGCCCATAAGGCAAGGTGTTTCCTTCTGATATTGCTTGGCACGACCCTCTTCTGCGAGACTAATCATGAGGTAAACATTGCCCTTCTTAGCCCTCTTTAAAACTTAGACCAAGTTATCACCCTTGATTGGGGATCTGTTGCATTGGCTTATCAACATTATAGACTAGACACTATTTACAGACGTGCTATTACCATGTATGACTTTTGGCACGCTTTGCATGTACGTCATCCCTTTTTCTTTACTTATTTCCTCTTTCTAGATCTGGAGTCTAAAGATTTGGCTAATTTGTGGCTTTAGTGCTATCAATTTTAATAGGAGGCTCCCTCTGATGTAGAGATGGGGCTCTTCCCATCTAGTAAGCGTCAGGAACACTCTGTAGACTTACCGCAATAAGCTAAACACTATTGAGTAGCACCTAGTAGGAAAACATAATCATTAGTATTTCATAATTTAATTTTAGTTAAACTTAATAACATGATTTTTTTAGATTAATTCGAATTAGTTAAGGGAGCAGATGATGTCTAGAGGTATAATTTCATGGTTACTGAAGTACAATTCAAGGACATGAGGGTTTTACTCCTTGGTTATAACTGTCAGATGTCGTATTTAGGAGAGTGGGTGTATTGGTGGAATTCTGGAACTTCTCAACACTGTATTCCATCTGATGTTCCTCTCTCGATGTTATACAATTCTCATATGACAGGTTCAGAGTTAAGAGAGGCATTATAGGGATATGATGCCATAATTTTTCTTAAGTGATCCCGCCATTATCAGTAGTTCATCCATGAGAACCTCTTGGAGTAGGTTCCTGATGACCAAGCTGAGGTAACTTTTGATCATTTATTTTAATACTTAGATCACTTATTTTCTTTTCTCGTAGTTGAAGAGATCGGCTCCCCTGCCGATGAGGTGATAGAGCAGGCAGCTAGAACTACTCAGGGGGTTGAGACTGCTCTTGAGCCTGAGATTGTACTTGAGGTATTTAGGCCTAGACCTAGTCATGCACAACATACTCAGCATATTGGGACCAGTTGTGAGGGAGCCTTTATTAGTGCTATTTTTGGTGATATCCCCCTTCCTGATAGATATATGCTCTACTGGTCCCCTACTATTCAAACTCTAGTAGAGCACAAATGCATCTCAGTGATGTTTAGCTCCCCAACTTTTCTCCAGCAGATACTTCTCATGTGAGTTTGTTTGTTTTATTTCTTGTATTACCTGTACACTTAGTATTGATGTTAGGACAAGTTTATAAAATAGGTCCCCTAAACACAAGCAAAGTATTTATATGGACTCGCCTTGTCTCAGAGGTTATTTACCATACAAGTCACTGAGAGTTGGTAGATAAGTATATACACTTATTATGAAAATGTATGCATGATATGCATATGATATGATGTTTCCTATATATACAGAGTTATTCTACGAATCTGGAGTGGGAGAATGAGATGTTTCATCGGTAGCTTGCAGATTTGGCATAAACCCCCACAGCATTGCTACTTCATCTGTCAAATCTCTAGATACTGATCATCATGATGACCCTAGCAGAGGATGGAGCCCATGGCCTAATAGTGGAGCCCGGGATGACTAATTTTAGGCTATCTTCATTTCAGACTTGTAGTCATGTCAGACTACCTTCTTGTACTAATCTATTTCAAATTTCCCTTTCTTGAAATTAGACTTGGATGAATAAATGGTCCTAAGTGAATTTTTTTTTGCCTTAACTTTTGCCTAAGCTACCCTTGTGGGTTTTTAGCTTAGCAGGCCTGCCCTAACTTTTTCCTAAACTGTCCCTTTAGGTTTTCAACTTAGCGAGCTTCTTTTATGTACTAAAGCAAAATAGTCTCATAGAGCTTATTTTAAGCTTTTATGTTGTATTTTCCTTTCTAGTACTTATGCATCATAAATAAGATAGAACATGCAATGTTATAAAGAAATTCAATTTTAATAAGATTCACTAATTAGGGCCAAAATGAGTACATTTACTACATTACATGACATAACTGAACATTTTCTTGCTCACATTTTATTTCCCTAACTTTTGCCTGACTAGCCCTTTGTGGGTTTTCTAATTAGCAGGACCTTTTCTTTTATTTATTCCATAATTTTTGCCTGCCAGCCCTTTATGAGTTTTCTAAATAGCATGAATGTCCTAATTTTTGCCTAACTAGCCTTTTCAGGTTTTCTAGTTAGTGGACTTTATTTTCTTTATACTACTTTTATTTATTTTTACAGGTAGCATTTCTTGAGGTGATCCAGATTAATAGGCTATATGAACTTTGACTAAGTACAATCCTTCCCAATTTGATATGAATTTTCCTCTCAGATTGAACACCATTGCTTTAGACTATTTTAACACCATGTCCCTAACTCTTATTTTCCCTGGCCTTACTTTCTTGTTGAATGACCTTACTATCCTCCTCTAATATATCTAACTATGAAACAAAGCATTAATCCTTTTCTTATTTAGAGATACCAAATGATCATATCTCTTTTGTGTCCGTTCACTCTCGGGCATTTTGGCCTCCATAACCACTCTTAGAGACTTAATCTCAATTTCTATAAGTAAAACTGCTTCATAGCCATACACCAAAGAGAACAGAGTTTGGCCTGTGGCAGTTTTAGCCATAGTTTTGTATCCCTACAAGGCAAAAGAAGGTACTCAAACCAATCTTTGTAAGTTTTGACCATTATAGAGAGGATTTTCATGATATTCTTATTCACTGCTTCTACTGCTCCATTAGCTTGAGGCTGATACGGTGAAGACTTATGATGCTCAATCCTATATTTTTGTAACAACTTTGTCATCTCTACTTGAAACTGAACCCCATTATCTATCACAATGTGATGTGGAACCCCATATCTACAAATAAGATTCTTCTCAATAAATTGGGCCATCTGCTTCGCCTTTAGAGTATTAAAAGATTTAGCCTCTACCCATCTAGAGAAGTAATCAATTGCCACAACTATATACTTATGTCCATTCAATGCTATCAACCTTATTTCTCTTATGATGTCAATCCCTCATGCTGCAAAATGCCAAGGAGATGATAAACTCTTTATCACCATCAGAGGAAGGTGGTTGAGATTCCCATAGATCTGACACTGATGGCATTGCCTTACTATCTTCATGCAATCTCTTTCCATGCTCATCCAGTAATACCCATGTCTAATTATCTTCTTTGCTAGGATTATTCCATTCATGTGAGAATTGCAAACTCCCACGTGAGTCTCCTTCATCACCTTTTATGCTTCATCTTTCTTGAGACATATGAGTTGTATCCCATTTGGCATTCTCTTATATAACACCTGTAGGCGGCGGGGTTTAGCGCATGCCTAAGTGTTTGGCGACCATGACACTATGTGGGCTCAAGGCCCATTAGGAAATAAAATATAGGTCATGGGCCTATTCAGAGATGGAGTCACCACCCGGATAAAAGTCGGGACACACTGTACAGTAATTGGATCCCACGGAGGTTCCCAGAAATCGTAATCAGAGATCGGGTTCAGAAATTGGGTATAAGCATTTTGAATGCTCACCTAACCTTACAGTTGGCCTCCGTTTGTGTTTTGTGTTTTATTACCATTTAATTATTTAATTATTTCCTCATTTACCACATGTAATGAAATTGCCTTCGGATAATTGCCAGATTTTATAATTAAGTCCGAGTTTGCACATTAGTTCAATTTCACGCCTTTAAGTCCTAACATTCAAAAATGTAGTAAATAAAATAAATAATAATTTACAACCATACATTCAGATTCAAATGGGGAAAGGGATTAAGGATTACAATGCTTTTTAGCTAAATAAACTAAATAATATACAAAAAATAAACCAATAAAATAACATAAAAGCGACAATGTACAAGGGATAACTAGCAAAAGTGATTACTCGATGACAGAAATTATCAAGTAATTCCTACAAATAACACACGGTTAGCCCTTCCTTTCACAAAAAAATGAAATCACATATGATAATATTTACAAAGAGGTTCTACAAAAAAGGAGGTTTTTACATTATGGACTAAAGGAAGTATCAAATAATCAAGATAATTACCATCATGCAATCATATAGATATATTTAAGGTCAAAAGGGGACATACAGAAGCAAACATCACGACAAATGTTAATAAAAAATGAAGTAGGAAGCAGGTTAACCCTGTCAATGAGGCGGTCGCCTCATTGATGAGGCGACGCCTCATCAACAGGGGCTCTTATAATTTTGAGGCAGAAAAGGTAACACACACATAAAAGATAGACTCCCTAAAGGCCTGTCAATGGGGCGATCACCTCATTGATAAGGCGATCACCTCATGGATAAGAGGCGACGCCTCTGTGAAGAGGCGCCGCTTGGTCAGAAGGCTAAAGCCGACTCTCACACACTTAGACTTCTACTCTAAGTAACAAAACATGCATATACACACTCTATAATCATCAAACTACAACTACATGCAAAAGTGTTCAGAGATCCATCAATAAAATGAGATATCAAGCATGACACACTAGAGATAAACCTAAAATGTACTAATGGCTCAGTTACACATAAGCAAGAACACACAAAATGATGAACATGTCAAGTTTAAATGCAGATTTTATACCAAAATGAGAGGCCCTCAGAGCTGTTTTAATTGAGATCCTTGCTAGGATATGGTATCTACCTTTGACACAAGTTTCTTCCTTCTTCTCTTATGGAGAAAGTGGACCTCTTTGCTTCAACCTTCCTCCCTTTTCTTGAGGACATTTTTTATTTTTTTTCCCTTTGTCTTTTTCTTTTTCCATAGCTCCTCTCTCCTTTCACCCCCTCTCCTCCCTTTTTTTCTCTCTTTTTTTCTCTTTTATTCCTTAGCTTTCCCATGCCCCTAAGCCTCCTAGCCCATCATAAGCTCTCATAGCCTTTTTTTTCTTTACCCAAAAATTTTTCCTCATGCAAGAAAGAGGTTTGGAGAGTGGGGCCCGCACCACTTAGCCGTCATGATTGCAGCTGCATTTAGTGGGCTGCCATAGGGGCAACACCTCATCGATAAGGCGATCACCTCATTACACTGAGGCGATGACCCTTTAGCTTGGACCTGCGTTAGGCCGAGCGAGCTTGGGCCTAATTTGGATAGTTGAGCTCAGTTTTGGGTTTTTCAGGCTTTTGGGTTTTCAAGTCCACTTTCCACTTAGAGATTCAGGCTTCATTCTCATGTCCAAGTTTCACATTCTCATCATTGGGCTTGACAACAGGTCGGTCAAACCGAGCGCCCCTAATTTGTCCCCTAACATGGGCCGACCGAATCAGGTGTCTATAACACCCCATCGTGACTTGCAAAATCACGTGCAAGAACACGCAGGGCATAACTTTCTTTTGAAGAGGCTTCATATGGATATTTTCCTTCCTTGATAAACCTTTGAACATCATAAAACCATGGATTCTCTTTGGGACTATAAGCACCCAATTTCGGGATGCAATTATGCACAATTGCGACGTAAGCCCCTATGATGAAATTCATTCAAAAATTGAACTTGGTTGTCAATTTTCTGGACTTTAAGGACTAAATTGCAATGTTTTTTAGGATTTAATTACAAATAAGTCAATTTTCAAGGGTCTTTTGATAATTAAAAGATGCTGATATAACGAGAAATTACCTTATCATCGTTAATGGGAACATGCTTTAGGAGGCTCTCACAGATAAACTGCTGATAATGTTGAGAACGCTTAAGGAAATCTGAGGCAGCATGTCCCTGTAGTGCATCCCTCAGCTCTGAACCTATAAGATGTGAGTTGTGGAGCATAGAGGAAGGGACATCAGATGGAATGCGATGTCGAGAAGGGCCAGAAGACCAGTAATACACTCACTCCTCCAAATACCACATTAGACAACAATAACCAGAGAGCAAGATCCTCATAGGCTCCAAGAGAGCTGCAACCACCATGAAATCATATCGCTGGATGTCCTTAGCACCCTCCAACCAATTGGAGTTTATCTACAATTTATGTAAATGAAGTCTAACCTCTATTAAACTGTAACATACTAATGATTCTATTTTCTTTTTTCCTTACCAGGTGCCACTTGATAGTGTTCAACTGATCATGGTACATCTGCAAAGTAGGTGAGAATAACCCCATCTCATCATTAGAGGAAAGGTCCTATCAGAACTGATAGCATTAAAGCCTCGAATCAACCCGATCTTTATGCTCTAGATCTAAAAAAAGAGAACATATCTGAAAAAGGCAAAGAGGAGCAAAACTATAAAGATCAAATGAAGGAGAACATACATGCAAGACGTGCCAAAAGCCACACATTATGAAAACACCTCTACAGATAGTGTCCAATTTGTAATAAATATAAGCGAGTGCAGCAGATCCCCAATCTAGTGTGGTAACTCGATCCAAGTCACGAAGAGGACCCAACAGAGCGATATTGACCTCATGACTGGTCTCACAAAAGAGGGTCCTGCCTAATAATATTAAAAGGAAACACCTCACCTTATGAATAATCTGATGAGGAGTAGAAGTAGGAAGGCGTCTGAATCCCTCAACTAATGATGAAAGAAGAATGTTCTCCCGATTCTTCCATGCTGGGGCGAACCTGATCAAATCTCACACGTACTAACTCCGTGCATGCTCTAAAAGACTACAATAGCTTATGTCAAATGGAACTGGGGATCCTCCAAAGGCAATCCTGGTGATAGCAGAGAAACTCATAGGAGAAACGGTCAGCTCACCCACATGAGTATGAAAAGTGTGGGTAGTATCCATCCATCGCTCGATCAAAGCAAATAAAAATTAATAGTCAGATTGGCCTCGAACAGTTGGAAGTGCAGTAATGAAATGCCTAAATCCAAAAGCCCAAATCAGACGTGTCACTTGCTCTGGCAGTCCATGAAATAATTCCCGAGCTAGATTAAAACAGCCTGTGAACTTCATTGGATGCTAGTTCAATTTCAAAAAGAAAATAATAATTAATTAATCGACAAATTAATTAATTAATCAAAGAATTTAAATTGAAGGATTTGATTAGTTAATTAATTAATTAATTAATTGCCCTTTTTAAAAAAAAATTTGATCTGCAATGTAGATTGCCGATCGACATTAACTCAACTGATCGAAAATCTGGAATTTCGATCGGAATTCCAGACATCTAATCCTCCATTCTGACAACACAGGAGTCAAATTTCATATTTTCAGAGTTAATTTCAATTTATCATGCATTTTCATATTAATTTCTGACTAATATACATGTCAATGTCAATTTCTTCTCTAAAACTAACTTTAATTACTTATTATACAGGTAATATTTTTGTAGAAATAAACAGAAGCAAGAAAAGTTACCTCATTACCCACATCTCTGCACCTGTGGGTATGTAAATGAGTCAAGGGAAGGATAGTTGAGTCTTCTTGAAGTTCTAGATTATTCTGAGAAAAATGAAGAGGCAGAATCCTCTGACATTCTGAAGTCTCAACACCTTCATGTTGTCTGCATGACAAGGAGGCTATAGGATCAGACAGATTACAATCGAAGAACAAATGGTGAAGAAATCAAGAAAAGAAAAATCAAGATCAATTGAAAAAAAAAAGAATAAAAGAATAGGAAGAGAAGTGAAGTGATCGACAAAAGGGAAAGAATATATACAATGGACAATATCCATTTTAATCCTTCCAATTTACTTATTTTTTATCTATCTTTTCTTTCTTGCAATTTAGTCCATTATTGCATTCGGATTAGGAATAAATTCCTAATTAAATCATGAAATTCATCAAATTAATAATTCATTAAATTATTAAGACTGCATAACAATCTGTGATTCTGAATTTTTTGTCAAGTACATAATATAGAACAAGATTACAGAACTCATTTTTTGGATTTTACGTGCATGATTTCAATCAAAGGATTCATATGCTGCAAAGTAGCTGTGATATGAATTTCAAATGATTATGTTATGTGTTGCACAGCAGTCATAACCTTTATTATGTTATGTACTGCATAGCAGTTATGACATAAACTTTGAAATTCATCATTACTAGATGTTCCACAGGGACTATAGCAAGTTTTCAATTCAATTACACTAGACGTCCCACATGGAATATAGTGTACATTGTTAGACATCCCACAAGGAATATAACAAAATTTAATTCATCTATACTAGATGTCCCATAGGGAATATAATGCACATCTTTAGATGTCTCATAGGGAATATAATGAAATTCATCAGTGCGAGACATTCCGTAGGAACTATAGCAAGTTTTAATTCAATTACACTAGACATCCCACAGGGAATATAGTGTGCATCGTTAGACGTCCCATAGGGAATATAACAAAATTCATCATTGCTAAACGTTCCACAGGAACTGTAGCAAGTTTTCAATTTATCTACACTAGATGTCCCACAAAGAATATAGTGTGCATCATTAGATGTCCCACAGGGAATATAATGAAATTCAATTCAACTACACTAGACGTCCCACAGGGAATATAGTGTGCATCGTTAGACGTCCCATAGGGAATATAACAAAATTCAATTCAATATCACTAGATGTCCCACAGGGAATATAGTGTGCATCATTAGACGTCCCATAGAGAATATAACAAAATTCATCATTGCTAGACGTTCCACAGGAACTATAGCAAGTTTTCAACTTATCATCGCTAAATGTCCCACAGGGAATATAGTGAAACTCATTTGCACAAAGTCCATTAGATGTTCCACAAGAAATATAGTGCGACTTATCAAACATTACACCATGCTCAACAATTTGAGCATCAATCCATCACTTAAGATACAATTGAGTGTCTTAATTTCTTTCTTTCAAAATTGTGTACTTCTATTGCTTTGCCGCAATTTTTCAAGCAAACAATGACAAAGGGGGCAACTGTAAGCACCCAATTTCGGGATGCAATTGTGCACAATTGCGACGTAAGCCCCTATGATGAAATTCATTCAAAAATTGAACTTGGTTGTCGATTTTCTGGACTTTAAGGACTAAATTACAACATTTTTTTGGATTTGATTGCAAATAAGTTAATTTTCAAAGGTCATTTGGTAATTAAAAGCTAAAAAAATTTAGGATCGACATTGATGTAATGCCGACTGGCATTACACAATGTCGATAAGCATTATACAATGTCGGTCGGTATTGCACAGTACTGACATGTTAAAATCCAGCTTTTTTTATTTTTTTCACGTATTGTTATCAATTTTTCAGTGTTTTGATTGGTTGAAAATTCAAATTTTATATGATAAGTTTTTTTAAAAAACATAGAAGATATTTTTTTGAAATAAAAAAAAAATGCTATCTTATTAGATAGGTCTGTTCCTCCTTTGAAGGAAGTTCAGTATGCACAGACTCTACATTTAAAAGTAGAGTCTGATGTGTGTGTAAAGGGGATTTTTTCTTTGGGAGGATTTTTTTGGGGGATTTTTTTTACACAGACGGAAGATAGATCAAACTTTGATTTCTTTTATTCTTTCAAAAACCTAATTTTTGCAATTCATTTGACGAAGACGATACAGTGATTTTTTAGTCCCAATCCAGAATCAAAATAACATTGAGTTAATTTTAATGGTGAAAATCCTAATCTGAGGGGTCAAAAAAGAGCATTTGCAAAGCATCTAAATCATCAGTGTTATTTTCTATTTCATGTTTTATTCTTTCTATTATTTTCTTTTTGTGATTTTTCTTTTATTCTGCTATTCTTTTTTATTATTTATTTTTTTATTTTGATATGTGCATGTGGATTGAGGAGGGTACTGCCTATATTTAAATTGAGCAGAAGGTCCATGGAATGCCATGGAAGAACCTATGTTGTTTTTCAATAGGATTTAGGATTTTTTATTATTTTTGGTGTTCTGTGTAGTTATTTTAATTTCTGGGTGTATAATCATTTAAATTTAATTTTTGTATGGAGTTTGTAATAGCCCCAGTAATGGGAATAGTGAAAATTTTAATTTTTTGTATTTTAAAATTAATTAGTAATTAGGTTTAATTGGGTAAAAAATCAATTAAAATCAATAGTGGTAGTAGATTAAATTAGAGTTTGCATGTAATTAATTTAGGGTTTTTTTAGAAAATCACTGTAATGTTTATTTGATCCATTTTTTATGTTTTATTTGTTTTTGGCTTGTTTTTTATGTTTTTATCCTTTTGGGCCCCAAGCCCACGTTTAGGTCTAACCCACTTAATAAATAGGCTAAAAAAATGATTTTGGTTTTTTAAATAATTAAAATTAATTAAGGCCCATTAGGTTAATTAGATTTTAGGCCCACTTAGTTAATTAAAACTTGTCTAGACTTAGCTCAACCTATTTAATTGTATTTCTTTTAAAATAAATAGACATAGGCCCACATTTCACTTAAAATAAAACCAAGTTAGACTTCGGCCCACTACTTTGATTTTCCTTTAAAATTGAATAGACTTAGGCTCGTTCCTTAAACAAATTAAAATAAATAGATCTAGGCTCACTAATTAAAAAAAATATAGGCCCACCTATAGTCCATTTCTCACTTGTAAATAAAATGTAGATTTAGCTAACTTATAAAATAAAATTAACATAGTTTAGACATAGGGACATTGACTTTTTGATGCATTTTTACTTTTAATTTTATTGACTTGTTGCCTTTTGGGTTACATGGATGTTAATTAGGGTTTAATAAAATTGCATGTAATTAGAGGATGAAATAATCATTTATAAAATTATTCTAAAAGAGCATGAGATTAAGAGAAGTTAGTATTTCGTATCCAGAATCTCCTGATTGTGGTGCTAGCTTTCTTTTAGAGAATCAAGTACCACCTTTTCAATTTGTCCCAGTTATTGCCCTGGGTGGTGACTCCTCATCTCCATGCCATGTCTTTGTAACAATGGTTAGTGTGTTCTCTAAGGCCCTGAGCCTAAATAGTGTCGTGGTTGCTAAAATCTTGGACGCACGTTAAACCCCACCATCCACAGGGCCTTACTTGAATTCCCATAATCTGCTCACCCTCATAACACGGAGCTCTTGATTTCATGATCATTGACAGGTTCATAGTCAATCCAATTACACTGTCCCACATTGAAGAGAGTATTGCTAGAGCAACTGCCATTTGCTTATCATCTCTTGATAGATGGATAAAAAGACATTTGGTCAAGTTCTTTATTAAAGTCCTCAAATAGCAGACGTAGGGTTTTAGCTTTTCCTCCTTTACTTCCCATTCTTCGTTAGCCTAACTAACAACCAACATTGAATCCCCACATACTAGTAACTCCTTTGCTCCAACTACTATTATTGTTTCCACTCCATGAATGCATGCCTCATACTTAGCCATATTATTGGTTACTTTGAAATCTAGTTTCTTGGCCATCAGTATGGTTTCTCTTTTTGGCTTAACAAGGATCACTCATAATCCAGTTCCTTTATTGTTTACAACCCTATTAAAATAAAGCTGCCATTCTCGATGCTCTACAATTGCTAGATTCTCATCCAAAAATTCTAAGTTCCATAATTCATCACCCTTTACTGGATTCTATTCTAGGAATTCTGCTACTACCCTTCCTTTGATAACTTTCATGGTAATGTACTCTATATAGAATTCAGTTAGGAGTACGAGCCATCGAGACATTCTTCCAATCAAAGCAAGCGTCTGTAGTAAGTATCTTAAAGGATCTATCTTTAAATTACCCTGAACCCTATAAGGCTGAAAGTAATGCCTCAATTTTCTTGTTGCCTATATCATTATCAAACATGTCTTTTCCACCAAATCATTCTTTTCTTCATATGGCAAGGACTTTTTGCTAAGGTAATACATTGTGTGCTCTATCCGATCCAGTCCTTCTTGAGCTAGCATTGCCCCTATTGCCTTTTCCTCTAGAGCTAAACATAGGATCAATAATTTACCTTGCCTCGTTGGTCTTAGTACAGGTGGATTAGTGAGATATTATTTTATCTTATCAAATGCCTTCTAATAATCATCATTCCACTCTATAGGTTAATCTTTTCTCAATAGCTTGAAGATTGGGTCACAAATATTAGTAAGCTTTGCAATGAACCTGCTAATAATCTTCCAATAAACCCTCTCACTTTTTTCTCTATCTTTAGTGTTGGCATTTCCTAAATAGTTTTCACTTTATTCGAATCTACTTTAATTCCTCTGCTACTAACTATATACCCCAGTAGCTTCCCTAAAGTAACTCCGAAAATGCACTTCTTAGATTATACCTCTTAATGCACGCTAAGAACTTATCCAGTGCTTCAAAGTGTCCCTCTCTTATTTTTGACTTGACATCATGTCATCTACATACACCTCAACTTCCTTAAGCATCATGTCATGGAAAAGAGCAGTCGCTGCCCTTTGGTATATTGCACCTGCATTTTTTAACCCAAAAGGCATAACATTATAACAATAGGTCCCCTATACCATAATGAAAGCTATCTTGATCTTATCCATAACTACCATTATTATCTAATTATATCCAAAGAACCTATCCATGAATGAATACATTGTACTTGATGCCGCACTATCCACTACGACATCGAGATAGGGTAAAGGAAAGTCATCTTTCAGACATGCTTTATTTAAATCTCTGAAATCGACACACATACGCACCTTACCATCTTTCTCAGGCACTGGGACTATGTTTGCTAGCCATTAGGGGTAATCTACTACTTTTCAGAAGTTAGCTTGAATTTGTTTAGTAATCTCCTCTCTTATTTTCTCAGTCCACTCTGGTCTTAGCATGCACAATTTCTATTTAACTAGTTTTATTTCTAGATGAGTTGGAATATGATGCTCTGCAATTTCCTTATCTAAACTTGGCATATCTTCATAAGTCTAAGCAAATACTTCCTTCCTTTTTGTTAATATTCTCTCAAAATTTTTCCTCTCTTCAGGAGTTACATCATGTGATATAAAAATATTCTTTGGATTATCATTCATGCCCATGTTAAATAAATCATATTGAATTTAATTGAATTAATGTCAAATATGTATGAACGATCAAAATTATAATGCATAAAACTATCAGGATGCACATCACACAAGTAAGCAAAACTAGCATTCATATCATTGGCCATGGAAAAACACAGTTTTTGTCCTCATAAAGATCGAACGTTATTATGTCAGCATCCTCATAAAAAACATCATTAAAACTATTACTAATGACAGTAGCTAAATCCTGGGATGGATCCTCTTCAGGTGGCAGACACAACAGCTGTTCAACAGTAGCATTCCCTATTCTTTTAGCTACCTGCTTCATCACCTCTTTTTTGTTTTCCTCAACCAGGTTCTCCATAATCTGCTCCTTGAAGATTTTAAACCCAGGAATGTCTTTTCCAACAACATTGATAGATTCCCTACCACCTAGATAATACTTGCCTTAACCTAACTTGATAAAATTCTTACTCATCAACCAGATTCTCCTTAAGGGCTTATTTATCTTGGCCTCTCCCTTTTTCCTTCCTCTTTTGCTACCAGATTCTATTTTAGCACACCCTAATCCCTTGGTATCACTTTGACTCTTAAAATCTGGTAGCCTAAGGCTTCCCTGCTCATTTTTTCCCAATCTTTATCCATATCAATAATTCATGCTCTCCATCATCTTTGCAACCCTTGGGTCCATTTCAGTTCCATCAAATATCCCAGGAACTTGGAAACCAAGAGGAATGCGCACTTACTTTTGTTTCTCTAATATGGCAGCCACAACTACATCGGTTCCTACTTCTATAGTCACTATATCTCCTTAATAAGGGAATTTTATATTTTGGTGCATAATTGAGTGTACTCCTCCTAGAGCATGGAGCCATAGCCTTCCTAGTAATAAGGCATAGATGACAGGGATATCTAACATAGTAAACTCAATGGTGGATTCCACATGTCCTGTTTTAACTAGAGCTTGGAATGTCCCCTCCCTATTCCTAGTGTTGTCATCATAGGCTTTAATTATCAGGTTTGAACTTGTTAAGTCATTAACTTTCAAACCTAAATTAGGCAGGATCTTCAATGAACACACATTAATAGCAAAACCATTATCAACCATTATAAAGTTAGTTTGCTTCCCCTTCAATTCAGTTGGGATAAACAATGCTTTATTATGATTTCTTCCTTCCAAAGGCAAATCATCATCTGAGAATGTTATCAGCCCATGTTTCTTTTCCATAACCTTTGCTACTATAGCCTCAGGTGTAGTTGCTGTTTCAATGTTCATGTTTAATAGAGCTTTGACAAGAGCTTTGTTATGACTACCTAAATGCATTAATATCTCCCAAATGTTGACATGTGCCTTAGCCTTCTTTAGCTGTTCCAAAATTAGGTCTTCTTTTTGCCTTCTATTTCTGTATCCTCTACTTTTTCTCTTTCTATGACTCTCTTAATTTTCTTTTCTGCTACCTTATAATTCCACCCACTCGTAGTGACATGATTCACATTAGGGTTATTGCTCCATACGTCAAAACCAGTAGGATTTTCCTCATCAGAATCATACTAGATGTCTACAACCCTAATAATTCGGTCCTTTTTTCTATTTTTTCCACACTTCCACTGTGCACATTTATTTTCCCTCTATGTTAAAATTTTTCAAATGCTCACTCAGTAGCTCCTCAATCCCTTGTTCAAGAGTTAAGGACCTTTTACTCTCCTCTTCGAACTCATCACCTCATCCTATAGGCATAATCTCCTCAAGGGGTATATCACTAGACACTAGTTTAAAATAGAATACTTTGTAATCAAATTTGCTTGAGGGCTACATCAGTAAATCCTCAACTCCTCTTTGTGGTTATTCTAGAGTTTTGACTTCTTTTTCTTCTTCTACTGGCTCATTATCAAACTCATCACCCTATCTTGAAGGCACTATTGATTCAAAAGGGATATCAACAGAGGGTGGTTTGAAGTAGAACACTTTGTAATTGAATTTACCCGAGGGTTGTCCTAGTAAATCCTTAACTCCACTAGAGGCATCAGGAGATTCCTTATTATCTGTAGGGTTTAAGTTTTCAAAGGAGTCTAGCACTTCCTCCTCGCTAACTCTTGAGTTAATCATCATGGTGACTAGTGGTAGGACATTTTGGTAGTCTAGGAAAGGATTTTTTTTTAGTGTTTGGGTTAAAATTGGATTTTTTAGGGTCTATGATTTTTTTGAAGTCTATCAGGTTTTGGATTTCATATTTGAGGCAGATACACGTATCTGTAGAATGACTAGCTACTTGGTAAAACTTATAATAATTGTTAGGGTAGCCTAGGACATTTGGGTTAGGTGGTTTGGAGAAGGTTAAGGGTCAGAGTAGGCCTATTTGGATTAATTGGTATAAGACTTTTTAGAGATTGAAGTTGGAGAATCTCCTGGGTGGCTGACTGTGCAAACCTCCACAACTCGGCTAGTGCTTCCTTCTTGTGTGCCCTTAGTTGAGTAATTTCGAGTTTCAGTGCCTTTAGAGCTTTTCTTCTTTTCATTCTCAATCTCTTTAACTTGTAGACCATCATCATACAAGTTTATGAATGTTTTGGGGTTCATCATATGCAATCTCTCGACTAGATTACGTAATACTGTTAATGATATGCACTAGGTTAATCATGTATGACCATGTTTTGACTTTATCATTTTATTTAATAAAGAGGTATGACTTGATAGTAAAAACCTTATATTAAATATGAGTTCTATGCAAATTATCCCTACTTATAACAATGTATTATGGCTAGTATGGTATTGATTGATGATTATGTTTTATTAATTATAAATATGAGATATTAAGTCAACTCATAAGTACTTATTTAAGAAATAAAGTGCTAGATTGACCCATCATAAGAATACTACATAGTTAATTGTCATAAGTAATTCTCATCACAGTAATATTGGCTTAGTCCTCTAACATTGAAATCACTATGGATTTCTACATAACTATTTTATTTTTTGACATAATCTTACATTATCTTTAACTGGATGATAAAATAGGTTGTTTTTGGGTATAAAATGAGTTATTTGAGAAATATGAGTGATTGAGAAGGAATTCTTCCCTTGTTTAATATGAGTAAGATATTTATGGGCCCCTTGATAAGATAAACTGAGGAAAATTCATGGTCATGCTAAATTAAATTAATAAAGAGTTATCATTCTCAGTCTACTTAAAATTAATAAGAAATTATATAATTTAATTCTATAAGGATGGCATAATCTATACCTTATATTCAATCAAGATATCATGTGACCAAGGGACTAAAATATTCACTATATATTAGGTTATATTGGATTATTAACTTCACATGACTTAAGTAGTCATAATGTCTTGCTAGAGGCCACTTATGACTTATAGGCCTAAATAGAGATTTAAGGCCCATTGCTAACGTCATATGAACCTATAGGGTCACACACTTTGACCAAGCCCAAAATGAATATAGGTTTAACAAGCCCAAATAAGCTCTGTGCAAATAAATAAATAAAATATTTATTTATTTATTTAAGGTAAAGGTTATCTTAAATAAATAGAATATTAATTTTGATTTAATTTTAAATAAAATCAAAATAAGAATAAGTAAGAAATTACCAAAAGGTTGTTTGGTAAGTGAAACCCTAATTTAAACATCTACAAATATGTTATATTCTCTAGGATTTTATATACTCATTATTTCTGCCACCGAATTCATTTCTCTCTTTTAGAAAACAAAACACAGAGTATTTTTAATTCTTAATTTATGAGAAATCAAGCGATGGTGCTAGCACATAAATATTCATTTTCAAAATCAACGGTTATTCATGTGGACACTTGTGGAGGATGGATTCTTTTGGAGACGTCTTAAATCCAAACTGCTAAATTAAAAGCTTGAGATAGGGAGTCACCGGAGTGAACCTCCTCTCTCCTTTCCAGATTTCTTACCTCTTTTACGATTATGGTAAGAAAATGAAAACTCTAAATTTAATCAATTAATTAAATTACTTGGATATGGGTTTGGGTTTGTGATTCAAATTTTATTTTTCCCCTACGTATGGAATCATAAAACCAAATAGATACATTGTGAACTATCATCCTAACCTGATTTTTCTCATCTAGCTTATTCTTCATTAGTCCTACTTTGTTTATGAACCTAGTAAGAAAATCAGAGAAAGATTCATTCGATTTTTACTTTGTCAATTCTAAATCTCTGATGGACACTTCCAATCTAGTGTTATAATCATATTATTTCAAAAAGGCAGTACATAATTCTTTCCAATTAGCCCTGATAGATTTTTCTAGCCCATGATACCAGTTTACAACCATGCTCTCTCAAGACAACATAAATAACCTAGTGATTTCTACTAATAAGGCTTTAATAGTACTCATAGCGGTTGTGTACTGACTAAGATGAATCCTTGGGTCTCCTCTTCTATTAAATTTCTACAACTACAACATTTTGTACTTATTAGGTAACTTATCATCTTCCATTTACAGCATGTCATCGAAGTTAAATGAATATCCTATGCCGTGTCCCTTAATCAGCTCCTCCATCTTGGACATCTTTTGGGTCAGTGCTCACATCTTCTCGGACTTGTTGTCTTGCAATAGTTTGAGTGACTATTTCTTTACTTTCTCTACCATGTAGTTCTCAACATCCTCCAGCTTCACATCAACAGTAGGCAAATTTCTAGCAATAAGTTGCCCCCAACATTATTGGCAGTAGGCTTTTTTAGGTAGAAATACCTCATGGTAACATACACAAGCAATTTGGATAAATCCTAAGGGAAGTTACTAAGCCATTATATGTGGTTAAGGTTTAGTGAAAAGTTAAGGTTCCTTTAGTAAGATGCTCTCTTTTAAGACTTGAGTTACAGGCCAAGGTCAGAGGGGCCCAACATCCTTTGCAAACTCAAGAGAAGATTACCCCCTTTTTAGGACTTGGGTTATAGACTCTAGTCAAATGATCTCGATAATCTCTCTTGAATCGAGTTAAGGCTAAAAGTGATGGTTATTCAATTTACAACTCCATGAAGCTAGTGGAATCATGGACTCATAAACCAACACCATCAGTTTAATAGAGATATACAGAATGAATGCAAAAATAAAATAATAATTAATAAAATAATTCTAAAGAACATAAGTAGAATCAATATCTCTTATCCTCAATGGAGTCACCACAGTAGACAATAGGGTTTAGCGCACGCTCAAGATTTTAGCAACCATGACACTGTTTGGGCTCAAGGCCTTAGGGAACACACTACTATATCACAAAGACATAGTGTGGAGATGAGGACTCGCCACCTAGGGTAATAACTGGGACAAATCGAAATGGTGGTGCTCAATTCTCTAAAAGAAAGCTAGCACCACAACCAGGAGATTCTGGGAACGAAATACTAACTTCTCTTAGTCTCGTGTTCATTTAGAATTATTTTATGAATTACTATCTTATTCTCTAATTACATGCAATTTTATTTAAACCTTAATTAAACGTCCATTTAACCCAAAGGCAACAAGTCATAAAATTACATATAGAAATGCATACAAAAGGTAGTGTCCCTATGTCTAAACTAGATTAGTTTTATTAATTAAAGTTAGTAAGTTCTACATATTTTATTTATAAGTAAAATGGACTAAAGATAGGCCTACATTTTAATTGAATTACTGAGCCTAAATCTACTTGTTTTAATTAACTAAGGAAATGGGCCTATTCTTTACAAATTTTAAAGAAGAAATTAAATTATTAAGTGGGCCTAAGTCTAGCTTAATTTTAACTCAAAAAATAGAGCCTAAGTCTATTTATTTTCAAAGAAATGAAATTAATGGGCTGAGCTAAATCTAAATTAATTTTAGTTAACTAGAAATGGGTCTAAGGTCTAATTAATTTTAAAAAGAAATAAAAATACATTAGTGAGCTGAACTAAAGTCTAAGTTAATTTTATTAATTAATAGTGGGCCCAAATCTAATTAACCTAAATGGGCCTAATTTAATTTTAAAAAAATTAAAACCTGAAAACCATTTTTAAGCCTATTTATTAAATGGGTTATAACCTAACGTGGGCTTGGGGTCCAAAAGTTATGAGAACCAAAACAAGCCCAATTCAACAAACGAACCAAAAACAAATCAAAACAACAATGTTTACATGATTTTCCTAAGAAACCCTAAATCAATTTCATGCAACCCTAAAATTAATCTACTGTCATCATTGATTTCAATTGAATTTTACCAAATTGACCCTAGATCATTGTAAGCACCCAATTTTAGGATGCAATTGTGCACAATTACAACGTAAGCCCCTATGATGAAATTCATTCAAAAATTGAAGTTAGTTATCGATTTTCTGGACTTTAAGGACTAAATTACAATGTTTTTTAGGGTTTGATTGCAAATAAGTCAATTTTTAGGCGTCTTTTAGTAATTAAAAGTTTTTTAAAAAAAGAGTTGGCATTTAATGCCAATCGGCATTGCACAATGCCGACCGGCATTACACAATTTCGACTCGTAAAAGTTGATTTTTTCACGTATTTTTATTAATTTTTCAGCATTTTGATTGGTTGAAAATTCAAATTTTATCTTTACAATTATCTGATAAGGTTGTTTAAATGAAAAAGGTTTTTTGAAATTAAAGAAAAACAAACGCTATCTGATCATATAGGTATGTTCCTCCTTTGGAGGAAGTTCAGTATGCGTAGACCTTGCATTTAAAAGCAGAGTCTGCATGCATGTGTAAGGAGAGGATTTTTTGGAAGAGGATTTTTTTTTGGCAGAGGATTTTTTTCTGGAGAGTTTTTACATAGAGAAAAAAAACGTAGAAACCCTAAAATTTAGACATAAAGAATACCTCGCACACACCTTAGTCTTCCAAAAAGAAACCCCAATTTTGGATATTGCCAGTGTCTTTAAAAGCAATCAAGTTCTAGTCCAGAATCAACAAATATTTCAATTTCAACGGTGAAAATCCTAATCTGAGGGGCCAAAAAGGGGCATTTGCACAACATCTAAATCATCAGTGTTTTTTTCTGTCATTTTTATTCTTTCTATTTTTTTCTTTTGCAATTTTTTATTTTGTTATTCTCTTTTTGATTGTTTAATTTCACTACTAATCTGATTACTTGTTTTTTTTGTTATTTGCATATGGATTGAGGAGGATACTGCCTCTATTTAAATTGAGCAGAAGCTCCATGGAATGCCATGGAAGAATCTATGTTATTTCCTAGTAGGATTTAGGATTTTTTATTTATTATTTTTTCATTTTCGGTGTTCTGTGTAGTTATTTTAATTTCTGGATGTATAATTATTTAATCTTAATTTTGTATGTAGTTTGTAATAGCCCCAGTAGTGGGAATAATGAAAAATTTAATTTTCTGTATTTTACAATCGATTAGTAATTAGGTTCAATTGGGTAAAAATCAATTAAAATCAATGGTGGCAGTAGCTTAAATTAGGGTTTACATGTAATTAATTTAGGATTTTCTTAAAATATCACTGTAATATTTATTTGATCCATTTTTTTTAGTTTTATTTGTTTTGGGCTAGTTTTTTTATATTTTTATCCTTTTGGGCCCTAAGCCTATGTTTAGGTCTAACCCGCTTAATAAATAGGGTTAAAAAAATGATTTAGGTTTTTTTTATAATTAAAATCAATTTAGGCCCATTAGGTTAATTAGATTTTAGGCCCACTTAGTTAATTAAAACTTGTCTAGACTTAGGCCCACTAATTTAATTTTTCTTTAAAATTGAATAAACTTAAGCCCATATCTTAGAAAGACTAAAAAATAGATTTAGGCTCATTAATTAATAAAATGTAGGCCCACTTTTATTCTATTTCACTTGTAAATAAAATGTAGATTTAGCTAACTTTTTAATAAAATTAACATAGTTTAGACTTAGGGACAACGTGATCTTGAGTGCATTTTTACTTGTAATTTTATTTACTTGTTGCCTTTTTGGGTAGATGGATATTAATTAGGGTTTAATAAAATTGCATGTAATTAGAGGATGAAATAATCATTTATAAAATTATTCTAAATGAACACGAGACTAAGAGAAGTTAGTATTCCGTATCCAGAATCTCTTGGTTGTGGTGCTAATTTTCTTTTAGAGAATCGAGTACCACCAATCAAATTGTCCCAGTTGTTACCCTGGGTGGCAACTCCTCATCTCCACGCCATGTCTTTGTGACAGTGGTTAGTGTGTTCTCTAAGGCCCTGAGACTAAACAATGGTACGGTTGCTAAAATCTTGGACGCGAGCTAAACCCTGCCATCTACAATTACTAATCAATTTTTAGTACAAAGAATTAAAATTCCACTAATTTCCCTCTATAAGGGCTATTACAAAATACATTACAGGAAATTAAAATAAATTAATTACAACCCAGTAAAATCAATGAACAAAATACTGTAGAAAATAATAAACCCTAAATTCCACAGGGATTTCACAAAATTTAGTCCATGGCGTCCCATGGATTCTTCAATGTAGCCATTACCAAAATCTCACATCACTAACCTTACATCCAGAGCACCATAGAACACCAATCGAAAAAAATAAAAAAAAATAACAAAAGATTTAATTAGTAATGACTCAATCAATAAATAAAACAAAGAAATCAAATTAAAAATAAAAAAAAAGAATAGAAACAGAGTAGGTATGTTATGCAAAAGTTGTTTGAATGCCCCTTAGATTGGGATTGTCACCGTTTTAAGATTGACTTTTTTTTTCTTGATTTTCTAGATTTTAAAAGCAAAGAACGTATTTTTGTTGATTTCCTAAAGGTTTTGAAAACGAAAAAATGAAGAGCTAAGGGGTGTGGCTTTCTGCACAGTAAAGAAAATAAGAAGGTTTTTTTTGCAACTATTTTTTTCATCCCCTTTCACAAACTTTGCCTTTGAGCTTTTAAAGTTTGGCCTAGCAACCTCCAACTCTTGCGATCACACAGGGAAGTTGCGCGATATTAGGAGCGAGAGGAGGAATCTCAGGAGTCTATTATTTTTTAACTTTCAAAATCAAGATAAAAAGATAAGTGATAGAGTTTTGAAAAAAATCAAAGACTCATACACGCAGGGACACATGGTGTCATAGGCTAATAAAAAAATTCAAAATGATGAAAAATCAATTTTCAGCACAAAAATCAATTTTTAGCGAAAAACAGCATTCTAAAATGCCAACCGACGTCCGTAATGCCGATTGGCATTGCTTAATGCCAGTTGGCATTAAATGCGAACCAATATTTTTTTAATTAAATTACAAAAAAGTTCCTCAAAATTTTTTAATTTTTGCAATCAATCCCTAAAAAATCAACTTTGCAATTAAAAACATAAAATGTAGCAATTTAGTCCTTTAAATCATGAAACTCAACACCAAATATCAATTCTTGATTAGATTTTCATCATAGGGGTTTTCATTGCACAATTGCTGCCCAAAATTGGGTGCTTATAGTATCTGTTTAGTTTATTTTCGGTATATGAGCCTCTAGCTATTTTTTTAGGCTCATTTTCTGTTTGTTTATGTTTCATTTATTTTGTGTTTATTTTTAGTATCTTATCTTTGTGTTGTATGTATTTTCATTATTAATGAACTTTCCTTTCTTTAAAATGTCAATTCCTTTAGAATTAATTCTTTTTTATTTTTGCAAAGAGGGAGAAAATATGTGAGTTTGCATGCGTATTTAGTTAATTCATTTAAAAAGGAAGAATTTTTTTTTCAACATACACCTATGTGAAAGTACATCCTTAATATCAAATATTTTTTCTTATTCTATTTAAAATAGGGGAGAGAAATTTTATTTGAATATTATTTTTACATAATTTTGTTTATGCATGTACAAGTAACATTATAAGTATGGCTAGTTTTGTCGTATATCGTATGTGATAAAAAGGCCTTGCTTTGCTTACTTTATTTATATATGCCATGAATTTTATAAAGATTTGGTGTATCTTTGTTTTTCATTATTTTAATTCTCAATCTTTTAATTCCTATAGGATTTTTTCCTTTAGGTTCATTTCACTTTCATATCTCTCTCTTTTCTTTTTGTCTATAACAAAAGGGTGAGAAAAAGATATATGACAATTGTGCTTAGTGTTTGTATTTGTAATATGCTAAGTGCCACATGATCATGTATGATTAGCTAGCTATGCTCTATATAATTATACGAGGTTGTGCTATATGTACTATTTTTATGATGCATTATATGCATATATATTTAAAATTATTTCCTTCATATTGTCAAACATTTTTGTAACATATTTGTTATGTTAGGCCATAATTCTCTCATGATATATTTTATATTTTTTTCATGGAGAACAAATTATAAATTTATATTTCTTATCATGTCCATATTCATACGGGGAGAAATAAACAAATATATTTGATTTTATTTGATACCATCATTTTTATAACAATTGTTATATATCACACACTTTACCTTGTATTATTTTTATTAAACTCAAAATAAGTTTGTCAAAATCAAAAAATGGGAGATTGTTGACCTTAGTAAGTTATCAATCCTGATTTTGATCTTAACAAACTTAATTTTGAGCAACTCATGTGTTTTCATCAAGTGTGTATAAGTTAGGAATAATTTGGAAATCAAAATAATGGTGAACTATTAAAGAAAAATCATCTCGAAAAGACATCACAAGAACTATCTCGATCGGACTCAACATAGGGACTAAATTGCATAAAAAGTGCAAATCCTATCATGGTCCCGACCAGGACCAGGGTAGTCCCGACTGGGACTACTGTAGTCCCTAAAAACATAATCAATCTTGATCTAATGTCTCGACCGGGACAATGCCAAGGATAAGGTAGTCCCAATTGAGACATTGATATCCTGATCGGGACTAGTGCAAAAATTCAAATACAATGGCTCGTAATGGCTATTCAATTCTCATCCCAACTGGGACTAATCATATCCTGATCAAGACCTGACAAATTGCAGGTTAAAAGTTCAAATTTCATTCAAATGGAACTTGATTTTGTTAGGAACAAAATTATTACTTCTAACATCTATAATTGAATTGCTCAAGTATAAAAATAACCTATGAAGATTATTTTGAGATTAAGAAACTTTTATATTCATTATATGCTTTCAAGAATTCAATTAAGCTCTCTAAATTCTTTCAAAATTCATTTTATTATTATATACTCTTGTGAGAGTTTGTCATTGTTATAATAGAAATTCTTAATTTTTTATTTTCTAGGGTTAAGAAAATGGGAAATGAGATTCTATTATAAAGGAATTGGTTTTAAGTGTTTAGCCATTAAAACACTTGGGATTTCGATTTTAGTGTGAGCCTTGAAAACACTTGTGAGTTGGTTTTGAGTGAGCCTTGAAAACTGAAGTTGTAAGGTTTAAGTTGAGCCTAAAAGTCAAGTTGTAAAAATCAATCTAAGGAAATAAATTGTGGTGATTTAAAATCCTAACTTGAGGATAAGTTAAGTAGAGATGTAGGATTGTTGAGAATCTGAACTCTTTAAATTCTTATGTTCATTATTCTTCATTCTCAACATTCCTTTAATTCTTGTTTAAATCTTTTTAATTTCTTATTATTGTTCGATAGTCCTATTCACCCCCCTCTAAGACTTTTTCACTATGATTGCATTTGCATAGAGTCATATATAATGCATCCTTATGAATTAAATGGTTTTAAGCACATATGTGTGTCCAAATGTACATAACCATGTCTGACATGATGTCTAGCAGTCCACTATTCTTTGAATCAGGCATGGCTATGTCACTCTTAGCATAGGGCCATGCTTGATTGGCTTGTTTTCATGGCTTCATGATAAGGCTCAAGAGCGGTTATACATCCAAGAGCACCCAGTCATGTGTTTACTCTTTTGTCTTAGAACTTATGCTTTTGTCCACATCCACGAAGATTTGAGCTTTAACCTTTAGGTTCTTGTTTTAGTACCTCAAATATCATCTCCACATCAAGCACATCTACCATAAAAATAAATAAATATGTAAAAAAATAAAAATTAATAAAAGCATAATTAAACTATTAATATTCATAAAAACCTAAACTTAACGATTTCTAAACTAAAACATGTCAATATTCAATACTAACCTAAACTCTAGACACATAAAATCTAATGAATTAGAACTCAAAATATAGTATTTTTCATGCTTATTAGGGATCATCAAGATGTTTATGCTCAACATGATCATGTTCAGAATGTTCAAAATCATCATGTTTGAAATGCTTATGATGCTTAGTATTATTTTTACTCTCTTCCGAGTTCTCTTTCAACTCTGGGATCCTTTTTGAGTTTCCTTCTAACTTAGCATTCCTCCTTTCTAAGTTCCCTTCCAATTTTCTATCTCCCTAACTTGTTTAGTTTTATGATTCCTAATTATGCTCTTCACTCATTAGTGCCCCCTAAGGAGAAGAATGAGTATCTCACTTCAAAAAAAATATTTTTGATTGTAGAAAAGTCATACCCATAAAAGTGTACAAGCACTGACTAGTTGGATCATAGCATTAATATCCCTTCTTATGAGTTTTATATCCTAAGAAAACATATCTTAATACACATAGATCAAGTTTTATTTACTATTTTTTATGAATGTGAACATACACCACTGAGCTAAATATTCAAAGAGGTAATACAAAATAAATGACAAATGCACATGACAAGCAAAAACTTAAAGTGGAATTTCAAAGTTCAAAACATGAGAGGGGATTTGGTTTAATAGGTAAATGACAGTACATACAACATTAGTCTAGTTCCATTGGGGTGCATAAGACTTTATTAAAGGAGCTCAGGTCATCTCAAGTATATGCATGTTCTTTTATTTTGCAACACCACTTTATTATGGTGTTTGAGAACATGTAGTCTCATGATACAAGCTATGGCTCTAACATTATTGTTGGAACTCGTGGTTGATATATTCTCCTCCATTATTAGATTGAAGAATTTAAAGCTGTGTTAAGAACTATGCCTTTATTATACTATGAAAGGATTGAAAGATACTTAACACTTCATGTTTATATTTCATAAAATAAAGCCAAGTCATATGTGTGCAATTATCAATAAAGTTCATAAACCATTTAACATTAGACATATATGAATTAGGAGGATGAACCCACATGTCAAAATGAATAAAAAAAAATAGAGTTTCACATTAATTTGAACTTATTGAGTACAACACACGATGACTTTTAGTTTGACTATAAGTTTCACATTTAAACACCAACTCATTTAACCTTGAAAACATACTCGAAAACAAGTGCTTAAAGTAAAGATATAAAGGATGTCCCAAATATTGGTGCCATAACCATATTTGTTGCTCTTTATTGCTCATCTGGTGTATAGTGTTCACTTTACTAAGGCTAAAATCATCCGCTTAGTATAGCCCCCCCTTTTTAGTACTACGACCAATAATCTCTTTCGTGAGAATATCCTAAAATAAACAAAAATTTGGATACATTAGTGCACAATAATATTACTCTTTAGTGGCTTGGCGTACGAATAAAAATTTATTTGAAAGAGAGGGAAATGATAAAGTATTTGGTAAGAAGCATATTAATGAAAGAACCACTTTTCTAGCTCTTGTAGTTATATATGTCACACCACTAGCATTAACAATGCATGTTCATTTAGGTGGATTACATTATGTTGTTATTTTTCCAACAACCTGGGTTTAATATGAGAGCATGCCAGAGGATTATTTCCTCAAAGTCAAACCTAATTTTTTTCAAACAAGTGTGAATTTCTAAATGCCTTTACCACAATTTATTTGGATTCCAATGAGATTTCTATGAATTTAGCTAAATGATATGGGAAATGATCTTTGCAATTTAAAAACCAAAATTTTGTATTAATAAGGTGATTGCAATCTCTAATAGAAAAATAGGAAATAGTTAAGAAAATAGACATTGTACTAAAAATGAAAGTTGAATTTCATTATTGATTGATTGATAATTAGTGTTGATGTTTGGTTATGTTTTATGTAATTAGTTTTCCTCTTCTTTATGTCTTCTTTACTTTTATCAGATAAATTTCATAAGCTTTTCTTCAATTAATGTTTCATTAATCTTCATATTTTCAAGTTACTTTTCCTAAACTCCCCAGACTCTTTAACTCTTTAAGAAAGTTTTAGACTTTATGCATCTTCTTCTCTAGTTGTAAAAAATGTATTCCACTTGTAGAACATTCTTTAAATTTAACCATCAATTCTTGTTTAATGGGATGCTATATTGGGCCAAATATATTTATGGAATTCAAAGGCCATATTTAATTCCAATCCAAAAATTTATATTTGTGCTCAAACAATGCCCCCCCTATATAATTAGCTATGGTCTAGACCAAACTAAATATATAGATATATGTATAAAAAAATAAGCCTCTTTCTTATTTTCATCTTCTTCTCTTTTTTTATTTTAAAAAAAAAAAAACTCATTCTCCGCACGAAAAAGGCCCTCTCTTTCTTTTTCAAATTATCAATAAATTCATCTTCCAATTTTAATTTTTCACACAATCACTTTACCCATTCTTTAACATCTTCAAATATCACAACGCCTAAGTTAATTTCTCTAATTTGTAAAGAAATCAACTATTTATATCATCTTTTTTCTTCAAAATAGCTATTCTCTACACTTCTCAAGTTCTCTTTCAAATTGCTTATAAATTTCTCTCTAAAATTTCAATTTTTTTATGAAATTCACTTTCCACATTACTTGAATCATCTAGATATTACAAAGACCTATATCAAATTCTTATATTTGTTTGAAGTTCTCAAGAGCTCAAGGTAAAAAAAAAAAAAAAAAAACCTCTATAGCTCTTTTTTTAACACCAAAAGCTCACAAGCTCTCAAAAACTCAAATTTTCAATCAATTTTTGATTATGCACGACATAAGTCACAACACTCATGTCAATTTTTCTAGTGAAAAGGTATAAAAATATCCCTAACGTTGTGCTCTATTCTTACATTTGCCACTAACGTTTTTTGAGGTACATATACATTTTTATCATTTTGAAAACTATATGTTTAAGTCTCTCTTATAAACAGTGTTAATTCTCACAGTTAATGGGATTCACTATAACTAACATAAGCAAAAAAAATTATTAGATCAGGGTACATTTTAGCCCCTTATGTTTATAATAAGAAACAAATTCGCCCTTAAAGAAAATTTATGAATATTTTAACACAAAAATTTAAATTTTTGTCTAATAAAATATTAAATGACCATTTGTTTTTTATACTCATGAAATCTACTAATGCTAATACAATTAAAATAATTTACATCTAATTTTTTTATGAAATTTTTTAAAAATTGTCCCATTTAAAAAAATTTAGAAATATTTAAATAAAAAAATTCATTTCATTCTATATAATTTTGTCCTTTTTTTATTTACTCTTAAAATAAAAATTAATAATATTTTTTTAAACGCAACAAATTATATATATATATATATATATATATATATATATATATATATATATATATATATATATATATAAGAAAAATTTTATGTAGGATGAGATGAATTTAGTTTCTTTAAATATTCCCAATTTTTTGAAATAATATGGAATGAATTTATATAATATTTTCTTAAATTTTCTTTAGGGGTAAATTTGTTCTTTACTACAAATGCTAGGGGCAATAATGTACCTTAATCTAATAATTTTTTTGGGCATATTAATAATAGTGGACCCAACTAACAGTGAAAATTAACACCATTTGTAAGAGTGGTTTAAACATATGGTTTTCAAAATGATAAAGGTATATTTGTAGCTCAAAAAATGTTAGTGGCAGATGTGAGACTAAGGCACAATGTTATGGGTGTTTTTGCACATTTTCTCATTTTTCTTCAAGATTTCAAAATTAAGGTAAGACAATAATTTTGTTTACATATCACCTCACATTTTTTTTATCTTTATCGTCATCTTCATATTCTCGCTTCCATCATAGTTGCCTCTCCCGTTAATCAACCTAGCCAAGTCGCCACCAATTGCTATCATCGTCATGACTTTACTAGATGTTGTTGTTGTACCAGCTACTTTGGCTGCCACTGCCCCCTTGTGTGAGATAGCTTTGCGCAACACAAGCATCAAACCAATAGGTCATGATCCTCCCAAACTTGCTGCCATTATCGAGTTTGATGCCTTTGCTACTTCTTCAAATTTCTTTTAGCCACTTCTTCAACATCAAAAACACCTTCAATTAAAAACTTATTCTAGGAAGAAAATTAAACAAAGTAATTTTTATTTTAATATTTGAATTTTAGTGCCCCATTTTATGTTTTCAATTTGCATTTGCTGATTTTGATACTCAAAGTATTAATTTTTTAGCTTGGCTTTATTTGTTAATAATTTTGAGAGTAGAGCTTGTGTTCTTTGTGTATAAGGAGATAAAATTTTGCTTGAGGATATCATCAATTTTATTTGATGATTATTACTTACCTAAAAAAATTTAGGCTTTTGATAATTTAGTTGGCTATATCACCAAGAATTTTTGTTCATTGATGCCTTTTTGCATTGGTGATTTTAGGCTCTATTAGTTTCTTTAAATGACAATTAGCTCACGGGACTATGAATTTTCTTTGATAATTTGCATATTTTAGCCAAAATCTTGAATTTTTATATGAAGATTTGATGCATTTTGGCTATTTTCTTATATCAATTTTGTTGCTTGCTTTGTGGCCTAAAGATTAAGCTTATTTGCAAAATTTGTTAATTTCATGAATAGGGGACCTTGTTCATAAAATATGACCCAAATTCTCTAGGGAAAATTTAACTAAAAATTATTTTAGCAAATATAATGCGAAAATAATTTATTTGAATAATCCTTACAACTTTAATTATTATTATTATTATTATTATTATTATTATTATTATTATTATTATTATTATTATTATTATTTTATTTTGCATAGAAAACACAAACTTTGGATCAATGAAATAAATCAAAGTAATGTTCAAGACTTAGCATGTATTCAATGAACCACCCACCCTCTCCCACCCTCCCCCCCCCCCCCCCTTTTAAATGCATTTTCCTCAAACATCACTTTCTTCTTGTCATGAATTCGTTTATAAAGCTTTCAAGGGATAATCATTAGTAAACAATATTTTTTTCTCTTTGCCGTGACTTTATTTTTGAATTTTGAGCAAACATCAATTAAAAATTTATTGTAGTAAAAATTGCCAAAAATAATTTGTTTGTATAACCTTGATAAAAAAAACACCTTAATACAATTTTGCAAGAGATTACTAAGTTTAGTTGTGAATTTCAGCTATTCAAGCCGAAACGCTTAGCAAATTTTGATCCTCGGATGGCTTAAACTTAGGCACTTGCCCACACATTGATTTATATTGCCTAACATAGTATTGAACTCATTAGTTTCCAATTTTTATGTTTTTTTTTTCAAAACATTAATGAGTTAAACTTCATTATCATTCCTTTAGTTAAATAAACCAAACTTCACCAACTTGTCTTTTGCCATTATTAGGAATTCTCATGACTATAATCTTCAAGGATCCAAACATGTGTTGCCAAATTTAGTGTATTAAAATTTGTATTTGTAGATTTATTTATGTTCGGCAAATTCAAATGTCTTTGCTTAATTTTCTTGATGAAATCCTTGAGAGTTTGATAAGAAATCTGCATAAGGATGGTGTAAGGCTTAAGAAATTCATAGTTCATGAGCACTTCTATCAAAGCCTCACCAATTTTTAAGCAATACTTATTGAATACATTATTTGTTTGAAAATATTTTCATCTTTTTTATCATTTGAGTAATTTATGATAATATTTTGCAAAATTTGGTCAAAATGTATGAAAGTCCATGCATTATGTTTGGTTGAAAAAGTACTTTGATCAATTTTGGCAAAATTTTATGGGGATATTTTACAAAATATGAACTTTTACTTGGGGAAGTTGTACAGATCATGCTTAAAATGGTTTTTTTTATCATTTATAAAAATTTCCATGGCTTCTGGCATCCGTTTGCAAGATAGTTTCATTATGTACTCCTCTTTGTATGATTTCCACTATTAATTTCTTATGAGAATATCTACATTTTCCTAGGGGTTTGCTTTGTATTTGCCTATCTCTTTTTCATTAACCAAATTCTTCAACTTTTTGCACCATTGATCACATTACACATGTATACCATAGTCATGCATTATTTCATAAAACAAAAATGTCCAATTTTCAGCCATTACGCTACTAAAATTTCATCAACACATCACCCTTCACATTATTTATTCACAAACCAAAGAAAGACAAAAATATTAATACACTAAAACTTGGAAAATTCAAACTTTAGACATTTAAGATAATGATTATCAAACCCATTTTCAAAACCTAAAAAAAATAAAAATATTGCCACTAAGTGGAAAATTCCTGTTAAAGGCCAGTAACTTATTTAATTTTATTTAGCTTCTATTTTTTCATAAAGTGGGAAATATTTTTTCAACTCTAATGTAAAACAATCCCTCCTTAAATTCAAAATTGTAATTACATCCAATATAGAGAATACATTGAGGGAATTTTTACTATCATTATTTATTTCAATTGGCAAAACTAATATTGCATTAGTTACCCCTTCATTATGATGAGCTTTAATGTATAAAGGCTAAATGTGCTTTGTTATTTCCACAGATATTTTTTCAAAAACCATCCTTTTAGGTTATTCTGACCTAGTGGCCTGAATTGTTTTTCCACTCAAGATTATTGCCCCCTGAGTGTTCTGAATGATATCTTTTTTAAACTCTATTTTGCTTAAAATTAAACCTTATATCACTTTAGGCCTAAATTTGGCCATAGTATCAAGTTAGACCTTTTGTTCATTCTCCTTCTTTCAGCTACTATTTGTCTCTACAATCTTCTTGTCTATGTACAAGAGGAAACTTATCATGCCACTACTTGTTTGGTGGAATAGGTGGCGACACTACATATTCATTGTTGAATATTGATGCAGGCCTTTCATCCTTATTTGGCCTAAATTTGTGGTTATTTCTAAAAAAATTCACCATATGCGATGGTCTTTTTCCTAGAGTTAAAAGCTTTCTTCCGATTATTAGGCATTTCCCATATGGAATGGGTCTCCAATAGCTCTTGAGTCTATTTGTTTTATGGTTGGAAGACTAAACCACCTTCTCTTTCTCTTTGATTTTCTTTTTCAAATATAATAATATTATCAAATCTATATTGATAGAAATGGTTGATGCCACTAAGGAAAGTAAGTTTTTCTCTATAAGCACTGTCTTTTACTTTCAGTTTCTAAGTCTACTCCCACCCTTGAGGGCTAAGGAGAAGCTAAATAGGCTTGAGGAACAAGCACCTGACCTTGAGGAATTAATGTTTGCACCTATGGAATGTCAAGTTGGAGTAGATTAAAAACAAAAATAATTAAAAAAAATTATTAGCATGTGAGAATTTTGGCTAGTTTCCAAACTCACTTTTTAAGTGCAAAAGAGAATATTTTACAACCCAAACATATGAAAATAAGAAGAATGACACTTTCTTCTTTACGTATCAAATTTTTTTATTCTCTTTTCCATGCATTTTATAAACAATGAATAGAATATTTATAGTGTTCCTTTTACTAAAAGATTCAATGGTTATAATTTATTATAAATATAAACCATTAATTTATATAGTAAATGACATTTAAAGAAAAACTAAAAAAAATATTCCAAATTTTGTTATTCATTATTAGTAATGATTTCAACACTCCCCCTCATTAGTAATATCATTAATCCCTTTTCTTAAAGTGATGTCGAGTTCTTATGAAAGCTTTCTAATTTTTCACTATTGAGTCCTTTAGTGAAAATATCTACTAGTTGTTATTTTGTCTTCACTTGAATTATGTTGATCTCCCCTGTTTAGACTTTTTCATGAATAAAATGATATTGCACCTCCACATGCTTTGTTCTAGCATGAAACACTAGGTTCTCCACTAAAAAAATAGCTTATTGATTATCACAATATATTGGTATTAGATAATGAACTGGCATATGTAAATTCTCCAATAATTATACTAACCACATACTTTCTTGAGTTGCCATCGTTGCTGCATATTACACAGCCTCTGTTATTGAAAGTGACACTATTGGTTGTCTTTTTCTACACTAAGTAATAACTCCAGAACCCAAACTAAACATATAACCAGTGGTCGATCTTCGTGTATTATAATCACTAGCATAATCAGCATCACAATATCCTTCCAATTTACAAGGTATTTCACTTTTATAAAATAATCCAACATCAAGTGTTCCTTTGATGTACCTTAAGATTCTCCAAACTGCTTTCAAGTAAGGCTTTTTTAGAGTTTACATAAACTGACTGACTATTCCACTTACAAAGGCAATATCTGGTCTTGTCAATGTCAGATAGATCAAACTGCCAACAATTTGCCAATACATTATTAAATCCTCTAAATCTTTGCCTTCTGTAATGCTCAATTTGGAGTTTATTGAAAGAGCAAGAGGTTTGCCGTCAAGCATTCCATACTTTTGGAGAAGATTTCTTGCATATTTCTCTTGACACAAGAATAATCCTTCTCTTTTGTACTCCACTTTTAATCCAAGAAAGTTATTTAGCTCCCTAAGTTCTTTCATCTGAAATAGAACTGATAAATTTTTCTTAGTCTAGTAGATCTCATTAACATCATCTCCAATAACAATGAGATCATCAACATAAATAAGAATTATTGCTAGCTTCCCTTCTTGAGCTTTGACAAATAAACTCGAATAAGCTGGTGTAACTTCATAACTACTATGAATGAGAAACTCAACAATCTTGCCATACCAAGCTCTAAAGGCTTGCTTCAACTCGTATAATGCCTTTTTCAATTTATAAACATAGTTAGGATTAATCTTGTTTTCAAATCCTTCAGGTTGCTCCATGTATACTTCTCGATCTAACTCTCCATTTAGAAAGGCATTTTTGACATCCATCTACCACAAGTTCCAAGATTTACTTCCAGTGAGTGCTAAAAAAAAGAACTATTGCAATTTTGGCCACTGGACTAAACTTTTCACTATAGTTTAATCCATATTATTGTGAGAATGCTCATGTTACCAAACGTGCCTTGTATCTCTCAATTGAACCATCTGGACGAGTCTTGATCTTGTACACCTATTTGTAAGAAACAAGCTTCACATCTCTAGATTTTGGCACCAAGTCCTAAGTTTGATTTTCAATAAGGGCTTTGATATATTCTTCTATGGCTTTCATCCATTCGATTTTCTATGATCCCTCCTCAAAAGATGTTGGTTCTTTTTCTTTTCCACCACTATAACATTAGCATATTTAGGATTTTTCTTTTTCATCCTGGTTGATCTTCTCAATTGTATTAGTGATGTTGCCTGTTCTGCAGGTTGTTCCTCTGGCACCTCCACTTTTGGTTGATTTTTATCATTTATTTTTTTATATACACCAATCTGCCATGGCTTCTCTCAAAGTTAAGATTGCGTGATAGGCTTTGAATTTTGCTGAATTTTTGTTAACCGTCCCTCACTCTTTTCATGCAATTATTCTACTTCATTAAAATGAGGAAGTGCAATATATTCTGGTGTCCACCATGATGATGTCTCATCAAATATAACATTTTATGAGATATAACATTTGCCAGTTGTAGGATCACAGCATCTCCATCCTTTTCTGTGCTTATCATAGCCCATAAAGATACATTTGATTGCCTTTTTGTCAAACTTTCTACGTAGATGATCATGTGTAAATACATAGCACACACAACCAAATACTTTCAAGTGGCTCACTATAGGTTTCATATTCCATAACTTCTCAAATGGAGATATAAATTCCATTTTCAGCTGAGGGAGTCTATTGATTATATGAGTTGTTGTTCTCATACATTCAACCCAAAATCTTCTAGGGACATTCTTAGCATTCAGTATACTCCTGCATGTTTTTACTAAATGCTTCTTCTTTCTCTCTACGACAACATTTTATTATGGTGTGTTTGGACAAGTCAGTTGTCGCCTAATCTTGCACTGGAAAAGATAACTTGAGAATTCATCAGAGATGTATTCTCCCCCATTATCAGTACGAAGGCATTCGATTTTGTTCCCAACTTCACTTTCAACAATTTGCTTGAACTCTTTGAATTTTGCATGAGTTTTAGATTTTTCTTTCATGAAATAGACCTATACATACCTTGAATAATCATCAATAAATGTCACCATATAGTGCATACCATTGACTAATGACTGCTTCAATTTACTAAACACATCAGAGTGGATCAACTCTAGCGGTTGTTTGGCTCTAAATGATGACTCCTCATATGGAAGTTAGTGTGCATTTCCATACTGACATCCAGCATAAATCACATCAATACGTACATTAAGATTAGGTAGCCCTCTTAATGAGGACTTGGTCATCATCATTTTTAGCTTATGATAATTAACATGTCCCAATCGTGCATGCCATAAGTCAGTTGTATCACCGCCTTTGGTCTTCTCTACATAAGCATCTTCTGCTAACAAGACATATATGGAATCCACCTTTTGTCCCTCCATTATTGGTATGTCAACTATTTTGATTTGTTGACAAACTTTGAAATCATTAGGGCTAAACATAATAAAGTTTTCAGAATCAGTAAACCTTGAAACTAACATAAGATTCTTTTTCATACCTAATACTATGTACATGTCCTCTAACTGCACTTGTTGTCGATTCGAACAATAAGTGATCACCGTATCCCTAATATGAGTAATTGGTAGTTACGAGTTATTTACAGTTACCACAACTCACTTGCATTAATATTCTGAAGAATTATAGAGCTTGCTTTTATCTCCTATCATGTGACTAGAATAACCAGAATCAAAGATCCAACACTTCTCATAATTAATTCCATGAGAACTCGAAAAACTAAGAGCTTGCTCCTTTTCTTCTATTGTGGTAGCCATAAAGCTAGGAACTTCCACAATCTCTAAACTAGAGCACTCTTTCACTTGTATTATTTTCATAAATAATGCTTCAGCATCCCACTCTAGTTCATCCTAATCGTGATTGCTTGTTGTTGCTATATTACTGTGAATAGTCCTTTTCTTAGACCTACAATCTCTGGCATAATGTCCTTTCTTACCATAATTAAAACACTCACCATTCTGACGTCTAGAATTCTTAGACTGATGATTATTATGTTGTTGCTTTTATTAAGCCCCTCTAATTGGACATTGCCTTATGTCCTCCCTCCATTCCTACTATGCAGTTGATTTTTTTCTTATTGATGAAGAGCACCACCTTTTCAATATTCAAGCCATTTATTTTGCTAGAGTTTCTTGACTTGCCAATAAATTCTCTAACTCTTCAATAGACGTTTTTGTGTGCCAACCTTGAATTGTAGCCATGAAACTATGATACTGAGGTCATAGTCCATGAATGATGATCTCCTCATCCTATTACTGGCTATTCTGGATGCCTCATCTAACTCAACAATTTCTCAATATAAGGACTTTACCAATAGGTGCCTTAATCTAAGAGTGATCCTGAGGTTTTAAGCCTCTATTAATTTATTCTTATGGATCACCTATTTCTACCGATGAATTATTGGTCTAAAAACCAAATTCAAAAATTTATTTTTCACTTCTTAATTAGTTCATCTTATTAGAATAAGTGCCACTAGGTGTGACAAAAGATCAGGTTTTTTTTTTTATAAACCAAATTCAATATGTGAGCATGCCAAAGGATTATTTCCTTAAAGTAAAACCTAACTTTTTTCAGAAAATTATGAATTTCCAAACACCTTTACCATAATTTTTTTAGATTCCAATGAGATCTTTATGAATTCAACTAAATAATATGAGAAATGATCTTTACAAACTACAAAATAGAAATTTCATATTCATAAGGTGATTATAAGCTCTAATAGAAAACAAGAATAGCTAAGAAAACTGAAATTATGCTAAAACTGAAAGTTGAATTTCATTATTGATTGATTGATAATTGGTTTGATGACCGACTGTGCTTTGTTTGATTGGTTATCATCTTCCTTTGTGCCTTCTTTGCTTTTATAGATAAATTTCATAAGTTTTTCTTTAATTAATACTTCATTAATCTTCATACTTGTAGGCTACTTTCCTCAACTCCCAGGCTCTTTAGCTCCTTAAGTAAGTTCCAAATTTTATGCATATTCTTCCCCAACTATAAAAAAAAGGTATTCTAGTTCCAAAAAATTCTTTAAACTTAACTATTAAGTCTTGTTTAATGGGCTAAATTCTTAAATAAATCATGGGCTTCATGAATTAGCTATATTGGGCCAAATATATTAATGGAATTCAAGGGTCTTATTTAATTCCAATCCAAAAATTTATATTTGGACTCAAACAAATTCCACCAAGTCTTTCAGATCAAAGGTCATATGGTCAGTCACTCCTGAATTAATAATCCAATAAGTTAAAGTTCCTTGTCTGGAGCAATATAAGTCACAACCATTGTTACTTGAATTATTAGGGGATGATTTGTGTTTTAAATAAGAGAATCTTTGCTCAATACAAGTGACAGTTGAGGTTCAATGTCGGTTAATGCTGCTCATTTAGTATTTTCCACTTGTATTTGCATTTTGTTTCTTTTTTTCCTTTAGCTTGTGCCACCACTCAAGGTACCTATGTAGTTTAAAGCAAGTCTCTTGAATATGTTTTATATTCCCATAATTGGTAACCCTCATTTCTCAACTTGTTTATTGCCTTTCTATTATTCATAGATAATGAGCTAGTCTTGGATATTTGCAAGCTAGAGGGTTAAGCCTATTAAAATCATTATTAATATTGTGGGTCCTTTATATTAGAGCCCATAAGTTTAAAAAAAGTTAGCACCAAATTCAGTGCTGACAAATTGTAATATTTGATTTTTATTGTTTGTTTATACATGGAAATGACTATAAATAGCCATCCAGATGGAGAGCAAAACATAAGATACAGGCAAAGAAAACCAAGTGAGAGTAAATCAACTAAGTGTGTGTGGTGAGTGTGTGCATGTGTTATAAGTGGTAGGTAGTAGTGTAAGCGTTGTTCCAAAAATATTTGAGTGAATTTTTTATTTGTAATAATGAAATATTTTTAGTAAAAATATTTTCTTATTCACTATTTGTTGTCCTATTTTTTTCACGTGCTATTTTATTATTTTATACACTTCAACTCTATAAAGTGGTATCAGAGTCGTAGTTATAATTTCTCTTGAAATTCTTAATATGCTCTTTGGTTGTAGTTTTGACTTATCTTCCACATCATAAAAGATTTTTTGAGAATTTTTCAATTTACGGTACAGTATAGATTTTTCACGTGAAAAGTTTAGAACTATGAAGCTCATTGGTTCAGAACCATGCTTATTTAGTGAAACACGAGGCTGCTAAATCCAAGTCACTATGGCAAAATTAAATAATGTTAATGTTATTAAATAATTAAATAATAATAATTATAGCATGTGGAGGACTTGCATGGAGTCATACTTGTAAGGTCAAGACCTCTAAGAGGTTGTTGCTGGGATGGAGACTACATCACCACCCAATGATGATAATGGCAATCTCAAAAAATGGAGAATTAAAGTTGGGAAAGCCATGTTCACCATCAAAATAACTATTAAAGAGGAGATAATGGAGCACATCATAGTTGCTAACACACTAAATAAGTTTAGGATTCTCTTACTTTGTGATTATTAAAGAAGAATAACGCTAAACTTCAAATATTGAAAAATGAACTAATGTTTATCTCATTAAAAGATATGACAATTAGTTAGTATTTTACCAAGGTGAAGTCCTTATACCGAGAAATTACTAAGTTGGATAAGGCATCCAGAATAGCCAACAGTATAATAAGGAGCATCATCATTCATAGACTACAACCTCAGTACCATAGTTTCATGTCTGTAGTTCAAGGTTAGCCCACACAACCTTTAATTGAATAGTTAGAGAATTTATTGGTAAGTCAAAAAACTCTAGCAAAATAAATGGCTGGAGTCTTCTTAAATACTAAAGAGGTGGTGCTCTTCACCAACAAAAGGAAGAATCAACTCCGTGGTAGAAATGAAGGAAAGACACAAGGTAATTTCCAATCGGAAGGGCTCAATATAAGCAACAATATAATAATCAATAGTCCAAAAATTTTATACGTTAGAATGGCGATTGCTTCAACTACAGTAAGAAATGACACTAAGCCAAAGATTGCTAGTCTAAGAAGAAGATTGTTCAAAGCAATGCAACAACAATAAGCAATTGCCACCATGATGAAACAGAATTATTTATAGAAATAATGCAAGTGGAAGAGTGTTCCAATTTAGAGATTATGGAAGTCCCTAGCTTTATGGCTACTACAATATAAGAAGAAGAGGAGCAGGCATCCAGTGCTTCCAATTCTCATAGAATTAATTATGAAATGTTGGATCTTTGATTCCTATTATTCCAGTCATATGACAACAGATAGAAGCAAGCTCCATTATGCTTCAGAGTATAAAGGCAAGCGAGATATGGTAATTGCAAATAACTTACAACTACCAATCACTCATGATGAAGTGATCACTTCCTATTCAAATCAACAATAAGTGCAATTAGAGGATGTGTACATAGTATCAAGAATGAAGAAGAATCTTCTGTCAATTTTAGATTTGATTGATTGTGGTAACTTTATTATGTTCGGCCCCAAAAATGTCAAGGTTTGTGAACAAGTCAAAATAGTTGACACACCAATAATAGAGAGACAAAAGGTGGATTTCATGTACGTCTTAGTAGCAGAAGATACTTATATGGAAAAGACTAAAGGTAGTGAAACAACTAACTTATGGCATGCATGGCTAGGACATGTAAACTATCATAAGTTGAAGATGATGATGAGTAAGTCCTTATTAAAAGGGCTACCTAATCTCACTATTCATACTGATGTGGTTTGTTTTGGATGTCAGTATGGAAAGGCACACCAACTTCTATATGAGGAGTCATCATTCAAAGCCAAACAACCACTGAATCAATCCACTCAGATGTATTTGGGAAAGCGAAGTAATCATTAATCAATGGTATGCACTACTATATGGTGACATTTATTTATGATTATTTGAGGTATGTCTGGGTTTATTTTATGAAAGAAAAATCTAAAACTCTAGCAAAGTTCAAAGAATTCAAGTTGATTATTGAAATTGAAGTTGGGAGCAAAATCCAATGCCTTCATACTGATAATGAGTGAGAATACATCTCTAATAAGTTCACAAGTTATCTTTTCTAGTGAAAGATTTAAAAGTAATTGACTTGTCCAAACATGCCATAGCAAAATGGTGTTGCAAAAAGAAAGAATAAGCATCTTGTAAAAATATGCAGAAGCATGTTACATGCTAAGAATGTTCCTAGGAGATTTTGTATAAAGTGCATGACAGTAGTAGCTCATATAATCAACAGACTTCCTCAGCCTAAGATGAGATTTATATCTCCATTTGAGAAATTGTAGAGCATAAAACCCCACAGTGAGCCACTTTAAAGTTTTTGGCTGTGTTTGTTATGTATTTATACCTGATCATTTACATAGTAAGTTCGATAAAAAGGCACTCAGGTGTATCTTTATGAGATATGATGAGAACATAAAAGGATAAAGATGTTATGATCCTACAATGGGCAAATGCTTTATCTTACAAAATATTGTATTTAATGAGACATCATCATACTGGACACTAGAGTATGATGCACTATGAAGTAAAATAATTGTACAAAAAGTGTGAAGAGCAGTCAACAAAAACTCAATAGAGTTCAGAGCTTATCACACAATCTCAAACTCAATAAAGGCCATGGCAGACTAGTGTGTATCAAAAGATAGATGCTAAAGATCAACCAATAATGGAGATGCCAGAAGAACAACCTGCAACATCACCTACATAGTTGAGAAGATCAACCAGGGTAAAAATGAAAAATCCTAAGTATGCTAATGTTGCAATGATGGAAGAAGAAAAAGAACCAGTATTCTTTGAGGAGGCATCATAGAAAGCTGAATGGTGAAAAGCCATGGAAGAGGAGATCAAAGCTCCTGCTGAAAATCAAACTTGGGACTTGGTGCCAAAACCTAAAGATGTGAAGCCTATTTCATGCAAATGGGTGTACAAGATTAAGACTCGTCCATATGGCTTAATTAAGAGATACAAAGCTCTTCTAGTAGCACTGATAATTGCATTTTCAAATTAAAAACTAAACTCATTTTAATTTAATAATATCTCACTTTAGTTGCATAATTTTCCATTTTCTGTATAATAATTCATAGATTTAGCATTTAGAAAATATTAGTACATTTAAATAATATATAGACATAATCATACATTAATTAAATAAATTAGGAGTTTTATATTTTCTGTCTAATTTTTGTATTCTTCTCATTGAGTTTTTATTTTATCTGTAGAAATTCAATGCGTAAAGAAAAGTCAAAGAAAGGAACACGGGTGTGCATTAATCATGCACAGCCATGTGATGCAAAACATGACCGTGCCAACATTTAGGAAGAAAAGAGCATGGTCGTGTAATGCTCAACACGATCATGCTAAAAAATTAAGAGAAAAGGAGCACAACTGTGTAAGCTAGAGCACGGTCGTGCCATTGTACAATAGGGAAATAACAAGGTCGTGCAAGGCTCAACACAACCATGCAAATTCATAAAGGAAAAGTGCAAGGTCATGTAAGCCATAGCACGATCGTGCCAAATTTAATGAAAATAAATGCATGGTCGTGCATTGCTCAGCACGGCTGTGCTAAGAAGTCCATGCATATGTGCACGGTCATGTAAGACCAATTTTGGTTTTATAGGCCATGCTTGTACATTTAAGGAAATTCCACTCGGACACATACACCATATGCAACTCTAATTCTGAGGATATAAGAGCATCATAAACTCGTAGAGCAGCCAATGAAGAGAGGAGAGCAGAAAAAATAGACAGAAAAAACAGAGGAAAAACAGAGAGAAAAGTGTAGAGAGGATAGAGAGAGTAGCTCATTCATCTACATTAGAGTACAAGTAGACAGTGAAGAGATTAGCAATAAGGAACTACATTGACAAAGATTAGGGAGTTTGCTCTATTCTTATCTTATGTTTTGATTATGTTAGCTATATCTATTTATTGTTTTATTATTCTCTATATAAACATGGTAGCTTAATCTCATTTTGTACTAAAGTTATCTAAATAACCTGGAGATGTATTAAACTCATATTTCTTTTTAAATATATTCTCAGTTCATGTCATATTTATGGTTTTTATTTTTATGCTTCATGAATGATTCAATTATTTAAGTGGGTATATTGAGACCAAGAGGAGATTTATATCTATGGTTGTAATGTTTATATTGAGTCATCCTATGCTAAAAGTATTGAGACCGAGGGAGATTTACACTTAGGGATCTAGAATAAAACCTATTAAATCTTAATTTGAGTAGAGATACCAATTAAGAGTTAATATTGCATTTTACCTTTAGAGCTTAAGTTTGTTATGGATCTATTGATTAGAGTTTTATGAGGCGAGAGTCCCTTTACTTAAATCAGTATTTGAAATAATAAGCTCACCTTGTAAATGCTCGAGAGAGATTTATGAGAATTGCAGCGATAACATCCTAAACATGACAATGAGAGATTATATAAATTAGATTTTGAGTCAATATAAATCCAGGTGAAAAGAGAAACTCTGGTACATACTATACACACCACTTATTCTTTATAAAAATTAATTTAGTTTTAATTTTAATTGATTTCCAACATAAAAATTGTTCCATTTAGACAAGCAAGTAAATCAAGCAAACCAGTACTTATCCTTTTCCCTATGGGATCTATATATGGACTTACAGTCCTATTCTATAACTTAGCCCGTATACTTACGGAATTGCAACCAAGTATAAGGATTCTCACAGTATGACTAGACTATGATGAGACATTTAGTCTAATGGCTAAGATTGTAACTTGTAGTAAACAAATCTTAGAACTTGTGGTAGATATATGTAAAAAATGCTTTTTTTAAATGGAGAGTTAGATTGAGAAGTATACATAGAGCAACCTAAAGGATTTGTAAACAAGCTAAATCCTAAATATGTTTGCAAATTGAAGAAGGCACTATATGGATTAAAGCAAGCTCCTAGAGCATAGTATGGCAAGACTGTTGAGTTTCTTATCCATAGTGACTATGGAGTAGCATCAGCTGATTCGAGTTTATTTGTCAAAGCTTAAGAAAGGGAAGCTAGCAATAATCCTTGTTTATGTTGATAATCTCATCATCACTGAAGATGATATTAACAAGATCCATCAGACAAAGAAGAAGCTATCAGTTTGATTTTAGATGAAAGAACTTGGGGAGCTGAATCTTTTTTGGATTAGAAGTGGAACGCACAAAGGAAGGATTGCTCTTGTGTCAGGAGAAATATGCAAGAAATCTACTTCAAAAGTATGGAATGCTTGATTGCAAACCTCTTGCTCTTCTAGTAGAGGTGAACTCCAAATTAAGCATAATATAAGGCAAAGATTTGGAGGATTCAATGATGTATCGATAGATAGTTAATTTTTAATCTATTTGACATTAACAATACTAGATATTGCATTTGCATTTGCAGTTGCAGTAATCAGCCGGTTCATGCAAACTTTGAAAAAGCCTCACCTAGAAGCAATTCAAAGAATTTTGAGGTACATAAAAGGAACACTTGATCTCATGTTATTTTATAAAAGTAAAATAACTTACAAGTTGGAAGGATATTGCAATGCTGATTATGCCGGTGTTTATAATATGTGGAGATCAATCACTAGTTATGCATTTAGCTTAACTCTTTGGAGTTGTTACTTGGTGCAGCAAAAGATACCTTATAGTGTCACTCTCAACAACAGAGGTTGAGAATCATGTAGCAATGATGGCAACTCATGAAAGTACATGGTTAGTATAGTTATTGGAGAATTGACACCAAATAGTTGATTATCCAGTACCACTATATTGTAATAATCAGTCAGCTATTTGTTTAGTTAAGAACCTAGTGTTTCATGCTAGAACAAAGCATATGAAGGTGCAATATCATTTTATTCGTGAAAAAGCTTTAGCAGGGGAGATAAAGGTGATTCAGGCGAATATAGAGGAACAACTGGCAGACATTTTCACTAAAGGTCTTAACAATGAAAAATTAGAAGAATTTTGAAAAAAACTCGCCATGACTCTAAGGAAATGGATTAGGGATATTAATATTGAGGGGGATTGTTAAAATCATTATTAATATTATGGGTTCCTCTTAGTGGAGTCCACAAGTTTAAAAAAATTTAGTGCTAACAAATTGCAAAGTTTGCTTCTTCTTTTTTTATGCATGGAGGAAATAGCTATAAATAGCCATCCGAATGGAGAGTAAAACATAAGCTACAAGCACAGAAAAGCAAGTGAGTGAAGAAAGTGAGCGTGTGTGGTGAGTGAAGAAAGTGAGTGTGTGCATGTGTTGTAAGTCATGGGTAGTAGTGGGAGTGTTGTTCCAAAAATATTTAATTGAATTTTTTTATTTGTAATAGTGAAATATTTTTAGTAAAAAAATTTTCTTATTCACTATTTGTTGTTATATTTTTTTCATGTGCTATTTATTATTTTATACACTTTAACTTTATAAAGCCTTGTACATCACTTGATATGGTATTTGGAAATCATTGCAACACTTGATATTATCTATTTACCACTCAATAAAATAGCTTATCGAATATCCTTTATTCAAACCTAAGCATAGGCTTGCTCGACCTTAGGGAACGGTCGTATTTATAGCACTTTAGGAAGGTATAGACCTTATCTTCCTATATGTTCGCATTATAAATTTGTATATCTTTGGAAAGCTTCATTGGATTTGGTCACTAAAAGTTAATCTTCTTCCACAAATTTTAAAGATTGTTGTAATATAACTCAATGGATCCTTCAAACTGTCTTATTCGAGCTACATGTCTTTTAAGCTCACACAATTGTAAGGTATTCTATGATGGTAGCAGTAGATTTTCCCTCGGATGCCACTAGGTTTATTTGTTTTGCCATAATATCTTGTCTTTGGGTCCCTAAGATTACTAGTCTAATACCATGACATCAAGTTCTATTGAGAGAAGAGTGAAAAATTCTTGTCTCATCTTTTTTATTTCTATATGTTTTTCTCAATACAAGATACAAGTTTGTATAGTTTTTACATCAGACTGGATATACAATCTCACTTATATACACTAATTAAAGCTAAAATTAATCCTTTAATTTCTCATTGATTTTTCTCGTATAATTACTCACTCCAACACAATAATGAATTTATAGAGTAACTATAAGCTACACTTTATATAAAATATACATTTGTGTACCATAGCTTTAAATCTTAAAATAGTTATAGAAGTATTAGTTTTATATATATATATATAATTATGAAAAAGTTTGCATTCATTATTATCTACAAATTAGATAATTTAGTCATTTAAAGTAAAATTAATTTAATTAAAATATAATTCTAATATAATTGAAAGTATGTAACCTATTTTAATTAGATTAACTTCTATTTTATCTCTAACAAAATTAAATTATTAAAAGTTTGTTTTCTATTTTAATTATGTTAATCTCTATTTATCTAGAATAAAATTAAATTAATTAAAATTTTAGTGATAATTTGGGTAAAAATATATATTTTTCTATTTTAATTAGGTCTACTTATATTTTATTTGATACAAATCAAAATAGAATAATGATTTATGCCATTAATAACTGTATGAATAGTAATTATTAATTTATATTTATAAAAAAAGTTAAAATGAAATTAATTGATATTTATAATTTTTTATTTTTTTGTATAAATAAAAGTATTAATATTTAAAATAATAAAGAAATAAATTGTCATAAGTCAAATAAAAAATTTTCTAAAATTGTAATAGATTATAAGTTCAATATGATTGTATTATTTAAATTGTTATATAAAGAAAATATAATTTTTATTATTTTTAAATTTTTTATTAAAAAATAATAATTTTTTTATTATTTTATGATTAATTATAACTATAATATTTTTTTTATATAAAATAAGTTTTAGAATTGAGAAAAATTAATTATAAGAAATATTGAAGTAATATTATATAATTATTTAAATAAAATATTTATAAAAATTATAATAAATTATAGTTATGTTAAGTTAATACTAAATTGTTATATAAATAAATAATATTATTATTATTTTTAAAATTTTTATTTAATAATAATAATATTTAATTGTTTATTTATTATCTATTACGAATCAAATAAATTTTTTATTTACATGTGAAATATATCATTATTTATTAATATATATATAATATACAAGTATGTATCAACATCAAATGAAAATTAATTTACAGAGCAGTGTAAAATATTTATAAAACTAATAGTTTTTATTATGGTGTATATATATAATTAATTAATTAAAAATAATTAGGATATTTTAATAATATACATAATTAAAACTGTAAAATTAATCTTTAATAATTATATTTTAAAAAATTATAAGTAAATAAAAATTTGATAAAAATTATATATTATATAAAAATTAGTTTAATAAAATTTAATTTAATTTAATTTATTTAAAATAGGAGTGGGTAGGAAGAGAAATGAAATTTAATCGACAGAGCAGCGCAAAAAGGGTGTAATTTGGAATTATTTTGTACGTAACTGTAACATCAGGTCAGAGCACTACATTATTACATACGTAATCCATTTACGGTACCAAAACAAAAAATAAATATATATATAAAAAAAAAAAAAGAATGAGAGAAAGGTTGTGAGACAAACGCTAACAACGAACAGAAAACAGAATCACAGAAGAAAGAGCGCAAAACTTACGAATACAAACAGGTAAAAATTATTCGATCTTCTTCTTCTTCTTCTTGGAACTGTATCTTTTAATTCTGCTCTTTTCTTTTTCTCTTCTGCTTATGCTTTTCAATTAGCCTATTTTTTTGGCTGTAATTGTTCCAGATTTGTGTTACTGAAGTTGCTCAATTCTCAATTTAGATTCATTATTTCAAAGATGAAATCTTTGTAGTAATTGATAGTTTTATCATCATTCGTTCGTATTTTCCTTGTAAATTCTCTGTTTCATCTATAAAATAGGGTTTTTAAGTTTGAGTCATTAATTTTATACTTTTTTTTTTTTTTCAATTTTTTTAGGCGTCTCACTCTCTTCTGATTTGGAGAAGAGAGTGGGAGAGTTCAAAAGAGAAAATGGAGTACGAAACCACAAGCAGTTGGATATTGGATGGAATGTATCATTACCCACATGTATTTGGTGGTTTAATGCTAACAGCTGCACTCTTGGGATTGTCCACTAGCTATTTTGGTGGAATTGGGATTACTTCTATCCCTTATATGTGTTGGGATCTTGGTATTTTTTATAAAAAAAGATATGATAAGAAGAAGCGTATTCGCGTTTACATGGATGGTTGCTTTGATCTCATGCATTATGGTCATGCTAATGCTTTAAGGCAAGCTAAAGCTTTGGGTGATGAGCTTGTTGTTGGTGTTGTCAGTGATGAGGAGATCATTGCTAATAAAGGTCCCCCTGTTTTGCCCATGGAAGAGAGGTATTTCTTCCAATTTGGATACATAATTTCCAAGTTTTTTATTTCTTATTGTGATGAAAGTAATTGATTTTATAAGAGGGAATATGTATAAATTTTTATCTCTTAACTTCTTCCCTACTTTTTCCTCATAAATTATAATTTCATAGTTGAAGCTATTATATTTTCCTTTCCATTATTTATTTTCTTCAATTGAGTAGTGATAGCTTTTCAATATATCCTGGACTGCTTTTTTTTTTTTTGGCTGTTCTGTATCCTATGTTTGGAAGGGGCTTTTTGCTTTCCTAGTCTTTTGTGCTTTCCTCAGTAATTGGAGACTTAAGTGCATTGGTTCTTCATATCATTTTCATACCTATGCCTTGTGGGATCTATACTTTCGTTGTTCTACTTGTCACTTTTTACTATTTCAGTAAGGGATCCTCCTATAGCTACGGAACCAGTAGTACCTCTTTTTTTACAAGCAACACCTGTGCTTACATTAAATTAGGTTCAGTAAGTCTTATACGCTGCTTCTAGTTGGGAAAAATAATAATAAAGATTCAGATTGGTTCCTTTGAACGGAGAGGGGCTTGCCCCCCGGCCCCCACCCAAAAAAAAAAAAATCTTTAAGTTTGTTTTATATAATTGTTAGCCCCTGGTGTAAATATCATTACATTTTAGCCCAATGGCCCACTCAAAATTTTTTTTTTAAAGTTAATTTTGGTTCCCCCAAATAAAATATCTAGCTCCGCCCCTGTTTGGATGGAAACACATATTTCGTTAAATATGCTCTGTGTGCTTATTGAGGGATGCTCTCTATTTTTGGATTATTGGTTACTTGAGTTGAGTTCCCATAACTTTTGATTATTTTTATAAAGAAAATTTACATTGGTAATGTTGGTTGACCATTGTCCTTCTGTTTGTTGTAATTTGAAATATACCTGAAGGTGTTGGATTGCACATCTTAGGAAAATAGTCATTTGAAAGTAATTGTTGAATCCGCAATTTTTATGGCAACTTCTTGCTAGAATTAACTTGATTAATTTCTCAAACAGTCTAAATTAGTTTTGATCTTCTGTCAGAGTATTTTTTTGTTTTTTTAGTCTAATTTAAGATTCTTTCAGGCTAGCTCTTGTCAGCGGATTGAAGTGGGTGGATGAAGTAATAGCTAATGCTCCTTATGCCATTACCGAACAATTCATGAACAGGCTCTTTAATGAGCATAAGATTGATTATATCATTCATGGTGATGATCCTTGCCTGCTTCCTGATGGAACTGATGCTTATGCATTGGCCAAGAGGGCTGGACGTTACAAGCAGATTAAACGCACTGAAGGGGTCTCCAGCACAGATATTGTAGGTATATTTTTTTTATCTTTAGCAATCTCAGGAATTATTTTATAAATACTCCATGTTGGTTTGATATGAAAAGACATTTGAGGTTGTTATTGATGTCTAGTCAATCTATTTTGAGTATGACTTTATGCCATGTCTAGAAATGCTTGATTAAGTACTATCCCTCTTTTTTATTCATCATTTTCTGGTCATATAAATTGATTTGAGATACACTATGACTCACTTTGGTTAAGGTGAATAAATTATGTTTTGAATTTATAATATTATGGCATATGGCCAGGGTTACTATGAGGTTAGACTGGTTGGGTCATTTGAGGTCTTTTCCATTTTAGGTGCTATCTTTTTTTTTTTTTTTTTTTTTTTTTTAAACAGGTTTGTTTCTGGTTGCTTAAATTTAATAGATTTAAGTTATCAATTGGGTAAACGTTTGGTATTTATTTAGGGTCATTCTTGCTCAGTTCACAGTTCTTATTTTATAATTTATAGTATTATTTTGGGTTCCTCTTGAGAACTTTTTTTTTTTTTTTGCTTTTTATTAGTTTTACTTCCTAACTTAATTATTTTAGGTAATTTTGACACTAATATCTTTCTCTAGTGCTGGTTTGGGTATGGTAAATAATTGCTATATGTACATACTATTTTTTTTTATGATGCATAATTTATTTGAATATAGGAAGGATACTTTCTGCCAATGATGCAAAGTTAACAGAAGGTCATGATGATAAATTGTCTTTACCTGGAGATGCTTGTGAAGAAAATAAAACCAGCAGTGCTCATTTATCACAATTTCTGCCGACATCTCGGCGAATAGTGCAGTTTTCAAACGGCAAGGTATCTCTAATATTATTTATGATGATAGTATAACACAACGTTTTCTCATACTCTCTCAACAGAGAAAATGAAATGAATTTTTCATATATTTTGTAATATGATTAAACTAAAAATGTGCCAAGGAATTCTGCTTTCTGCTTAAAATGCAAATATGTGCACATAGGCTTATTGCTTCATTTTCTTTATTTGCTTGTTTTTGCATAAAATTAAATGGGCAACATGTTTTATTTATTTATTTGTTTTGTTAACTTTTGGGGTTTTGAGGACGCTTACATGACAATGGCCTCCTGGTAGTCTTGTAACAAAAAAAAAAATTGTTTTTATTTTTGTTTGTATTAAGAGTTCACAGAAGTTGATTAAATTTTGGCAACAAAGCACACCAACATTATTTATGACTATCTTTATGTGAATGTGTGCCATCAATGGAGAAATCTGTGTGAGCTGGTAGAAACCATAAATGTTGATTAAAGAGCTATGTAGAACAGGATTTACATGTTTAAGTTGCATGTAGCTAATTTTAACTCACTTGAGCTTCAATTCATGCTAGTTCATGGTTGGCTGTATGATTCTTTGTACTTAATTTTATTCTGTTTGGAGGGCTGCCTATGCAAAAATCCTTTAATGCATTCCTTTATATTTTTAACCACACCTACCTCATTTTAACTTAATTAGACTTTTATTCCAGTCTAGTTCATGGTTGGATTGTATGTCTCTTCTTCCTTTAATGTTATTTAGTGTATGGCTGCATATGTAGAATCATATAATGCTTCTAGGTCCTCCTTTACCACATTGCCCATAGTCACCTGTCTACCTCTTGTGTTCCTCTTACTTTAATTTTCCTGATCTTTACTACCACGATATCATTAGATCCATGTCTGATACATCCTTTATAGTCGCTCAACTTACTTTTAGTAGATGCTACTTCCACCTTTTTATGAGGGTGCCTCAATTTCTCGCTAAATAAGCTTCAGTCACTGGATTTTTTTGGTTCATAATAAGCTTCAGCCATTAGATGCTACTCCTACATCATGGTGAGCCATGAAAATATACTCAATAAGATTTAACTTTCTCATATAAATGTATTATTGATTAGAGGAGACATTTCTGGTTTATAATATATTTTTTCATTACATATTTATACTACCTTATGGTTAATTTCAGGTACATAGGCTTTAGAGTTGAATTGTCAAGGCCTTTAATCATTGTAGTCCTCTAACAGTAATTGGATTGATTTATATAGTCGCTACATGCATTTTGCAACAGAATAATTCAGTTGCTTCATATATGTAAAAAATTTTATTGCATTTGGCATTCATGATTCCCTTGTAAATTTCTTAGTTTGTTTTGAAGTGGAATGAGGATGGAAAGTGGACAACCTTATTTTACCTTTTTTCTCCTAGGTTGTGTTTGCATCTGATTTGCTCAAAATATTTTATTTAAATTCAGGGACCTGGACCAAATGCTCGTGTTGTGTACATTGATGGGGCATTTGATCTCTTCCATGCCGGACATGTGGAGGTAGAATTTACTGTCATCATTTTAATTTTTTTTTTTTAAACTTATTTATATGCTTTATGGTCAATTATTGTTATTTCTAATTCATGGTGCATGAGTTGTGATTTGGTTTCCTTATTTCCACACTAAAGCTTGTGGCACCTGCATTGCTACATCTTGTTTTTTTCTTCACCTTTTTTTCTAGTCATAGTTTGTTTCAAATTTTTACAGCACTTGGTGCTATTTCAATGCATTTTCTCTTAGACATCTTACTTCTTTGTGATGATCAAGGCTATTGAAACAAGCTTTTGGGACAGTCAACTTGATTATATTTCTAACCATTTTTCTTCACGTCAATGTTGGGGTAGGATAACTTGTCAAGGTTTCAATGCTAACAACCGTAGGAATATTATAAGGAAGGACTAGATGATTTTGCGCTCTGAATCTTGTAGAATTATTTATGGAGAACAATAAACCTATTTATAGTGTTTTTAAAATGGATGGTGACCAGGGAAGCTATATTTGATCTACTATTTGCTGGTCTTCTTAGGATTAATTAGCATGCACTCCAAATCGTCACCTGAGAGAATTCCTTATGCAGACATCATGGGTCATGATGTCATTTCTTTTATTGATAACAATTTACCATATACTTAACATTTTTTTTAATCAATTTGATATATCTTGTTCTTTTTCTCTGTTCTTGGTGTATACGCTTAAAAATTAGTGGCTGTTTCTGTTTTGCCTACTCAGATTCTCAAGTCTGCTAGGCAGCTTGGAGATTTTATACTGGTTGGGATTCACACTGACCAGATTGTGAGGTATAATTTTTTCTATTTTACATTTTGTTTGGGCTAGATTTACTTATATAAGGCATTGTCACACTTAAACTTTGCATGTTATTGCTGCACATGAAGTCAAATAATAAGCAGTTGTTTTGTGCAGTGAACAGAGAGGGAAGCACTACCCAATTATGCATCTGCATGAGCGTAGTCTTAGTGTGCTGGCTTGCCGTTATGTTGATGAAGTCATCATTGGTGCTCCTTGGGAAGTTTCCAAAGACATGGTGTGTAATTTTTCTTCCTTCAGTTAGAATTTAGCTCGTAAGTACATTAATAACAACTTTTTAAGTATTTGACCTGTGGGACATGACACTTTGCTAATTTAGCAGCAACTATAACAATGATACACCGGTGCTATGATTATGGTCGTTGGATCTGCCTATACATTTCTTGTTGTAGCTGACAAGTTAAACAATACTTTTATTTACTATAACTAATGATGATAATTTCAGTCATGATGATGATGATCATTATCATTGTTCCCGTGTTTACCACATTATTTAGTAGATAATAAAATAATCCTGATTTCTTTTTCTTGCATTATCAGATTACAACTTTCAACATCTCTTTGGTTGTGCATGGGACTGTTGCAGAATGCAACTCCTTGTTGGCTGTAAGTTTGATTCTTTACTTTTTAAAAATGAGTCACATACTGTACTCTACGACATGTTTTGGAATTAAGCAGAATTTTTTTTTTTTTTATGTAGGGCGTATCTGATCCCTATTCAGTTCCAAAGAGCATGGGAATTTTCTGGATTCTTGAAAGCCCTAAAAATGTAACTACCACATCTGTGGCGCAAAGGATAGTTGCCAATCATGAGGTTTATATGGTATTATTTATCTTTGCCCTTGCCTTAGTTAGTTTAGTACAGTATCTTTTGTTTAATCAATAATTCATTAATAAATTTTTTATATGTTTTTCAAATGAAAAGTAATTTATGCACACCACTTGGAATATTGCATTATGTGATTGATGATTGGTTACAAATGGGTTAAACACATTTTTCAGCCTGTGAATGAAGTGTTTTAATTCCTTGCTCAAAACATTTTTGAATTGCTCGTCCGATACTTTAACCCAGAATCAGTGCATAAGAATTCTGTGTTCATATTTGATCAGGTCTTTGCTTTCAAGTTTCAGCTGTTCTACAAAAGCTTTATGATTTTTTCACAAATTCCTAGCTCTATAACACCAACGATATCCAGGGCAAACGAAGGATTGCTTTATTGTGACCTAAGGTCATGAAGTCAAATTACAGAAAGCACCTTCTTATGGTGCAAGGGTACAGCTAACATAATTTGATGCTTTCCCCATTTTAGGTGAAGTAAATTCGAATTGTATAAAGGTTTATTTTGAGGGGGTAAACCAAGGGTCACTAAAGTTCACATAAAATTCACTAATTGCGGTTGCAAAAGTTCATGTTCATTTGTTACAGTAATTATGTTTTGTTAGCATCAAAGGGATGCTTTTATGTTACTAATTGCCATCTCTGATGCAGAAACGCAATGCAAAGAAGGCAAAAAGTGAGAAGAAGTATTATGCAGAGAAAGTGTACGTATCAGGGGATTAGTGGAGATGCATACGATATCACTGGACAGTTCTCTATGCAAGGCTTTCCATACCATGGAAATGTCTGTTTGTTGAAACAAAGAATTGAATGGAGGAGTTGGTGGTAATTTGTGTTGATGAGAAGGAGAATGGCGAAAAAAGAACGATAGTTTTTATCCTCACTTTGATGTAACATTATTTTATTATAGGTAAACCCCTTCAGTATCCCCCTCACCATTACGAAACTGTCTGGCCTTGGCTTTTTCAGCGCCAATGTTACCCCTTTTTTTTGTGCAGCATTTATTTTAATTTTAATTTTAATTTTAATTTTTTGGAGTTGATTTGTTCTGAGTATCATCTAATTGGATTATTATCTAATTCTAATTTAAATTTATACATCAAGCAAGCGGATTTAGACAGGTTGGTAGGAATGGGATGGTAGGGTTAGCATCCCATCAGATCCGTTCGGTTCAAAAGTGAAGTGAATTTAAAACGGACGTCTGTGACCCTTTAAATTTTTTAACAGATATAAAAATTTTAAAAAATATATTGTCAAATTCACTGTTGAGCTTTGCCCGTTATTTTTTTAGGAAGAGCTTTACCCAATTAACCTCTAAACCTTATTTTTTAAAAAAAAAAAAAACCTCTAAATTTCTAATACTTTTAAACTTTTATTATTCTAAACACCCAATGCTTTAACCTATCTAATTATAAATCAAAATTAATATGGGTAAAAAAAAAAATTATAAAACCTATTTAATAAAAGAAAAAATAAAATTTTTCTTTAAATTTTATATATTTAAAATTAAATTTTTATTCATTTGCATATTATGAGTTTCACTATTATTCAAGTTATTATATGAGCTAAACAGAATAAAAAAATTAAAATTAAATAAAAAAAAATAATGGAGGTTGAGAAGTATAGAAATTTATCGTGCAACGTTGGGGAATTCAGCCAAAAACAAATATGCTAAAAAAAATTCAATAACCTAACGACCGCTCATCCCTAGTCTGGTATGGAACAATGTGAAGACGTACACACAACCACATTGCATCCACAGCCAACAAAATCAACCAACCACTGCTTAAACTTCAGGCCTAAAGACTATACAGAGTACATACTGATTCTGAGTTTTTATCCAACAACATGGACTGAGAATTGCAAGGGCCAACAACAAAAGATGGCCTGAAAAATCCCACCACCCAAAAAAAAAAATGCAGATTCTTTCTCAGTCATTCCATCACCATAGAGTTGCTTTCTATCTTCCAAACCTACAACCAAAAAAAAAGCAGCAGCTTAACAATGGGACCATGAAATAGGAGTGGAGATGTTGTAAGGTGGTGGGTTGGGTATGAAGCAGTGCTGTTGCTGCCATTGGGGCAATCCTTGGTTTTCCTTGGAAATTGCAACATCAAAACCACCACATTCGCTGCTTTCAGCTCCCATGTCTTCAATATCCATCGTGGCTACTCCATCTTGTTCACCCTCCTCCATGGCCTCTGCTCGATACACCTCCATACCTTGTAAAAGGTTAAAGTTAGTGGGCACCCAGGGAACGACAGCCATGCTCCTTATCTTCTCGTTACTTTCTTGTTCCTCTTCTTCTTCTTCTTCTTCTTCAAGTGATTTTATGCTAACGGAGCCGCCCGTGGATCGAAGAAATTGATCTGTCATATAGATAATCCACACAACAAACAGTATTAGGTACCGAGTGTCGTCAATCGCAACTAAAAGAAAAATTAGCAACGAGAGAAGTTACCCTTAAAACCAGAAATGAAATCAGAAGCAACAGAGAGAGAGAAATTAGAAGTAGGAGAAAGTAAGTTAGGGTTTGCAGGAGGCTGCTTGTATACAATGATTGCTTTCTCTTCTTCTCCTTTGTTCCATGCAGAAGCAGAAGCAGAAGCAGTAGAGAAGTGGTGGTGAAGTTGGTTAGGGTCCTGCATGTTTGGCGCAAACTCCGTGTCCTATCAAGAAATTGAACCAAAAATTCTTGAATTAATTGCAAAAAAAAAGAACAATTTGAAGGAAAAAGAAAAAGGATAACAGATGAGTACGTACCGGTAGGAGTCGGCGAATCTTTGGAGCAGGAGACGAAAGAGAAAAATCGGAGAAATCATCATCAACAGCATCAACTTCTTTCCTCTTCATCGCCATTGCTTGACTTTACAATCGAAAATTAATGGAATTAATTTCGGAGAAAATAATAATAATAATAATATTATTATTATTATAAAGATGAAAGGAAATATGGAAGAAACTGAAGTTAAAGGTGAGTAGTGGATTTTTCTATTCCCCTCTCGACGATTCCAGAACCAACCCCCCTTCTTTTTTTTTTTTTTGGGAAAAATGCCCAAACATCACCCTTACATTTCTTCTCAGTTCCCTATTGCCACCTCATCTTTTTCGAAATTCATGTCTATTGCTCAACATTTGAAATTTGTTGCATTTAAGCCCAATCGCACAAGCAAAAGAGCTATAATATTTTTTTTTTATCATTTAAGAGTCTCTAATTTAATTTTACTTATATTTTAGTATTCTATTTAATAATATTATTAAAAATATATAACATAATGTTAAAATAATATAAATTTTAATAAAAATTATTTATGAAATAATACAACATTATAGGTGGCGGAGCTGTCCATGCGTCCAAGTGTTTGGCGACCACGACACTGTGTGGTCTCGAGGCCTACTTAAAATATGATATAGGTCTTGGACCTATTCGAAGATGGAGTCACCGTCCAGATAAAAACCGAGACACATTGTATTGCAACTTGATTCCACGAAAATTCCCAGAAACCGTCATTAGATATCGGGTTCGAAAACTGGGTATGAGCGTTTGAATACTCACCCAACCTTGCAGTTCGCCTCCGTTTGTATTTAGTGTTTTATTATCTTTAATTATTTAATTATTTCCTTATTTACATTTAAAATTGTACTTGCCTTCATCTATTTCCTAGGTTTTACAATTAAGCTCAAGCTTGCACATTAATCTTTTTTTGTGTACGTAGTCCCGTTATTTACAACAAATAAAATAGATAATCAATATTTACAACCATTCATTCAAACCAAAGGGGGGAAGGAATTAAGGATTACAATGTCTTTAAATAAAATCAAAAGAAATAAATGGAAAATAAACTGTACATATACCGAAAATAAACCAATAATAAACTATTTACATAAGCAAGATACTCTAAGACTAATCAATGACGTAGATCATTAAGTAATTCCTGCAATAATCATACAGTTAGTTTCCTTTAAAATATAACATATTAGTAACAATATTTTACAAATAATATTCTCGTAAGAAAATATAATAAGAACTAAGAAGGCTTGAATGGTCAAACTATCGCCATGCAACGTATTAACTATAAGTAATAAAAAAAAAAAACATGCAAGGTTAAGATCATGCAAATTTTTAAAAAAGGGATCATGTTGCCTAAAAACCTGTCAATGTGGCGATCGCCTTTGTGATGAGACGATCTCCTCATTGGCAAGAGACGATGCCTCTATGATGAGGCGTTGCCTGATCAACAAGCTTCCTCAATACATAAAAAAGAGTAGAATCATGCATAAACATATAAAAAGGAGAGGCCAAGTTGCCTGGAGGCCTGTTACACAGAGGCGATCGCCTCATTGATAGGGGATGACGCCTCTATGAAGAGGTGTCACCTGACCAACAGGCTAGCTCGACTCTCAAGATAATCAAACTTCTACCCTAAGCAAGTAATACATGCATAAATGCATCCAACAGGTGCCAAATTACAACTACATGCAATAATTAAAAGGATCATATCAATGAGGTAGCATAACAAATGAAACAAACCTAAAATATACCTAAAGTATACTAACAACTTAGTCACATGCAAACTAAACACAAAAAAGATGAAGTTGTAGAAAAATGTATTTGGATGCAAAATTTTACCAAAGTGATGGACCCTCAGAGATGTGCTTTTGAGTGTGATCTCCATTTGGGTACAAGTTTCACTTTGACACAAGCTTTTCTCCTTTCTCTCCTAAGGAATGTGAACTTGCTTTGGCTTGAATTCTCCCCCTCTCTCAAGAACATTTCTCTTTTCTTTCTTTTTTTTTCAAAGCTTAGAGCCCCCCTTTTTTTCTCTGAACTTTCTCTCCCTTTTCCAACCTAAAAAAATAATGGTTTCTCTTCATTTTCTCTTTTTTTTCCTTTTTATACCCTTACCTTACCCATGCCCCTAGGCTTTCTAGCTTATCACGAACCCTTATAGCCTTTTTTTCCCCCAAAAAATCTCTTCCTCACACAAAATCAAGTCTATAGGTATGGGGCCCACGCCATTTGGCCACCATGGTTGCAATTGCAAGTGGTCTGCTATAGAGGCGATGCCTCTACGATGAGGTGATCACCTCTGCAGCAGCTGTTAAAGAGGCAATCACTTCATTGCACTGAGGCGATGCCTCTTAGCCCAGGCCTATGTTAGGCCAAGTGAGCCTAAGTTATTTTTGGACAATTGGGCTAAGTCTTGGGCTTTTGAGGCTTTTAGGCTTTAAAGTCCATTTCCAATTGGAGATTTAGGTTTTGTTCTTGTTTCCAAGTTTCACATTCTCATCATTGGGTTTAATAATGGGTCGATCAAACTGAGCATTCCTAATTCGTCTCCTAACACGGGCTGACCGAATTGGGTGTCTACAATTTACCCCCTGATTTTTTAAAAAATTAAATGCACGCAATGATCATTTTTCAAAAAATCACATGCATAACAACAAACAAATAAATAAGATGAGTAATATACCTAGCTCTCGAGTTTCACTCAAGAAATGAGTTCTTCAATTTTGAAACGTGACCATGATCCTCAAGTTTTCCTAGCCCGATTAGTCACTCATTAATATTTGATAAGTTATTTAAAGATGATTAACCTCAGGTTTTCCTAGCCCAATTATAGTTCTACTGGGAATGTGATTCTTGGATTTTCCTAATCCAATTGTCACCTAATCAACCCACTAGGGGCATGATTTTTAAGTTTTCCTAGCTCGATCATCACTACATCAAAACTTGATTTTTGGGTTTTTCTGGTCTAATCATCATTATACTAACTTCAGTTCTCGAGTTTTCATGGCTTGATTACATTGGGGATGTGATTCTCGAATTTTCCTAGTTCGATCATTGCTGTACTGACTTCGATTCTTAAGTTTTCTTAGCTCAGTTACCATTAGGGATGTGATTCTCGAATTTTCCTGGTCTGATCATCTCTGTACTAACTTTGGTTCTTGAGTTTTCTTGGCTCAATTTCCATTGCGAATGTGATTCTCAAATTTTCCTAGTCTGATTATCACTACTCCAGGGATACAGACTTATTATGGGTTTTCCTGGTCTAGTTGTCATTTGCTTTCAACTTCGAGGATACTACCCAAACAATCTCAATCTTTGAGCTTTGGGGATTCAATCCTGAACAACCCTGTCTTTGAGCTTCGGGGATTCAAACCCGAACAGCCCTGTCTTTGAGCTTCAAGAATTCAAACCCGAACAACCCTGTCTTTAAGCTTCAGGGATTCAAATCCGAATAACCCTGTCTTTAAGCTTCAAGGATTCAAACTTGAACAACCCTGTCTTGCCGTAACGTAACATTTAGGTTTTCCTGGCCCACACATTGTTCAACTAAAAATGTGAAGCTCATGTTTCCCTGGCTCGATCTTTATTGAATTAAAAAATGCAAATCTCAGGTTTTTCTAATCCGATTTTTGCTAAAACTTCACTTAGACAACTTTCATTCCTAAACTTTAATTTTCAAGCACACATAAATAATGACCTTTTTTTTTCAAAACCCTAAACTTTCAGCTACTATAAAAAGATAACTTCCCTCCCCTTCTCCTTTTTTCCACTTTTTGTCATTTTTCTCTTTCTTTTTTTAGTCTCTTCTCTTCTCTCTTTCTCCTTTATACTTTATGTACTTCTCTCCCTTTTCTAAACAATAGAAAATGAGAGGACACCTCCTGTACCTAAGTGGGATCACATCCCACCCTCTGCTAGCGCTTCTCGAAGCCTTGGATTAACACGAGGAGGCTTGATTCCTCTCTTGGCGAATCTAGGGTCCCACATCTATTCGTTTGCATCCGGAGAGGTTAGTACCCAAATTTTTTTTATTTTTCCTATAAATTACATCAGGTTAGTGATTATTATTGTATATTTATTGTTCTAGAGCATGACTAGGTTAACCAAATATGAATTTTGCCATGTTGATGTTAAAAATCAAAAACTGTTGTTGTTAGCATCCCACAAAGGCGATCACCTCTTTGATGAGGCGATCGTCTCATCAATGAGGGTGATCCACGTTAGTTATATGCTTATTCATTCTAAATTTTTCTATGACAATGAAATGCATAATTCAACTTCCCTATTTTTTTCCTCTTGCAGCACAATGCACAAACATTTAAAGGTGTTAGGAATTTCCACAGGGCCTAAGTCCTTTATAACGAGCTGACTAACGATCAGAAGGTGTAATATCCCGTGTTTTTAAATATTTTTATACTGCATCGGGATATGCAGTGTTAATAATTTTTGCATATATTTATGATATTTTATGAGTTGCTATTTAATTAAAATTGATTTTTAATTATTTTATATTATTTTAAGCACTTTACGTAAAAAAATTTCGGGACTTGCATTTTCGGGAAAATTGACACGTAAATTATTTATTATTAATTATTTTAAATAGATTTTCATATTTGCATGAACTCATATATATTTTTAAAGTACTAAATAACGTATATATGTGTATTTATTTATTTAACTAGGGTTTAATTAATTACCCTAATATTTTATTATTTATTATTAGTTTTAATATTATTTAATTATTTTTAGGTGTATTAAATTTTAAAATATTAAATTATATGTGTGTGGTGTATATTTAATGTGTGTGATTTTATATTATTTTAATATATAGTGTAAAGTATATATATATATATATATATATATATACACATATAAATTTAATATTAAATAAAAATTAAAGTTTGAGTTATTTACTGTTGTGCCATCCATCCTTCTCCCTCACTCCCGATCACTCCCATCACCATTTCAGTCGCTGCCATCCCATTTTCTCACCATCGGTGTGCCTCCCGGCGTGCAACCTCCTTCCCCAGCCTTCCCCGCCGCCAGCAGTGCCCTATTCCGTCGAGGTTTGGCCGGAATAAGCTCGGAAAGCCAAATTCATTCTCACCGTCATTCACGGCGTTTTCGGCCACCATTTTTGACACCGCCAGTCTCTTTCTTCTCCTTGAGCTCCGGTGAGTGTGATTCCAAGCTTTGTTTTACTTAAAATGGTCTTGATTTTCTTAGGTTTCAATTTTGGTAATTCTGCCATTTTAGGGTTCTTGATTTTTTTGAACTTCGAATTGATTGATTCATGAAAAATTCCTTCACAAATGTTGTTCCTCTTAGCTTAATATACATGTGTGAATTTTTGTAGAATTTTTGGAGATTATTTTGATTTTTGGGTATTTTTGAATATTTTATTATTATTTTCTAATTTTTGAAAATTAATTAAATAAATTATGAAATTATTTTTTTATGATAAATATAGGTGTTGAAATGAATTATAGAAATTTATTTGGAATTTTTATGAATTTTTATGTATTTATTTTGAGTTTAATTAGTTTATGTAATTTTAGAAAAATAGGGTTAATTGTGTTTTTAATTGAAATTAATTATTTAATTGAGTTTAATTATTGATATTATTGATAAATATGTTGAGAAAATTAATTTTGTGCAATTATATTATTTTTGGTGAATTTTGGATTTATTTTAGTATATTTATATACATAGGGGTATTTTGGTAATTTTATCCTAAATTGACTAAAAATGTAATTAAATTGGTTTTAATAGTTATTTAAGGTATAAAAATGATTTCTACAAATTATTTAGTATTTTTAATTAATTAAAACTATTTTTCGTAAATTATTTTTAAATTATATATATAATATACAATTTTTCTAAATAAATGAGTTTTATCGGTTTTTAATGTGTTTTAGAGTAAATTACGTAATTTCTACTTATAAAATGTATTTCTATGATATAAGGGTATTTTTTTGGTATTTCTATATTGTTCTGTGAATTGTGGACCCCGGTCAGTAAACTGTAGTCTGGAGTCCGACCGAGGGGTTGTGGATGTGTTTTTGTGTTTGTTTTTCGAAGTGTGTTTCTTTTCAGGGCCGGCTCTACTCTTTGAGTAGAGAGATGTCCGTTTTACAGGGGAGGTTCTGTCGAATTTTTGGTAGAATTCTCGTAAAAAGTGATGTCCGGTTGAACCCTAATTTTGATTTTGTGTCTAATATTCTAGATCGAGTTTTTAGGATTTTCTGTTAGGTTTATTCTGATATCTGTTATTTATTATTTGTTTAGTTGCACCGAGACCGAGGCCTAGTGGACCAGACCCATCAGACCCATCTCGAGGAGCACACTAAGTGTGAGTTACTATTATATATATATATATGCTTAGGGTGCATGATTTAGAAATGTATGTTTTATATTGATTAAATATGCATGAATAATTCAATTAGTATTTAAGTTTATTTTTAGTTTATTCTTGGTTTATCTTTGGTTTATTTTTTATATATTTTGAATTATATGCATGCTTTATTAAACATTTATGTTCAAAATGTTTTTAAATATATATTTAGTTTATTTTACAATTTAATTGGATTTATTTGACATATATATACTCAAAATATACCTGATTTACTTTTGGTATATTTCTAGTATATATATGGTTATTGTTGCTATTATATTTAAATTCATGCATCATTTATTTTTTTGAATGTATGTTTTATTTATTAAATGAAGGATATCAATAGAACGTGCTACTTAGTGGGCAGCACCAGGACCGAGTACGTATTGGTACTCTTATAGCATTTAGGCTATATTACTAACCATTTGTGGATATTGATTGGATTTGATTATTTGATGTGTGAGAAAGGATTTGGGAGTGTGATTGCTGGAGCTCGATTGACCAAGTGTCTCGGGGCCAATCACACTGACAGTCAGACTGCTGGAGCTCGGTTGACTTAGTGTCTCGAGGCCAGTCTACTGTCCAAATGGAATAAGTGAGCCTGTATGGCTAGAGTGTTGTCTAACACTGTTTTTGAGGTTGCGATATTCTAGGGTTCTATTTGATCCTTCATAACCTGTGATTTTCAATAAAAATATATCAAATGATTTTTATTGCATTTGTGTGTAGTTGCTTGTATATATAAATATTATATATATATTGTTGACTGTGTGCATTGGCATTTAGTATGCATGTATATATATTATAGTAATTCACTCAGTGAGGTCTGACTCCCCTCTGTTGACTATTTTTCAGGAGAGTCATCTTCTTCAGACCTCAGTAGCAGGCCTATACGCTGGATTTCTTCCACTCCAGCTTCTTTATGTAAACTGCTCACTTGAGTTTTATTTTATAATCTAGACACTGCAGTAGTTGTAAATAAATTATGGGTTTTATGTATTATATTTGTGTGAGTTATGTACTTTGAATATTTGAACTGAAACTTGTATTAAAGGATTTATTTATATATATGAGATATGGATTTGATTTAAATCTCGTAGTGGATTATTATTTTAATACTTATGATTTTATTTCCGCTGCATTAAATGTTGTTGCTATTATTATTGTATGTTTTATTTTATTTTAGGCTTGCTACGGGTTCCGGATTCGAAAGAATTCCCGTTCCCTAGCGCCGGTCATGGCCCCTGTTTTGGGTCGTGACAGAAGGATTGGATTCAGAAGACTGGATTCGAGGACTTTGTACTCTCACTTTCTTCTAAACAAGGACGTACAGACTACCAACCACTACACACATTAATGGAGAGGTGGTTTGGCATGACCCACACCTTCCACCTCCTATTTGGTGAGGTCACTCTGGATCTGGTGTCATTTGCTGCTATAACAAGGATCGTCTGTGTTGGAGACCCTGTCCCCCTTGATGTGAGCTTACATAAGCTATCTCTGAATAAAGCTGCATACATTAAACGGCTTTTGGGCATGACTCCCGATATGAAGGGGACTCATACCCTCAAGCTCGACTCTATTAGGAGCTTCTATACTTATGAGTGGGCTGCGGCTATAGTCATTCCTCATGAGGTTGATCAGGTGGTGAGGGCTTTCCTGCTCTACTTGCTCGACACCACCTTCTTTGTCGACACCGTCAGCTCGATTGATCTGATGTTCCTACCAGCTCTCCGAGATCTTGATCACGTATCCATATTTGACTGGGGTAGTTGTGCTCTCGTATATCTGTATCGGAGCATGGATGAGGTGGTTCGAGGGGCTAAGAGATTTTACAGCTTTTGGCACGCCGTCATGGTAAGTCATGACCCTCCCCTCTCTTGACTTATTATAGTCTCCACTTATTTACACTAACTAATCAACTTTCTTGATAGATCTGGGCTTTGGAGCTGGAACTGCTCGTAGGTGTGCAGCGAGTGGGGGATCACCTTCCAACTATCAGCAGATAGGGTGCCAGCCATGTCCTGAAGAGGCATCTTGGTCGGGTGCATATCCATCGACAGCACCTGAACTCCCTAACGTAAAATGCGGTACCTACAAAACACAACCTCTTCCATTAGCAATTTATACAAATTTAATTTACTTACCTGTCGATGTTTCCACCTTTCGCAAATCCAGAATGACTTTTGGGGGCCTAAGGATAGCTAGAATATCAAGATGACTTATTCCAGGCTCCTAGCCCATAAAAGGGTACTCCTTTGTAGCCCTAGATATCGGGCCTAGTATCTTGGTGAGCAGGTTATGAACTGGAGGGGAGGCACTAGAGCAAGACGGGTCCTTAGGTCTCCTCATGATAGCATGCTTTTAGGCGCATGAGCTGGAGGGTGAGGACCTCGCTCAGGTTGTCATAGGCTCACCAGCTGTGGATCACACAGTCCATGTGAAGAGCCAATATGTGGAGTTCATTCGAGCCCACCTTCTACTGACGGTCCCCTTCCATGTTGCTTTCACCTCCTAGGAATATCCCTATCGCCTTTTTCCTACTTTAAGAACTAGTTGTGTTCTTCCATGCTTTCCTTTTCTTGCCTTTAGGCTGCACCAGCTAGGCCTATGCCTCAGGCTAGATCTTAAGTGTGAGAGAGAGAGCCCCTGAGGCATCATTTGGATTAAGGCAGGGAGGAGACTTCAGCGACTGCCGAGCAGGCCAGGTCGCCTACCGCCCCCCGTTCTCAGTTCGCTCCCAATAGCTTCTTTCATGTCCCTGACCTTAGCTCGATACTAGGTCTCTCCTAGAGAGTTGTCTCGTCAATTTTTGACTCTGGACAAGGATCTAACACCTGCATGCACCCCTAGTGGTGCCACTCATGCAAGTTCACTCTTGATCTGCTTTCACTATCATTCTCAACCTATCTGTTCTAACATTCATTTAACAATGCATATTTCTCTTGAGCAAGGCTTATACATGTATCGCATGATAGAAGCTCAAAGAGACTATATGCTGGAGGTCACCCAATAGTGGAGGGTAAGAATCTTTCTATTCCCTACATGTATGCATACTTGCATGATTCACTAACCTGTGATTTGTTTGAGCAAGACCGTGACGAGGCTAGTAGGGTGAGGATCGCAACTCTTGAGTGCTAGATTGATGTGTTCTATATCGATAAGGATGATGACAATGAGGGCGAGAGTGGCAGTGGCGTTGGAGAAATGGATGACTCTGAGGGTGCCAGATCGGACGCTTGATGTACCAAGGCCTACAAATTGTTGTTCGCCCCCCCCTTTGACTAATTTATTCATCTTGGACAATGGACACATACTGTCACGACCCAAAACAGGGGTCATGACCAGCGCTAGGGAACGTGAATTCTTTCGAATCCGGAACCTGTAGCAAGCCTGAAAATAAAATAAAACATGCAATAGTAATAATAACAACACTTAATGCAGCGAAAATAAAATCATAAATATCAAAATAATAATCCACCATCACGGGATTTAAATCAAATTCTCATCTCATATATATAAATCCTTTAATACAAGTTTCAGTTCAAATTCTTAAAATACATAACTCACAATTTATTTACAACTATTGCAGTGTCTAGATTATAAAAATAAAACTCAAGTGAATAGTTTACATAAAGAAGCCGGGGCGAAAGAAATTCGACGTATAGGCCTACTACTGAGGTCTGAAGAAGAAGACTCTCCTGAAAAATAGTCAACGGAGGGGAGTCAGACCTCACTGAGTGAATTACTATAATATATATACATGCATACTAAATGTCAATGCACATAGTCAACAATATATATATAATATGTATGTATACAAGCAACTACACACAAATGCAATAAAAATCATTTAATATATTTTTATTGAAAATCACAGTTTATGAAGGATCGAATAGAACCCTAGAATATCGCAACCTCGAAAACAGTGTTAGTCAACACTCTAGCCATATAGGCTCACTTATTCCAAATATATCACTTGTTCCATTTGGACAGTAGACTGGCTCCGAGACACTAAGTCAACCGAGCTCCAGCAGTCTGACTGTCAGTGTGATTGGCCCCGAGACACTTGGTCAACCGAACTCCAACAATCACACTCCTAAATCATATCTCACATATCAAATAATCAAATCCAATAATTATCCACAAATGGTTAGTAATATAGCCTAAATGCTATAAGCGTACCGGTACGTACTCGGTCTCAGTGCTGCCCACTAGGTAGCACGTTCTATTGATATCCTTCATTGAAATATAAAGCATACATTCATAAAAATAAATAATGCATGAATTTAAATATAATAACAACAGTAACCATATATATACTAGAAATATACCAAAAGTAAACCAGGTATATTTCGAATATATATACGTCAAATAAATCCAATATAATTGCAAAATAAATTAGAAATATATTTAAAAATATTTTAAGTATAAATGTTTAATAAAACATGCATATAATTTAAAATATATCAAAAATAAACCAAAGATAAACCAAGAATAAACTAAAAATAAACTTAAATACTAATTGGGTTATTCATGCATATTTAATCAATATAAAACATATATTTCTAAATCATGCACCCTAAACATATATATATAGAATAGTAACTCACACTTAGTGCACTCCTCGAGATGGGTCCGACGGGCCTGGTCCACTAGGCCTCGGTCTCGACGCAACTAAACAAACAATAATAACAAACATCAGAATAAACCTAACAGAAAATCTTAGAAACTCGATCTAGAATATTAGACACAGAATCAGAATTAGGGTCTGACCGGACATTACGTTTTACGAGAATTTTACTGAAAATCCAATAGAACCTCCCCTGTAAAACGGACATCTCTCTACTTAAAGAGTATAGCCGGTCCTGTAAAGAAACACACTTAAAAAAAAAACACAGAAACACATCCACAACCCCTTGGTCGGACTCCAAACTACAATTTACCGACCGGGGTCCACAATTCACAAAATAATATAAAAATATAAAAAATACCCTTATATCACAGAAATACATTTTATAAGTAGAAATTACGTAATTAGCCCTAAAACACATTAAAAACCAATAAAAACTCATTTATTTAGAAAAATCGTATATTATATATATAATTTAAAAATAATTTACGAAAAATAGTTTTAATTAGTTAAAAATACTAAATAATTTGTAAAAATCATTTTTATACCCTAAATAACTATTAAAATCAATTTAATTACATTTTTAGCCAATTTATGATAAAATTACCAAAATGCCCCTATATATATAAATATACTAAAATTACTCCAAAAATTCACCCAAAATAATATAATTGCACAAAATTAATTTTATCAACATATTTATCAATAATATCAATAATTAAACTCAATTAACTAATTAATTTCAATTAAAAACACAATTATCCCTATTTTTCAAAAATTACATAAACTAATTAAATTCAAAATAAATACATAAAAATTCATAAAAATTCCAAATAAATTTCTATAATTCATTTCAACACCTATATTTATCATAAAACACAATTTCATAACTTAATTAATTAATTTTCAAAAATTAGAAAATAATAATAAAATATTCAAAAATACCCAAAAATCAAAATAATCTCCAAAAATTCTACAAAAATTCACACATGTAGATTAAGCTAAGGGTAACAACATTTGTGAAGAAATTTTTCATGAATCAATCAATTTGAAGTTCAAAAAAATCAAGAACCCTAAAATGGCCGAATTACCAAAATCGAAACCTAAGCAAATCAAGACCATTTTAAGTGAAACAAAGCTTGGAATCACACTCACCGGAGCTCAAGGAGAAGAAAGAGACCGGCGATGTTGAAAATGGTGGCCGGAAACGCCGTGATTGACGGTGAGAATGAATTCGGCTTCCCGAGCTTATTCCGACCAAACCTCGACGGAATAGGGCGCTGCTGGCGGTGGGGAAGGCTGGGGAAGGAGGTGGCACGCCGGGAGGCACATCGATGGTGAGAAAACGAGATGGCAGGCGGCGGAACGGTGATGGGAGCGATCGGGAGTGAGGGAGGAGGATGGGTGGCACAACCGTAAATAACTCAAATTTTAATTTTTGTTTAATATTAAATGTATATGTATATATATATACTTTACACTATATATTAAAATAATATAAAATCACACACATTAAATATACACAACACAAATATAATTTAATATTTTAAAATTTAATACACCTAAAAATAATTAAATAATATTAAAACTAATAATAAATAATAAAATATTAGGATAATTAATTAAACCCTAGTTAAATAAATAAATGCACATATATATGTTATTTAGTACTTTAAAAATATGTATGAGTTCATGCAAGTATGGAAATCTATTTAAAATAATTAATAATAAATAATTTACGTGTCAATTTTCCCGAAAATGCAAGTCCCGAAAATTTTTTACGTTAACTGCTTAAAATAATATAAAACAATTAAAATCAATTTTAATTAAATAGCAACTCATGAAATATCATAAATATATACAAAAATTATTAACACTGTATATCCCGATGAAATATTAAAATGTTTAAAAATACGGGATATTACATATACACTTTTCAATTCTTTTTTTTTGGATGAATTGTTTACAGAATTCAACTTTTATCTCAATTAAAAGTTCAAAACTCTTGCCCAGCCTTCCTCTTAAAACACCTTCATCCCTAACCTCCAATTTCTCTCTCTAAACACCCTTAAAAGCTTGAACCATGACTAAACAAAGTCTCAAATTGCTACAACCAATATTGAAAATTTTAGATAACAAGTCTTGGGCTTGGTTAGAGCTGTTTCACTTTTCGGTCTTCAAATTACTACATACTAGGAGGATCAATTTCCCCTTCCTTCATACCATGGCTCAGTTTTGGGATCCCCAGAAGCACATTTTTTAGTTTAACACAGTGAAAATATGCTCCTTGTCGGAGGAATTCGAAGCAATTCTCAGTCATCATACAGATTCCACTTGCCGACTTGCATTTCTTGACCTTGAGAACACAAACTCTCACTCCATTTAATACCGGATGATACGTATGTTCAACCTTCCACTCTGGTCCTCTTCTCACTGCATTCTCAATTCAGAAATCATATTAGAATCCTTCCTCGAGATCACCATAAGTGTGGACAAAGAAGAAACTTACTAGCCTTGCATGATAGCTCTCTATTTATATGCCCAGTTTCTGCTGGTTTCTTCCTCTGGACACTGTGATTCGAAGGTCCTATCCATTCTTGATCAAGTGGAATCAGGGTTTAATCCCCTCTCTCTCATTCTAGTAGAAACTATTATTAGACTAGACAAATTTATAAAAACACGATGATTCTCCGGAAGTCCCTTTTTATTGAAGGTAAGCTCTCCCATGTCAATTCCTGACTTTCAACTGTCCTATCATTTGCACCTAATCATTTGTCAATTTGTAGATGTAACTCTATGAAAAATTGATTTTGTTTGAACCTCCTTAAGACATTAGGCGTTATAAGGCCAAACATTATCAAACAAGGAAGTTACACCCCATTCCAGCAGATATTCACAGCTGGCTATCAACATTTCCTAACATTCTGATCCGCTAGATGTGCCATTGGTGGAGATTGCAGCATGTGACTATCTGATCCTATACATATTGCATTCTGATTGTCGGTCTTCATTTTGCCACCTTTTACAATCCAGCCCACGTCTGTTGTGAATACGGTCACAAACAACTGATCGTAGAATTAGTTCATGAGTTCAAACCATGACCCCTTTCTCAAAACTTCATAGACCACTTAGTGGCAACTTGGCCTCGAAGAACCATCAAGAGAAACTTAGACTACAATGAGGATCAGACTACTGATGATCATTACAAAGCATGGGTCTACTTACAACTGACAAAAAGAGATGAATTTATTAGAAACAAGAGAACAAGAGAGTTACAAGTATTGAGCTTTCAAGGTGACCAACAAAGGAAAAGAAGACAAAATTAGCTCATGAAATTAAGTCATCATTTTCCTTTTTGTTAGATGTAGTCTCCCTTTTTATTAGTTAAATAGCTTGTAACAGACACTTTATGCAATGTTTAACAGTAATTGAAGCAATCTATTTCATTCAATTTAAGCACAATACGTATATACATTTCACTTTTGATACATCTCATGTTGTTAGTTGGCTTGCCCTTACAAGTTTTCCAACTAACCATTTTGCATCTCTTTTAACTTTTGCCTGGACTACCTCTTTTGAGGTTTTCAATCCAGTAGGACTTTTTTTTGTCTCTAATTTTTGCCTAAACAACCTCTTTTCAAGGTTTTCTCTCTAGCGAGACTTTTATAGGAAGTATTTCTTGAGTTTTTCTAGGTTGACGGACTTTTTAAACTTATTTCCCTCCATATTAGATAGAATGGTGGCACCTTTCAAAAAAAACTTCTTTACTAGATACAGTCCTTCCCAATTTGGCTTGAATTTCCCTCGAGGGTCGATCATGGTTGACTTTGTAAGCTTCAACACCAAATCCCCTTCTTAGATATTTCTTGGCTTGATCTTTTTATTATAGGCCCCACTTATTCTTTTTTGATACAGCTGAGAATGATACATAGCTTTCATCCTCCTTTCATCCAGCAATGTCAACTGAACTAATCGACTCTCCACCCACTGATACTTAGGGAGCTTAAACTCTAACAGGACTTGCAGTGACCTTATCTCAACCTCCACGGGCAAAACGGCCTCACATTCATAAATCAAGGAGTACAGAGTGACCCTTATCAAGGTTCTGGCAGTGGTTTAGTAGCCCCATAATGCGAATTGTAAGTATTCCGCCCAATCTCGATAATTCTCTAACATCTTGGCCAAGATATTTTTCACATTTTTATTGGCTGCTTCCACTGCCCTATTTGCCTACGGCCTATATGGAGATGATCTGTAGTGCTCGATCTTGTAGTCTTTCAGTAGCGTGGCCGTTTCTGCTCGAAATTGAACCCCATTATCTGTAACAATATGATACGGCAAACCATATCTACAGATTATGTTCTTTTCGATGAACCTCGACATTTGCTTCGAACCCAAAGTAGCATAAGATTCAACCTCAACCCACTTAGAGAAGTAATCAATAACAACAATAATATATTGATGACCATTAGATGCTTTTGGCCTTACTTCTCCTATGATGTCAATCCCCCATACAGCAAACGACCAAGGAGAAGTCATTCCCTAAAGTTCCATAGATGGTAAGTGGCTAACGTCACTATAAGTTAGGCAGTTGTGACATTTCTTCACAAATCTAACGCAATCTGCTTCCATGGTGAGCCAAAAGTAACCCTGACGAGCAATTTTCTTTGCCAAGACTGTCCCATTCATGTGTGGCCTGAATACTCCTTCGTGAATCGCTTCCATAAGCTTTCAGGATTCATCCTTATCAATACATTTGAGGTGTACCCTGGTCGGCATTCTTTTGTACAGCATCCCATTGTGACTTATGAACTGTCGAGATAACATTTGCAAGGATATCCTCTCTTTTCTATCAGTTCCATCCAAAAATTGCCTAGTCTCTAAATATCTTTGTAAATTATAAAACCAAGGCTTCTCAGCAGCGTCGACTGGTGTCACCCTCACCTCCTTGTAACAAGGGCCTCGAGATTTCATCAGAATTAAGGGCCTAGCCTCTGGCTATTTCCCATTTTCCCACATAGAGGCCAGTGTGGCTAAGGCATCAGCTATCTGGTTTCCTTCTCTTGGCAAGTGAAAAAACTTACACTGAGTAAATGAGCACAAGATAGTAGCCAGATATTCCCAGTATGGACGTAATTTGTCCTCCTTTATCTCCCACTCTTTAGTAGCTTGTTTTATGACTAATATGGAGTCCCTATACATGGTAACATTCTCTACTCCTGCACTGCATAATGCCTCTAGGAAAAAAATGCAGGCCTCATATTCTACTTGGTTATTGGTTGCCTCAAACTCGAGTCTTTTTGCCATCGGGATCATCTCTCCCTCTGGCGTGACCAAAATCACACCTATTCCAGCCTCTTGCTCCATTAAAGTACATTCCCCAACCTTATACCTCTATTGCCCCCAAGTGTTCATCAGGAAACTCCAGCTTGCATTCTTGGTCATCATCTACTAGACTCTATGCCAGGAAGTTTGCTACCACTCTCCCATTCACCGTTTTCTTGGCTATATATTCTATGTCGAATTCTGTGAGTAAAATTAGCCACCTAGCCAACTTTCTTATAAGAGATGGGGTCTTCTAGAGATACCTGAGGGGATCATATTTGAAAACTACATGCACTTTGTAAGACTGAAAGTAGTGTTGGAGTTTCTTCATTGTCCAAATCACTGTTAGGCACGTCTTCTCCATAAGGCTATAACTAGTTTTGTAAGGCAGAAGCTTCTTACTCAAGTAATACACAACATGTTTTTTCTTCTCTGTGCCTTTCTGTGCCAACATTGCCCTTATTGTGTCTTTTTCAATTGCCAGTTATAAGATTAAGGCTTTACCCGGCCTTAGCGGTTGAAAAACATAAGGATTCATAAGATAATACTTGATACCTTCAAAGGCTTGCTAACACTTTCATCCCATATCATGGGTTGATCTTTCTTTAGGAGCTTAAAGATGGGATTGCAGACGGTCATCAATTTGGCTATAAATCTGCTGATATACTGCCAGCACCCCAAGAACCCTCAGACCTCTTTTTTATTCCTTGGCGCAGGCATATCCCTGATTGCCTTAATCTTATCTGAATGTACCTCTATTCCTTTATGATTGGCAATGTGTCCCAATAGTTTCCCAGATGTAGCCCTAAAAACACACTTCTTTGAATTCAATCTGAGATTGTACTTTTCTGCCCTTGCCAGAAATTTATCTAGAGCCTCAAAATGTCCTTCCCTAGTTATGAATTTCACCATCATATCATCCACGTACATTTCTACCTCCTTATGGATCATGTCATGCAGCAAAGCAGTCACCATCCTCTGATAAGTGGCCCCTGCATTTTTTAATCCAAAAGGCATCACTCGGTAACAGTATACGCCCCATTCGGTAGTGAAGGATGTCTTTAACTTATCCATTACTACCATCATGATCTGATTATACCCTGAAAATTCATCCATGAAAGAGTACATCGCATTGGAAGTCGTGCTATCAATTAGCGTATGGATGTGTGGCAGCTGAAAGTCATCTTTGGAGCAGGCCTTGTTTAAATCTCGGTAGTCTACATATACTCTGACCCTCCCATCTTTCTTTAGAACTGGAACCATGTTTGTTAACCATTGGGTGTCCTCTACACTTACAGAAACTTTGCCTTCAACTGTTTCTCGACTTCTTCTTTGACCAGGAGAGCCAATTTCAGCCTTAACCTCCTTTGTTTTTGCTTTATTAGTGCCATGTGAGGATATGTGGGGATCCTATGTTCTGAGATCTCCCTGTCGATTTTGGGAATGTCTTCATAACTCCAAGCAAATGCTTTTTGTCTTGTAGTTAAGATTTCTTTCATTTTTTCTCTCTCATCATGAGTTAAACCAGAAGCAGACAATATATTTTTAGGATTATCGTTTGTGCCTAAATTAAATGATTTAGTTTACATGGAATTAATGTCAAACATATGCATGAAATAATCATCATAAAAAGAATAACCATTAGGGAACACATCACACAAATAAGCAAATTCAGACTTCATTGCATTCACTTTCAAAAAGAAAAGATCATCAGTTTCAAATAGAAAAGTAAAAGAAACATTATAGTCATCATAAAAGACATTTATAATAGAGTTGAGGACGTAGGCTTCAAAATCAAGTTCTTTGCTTTGATCATCAATGTCTTTCAACTCCGAGGTAGCTTCATTCCCTTTAAATTCTTCTTCAGCCAACACTAACTCCTCAGTAGGGACTTCTTCAACAACAACACCCTTGGCTCAATTCATAAATTTGGGAAAGATTTCAAACCCTAGAATAACTTCCCTAACCATCAGGAGAGGTTATAGAGTTCCATTGTATGGGTACCTAGTGCCTTCCTTTACAAAGATCTCCCATAGAGTTTTCTTTTCAGCCACAATTTCCTCTTCCTTTTCTTCAAACTGGCCCCAAATATCTATCTCTTCCTCAGTATCGTCAGCCCTTTTGAATCCTAGCTCGTGCTTCAAAATAGGCATCTTATTTTTCATAAATTTTGAAGGTTCGCTCTGATCTTTTCCCAACCCCATGTCGGGCATAAACCTCATGTTGCGCATCATCTTTAGAACCTTTTCATCTATCTCATCCTTGTAAATTACACAAACCTCAAAACTAGGGCTTATGGAGATCTCTTTGGGGGTCAACTTCTATGCAGCCACAATGACTTCAGTTTTAACGGAGATGGTGACAACCCTTCCTTTATAAGGGAACTTAATTTTCTCGTGAACAATGGATGGGACGCCGCCCAAGGGGTGAAACCATGGCCTTCTCAACAAAATGGCAAATGTCACTAGGATATCAATCACATGCAAGTCAACCTAAACTTCTATAGGTCTCGTTTTGACCAACGCCCTGAATGTTCCTTCCACATACCTCTTGGTATCATTATAGGCTTTGATAACTACTTCAGAAGGCTTTAAGTCGGCCACAGTCAACCCTAACTTTGGCAGAATCTTCAATGGACACACATTAATGGCGAAACCATTGTCAACCATCACGCAGCAAGTCATTTTTCCCTTCACCTCAGCCTTGATAAACAGAGCTTTGTAGTGGTCCCTCCCCTCTAGAGGCAGGTCATCATTAGAAAATGTTATCGTCCCTTGAGGTGTTTCCATTAGTGATCTGACCATTTGTTCCGAGGTACAGCTAGTGGAGATCTTTTTCTGATCCAATGCCAAAACCAAGGCCTCCCTATGATCCCTGGAATGCATAAGTAACTCCCAGACACTAGCAACAGTCTCCTCACTTTGCTTTGCTTCTTTCCCTTTTTCTGAACTTTCTGTCTTTTTAGGCTTGGACTTGGCAATCTCGGGTTCTTCCCTCTTTTCTTCAACCTTCCCCACAGACTGGCCTAATCTACTTCTTTTGTTGTCCCATAGGTCAACCTGTCCCTCGCTTTCATCATCAGAACTCCATATGTTCAAGACATGCACATGCAATTTCGTGGGTTGTTTGTTTAGTTTTGGGTTCTCAAGTTTAGTTTTTAAGGAGTTATGAGCGACATTCACGAAGGAGTTTAGGACTTGCTCCTCCGTTAGACCAGTGTTGATCATCAAAATGGGCATATTTAGTGGTGGCATATTTTGGTAGTTAGGCAAGGGGTTGGTTTATGTATTTGGCTTTCTAGTTTCTGGGTCAGTAATCTTGCCTGAGTCAATTAGGTCTTAGATTTCATGCTTTAAATGGGCACAACTATCAGTGTCATGTCTGATGATCTAATGAAACTTGTAGACAACCTTTGGATTGGCACCGGATAAAGGTTGTTGTGAAGGTAAAGGTCGCAACAAGTTTTCCTCAATGAGCTTGTCAAGGACCTTGGATAGAGGGCGTCCCAAATTCAAAAATCTCCGAGGTTGTCTAACTGCATTAACCTATACGTTGTTGCTTGGTGGTCGAATAACATTGATATGAACATTACTGCTCAAACCAGCTCCTTCCTTGCCCCCAGACCTTCCTCCGAAGAATTTCTTCTCTTGAACCAGATCTAACTCTTTTTGGACCCTAAACCTATACAATTCTTTGAAGTTTCTGATCCCCAAATCTCTCAGCTTTCTAGACAATACTGGGACACACCCCTTTATTGCCAAGACTAATTGATCTAACTCAGTAGGCCTATGCCTCATCAAAGATAGCTTTCCCCTCCAATGAGACAGGTAATCAGCAAAGGACTCATTAAAGTTCTACTTGGTGTTCTGTAGATCTCTCAGGGACAACTCCAACTAAACATTGAGGCCATATTGCTTTGTAAAAGCGGCACATAATTCCTTTTAATCCGATTGAACATATGGTTCCAAAGTGTAGTACCAGTGGATCAGTGCTCCCTCCAATGACATAGGGAACTGCTTGATGATTTGGCTTTCAGTCAACTCAGTGGCTTTCATATAAGTCACATACTGCTTCAGATGCAAATGGGGATCCTCGGCACTAGAGTATTTCTTCATATCAAGAAATTTGAATTTACAGGGTAGCAATTCATCTTCCCTTTTTAGATTCAGATCTGCATAATCTAAAGGATGACAATTCCCTTCTCCTTCATCATCATCTGCATTTGGTTTATAGCCTTAGTCATGCTCTTGGCCCACTCAGTTTGCCCCACATCTTTAGTTGGGTTCACATTTCTCCAGTTTGATAGGTTGGCCAACACTGTTACATCATCTTCTTCCCTTCCCTCATTTGGGATATCCTTATTGAGATCTATCGAATTGATTGGTGGCACATTGGACGACTATACCGGTTGATTCTCTCTAATGAGCTTAGTAATTTCCTCATCATCTCCCTTATTATAGATCGGGTTTCTGCAATCACTTCATCTTTCAACTGTGCCTTAAATGCGTCTGGATCAAAACCACCTACCATTCCCAATTTTGAATTTCTGACCAAACGACCTAAACTAATTCGGACCCACCTTGATGAGCTCGAAGGATCTATAGTGCTATAAAGTCATATGTTAGAATGATGCATGAGGTGTATGCATGATATGCAAGTCCATTTTATTTTAAGGAAACTTAAGAAATAAACAAAAAAGAAGATACACAAAACTAAAATGCAAAGCTTAAACATGCAAACTTCTGCCCTTATTTCTCCCACACGCATATTCAATGGCAAGTATCTTGCCCTAGGATTTTTTGCCTGAGTTTTAATTATCAATGGGGGATAACAAAACCGACATACGCAAGATAAGTTTCAAAATGATTCATACAAGTAAGGGGTCCTTTACATAAAGTTCGAGTCCATTTCCTATGAGCCAAGGTCCTTAGCACCATAAACTCATTTGTCAAGGCCCACTTGAAATGAGTTATAAATAAACATGAGAGGCCTTTATTGACTTAGTTTGTTTATAATGGGCTTTAGTTGGACACGAGGGCCCATTTTACCTTTGATTGCTTATTGATAGACTCAAGATTTATTTTAAAGGTCCATTATAAGGCATAACACACATGCATGTGGGGAAAATTCCTAAGGATAGTTGCTAAGTCATTATATATGATTGAGTCTTGGGTAAAAAAGCTTCGGTACCCACAATGATATACATCCATATACGTCTCCCCACTCAAGAGTCAAACAACGCGGATTAGTATATGTCGTGAGTGATAATGATCAAATATTCTACCATTAGGTTTGAGTGAAACATAGGTAGCGAAGCACTGACTATTCGCGGGTTTATTTGGGACTAAAGTGCTCATTGTGTGCAAAATGTGTAGTGAATGCATAAATGCCGGAAGAAATAAAAAATAATTAAAAATGATAAAATGCAAAACACTAGAATCAATTTATCGGGTTTCTGCAATCACTTCATCTTTCAACTATGCCTTAAATGTGTCTGGATCAAAACCACCTACCATTCCCAATTTTGAATTTCTAACCAAACAACCTAAACTAATTCGGACCCACCTTGATGAGCTCGAAGGATCTATAGTGCTATAAAGTCATATGTTAGAATGATGCATGAGGTGTATGCATGATATGCAAGTCCATTTTATTTTAAGGAAACTTAAGAAATAAACAAAAAAGAAGATACACAAAACTAAAATGCAAAGCTTAAACATGCAAACTTCTGCCCTTATTTCTCCCACACGCATATTCAATGGCAAGTATCTTGCCCTAGGATTTTTTGCCTGAGTTTTAATTATCAATGGGGGATAGCAAAACCGACATACGCAAGATAAGTTTCAAAATGATTCATACAAGTAAGGGGTCCTTTACATAAAGTTCGAGTCCATTTCCTATGAGCCAAGGTCCTTAGCACCATAAACTCATTTGTCAAGGCCCACTTGAAATGGGTTATAAATAAGCATGAGAGGCCTTTATTGACTTAGTTTGTTTATAATGGGCTTTGGTTGGACACGAGGGCCCATTTTACCTTTGATTGCTTATTGATAGACTCAAGATTTATTTTAAAGGTCCATTATAAGGCATAACACACATGCATGTGGGGAAAATTCCTAAGGATAGTTGCTAAGTCATTATATATGATTGAGTCTTAGGTAAAAAAGCTTCGGTACCCACAACGATATACATCCATATACGTCTCCCCACTCAAGAGTCAAACAACGCGGATTAGTATATGTCGTGAGTGATAATGATCAAATATTCTACCATTAGGTTTGAGTGAAACATAGGTAGCGAAGCACTGACTATTCGCGGGTTTATTTGGGACTAAAGTGCTCATTGTGTGCAAAATGTGTAGTGAATGCATAAATGCCGGAAGAAATAAAAAATAATTAAAAATGATAAAATGCAAAACACTAGAATCAATTTCTCTATCCCCAGTGGAGTCACCACTGTAGGCGACGAGGCTGACCGCAAGCCCAAGTGTTTGGCGACCATGGTATTGTGTGGGCTCGAGACCCACTTGAAAATACGATATAGGTCTTGGGCCTATTCGGAGATGGAGTTGCCACTCGGATAAAAATCGGGACACACTATATAACAACTGAATTCCACAGAGGTTCCCAGAAGCCATCATTAAAAATCAGGTTCAAAAACTAGGTATGAGCGTTTGAATGCTCACCCAACCTTACGATTGGCCTCCGTTTATATTTTGTGTTTTATTACCTTTAATTATTTAATTATTTCCTTATTTACATTCAAAATTGCACTTGTTTTCATCTATTTCCTAAGTTTTACAATTAAGCTCAAGTTTGCACATTAATCCTTTTTCGTGTACGTAGTCCCATTATTTACAATAAATAAAATAGATAATCAATATTTACAACCATGCATTCAAACCAAAGGAGGGAAGGGATTGAGGATTACAACGCCTTTGAATAAAATCAAAAGAAATATATGAAAAATAAACTATACATATACCGAAAATAAACCAATAATAAACTATTTACACAAGCAAGATACTCTAAGACTACTCAATGACGTAGATCATCAAGTAATTCTTGCAATAATCATACGGTTAGTTTCCCTTAAAATACAACATATTAGTAATAATATTTTACAAATAATGTTTTTGAAAGAAGTTATAATAAGAATTAAGAAGGCTTGAATGGTCAAACTATCGTCATGCAACATATTAACTATAAGTAATAAAAAAAAACATGCAAGGTTAAGATCATGCAAGTTTCTAAAAAAGGGATCATGTTGCCTGAAAACCTATTAATGTGGCAATCGCCTCTGTGATGAGATGATAGCCTCATTGGCAAGAGGCGACGCCTCTGTGATGAGGCATCGCTTGATCAACAGACTTCCTCAATACATAAAAAATAGTAGAATTATGCAGAAACATATAAAAAGAGAGGCCAAGTTGCCTAGAGGCCTGTCAATGTGGTGATTGCCTCATTGACAAGGGGCGACGCCTCTATGAAGAGGCGTCGTCTGATCAACAGGCTAGCTCGACTCTCAAGACAATCAAACTTCTACCCTAAGCAAGCAATACATGCACAAATGCATCCAACATGTGCCAAATTACAACTACATGTAATAGTTTAAGGGATCATATCAATGAGGTAGCGTAACAAATGAAACAAACCTAAAATATATCTAAAGTATACTAACAACTTAGTCACATACAAACTAAACACAAAAATGATGAAGTTATAAAAAAATGTATTTGGATGCAAAATTTTACCGAAGTGATGGACCTTCAGAGATGTGCTTTTGAGTGTGATCTCCATTTGGGTATGAATTTCACTTTGACACAAGCTTTTCTCCTTTCTCTCCTAAGGAATGTGAACTTGTTTTGGCTTGGATTCTCCCCCTCTCTCAAGAATGTTTCTCTTTTCTTTCTTTTTTTTTTTTAAAGGTTAGAGCCCCCCTTTTTTTCTCTAAACTCTCTCTCCCTTTTCCAACCCAAAAAAATAATGGTTTCTCCTCCTTTTCTCTTTTTTTTTTTTTTTTCCTTTTTATACCCTTACTTTGTCCATGCCCCTAGGCTTTCTAGCTCATCATGAACCCCTATAGCCTTTCTCTTCCCCCCAAAAATCTCTTTCTCATGCAAAATCAGGTTTGGGGGTATAGAGCTCACACCACTTGGCCACTATGGCTGCAGTTGCAAGTGGTCTGCCACAAAAGCGGCGCCTCTACGATGAGACAATCGCCTTTGCAACAATTGCCAAAGAGGCGATCGCCTCATTGCACTACAGCGAAGCCTCTTTGGCCCGGGTCTGTGTTGGGCCAAGCGGGTCTAGGTTATTTTTGGACAATTGAGCTAAGTCTTGGGCTTTTAACCTTTCAAGTCCATTTTCAATTGGAGATTTAGGTTTTGTTGTTGTGTCTAAGTTTTACATTTTCATCATTGGGCTTAACAACAGACCGATTAAATCAAGCATTTCTAATTCGTCCTCTAACACGGACCAACCGATTCGGGTGTTTACAAGCATTCACTTAGATAAAATAAATTTATAATAAATAAAAATAGATACATTTAATTTTATTAGGAATGAAAAGAAATGATTTTTTTGTAATATATTTAAAAATATCTAAATATTTATATTTACAGTAAATCATATGTAAAATATTTTTATTATTATAAAAAAATGTTATTGTTTCCTTTTTCCCCTTTTATTGAGAAAATTGAGCGCGACAGGTATATGAGTCACACGAACTTTAGTGTTCAATTTCTAATAGACTACTGTAATATACCAAGGACCGAAAATCTAAAGGTTCCTAAATTTGCTTTAGGGAAAGTAACTAAATCCATATTGTTGAAAAATGCCAAAAACGAAATAAGAATTTACTCATGTTTCGATCTTGAAGATGACCATCCTCTTTCTTTTTTTTTTTTCTAATTTGTTGGACACTCCTTTGTTTGTCTCTTCTTCTCTGCTTAACTGCTTCTCTTCCAATAAAATCACGTACGTTCTTGACTAAAAAATCAACTTCATCTCTACTTCTATCATTCTTCAACTGCTTAACTAGTAGGGATTCAAATTCCTGTTCTAGTTGACTCTAATGTTCCTCAAAATTCCAATGACACAGGGAAATCCATTTCCAAAAAACATTTTGAAAGCATCACTATTCTTCAAACTATAAACTTTCAATCCCTCAACCTTCAATTAATAAAACCTACCATCGATTCTCAAATTTCTACAATGGCTTCCACCCAAAATCAACAATTTTAATTTTTCATATCATCAAACATGACTACCACTACTTCTGAAAATACATCTAAGAGAAACCAAATGCAACGATACCCATTACCTCAGCTTTGCCAACAATAGGCTCTCTGTCACCGCCGAGCATCACCAACACAAACGGTTTTGGCCAAGGACAGTCAACAGCTCCCTTCACTCCAAATAATTCCATTTTTTCTTCACCACAAACAACTTCTTCCCCTTTGTCGATGTCGCTCTTCATTGGAGGTTTCTCATCGCTTGTCGGAGCTGTCTCGATAACTGGAGATCTGCTTACAAGTACACTTAGCCGACTGCATTTTTTTTATTAATTTTTTTACTGAATTACCCCTGCTTACATGGGGACAATTATTTTTTATGTTGGTTTTTTGGTCATTTCTCTCCTCTTCCCTTTTTTAATTGGCCTGCTGCAACGGAAGTCATTTCCGATCGATAATATCATGCATACACACACAATAAAATATCATGCGTGCTAAACTAAAATTAAATTAAAAGTAAAGACAATGCATTCACTAAAATTAGATAAATATAATTCAAAAATAAATAAATGCTCTTTCAACTTTTACTTAAAAAGTTTTGAATTTAACACTCTTTTTTAACAATTTTGATACCTTATATATATATATATATAATAAGAAACTTTACAATCTTTAACAATTTTAACATATTTTTAAAAAAATTGTCAAAATAATAATTAAAACTCTCAAAGTTCGGGATTTTTTTAAAAAAAAATTAGGTCAATATTAACTTATATTTATTCAATCAATTTTTTAACATCCTATAAAATGTTGTAGTATTTAATGTTGATATTGCACTAAATTTCTTTTAATTAAAAAAAAAATTCAATGATTTAGTAGACATTGTCTTTTTAAAATATACATTTTAAAATAAAAATAGTATTTTAATTTGTTATAAATTTTAAATTACTTATATGACACATAAATAATTTTTTTTTAATTAAAAACATGTTAACGTTATTAAAAGGTGTAAAGTGTATAGTTTTAAAGTGAAAAAGATATTTCAATGTCATATAAATAAATTGCAAACTTATGAGAATTTAAAATATTATATATATTTTTTAAAATAGTATATTTTATGGAGAAAATTTTTACTTACTCATTAAATTACTTTTTTAATTAAAAGGTATTTGGTGATATATCAACATAATATTTTCTCAGGTGTTAAAATATTGATTAAACAAATATAGTTTAATACTAAAATAGAATTTTTTTTTGTTGATAAATTTTAAAAGGATATACTAAAATTGTTAAAAGTGGTAAAGTGTTAAAATTTTTAAAATATGTAAATTTCAAAATTTTTTAAATGAAAGTTTAAAAACATGGTAAAATTATTAAAACTCTTAAATTTTAAGATTTTTTAAATAGTTAGGTCAAAAAATATTTATTTCAACATAAAACTATATTTGTTTAAATAATATTTTAGCATTTGATAAAATGTTATGTTGATATAACATCAAACACCTTTTAATTAAAAAAAATAATGAGTTAGCAAAAATTTTCTCCTTAAATATAATATTTTAAAATAAAAAATAATATTTTAGTTTATTATAAGTTTACAATTGTTTATATAAGTAACTGCAAACACATAATAAATCGAAACGCTTTTTTTTTTTTTTTGAAATGGTATATTTTAAGAAAAAAAATTTACTAACTCATTAATTTTTTTTTAATTAAAGAAATTTGATGTCATATCAACATTAAACACCACTTCTCAAAAAAAAAAAAAACATTAAACACTACAATATTTTATCAAATGTTAAAAAATTGATTGAACAAATGTAATTTAATATTGCTCTAATTACCTAAAAAAATCTTGAACTTTACAATTTTTTTGACAAATTTTTAAAAGAATATGTGAAAATTGTTTAAAAAATTAAAAATTTTATGATTTTTTTTTATAGATATTAAAAGAACATATTAAAATTGTTAAAAAATATGTAAAGTTTAGGATTGTTGGAGTAAAAGTTATAAAAAATGCTAAAATTGTTAAAATTTGTAAAATTCAAAATTTTTTAAGTAATTAGATCAAATTAATAAATCATAATTAAATTGTAAAAAAATCAAAGGTCTTTTTTTTTATAAAAAAAAATAGTCAAAATAATGTATTTTAATATGTTCATATATGTCGTATATATAACTAAATTGCTATAATCAGTGTATATTTTTGCAGTTAACTCTGAAAAATCTGAATAGATTTATCAATTGAAGCTGACGGCTTAGAGATGCTAGTAGCTTCCTATCTTTGTAGGAATAATTTTGGCCTTTAGACAAAATAAGTGATTATCTATAAACAATTCAATTTGAAGGATATAGTTTTGCGGGGTTCAATGATGATCAAAGATCATTTGTAAAATTGATCGCTGAACCTGGCACAATCATATCCTTTAGAAAATAATCGTTTATCGACAATGAATTCTTTTGTTTTATAGTTTAGAGAAGTTAAAAGCCAAATGATTCATACAAAGATAAGAAGCTACTAGCATTTCCATGACTGAGTAGGCTTAGCTCCATCCAAAATGATAAAATTATTCCAGTTTTTTAGGGTTAATTTTAAAATAAATGTTTTTGCCTATTTGCAAAAGTACATAACCTTCGATGTTTTTTCTGCAATTTAATCATATTCATAGTCAGTGTTCAAAATAAAATTAAGAATTTATTAATAAAGCCACATGTTACAAATCAAGTGAAGTTCATAATTGAACGTGGCAGCAAAAATTTTGTCCTGAAACAGGGACCTTTCACCAAGACGCCCAGTACCATCAGTTCCAAGACGTGCGCCTGTGTTGGGTTTTAAGAGCAAAAGTTACAACTCTAATAGGCACTTGACAGCCACATCATAAAAGCTCATTCCAGCGCACCAAGTCCAATAATTATTAACACTACAACAAGTCCTTCAACGGACTCTTCTCATTGCACCTTTAGCTTACCTGAATGGAATGACTCAGAACTCAGTTAGGGAATAGAAGTCAGATACATGGGACACTTGATCAGCTAATTAAATCTCTCCTCACAAGTGAAAATTCAATGACAGTCTCCATTCTCTCTCACTTGGCACAATAAAAAAAAGGCCACATCAGTCACTGCTTTCAGCTTAACCCACTTTAACCCGTACACCAACGACCATTCCTCATTGATCCTTTCCTGGGAAAATTAACATGGTCTTCCCACAATTTCCCAACTAAATGCCTTTCAAAAACAAACACATTTGACCAAGTTAAAACAACTCTCTGACCAAATGTATAATAGAACCCGACAGGGGGAAGCCAATGCAAACTGTATTAACCAGTAATACGTACTGCCCTATAATGACATAGACAACCTTAAGACCTTGTGCATGGTTTGTTTCCTATGCATACATGTTGTCTTCTCTATAATTCTTTGAAGTCAGAACACAAATGCCATTATCTATGATCTGCACCGACAGCTTCAAGGATGGACTTGAAACCATCCCTTTCTAAGCACCCAGCCAATTCAGCCTGTAGCAAATTCACAGAATGAAAAACACCAATTGGATCAATATGCCAAAACAAACACAGGAAAGAAGTCCGTATTTTGCCCGTCAGCATATATATAGCATCAAGAAAATATGTGCGATGAAAAAAATCCTACACAAATTTGAGTATGAAGATCTTCGAGGGTGTTGCAAAATACCAGCAGCAAAGTAAAGAGACATAGGGACTGAAGCTTAGATATGTGCCAATTCAAGCAAATCTAGCACATTAGAAAGCTATTCATTGTTCAGTTTAAAAGAGTGCATTTATATTCATCAAGGTAAGCCCATTGAGAGAAAGAAATAGCCAACTGACACTGCTTGGACAGCTAAAAGAAACGGAGCTAATGGGTCTGGGACGGGTCAGTTATAGCAGCAGGTTAACGTCACCTATTGATAGATCTCAACGACCAGTTAAGTCAAAAAAAAAATAAAAAGATATCTGATTCTATTTTTTTATCACAAAAAATGTCCACATGAAATCTATAATCCCATTGCGGCATGAAAGAAATGATGGGTACAAAATTACAAATGAAAGTAAATTCCTGTTTTTGTTTAATTGAGGCTTTCCAAAAGCCTTTTTTTTTCTTTTTTTTTCCCCTAGCACAACAAATAGACAATCACTTTTTTACTCTTAATTAGCTTCAGAGATAGTGAGAAAATTACCAGAATGTGACAGCAACCAAGGATGCTAATATTGGACACATACAAAGTCTTGGATTAATAGGAAAAAAAAAAACACTATTCATATGCATTCATAACTAGATGGTTGAGGTCAGACAGTTTTGTTCACCTATTACTAACCGGGGTTTTAAATGCAATATTGACTATTACATGTTGATTTTTTTGGACAGGCAATACAGCGAGGGAAATAATAAGGAACCTTAGCATCAAATAAAATAAACTAAGGCAACAAATGATAAGGAATCTTAGCATCCAGATCCTTCAGGGGGGATAGGCCACAGAAGGATTCCTACTTTCTATGTGTTTTTTTTCTTTTTTTTTCTCTTTCTTTTACAAATTAGCGCTGTGTCCCTTCTATGGCAGTAAGCAGCATGAGGCAAATGACATTCAGCTTTTTCTTTTTGTATGTTAAAACTTCTCCGTAGTCATACTGTTGAGACCAAACTAATTTTGTTACTGAGTCACTAAATTTTTTTTTTTTTGACTTATTTATCCTTAGTGTAAGTGGTATAAAATTAAAATATGTACTATATTGATATAATTAATTAATAGAGACAATTAACCAAAGATGTATACATTAAGAAAAGAAATAAAGCTAATTTCAAAAAATTAAATACATGCATCTATATAGTGTTGAAATATACAAAATCATCAAAATGTCCAAAAGTTTAGATTATATTTGATGTTTTAGTGTAATATAGCATGTATATTTAAATACACCTAAATATTAGTATTAATATGTGGAGGCAAGTTCCTTAAATGGACATAAAAAGATAATAATTTATCGTAATCTGGAATTTATTCTTGTTTATAACTCGTCCAAGTTGGGATCAAATTTGTTATGACTATACAAAGGTTCTTATATAGTGTATAATTATAAAGAGGTTTTCATGTACTAAACAAATCTTGTGCTATATGTTCATAAATTCTTTAAAAGAAATGATATTTTGTACGATAGTTTTAGCCATAGCAAGATCCCCCAGTCCAATGGTTCCTATTAATTCATGCTGAATATTGTGCAAAAACTGTCATACAGTATAGTGCAAGTTTTTCTTTATATCCCAACATTGATACTACATTTCTCTTCATCGCCTTTTCTTAATAAATAAACAAATAAAAATTTCAAGTAGATCATCATTTATTTACTCATAACCTACTCAATCCCAATCAACTCCTCACCCCTCTCCCGCATAATCGTAAAAAAAAAAAAAAAAAAGTCACCTCCACCACACCATTGTTACTACCACCATTGCTCCAATTACCCTCCCTACCACCTCCAACTCAACATTACCCACAACCCATTACACTCAGTTGACTCTTAACCACACTCAATTGAAGTTTTACAGTGTAGCAAATTTATAGTGGCGGTAGAATTTGGTGCTTGTTTATAAATGGGTGTTAGGACTCTCAATATAATGTTCTGATGAATGGGTACTTTTAGAATTTACTTTCTGTTGATTTAGATTTTGTATATTATTTGTTGTATTGATTTTGTATACTGTTGTTGTTGATTTTGTTAGAAGTGTTGATTTTAATTTTGTTGTTGATGATGTTAAGTGGTTGTGTTTGGTTATGCTGCCGATGATAATTTTGTTCATATCTCCAACTGTTATTGTAGATTTATCATTTGGCCCAGAATTTTCCTAATCGGCCTCATCATGTAGGAAAGCAACCTTGAGAGACTTCAGACTCTCACGGGCATCATCTATCCTTTTGTTCTCAATTTTTACTTCTGCTACAGATTATTCTTGTTTCTCCTACAACTGAGCCAATGTATCCTAGCATGATCTTAAGGCCGCAGATGCCATCAGAGTCCAAGCCTCATCATCTTCAGTGCATATGCTTGCACCAAATTCATCCTGCAGACTGCAAACTTTCTCCTAAATTTCTATGATTGTCTGTTCAATCTCCCAACACTTTGCTAGCCCGGCCACATAGAAACTCTTCATAAGCTCTTACTTTGTAAAGCAAGAATCTGTTTTCAAAACCTGTCAATCTCCTGAAACCCCTGAGCTTTGCTCAAGCCAGATTTAGCAGCTGCAAGCTAATTTGTTGTCTTCATTGACTTCTTGGATTGTAATTTCTTCAAATATAATATGAATATAGCCTTAAATGCTTTCGATAATGATAGTAATCAGATGGTTCTCCTGCGTAGTGTTGATAATAGGAAATAGATATTTATGTTTTTTTAATAAAATTGGATAAACAATAGAGGAGAGAGAAAAAAGAAAATATATAATTGTAATACAGTTCACTTACTGTAATTGGAATGTATACTTGACTTTCAAAAAGTTGAGGTAAATTTGCCAATATTTGAATTTTTTTGGGTGAAATAGCCCAAAAAAGTTAATTTTGGGGTTAATGCACTTTAGCCCTCATCTATATGTAAAGCAAATTGAACCCAAACACTGCCATGGCCATATCATGATGTGAATTCTTTTTTTTTTTTTGAAGATTTTAGCAATACTAAAAGATAACACTTACAATTTTCAGAACAAATTTAATTTAATAATTTTGAATATATTTATATTTACTATACTAGCATTATATAATGAAAAATACAACTTTTTAACATTTTGCATTCATTTGTCACAACATTATAAGAGAAATTCTATTAGTACTGTTATAGGTACTAGTACAAAGAGCAGTGGCGAATCTAGAAAAATTAGTTAGTAGAGGCAATTTTTATATGAAAAGGAATTATATATCCAAACTGACAAAAATATACTATATGTAAAATCTAACATTAAATACTCATGGGATTTTTTAAATACTACAATTGTTTTCGACGTGGTAAAAGTAAAGTTGTAAAAGTAACAAACTAGGTTTTGTTTTTATTTCAAATAAAAGAGCTATAAAACTTTTAAAAAACTGTAATTTAAGTTATATTAAGGTGGGTAACGTATGAATTTAAGTGGGGGCAACAAGTTAAAATAATAATAAAATAGAACTCATATGAACCAATTATAAAAGGACAAGTGAGGGCAATTGCTGCCACTTGCCCTTAACCACATTCGCCACTGACAAAAAGTATTAGTTTTCTTCCAAACCAGGAGTATCAGTTTAGTATATATTAATGTGAAAACAATAATACAGCTTGCCATCCCCTAAAGCTATGTACTATATAGCACAAAAATGAAAACGGGGAAATGTGGAAATGAATACGGCAAAACAACATTTTTTAAAAATATAGGAAATGGAAACGTGTAAATATTAAAAGTATAATGGTATACAAATAAACATAAAAAATATATGAATATATATAGATATAAATTTTATATCTAAATATTGAAAAATTTTATTTATTCTATCAATTAATAGTATACTTATAGAAATCATTTTGTTTGTTAAGAAAAAATAAAATTATTTTTAATTTGTCTCCTTTCTTATTTAGGAAAATACTAAATAAATATATTTTTCCAAGTTGGAAACACATTTCCAAGTAGGAAACCTGAATTCTAATTTTTCATATTTACAAAAATGGTCCCAAAACTTTTCCAAAAAATTTACTAAATTTTCCAATACGGAAACATTTCCGAAATTTGAAAACGTCTACTGGAAGAAATTTCCGTGTATCATAGGCTATGTGAAAATAAGTTAATTTGTTTTTTCTAAATGAGTAAAATCCCAAAGATAAGAATTTGTTAAGGGTGCTATGCCAAAACTTACATTAAAACTACTTGTTTATTATTGTTATTCACCACCTAGAAAACGGATGTATAGCTCAATAAACTGAATAAACCACTTCATTTTTGGGCATTTTATGATAGCATGTAGAGAAACTTTTCTAAGAATCCCTCAAAATTAGCATCCAAATCCCTTTAGCCAATCTCATTTGAAATTAGCGTTTTTAGCTCCCAACTTTCAATTATATGAAGAAGCATTTAGCCCTGTTTGTTATCCTTCAAAAATTCCTTTTTTCCTAATGAACAATTGATGAATAAACTTCTTTATTAACAAACTGTTAGGTCAAAGGCCTTTTAATCAAATGTTGATGTGCCATGCAATTGATCCAGAAAAATTTAATTAGTGGGGGCAATTTTGGTGTGCTTGTGAGCATACACACAAATGTCCAAATATACTACAAATTTATAGAACTTTTGATTTGATGTCTATCATAACTCAGAAAAATTAGAAAGAGAAATATATGTTTGAAACATTACAATGGACAAAACATTAAAAAAAAATAAAAAGAAGAGAGAGAAATAAAGTAAGAGAAATTTCAGTTGTTTAAATATATTAGATTCAATAAAAAGTTCTATCCTCTTTTTAAATATATAATTTGCAATCTTCTAAAATCGAGTAGGTGCTATTGACATTAAGCTCATAATTTTAATTAGAACCTAAAATTAATCAATTACAAAGTTTATATTATTTCTTTTACTTTTAAGATATAGACACCAAATTTGTTATCTCCATTTCATTTCACACAAAAATCAAATAACTTTGGAGTAAATATAAACTGAAGAGTTTTAAATTTTAGTAGAGCCAAAATATATATATATTTTTTCTATATAATTTTAATGAAAGCTTTGAACAAATGAGGCAACAAGTAAAGCATATGCAGGCAAATGAAAATTTTCCTACACTATAGTAAAAGAATTTGAAGGGACAATAAAGTAAGAATGGAATGAATGGAGGCAATAACTAATTTTCACCACAAAATATTGGGGCAAAAGGAAATTTTTTCACACTATTCTCAAAGAGTTTATGGGGGCAAGTACCCCCATTGCACCCTCATCATAGTGCAAACACATTTTTTAATCAGCAGATAATCAGAATTTAAATTCATATCACATCTGGTTTCTTAATTTCTTTCTCACAGTATTTATTGGGCCCCATAATTTCAAAGGCATGTCATAATAGTACCTTTATTTGAGGAATTAAGGCAGGTCCACCATAGGCAAATGCTGTATAAATCTGAATGAGAGTTGCCCCAGCTCGAATTTTCTTGTATGCATCCTCACCACTGATTCAAAATTAAATTAATGAAAATGAGAAATAATTTTTAGAAAATGTAATCATTTTCATTTCTAGGTGATGGCACTGATGAAGATGTAATCTATTTACCTGCTTATGCCCCCACAGCCTATTAGAGGAATCTTTCCCTGATACCAATTAAACAAAAACTATCAAGAAATTACTCAAAATATTAGACATTAAACATTAAAAGGGGAAACATATAAAGAATCTAAGCATATGATAGCCATTTTCAAAAATAGTGCCAAAACATTTTTTGCTTTTAGCCAGTAGATAATGTTAGTACAAGGTTAACTTTACATTAGAGGATGGGGGGACACATCATCACTCCTATAAGAGAAATAGATGCAATGGGGATTTAAATTCCTATATTTTGCAGAGGGTGGGGATCGAGCCCATGTCACTCGGCCTGGCTAACTGCCTTATTGATAAGATATATGTATCTTCCAAACTTCCTCAAAGGAATTAATGCTAGAATAGCCAGGGACAGCAGATGAAAGAAGATACAAGGAAAGGAAAGAAAAATAAAAATCATGAAAGAGGAACAATCTGAATCAAATCAATTTTAATTCAATTCAGACTTCATTCTATTTAATAGTGTACAAAAATGCCATACGTGTGCAATAAATCAATATGAAATGGAAATAAAGATTGATTTTAATAATGAGCATCATCGAATGAATTCTAAATATCAAAACAGGTGCTCAGCAGTCAACATGATAGTAATACTTTAATTAAGTCAAAATCCTCCACACAATCTACTTTTCCGAATAAAAAAGAAAACCCCAAATCAGAAGATGAAATTCTAAAATTTGAATTCCATCATCTATTACTTAAAGCATAAATCCTTTGGAACATTGATCCAATAGACAATCCGATGGAAAGACTTGAGCTCATGTGCATTATATCTCAATGAATATGTGTATATGGTACACAAGTGTCTGAACATTTCTGCATAAATATAAACAAGAACTAGTAGCACCTCTACGAACATGATATTATAGGGAAGAGAAGCAAGGCTGATTGTTTGGCTGTTTTCAGATCTTAAGAATTAGGCAGTAATATAGACAGGATTGCTTAATGCATGGAAGAGGTAACAGAGATCCTTTGGCTATCAATAACAATAAGAAACAGGCAGTAAGAACAAAGAAGATTTTTTATGGTAAGATAAAAGGGTGAGGCAGATTCTTTGGCTGAACTGTAGCATTAAGAATTAGGCCAAAATTATTGAAATTTGAAGAGATATGAGCAGGGGCACCATGGACCGACTTTAGTAACTCCAACTACAAATAACCAATCCATTGTAATAAAGATGATCATTAACAAACATGATGCATAAGACTTTGTAATAAGAAACAAAAAAAAAAAAAAAGCAATGTCACTGGAGCAGCTGGGATACCCTTGTCAAAATGTACATCTCTTTCAGGGTATCAGTAGATAGATCAAATAAAGGTTTGCCACTTAATCCGCCAGCCTCCTCAGCCACCGGGTACTTCCTTACAGAATCTGGCCTTGATATAGTTGTATTTGATATAATCTATCCAAAGGCCATATATATCAAAATCAGAATCAATTAGAGAAGGCAAAAAAAAAAATTGTAGCTATATGAATTCTGTCTTATACATACATACATACATATATATATATATTAATCAGACTCAATTTGCTCATTCCAGAGCAGCCAATATTTCTATCAATATTTACAGCTAGATAAAAAGTTATGGTTCTCAATGGGAAGAAAATATACCAGTCCATCCAAGCGAAGTGCAACAGCAACCTATAATCAGAAAGAACTGTAAGAATTCAATATGTGGAAGTAAAGAAAAAGATATCAAATAAGAGCATTTACACACCGCTGCAATGTCTTCAAGATCTTCCTTGGACAAGTCAGGTGCAATCTTCACAAGCAAAGGAGGTGGGCCCTCCTCACCCCATTGCATTTCATCACGAGCAGCTTGAACCTTAAAAAAAAAAAAGAGTCAAGAACTTGATTCAGCATCATAATAAGAGAATTTATCTCGTCATACCTTCTTAACAAGGTCCTTTAATTGTTTTCTTCCCTGTAGCATTCGCAATCCAGGAGTATTAGGTGATGAAACATTAATAACCTACAAAAGAAGTATATATAATGTCACTTAGTGAAAACACAACATAATTCTTTGACATCTGAAAGAGTAAAATGCCACATTAGCAGGTTAAAATTTCGATTGAAAAGATCAAAAAAAAAAAAAAGAAAAAAAGATTTTTTTTTTAATTTGTACACAATAATTGAATAGGACCTACTACATTGCCATGTTAGCAGGTTAAAAGTTCAATTAAAACTCCCACCTGAATAAGGGGCCCAAATAGTTGATTTTTCAAATGTTTGTGCTTAAATGAGCCAAAAATTTTTTTGAGGGCAAATCTGCTTCTCACTGTAAACATTAGGGGCAAAAATGAGCCTTTTCGCTTTTCAATATAATGAAAAGTTTTTTCAACAAAGAGCACAGAATGAATTGTGTTAAAAAGCTATTCATTAGAGCAAAGTTTTTTCTTATCTGAGGAGATTGATGCAGGAGGATCCATTCAATTTTTGTAATTTGATTTACTTAAAGTTTCTTTTCAGTTTTCTTAATATTGTTTGGGTCCATAGTTTAGGTATAAGGCGCATCAAGGCGTTAAGGGAATCTGCAGCCTATGCAAAAGGCTCACACACACCTTGTGACATGAAGAGCAAAAACTCAAAAATAAAATAATAAAAATTAAAAGGACCAAAACAACAAAGCTTGTATAATAAAATAACCATACATAAGAATATTAAGACTAAAAAAGGCAAAATAGAATTATTTAGCTCACAAATAATTAGAATGCAGTAGCAAAATTGTATCATAGAAAAGGAAAAGAAAAAAAAAAGTTGTGAGGTGAAAAGAGTCGAGATACAAAAGAAATAAATAAGAGGAAGAGAAAAGAATAGATGTAGTCAAGGAAGGGAGGGTGAGTAGAGAACCACATGCCTAGATGGTGGTGTTCACATGATCAACTGCTATTCTTGCCTTTATAAATAACAGAAATAATTTTTTCTTCTTTTTTTTTCCCCCTTTTTGAGTTGATTAATCATGAATAGGCCACATGATAAAGCTCATTTAAAATTCAATATTAATGGCTCATGTTGCTTATTGACCTTAAAAACAAAAAGAATTACATATAGAACAGTAAAATGTCACAAAGGTGCGCCTTTTGTTGCACCTTGCTTGGAGGTCAAGCTGCACTGAGGCATGCGGCTTTGTGACATTGTCCGCCTTTCAGGGGCTGAGGCACAAAGGTTTGTGCCTCGTGCACCTTGTGCCTCAACGATATTTAGGCCATTCTTATTTAAGCTTCATTTATTAGTTGCTATTATATTTAGGTTACTTTCATTAAATCTTTTATTACAGCTAGTCTATAAAAAATACTACTGGACAGCTCTTTATTGTGTCTTAATTCTTAAAGAAGGAGGCTTTGTTTAAACCTAATTTTATCTTTTTTTTTTGTTCCAACCATAACCAATTCTAGTCTAATTGAGATTTACCGTGTCAAGCATCACTAACAAACATACTATGTTTAACAATGATAGCAGTTTAATATGTGCAAAGACAATCATGGATATCCCAATGTTACTACAAGGTTCTGAGCTAAAATTCTCAACTGAGTACAACTAAAATAAGCATCAAGAAGATTCAGGCAAGCAAGATTAAAGATCAAATAAATTTATGTTGTGATCCTAGACAATAGTTGGGAATTTGAAACCTCATGAAAGTCATTTTCAAGATGTAGATGCTATGAATTTGAGACTATTCAATTCAAACAGCTATAGATAAATTATTTATATACTCATCCTGGAATTGGAGGCATATGATATTATCAAATTTCTAGCTCTGCTAAAAGAAGTCGGGCTACCATATTTTAGGCCATAAAATTATTCCTTTTTTATTTGGAGTTTTAACATAAGTCTAAATAGTAGATAAATCAAATAAAAAGGTACTTCTTGTTAACACAAGGACATAAATATGAGTCTTTGACAAAGAAAAGGAAAAGCTTGTGAAATGCTTTGTTATACATTCATTACTCTAAATAACAATTACAGCAACTATGTTCATATGTTGTATGAAGCAATTCTAATCAGTAGTCAAGTTTTATGCAAGGCTTTCTTGGTAAGAACCCTAGATCTTACTAGTTCAAGGCTAACTATAATTCTATTTTATTTGCTTCTTTCTCCTACAAATCTGAAGATGAAGAAGGCATACAATTCATATTTGAGTCCTATTTGCTGAACTGTATCGAACCTAGCCCCAATCTTAAATCAACAAAAATCTTCCTTGAACATCCTGCATCAATAACTTCTTCAGTCGTGTTAATCACACAACTCTTCCATGGTTTTAAACTTCAATAATTGAAATTGGTCTCATGTCTTATCACTTTTAATCAACATAGTATGCACATGGAGCAAGTATACAGTATCCATTTCAAAGAATAAAGCCATTTTTGTCAATCATCTCCTTTGAAAAGATACAAGGGCTGTTAACTGGCACTACATTATCATGCCAAAACTTAATTGAAAGAAAGCTGATAGGCTATGTCAGCGCCTACATTATCAGGCCAAAGCTTTCACAAGAGGACTGTAGAATGTTCGACATAAATGTAGAAACAAAAAAAAAAAAAGGAAAGGAAATAATCGGCAATACAGGCAAATTTTTCTTAAAAAAGGAAATATTTACCAAGTAATCAGCATACTGGGATAATGTATGAACCCCTTGTACATAATCTGCAGCAGCATCTTCACTCATCTTGTTCTTTCCAAGATTAACCCCAAGAATGCCAGGACCAGCTTTACCTCCATGTTTGGTGTCATCACCTTGAGAAGATGAAGGGCTTGAAGTTTCATCCAACTTCCTCTTTCCATGTTGGGCACCCAATCGCTTTGCAACAGCAACAATGCCTTCACTGTTGAAGCCACAGCGATTGATAATTGCACTGGCCAAAATAGAACAGACAATCATAAAAATCAGTGTAAAACAGTTGTATAAATTAAATAAAAAATTAAAAAAAAACATTCTAACGGTTACCAGGAAGGGGGCAAGGAAGGACCATTGCCCCCTTGGCCAATTAAATTATAAAATTTCATAAATTTTTTAACACCTAAAACACTACAATGAGATTCTTACCCTTCCTCGCGCAATCTGAAAATGCGTGGCTTTGGATTACCCTCTTGTGGAATCGGCGTAACAGAGCCAACCTCTACAAAGCCAAAACCCAGACCAAGCAAGCCTTCAACAGCTTGAGCATTTTTATCAAAGCCAGCAGCAAGACCTAAGGGGTTCGAGAACTTCCTTCTCCAGACCTCTAATCCTAAAATTGATGGGTCAGGCCTCTTCTCTCTTGGAACCCAACCGCGAGCAGCAGCGGATACAGCAAGTGTATGAGCATCCTCAGCATCAAGGAGTGCAAAAAGTGGATTCACAAGTTTGGTTGCATTGAAAAGCCAAGCACTGCAATTAATAGCTTATGACTAAGTATTAAAACTTACAAGTAATGTAAGCAAATAAGAGAGAGATTTAGAATCAAGTACCAGAAGGTGGCTTCATCCACAGTGCTCACATATGCTCCACCAGCGATAACAAGCCCAATGGTAGCTCCTGTCAACAACCTACCCTACAGTTGAAAATCAAGTGCAATGGCCTTTTAGATTCACAGAAAGTAAGTTATAGTCAGATTATACATCAGAATATATAAATAGATAAAGCAAGGGCAACTACTTTTCTGGAGAAGTGAGGTATTTTAGGAAGATTTTCTGGGACGGAAGAGCTTATACATCTCAAACTTCCAACATGATGACGACCGCATATTGTCATCTTGTTGTACAGACAGTCTCTCAGTAACCTCCTGGAAGCCCTTGCCGCCATAACTCAACAACTAGAAGAATCTATCTCAACTTGAGAACACAACAACAGAACATAATCAACAACAAAAATTATAGAAAATGAACAGCACACCCATGAAAATGAAATGCCACAGACTTGGATTGGGACGACAGATTTAGCTAGTGGGTGCTTTGGGATTTCTTCTTGTTGTGGTTAAAAGTTACCCACAGCAGAGAAGTTGAGGCGCGGGAGATCAAAAGATACAAGTCCAAGCAGAGCGAGGGAGACTGAAGTGAGTTTATTTTAGGTTTCTTATGTACTGTTAATTTCCCTCATCATCCCTAAACTTATGCTTATATTCCTTTAATATCCCTTAGTTTCATTTAATTCCTTTAGAAATCCCTACACTTTTTTTTCTCTCTTAAAAATCCCTATGCCTAATTTCAATTATATGATTAACCTATGACTAATTTCTAATCAAAAGAAATTATAGATTTGTAAGTGAAAAAATAATAAATTATATATCAAAAAATAAAAAAATAGATAAAAAGTTTAGAGCTACATGTCATAAACTTAGGCTTGAATGCTAGCCAAGTTGTGTGGCACTTAATCAAATTTGTATATCAAGTTAGGCAATAAGCCTTTGTGTTAGGTTTAAGTGAAATAAGGTGAGCAAGTTAGGCAATAAGAGGTTTGGGTCGAGTAAAGAGTGAGTAAGGAGCACTTGAACTTACAAATGAGAGGGATGGCCTTTATATAGGCTTTGCACCTCCTCAATGTGTGGCTAAAAATAATTATTCTTGATATTTCTATGAAAAATATCTATTTACATAGCTTCCCTAGCATGCTACTTAATATACAAAAGCATGGGAAATTCTAGAGTTAGGTTAAATCTTCTTGCATAGGCAGCATATATAGGAAGCTTGTAAAAGGCTTAGCTTCCTTGCTTCTTGGTTAAAGTTTCTAGATAGCTCTTTGGCAAGGTTGGTAATATATAGCCTTAGCCATTTTCGGCAGCTCTCTAGCACCTTTTAGAGACTTCCCTTGTTTCCTTTAGGCACATTTATTAGGTTAGGCAATTTTCACCTTTACACTTTCAGTCATGCCATAGGCATGTTTGGCCTCCAAATTTACATCCTTAATGGTGTCAACTCCTTTGGTCACCTTGAGGCCTAGGGTTTTCCCTATTGAGGGTCGATGAAATTGTGCGTGGCACCCATATCCAACATCGCACATGACTTTTGCCTTTAATGAAGGAATCAACGTAAAGCAAACTTCCCTCTTTAATGGAGGCTGGAGGGAGGAGTTTGGAAAGGGCTCCTAAGTGTTACAAAGAGCGCATACTAACTTGAGGCTCTTCTTATGGCTTTTCTTTATTAAATTCTGCCATAATAGCATTCATTGGCTTTTGATTTAGGCAATCCCTTACCCAATATGGATCATCACACATGAAGCAAAGGTTAGGAGGATTTGAGGCAGCTTTAGGCTTGTTTGTGGAACCCTTCTCTTATATAAAGTTACCACTTGAATATTTTTAGTAGCCACTCTCTTTGCCTTTGCTTGAGTCCCTTTTTGTTCCTGCCCCACTTTTAGTAGAGAGTTAATGGTTAATTAGATCAGGAATCTCAAGCATGAGGGTAGTGAACTCCTTGACATAATCCAAAATGATCCTCGTTTTCCTCAACAATCACAGCTTGCTTCACACCTCATCATTAGTGTTGTGAGGCACAAATTATTTACAGAGCTCGACCTTGAACTACTCCCATCCTCCCTTTTGAAATGCTTACAGCTCCACCATAGTTATGTCATATTTCTAAAGAAGATGGCTGCGTTGTTAATTTTCATGAAGACATCTACGACTCCCATGGATTTGAAGTACTGGCTAAGGCTAAACAACAAATTCTCCACTGTAGTTGCATTGTGTGTGCCATTGTATATGGCAAGCTTAAAGACCTTAATCCTTGAAGGGCAAAAGAACTCATAGTAGCAGTACTTTGTCGAGGGTGGATTGCCTTAATGTATGGAATCCATCTCCCTACAAAGCTCTTGCTTTTCATCTTGAAGAGTCTTGCATAGGTTAGGGAGCATAGTTCTCCCCTAAAAGTTTTTCCAAGTTCCTCGATCATTGTCTTTGCAGTATTAGTTATCTCCATATTTTCATGGATCAGGTTATCCATCTGGTCACTAAGCTTGCCAATGGTCCTAGTGACATTGGCCAAGCTTTTCTCAAACCCAACCACACATGATTCGATTAGCTCTCTCATTGGAGCCTTGGACTTGCCTCGCTTAGGCTATAAACATTGCTCCTCTCCCACGAGTTTGCACAGTGTGTTGGTTCTCCACATTAGCAGCAATAATGCCTTCCTTACTTACCATTTGCTCAATGCACCAATAAAGGTACTTAGGATGAAATCATTGCTCTAATACCATTTTTCATGAGAACGTTAGCCAAGTTGCACAACACTTAGTCAAACTCGTGTGTCAAATTAAACTAAATAAGCCTTTATGTTAGGTTTAAGTGAAATAAAGCAAGTAAGTTAAGCAACAAGAGGTTTAGGACGAATAGAGAGTGAATAGTGAGCACTTGGACTTGCAAAAGTATAAGGCTATATTACATTTTTCAACAAGCTTTACAAATAAGAGGGGTGGCCTTTATATAGGCTTCACACCTCCTTAACATGTGGCTATTAATAATTATTCTAGATATTTCTATACAAAATATCTATTTACGTAGCTTTCTTAGCAAGCCACTTTATATACAAAAGATTGGGAACATTCTAGAGTCAAGTTGAAACTTTTTCCATAGACAACATGTATAGGAAGCTTCTGGAAGGTTAATCTTCCTTGCTCCTTAGTGGAAGTTTCCAAATAGCTCTTTAGCAACGCTAACAGCATATAGCCTTATCCATTTTCGGCAGCTCTTTTATATCTTTTAAAGACTTCCCTTATTTCCTCTAGGCACATTTCTTAGGCTAGGGATGAAGCGTCCCATTCCTTCCATTTTTTGGCACAATATTACCCATGTACACCCACTATGGGCCTGCTTTGTTCACTTAGGCAAAGTGGGCTATAATATATATCTTTCCTTTCTTTTTACTCTCTTTTATGTTATATTTGGTTCAATTCCACGAAGGAATTTATTTTATTTTATGTGAATTTGTATTAATGAAATGTGTTTAGTTCATATGAATAGTTTGCAAAATTCATTTCATATTTTATTATATTATGTTTGGTATAAATCTATAATTCAACTTAATTTTTAACTTTGGTACAAAAAAATCCTTTCAAATAAAAAATATTCTCGAAAATAAAAATAATGAGGAGATATTTTAGTCATCTATTTACGTATATAAAGTTGAAACTTTAATTTCATTGTTCAACTATAGTGAACCTACTACCTTTAATTTGCTCCTATTCATAATTTTTCCATTGCCTAATTCATCAAAAAATTACATTTTTATCCTCCAAGCTTAATAACCACCTATGAAGGGGTAGCATTTTGGGGTCTTAGGGGCATTTTAGATATTTTACATTTTATTTTATTTTATGTATGTTTAGCTATATGATGGATGGAACATTTTTATATCTACTTCTTATAATCTTTAGGGGGGAGTGACTAATCATAAAGGACATAGGTTGAAGATCTAGTCACTACATATGTTGGGTGTGTGCACTTCTCTTGTGTAGATTCCCCCTTCCTACACCTTAAAGAGCATAGTGTCTGAATTGATATAATGATTTTTATAATATATAACAAAAGTATACCTATTATATTAATTTGTTGTGCTTGGAATCATGCTTGTTGCCATGTTCTTACCTATTGGACTAGTGTTTTGGCTTTACAGGCTTTAACTCATATGCTAATTAATTCTTCTTTGTGTTTTTACAAAATTATTAATATGTCCTTAAGGTTGCCTTATTATAAGGTGTTTTAAATAAGTTACCTACAATCCTTTTTTATGAAGCTTTTGAGAGCCCATGACATTTGGTATTAGAGCATTATTTGCTTTTTATTAGGGCAGTTGTGGCCAAAGTAATAATTCTAAACAAGCACACATTGAGGCACTCGAGAAAATAATAAAGGCACTTAAGGTTATAATAACCAAAGAGAGCCCCCCAAAGAATGCCTAGAATAAAATTGAATTACTTAATGCTATAGTAGTAAAAGTGGATGTGATTGAACATATTGTGAATAAAATTGATACATTGGACCCATTCTTAGTTAGGCTATTTTCCCATGAGGGTCGGCTAAGGCAATGGAGTTTGAGGCCTCCCTTGTGTAGATCCTTCCAAAAGAAAGGATTATGATGAGCTAAATGAATGGCTAAAAAGCCTAGTGATTCATATGGAGACCTTAGAGAAATTACCTAATGACATTAGTGAGAGCGATAAGAGCATTTGTGAAGCTTTTGATGCTTTAACTGAAGATACGAAAAAAGCTATCTAATTTCTTCAATAAGAGGTGTGGACAATTAATGAGACAGTAGAGGGGTTAGCCAATAGGGATGACATTAGGATCATGCCAATGGGAAGGACTAAAATCCCTAAACCAAAATCTTTTAAAGGGGCTTAAGACTTGTTAATCAATGATAACTTCTTATTTAATATGAACCTTTACTTCAAGGTGATAAAGGTAGACTCATATGAACAATGATTAAAAAATAGTCCCTATGTACCTTGCTAATGATGCAAAACTTTGGTGGTAGATTAGAGTTAAAGGAATGAAATTTAGTAAATTCTTTGTGATTTGATGGGGAAACTTCAAGTAAGAACTAAAGGACTAATTTTACCTAGAAAATGTGGGATTCAACACATGCTCTCAGCTGGATGAATTAAGGTATACTGGCTCTATCTGAGAATATATGAGTCAATTTTCAACGTTGATTCTTAATGTGCCAAATATGGATGAGGGTGACCGAGTGCATGGTTTCATTAATGGGTTAAAACCATAAACCAAGAAAGAGCTCCAATAGAGAGGATTCAAAAATGTAAAGAAATCTAATGCCGTAATTAAAAGTTTAAAGGATTTCTTCAAAGTTAATAATAAAAGAAAATTTAACCCTTTTATAGAGGGAGATAGTTATACCACTAAGTGAACAAGAAATTTCCACAGGAAATCTAATCCATAATTCCAATAACTTAGGAACTCAAAGCATAAGAATTGTAATTTGAATATAATGGAAAAGAGATTTAGGAACATGGGAGGAGGAGATAAAAGTTATGAAAGGAAATTTAGCTAACAACAAGTAAAGTCCTTTGAATTTGATAAGCCCGCTGGAGAAGTGCCTTAAACATTAGGTGTTTTTCTTATAGTAGACCATATTGGGTGGCAAAATGTCGTGGAGCTCTAAGTGCCATTTGAGTGATCCAATAAAAAGAAATGAGGAATAATCCTTAAAAGGGAGATGAGAATAAACAAGCTATGATGGGAGCTCTCAAGTTCTTGAGTGCCTTGGAAAGACAAACAAAGTAATAAAAGACAAAACCTAAGAGGGGACTTATGTATGTTGATTTGGTTATACAATGCAAACTTATCTAAACCCTCATAGATACGAGAGCTACTAATAACTTTATGACAAACAATGTGGTAACTCGTTGAGGCTCAATGTAGAGAAAGACATGGGAAAAATCAAAGTAATGAACTCTCAAGCTAAGGAAACAATGGGTGTAGCCTAGGAAGTACCATGTAAATTAGAACCATATAGCAAGAATTTACAGTTCATAATGGTTCCAATGGATGATTTCAATATAATGTTGGGGTTAGACTTCTTGAAGAACATAAGAAACATCCATGTCCCTATAAATAATTACCTATTGATGATGGGAGAAAGCCGTGTGTAGTTTCAATTACTATAAACCCAATTTATGAAAAGAAGATATTGTTGGCAATGCAATTTAAAAAGGAGGTAGAGAAAGGCGAGAAGACATATGTGGCAATGCCTATTGGGAGAGAAGAATAAATGGACAAAGAGATGCCAAAACAACTAAAGGCGGTATTAATTGAGTATGCAAACATTATACCTAACAAACTACCTTACCCTTACTTTTAATAAGGGGGATTGATTATGAAATTGAACTACTATTGGGGATGAAGCCTCATATAAAAGCTCCTTATAAAATGGCTCCTCTTGAACTAGCAGAGTTGAGAAAGCAACTTGATGAATTACTTAAGGTGGGATTTATTCATCTTTAAGTGGGATTTTTTCATCCTTCCAAGGCCCTTTTTGGCACTCCTATGCTTTTCCAGAAGAAATAAGATAGGAGTTTATGATTATAAGTTGACTATCAAGCCCTCAATAAAAGTCACTATGAGGAATAAGTATCCCATCCCAGTTGTAGTTGATCTCTTTGATTACTTGGTGAAGCCAAGTACTTTAGCAAACTGGATCTCATATTAGAATACCATCAAGTTTGTATTGCTAAAGGGGATGAAGCAAAAATTGCCTATGTAAGTTGGTATAATGCATTTGAATTTATTGTTATGCCTTTAGACTAACTAATGCTCCTGCTACTTTTTGTACTCTCATGAATTAGGTCTTTCATGACTATTAGGATTAGTTTGTGGTAATGTACTATAAAGACCTAAATTTTTAATTATTAATCAGAAATTCATTCAAGGTTAGGAGATATGGTGTACAGATTGGTGCTACCGTTAGAGTTATCATGTATTCATCCAGTGTTCCATGTGTCGATGTTGTAAAAATACGTCTTTGATCCTTTGCACATCCTTTAGCCTCCGACAGTAAAGCTCAGTGATGATTTAACTTATGAGGAGCACCCAATGGCAATAGTGGATTGACAAGTTCGTCAGTTCCGCACCAAAGAGATCCCTATGGTTAAAGTATTGTGGAGCAACCATGCAGTGGAGGATTGTACGTGAGAGACTGAGGTAGAGATGCGGGTGGTATACCCTTACCTTTTTTATTAGTAAAAACTTTTCTTTTAGTTTTCTATTTTGTTAAAATTCGAGCACGAATTTTTATAAGGGAGGAAGATTATAAAGATCCGAATTTTTAATTATTAATATTAAATGTGGATTTTTAAGTTTAATTATTATTTTAATTAATTAGTGTTAATTATTATGAGATTAGTAATACTTGTGTAATTTTAGTAAATGTTATTTTTAATTAATTATTAAAGAGTACATATATAATTAAGTGTGTGTGAATAATTAAGGAGAGATATTTTAATTTTAAAATATTATAATAGATACTTTTGTACCTTGTACTTTTATTAAAATATATGTATTAATATATATATGTACATTTATATATTTTTTAATTAAAAAAAACATAACAGCTTTTTTTTTTCTTTTCTTTCCTATTTTTTTTCTTTTTTCTTTTTCTTCTTCACTTTCTTCTTCCTCTCTTCCCTCCCTCCCACTATAGACTAGACCCGACCACCAACCAGATTGCTGACCACATTGTCGTCGAGTCGTACCACCACCACCAGCCGCCTCGAGCCAACAAAGCTCCTCCCTCCTCCTTCATTTTCTATTTTTAGCCATAATAGGAGGAGTCACTAGAGCCGATTCTGACGACACCAGACCTCACCGAAGAGTGTAAATCGTTCCTCTCCCTTTGGGTAATCATTCCCCTCAAATAATTTTGGATTCCAACACCAATAAAACTTCAAATTTGAGAATTAATTTCTAGGTTTTTTTTTTAATTTATGAAATTGAGCTTTAATTAGATATAGTTGCTTTGAGATAATTTGGTGTAGAGGTTGTGAGCTATCCATTTATTATTTTTATTTATTTTTCTAGAAATTTTTTATTTTTTGAGTCTTGATTACTATTCATGCACTATTCCGAGACAAAAATTTATATATTTTTATTAAATTCTATATATTATGTTGATAAATCTTTGTGAAGAAAGTTTTATAAAATTATGTATAAATTTTTAATTATGAATTTTTGAAAGTCTATTTCAAAATTGAATTTTTTAGAAAAATAATTATAAATGGGTGATTTTTGTATTTTAAGTAAATTTATTGTTAATTATTATGTTTTAGACAAATTTTGAATAATAATAGTATTAAAATAATTTTTATAATTTATTTCCTATTTTTAGCTAATTAATATTAATTTTCAGAAAAAATAGAATAATAAACTTATTTATTATTTTTAAGCTTAAATAAGTTATTTGCTAATTTTATGATATATTTAAGTGCTTTGAATAGTTATTTGCAATTAATGTTAAATTAATTGTAAAAATATGAAATTGGATTTTTGTTGACGAAATTTCAATCATAAATTAGAATTCTATTATTTATTTTGAAAATAAATATCTTTCATGTTTTATTATGAAAATAAATTGAATTATGATGGTTAAATGAATTTTTATGATTTATCGATGATTTTAATGAAAATTATTCTATTTTATTATTGTTGTAAAATTAGTTCTCAGTTGGGCATAAATGCAACGTGGGGGCCCAACTCGAGTTGTTGAGCTGTGAGATTGTTAGAAGTATCATTTTCATACAAGAACGACTCTACTTTAGTAGAGAGATGTCTGTTTTATAGAGAAGACTTAGTTGAATTTTTGGTAGATTTATCGTAAAACGTGACATCAGTATTTGTTAAGTTTCAAGTCTGTATAGCATTGAGTCTTATATCGAGTCAACCTCATCATCTCGTGATTTTATTCAATTTTGAGAATTTTTACATATTTATTTATTTTATCGAATAAGCATATTTTAAATAAATATTATTTATTTTATAGGACTCTGAGACTAGAGCTGTAGCATTTAGGAAGCAAAGGACGCGTCTCCCAACATGCTCGACCTATAAGTTGATTTTATGGAATGTTTGTTATGGAATTTTAAATTATATTTTTGTATGATTAAAATGATAATGAAATGATTATAAGAATTTTTTTATGAATTACAACCTATGTTCCAGATGGGCAGTTTTGGCATTCAAACTACCAGTACCTCCTAACAGCTTAGAGGTCAGAGGGGATATAAATCTAGAAGACATAGTCACAGGTAGAGCAGACCTATCAGATTTGGATCTAGAGCTAGTAATGGCAGTAGCAATCAAAGTTCTGGGTATGGCAACACAGGTTCAGGGCCCAGTGCATGTTCTACTTGCGGCCGTGTACATCAAAGGCCATGTCACTTGTTGACAGGAGCATGCTTCAGGTGTGGCCAGATAGGACACCTTGCTAGAGCTTATCTTAACTTTAGTTATCAATCGTTATTTATTCTAAGATCTTCATCATTTGTAGTTCAGTTATTTCAGTAGGTGCATCAGCCTTATTAAGCACTTCTATATCCTCAGTAAAGACTGACTTAGTTTATAGGCCAGTAAGGCTAAGGTGCAGGGAGCAGGCCACAGAGGAGACTAATTGGTAGAGGATTTTCACAGTAATTTACTTCTCAGCAGGCAGGATGTGGTTAGGCTAGGGTATTGACTATGACTCCCTAAGATGCTCAGACATCTAATGTGGTTGTGGTAGGTACTCTTTCAGTTTATTTTCTAGATGCTGGAGTTCTATTTGATCTTGGTGCATCACATTCATTTATTTCTCCTGTGTTTGCTTCTAGAATGCGATAACAACCATCTAAGTTATTAATTCCTTTGTCTTTAGCGACTTTACTTAGTGATGAGTTGGAGGCAGACTAGTCTTTCCATCTTGTCCAGTGTTGGTGGAAGGTAAAAAGTTACTGATAGACTTAGTTTTGTTAGATGTGATTGATTTTGACGTGATACTGAGGATGGATTAGTTAGCTTGACATTATGCCAATCTGGATTATCAGGTGAAAGAGGTGATTTTTAGAATCCCTAATGATGAAGAGTTTCATTTCGGAGGTGATAAAAGTTCAATGGCTCAGAATATAATCTCTGTAATCAAAACTAGAAAGATGCTTTAAAGGGGTTATCAAGGCTATTCCACTGTGGTTAGAGATTTGAAGGTGGATAAGGGGACAGTTGAGAATTTACCAATGGTGTACGAGTTTCTTGATGTTTTCTCTAAAGAATTACTGGGATTGCCATTGGACAGAGAGATAGAGTTTTATATATATGTTGTATTGGGTATGGATCCTACCTCGATGCCACCTTATAGAATGGTACCAGTAGAATTAAAGGAGCTTAATGAGTAGTTACAAGAGTTACTTGATAAGGGTTTCATTAGACTAGTTCATCTCCTTGGGGTGTTGTTGCATCGTTTGTGAAGAAGAAAGATGGTAGCCTTCAACTGTGTATCGATTATAGATAATTGGACAAAGTCACCATCAAGAATAAATATCCTTTCCCCAAGATTGATGACTTATTTTTTCAGCTTTAAAAAGCTCAGTGTTTTTCTAAGATTGACTTAAGATCAGGGTATCATCAATTGAGGATTAGAATTAGAGATATACCCAAGACTAAGTTTCGAACGAGATATGGCCACTATAAATTTTTGGTGATGTCCCATAGGTGGATTAATGCCCTAGTAGCCTTTATGGACTTAATGGAATGGGAAGTAAAGGGTACACTGTATATTATGATGCTTCTCGAATAGGATTGGGCTATGTTTTGATGTAGAATGGAAGGGTAGTTGTTTATGCTTCACAATAGTTAAAAAAGTATGAACATAGCTATCCTACTCATGATTTGGAAATGGCAGCTATGGTGTTTGCTTTAAATATTTAGAGGCATTACTTGTACGGTGTAACTTGTGAAATTTACACCGATTATTAGAGTTTAAAGTACATCTTTCAGTAGAGGGACTTGAATTTGAGGCAAAGGAGATGGATGGAACTCTAGAAAGATTATGATTACTCCATTCTTTACCATCCCAGTAAGGCTAATGTCGTAGCTGACACTTTGAGTAGGAAGTCAGTGGGAAGTTTGGTTCCATTAGCTCGGGAAGGAGACCAATTCTTAAGGAGTTACACAAGTTGATTGATCAAGGGTTACAATTGAAAGTAACTAATAAATTTCTTTTACCTCAATTCAGAGTACGTTTTGTATATATGGATAGAGTTAATACAACGCAAAGAAGGGACCCATAGTTGTAGAAGATAAGGATGAAGGTACAACGAGGTCAGTCTTGAGATTTTATGATCGACAGAGAGGGAATTTTATGCTTGGGCACTAGGTTGTGTGTTCGCCCAATATAGATGATTTAAGAAAGGAGATCATAGAGGAAGCTCATTTTTTGTTTGCTTATAGTGGTCACCCAAGTTCTACCAAGATATATCGAACCCTTCAAAATTTGTTCAAGGGTAGGAGATGTGGCTTACAGATTATTGCTATCACCAGAGTTGTCGCGTATTCATCCATTATTCCACATGTCATTCTTACAAAAATATATATCTGATCCTTCACACGTCCTTTAGCATTAGATAGTAGAGCTCAGCAAGGATTTGACTTATAAGGAGTACCCAGTGGCAATAGTGGATTGACAAGTTCGTCAGCTCTGCACCAAAGAGATCCCTATGGTTAAAGTATTGTGCTGCAACCATGCGGTGGGTAATTGTATATGAGAGATAGAGGCAGAGATGCAAGTGGCATACCCTTAATTTTTTCATTAGTAAAAACTTTTTTTTTAGTTTTCTATTTTTACTAAAATTTGAGGATGAATATTTATAAAGGGGAAGATTGTAAAAACCCAAATTTTTAATTATTAATATTAAATGTGGATTTTTAAATTTAATTATTATTTTAATTAATTAGTGTTAATTATTATGAGATTAGTAATACTTGAGTAATTTTAGTAATGTTATTTTTAATTAATTATTAAAGAGTGTATATATATATATATGTATGTATGTATGTATGTATGTATGTATTATTTTAATATTAATTAATACATATATATATATATATATATATTATATATTTATTAAAATATATGTATTATATATAAAAAAAATTTTAATTGTAATATAGTACCTTTTTAATTAAAAAAATACAGCAGCTTTTTTTTCTTTCTTTTCTTTTTCTTGTTCCTCTTTTCTCTCCCTCCCATTGCAGACCAGACCTAACCACCAACCAGATAGCTGACCACGTCGCCATCAAGTCGCACCACCACCACCAGCTGCCTCTAGTCGACGAAGCTCCTCCCTCCTCCTCCATCATTTTCTATTTTTTGCCATAATAGTAGGAGTCATCGGAGTCGATTCTGGTGACACCAGACCTCGCCAGAGAATGCAAATTGTTTCTCTTCCTCCGGGTAATCATTCTCCTCAAACAATTTTGGATTTCAACATCAGTGACTTCAATTTTAAGAATTAATTTCTAGGTTTTTTTAAAAAATTTAATTTATGAAATTGAGCTTTAATTAGATTTAATTAGAGATAGTTTCTTTGAGATAATTTGATGTAGAGGTTATGAGCTATCCATTTATGATTTTTATTTATTTTTTTAGAAATTTTTTATTTTTCGAGTCTTAGTTACTGTTCATGCACTGTTCTGGAAGGAAAATTTTTATATTTTTATTAAATTCTATATATTTTGTTGATAAATCTTTGTGAAGAAAGTTTTATAAAATTATGTATATATTATGAATGTGAATGAACAATATATTGCTTGTGAATGAACAATATATTGCTTGTGAGAGAATAGTTCTCAAATAGTGAAAAGAAAATCTCTATATAAAGGGATTGAAATTCATTAATGAGAATGTTAAGATTAAGAAGAAGAAAAGATAGATTACTCTCCAAATTCTTTCAATATTATAGTTCTCTAAATTCTCTCCAAACTCTTTCTAAATTCTCTCAAAATCATTCTACTATAAAATATTTTTCTTCTAGTTAAATACTACTAAATTCAAGTTTAGTTCTATAACAAAATAAGTAATTCAATCTTTATTTCACAACACGTTATTAGCACGAGGAGCTCTCGATCAAAACAATAAGGTACATATTTCTTAATATTTAATATTTATGAATATATTAGTTGATTATATATTATCATGGATGGCTATGCCTCCTACTAATTTATATATTTATATTTATTTCTTCAATCTAACTTTATATTAATTGTTATTTTTATTTTGTTTTACTAACTACACCATTGATGCAAATATTGCTAGAAATGGTTTTAACCTTATGGATGGCTATGCCTCCTACCAATTTATATTTATGCACATTTATTTTTTATTATTTATGTTAATGGAAGGCTATACCCCATTTTATATTAATGGACGGTTTTGCCCCATATTTATACATATCGTTATGTTAACTCACTTGTTATAAATAATCATATCAACATTATTTATTGATTTTACTTTATATAATTTATTTCTCAATATATTATATTAAAAAAAAAAAATTCTAACGGCTATATTTTTATTACCAACGATAATATAACGGTAATAAACGGCTATATGTTTCATTATAAATAGATGAGCTATAAATGTTATTCATTCACACAAATTCATACATTTTCTCTTTCTCTCTTTACTCTACATTGTAAACATGATTTGGTATATTTATATTTGTGTTTTGATCATGACTATTATAATAGTTTTAGGAATAATTAATATGGAAGATGATTTTCTATTTAATATAATTTTAAGTATTATTGTATCATTTTTTGTACCACTATTATTTCTTGCAATATTCATTCATGATATAATTAATTAGTAAATTCTGATCATGTTTGATTTTTTTTAGTAGTCATCAAATTTATGAATTCTAATTGAGTTATATTTTTTATTAGTTATCATAATGACAAATCTAGCAAAGCTTGAGTTCGTTGCTCTTGACATCACGGGAAAAAATTATATGTCTTGGATTCTAGATGTAGAAATGCATCTTCAATCAATGGGGTTAATTGATACTATAAAAGAAAATAATAACACCTCATTACAAGATAAGGCCAAGTCTATAATTTTTCTCCGTCGTCATCTTGATGAAGGATTAAAATGTGAATATTTGACTGTCAAAGATCCAAGTGTTCTTTGGAAGGATCTAAAAGACAGATATGATCATCAAAGAGATGTAATACTACCAGTAGTCACTGATGAATGGAGAGCTTTACGCTTTCAAGATTTCAAAAAAGTGAGTGACTATAATTCTGCAATGTTCAGAATAGTATCACAATTAAAATTCTATGGACAGACAGTCACAGATGAGGATATGCTGGAGAAAACTTACTCCACATTTCATGCATCAAATGTTACACTGCAACAACAATACAGGATGCAGAGATTTAAAAAATATTCTGAACTAATTTCATGCCTACTGGTAGCTGAGAAAAATAATGAACTCTTGATGAAAAATCATCAGTCCCGTCCCACTGGCTCAATAGCATTTCCAGAAGCAAATGCTACAAATTATTCCAGATATAAAAATTACAATAGCCGTGGACGTGGGAGAGGTAGAGGTCGTGGACGTGGAAGAGGTCAATTCTTTGGCCATGGTCGTGGAAATAAATATAATAATACTCCACAACAAACTCAGACTCAACCTCAAAAGAAGTTAAAATCAGTCATCAGTGGTGTTCAAGAAAGGCCTCAATATAAGTCTGAAACTGTGTGTTTCAGATGTGGTAGTAAAGGACACTGGTCACGAATTTGTCGAACACCACCACATCTTTGCCAACTTTATAAGGCATCATTGAAAGGCAAAGAAAAGGAAATAAACTTCAATGAGCATCATACTCATGTTAATGATACAACTCATTTAGATGTTTCTGATTTTACTGACAATGGAAATTGAGACATCTATAATTTTAAGTATATTGTTATTACTTATTTGATTCTGAAGAATATGTTATTGTTATGTATGTTATTTTTAAATTAAATAAAATGTCCTACTTTATAATTATTTTATGTTTTTACCTTAATTGATTAATTTTGTGTTTATCTATTTTGAAGTTTAATATGGATTGTACTCAACATAAAGACAATATTGGAGATCTCTGCATACCAGATAGTGGTACTACACATACTACCTTGAAAAATAGAGATTATTTCTCTAAAATAAAGCCCACAAAGGCAGTTGTAAAAACAATATCAGGTCCTGTAGATCTGATTGAAGGAATTGGCAAAGCTAAATTTATGGAACAAAGTTTATAATTGATGAAGCTTTGTTTTCACCAAAATCAACAAGAAATTTGTTGAGTTTTGATGACATATATCGAAATGGGTGTGATACCCAATCTATTACTATAAATGGTAACAAATATTTAAATATAGTTTCCTATGAATCAGGAAAAATGCAAGTATTGGAAAGACTGCCAAAACTCCCTACTGGATTGCATTACATGCATATACATATAATTGAATCAAATATGGCAGTAAAAGAAAAATCTTATGATCCTTCAATAATAAATTTATGGCATGACAGATTAGGTCATCTTGGATCAGTAATGATGCGAAGGATAATTGAGAATTCACATGGGCATCCCTTGAAGGGGCAAAGAATTCCTGAATCAAATGAAATGCCATGTACAGCTTGTTCTCTTGGAAAATTAATCTTGAGACCTTCACCATCTAAAATTCAAAATGAATCACCTATGTTTCTTGAAAGAATTCAAGGTGATATATGTGGGCCAATTCACCCACCATGTGGACCATTCAGATATTTTATGGTATTAATTGATGCATCTAGTAGATGGTCACATGTTTGTCTATTGTCAACTCGTAATGTTGCATTTGCAAGGTTGCTTGCTGAAATTATTAAATTACGAGCATAATTCCCTGATTATACAATCAAGAGGGTAAGACTTGATAATGCTGGTGAATTTACATCTCAAGCATTCAATGATTATTGTATGTCTACTGGGATCATTGTTGAGCATCCCGTTGCCCATGTACATACTCAAAATGGTTTAGCTGAATCATTGATTAAACAACTTCAGTTTATTGCTAGACTATTAATAATGAGAACAAAGCTTCCCATTTCAGTTTGGGGTCATGCAATCCTACATGCTGCTTCATTAATTCGCATCAGACCTAGTGCATATCATAAATACTCCCCACTACAATTGGCATTTGGTCAAGAGCCAAATATTTCCCATCTCAAAATTTTTGGTTGTGTAGTATATGTACCCATTGCACCACCTCAGCGCACAAAAATGGGTCCTCAACGAAGATTGGGAATTTATGTTGGGTTTGAAACACCCTCGATTATTAGATATCTTGAACCTCTAACTGGTGATGTTTTTACAGCACGTTTTGCTGATTGCCAATTTAATGAGGTTGTTTTCCCAACATTAGGAAAAGGGGAGAAAGAAGTGAAAAGAGATATTTCATGGAATGAACCATCATTATTGCATCTAGATCCTCACACAAAATAATGTGAATTAGAAGTGCAAAAGATTGTGCACTTACAAGCAATTGCAAATCAATTGCCAGATGCATTTACTGATACAAAAAGAGTGACTAAATCATATATACCAGCAGCCAATGCTCCTACTCGTATTGAAATTCCAGAAATAAAATCTGAGAATAAAGACACTCATGAGTCTAAAACACGCCAGAAGCGTGGAAGACCAATTGGTTCTAAGGATAAAAATCCTCGAAAGAGAAAGGGAGTAGATAATCATATTGATAGCGAGGAAAATATCCCTGAAGAAATAGAAAATAAAGAAAGTCATGAAACATTGTCATATACTATTGCATGTGAAATCATAAATGACAAAGATGATCCTGAACCAAAATCAGTCATGGAATGTCAAAATAGGCATGATTGGATAAAATGGAAAGATGCTATGCAGGCTGAATTGGACTTACTAAACAAATGAAATGTTTTTGGGCCAATTATTCCTATGCCTAAAAATGTGAAACCTGTAGGATACAAGTGGGTCTTTGTACGAAAGAGAAATGAGAAAAATGAAATAATAAGGTATAAAGCTAGACTTGTAGCTTAAGGTTTTTCACAAAGGCCAGGAATTGATTATGATGAAACGTATTCTCCTGTTATGGATGCAATTACGTTCAGGTATCTGATTAGCCTAGTAGTTTCTAAGAAATTAGAAATGCGTCTTATGCATGTTGTGACTGCTTATTTGTATGGATCACTTGATAGTGACATTTATATGAAAATCCTTGAAGGATTTAAAATGCCTGAAGCATTAAGTACAAAACCCAAAGAAATGTATTCGATCAAGCTCCAGAGATCTTTATATGGGTTAAAACAGTCTGGGCGCATGTGGTATAATCGTTTAAGCGATTATTTGATTAATAAAGGATATGTGAGTAATATTATTTGCCCATGCATTTTTATTAAGAAAACAATATCCGGATTTATGATTATAGCTGTATATGTTGATGATTTGAATATCATTGGAACAGAAAATGAGATCCATGAAGCAACAATATACTTAAAGGAAGAATTTGAAATGAAAGATCTTGGAAAAACCAAGTATTGCCTTGGTTTACAAATTGAGCAAATGCACAATGGGATATTTGTGCATCAATCAACTTACACAGAAAAGATCTTGAAACGCTTTAATATGGATAAAGCAAATCCTTTAAGTACTCCAATGGTCGTTAGATCACTCAATATTGAAACTGATCCATTTCGACCCTGTGAAGAAAATGAAGAAATTCTTGGTCCTGAATTTCCATATCTCAGTGCCATTGGAGCTCTAATGTATCTTGCTAATTGTACTAGACCTGACATTTCTTTTGCAGTTAATTTATTAGCGAGGTTCAGTTCAGCTCCAACAAAAAGGCATTGGAAAGGGGTCAAACATATACTTCGATACCTTCGAGGAAATGTTGATTTGGGTTTATTTTATTCTAACAATTCAAAACAAGAATTGATTGGTTATGCAGATGCAGGGCATTTATCTGATCCTCATAAAGCAAAATCTCAAACAGGCTATGTGTTCACAAATAATGGAACTGCAATTTCTTGGCGTTCCCAGAAACAAACGCTTGTCACTACTTCCTCAAATCATTCTGAAATTATTGCACTACATGAAGCAAGTAGAGAGTGTGTGTGGCTTAGATCAATGACACATCATATTGAAGAATCTTGTGGTTTTCCAGTCAACAAAAGTCCAACAATTTTATATGAAGATAATGCAGCATGCATTGCACAGTTAAAGGAAGGATATATCAAAAGTGATAGAACCAAACATATACCTCCAAGATTCTTTTCATACACTCAAGAGCTAATAAAAGACAATCATATAGATATCAAGTATATTCAGTCTAGCTAGAATTCAGCTGATCTTTTCACAAAGGCACTTCCAACTACAATCTTTAGAAAGCACGTTCACGATATTGGAATGCGACATCTACATACTATGTGAAGGAAGATTATACATATCAACTTGAGGGGGAGAATATCATGCACTGTACTCTTTTTCCTTAAGCTAAAGTTTTTCCCACTGGGTTTTATTTAGCAAGGTTTTAACGAGGCAGTTGCAAAATATTGTTATTCAAGGGGGAGTATTATGAATGTGAATGAACAATATATTGCTTGTGAATGAACAATATATTGCTTGTGAGAGAATAGTTCTCAAATAGTGAAAAGAAAATCTCTATATAAAGGGATTGAAATTCATTAATGAGAATGTTAAGATTAAGAAGAAGAAAAGATAGATTACTCTCCAAATTCTTTCAATATTATAGTTCTCTAAATTCTCTCCAAACTCTTTCTAAATTCTCTCAAAATCATTCTACTATAAAATATTTTTCTTCTAGTTAAATACTACTAAATTCAAGTTTAGTTCTATAACAAAATAAGTAATTCAATCTTTATTTCACAACAGTATAGATTTTTAATTATGAATTTTTGAAAGTCTATGCCAAAGTTGAATGTTTTGGAAAAATAATTATAAATTGATGATTTTTGTGTTTTAAGTGAATTTATTTTTAATTATTATGTTTTAGATAGATTTTGAATAATAATAGTATTAAAATAATTTTTATTATTTATTTTCTATTTTTAGCTAATTAATATTAATTTTTGGAAAAAAAAATAGAATAATAAACTTATTTATTGTTTTTAAGCTTAAATAAGTTATTTGCTAATTTTATGATATATTTAAGTGCTTTGAATAGTTATTTGCAATTAATGTTAAATTAATTGTAAAAATATGAAATTGGATTTTTGTTGATGACATTTCAATCATAAATTAGAATTCTATTATTTATTTTGGAAATAAATATCTTTTTATGTTTTATTATGGAAATAAATTGAATTATGATGGTTAAATGAATTTTTATGATTCATCGGTGATTTTAATGAAAATTATTCTATTTTGTTAATGAAATTGGTTCTCGGTTGAGAATAAGCGCAGTGCAGGAGGCCAACTTGAGTTGTTGAGTTGTGAGACTGTTATAAGTGTCATTTCATGTAGGTATGACTCTACTTCGGTAGAGAGATGTTCATTTTACAGAGGAGACTCTGCCGAATTTTTAGTAAATTTCTCGTAAAATGTGACATCAGTATTTGTTAAGTTTCGAGTTTGTATAGCATTGAGTTTTAGATTAAGTCAACCTCATCATCTCATGATTTTATTAAATTTTGAGAATTTTTAGGTTTTTATTTATTTTATTGAATAAGCATATTTTAAATAAATATTATTTATTTTAAAGGACTCCGAAACCAGAATTATAGCATTTGGACAGTAAAGGATGCATCGCCTAGCACGCTTAACCTGTGAGTTGATTTTATGGAATGTTTGTTATGAAATTTTTAATTATATTTTCATATGATTAAAATGATAATGAATTGATCATAAGAATTTATTTATGAATTCATTTATATTGCCACATGCATGATTTATATTGTCATATGCATGATTTCTCTATTTATAATCATGATATGTATTTGAGTGCATGTTTTATGGAATTTATTTTATCTCACTTTAATTAATTAATTATTTTATTTATTCAAATGATTTGGAGAAAATTGTAGAACGTGCTACTTAGTGGGTATCACTAGGACTATGTGCGCACGGATATGATAATGTATTGTGTATGTTAACAAGCTCGGTGGAGACTTGTGCTCTTGAGCAATGTTGTGATTGAGCTTGTTAGAGACTTGTGCTCTTGGGCTAGAAATGGGATGTAATTCGGTTGAGCTTGCTCTTGGGACATCAGTATTGGGTTAAGTGATTAGACTGCAATTGTAACTAGGTTGAGCTTGCTCTTAAGACGACAATCATTTAGACTAAGTAAGCCAAAAGACTATTAGAATTTTATGGTTTAGGTGTTCTACCAGATTTTCCACCTAAACTGATATTTAATTGATTTCATGTTAAAATTTTATAATAAATTGAATTGTGATTTTGAAAGGTATTTTATATCTTAAGAATATTTGAGAAAAGTAAAGGATTTTAATATTTATATTTATATTTATTTTATTTTATTTTATCTTTAAAAAGGGTTTTAACAAAATAATTTAAAACCAGCATGCATTTCATAAAATTGATTCTCTTAATGAGGTAAGATTCCCCTCAACCTATTTTTTTAGGACCTCATAGTCAGTTTGCCAGTAGTCATTGTCTACGTCAGGTTTCTTCTTCATCGACTGCTTTATGTATGTTTAATTGATTTTTTTGTATTGGATAATTGTACTCTAGATACCGCAATAATTGAGTATGAACTTATATCATTTATATTGTGAACTATTTAAAAATTGTGATACTAATGTATTTGGAATATTGTCTTCTACATTTGATATTGATGGATCAATTTAACATTATTGTTCTATTAATTATTTTTAATTTATGAAAATTATTTTAAGGCCTCCTATAGGTTTCAAATGTATTTTTGCATTTCCTATTCTCGAATGCTGGTTATGTACTTTCGGGTCATGACACGTACTTGGATGATATTGTAGTTTATATTGCCACTTTAGCAGAACATGAAGAACGTCTTTTCCTAGTCTTTGAGAAACTGAGGCTGAATCAACTCTACATAAAAAGGGAGAAATGTGCTTTTAGGTAGTCCACTATAAATTTCTTATGGTATAAAGTGAAGGAAGGTTGCATTCATATAGACCCTAGTAAAATTAAAACAATTCAAGAGTAGGAAACCCCTATTAGTCTAACAGTTTTACAATCCTTTTTAGGACTTGAAACCCCTGCTTCTAAGAAATTACTTTTTTAACCAACAAAGTGTTTTACTCTTAAATGAACCTCTAGCACTTGTTTTTATAGTAGAAGATTGCAAGATAGCTACTGGCGTATATTAAATTCATCTTCAACCTTCACTATACTTCATTTAATACATTCAGCTTTTTGCATAAGAAGAATTGCCCTTGATCATGAGGGTTAAAAAAACTAGTTGTTAGAATTGGAAGTTACCGTTATGACTCTAAGTGAACCTGTGTCACAATATTCTCACGACTATGAGGGGTGATTATGAGTAGCTCAAACTTTCAAGCTTTTATAAATTTCTTAAGCTAGATGCATCTGGTTACGATCAACTCTCGATAATAAGAGGCACCCATGAGCGGTCCAGGCATCTAGGTCTTTATAAGCAACTTGTCATCATGGTTTGGATTATTTGATCATAGTATGGATGCTTGATCATGATCCGCTCATAATTGTGAGGGAAAATCATGAGCAGTCTAGACTCCTTCAATGAACAAAGCATTTTTCAATCTCTAACTTGTGAGCTTTGGTCCTGATAGTAAGTGGAGATCGTAAAAGATACTAAATGGCTAAAATTGAGTTGTAGTTGATGTAGATAACTTCCTATTTGGTCTTTGATAATTGTTACATGCTTCAAGGGAATTAGGAGTGTTTTAATAAGACCTTTGAATGCCTTGAACACTCTCAATGTTCATGACACGATAATTAAATCTATAAACACTTAACAAACGTGATTATTTAGATCAAATTGCTTGTTAAAGTCAAAACTTAGAGATTGATCATGCAAATAGTTAATAAAAGGGAACTTTATAGAACAAATGATAGGAGAAAGAGAAAGGAGAAGCAAGATGGGCACAGACAAAAACAAAAATAAAAAAAAGATATATGTATAATTATTTTTAAAAAAATGGGTATTTGATGTTAATGACTTCTATTTTTAGGTTTTTTTTTTTGTAAAAAATCCTTATTTATTTCATCACTTTTATAAATGATTATATATTGTAGACGGTAAGGTTTAGTGCACGCCCAAGATCTTAACAACCGCGACACTGTTTGAGCTTAGGGCTTTAGAGAACACACTAATCATTATCATAAAGACATGGCGTATAGATGTGGAATCGCCACCCAGGGTAATAACTAGAACAAATCAAAAAATGGTGATACTCAATTCCTTAAAAGAAAGCCAACACCACAACCAGGAGATTCTGGGTATAGAATACTAACCTCTTTCAGTCTTGTTTTCATTTAGAATTACTTTATGAATTACTATCTTACCCTCTATTTACATGAATTTCATATAAATCCTTATTTAAACAATTAACTCTTGGCAAACTAGTCATGAAAAATACATGTAAACAATGCATTCATTTTAATTGCAATCCCTATGTCATTCTAATCTACATTGATTTTAATTAAATGGGCTAAATCTACATGTTTTAACTTATAAGTGAGCTTAAAGACTAATGGGCCTAATTCCTATTCAATTTTAATTAAGTGACTCTAAGTCTATTTATTTTAATTCTAAAAATGGGGCTAAATCTACAAATTATGAAGTATTTAAATTAGTGGATCTAAATCTACATATTTTATTCCTAAAGTGATATTAAATCTACAAGTTATGGAAAAAAAGCTTTTATTTAGTGGGCTAAGTCTAAATTAATTAAATTAAATTAGGTGGGTCTATGTCTAAATTAACTAAATGGGCCTAAGTCATATCTACTCTAAGTCTAATTCATTATGGGCTTAAAATGTATTTTTATTAATTAAAATCTAGACCTAAAGTTATTTAAATAGGTTAGAGCTCATCATGGGCTTAGGACCCAAAACACATAAAAATAAACAAGCCCAATAATAATAAAAAATATCAAAATCAATCAAATAAAAGATCAAACAATTAACTACACTTATTTTAAAAACCCTAATTTAATTAAAGTGACTTTAAATAAAATAAAATAATCAACAAGTAACCCTAATTCTTCCACTTAAATTTAATTCAATTTTAATTAAACAACCTAATGATTTCTATAGCCATTAATTTTAATTATTTACCTAATTAAAACCTTAATTTTACTAACCGATTAATTAAAATAAAACATAATTACACACACAGAGAATTTCATTATTTCCACTATTATGACTATTACAATGATCTATTGAAAAGAATAAGAAAAGAAGAATTAATACAATCCCAAAAATAATAATAACAAAACAAATCAAAACAATAATTAACAACTAAATAAAAAACTAGAAACTATATTTAGCTACAAAGTTCAATCCATGACATTCCATGGACCTTTATGGATTTTGTTCACCTAGTAAGGTCATTATGTGATCTCCTCCATAATCACCAATACAAAAGAATAAAATAATGATTAGTGAATAAAATAACAATAAAAATTAAAATTTAATAAAATCAAAATAATAAAATAAAATAAAAATAAAAGAAAGAAGGAAAGAAGATGATGATTATGGATGCATCATAAGTTGCCCTTCAGACTAATAAAATCACCGTTGTTTTTTAGTAGGTCTTCAAAAACTTGTTATTCTTCTTCTCAAAATTCTATTGCTCCTTGTCTCAAAAACACGAATAAATCACAAATAATATTTTTGTGTACTTGCTAGGGAAAAGAAAAGTCTCTTAGAGAGCTTTAGGAAAAGAGAGAGCCTCCTAAAAAGTCTGAAAAGTGAGCTCCCCAAAAAGTCAGGTCCCCCCACAAAAGTGCTTTAGCTAGGTTTTTATAAAAAAACCTTAGCTCCTATATGTACTGAAGAGTTTCAGTTTTAAATGGATTTTATTTATCGAAAGTCTATATAAATCCCAAAAATAAATTTAAGAAAATTTTTAGTCAATCAAAATTCAGGAAACATATTTTTATTTTCTATAAAAATACAAAAAAATGAATGGAAAATGTATAATTCCGACTGGAATTATGTAATTCTGGTCGAAATTACAGAATTTTGAACCTCTTTTCTTACTTTTTAATTAAAAAAGACCCCTAAAAGTATTTAAAATTTTCAACTAGGTCCTAAAAAAATATTATAATTAGGTCCTTAAAAAATGATTAAATTCTTTTTTGAAAATGCATTCAGACGTTTGAGGTTTCAAACTTCAAGTGTTGAAGATCTACTTATAATATTTTCATCATTGGAGTCCTTTGTCGCATCCACACTTCATCATCCCGAAATTGGGTGTTTACATATATGTTTCATGCTTTGTTATCATACTTCACACTTTAAACTTTACTTAGTTGTTGAAAGTTAAAATTAGGGATGAGCAGGGGTTTTGGAGAACCTTAATCATTCAAAAATTGAATAAAAAATCTTCGTTGATTGGTTAACTTTCTCTATACTAAACTATCTTGAAGATATACACACATACAATTTATTAATATTAGACCTACTAATTTAACATTTAATAAAAAATAATGTCATTCTAACTATTTGAAATAAAAATTTCACTCATCAATCAAATTATTTGAAATCATACAAATAAATATTAAATTAGTAAATAGCATTTCAAATATTATAATATAATTAATGTTGAAAAATTTAAATTCATCTTCAATATTAAAATTATAATATAACATACGTTTTTAATAGTTATGGTATTGTTATTATTATTTTATGATATATATTACTTACATAAATTTTTCATAGAAAAATATAATAATTGCAAGGTATATTAGACTGTATTATAAAAAAAATTATAAAATTTCTATAGTACAAATAATAAATAATACAATAAAAATCATTTAATTTTATTATAAAATTATGAATGGTTCGTAGTTTAATAGTTGGTTTGAATTATATCTTTAATTATTTTTTGATTTAGAGAAGAACCAATCTTCGAACTGAATTGAATTGAAATTTTTAATTTTCAAACTAAATCAAATAATAAATAGAGTAATTTCATAGCCTCAATTTTTAAATTTTTGATATTTTGGAGCAATTCTCTAAATCAAATTGAACCATGCTCATCCCTATTTAAAATTTTAGAACTTTAAATTAATTTCATACATTAAAATTAGAATACAATAAATTTTCAATAAAGTTTAATTTTTATCCATATAGTTTTAATTTATGATAAAATTATTCATGTGATTTTTTATGACACTTATACTGTTAGACATTATATTTCATATTTTTTACACTTTAATATCTTACTAATTTGTGTCAATAAAAATCTATAATTCAATGTTTAAATAATATAAATTTTTATTAGTAAAATTGCTTATCAAGTCATGTACCATTCAACTAATGAAAAGCTCTACATAGGGTGAATATGAATTTTGGATTCAATAAGAAGAAAAATTGAAGAATAAAGAGAATTGAAAGAGTAAGAGAATAAAACAAAGACACAAGGATTTATAGGTTTAAATTTTCAACAATTCTACATCTCTACCTAATTAATCTCCAAATTAGGATTTTCAAACCATAATCTATTGATTGTAAACTACATTACTATTTTTTAAGGCTCAACACCAACCCTTATAATTATTAATAGTTTTAGATAAGACTTATTATAAAACATATCAACCCTAGTGTTTTTAAGGCTCATATTTCAACCTATTTAATTTAGATCCTTATTACCCTTTTGCTTAACCCAAAAAAAGTTTAGAGAAAGCATTTCCTATTAACTATTACACACCTCAACTCTCACATAAGTTATATACATAAACTCAGCAAGAGTTTAATTACAAAATTTAATATATACAAAGATAAATTTTAGAAATGAAGAGCATAATCAATTATTTCAACTACTCATTTAACCTCATAAATATCAAATTTAAGAGGTGTTTTATAATGAAAAAATGAACACTAGTTGTTAGAAACAGTAATTTTTAGCTCCATTCTTTTTCTTTTTCATTTAATGTTGATTCAATTTTTTCAATCTATAGGAGTGGTCACGATCATGAAAAGGATGCTTAGGACATGAAATTTGAAAACTAGTTATTGGTGCTTGATCTACCCATTACAAAGGTCTTTAAATCACTTATAAGGATGTTTATGGTTGTGAGGAGAGACTATAAGGAGTACTATCCCAAAACTTCATTTGATTACTTCTTGATTCACTTGTGATTACTTGTTGAGGACTATAAAAAGTTATGCCTCCTTCAAATGACTCATAGTTGATCCACCTTCACTAATAAGTGCTTGTGAATGCTCCTCACGATTATGAAGGAGCTAAACTCTCTTATTTTGGCTTTGTTTCCATTTCTTTGCATTGTATTTTAAACATGGATTTTAACTTAACTAAAATACACACTCAAACACACAAATTAAAAGTTCAAAATTGATTATTAAAGTTATAATGAAGGTTGATTAGAGATTGATAATGCAAATGGTTAATAATCTCACCATTTTTAACTTTAATAAACAATTTTGAATGATACTAAAAAATTTACTAAGATTATGTGCATTTATTTATTTAGAATTCTTCATAACTCAAAATAACTTAATGCAAAATCTACTAGAAATGTTTTTTTAAAAAACAAAATTATGGTTCATAAGAGCGATGGCAATAACCACTAAACAAAAGAAAACTTGACACAACATAAACATGTAGTCTAAAGATAAAAGAGGAAAAATGTAGTCTAGAAAGGCCATTTTTTTCTAAAGTTATGCAATTTTTTTGAATATTTTTTTATCATGCAAATGCACTAAGTTCTCTTGACACATTTTAATGTTTGCACATTTATTGATAAACTAAATAAATTAATATCATTAATTCATCAATAATTAGCACAAAAATAAATTACTAAATTGAATATCAAATAATTCCAACACCTCAAAATTATATAATTAATTCAAGCAAAACCATCATAAGATTAAACAACCTTTTGAACCTAAATCGTAGATTTTATATATATATATATATATATATATATATATATATATATATATATATATATATATATATATATATATATATATATATATATATAAATGTATGTATGTATGTATGTATGTATGTATGTATCCTAATTTCATGTAATAGAAGAATTTAACATTAGCAAATCTATTTCTCTTACGAACATAACCATGTCTTGCATGAGTGTTATGAGTGTTAATTCTTCTGGAATATAAGGTCTAGTGTGGGCATATAATTTACAGCTACAAATATGCATTAATCATTGAGGTTTAATACTCATGTGTGAATGCCTTTTATGCCACATGTATAGATGGTGAGGTTGTGATTCCTAAGCCTGAGCTTTAAAACTTGAGCCTTAGCAATAATAATATTTAATAGATATATCTTAGTTCAAAGGTTCTTAGACTCTTTTTTCTCATTACCTTAAACTTTGAGACTCATCTCATAAGGGATAAACAATGAGAGTATAGAGGTGTTAACAAATTTGAAAGGGGCTTGATGTAGAGGCTCCACTCACTAAGTCTAAATATCATGTTTGAGGACCTTTGACAATCCAAAAGATTACCAAGGTTTTCTTTACCTTTCTAAAATTTAAAAAGAGATTTTTTAATCTTTAAAATCTTTTTTGAAGTAACTTATTTCTTTCTTAAAATTATCCTTTAAAGAATATGTAATGTTCAAATGATGAGATAATTTTTTATTTAAGATGTTAACATTTGAAAATTATTACTTCAACTCCTTAAAAATCTTGGTTATTTTTGAAAACTTCTTATTTATTAATTTTTTAAAAAGCAATTTATGACATCTTAGAGCCAATTTTCCTATCATAAAGCTTTCATTATTAAGTTCCTCATTATTATTTATCAAAATAATGTTTAAAATCATCATAAGAGGAAATGGAAGAGAAAATTACCTCATTTTTATCTTAAATGGCCATAAAACAAAAATTAGTTAGCTATTATTAATCTTCTTGCCTATAGGATTCGAATGAGTCATTCCAAGTGGTTTTGAAAGTTTAAGACACTCAACTCTAATATGAGCTAGCTTTTTGCACTTATAACAAGTGACCTCTTTGATTTTCTTAAAGTCACAATGTTCTTTTGACTTTGCCTAGTTCTTCTTTCTTAAGAATTTTTTGAATCCCCTTATGAGGATGGCAAGCTCCTCATCATCCTTACTTAATTCCTTAAGATCTTCTTCACCACTTGAGTCTTAAGAGGCTTTGAGGGTTATGCTTTTCTTTTTTTTTTTTTTAATCTTTGTCTTCTTTTTCGCATTCTATTTACCTTAAGGTAAGATAATGAGTAAGAAGCTTACCAATGAGGATATTTATTGGAAGTTTAGAGAGATCATGAGCTTCCTTAATATAGGTTATTCTTGATTCCCTATCTTTCTTGGACAATACCCTTAATATCTTAGTGTTGACTTCCTTGTTAAAGTAGTGCTTGCATAATTTTTTAATGTTTTTAAGAAAGCATTTAACTGATTGGTCATTTAGTTATTATCTCATTAAACTTCATCTTGAACAATTCATAGTCATACACATGGAGTTACAGCTTTTTAGATCTTACTTGAATGTGGCTTTCATAATAATTCCCTAAAGTTTCAAAAATCTCCTTGGCCAATATACAATATTGTATATTGTCCCCTTTCTCTTTTGACATTGAAGCAAAGAGTATGGTCATGGCCTTTTTATTCTTATAGTTTTCTTCTTTTTGATCAAGTGAAAATTTCTTTCTCTTTTATGGTACTTCAACATTATCCACTCTTTTCATAAGAGGACTCCAACCATCAAAAACTACATCTCAAAGTCTCACAGGATTATTACTCAAATAGAGCTCCATTTTATACTTCTAATAAGGATAATCATTATCATTAAAAATGGTTTAAAAAACTTAAAATTTAGTTGTTCACTCTCAATGATCTTTAGTTCTAGTAATTAAGTACCTAGAATACAAGCTTTGATTCCAATTAGCCTTAGAGGGGGAGTGAATATGGATTTTTTATTGAACAAGGAGAAAATTAAATAATAAAAGGAAAATTAAAAGAAAAAGAGAATAGCATAAGATACAAAGATTTATAAAGGTTTGGATTCTCAATAATCCTACTTCTCTACCTAACTTATCCCTAAGTTAGGATTTTAAACCCTAATTTATTAATTAAAAATTAAATTAGTATTTTTTCAAGGCTCAATGCCAACCTTAATAACCACCTAGAGTTTTACACAAAGTTCACTCTTGAACCTATCAACCAAAGTGTTTTTAAGATTCACACTTCAACTTAAGTTGATTTAGATCCTCACTACCCCCTTTTTTTAGCATAAGAAAAGTATATAGAAAAGATTTCCTATCAACTATCACATATGTAATAACTCGAATTTGCGTGATGATGATGATGATGATGATTATTATTATTATCATTATTATTATTATTATAACATTTACTGTTGATATTATATTATTATTACTAGTATAATTATTTTTGTTATTCTTGTGTGAGTATATATATATATATATATATATATATATATATATATATATATATATATATAGTCAAAAGAAGAAAAGCCTAGTGGGACCGTGTGTGTGTGTGGGGTTGTGATTTAAAAAAGAAGAAAGTGGTCTACATATAGAAAAAAAATTAAGGGAAGGCAGCAATAGGAGTTGGAATTCTGGGGTGGTAAATTTTTTTTTGTAACCAAAACTTTTCTTCTTCTCCATTAACCACCCAAGTGACCTCCGATTAATTCCAAATTTGAACCATAGATTCATGTCACTCTCCTCATCACTCAAGTGGCTTTCGTTTTGTAAGAAATGGCTTGATAAAGTGCAATTTTAGCTTAGATCAATCAACATTTCACCTTAATTTTGGACTATTTCGATGGTTTTCATACTTCATGGTCACTACCAGTGTGTTCTTCTCATTATCAGGTGTCCATAGCCACCAACCATGCATTTTATCTCCATCTCTAGAAATTTCTGTGAATTTTTAGGTAATTTTTCTTTAATTTTTTGATCCATGAATTCTACGTATATTTTGAGTTGTTTGAGGCTTTAGATGTGTCTTATAAATTATAGGGAATATTTTGGCATAATTTTTTTGGTCAGGTGTTGTGTTTTTGGTGAGAATCCGGTGGATCCTGCTAGAACTTTGACAAATAAATATTATCAACCTAAGAAAATTTTATGGAACTATTTTTAATAAAAAGTATAAATTGTGATTATCAATTTCCATGAATGGAGTTTAGTTTAGTTCTTTACGGATTTTGAGAAATAAATCTCAGAAAGGTTGTAGTAGAAATTATTTAATTTTCATTTAAATTAGTGAAATTGTTGGAGATAAATTCCTTTAGCCTCAAAAGTTATATTTAGGATATTTCTAAATCCATTTTATAAATTCCTTGATTTTAATAACTTTTCCAAAAATTTGAAAATTTTTATACATTTTATTTGTTATACATAAGTATCTTTTAAATAAATACTATTTATTTTAAAGAGTCCAAAAGCAAGAAGTGCCAAGTTGAGGTAGCCGAAGACACGTAGGCTAACACGCACCACCTGTGAGTTAATTTTATAAAATGTTTGTTGAAAGTATATAAATGAGATTTTTCATGAGATAAATATATTATTTAAGTTACGCTTATAAATTAATTATGAATATGAATATTTCAATGAGCATGATATATTGATTATACTATTGCCAAGGATTTTAAGAAGATGCTTTAGCTTGATTTCATTTTATTTTATTTTAATTATTTATGATATGTATGTTTTGGAGAAAAATGGTAGAACATCGCACTGGTGGGTGTCACCAAGACTATGTGTGCTTGGCCATTGATTGATTGTGAGCCCTAGTTAAGTAAGACTCTTTGGGCAAAATTATTGATTATGAACCCTGGTTGAGTAAAACTCTTTAAGCAGGTATATGTCTACTAGTTGGACCTTGGCCAAGCTTGCTCTCTGGGCACCAGTAAATAATTGGTGTAAGAGACTGACTGTGGTTGGACCTTGGTTGAGTTACTCTCCAAGACCAACAGTCATTTAGATGTAAAAAAGCTGAAAGGTAAGTAGAATTGAGGTTTAAGGTTCTACTATAATTTCCACTATGGTTTTATTTACTATATAACATTGTTTTTGGCATGGACTATTTTTATACTTAAGAGATTTATAAATTTTGGAAAGGTATTTATATAAATAAATTTTTATTAAAGTAAAGGATTTCAATTATCTATTTATTTTAATTAATGGTTTTAAATAAGTATTTTAAAACCAACATACATTTTATAACATTTATTCTCTCAGTGAGGTCTGATTCCCCTTAATTTAATTTTTCTAGGACCTCACAGTCAGAATGATCCTAGTAATCATTTGTGCCAGGTTTTTTCTTCTCCGACTATTTTATATAGGTCTATTTGATATTGTATTATGTATTTAAATTCTAGAACATCGCAGTAGTTGACCATCTTGTATATGCTAGCATAGATGTGATATAGTGCCATTCTAGTAATGTATAATGACATTATAAATTATCCCAATGGTAATAAAAGAATATTCTATTATTTAAAGTATTTATTTAATTGAGTATTTATCAATTAGCATCATGTTAAATATATTCATTATCAAGAGTTAATAATATGAGCTATGAATTTATTTAGTACATATGCTATAAAATGTTCATAGTCAAATAATTTATATTTGGGTAATATTAATTAGACTATCACCTTTATCTATTTTCCTTGATTAGTATGAGATACTAATAGTGGGAGGTAATGAGTCTCATACTACTTAATATGAGATATTAGAATAGACATGTCAATACTCATATGATGGGTGGATTGAACAGTGACGCTAGATATGTGATCACATGGATATTCACTTGTTGTCAATTATCATAATCTAGTTCATAATGGTGCATGTAGTCCTTTGTTCTGAGGTGACATTGTCATCCACATTTAAGTGTTTAGATTTTGTTATCGCTTACATACTTATGTTATTCACACATGGGTATATGGCGTGTGGTGGCTTTAAAAAGTTAAATGTAGGGATGAGTGTCCGACCAAGATGAGATTCATTACCTAGAGTGAACCGGGATAACATCCTATAATATCTAAGTCTTTTCTTGATCAAAGAGTTCCTGGTCAAAATAAACATAACAGTTTAAAAGAGTTCCAGTGCTAGAAAGAGTTTCTAGTATTGATTGCGTTTTAATCAAAAGATAGAACTTGAGATGAGGTCATAAAATATAGCTATTAGAGTTTGACCAATCCTTGACTCTAGGCTATATCGGGATTCTCTAATGGAGGGATTTTAGTGCATAATAATTATGACCAAGGGGTTCATGTGAATTAATGAATACATTCATATCTAATTGGGTAGTTGTGATATCGATGCTAGGGGTCACTCACAACTTATGAGAACTAAATGTGAATAATTGAGATTTTCACATTTAGACTTAAAAGGAGTTTCAAATAATATTAAGTGTTGATATTATGTTCTCATTACTAATTAGACATGGACCTAGTAAGTCATACCTAAAACATTTTACCAAATCTCTTTATATTAATTTAATTATTGATTAAAGAGTTTAATCAATTAATAAAGATTAATGAAATTGGATTTTTACATAAAGCAATAATTCTAGCATATCATGAAATCTAATTTCAATGAAAGGTTTAATTATTAATTTATGCTTAATTAATATGAGATATTAATTAATAAATTAATAATGTCCATATATTGTTTTCTTAATTACTTGGACTAATGGCCCAAGTGTCATAGACCTAGGCCAAAAAGTGTTTTAGACTTAAGATTAGACTAAGTATTTGATCAAGCCCACTTAATGCATTTAAGTCCATTTAGTTTATGAAATGGACTTTAGGTCAAGAGTTAGCCCAATGCATTTAAGTCTACTTGATTAATGCTATGGGCTTTGGGTCAACAATTGGCCTAATGCTTATAATTTTTAAAAATAATAAATAAAATATATATTTTTTTTTTATTTTCTTCATGCCTTCTATTGTAGAAAGCCTTGTCCATTATTTATGTTTATTTAACTTGTCTAATACTAACAGTTTGAGAGTTTTAAGACAAGAATTATTCGATACAAGACAAAAAGAGGTTAATATTCACCAAGAATATCATAATCAATATATTGTGATTTAGTTGAATACAATAAATTAAAACATTTGACGGGTGTTTCGACTCATGACAAAGGGTGGTCGTGCCAACTCATGACAAAGTGTGGTCGTGCAGACTCCTTATGGGTGCACCGACTCGTGATAGAGGGTGGCCGTGTCAACTCATCACGGGCATGCCTGTAGACGGCGGGGTTTAGCGCACGTCCAAGATTTTAGCAACTACAACATTGTTTGAGCTTAGGGTTCTAGAGAACACACTAAATATTATCACAAAGACATGACGTGGAGATGAGGAGTCGCCACCCAGGGTAATAACTGGGACAAATTGAAAAGGTGGTACTCGATTCCCTAAAAGAAAGCTAGCACCACAACTAGGAGATTCTGGATACGGAATACCAACTTCTTTTAGTCTTTTGTTCATTTAGAATTACTTTATGAATTACTATCTTATTCTCTATTTACATGCAATTTCACATAAATCCAAAACAATAAACTCCAAGGCAAACCAGTCATGAAATATACAAGTAAATAATGCATTCAATAAATCACATAATCCCTAAGTTAGTCTAATCTACATGGATTTTAAATAAATGAGCTAAATCTATATGTTTTAATTTATAAGTGAACCTAAAGACCTAATTCCTTTTGATTTTAATTAAATGAACCTAAGTCTATTAATTTTAATAAAAATAGGCTAATTCTACATGTTATGAAGGTATTCAAATTAGTGGGCTTAATTCTATAGGTTTTAATTAAATAATGATGTTAAATCTACAAATTATGAAAAAGGTTTAAATTAAGTGGGCTAAATCTGTATTAATTAAATTAAATTAGGTGCGCCTATGTCTAATTAACTAAATGGGCCTAAGAATATTTCTAACCTAAAATCTAATTAATTATGGACATAAAATATATTTTAATTAATTAAACTTAATTAATTATTAAGTGAGATGGGCTAAAAGAATAAATTAAAACCTAAAGTGGGCTTAAGACCCAAAACACACAAAAATAATAAATAAAACCCAAAAACAACTAAAAACATAAAAGAAACAATTAAACAAGATCAAACAAATAATTAAATTAATCCTTACTAAAACCCTAATTTTTATTAACATGCAACCTAAATTAATCTACTTCCTTCATTGATTTTAAATGATTACCAAATTGAAACCTAATTTTACTAACCGATTTAATAAAAAAAATAATGTAACCACACATATAGTTTTATTACTATTCTCACTATTGGGGTTATTACATTAACCCACAAAACAATTAATAAAATAACAATGAAGAATAAAGTAAAAATAAAGATAATAAAAATAAAAATAAAACCCTAGAAACTAAGTCTCTACAAAACTTTATTCATAGTCTTCTGTGGACTTCTAATGAAATTCATCTCCCTCACATGATCACCATGCATTTTCCGCCATAATCACCACAAAACATAAAATAAAATAAGAATTAATGAATAAATTATGATAATAGCTAAACATAAATAAAAATAATAACGTAAAATAATCGAAGAAATAAATAAATAAAAGAAGAATAGAAAAATAGAAAAATATGATATGCTTATGGATGATTTATGGTGCTCCTCAGATTTGTGGTTCACCGTTCTTGCTAAATCTTCGAATCTTTTCTTCAAAAATTCTTCACGAGTCTTAAATTAATTGATGAATCAAAAAGAATTTTTTGATTAAAAATAAATATAAGAAGAATAAAATCACGTTTTTCTTCCTCTCTTCTCCTTCTTTCTTTTCTACGCTCCTCCCTTTTCTTTTTTTTCTACACTCTTCCTCTTTCTTTTTTTTCTTGTCAACTCCCTTTTTCTAGTGGAATTAGGAAGCCTAACCCTAATTCTAATGTGATTCTCATTCCTAAAGTGTATTTAGGAATTTTAAACCAATTAGGATTGAATTAATTAGGAAATTTAAGCCACCTAAAACACTAAATTGGAAGTAATTAAAAATAGAAAAAATGAAAGAATTCAATTCCGACCGGGATTGTGTAATTCCGATCAGAATTGTACAATCCCGATCGGAATTGTTATAATTTCGATCGGAATTACATAATTCCGGTTGGAATTATGGAATTCCGATATGCATTTTTTTAACATTTAATTACAAAAAGGCCCCCGTAGAAATTTAAATTTTACAATTAGGTCCTACAAAAGAACTTTGCGATTTAGTCCCTGAAAACATTAAATTCTTCCTTTAAAATTCCTTAGAATTTTTTAAAGATTAAGTATCGAAGACACTTTCATCATTGGAGTCCTTTGCTGCAACCATAATATGTCATTCTGAAATTAGGTGTCTATAATGCTGACTCGTGACAGAGAGCGCCCATGCCGACTCGTCACCACTATGTCAACTAATAACAGAGGCAGCATGTGCTGAGTTAATCTTGAGTCAATACAGTGGTGCCGAGTTGTGTCCAAATCCCTCATTGGGATACTTTGGGGCCTTCAAAATGCATGTTTTTTATTTGATATACATGTATGGAATGATCATGGTCTTTATATTATATCCTAAGTTTGTAATAATTATTCTTTTTATTATTAGTTATGTAATTGAGTGTTAATTACATAGAACTAGGTTGTAATATTCACCTTGGAATGCCAAGGAATGATTGTACATCACAAGAGTTGTGAAATGGAGCTTGAAGAGTTCAAGTGGGAGATCCATCAAGATGGAGGCAATGTAATTTATTCTAAAAATTAGAATAGGTTTCTATAATACCAATGATCAGTTTATATTTGTGCATTCATTATGCATGTTAAATGTATATATGTGATATATATGTTAAAACATGCAATATGCATATGTGATATGTGTATGTATTCCATATGAAGTATATATGTGATATATGCAATAAAAAAATGGCTAACGTGCAAAGTGAGACCTTATATAAAGACCTGAAAATCCTCCAAACCAAATTTAGGTCTAAGCTTTCCATTGGAGCAATAACTTTCATGGTTTTGGACTATGTGCATCGATTGTGGATATGTAAGGATGTATATGAGATCCAAGAGATTCATGCAGTGTTATTGTTAAGCATAAGATGTTGTGGGTGTACAGACATACTACATGCCAAGAATAGCAAATAGGCGTACCTGAGATATACAGTGTTCAAGTTTATACACTTCACTAATCCAATGGTATGGACCAAACCAATGCTAAAGGCCAAGAATGGCAATGTGTACCTAAGAACTATAACATTAGGAGTTGGATTGATGATATCTCACATGAGATATGATGAACAAGAGTTATTCACTTAATGAAAACTAATATTCCAAGAATAGTAAAGTGTACCTAAGGAATATTAGTAACTCATTAAGAACTTCATCACCAACTAGAAATCAATCCAACAAAGGATTTCCGTTTTCTACCTTAGAAGTGTAGAATTCACCAAGTTAATTGGAGATGATTATAATTAAAGACCAAATCTAATGGTTTTATTACAATGTCATGGGACTAATCAATCTTGTTATGCTTTTTTAGAAATTTAATAATATGAGATCTTTAAACCCATTAAGCATCATTCTTGATAACAATAGACTCATTGGGCCTAATCTTGTTGATTGGCTTCGTAATCTAAAAGTTATATTGGCCTTTAAACGCATACTATATGTTTTGGAACAAAGTCCTCCCAGACCCCTTCCACCTCATGCTTCCCAAGAGGAACATAACACTCTTGCAAAATGGAAAGAAGTTGATATGCAAGCACGTTGCATTATGTGGGCTTTTATGAGCAATGAAATTCATAGGCAACATGAGAAGTACACTAATGCAAGGGAATCTTACTTCACCTACAAGAGTTGTTTGGTGAACAAACTAGGACCGCTAGATATAAGATATCTAAGCAACTTTTTCTATGCTAAAATGAAGGAAGATGATGATGATGGAGCATATGTAAATTCTATAATTCATTCCATAAAGGAACTTAAGAGTCTAGATTTCATGATGGATGCTTAACTTAAATAGATTTGATCTTAAAATCCCTTTCAAACTCATTTGGGTAATCTATTGTAAATTTCCATATGAATAAGACTGAGTGAACCCTTGAAAAATTATTAAACATGCTTTTGACGGCCTAAAAGGCTATTCACAGTAAGAAAAGGAAGGATGTAGCTTTGATTACCTCTTCTAGTAGGACTAAGAAGAGTAAAGGCAATAAAAGCAAGAAAGCTAAAGCAAAAGTTCCTAAAGCTTTAGGAGGTATTAGAAAGAACAAAGGCAAAGAAAAGGTTGAGAAAACCAATAAGGGAAAATGTTTCTTTTGTGATGGAAAGGACATTAGAAAAGAAATTGTCCAAAGTTCCTGAAGTCTCTTTAGACTAAAGGAAAGGATAAGATTGGAGAAGGTGAGAATTTCTCTAATTTATTTATTTCTAAATGTTATAATAGCTCATCTAAGGCATGAGTATTGGATACCGGTGCTAGTTTTCATATATGTTCTTCTTTGTAAGATCTAGTAAGTGAAAGATGGTTGGAGTCAAATAAGGTGACTTTAAAGCTTGGAGATGGAGCAAGTGTTGCTACTAAAGCTATGAGAACCAACTCTATTGACTTATATCATCATGTTTGTTGTTGGAAAATGTTTTATATGTACCTAATGCTTATAAGAACATCATCTCTATTTCCAGTATGACTAGAAAAGGATATAAATTTTTATTTGAAAGAGAATAATGAGATAATTGGCATGGGTTATGTATTACATGATCTTTATTATATTAATAATAAATCCAATAATAATCATTATCCAACTAATTTGAATGTTGTGAATACAATGCTAATTGATAATGCCTCTAATCTAAAATATCTATGGCACTTGCAATTAGGTCACATTGCAGATGACAGAATCACATAGTTGGAAAGGATAGGAATCTTGAGTAATCTTAAATCTGCATCCAATCTAACTTGTGAGGCATGTATCCAAGGCAAGATGACCCGGTCACCATTTTTTGGACAAATGGAAAGAGCTAAAGAAATTTTGGAAATCATACAAAGTGATGTATGTAGGCCATTCCACTAAATGGAAAGAGGCGGGTTCTACTACATCATTACCTTTATAGGTGATCTATCAAGGTTTGGACATTTATGTTTGATGAAACATAAAAATGAATTCTTTGAAAATTTCAAGGAATTCAAGGTCCAAGTAGAGAACCAAATGGGAAAAAGTTTTAAAATCCTTTTATTGGATTAAGGAGGTGAATACTTAAGTATCTAATTTATGGAGTTCCTTAAGGAACATGGCATTATATCACAACTAACTCCACCTGGAACACCTCAACTCAATAGTGTGTCCAAAAGGAGGAATCGAACCCTAATATATGTGGTTTGATAAATGATGAGCTATACATATTTGCCTACTTTCTTTTGGAGTTTTGCATTACAAACTGCCATTTACATAATAAACCACATTCCATCTAAGTTTGTTTCTACCACTCCATACGAGATATGGCATGGTAAAGCACTAAGTCTCAAGCATATTAAGATTTGGGGATGCCTAGCCTACATCAAAAGGTTGAAAACAGACAAATTAGATGCAAGGTTAATTCAAGGTAGCTTTATTGAATATCCTAAAGAAAGTTTAGGGTATTATTTCTATCTTCCTACTGAATAAGTTGTTGTTGTAAGAGAGTTGCCATATTTCTTGAGAAAGAGTTTCTTTAAGAAGGTGGTAAAGGAAGGAAGATAACATTAGAAGAAAAGTCTTTTAATGATGCCAATCAAGTTGATCAAATGGATATAGATCAATCCCAAGCGTCTAATCCCACTGAAAATATCATCACACCAACTCCTAAAAAGTCAGGTAGGATTTTTTGTATGATATGTAAGAGTTGCATATGCATAAAGAAGACAATTATGATGATGATCCTATAACATTTGAAGAGGCTTTATCAGATAAAGATTCTTCTAAATGGCTTGAAGTAATGAAATCTGAAATGGATTCCATGTATGTAAACCAAGTTTGGACACTTGTTGATCCACCTAAAGGTATTGTACGTATAGGTTCTAAATGGATCTTCAAGAGAAAGATTAGTGTAAATGGAAAGGTTGATACCTATAAAGTAAGGCTTGTAGCAAAAGGGTTTCACCAAAGAAAAGGGATCAACTATGAGGAGGCCTTCTCGCTAGTAGCCATGCTTAATTCCATTCAGATACTTCTTGCCATTTCTGCACACTATGATTATGAGATTTGGCAAATGGATGTTAAAACTGCTTTTTTTAACGGTTATATTGAGGAAGAGATTTATATGGAACAACCTATAGGTTATGAATCTAATAAAGGTTCTAAAGTGTGCAGGCTTAATAGATCTATTTATGGTCTAAAACAAGCTTCAAGGAGTTAGAATCATCATTTTGATAAAGCCATACTATCATTTAGTTTTATCAAGAATGAAGATGAGCCTTATGTGTACAAGAAGGTTAGTGGGAGCCAACTCACTTTCCTTGCATTGTATGTGGATGATATTTTATTAATTGGGAATGACATTGGCATGCTTACAAATGTGAAACTATGGTTGTGTAAATCTTTCTCCATGGAAGACTTAAAGGAGGCTACTTATATTCTTAACATTTGAGTTTATAGAGATAGATAAAAAAGAATGATAGGTTTATCCCAAAGTCTTTACTTGGAAAAGGTGTTGAAGAGGTTCAACATGCTTGATTCCAAGAGAGGACTGTTACCATTTATCTAAGGGTATGTCACCCAAGACACCCGAGGAAATGGAGCAAACGGCCAAAGTTCCTTATACTTCATCTATAGGAAGCTTAATGTATGCTATGTTATATACAAGGCCTGATATTGCTCATGCTATTAGTGTGACTAGCAGATTTCAATCCAATCCAAGATTAGAACACTGGATAGCAGTTAAGTCAATCTTTAAGTCCTTGAGAAGGACTAAAGATTTAATTTTAACTTATGGAGGAGTTGATTTACAAATAGATGGATTCATAGATTCTGATTTCCAATCAAATATTTATAATGGAAAATCTATCTCTAGGTTTGTTTTTATCTATAATGGAGGTGTAGTGAGCTGGAAGAGTTCCAAGCAAGGCGTCACTACTGATTTTACTATAGAAGCCAAGTATATAGCCGCATCAGATGTCGCTAAAGAAGCTGTTTAAATTAAAAGGTTCATTACCGAACTAGAAGTTATTCCTTCCATTAAGTCCCTAATTCCTCTCTATTGTGACAATAATAGAGCCATTGCTTTGGCAAAGGAACCGAAGTCTTACAAAAAATCCAAACACATAGAAAGACACTTCTATATTATCTGAAAACTTATTAGAAAAAGCGACATCATCATGCAAAAGATAGTTTCAAATGATAATATGGTTGATCCATTAACCAAGGCGCTCACTCAGTTACAGTTAGACCATTATCTTGAGAAGATGGGTCTTAAATGTTGTAATGAATAGTGCAAGTGCTAGTGCGAGATTGTTAGCATAGATATGCTCTAGTGTCGTTCTAGTAATGTATAATGACATTATAAATTATACCATGGCAATAAAAGAAAATTCTATTATTTAAAGTGTTTATTAATTGAATATTGATCCATTAACATCATGTTAAATATATTCATTATCAAGAGTTGATAATATGAGCTATAAATTTATTTAGTACATATGTTATAAAATGTTCATAGTCAATTAATTGATATTTAGGTAATATTAATTAGACTATCACCTCTATTTATTTTCCTTGATTAGTATGTGACACTAATAGTGGGAGGTAGTGAGTCTTATGCTACTTGATATGAGATATCATAATAGATATGTGTATACTTATGTGATGGGTGGATCGAATAATTACGCTAGATATATGATCACATGGATATTCACTTATTATTAACGATCATAATCTAGGCCATAATGGTGCATGTAGTCCTTTGAACTGAGGTGACATGGTCATCCATATTTAAGTGGTTAGAGTTTGTTACCACTTACATACTTGTGTTATTCACACATGGATATATGGTGTGTGGTGGCTCTAGTTAGTTAAATGTAGAGATAAGTGTTCGACCAAGATAGGATTCATTACCTGGGGTGAACCGAGATATGATCCTATGCTACCTAAATCTTTTTTTTAATGAAAGAGATCCTAGCCAGGATAAACATAACAGTTTGAAAGAGTTTCTAGTATTTGTTGTGTTTTAATCAAAAGATAGAACTTGAGATGAGGTCATAAGATATAGCTATTAGAGTTTGACCAATCCTTGACTATAAGCTATATCGAGATCTTCTAATGGAGGGATTTTAGTGCACAGTAATTATGACCAAAGGGTTCATAAGAATTAATGAATACATTAATATCTAATTGGGTAGTTGTGATATCGGTGCTAGGGGTCACTCACAACTCATGAGAACTAAATATGAATAATTAAGATTTTCACATTTAGACTTGAAAGAGTTTTAAATAATATCAAGTGTTAATATTATCTTCTCATTGCCAATCAGATATGGACCTAGTAAGTTCCACCTAAAAGGTTTTACTAAATCTCTTTGTATTAATTTAAGTATTGATTAAAGAGTTTAATCAATTAATTAAGGTTAATGAAATTGGATTTTTGCTTAAAGCAATGATTCTAACATATCAAGAAATTTAATTTCAATGAAAGGTTTAATTATTAATTTATGCTTAATTAATATGGGATATTAATTGAGATAATAAATTAATAATGTGTATATATTGTTTTCTTAATTACTTGGACTAATGGCCCAAGTGTCATGGACTTAGGCCCAAAAGTGTTTTGGACTTAAGATTAGACTAAGTAATTAACCAAGCCCACTTAATGCATTTAAGTCCATTTAGTTTATAAAATGGGCTTTAGGTCAAGAGTTGGCCTAATGCATTTAAGTCCACTTGATTAATGCCATGGGCTTTGGGTCAACAGTTGGCCCAATGCTTATAAGTCCATTGGTAAAGGATTGGGTTTTGGGATCAATAGTTGATCTAATTTTTTAAGCCTAAATTCATTAAGATATTATTTGATTTTATTAAATTAAATAAATATGTGGAATTTAATTAACAAGTGTAAGTCCTAGGTGATGTATAGAATTACAAGAGTTGTAATCTCTACTTCCTCATTGTTTGGACAATAATGACTTATTTAATTATTAATTAATTATAACAAGTGGCATATAGGTCATGTCACTAATCTCTACTTTAATCTCTAGCTAAGTATATCTAAAAGCAATATTATATATTAATTGTTGGTTGGTGAAGAGAAAGGTGTAGAGACATAAGAGACAAAAATATATGCAAAACCTAACGCTCTTGTAAGGATCACAAAAAGAAAATTTGAGTGGTCAAAAGGAGAGGATTCAAGCTTCTAATTGATCAAGACAAGGAAGAAATTTGCTAAAGCTTGGTGTTTTAAGCTAGAGGTCTCACAATTGGGAGACTCAAAGTTGATTTAAGAGTTGAATCAAAGGTGTACCAACCATTGTAGTATATTTTTATGGTCTACACCAACCTTTAGATATTAGTAAGTTTTTCTTAAAAATTATAATTCCTTAGTTATTAATTTCTCATATTTATGTTGTTTTTGAATTAGTTATATTCAATGAAAATTGGATCCTAGGGATTGGAATTCTTGATGAGATCAAGGGTTGCGTTGAGAAATTTTTGAAATTTACTCTAATTAGGATTTCATTCCTAATTGCACAATTGATTAGTATATATTGTGGATTTTTCTATATTGGAGATATTTGTATTTATGGTGAATTTGATATAGATTATGGTATTATTGTGAAGTAGTATTGATTGGAAAATATATTGGAAGTGTTACTTGTAAGGTAATTTGAACAGATGGTGACTAAACTTTATTAACGATTTCAATTTGGTTGTAAAACTTCAATTTGTGTCTTTTTAGTTACCAAACTTTGATTTTTGTTTCGAACGTAGCCTTTGTCTAAGATTTTAAGCCTGAAAGTTATATAATATTACCCATTTTAGTCCAAAAGGTTATTTCCTTGCAAATATATCCATAGGTTCTAAAAATAATAAATAAAATAAAAATAAATATTTTTATTTTCTTCATGCCTTCTATTGTAGAAAGTCTTGTCTGTTATTTGTGTTTATTTGACTGGTCTAATACTAACAATTTGAGAATTTTAAGACAAGAATTATTCAACACAAGACAAGAAGAGGTTAATATTCTCTAAGAATATCATAATCAATATATTGTGACTTACTTGAATACAATAAATTAAAATACTTGATATAAACTGTAAAATAAGCTAAAATTTAATAAGTTTTTTTGTTGCAAAACACAGTATTTTTAGAAATTTTTTTGAACACGGAGAAAGAAAGTAAGAATTAAATGGACTATTATAATTGCATTTTATAAAAAAATAAATATTTATAATTTTTTATAAGTTTAGTTTATAATTTGAATTTTAAATGACTATTTATTAATAAAAAAATTATTGTACAATTCATATTAATTTTTTTTTAAAAAATGCTCAATTGTTGTAATCTTGATGGATTATTGGAATCTGAACTCTCTCTTCGATTTCCTATTTATCTATCAATTATTTTAATCAAAACCAAACAAATGATCTAAAAAATATAATAATAATATTAATAATACACAACTTTCTATTGTATTCAACACAATCACAATATTAATTATAATATTTCTTGGTGAATACTATCTCTTCCTGTTCTGCATCAAATAATTCTTATTTTAAAACTTTCAAACTATTAGTATTAGACCAATCAAATAAACACAAATAATTGACAAGACTCTCTATAATGGAAGACATGGAGAAAACAAAAATATATATTTTTATTTTATTTATTATCTTTAGAACCTATGGACTTAATTGTAAGGAAATAATTTTTTGGACTAAAATGGTAATATTATATAATTTTAAGGCTTAAAATCTTAGACATGGACTATGTTTGAAACAAAAATTAAAGTTTAATGATCAAAAAGTCACAAATTGAAGTTTCAAAAACCAAATTGAAATCGCGAATAAAGTTTAGTAACCATTCAAATAATTTACCTATTATTTTTACTTTTTCAGGTTTTGATTTGTTCTCGGTACATAGGTGTTATACCTCAAATTTGATTGTCCCCAAGAAGGTCCAATAATGAAACGAATCCCTAAGATGACTAGAGTCTGCTTATTCGTAATACCTCTAAAGTGTGCAACCTTAAAACCTAACCGACCCCACTAGTATGCAAAATCGATCACCGAGCCATTAAGTTGTGCTCCAACCTTGCAAAATACAAATTATTAGAGCCATGAGATGTTTATTTCGAGAAAACTCATGTCAGAATACTCAGCTCGTTGGGCTAGTACACATTTTGTTAGATTCGGACCCAGCTTCGTGAAAAAACAAAAATCAATTTGACAAAATGGACCTAAAAAACAGATCTGGAAGGCCCCAAAACCTTCAAAAGTGGTCCTGAAATGGTTCAACACAACTTGAAGATCAGCGCGTATCGCTCAAAAGTGTGCGTAAATGCTCCTAGGTGTCATGTGCTAAAATTGAGGCCAAATTTGGCAAAACGGACTTTGAAAACGCATCCGGAAAGCCTAAAAACCTTGCAAACCAACTATGAAACAATGTGTGTAAAACCCGAAAAGTGTGCGTGGAAGGCTAAAGTGTGCATGGATCGTGCGCGTGACCACACGCACACTGTGCACGACCATGCACAAAATTCTTAATATGCATATGCAACCACACCCCCACCATCCTATTCTACCCAATTTTCCCTATAAAGATACCACTTCACACCCATTTTTAGGGGGGGGGGGTAAGTGGAAACACACACATACTCAAAAATCGATCCTATCAAAGGTGTTAAAAACCCTTTTCCATATAGTTTTTGCTCTCCCACAGCCTTTATCTTAGGTTGTTAGATACCTTTTCCACTAAATCAAGCCTTATCTTTGTCAAAGCACGCTTCAAAGGTATACAATCTAGCATCATTTTTTTGTCATTTTGAACCTCTCGATGAGGAAAGCTTGATAATCTCTTGAAATTAAAGCTTCAAAACCCACACAAGCTTAGTCAAGTCTGAGGACCACACAATTATTTTAGCACGTTTATTTTATTACATTTCATTTTATTTTACTATCGCCAGCATTTAGGAATACTATTATGCTTGTGTGATGAGACTGGCAATCTTGCATGCTACGTGAATAATATATGCTTTATTATGCTAATTTCACATCATCATTTTGCATCCTCTATTTCTAAAATCATGAAATCATATCGTAAATACCAATAATGTGAAAAATTCATATCCCGGAATAGAGTCATCATGCTCTTGGTCCAGTGATAACCTCATGCATCCTTTATATTATCGTCATACATGATCATAGCATAAATAATCACTGCAAGCATGCATGATCACCTTATTATTCATGAAATTGAGCAAGCTGTGTGAATGGTCATGTTAATCTTGCAGATCAGTCATGTCAAAATTAGATTTACTTTTTTGTAATCTTTTCCTTTTCTTTTGTATTTTATTAAGAAAGCGATGTAATAATTAAATTTTTAGCTTTATTATCTTCCACTATTTGATGTACTATGTGAATGTTATACAAACTGTTATTACTGAAATTAGGGTGTTACAGTAACTATACATCGAATATTGTATAATGAGAAATAGTCAAAAACTAGATGCGATCCCTTAAACCCGAAAATCTCTAATGGGGACAATACTCACTGAGTAACCCGATGTCGTCCTTTTCTTTTCTCGATTTTCTAAAAATCGGATGGCGACTCCACAAAATCAAAAGCATCTCATCCCCTCAAGATGAATCATTTGTCCCTATTCGATAAAGTTGCCATGTCCCTCAGACATGGAAAGACCCGCACAATGTCCTATAAAAACATGCCACTATCCAAAAGTGAGAGAGGTCGCTCACAATAGGAAACTTTGTCGAATTTTTATTAAAATTTTAAAAGTGAGTTATTTTAATTGTGAAATTTTCCTTAAGGCTTAGTATGAGTTTCAAAAGCTTCATACTTTCTCATTCCTTAGTGCTGGTCATATGCCCTTTATGTTCGAGTCTTGACAACATACCTCAACTCTCATAAGAGTTTGTATATACAAACTCAATAAGAGTTTACTTACAAAGTTTAATATTTACAAAGAGAATTTGAGAAATGAAAAATGAAAATTACAAAGCTTTTAAGAGTATAATCAATTCTTTCAACCACTTATTTAACCTTTTAAATGTTGAATTCAAGAGCTATTTATAATTAGGAAGTGAAAACTAGTCATTTGACACAACAACTCTTAGTTTCATTATTTTCTTTCTTCATTTAATCTAATTTTGGCCATTTCTATTTGGATGACTACTCTTGGCCTTGACATTTAAAAAACTAATCATTATAGCTTGATCTAGTTATTACAAATGTCTTTAAGTCCTTTATGAGGATGTTTACGATTGTAAGGAAATTGTCCCAAAAACTTCACTTGATTGCTTTTTGGTTCACTCATGAAAGCCTTACTCATGATCGTGAACATGACTATGCGGAGTTCTGCCTCTTTCAATTGACTTAAAGTTAATTTACCTTTACTCATGAGTGCTCCTGAATGCTCATCACAATTGTGAAGGAGCTAAATTCCCTTATTTTGATGTTGTTTCCACTTCTTTGCTTTGCATATTAAATATAGCTTTGAATCTAACTAAAATTCACACTCAAACAAATAAATTAGAAGTTCAAAATTGATTATTAAATTTAAAATCAAGGATATTAGAGATTGATAATGTAAATGGTCAACAACTAACTATGTGAACTCATAATAAATATAGTTTAGATGTATTTTTAATTTTATTATGAATACAAAATTATTCTTAGATTGACTTTAATATATTTTTAAAAATATTCAAGTAGTTAGATTGATGTTTAATTACATATAAAATGATTGAATCAATAAAATTAAATATTATATAAATATTTCATCATAAAATCAATATAATATTTATAATAAAGTATTAAACTGTAGGAAATATAAAGCACAAAGTACTAAATTGTTATAAAAAAAATCACAAGCTAATTTTATTACAAGTAAAGTTTTAGAGATTAAAATTGTTTTTTTTCTCTTAGTTTTAAGGTTTAACAATTTCCCCTTTTTGATTTACACAATCCCTTATGCAAATTGATAAAACACTAATTGTGAGAGTGTTGTCCTGTAAGAGTAGGGGTGTGTACTAGTCTATTCAGTTGAAAATTGTCACACCTTTACCATAAACCTAGATACATATGCATTCATTATGCATTGTATTTGCATATAATATATTGATTGAATTAAAATATGACTTAATATATCTAAATATAATTACAGAAGGAAAGACTCAATGGAAATAAATAATTGGCATATAATAAAAACAATTAAAAGTTTAAGGCTTAATAGGTAACAAAATCACTTCATTAAGGGCCTAAGAAGATATTTTACATTTTGACATATTGTAATTTATTTTTCTTTTACAGTACAAACATTTGTATTTATACAAATAAAATTAGAACTGTTAGATTACTACTAATTTAATTGTAAACATTGATATATTTTACATGTGTTGGTACTCAAAAAAATCAATGGTTCTAACTAAACAAAAATAAATCCAATGGTTTTAATTTTATTTGTATAGATACAAATGTTTTTACCATAGTTAGAGCCCCTAATTAAAGTCTAGTCCCCTCCTTTTTTTATCCTTAAAAGCACAACTTGTGGTTGATGTGAAAACAAAAGCCAAACACTTACAATTAGCTAAGAAAAAGGAAAAGAGAGAGTAATTCATTATGCAAGTTGAAACTAATTTTCCAAGTGGATTTTAAAGGTCTAAAACACTTTTTAGGCTGTAATCTTCATCCTAAAATGCCTTAGAGGTTCATGTGGTAAGTATTTTAAGAGTTTTTGGTGATTTGAGTTAAAGTTTGCAAACTACCATTTTTTAGTTGGATTTTCTGAACCTTTAGTTTATATCTTGATTATATCTTGAGCTATAAAACTAAAAATTAGGTGTTCCTTAATGATTTGAAAACTTTGAAAAGTTCTCTAAATCTTTTTCTCCTAGAGCTTGAACTAATTTAGTCTCTAAATTATTATAATAAGAGAAAATATTTTATTGCTCAATCTAACAATTTTCTTGAACTAATTGTATTTAGTCATCTATAATTTTCTTTATGGTTATTCAATTAAGGTGAAATTTTTATGGCATGTAATAGACACATAAATATGTAACTTTATAAAATTTGAGCTTAAAATTCCTTTCTATAATTTCTAACAATTTTTCAAAATTAGTTCTTGAAACCAGTCCTATTAGAATAATTAAGCTAGAGCTATTGAATTGAGTTTAATTTAATTGCATATCATTTGGGGATACATAATTAGGATAGTAGCCAACTCAGATTATGCATCCCCTAAATGATATGCAAATTATGCAATTAAACTCAATTCAATAATTATAGTTCAATTATTCTTTTTTTTTTTGTTGAAAAATTAGGAGGTGAAGGGGGGAGTAGGGGTATGGAAACACCTATGACTCATCTTATAATGTTCATCATCTGATTCATTAGGCTACAAAAGGGAGGACCTAGCTCAATCATTGTAAAGGAACTGGTTTCAGGGTTAACTTTCAAAAATTGTTGGGAATTATAGGAAAGAAATTTTGATCTCAAATTTTATAAACTCTTAGATATATGCTTCTAGTACATGCCATAAAAATTTCATCTTAAATTGATAACCACAAAAAAATTTATATATGGCTGAATATAATAAGATCAAAGAAATTGATTGATTGAGCAATAAAATGTTTGCTCTTATTAGATTAATTTGGAGATTGAATCAGCTCAAGTCCTAGTAGCCAAAATTTTAGAAAACTCTTCAAAGTTTTCAGAGTATTAAAGAACACTTAATTTGGAATTTTCTATCTAACTTTATAAGTTTAGTTGACACAGCAAATTTTATTTTAAGCCTAAAATTTGATAAATGTTTCCTTTATAATTCAACATTCACTTTTAAAAACTTATATATTGAATTATTAAAATTTACAATAATTTTTTTTTAAAATATAAAAAATCTTATTTTAAAATACATATGTTATATTCTATGTAAAATACTATAATTCTATTATATCTAAAACAACACTCTTTCTTTTCATAAAAAATTATGTTTTTTATTTTAACTACAACATTCTTTTCAACTATTTTCTATTTTTTCTTATATTTTATTTATTCAATTATTATTATTACTATATATATATATATATATATATATATACTCTTAATAAAAAAATAATAAAATAAAATTATTTCAATAACTTTTTAAGTTCTTATTTTTATATTTAATTAAATGTAGTTTTAATTTATTAAAATTATTTAATTAATTATTTAAAAATATATATATTATTTATAGTCCGCACTTTTTAGAACTAGTTAAATATAATTGCTCCTTACATCAGCATATTAAAAGTTATATACATCATAATATTATACTTCTTACCCTTTTATATACAATTTTTAAAAGTTTTTTTAGTTTGAACTACGGATTTTCAGAGTTTATTGCACTATAACTAATCAAGTTCAACCTAAACAGGATCACAATAATGAAAAAGATCTCTCAATAACTAATTCAATATTGGAATAACTCCATACCAATGGATCCCAACAATTGTTGGTAATTTTCATAAGTTTTTAATTAAACAAAGAGAAAATGGTAATGATACACTACAATAAAATATGGAACACTCTAGTACCACTTTTAACTATATTCATTAATTACAATTTATTGATTTTTTATCAAATACTTTTACAACAATAATAATTGTGCAATTTTTATTCTGATTTTATAAATTTATCAATAATTAATTATTTTCTATATTTGACACACCATAGAGATATAAATTATCATTTTTTAAACATTTAACAAATTTTTATGGAAGACATTATTATAGTATATTAAAAAAAAGGATGAAAAAATATAATTTTAAATGTCAAGGGGCAGATACTACAATATGATAAAATAGAGGAGCAAATAGTTAATTATACTATGTTGAAGATCAAAATGAGTTGCAATATGATCTGGCCCTTTTCAATGGACTTCTTTTTGTGCTTTTTTATTTTTATTTTTGTGCTTCCCTATATGGTACCAGAAGTAGTACAATGTTGCTAACAATTCTTGCCCAAAAAATAACCACATATGAACATAAACATTTTTTGCTTTGAATTCACTTCTTTATCATAACATATAGCACTACTCGGTGGCTGCAATAATCTGGATGCCAATGTGCCTGCTCCACACGGCCAATTACAAAATCCTTCATTGCAGCCTCTAGGAAGTACTCGAGGATAGCATCTGCAGCAGCAGCAAGAAGCATTAAAAAAAATTATTAATTAGGAGTGCGAGGTATAAAGACTTCTACAATTCAGAATGTTCACTACTTCATTGTGGCCCAACTTTTCAATATATCTGTCTCGGTGAATTTAAAATATGGTAGGTTTGAGAGTTTGAGATTCTTACCATTCCGAAGCTCTCCTGCCAAAAATATCGTTGTTTGGGTTCCACTTAATTGCTTTAACGTGTCCAACAAATCCACCACAGCTCCTTCACTATAGATCACATCTGAGCCTATAACTAGAAAAGCTAGGAACATTAGCAAGTCACGCATGGAAAAGACCAATTAAAATGCAGAGAATTTCCTTCTATAATTATAACTGCATGAACACCATTTGACAATTCTATGAAGCAAATCACTTGGCTTAGCATGGGTAGTTCTCTGGGATGAGGCTGGGGAAGGTTCACTAATTTGAGCTGCAGGCCTGTCTTGCACTAGAAACACAAAGACATGCCATAAGCAAATTCTGGAAAGTAGGCATGGAATGGCTTCCATTGTTAGACAACTTTCCATCCAGCCTAATAAGTGAGTTGAACTTCCCTTCAAATCTTTTTCCTTCTGTTTCTTATTGATTAAAAAAACCTACGTTCGACACTTAAAAATAAATGATAATACATTCACACTCTAATTTGCAAACTTTATAAACCCTTAAGAAAACATTGCCGCCAACAGCTACTGCAAAGTCGACCAGAAAAATTATTTCCAGTGAAATTCTTCTTTAGTAGAAGATTGATTAGTTAAATTCACCTTCAGAAAAATATCTTGAGAACAATATGAATGGCAGGTTTATATCATAACTAAGAAAAAAAAAACGTATGTTATGTGATCTTTTCACTTTCTGACTTGTGATTTATTTGAGGTTTGTGATTTTTATCATATTACATTTTAGTACCCTATTAACTAAAATCATTAAAATATAGTGATGTAACATCAATAAGATGTAATAATTCAACAACAAAATTATTTTTCAAGTAATTTATTATCAAACTAATTATTAAAAGACTTTTGAATATATTATAAATTTATTTAAATATTTTTACTATTTATCGTTCATAAAAATTTAAAATGTGTTAATTTAAGTTATTAGAGAGTTACAATAATTAGATGGATGAAAAATTAACATTATATTAACATTACATCATAAAAGAACTAAAGAAAATTAAAGGGACATTTGGTTTAGTTGATTGAGATAGTTGATAGAGATCTTTTTTCAATTAGCTACAATTTAAGTTTTTGATAAAAACTACAAAAATCAGTAGTTGCTAGTTGTTTTTATTCAAAACAACTGCGGATTTGATAAGCTCTATTTTGGAGCTTTTTTCCATCAGCTGATAGCTGATTCGTATTTATTTTTTATTTATACTATTTTACCCTTATTAAAAATAACTAATAATAAATAACTTCATTTATATTTGTTTGAGAATATATCCCACATTAGAAAAGTGCAAAGCAATAAAGTGACTTATAAGTGGTGAAGATTGAACCTTAACCCAAGTCAATTGGTTTTGTGTTACAAGGGTTCACCCATTTATAAGTTCACATGTGTGTCTTGAGGCCCGTAGACTTGTTAACGTGGTATCAGGCGATGATCCTGGGCTTATGATTAGCACCGCGGTTGGGTGCGACTCATTTGTGACCATATTTGAGTTGTGCATTAGAAAAGTGCAAAGTGACTTATAAGTGTGTATACTGAACTTTAACACAAGCTAATTGGTTTTGTGTTTGATGGGCTCAATCCTATTTATAAATTCATGTGTGTGAAATTAAATGCATTAAGAGATTGGTTATATGAATATCCCACTAAGATTTGCAAATGTATATTAGACTTTAACACAAGCCACAAGCCAATTGGTTTTGTGTTTTATTGTCTCAATCCCAATTATAAGTCCATGTGTGTGCAATTAAATGCATTAAGAGATTGGCTATATGATAATCCCACCAGGAATTGCAAATGACAAGTAACAAGTGTGCAAGTTGAGGAAAGCTCTTTATAGGATAAAACAATCCCTTAGAGCATGGTTTGGGAGATTCGCAAAAGTCATGAAGGAGTTTGGGTACAAACAATGTGATCACACTCTGTTTATTAAGCTTTCGATTGCAAGGAGGGTGACTAATTTATTGAGAGAAACATGGAAGATTGGGTGTAAGCTATCTTTATCCCATTGACCCAAATCACAAGTTGGGAGAAGCTAAAAAAGAACTAGTTATTGACAAAAGAATGTACTAAAGGTTAGTTGGAAGACTCATATACCTTCCTCACACTAGACCAAATATAGCATACCTTGCAAGTGTGACCTCCGTATGTAAACTTACTAGTAAAAAAAATCTTCACCTTTCTATAAAAGTAAGGTGCGGTGAGCCGCGATTCTCTCCATCTGATTGATGGTCGGAGTGCAGGTTCATCTGTCCCTTTTAAGGTCTTTTCAAGTGCAATCTTACAGTCTCATCAATTAAGAAACTTAGCCCCAACTTTATCAACCAACAACGGGCATTTTCAAGGACTAACCCGCTTCCCATTACTCAGTTAAACTAGGAAAATCTATCTCTCAAATATGACTCTGACTTATGGCGTACTCCGATTTCATGCTATTGTTGAGTCGTCAAACTTATCCACCAAAAGGATTTGTCGAATTTTTGTGGATTGTGTTGGGGGAAATCTACCAAAGCTACGCAAATAAATAGACCCTTAAGGCACGCCTTTACTCCTAAGATTGGATTTATTCACCTTCTTCTTCCCTTGCTTATTCTAGATTCATGGGAAGATAATTTATCCATTCCATCATAACTTAAATTACAAACTATTACACTTGGTTAGCAAGCTTATTCCACATCCTCAGGAAGGGAATCGAGTAAGTCAAATTCTAGAATAACGATTGATTTAATACTTTTCTTTTTTGTGCTTGTGGTTATCTTTACTAGAATGAATGTGCAATTCAGTTCTAAGTTATGTTTAGTGACAAAAAGAGGAGAGGTTTTGCTTTATTACCCAATAATATTTATTATATACGAGTGCGCCTGTCAAAGACGAATACTCACTTAGTCGTGCGAGAGCATCTACCAGTTGAGATGAGAGATAGGCTTTTAGCAAGGAGATATCGCATAGAAAGTCGGATTATGTTTTATAGTTAAGACTTCTTCTCCATTGAAGATTTCTACTTTAGTGAGAGTTCCCTGCCAGCCGTAATACCTTGCGAAGCCCTAGGAGTTTCATTGGATAGAGTTTACCTTCTTTGCAGTTTTCTTTGTTCTACATTCCTTTCCTATCCCAATCTAGCCACTGACTATGGTACACAACTTTCATTGTTTATACATCATATGTGGATTGGTGGATGTCTCATAGTTAGTGTTGCTACACATGCAGCCATTTTTATGGTAAGAGACTATGATCTAACTACTCGATATAACGATCTATTAGATTGTGTCCTTAGGCAGTGCTATGCAATTATATCACATCTCAATTGGGTATGTATATTTTTAGGCTTTCACAGCTTTAGTTTATATATTCATAATAATACCATGAGTGCTTAAAGACACCCTCAATATATGTTTTCAGATATTGTTATACAATTACAACCTATATTCGCTCAATGGATACAAAACACCCAAGCTTTAATGTCGAGTGCAATACAAGGTCAATTTCAAGCCAAAGAAATTCTACCTGTAAGGCAACTAAGTCTAGACACACTCAGTTCAGCTACAAACACACTCAATTCAGCTACTTAGCCAAATTTCAAGCCAATTTGTTTGAACACATTAAAGGCATACTTAATCAGATTTAACGCAACATGAAATCTTTATAAGAATCACTCCCAACCTGTTTATTATTTTCAATAATCATGATACACATTAATGGGACTCCTCGTACAAAATTTCCCATGCACATATACTGCCTATATGCAAGGCAGTTATACAAAGGTGGCTGCAAGGGACAATTTTGCTTTTATCTTATCCTATTGTGGCAGTTGACAACCCCAACTGCTATAGGGATGTTTCAAACACGTTATTACAGCATGCTTTGCCATGTTGGCAATCTGCATATGTGCCATAACCAAATCCCATGAAAATAGGAAGCAGCCATAACCGTAAAAAGTTGTCAAGCCTGATTGCTCAATCAGAATTCTTGCTCAGCTAACCAATGTCCTTGTGCCAATTCTGCTTGGCCAAGTGCCAATGCTAGCTTTACACGCTCTTTTTGCTGCCCAAGTAGCCATCTTTCCACTCAGATCATGCTGCCATCAAAGACACCATGCATTGTTTTATGCTTCCTGCATCTTGACAAAGTTGTGTCAAGGAATAATGCCCAAATCCTCAACACTAGCCAATGCTCAAAGCTCAAGGGGCTGACAAACCACCCCCACCTCAGACATTCAATGTCCTCGTTGAGTTGGTAAGGTAGTCTTAAATCTGCCTCTCAAATTTCCATAGGGCCACATCCTCTTCCCAAGTTGCATCTGCCTCAGGTTTGCCCTTCCAAAGAACTAGGAACTCAGTCTTACGATTCTTCTTACTTTGGCCAAGGTTCTGTGGTCTAGAATTCTCTCCAAATCATCCACAAATTGTTTTCTCACAACTAGGAAAGTTCTCTTACCCTAGCTTATTGCTGGATCAGTCACATCCTTATGGAATTACTGCAAGAAGATAACACGGAAAGTTAGGTGCACTTCGAATCGCTCAGGAAACTTCAGTTTGTAAGCAACATTGCCTACCTTTGACACAATCTCAAAAGGACCATTATACTTCGGGATCAACCCTCTATGCACTGTTTACTACTGATTTTCTTCCAGATTTGGGGAGTCAATTTTAGCAATGCTTTGTCTTCCACACTTAACTTAAGTGGATGACGCTTTTTATTAGCATACTTCTTCAATCTCTTGGCAGCTTTTCTCAGGCTATCTTGGGCTTCCTCAAGCTTTTCTTGCTTCTCTCTAGCATATCCATATGTTACAGGACATTTTTCCTTGTCCGCTGCTTAGCCACTTCAATAAGGGTAACAGGCTGTTGTCCCAACACAAGCTCAAAAGGGCTCATTTCAATAGCTGAGACTTGTGCAAGTTATAGCAAAATTCAGCACTATCCAACAGCTCCAACAAATTCTTCTAACTGGCTATAACATAGTGTCACAAATACTCCTTAAGCAGATGATTGATTCTTTCAGTTTGCCCATCAGTTTATAGGTGATTTGCAGTAGAGAAGTATATCCCTATCATGTTGAACAATGAGGTTCAAAATCTGTCTGCAAATCTCACATCCCTATCACTCACAATATCATTAGGTAAGCCAAAAAATTTCACCACATTACGATATAATAAAGTTGCAGCAACATCAGAAGGGCATGTCAAAGGGGCAGTAATAAAGAACACTGGAAGAGCAGAGTAAAGGACAACAAGTGCCTTGTCTTTTTTAAGCAGCTCTTCCTCATGTTACTTCATTTGGGCAATTATTATTATCACCACCACCACTTCCTCTCCTCTTAAATCTAGCATTTCAATGCTTGTCAAACCTCTCATCATCAACTTTCTTCTCCACCACATGAACCTCATACTCCAACCCATCATTATCCATAGAAACACTCGATCTCGTTTGGTAAATCGATGCCTTAGCAGCAATACTGCCACCTTTAGCTACCTTAGCATCCATATCATCCATCATCACTGATTTCGAATTATCACCACCATCAACATACTTCTCATGTCCATGAACCTCCTTCACAACCTCAAGTTGGTAATTCTCATCTTCTAAATCAGGAATCCCTTCCTATTCTCTTAAATCCTTAGAGTCTCTACTCAGAGGGAAGTTTGGATAATAATTATCATAACTAAAACAAATTCAAAACATCCTACAGTGAAGCTGTAGGAGGAAGGGGTGGAGGCGATGGTGGTTTTGAAGAAGAAGCCACAACCGGAGGTAGAATAGAAGAAGATCCATACTAAGGAGAACCAAAGTGACCCATCATTGCACCATTACTTGGACCACTGCCGTCATAATTCGAGTAGCCAAAATAATTCATTTGATAAGAATTATTAGTATAGTGATTAGGATAAAAATAAGATGAAGAAGAAGATTCACCAAACAATTTGAACTCCAAATCACAAGTAGCTCCTTCTTCTTCTTCTTGCTGGTTGGACTCTAAATAATAATTACTACATGTGGTATGGAGTTGCTTGTGATGAATTAAGTAAGAGAGTTGTTGAAATTGCTTCAATTTCTTAATTATTAATGACTACCCAACAATAAAGATTTGAGATTCTTAGGGTTTTTTAGGTGTTAATAAGTAAGATTTAAAGAGAAGAGAAAATGTTTTTGTTGAAGATATGAATTTTGATGAAAATCTTTGGAATAAATTATGAAAACGAATGGTACATAAATGGGAATTGAAGAAGAAGAAGAAGAAGGGAAAAAAATGGAAGAAAGAGTTTATATAGGCAGTTGAAGTGGTGAAAATTGCTGCCACATCTGTTGTTGCTGTTACATTTAACGAGATAGGACTAACTGAGAATTTAAATGTTATAAACTGAACATTCAAAACTTAATTATAAAAAGTGTATTACTTTTAGGACTGCAAATGTTGTTATCCTAAAGTAAAACTGCCTCTTGTAATCACCTTTATATAACTGCCCTGTATACGGGCAATATGTGTATGGGAAATTCTATATGAGGAGTCCCATTAATATGTATCCTGATTATTGAGAATAATAAATAGGTTAGAAGTGATTCCTGTAAAGATTTCTTAGTGCCTTACATTTAATTAAGTGTGCCTTTAATGTGTTCAAACAAACTAGCCTGAAATTTAACTAAGTATTGAACCTCTGTGTGTTTATGGTTGAACTGAGTGTGTGTAGACTTAGTTGCCTTGTAGACAAAATTTCTTTGGCTTGAAATTGACAATGTAACAAATAGCAAGCACCAATTTGACTTAGGATTGATGGGAGCCAAGAGGTGATGACCTTAATGAAATCTCACTTTAAGGCCATTCACTATAAGTATGTACCATGGATCTCTACCATTCCACTTGGCTAAAGGATGGTTTGGCAACTTACTTGGAAAGCCACTCCTAACGATTAGTCAATTCATGCATGATCCAAGAGAATCTCATCTTCAAGTTGCTTATAGAGTGCTACATTACTTAAAAGGCAACCTAGGGAAACAAATTTTTTCAAGAAGAATGATACTTTGGTTTTAGAGGCTTACATTGAGGCTTAAGGGTTGTGTGAACTACTTTGGCCGAAGATCATTTTAAAGGATTTGAGAGTCAAATGAGACTGCCATGTGATGCTCTATTTTGACAATAAATCTACTATCAATATTGCTCATAATCCTATACAACATGATCGAACAAAACATAATGAAATTGATAAACATCTCATCAAAGAAAGATTAAAGGAAGAATTATTGTGTATGTCCTATGTTCCTTCGAAATGTCAATTAGCCGATGAATTTACAAAGGGGCTAAACAATTAAAGTTTCCATAATTTTGTATTCAAGTTGGGAATGGAAAACATTTATTCCGTAGTTTGAAGGGGAGTGATGAGATATGAATGAGTTGTAAATAGATTAGGAGATAAATTTAAAATCTCTTTAATTAAGGGATTTGATCAGATTGTCTTTCTATTCCATGTAATGAGTTAGTTTTCTATTTTTCTCTTCTAATATGCTAAGTAATGTTGTGTACAATCAATATGTAAAAGCAATTTTTCCCATTTTCATAATTCATATTTTGTCACAACATCTATCTATTTAACTTCTCAATTTCTTTTAAGACAAAACTCATCCTAAGGCCCCTAAAACTTTTGAAGTTTTGGCTTTAGGCCCCCCAAATTTCGTTTTGTATATTCAAACCCTTACACTTCATGGGTTTGAAATTTTAAACCTTTTTATCAATTTTTTAACACAAATTATTTCCTTTTGGTCCTTGAATTTTTATATTTATAACATTCATACTATTTTTACTTTTTAACATTTATATCACTTTCAAAATTTTTTTAATGGTAAAAATTAAATTTACTTATTTTAATTTATAATATTTTAAATTATTAATACATATTTAAATAATTTTAAATTTTAAAAATAAACAAACAAGTTAATGCTAAGATAAAAAAAATTCTAATAATGATACTATTTTTCACAATATTTTAAACTATTGTGAATAAATTTTATAATATAAATTTTTTTCATGTGCACAAAAAGCATAATAAAAAAAAGAAGGTTAAGATAATGGTTATAAAAAGTTTGAGTTGCTTAGAAAATCTATCACCGTTTTTGGTGATGTACAAGCATGAATTGGTATCAACTAGTTATAAAATTTATATTAAAAAAATTTATTCACAATAATTTAATTAAAATTTTGTACAAAAACCTAAATATGTATCAAAAATATAAAATTTAAATTTTCAAGAATTATAAAATATTTTTATCATAATCTCTTTTAATTATGACATTCTTTTTCATCATAATATTTTATTTTGAAAATATAAGTTTTATAGAAAATAAAGCTAATATAATTTAAACTATTGTAAAAAAATAGTTTTATTATAATTTTTATCTTAACATTAACTTTTTTATTTATTTTTTAAAATTTAAAATTATTTAAAAATGTATATAAATTTATGCATTTAATTTAAAATATTAAAAATTAAAATAAGTAAATTTATTTTCTATCGGTGAAAAAATTTTAAAAGTGATATAAGTTTTAAAAAGTAAAAAATTGTATGAATATTAGAAATATAAAACTTCAAGGATCAAAAAAAATTTATATTAAAAAATTTACAAAAGAGTTTAAAACTTCAAAATTGTGAAGTTCAAGGGCCTAAAAGTACAAAATAAAACTTGAGTTTTGCCATTTTTTTCTTTTATCAATTATTTTTTATCTTTAATTTTTCATTCATAGATATTAAGAGATAAGTAAAAGTATATGAGTAAGAGTAAAAGATCACTAAAATTTTAAATATATATAAAGAAATATAAAAATTATGAAAAATTTCTTATTTAAAATTTTTAATTATTAAAATTACACATCTTACATATTGTTAAATGTGATACTAATTGAATGTAATTATTAATTTATAAAATATTTTGAGTGAATTAGATATAATATAATGATGTGACCTACCCATATGAAAAAGTGTGGGAGATATAATTTTTTATAAAATAACAAAATTAAATTTCACTGAAAATTTATTATTTTTAATTTTTGGGTGAATGACTTATATATTATATATTTTTAATAAAATAATGGAATTAAATTTCACTAAAAAATTATTATTTTTAGTTGATTCACCCAAATATTTTGTAAATTAGTAATAGGTTCAATTTATATCAAATTTAAAAATATATAAGTCATGTAATTTTAAAAATTAAATTGTCAAACTATTTTTAAATTAAGATTTTTTTTTATAAATTTTTTCTCCATTTGTTTGAGGTGAATATACAATTTAAAATTAACTAAATTGAAAATTTTCAAATTTCAAAATTTCAAAAATAATATGTTCTAATTTACATATAGTTAAAAAATTTTATATTCTCAATTTTTTTATTTTTACTCACATACTTTTTATATCTCTTAATATCTATATATCTAAAATGAACAATTAAAATTAAAAATTAAATTTTAATAATTTTTTAAAACTACATTCATAATTATTTGATTATATACATGAGCACTATTTGATCATACTTAAAAAGCAAAATAAATGCAACTTAATTTTTTAATTTTTAATTTAAAAAAATAATTGATTATTTTAATTTAAATTTATGTAAAAAACTTCAAAAATTAATTATATTTTTCTATATTTTAATGTTAATTTATTTTTAAATTGCATATTAATTTCTAAAAACAAAAAATTTTAAAATTTAATTTTAACTAATTCATGTCCTATATATTTTAAAATTTAATAAATTGAACTAATTAGTCAATGTATAAAAGGTTTGAGGTGAATTAGTTAAAAAAGTTATTTTGGATTGAATTGAACTTTTCTAAAAAGCTAATCTAGGCTAATTGGCAAAAAAAAAAAGTTAATTTTGAGCTAATTGACCATCGTGTCCAAGTTTAGGGGGCAAATTGCTACTTTAGCATCAAGTCATTATATTACATAAGTCTGGTAAAATTCCAGGAATTATATTTATAGCACCTTATCTCCAAGTATATCTAAGTTTACAACAGATTGGTTATCCCTCATGTCTTCCTAAAGTGGGAGGCGTCTTTCCTTTTTATGCTTGATCTTGTGGGAGCAATTAGAATATTCTTGTCCTAGATTTTTCAACTGAAAGGAATATATCTAATGATGTATGACTGTGAACTTAGAAGAAAATTGAATTCCATAATTAAGAATTAAATTCATATTTTTCATACTCTCAATCTGCAACCCTGTCTCCTTTTCACATAGAGGAAGCAAGTTTCTTCTAACCTATTTAGAGTTTATGTACAAAAGATCTCACCAAATTTATCAATTTTCTTTTTCTATTTTGCCTTGCCAATGAACCTATATCAGAAATTGCTTTCTACTCTCATAATTAGGACTGTTCAATGTCAGGGTGAGTAAAATTAGGGGCAATTTTCCATTGAAATCAAAAGTTCCGGTTTCTGAAATGTTAAAATTGACAACAATCAACATAGAGAAGAAACCTACAACTTAATTTAACCGGTTTCTGAAATGTTAAAATTGACACCAATCAACATAGAGGAGAAACCTACAACTTAATTTATAAGCTTGCTGGTGGTTTTGATAGTCAGTTTGATTTGGGTTTTGCATATTGAGAAACAGGTTGAGCAATTTTGATGAAAAGAGCAAACAATTGAAGACAGATGAACATGAGCTAAAAATTGGAAAGAACAGAAATTTAATATAGAAAAAAAGAAGGTACACCAAATGGAAGCCAAGCTATCATATAAAACTCAGCATGCAAAATAAACAAAAAATTTGAAAAGAAAGGCTGAACAGCAATTTCTTCCAATCAAGTTAAATAACACTTAAAGAAATTCCTGTAAAATCCCAAAGGACACATTCTGATTTTTGCAAATGCATGCATTCTTGCCCATCAAAATGCTCTGATTTTTGCAAATGATTGATGCATTCTTCCCCATCAAAACGGCCTAGTTGCGTTGAGTTGAGATGAGATGTTAAACTATTGGTGTTTGCAATTGCATCTTAAGATATATCTTATGCTCTAGATTTGAGTCATGATGTTACATTAAAAAAAATCACCATAGCTCAGTTACAAACACTACAGTTTAATTGTGACACCATGACATTGCAACTCTGATTCAAATCCATATTCCTAAATCCCAATCTATTACCTTTTCTAGGCTAATCTTTTCATTACTGAATATGCAATATAATTTAACACACTAGATTAGACAATTTCTTGAGCCAGTACATAGAGAAACCTAAAAACCATGCAAGGCCCCACTACAAATACAGCCCGTCAAAGCAATCAACGCTAATGATTTTTAATTCAGGGAGGCCTCTGTTCAGCCTGTTTGGTTGGCATCAATGATTGAAAAAGCTAGACCAAGCATTCAATAGTATCAGCTGCTAGTTATGCATTTAAAAAATGACAGAAGAAAAAGAAGCTTACTGTAATCTGGAAAAGGTTCAATTAAATCAGAGTCAGGATCATCTCCCCATATGAGCTCTTTTACAAGTGCGGAGCCCCGCATATCTCCATGTCTCAGATTGGCTTCAATGTTCTTTTTCAGTAGCCTCAATCTATCAGGCAGATCAGTGAGAATAACTTGTGCACCCAGAAGAGCTGCAATGCAGCTGAAAACCAGAAACGTGAATGTACATGTTGAAGGCATTAAATGGGAAAAACGAACTTCACATTACTTGAATTTGAACAAGAGTACCAATAATATAACTATACCATTGAAGTTAAGCATCCCATATAAACTAACTAAAGAGATTTAATGCCAACATAGATCTTCAAACCAAGTATAAGATAGATACCACAAGAAATGTAAATGGAAGACTTGTCTAAATAAAATAAAAAAGCATAATATAATTGAGAAAAAAAAAATGAGACCATTGAGGTAGCAGTTTTCTTTACCCTGCCAATCCACAGCCAGCACCCAACTCAATGACTTTCTTGCCTTGAAGGATAAGCATCTTGGAGTCCACAGCATGCTCCAAGAACTTCCCCAATACGACTCCGCTATCCCACATCACTGAACCAGTTACTCCAGGTGTGCCCTGTAATTGTAGTAAAAGACCAGATACAACAAAGCAATCAGAAACAATTAAACTAGACTCAGCAACACCACAACAGTGAGAGGATGAAGAAAAGATTTTGATTATGACATTCAAGTATTTAGAAGCATAACAGGCAATTGTGTGTCATGTGTGCATATATATATATCCGCATGATCAAAATGTGGCAAAGCAACTGTTATTGGGAGACAAGGGTGACGAAAAAAAAAAAGAAAGGTGGTCATGAAGCCGTACAAGCCTCACATAGTTTCTGAATGGCTTTTTGGTACAAGAATGATGGAACTTTTTAAGTGGCAAAGGCAACTACAAAATATGACCAACATTATCACAAGGACACCCCTTAATTGATGTTGAAATTGTATGAAAAGTGATCCAGGACCCATGGTTTTGCCTGATGCACTCCTGCACCATCCCCAATTATCCCTTCAACAGACAGCGTCAGCAGACCTGAACATACTATTGCCTCGTGGAAACAAATCAAAGGCGCATAAGTGTCAAGAACAAGATAGGCATCAATCAATCACCACTCATCAAAAGCTCCTTCCAGCATAAGCAACAGGGTCTTAAAGTCCTTATTGAAAAATTCGACAAATAATACAATCATTTATTATAAAGAGAAATCTCATAGTGAACCAGATTTTGTAGCTCGATAGCATTTCATCAAATGCAATCATTTCAGACAGACTACAGATCATTGGTAGTTAATTGTTCAGACAAGTGAATTGAAACTACCCAAGAGAACCCAACTGACTGATTGCAACAGAGAATGAATAAAATGATAAAAAATGAAAAGTTGGAAGAGAACCAGGGACGAAGGCGACTGGAGAATGGAAAGAAAGTGGCCACAGGCGTCAATGCGAAGCTGAAGAGAGGATTGAGAAACGAAGGAATTGGGTTTGGAAAGAGTAGGCTGCTGTATTCCCCACAGAAGCATTATCTCCCCAGCTGCAGATTCTTCACCATCTCTCAAAAGCTTTACCTTCTCTCCATATGATCCAATTTGTATCATCATCTCCTCCTCTCTTTCTGATTCATCGACATCATCACTGCTACTACTATTACTCCTAACAGCCATCACATAAGCAAAACTAAACTACCGCTGACTGATTGACACTTCTCCCTCTGCACTGCGTATTAGTATATTTAAATTCGCTTGGGTTCCATTTTAAATGATAAAACCAAAAATTATTTGGAATAAGCTTCGATTTGGCCTAAAACTTTTTAGCAATGTTCAAATTTTCCTTTTTTGAGCTTTTTCCTCAATTTAGCCTTTGAACTTTGCATTAAAGGTCAAATTGATCCTAAAAATTTCATTTACACTTCTATTTGCTGAGATGTACGCAAATATCACAACAAAAATTACAAAAAGCTCCCTAAGAGTTTAGCAAGTTAACCAATTAGTCCACATTTTCATAAAAATATTTACACAAAAAATTTAAATTTTATTTTCTAAAATTATATTTAAACCCTTAATTTATTTATGGTATATTATATCATTATTTTCAAATTTTAACATTTAAATTTATATATTTTAATATATTTATAGCTAACTATCATGAAAAATACATTAGTGTTTAGGGACCAAATTTTTTAAGAAAAAGCACTTATTGTAGGATGATAATAATAATAATAATAATAATAATAATAATAATAATAATAATATTATTATTATTATTATTATTATTATTATTATTATTATTATTATTATTATTATTACATATAAAATTTAAATTTATGTATTAAATTAAAAATAATAATATATTATATTAATTTAAAAAAATTATTCTTATATATATATATATAATTAATCAAATTAAAAATAATAATATATTACATTAATATGAAAAAATTATACTTTAAAATAGTTTATTTTAAAAAAATTTAATAATTTTTAACATATAAATAATTTTAAGATTTGAAATAATGTTATTTATATGTAAGTTAATATGCCAATACAAATATTATAATACTTCAAAAATTTATTACAAGCATAGGCTAAGAATTTTTGACACATACTGTAAATAAGGTTATTTATATGTAAATTAATTGGTTAGAATTTTTGAAGTATTATAATATTTGTATAGGCATATTAATTTCAATATAAATAAAATTATTTCAAATCACACATTATTTTTATGCTAAAAAATTTAAAATAATAAATTATAGTTAATTATTTTAAAAGAACAATTTTTTTATCATATTAATATAATGTATTAATATTTTTAATTTAATATATATATATATATATAATTTAAATTTATGTGTTAAAATTTAAAAATATAATATACCATAAATAAATTAGGATTTTAAATATAATTTTAAAAAATAAAATTTAAAATTTTCACTAGATGTTTTTATGAAAGTATGGAGTAATTTGTTAAATTACTAAACTATCATGGAGCTTTTTGTAATTTTTATTGTGATATTTGTATACATCTCAGACAATAGGGGTGTAAGTGAACTTTTTAGGGCCAATTTGACCTTTATTACAAAGTTCAGGGGATAAATTGACGAAAAAGGTTAAAAAAGGGCAATTTAAACTTTTTCAAAAAGTTCAAGGGTGAAATTGAATTTTACTCTAAATTATTTTTAATCCAGTTCAATTTTCTAAATAAAAATTTCTTATAAACAAAATGACCTAATATGATCGAAATTTCATTTTTATTTTTAAAATATTTTATATATTAAAATAAATTATAAATTTGAAATTTAGTTTTACTTTCATCGGTTCAATTTTTTAGTACAAAAAATTTGGTTTAGTTGGTTTGATTTTCGAAAAAATTTTGTAATTTTTAGGATGCATTTGGATCAAGGTTAAAGACGTAGATAGGGATGTAAACGAACCGAGTCACTTGCAGCAACTTGGTGTTTGGCCCAATAAAAGCTCGTTTAATTAACAAGCTGAGCTTAAATTATATAAAACTCGACTTGTGAAGCTCGCGAACAAATTATAATAGAAACTTATGAGTTAGCTTATAATTTTGATATTTAGTAATTTGATTTTAGATATATAATATATAAATTCGTATTGTAAAAAATATTTTAAAAAATATATTATTAGAATAAAATCATATTTTTTTATTAAATATATTATAATTTATTTAATAAATAATTTATTTTAATATTTAAATGTATAATTTTAATTTATAGTTTGTATTTTTTAAAATTTCTTTAGGCTCATTTAAGCTCGCAAACAGCTCATGAATACTATGTAAGATAGCGAGCTTGACTCAAATTCGAATCATTTATAAATGAACCAAGTCTAAGCTAATCAAACCTTTATTTGACTCGATCACCCTAGACATAGGGGGTAATAGTTACAAGTATATTATTAAGGGAGTAATAGATACAAGTGTAATAGTTAAAATATTACTCTTAATGTATAAGTTATGTAATCGATTTATAAAAAAACTATAAATATATATAATATAAATAAATAAATTATTAATTTTTTCATAAATAATAAAATTAATTTTTAAAACATCAAATAATTCAAAAATTTTGGATAAAGGTGCATTTTTGCCCATCATGTTTTTCCCAAGGAGTGGATATGCCCCTTTCTTTTCTTTTTTTGGTCCAAATATGTTAGGTTTATGCTCAAAACGTGTATTTAAGCCCCTTAATGTAGACATGACATAAATGGCAATGAGGGGGTGTTAATGAATGGTTGACATGGCAAATGTTTGACCCATGTAAACCCATCCTCATCTCCATTATACCTTAAAAAAAAAAACCCTTAAAACATTAAACCAAAAACAAAAACCTTTTTTACTCCTACCCAATTCAACCATCAACATGCTCTACCATTTAGCCACCATTGGCGTCGCTGCAACTAGCTCCTTTACTCATTGACGATAGAGTCACTAACATGCATACCCTCGCTTGCTCACTCACTTAATCAATGGCACCTCCTTCTCCATCAATGTCCTATGCCATTTAACCATCGCCTAACCAACTACTCCGCTCACCAATGAAAAAGTCACCATCAGTTAAAAAAAATGAAAAGCTCAATAATTGAGTTTTTTATAATGGGTGTTTAGAAAAAATTATAAGTAGTTGCTTAGTAACCGTTACCTCTCCCAGCAATTGCCACCGTCACTTCTTCTATCCCAGAAAACACCACTACCTCTTCTTTCCTTGTGAACAATTCCCCTTTTCTATTTATGCTATACAACTCCTGACTCAGTAATTAGTAATAGCACAAAATTCCAACACCAAACTTTGGAGCTGTTTTGGTATGTGTTATGATTCTTTTAATGGTTTGTCTTGAAAACACATAATTATTAAAGGCATAACACGTATTAAGGCGCAAAATGGTCATGGAGTTTAGAATTTAGATTGCCTCATTAATATACCATCTTTCAATGGTTGAGATGCTAGGTTTGTTCTTGTTCTTGTGCCTCCTTTAACAACTTTCTTCTTTCTATTTTTGGTTAAGAGCACAACTATCAAAGGCAACACTGGTACTTATTCAAACAGTGCTAACTTGGATGCACATCAAGATCAATTGTTCTCTTGACAATTAAAGAATTCACAAGCACTGTCTATAAAAGATGTTCTTAATTGGGGTCGATTGCCACTAGAATTTAGTGTCACGACCCAAAACAGGGGCCATGACCGACGCTAGGGAACGAGAATTCTTTCGAATCCGGAACCCGTAGCAAGCCTAAAAAAATAAAATAAAACATGCAATAGTAATAACAATATATAATGCAACGGAAATAAAAATCATAAATATCACAATAACATCTGCACTAACTGGATTTAAATTAAATCCTCATCTCATATATATATAAACTCTTTTAATACAAATCCAGTTCAAATATAATACAACATCTCTTAAATAATTTAATGACTACTGCAGTGTTTAGATAAAATAAAACTCAAGACTCAGAGAAGCAGTTTATATAAAGAAGCTGGGGCAGAAGAAATCCGGCGTACAGGCCTGCTACTGAGGTCTGAAGATGATGACTCTCCTGAAAAAAATTAGTCAACGGAGGGGAGTTAGACCTCACTGAGTGAATTACTATAGTATATATACATGCATACTAAATGACAATGCATACAATCAATAGTATATATCTAATATGTATATATACAGGCAAATACACACAGATGCAATAAAATCATTTTATATATATTTCATTGAAAATCATCGTTTATGAAGGATCAAATACAACCCTATGATATCGCAACCTCAAATAGTGTTAGACAACACTCTAGCCATACAGGCTCACTTATTCCAAGTATATCCACTTAATCCATTTAGACAGTAGACTGGCCCCGAGACACTAAGTCGACTGAGCTCCAGCAGTCTGACTGTCAGTGTGATTGGCCCCGAGACACTTGGTTAACCGAGCTCCAGCAATCACACCTAAATCACATCTCACACATCAGATAAATCAATTCAAATCAAAATCCTCAAACTGGTTAGTAATATAGCCTAAATGCTATAAGCGTACCGGTACGTACTCGGTCCTAGTGCTGCCCACTAGGTGGCACGTTCTATCGATATCCTTCATTTATTAAATATAAAATATACATTCACAAATAAATGATGCATGAATTTGAATAAAATAGCATTATAAACCATATATATACTGAAAATATACCAAAAGTAAACCAGGTATATTTCGAGTATATATACGTCAAACAAATCCAATTAAGTTACAAAATAAGCTAGAAATGTATTTAAAAACATTTTAAACATAAATGGTTAGTAAAGCATACATATAATTTAATATATACCAAAAATAAACCAAAAGTAAACTAAAAATAAACTTAAGTACTAATCAAATTATTTATGCATATTTAATCAAAATAAAACATGCATTTCTAAATCATGCACCCTAAAGCATATATATATATATAGAATAATAACTCACACTTTAGTGCGTTCCACGAGATGGGTCCGACGGGCTTGGTCCACTAGGCCTCGGTCTCGACGCAACTAAACAAATAATAACGATAGAAATCAAAATAGACCTAACAGAAAGTTTTAGAAACTCGATCTAGAATATTAAACACAGAAACAGGATTAGGGATCGACCGGACATCACGTTTTACGAGAATTCTACCAAAATTTTGGCAGAACCTCCCCTGTAAAATGGACATCTCTCTACTCAAAGAGTAGAGCCGACCCTGCAAAGAAACACACTTCTAAAAACAGGCACAACAATCCATCCACAACCCTTTGGTCGGACTCCAAATTACAGTCTACCGATCGGGGTCCACAATCACAAAATAAAATAGAAATACCAAAAATACCCTTATAACATAGAAATACATTTTATAAATAGAAATTATGTAATTAACCTTAAAACACAGTAAAAATCGATAAAAACTCATTTTATTTAGAAAAATCGTATATTATATATATAATTAAAAATAATTCACGAAAAATAGTTTTAATCAATTAAAAATACTAAATAATTTGTAGAAATCATTTTTATACCTTAAATAATTATTAAAACCAATTAAATTACATTTTTAGTCAATTAAGGGTAAAATTACCAAAATACCCCTATATATATAAATATACTAAAATTCATTCAAAAATTCACCAAAAATAGTATAATTATCCAAAAATTAATTTTCTCAACATATTTATCAATAATATCAATAATTAAACTCAATTAACCAATTAATTTCAATTAAAAACACACTTAACCTAATTTTCCAAAAATTCCATAAACCTAATTAAATTCAAATAAATACATAGAAATTCATAAAAATTCCAAATAAATTCCTATAATTCATTTTAACACCTATATTTATCATAAAACACAATTTCATAATTTATTTAATTAATTTTCGAAAATTAGAAAATAATATTAAAATATTCAAAAATACCCAAAAATCAAAATAATTCCCAAAAATTCCACAAAAATTCACACATGTATATTAAGCTACTAGGATCAACATTTGTTAAGGGACTTTTAATGAACCAAACAATTCTAAGTTCAAAAAATCAAAAAACCTAAAATGGCTGAATTGAAGATTTAGCTCAAACCTCATCAACCACTTGATTTCAGGCCAAAAGGAGCTTAGAATAGGGACCACCGGAGCTCAAGGAGTCGATGAAGACCGGCAGTGCACGAAATGGTGGTTAGAATCGTGGTCGACGGCGAAGAGCTCAACTTGCTGCCATCGCGAATTCTGAGCGTTCCAGCGGGCTTCTGGCGGCCTGATCACGTCGGAGAGGAAGAGGAAGGAAGGGGGAGGAGGTTGGTGGCAGCTGGTGGTGGTGAAAGGCGGTCTGGCAAGGTGGAACGGGAGGCGCAGTGAGGGTAGGCGTCGGGAGAGAAGAAGGGAGAGGGAAGGGGCAATTCGGTAATTTGGCAAAATTTTTTATTTTTAACTATATATATGTATATATATATATATACTTTACACTATATATTAAAATAATATAAAATCACACACATTAAATACACACCACACACATATAATTTAATATTTTAAAATATTTAATACACATAAAAATAATTAAATAATATTAAAATAAATAATAAAATATTAGGGTAATATTAATTAAACCCTAATTAATTAGATAATTACACTAACATACGTTATATAGTATTTTAAAAATATATATGAGTTCATGCAAATATGGAAATCTATTTAAAATAATTAGTAGTAAATTATTTACGTGAAAATTTTCCCGAAAATATAAGTTCCGGAAAAATTTTACGTAAAGGACTTTAAATAATACACAATAATTAAAATAGGTTTTAAATACACATCAACTTGTAAAAATATCATAATATATATACAAAAATTATTGACACTGCATATCCCGATGCAGTATTAAAATATTTAAAAACACGGGATATTACATTTAGTGTGTTCGTAAATGACCTTCTAAGAAATGATTTCAACACTCTATTCAAGTTGTTTCTAGCTTTCCATTATAAAATCAAAACAGACAATAGGCAAGATTTTCCTCCATATTATGTTTATGGCATTCCTGGATCTTTTTATGGCCAACTTTTCCCTTTAAATAAGTCTACATTTTGAGCACTTTGCTATTAGTCTTCACTAGCTTTCACAAGTACAAGTGATGTTGTTGGGCAATGTTTATGTTAATGATGATTATAGGTAATTTGTTTGGGTTTTTGTCTATATGAAATCCTTGTTTGAGTTAAATTTATTTGAGCTATTTATATCAAATTATTGACTAAATTCTAATTGATTTAAAAAATTTTAAACAAAAATTTATTTAGCTATAATATTTAATTACTGTTCACTTTCTTTTATCTTTAGTTTTATTGCTAATATTTGTTTTTTTTTCATATTTATTTTGTATCATTCTTTTCTATTTTTCCTATAATGGTTAATTGGTGGGTGATGTTAATTTAAAGGTAGTGATATTGTTGATGAGAATGGTGGTGTTGTATGGTAGTGGTGGTGGTTGTGGTTTTGGGCGTAGTGATTTTTAAGTGGTAATGGCAATATTGATGGGTTATGGGTGGTAGTGGTTTTGGGCGTGGTGATTTTCACATGGTAATGGTAGTGTTAATGGGTTGTGGCGGTAGTGATGGTATGGTGGATGCTCACAAATTGTTTGATAGAATGCCTGAAAGGAACAAGGTCTCATGGGCTACAATGATTTTAAGGGTATGTAATGTGATGGATGAATGTTCATACGTGGAACATATGGGCTCTGCTCCTTCTTGCATGGCTGCCACATCAAATGCAAAAGTAACGACAATCTATTTGAATTTCACTGCACCGTTTATAAGGGGCTTAAATACACATTTTGAGCAAAAAACCTAATATATTTGGATTAAAAAAAAAGAAAGGGACATATATGCTCCTCAAGCAAAACATGAGGGGCAAAAATGCACCTTTATGTAAAATATTTTATGAAGATAAAACTACATAATATATATTTATACATTCCTAGATATTAAAAAAATAAAGAGAAATAAATTGATATATATGTTTTTTTTAATATAGATTTGATTTATTTTCATTAATGTAGAAAAAATTGAGAAGAAAAGTAATTTAGAAATTAATATAAAATAATAGAAAAATAAAATATTCAATAAAATAATTTTTTACAGGTTTTTACCCTACCCCTAACTAGGTTAACAAAAAAACACAAAAATGAGGTTAATTGTTAAGGGAGTTAATTGTTAACCTTAATGTTTTAAAGTTTGCCAAATAGGATTAAGGGGGCTAATGCATTATATGAGTAATATTTATCCTCCTTTAATCTCAATCAAAATGTACCCTTAAATTTAATTACTTCCTAGATTGAAAGTTAAAGTTTTGGTTCCTTTTCAGTTGTGAAGTTGAATAAATCGTCATTTTCTTCTCTTTCAATTTCTTGTATCCTTAATGTCACTCTAGCTCAATCATTAATGCATGTTTGTGCCTCCAATGATTCAGAAGCCATTGAAAATTGAGTCTTATCCAAAATACTTCCTCCCACATTAAATATTTGTTCAACAACAATTATTGAAACTATACTACAAAAAATTTCCTTAGCAATTTGAGTAAGGACCAGAAATGTATTTTGATGTCAACTCCATCATTTAAGGACAGAAAAATCTTTACTTGTTTCTATCACAAAACACAAAAGTAGTTAAATAAATATCAAGTTTGGAAGATGAACTAGATGATCCTTGAGATCTTATATCTTTACATTGAGATACGATAACCCATACTAATTTTTGTTTGTTCATATTGAACTTGACCACTAGTAAAAGTGGAAGAAAGAATAAAAGAATTACAAGTAGAATTATATTATATTTATAAAATAATTTTAATATTATTCTTCTAACATTATTAATTATTAAATCAAATATCAATTTTATTATTATCTATAAGATCTAAACATTCATAATATACACTTAAATAATCATTTAATTCATATATTTTAAATCTACGATAAAAAACACATACAACAAGATTAATTAATAGAATAGTTTTAAAATAATTTTAAAACAATATCATTTTATGTTCTTGTAATGCACCTACAATATTAATGAATTCAATTAATAATAATTGAGAAGTAGGATAATAAATCTCACTAAAAACATTTGTTGAATCATTAAAAACTTTCAAAATATTTTAAATTTTTATACAAACTTTTCAATTTTGTAGATATAAATTAATTCATGACACATTATTGGAAATAAATGTGCACAATAAATCTCTATATTAATATAATTTGTTTAATAATTCATAAGTTGAATTCCAATGAGTTGAAATATCTCTTGAGAATTTTGTTGAACTTTCACCATTTTCTTTACAAAATTTTTCTCATGATTTTATAACTTGTGGATGTATCCATAAAAATAAAGTTGTTTTTTTAATAGGAGATAGAAGCACCTCCAAAGATATTAAACCAACTTGAACACATAAATTCAAAATATAACACATACATCAAATATGAAAAAATTCACTTCCAATATTAGGTTGACAATGAGTTTGGAGATCTTTAATTGATGTGTTATTTGTAGCTGCATTATCAAAAGAAATTAAACAAAAATTTACTAATCCATATTCTTCTAAAATATTTTTAATCATTTTAAAAATAATATTGGTGGTGTGCCAATCATAGAAACTCTAAATACAATCATCTTTTTTGTAATAATCAATAATTATCAATCTAATGACATGTAATACTCATACATGAAAGATTTTGTTAATGATCACTCCAAATATCACTACAAATGCATACACATCCATTAAAGTTTATAAATAATTTTTGTAATTTTTTTGTTCAAATAAATAAAAAAGTACGTTTAAGAGTATTTTTAGGGACACATTTAACTTGTGGATTTAATACTTTTTTACAATAATTAACAAAGTTTACTTTTTCACCAAAACTAAAAGATAAATGTTTCATATTAATCATTATAGCTAATTTTATTTTATTTCATTCATCACTATATTTAAATAATTAAGAAGAAGAGGATGTTAGGTACCTAAAAATTTGATTTTGTTTCTTTTCAACACTTTTTTATTTTTTTGAAACTTAAACTAAGAAATTTCATTAAGCATCAATAAAGCTCTATTAAGCTACAATGGGAAAGAGAAAAGTTGGGACAAACTCCTAAACCTGATGATCAAACAAAAAAAGAGCAGTTTTTGCTGAAGTATGAGATGCTTCATTTACTGACCTTCTAATGAAACGAACTTGAACACAAGAGAAAGTGGAAATTAAAATACAACAATCAACAATGATCAAACCAAAAGAAGATTCATCAGAAGGACTTCTAATAGCTTGAGTAACCTATAGAGCATCCATCTCTAAAATAATATGATCATATCGGCATAACCTGAGCCAACTTAAAGCCTCTCATAAGGAAAGAGCCTTTGCATCTCTAAAAGAGAAAGTGCCATAGCCTAGTTTAGAAAAGTTTTAATGAACTCATATGATGATGATCAAACAATACATCTAGTCCCAATCATAATCTTGTCCTCATAGACCGTTGCACCAACATTCACTTTCAACCACCTAGCAACGAAGATTGGGGCCGTAGTAGCGGTGGGAGAGTTTGGAAGAAGGTAGCAGAGGACATAGTATTAATTCTATTATTTTGATAAAAATTTGTCTACATGGAATAGGATTATTCATTTTTTTCTTTGTTGTGGGGAATTGCAGAAATGAGAGGCAAATATTGAATTTAAGCAATAAAGACCTAGTTCTTATTCTGTTTCCTCCCCTCTTCAAAGAGCTCATAAAAATTCTTAAATCTCTTTTGATAAAAGATCAAAGAAATTGTTGCTGCTCATAGCATCAAATTCAATACTTTTCTGCCTTTTCATATGTAAATTACATATTTGCTGAGACTTTGGATTCTAGGTTATAATCACTTTATTAGGTTGAAGAAGAAGAAGAAGAGAAGTTAATTTCATGTTGATTGTTTTATGCACTTTCTATGAATTAATTTCTATTTATTAATAAGTTTTACTTTCTTTTTAGTGTTTAATAAGGAGTTGTGTTACATGTACCATGAATTGTCAAAAAATGGATTTAAATGATACATTAAGTGTAGGCTTTGGGCTAAATTATTGAAAAAAGTCATTTTAAGCCAAATTGAATTTTCACAAAAAGTTTGAGGGCCAAATTGAAATTACAAAAGAGTATTAAGTTATTATTATATAAAAATTGGATAATTTAGTTATTTACTAATAAAAGTAAAATTAAATTAATTAAAATATAATTTTAATTTGATTGAAAGTCTATTTCCCATTTTAATTAGGTTAATTTCTATTTTATAGGATTTCTATTTAAATTAGGATTAATGTTTAGATATATTAAATACAATTGTATTTAAATTATAGATTTCTATCTAAATTAGGATTAACAGTTAAATTAAGTCTATAAAAGACAAATACTTTATTGCATAATTGCATCACTTGAAAATATTTTCAAAGAGTTTATAGTTTTTATATTTGATGAAATATACTTAATGCACGTTTTGATTAATCGTGACTATATATAGGTATATTCAATGACATACTGATTTTTTTTTATATAATTTATATGCATTGTTTTTATTATAATTTCATGTTGTGGCCCTCCAATATTAATGCTTGTCTTTTTTTTTCCATTGAGTTTGCAAATTCTGATTTCTAATAGAATTTGGAAACACATGTTGTTTAATTTCTTCTCATAATCTATCTCCAATAGCTATAAACACATATTTATTTCATAATTTTTCTATTCTTCATAACGCACTAGTCACTAATTCTAGGGTTATTTTATAGCTTTTTTTTAATCAAGGTTTATTTTTTAAGTATAAATAGAGTTCATAATAATAGAAATGCTTAAATTGTTTGAATTTTTTTTAGAAAAAAATTAAATTAATCATTTATTTAGAGATGCACTGTTCATCTTATTTAATTTTTTCTCATGATTTATCTCTAGCTATAGCTATAAACACATGTTTATTTCACAACTTTTCTATTCTTTGAAAATGCACTAACCACCAATTTAAGGATTATTTTATATTATTTTTGAACTTGAGGTTTTTTTTTTGTATAAATAGAGTTAATAATAATAGAAATTCTTAAATTGTTTAAATATTTTTTTAGAAAAAAATTAAATTAATCATTTTATTTAGAGATGCCTTTTTTAATAATAAAAAATTAAGATTATAAAATTAATTTTATTTAATAATAATAATATACTTAGTTGTTTATTTACTATATATCACGAGTCAAATGAATTTTTTGTTTACGTGTAAAACATGTGGTTGTTTACTAGTATATATATATTGTGGATATTGTCGGTTTGATCAGCCTGCAACGAAAGTCCGATGATGAGAAAGTTTGAGTTTTGAATGCAAGGGAAGCCCGAGACTTATTTAAAATTGACTTTGAAAGCTTAAACACTAAGCCAAGCCCATAAAAACCATGTCCAAGCCCAAGCTCATCACCTCTTGACCCACAGGCCTTGATTTGGCCTAGGTGAAGAGGCAATCGCCTCAACAAACAGGCATTGCCTCTTCACCTCAGGCATCAGTAAGGCAGCACCTCATCACACTTACTCTCTGCAGCATTAAATGCCATTAATGGCAGTGGTTGGAAGTCCACCTGTTGAGATTTGGTCATTTTTTGACATAAAAGAAGAGGGAAAAGGGCAGAAAAGAGCCTAAGGAATGAAAAAAGGCAATAGGAAAGGGTAAGAATAGGTTTTTAGGAATTTAAAAAATAGAAAATAACAGAAGCTTTAAAAAGGAATGTGTGGAAAAAAAGAGGGAAAGGTTGGCTAATTGTTAGAAAGAAAAGGCCTAAAAGAGGAAAAAAAAATAGAGAGAAGAGAAAGAAAAAAAAAAGAAAGGAGGAAAAAAGGAGGAGACTTTGAGGATTAAGGGACTTGATTCTTGAGAAGAAGAAGGAGCCTCCTTGCATTCAAAGCCACTCTTTCATCAACCAAGCTCAGAGGGCTTAGTTAGGAGCATCAAACACATCCAAGTTAGTAAGTTTCTCTATTTTTAAGCTTTAAGTTTTTATCTTCATTAAAAGCTTTGATTTGTTGTTATTTTATATGTTTTCTTGAGCTAAATTACTTATTTGAAGTTATAGAGAATTATAGTTACATGAGATATTGAATATTGATTGTTGGTACTTGTATATTTATGTTTGTTTCTCATTCACATGCTTGATCATTGTGTTTCTTAGGATTTAAGAAATGTAGAGTGTTTCTACCTCTATTGAAGAGGTGATGTCTCTTCATAAAGGCGTTGCCCCTTCACGAAGAGTCGAAGAAGGCATTGCCTCTTGGTCAGGAGGCGATGCCTCATTGAAGAGGCATCACCCTTCTGACAAAACTCTGTCTTTTATGCCTTAGTTTTTTACTAGTATTTTGCATGTTTGGCATGATTTTCATATTTAATTTGTTATATTTCTTGAAATTATGTGTGATTCCTATGTTGATTAATATTATTTCTATGTTATTTTTCTTTTTTTTATCACTTAGTGGATCATTTTATGAGTTTATGTTCATTTATTTTTGTGAATATTATGTGTTGATGATTTATAAATATTCTTATTGTTATTGTATGGAATTAACTTGTATGTGTTACAAGAACTATTTAGTGATTTTTAATCACTAGATGTTTGCTTTATTTATCATTTTTAAAGTTTTAATTTGTATAATTAATTAGTTTATTATTGGTTTATTGTTTGTTTGTGTATGGTTTATTTTTGGTATTTTTATATTTATTTGCACTAAAAGTTGTAATCCTTAATCTCTCTCCCCTTTTATTTGGAATGAATGGTTGTAAATTATTTTTATTTTATTTATTTATTTATGATTGAATGCTAGGGATATAAGCCTGAAATGAGACTAATGTGTAAACTTGGAATAAAATATAAAATGAAACTAATCACGATTTGCATGTCAATGAGGAAATAAATTAATAATCAAAGGTAATAAAATACAAAACACACATGGAGGTCAATCGCAAGGTTGGGTGGGCATTCCAAAAGCCCATACCCAGTTTCTGAACCCAATCTCTAATGACGGCTTTTAGGAACCTTTGTGGAATCCAGTTGTTATATAGTGTGTCTCGACTTTCATCCGGGTGGTGACTCTATCTCCATTTTGGGCCCCAAGCCCATTATGTATTTCCTAGTGAGCCCCGAGCTCACACAGTGCTGTGGTCGCCAATACTTGGGCGCGCAACCAAAACTGCCGCCTATAGTGGTGACTGCACTGGGCATAGAGAAACTGATTCTAAGTGTTTTGTAATTTATCATATTTGATTATTTCTTTATTTCCTTCACAAATTTTGCATTCATTATATGTTTTCACATGATGCACTCCAAGTCCCAAATAAACCGACTATAATCTTTGCTTTGCTACCTATGTTTCATTTAAACCTGGTGGTGAGGTATTTAATTATTGTCACTCATAGCACATACTTATTCGTATCGCACGGACCCTTTAGTGGGGAGATGTAATGGATGTATATAGTTGTGGGAGCCAAAGTTTATTGCCCAAGACTCAGCTTATATAATGACCTAGCAGTTTCTATTAAGTTCTTTTTTCCAAATGCATGTGTTTTATGCCATATGGTAATCCTCTAAATAAGGCCCAAGCCCATTACAAAATAAGCCTTGACAAGATGGGCCTTTCATGCCTATTATTAGCCCATTTTGAAAGAATCTTGACAAGGTGGGCCTTTGATATCATTCATGGCCCATTTAAAATGGACTTTGGAATTAGTTGGAGGAATTACCACTTATTTATATCGTCTTGAGAGATGTCTTGTATCCATCGATTTTATTATCCCTGTTGATAATTAAAACCCAGAACAAAAATCCTAGGACAAGGAACTCATCCTTGAACAAATGTGTGGGAGAAATAAGGGTGGAGATATTGTTAGAGAACTTTTTATTTTTTCCTTTGATATGTGCATATATGTTTTGTTTTCCTTCTTACCAGTAGGCTTGCATTTCATGCATACACACCATGCATGTTTCTGACCCTCAATGGTTGCAGATATAAATCTATAGTAGTCTGCCAATTGGAAGTGATCTGACATAAGTCATTTGGTTAGAATCTGTAGAGGGATCAAGATGGTAGAATTTGATGCTGAAGCCTTCAAGGAATAGTTGAAAGCTAAAATGGTCGAATAAACCAGGGTGATCATGAGAGAAATTATAAGGGAAATGATAGGTACAACTAGAGAGGAACCGCTAGCACTTAACCTCAACCTTTTGATTTGGATGTTGAGGTTATTGAAAGGTAAGAGGTAGAAGATGATCAACAAACAGTATTAGTAGAACATGTTATCCATTAGAAAGAAGATGCCCAGGAAATATGGAGAAGCCAGATTAGGCTAAATGTAACAGCCCAGACCAACCCGCATTAGATATTATCCGCTTTGCCCAGGCCCAGCCCGCAGCGCACAGTTTTAAAACGCGTCTGATGGGAGAAGATATCCACACCCTTATAAGGCGTGCTTCGTTCTCCTTCCCAACCGATGTGGGATATCACAATCCACCCCCCTTAGGGCCCAGTGTCCACGCTGGCACATCGATCCGGGCTCCGGCTCTGATACCATTATAACAGCCCAGACCAACCCGCATCAGATATTATCTGCTTTGCCCAGGCCCAGCCCGCAGCGCACGGTTTTAAAACGCGTCTGATGGGAGAAGGTATCCACACCCTTATAAGGTGTGCTTTGTTCTCCTTCCCAACCGATGTGGGATATCACACTAAAGAACTTATCAAGTCTATGACTTAAATGCAGCTGATGATGAAGGAAAAAGGGATTAATGCCCCAATGAGCTATTCTGAGCTAAGCCTGGATAAGGATGATGATCCCTTGTCATGGAAGTTCAAGTTTCCTGACATAAAGAAGTTCACTAGCACAGAGGACCCCCACCTCTATTTGAAGCAATATGTGACCCACATGAAGATGACTAAACTGACTAAAGCATAGATTATGAAGCAATTTGCTCTATCCTTGGAAGGAGCACCCATCAGATGGTATTATGTGCTAGAATCTCGTGTTCAAGTTGATTCGGAGGAACTATGTGCTGCATTTATTAAGTAATATAGTCTCAATATTCAGATGGAGGCTTCTCTGAGAGACTTGTAGAACCTGAAGCAGAAATCCAATGAATCTTTTACGGATTATTTGATCAGGTAGAGAGCCAAATTAGCACAGATGAAGTAATGGCCTACAGAATCTTATCAACTGGTAATAGCTATGAAAGGGTGTGTACTTCCTCTCTCTAAGAAATTGAGGGATTTAAGGATTCAAAAATTTGAGGAGTTATACAGGTTTAGAGTATAGAAAGAATCAAACCTTGCACAAGAAAAGAAGTTCTTCAATGGAAGATCTGCGAATAGAGAAGGGTTTGGGTTTGGCGGCGGAGTCGGGCTAAGTAATAATATACATATCAAAACAGTCAGGCAGTCCTAAAGGTTTTCTAATTTGGGAAGACCCCTCTCTAAAGTCTTGGAAAAGCTGATTGAGAATAACCTTCTATAACCCTTACTTAAACGACCTCCTTTTCCAAATGCTGACCTAAAACTATACTGTAAGTATCACTAGAACATTGGGCATGATACAGAAAGTTGTACTCCCCTGAAACACGAGATTCAAGATTTAATTGATTCAGGCAAAATAACCGACCCAGAAACCAGAAAACCAACTATATAAAATAACCCTTTACCCAACTACCAAAATGTACCACCACTAAATCCCCGTATCTTGATGATCAACACGAGCCTAATAGAGGAACAAGTTATTAATTCCTTTGTTGATATCGCACCTACCCCACCAAAACCATAATAAAAAAACCTGAATCTGAGGTAGCAAGACATTGAGTCTCATGTAAATATACTGGATATTTAGAGTTCTAATGACAAAGAGGGAGGAGCAGTTGATCTGTGAAAGAACAAAGTTCATTGAGAAATCAGAGGAGAGGGAGGAAAAAGTGAAGAAGGATGAGGTAGAGAAAAAAGGTAGTTTAAAACTGGGATTGGAGAAAAATAAGGAGATTATTGATGCCAAAAGTGACGAGAAAACTCTTGCCAGTATTTGGGAGCTGCTTATAAACTCCCGGGCCCATCGAGAAGCACTGGTTTTTGCTCTCGATCACAAGAAGATACCTTTGAAACACACTCAAGAGCAAATGGTGAGCTCACTGATTGAAAGCCCTCAAGGGGTAATTGTGTTCACAGATGATGACTTGCCCTTAGAAGGAAGGGATCACATTAAAGCCCTATTCATTAAAGCAAAGTGAAAGGCAAATTGACATGCTGTGTCATGGTCGATAATGGGTTAGCCATCAATGTGTGTCCTATGAAGATCCTACCAAAGTTGGGCTTGATGGTAGCTGATTTGAAACCCTCGAATGTAGTTATAAAGGCTTATGATGATATAAAAAGGCCAGTTAAAGGAACTTTATGGGCTTTAGTCAAGACTGGACCTATTGAAGTTTGGTTTAACCTTCATATGATAGATATTCCAATCACTTTTACTATTCTTTTGGGAAAATCGTGGTTCCATCCTTTGGGGGGAGTGTTGTCCACCGTTCATCAAAAGATTAAATTTCCATATGAGGGGAGGGTAGTTACTATAATCGCTGAGATAGAGGCCGCAGTTGCTGTATTGAAACTAGCTCTTACTGAGATCTTGAATAGCCCAATTTTTGAAGTATGCATAATTTATAAAGACGAGCTGAACCCAAAGATTGTCAGTATGATGAAGAGCATGCAGTTCGTACCTGGGATGGAACTCAGAAATAATCAATAGGGCCCATCGGGATTCATCGAACCCGAGGTACCGATTCTGAAGCATAGGTTAGGATATTTAGGGGAAGACGAGTCTGATGAAAGGGAAGAAACTAAAGGCAAGTCTGGGAAAAGCAAAATTATGGCTGAATCGAAGAAGAAGATGCTCTGGGAAACATTTGTGGAAGAAGATGCCAATTACCCCTACCAAGGAGCCCCTGATGATCATTGAGAAATTGGTACTTGGATTTAAAATCTTCGTTAAATATATGGACAGGAACCAAAAGCCTGTTGTTGAAGAGCCCATGGTAGAAGAGCTAATATTGACTTTGGAATCAAAAGGGGACATTCCTATAGTGGAGTTGAAGGATGCTGTTGACCAGGAAGAGGAATTTAACTTTGAATCCTTTATCCTTAATTCTATGATGGATGTTTTTTATGATGACATTAACCTTTCTATTTCTAATTTGTTTGAGACTGATGACATTTTTCTTTTTAAAGTTAATGTGATGAAGTATGATTATGCTTACTTGTGCGATGTATTTCCTAATGGTTATGTTGTTTATGATGATCATTTCATGTATATGTTTGACATTAATTCAGTGTAAACTAAATCATTTAATCCAGGCACAAGTGATAACTCTCAAAATATACTTATTGCTTTTGACTTAACTCCTAATGAGAGAGAAAAAATGAAAGAAATTCTTAAAAGAAGATAGAAAGTATTTGCTTAGGGCTATGAGGATATGCCTAGGATTGATAGAGAGATTGCAAAGCACAATATTCCCATGTATTCTCACATCACTTTGATAAAGCAGAAGAAGAGAAGATTAAGACCAGAATGGGCCCTCATAATCAAAGAAGAAGTAGAAAAACAGCTGAAAGCGAAGTTCCTAGAAGTGGTAAATGACACCCAGTGGCTGGCTAACGTAGTCCTAGTTCCTAAAAAAGATGGTAAAGTCAAGATGTGTGTGGACTATAAGGGCTTGGACAAGGCTTGTCCTAAGGATGATTTTCCAGCGTCAGAAATTGATAAGAGAGCTCACCAGAAGGCATCCAACAATGAGTCAATAGATTAGGAGTGGCAATGAGTCTGCTGACCACTACCTAGGATCGAGAGCTGGGGGGGTCAATCGAGGATGGCACCCTAGAAGAAGAGTCCTTATCGCTAGGAATGATGTGTGGGCACTGATGAGGCCTCTCATGTGCAGAGGGCCTAGGGCGAGGAGTAGGTGCCCTAGTAGTTGCCTGAAAGATGAAAAATAAGTTAGAGAACAACATTTGTAAGTAAATATAAAATAACTAAAACATTGCATGCTTACCTAAAGTGCAGGCTCAGGAAAGGGTACTCACTGCAAAAGATGAGCTCGTGTAAAGTCCACATAGCGAGACTTCCTTCGCTCACAATAGTCTATAGCATCCTCTCCCTACAGGGCATGATCGAACTCATCTCCCTCTAACTTATGCGCCCAGAAGATATGCCGAGGAGGAGCAAGAGGTGGACGCCTCACTCTCGCACTTGATTGCCACTGATGTATCCTCTCCCTGAGGAACCGCACTCTACAATCAGGGCCTCTGAGCAGAACCCTCTTCTTGGATAGAGGGATGGAGTGAACCATAGCCTGTGTCCACCCAATATGAGGGCCTTACAAGTCCGGGCATAGCTGCAAGAATAAATAAGTAAGTAGGTGAATTTGAATAATAAGTTTATTGCTAATTTCAGTTACATTTATAGGTTTATACCTTGTCATAAGTGAGCGTGTTCAGCTGCTCACGATGGATGTGAATGTGAGCCACAGGCCTCCTCCACGCCCTGTTGGGACTCGACCTTGCCATCGCAGGGAAGGAAGTGTCAATGACTCTAATGATCCCCATTATTAGCTTCAACTCTAAAGCCCAGTCCTGCAAAAGAAATAAGGGATTGTTAGTAAAATCAAACAGTGATAGTTAGAATGGAATATGAAGGGAGAAAAGAGAAAACAAAATACTAGTATGGCATTCCAAAAATTACAGAGTCGTTTAGCTCTATGCACTAGTTCATCCATGCTCTTATAAAGATAAGCTAAGGCACAACTGCCCCAATCATAGGTCACCACTAAGTCTAGGTCCCTTAGTGGCATCAGGATGCTCAAGTCTACAGAGTTGGCTGTATCTATGAAGAGAGTAGTTCCCAGCAGATAAATAAGGAAAGCACACACCACTTGATTAATCTGTAGGGGTGTAGTAACCGCTTTAACTCTAGTACTGGTGTAAAAGCTCTTGATCGGCTTGAGCTTCACTGTGTGGGTCCCTTTCATGTTTAGGACCATCCCAAGCAATCACTCAATGAAAGCGAGATGGTCAAGAGATAACTTATGAAGGCTGGCATCGAAGGGAATAGAATCTCCAGCACAAGCAATGCCGATAACTACAGCGAAGGCCATCGGATCTAGGGTGAACTCCCCAAAAGAAAGATGAAAGGTGTGGGTGGTGTTAGACCACCTCTCCATTAGGGCATGTAAAGGCTAGTAATCTATGCACCCCTGCTGTGCTAGGAGTGCCAGGATAAAATTGAAGAACCCAGTGTTGTGAATCTGAGTCTATATGGCCTCAGGAAGCTCATCATACCAGATTCGTGCACCTTTAAAGTTCCCAGCACCCTTGAAGGTATGGGTATTGAGCTAAGGGAGTAAAATCATTATTTTATGTAATTCAAAAATTTTACTGGATCCTGTCGTTGAGGCAATGCCTTTATCGAAGAGGCAACTACTTCGGTGATGAGGTGATGCTTTTATCGAAAAGGCGACTGCCTCAGTGATGAGGTGATGCCTCTTTACATAAAGGTGATTGGCCTCTTTGAGGGAAAGCTTGACTTGAAGAGGTGAACGCCTCTTTATGATCAAGCGATCGCTTTATCCAAAGAGGCGATCACCTGATCGATGAAGCAATTGCCTCATCAAAGAGGTGATGCCTCTTCATGTCGGCAATCTGACAGGATGATTTGAAATTTTAATTTTTTATTAAGAAAATTTGATTTCTTTTAGTTAAATTCATAAATACATGTATATGAATAATAACCCAATACTATTTGATGATATTTGCAGGAAAAATTAAAGAAATTGGTACTAACCTCTTCGGTGGCTAAGCCACAGATATGAGATCGCAAGTCTACAAACATGGGGATCTCGTATCTGATATTGAGCCTGAAACTCCAAGAAGGGTGCACTGTAGGTGTCAATAGGTCCCACATGGGCAAATATGGGGTTCGTGCAACGTCTATGTCAGAGAATAACAGAGAAAAAGAAAAGGGAGGAAAAGAGACAAGAGAGAGAATTGAAAAGGTGAAAGTGACCATTGAAGAATAAAAGTGAGAATTTATATGGTTAGGGTGAGAGAGGAAAATTGAGAGAAAGAAAGATGAGGAGAAGAGGGTGAGGCCCATTTGATGAAATAAAACATCGAATGGCCTAGGGCCCATAAAAAAAAAGAGAAATTTCACATTACTGTTTGGGTGTACCCCAAAATTGATCTTTGGACAATAATGGTCCAATTAAAGTATCGAAAGAACCAAGCATCTAGTCGAGTTTGAATCCTCAGAGTGCACAGAAGAACAAGCGTCTGGTCGGATTTGAATCCTCGAAGTGCACAGAAGGACAAGCATCTTATTAGCTTTGAATCCTTGAAGTGCACAGAAGAACAAGCGTCTAGTCAGGTTTGAATCCTTGAAGTGCACAAAAGAACAAGCATCTCATCGAGTTTGAATCCCCAAAGTGAGCAAAAGAATAAGCATTTGGTCGGGTTTAATCCTCGAAGTGCGTAAAAGAACAAGCGTTTGGTCGGGTTTGAATCCTCGAAGTGCATTCTTCTTTTTCTAAGTAATTCTAGGGCTAGGAAAAACTGGGTTTTATGCCAAACTATAATGAGTAACTGATCGGGCCAAGAAAACCCGAGGAACATGGTTACTTTTCATCTCTTCTAATGAGTGACTTCTTGAGCTAGGAAAACTAAGGAATCACATCAAATTTATAACGAGTAGTTGATCGAGTTAGCTTAACCCGAGGATCACATCTACGTTTCTCTTTTGTCTTTACTGAGTAAAGATTGGGTCGCGCTCAATATTCACGATAAAATTTATTTATAAGTGACTGATCAGGCTAGGAAAACCCAAGGATCATGGTCACATTTTAAAGATGAAGTTCGACCTCTTAGGTTTGAATTCCCGAGGCTGATGACCTGAGCGAAGCTCGTAGGTCAAGTATGTCATTCTTATATTTTATTGTTTGATGTGCATGTTGCTTTTTCAAAAAATTATTTAAAAAAAAATTTAATTTTTTAAAAAACTAAGGGGGAAAACTGTGGATACTATCAGTTTAATCAACTCGCAATGAAAGCCCGATGATGAGAAAGTTCAAGTTTTGAATGCAAAGGGAGCCTAAGACTTCTTTAAAATTGACTCTGAAAGCTCAAACACCAAGCCAACCCCACAAAAAACATGTCTAAGCCTAAAAACTAAGCCAAAGCCCAAGCCCATCACCTCTTAACCTACAGGCCTTTACCTGGCCTAGGTGAAGAGGCGATTGCCTCAACAAAGAGGCGTCGCTTCTTCACCCCAAACATCGATGAAGCGACACCTCATCAAAGAGGTATTGCCTCATCACACCCATTCTCTGCAGCATTAAATGCCATTAATGGCAGTGGTTGGAAGCCCACCTGCTGAGATTGGTCATTTTTGGATGTAAAAGAAAAGAGAAAAAGACAGGAAAGAGCCTAAGGATTGAAAAAAGGTAATGGGAAAAAGTGAGAATAGATTTTTGGGAATTTAAAAAAGGAGAAAATAAGAGAAGCTTTAAAAGGGTATGTGTGGAAAAAAAGAGGGAAAGGTTGGCTTGGCTAATTATTAGAAAGAAAAGGCTCGAAAGAGAAAAAAAAACAGAGAGAAGAGAAAGAAAAAAAAAGAAAAGAAAGAAAAGAAAGAAAAGAAGAAGAAGGGAGGAGACTTTGAGGATTAAGGGACTTGATTCTTAAGAAGAAGAATGAGCCTACTTGCATTCAAAGCCACTCTTTCATCAACTAAGCTCAGAGGGCTTAGTTAAGAGCATCAAACACATCCAAGTCAGTAAGTTTCTCTATTTTTGAGCTTTAAGTTTTTATCTTCATTAAAAAGCTTTGATTCGTTGTTTTTTTTGTGTCTTCTTGAGCTAAATTACTTATTTGAAGTTATAGAGAAGCATGATTGCATGAGATATTGAATATTGAGTGTTGGTACTTGTATATTTGTGTCTATTTCTCATTCACGTGCTTGATCATCACATTTTTTGGGATTTAAGAAATATATAATATTTCTGCCTCTGTTGAAGAGGCGACGTTTCTTCACAGAGGCGTTGCCCCTTCACGAAGAGGCGAAGAAGGCATCGCCTCTTGGTCAGGAGGCGACGCCTCATTGAAGAGGCGTCACCCTTTGATAGAATTCTGCCTTTTATGCCTTAATTTTCGACTAGTATTTTGCATGTTTGACATGATTTTCTTATTTAATTTGTTATATTTCTTGAAATTATGCGTAATTCCTATGTTGATCAATATTATTTCTATGTTATTTTCCTTATTTTGTTACTTAGTGAATCATTTTATGAGTTTATGTTCATTTATTTTTGTGAATATTGTGTGTTGATGATTTGTAAATATTATTGTTGTTATTATATGGAATTAACTTGTATGTGTTGCAAAAACTATTTGATGATTTTAAATCACTAGATGTTTGCTTTATTTATCATTTTTAGAGTTTTAATTTGTATAATTAATTAATTAATTTTTTTTTATTTTTGGTTTATTGTTAGTTTGTGTATGGTTTATTTTTATATTTATTTACACCAAAAGTTGTATTCCTTAATCTTTCTCCCTCTTTATTTAGAATAAATAGTTGTAAATTATTTTTATTTGTTTTATTTATTTATTTGTGATTGAATGCCTGAAATGAGACTAATGTGCAAATTTGGAATAAAATATAAAATTAGAAATCAATCACGATTTGTATATCAATAAGAAAATAAATTAATAATTAAAGATAATAAAACACAAAATACACACGGAAGTCAACTGTAAGGTTAGGTGGACATTCCAAAAGTGTATACCCAATTCCTGAATCCAATTTCAGATAACGGCTTCTGAAAATTTCCATGGAATTTAGTTGTTGTATAGTGTCCTGACTTCAATTTGGATAACGACTCCATCTCCATTTTGAGCCTTAAGCCTACTATATATTTTCTAATGAATTCCAAGCTTATGTAGTACCGTGATCACTAGCACTAGGGCACACAACCAAAACCACCGTCTACATATATATATATATATATATATATAATTTTCACCTGTGCAGAGTGTATATTTTAAATATATTTTTTTCGAAGCCATTGCTTCTGAAGCAAAAGGAAATACATTAACATTTGCATCAAACAACTTCTGTTCACACAGCACATGCAAAACAGAAGCAAGTTCTTTCTTTTTCCTTCTAACTATAAATTAAGAAAATATGAGGCACTTGCTTTCCTTTGGATGAAAGAAAAAATTCTGAAAATTCAAATCTTCTGTGAGTTCAGACAAGGCCCCTCTTTATTCTCATAGAGAGAGAGAGAGAGAGAGCGGGAGGCTACTTTGACAACGCAACATAAACATTTCCCTTCATGAAAAGGAGAGATAGACAAGCTACTTTGACATGTGTATAACACAACGTAAACATTTTCCTTCTTTCATGAGATCAAATGCTTTGTTGACATCTTCAAACGGCAGATTGTGCGTGATGAACTCATCTATCTGGATTTCCTGCATAGGAGGTGAAAAAACAATAATTGGCAATATTTGCATTTCGAAAAGGCTATATATTGATACCATTAGTAACCGACAAAAGCCATAACCAACCAACCACAAAGAATGCAAACAGAACAAAGTGTGAGCAAGAACAAACAAATTTCTTGCTAAGAGCATGCCTTCTTCTGTCATACTGTGTATGATCAAAAGCTATCCCTAGATTAGATTCAACCTTGTCTGATTTCTTCCTTCCTTAGCCAAAGCTTTTAAGAAAAAAATTTCAGCAAAATTGGAATAATCCATACTTCCCTTACAAGAACTCCTTTTACGGTTCCATTTAGGCAGCGCTTTAGGATATCAAAATGACAGATTTGCATCCCAACAAAGCACATGGATTTGAAATTTAATACATCCAACGAATTCATCTTGCCTGTCACATTTTTTTGGGCCCATAACTCCAAGGCTGAGGCGCTACAAATGGTTTAATGCTTGACCAAAGTGCAGTATACTGGTGTATGCTATTTTGTTTGGTCTGACAACAAGAATAGCTGTCTGATTAAGAAATCCTCCAGCAAGGGATCAATGAAACTTTGGGCAGCACCTTTGCAGTCACAGCTGGGTGTTGGCAATAGAAGTGGCCACAACAGTGAGCAAGGTGGCGGGTGATGTTCTGGAAGTGTTATGCATATGCAGAGAGACAAGAGACGATAGTAGCAATGTTTTATAGAGAGAGAGATGATGGCGGCTGTGCTATGCCACATTACCAATTCCTCAACATGCTATGAGACATGATTGTGGTTTGAACTGAAATGAGGAATTGGACTGTGTTCAGGGAACTGGAACCGGAAACCAGAACCATGACTAAAGGTTCTCAATTTGTAACTAAATTGCAAGAAAAGCTTTTGGTTAAGCTTAATGCACTTAGGTATGACCATGGTTCATGAACTGTCAGTTCACAGTTTAAGAAAGTTAAGAACCTTATCTGGCCATTGAAGGAACGTTCAGGTCTGATTTATTCGTTACTAAAGGCAAAAGGCGCTAAAGGGTTGCGCAAGGTGCAGGCACAGGCACAGGCACAGGCGCACACCTCTATGACATGAGGCGCAAAAATTAAAAAAGAATAATAAAAGTTAAAAATTAAACTTAAGGGCCAAAATAACTAAGCTTGTATGATACAATAAGCTTATATAACAAAATACTAAGACTAAAAGGGGCAAAATAGAAATATTTAGGTAACAAATAATAAGAATGCAGCAGCAGATTTGTCTTTTACAGTAGATGGAAAAAGAAAAGAAAAAGAAATGGAAAAGGAAGAAAAAAAGTGAAGAAAGAGAGCCGTATGGTAAAAAGTAAAAAAAAAGAAATAAATGAGAGGAACAGAAAAGAACAGCTTCAGTCAAGGGAGGGAGGAAGGGAGAGAAAGAATGACATGCTTAGATGGTGGTGTTTCAAGATCAACTGCCTCTTGCCTCAAAAAATAACATAAATCGCTTTTCTCTTCTTTTATATATCTTTTTTTAAATTTTGTTTTAGTTGATTAGTTATGTGTAGTCACATGATAAACTCTTTTAAAATTTAAATCAATGGCTCAGATAGGTTATTGACTTTGAAAACCAAAAAGAAATACATAAACAATAATATGTTACAAAGGCACGCCTTTTTTGCATCTTGCCTGGAGGTCAAGGCAAGTACGAGTATGATAGTGTGTAAAATACATTTTGTAGCTACACAAGGAGAAAGGAGGCAAAATATGGGTGGTCAGATGAATAAAAGCAGTATCGGAATGTTTCAGTGAGTCAGTTCCTAATACAAAGCAATAAAGAAGAAACAAAAGAAGTAGCAATTTTATAATGTCATGGTTACCTTCTTCATGTACATGTCTACTAGGGAAGGAAGATCTGACTTAGGTTTCCAACCTCCAAACAGAGATCCTTTCAATGTTCTTCCACTAAGAAACATCCCATAGTGCGCAGATATTTCAGGTTTCAATTTTGGTACACCAAGGGTAATTGTTAATCCCCAACCCTAACAGACAGTAAAAGGTGCAAAATTTCAAGTTAACAAGAACAAATACAAACTTTTGTTAAAAAAAAAAAAAAAAAAAAAGCACAGAACTGGATAGAAAGCAAGTACATCGCAGCAAGATTGTAATGCGGTAGTTATCATTCCAGTGTCACCAATGCATTCAAATGAGTAATCTGCCCCTCCATTTGTAATACGCTTAATAAGCTGAAAAGCTCAAGATCACGGGAAAAAAAAAAAAATCAAAAGCCAGGATAAGAGGATTTTGTTCAATTCAATTATTTTGTGGACATAAAGAATTTAGGTATCTAAATTCATAATAATGGAAAAATTTACCATTATTTAACCTAGATGAATCATGTTTACATGATCTCCAAATAGTGATACTGTTTAGTACCCACACCAATTCTCTAGCAGACTTAGTGTATGCTTTCCCTTTACCACGTCCAATTTTCTCTAAAGATGTATATTTCAAATGCACCTAAAAGCAACCAAAAATTACACTTATAATGCAATAGAAATTCTACTTGAACGATACCTGTTGAATAGGTTCATTGTAGTCATTTGGGTTGATATACTGTGTTATTCCAAAAGCTTGTGCTGTACCCACCAGAAATACCATATAAATACCACTGAGATTAAAAAGCATGGCTTGCCTTACAATGCAGAGATAAAAAATCTGAAATGCAAATGTCAATCATACCTTTCTCCTTTTTGTCAGGATTGATGTCAACACCAATTATTTCAGATGCCCCTCTGAGTTTAGCTCCTTGTGCAACCTGATCTCATATCAGATAAGTGGAGATGCAATAGCGAAGGTTAAATCAAAGCCATTCTGTGGGGAAATATATCGCTGGTAGAGTTGGTAAGTTATACTTACAGAAAGGCCTACAGTTCCAAGACCAAATATTACCACTGTTGATCCTTTGGAAATATTAGCAACATTCCAAGCTGCACCCAAACCTGAAATCGACCCCCACTCCCCTCATTTATTACTAACCAGAAGAAAGCTTTAAATTTTCATTCATATTTATAGAACTGATTTACAATAATATTAATCTCCAATCTTATTTATGATGGATTACCATCCTGTGAAATTTTTGACAGTTACAAAATCACTGCATCTCCCTGATAATGACTATTTCCTCACACTGCATTCACTTGTATAGATGTACTCTCATGATTGGGAAATCAAGATTCACATTAATATTAGAGGGAGACTCCGAGTATCATACCTGCAGCTACACCACAACTCAGAAGGCATATTTTCTCCAAAGGTGCAGCTGAGCTAACTTTGACAGCACACCCAGAGTGCACCACGGTATATTCACTGAAACTTGAAACAGCACAATAATGATAAATTTTCTTCCCTTTAATTGAGAAGCGAGTCTTCTGATCACTGTGCATTACACCTCTCCTTTCCAGACCCAGTAGTTGGCATATGTTGCTTTTACCTGATGTACAATGTCTGCAAGTCTGGCATTCTCCTGTGAAGACTGTGAGCACATGATCACCTTCTTCAAATTCAGTCACTTCCTTTCCCACACTCTCAACAATCCTGCAAATCTGGCAATAAAAACATTTACTCCAACTATCATCCCTGCAATACATCACACTATTATCCTCATTATATAAAACTTACAAGCCCCATTTCGGATCTAACCATGTACACACGTCCTTTTGATGCTTCCCTAGGTGATGGGCAACAATTAGGCGTTCACAATGATAACAATTTAAACTCCCTGTAATGCTAAGATATTTGAAATAATCAAGACCAGGGGCAGTCCAGATTCATGATTTTCCATACATTTATAGACAGCAATACAATATTACTATGTATGGCTGTCCCTTGTTTTTTTTTTTCTACTTTCTTTTCTCCTCAGCCTTAAATTTTGGCAAAGCAAAGCTATAAAATTATAGATAGCTCAAAAAGAAACCCAAGTAAAGGTTATTTAAGAGCTAAAATGTAAGGAAACTGTGTGGCCAATCACATTCGACAGAATTATATTGAAGATCAAAATAAAACGCTATTATATGAAAATTTAGGATAATTTGCAGCAGAATGGCACTGTCAAAACCACTATAATAATTGTTGAAGGTTCCTTTGAGGCCATTTGACGGAAGGAAAGTTAAAGGGTCAGTGGATGAGTTGAGACTTTATTGGAGCAAAGATCCAAAATGACTTTGTATAAAATTGCGTAGGGATCAATGGAAAGTAACATCAGAAATGTGGACAGTGTAGTTTGCTTAATTCCTAAAAGTTCGGAAACCAATTATATATCCCTAAGTACACATATAAATCCCACTGCAGGGGTTCACATATATCCAATTAATATTAAAGCAAAAGTTGAGTAGATGATAAAGGAGAAGAGACCCTGAGGCTTCATGGCCAAATATCCGAGGGAAGAGCGCCTGCACACAGAAGCATGTTACATGAAACATTCAGTGTGTTGAATGACGGAATAGCTTTTGAATGGAGAAAATAACAATAAAACTAGAAAGTGAAGAATACAAAAGACTTGAATTGGTTGGTCTACTGGTAATAGAAAAAGAAGAGGGTTGACCTGAGACTCCCACGCAGTGATATCGCTGCGACAGAGAGAAGTGGAAATGACTTTGATTCTGATCTCAAAGGGCTGAGGAGGACTCACTTCCACCTCCTCCATCACCAACGCCTCTCCACGACCCCATGCCACCGCAGCTGCATTTTTTTTAATTTTTGTTTACACAAAAAATTATTTCATTTTCAAAACCAAAGGTACCAAAACCAAAGGAATTTACCTTTGCAGGTGATGACACTGTTACCGGACATTCTTGTGATGCTTTAAGATTTTGAAATGAAACAGTTTTATGTACAGTGACTTAATTTTTATGAATTGGGCTTTATGTATATACTGATGCAAAATTGTTGTGGTAGGTGAACCTGAAAAGGGAGTGGAGTGGTGGTAGTAGGTGTGCCTTGTATTATATTATAAAATTAACAAATTACAAAATTGAACTGGTTTTTTAATTGGTTTACAAAAAAGTCCTATACTTACCTTTTCTTTTTTAAAGTGCCTTATTTTTCTTTTTTATTTTCATTTTTATCCCTTTTTTATTTGATTTAGTTTTAAGCGTGAATTTCTTTTTTCTTATTTTTCTCCCCTCGCACTATCTTTCTTTCGCCTTTCAATTTCTCTTTTTGCTTTCTTTTTTTTATTTTTTTTATTTTTTTAATTTATTTTTATTTTTCCTTATTTTCCCTCATTTGTTTCATTTCCCTTTTTTTATTTTCTTATTTTTTCTTATTTTTTCTTTTTATTTTCTCCTTATTTCCCCCCTTTTTTCCCTCTTTTTTAATTTTATTTTTCGCCTCAACTTATATTTTCATTCACTTTTTATATGACGATATTTATAATACTCGAAAAGTGCTTTATAATTTTTTTTATGAAAGACAATATGAGACTATTAATGCAAAACAAAAGTATATATTATTATTATTATTAAAATTTATTAAAAATTGAATGACTAAAAAATACACATAACTTTGTTTTGAAAAAAATTACAATTAACATATTCAAATTATAAAACCGAAATAGCTTTTAATAAATAATTAAAATTTCAAAGAGACGGTTGCCACAATCCAAATCAGGAGTCATGACCGACATTAAGGAACGTAAATTTTTTTGAATCCGGAACTTGTAGCAAGTCTTAAAGATATAAAGTATGCAATAAATAAAATAAAATATGCATCATAATAAAATCTCAAACCAATATAATAAAAATAATTTATGTCATATCATAAAATAAAATATATAATACAATTTTTAGAGAAAGACCTCTGAAATACAACCAACATACAACAAATACCAAATAAAACTTACTACTGCAGTTTTCTAAAGTACAAATAAAATTAAGTAAGTAGTTTACACAAACAAGTCGAGGCTGAAGAAATCTGGTGGATAGACCTACTGTTGAGGTCTGAAGAAGAAGAAGAACTCCTAAAAAATCAACTGAGGGGAGTCAGATCTCATTGATTGAATTGTTATATTATATATACATGCATCTCTTAATGTCATATCCAATCAAACATCTGTATATAATAACTATATATACAAGCATTTCACACATATGTGGAAATCACTTTATATAATAAATATTGGAAAATATTTGTTTTATTGAAGGATCAAATAGAACCTTATTTAATCGTAACCTCGATTAACCACATCACTCTAGTCATACTCACTTAATTCCAAATTAATTCACTTATTCTATATGGACAATAGACTAGTCCTGAGACACTAAGTCAATCGAGCTCCAACAATCTAATTGTCAGTGTGATTGGCCTCGAGATACTAGGTCAACCAAGCTCTAGCAACTACACTATCAATCACATCTTCGGACAACGTCCCAAAGTTTGATAAAATCACAATTAAGATATAATTCCATTTTAAATTTTCAATGTGAATAGTCACTACCATCAAAGAATGGTCTAAGAGAAGAGATGTTTTGTGATTCACTCCCTATGATCTTGTATTTTAGCAATAAAGTACCTAGAATTCAAGCTCTGATACTAATTGAAAAGAGTCCTAAAATGGGGGGTGAATAGGACTATCATATAAAAATGAGAAATTAAAAGAATTCTTTTCAAGAATTAAATATAAGTTGAGAAGGAAGAATGAATAACACAAAGATTTAAGGAGTTCAGATTCAACAATAATCCTACGTCTCTACCTAACTTATCCCCAAGTTAGGATTTTTAATCACCCACAATCTTATTCACAAGATTGAGATTATATAAGAGTTTTATGGCTCACTCTTATAACCTTACAACATGATTTTTCAAGGCACACTCAAAAAACTTAAACCCAAGTGTTTCAATGGACAACACTTAAACCAATTCCTTTGGAAATAAATCTCACTTCCCTTTTAATCTAATCCAAGATTTAAGATGAAGAGAAATTCTATTTCTAACACACACCCAACTATCACAAGAGTTATATAAATAAAGAATTGTTTAAGAGAATTTGAGAGCTCAATGAATGCTTAAAAAAAATGAATGATACAAAAATTTTTTAAATTTCATTCAGCTCTAGAGGTATTTATACTTAAAAATATAGCTGTTGGAGGTGCAAATGATGTGTCAAACGTCTATATTTTGGATCATTGAAAGTGATGCTATCAAACAATTATTCATGGATTGAAACCATAATTGGCTACTCAAGACGTTTGAATTTGCCCATACTTTCTTCATAGAAGTTATAGATATTTGAATTAAATTTCCATATCATTTTAAATCACCTAAATTGGAATTCTGTAGCTTAGGATATGACCAAAATACTAAGAGCTGTGTAATTTGAAATGCAAAATACTCTCAAACAGTTATACTCAAGTTGAAGCCATGATTTGCTCCTGAATAAATTTGAATTTGCCCATACTTTCTTCATGAAAGTTGTAGATATTTGACTTATCTTTCCATATCATTTTGAATAACCTAAATTAGACTTATTTAGCTCAGGATATGTCTAAAATACTAAGAGTTATGTAATATAAAATGCAGAATACTGTCAAACAGCTATACATAAGTTGAAGCCATGATTTGCTCCTAAAAAAATTTAAATTTACCTATGATTTCTTCATGAAAGTTATAGATGTTTGACTTATATTTCCATATCATTTTGAATCACTTTAATTAGACTTCTGTAACTCAATATATATCTAAAATACTAAGAGATGTACAATTTGAGATGGCAGACGTAGACGTGGATTTCGACTCAAAATTTGCACAACCAAATGAACGTGGATTTTAACAAATAAGCCCAATTCAAAAGCTCAAGATGTATACTTCAAATGTGAAGAAAATAAATTTCTCATTATAAAACTCTAAGGATGTCAAAAGCCTCCTTGAATCTCAAAGATCCAAACAGCCCAAGATAATTATACTTCATTTTAACTTTCAATAGAGTCCTAACTTATACACACTTAAATCAACAAATTAGATGCTTAAAATTAAGTTTGTTAAGATAAAAATTAAGATTGATTATTACTAAGGTCAACAATCTCCCCTTTTTTGATTTTGACAAACTTATTTTGAGTTTGATTAAAAAATAATACAAAGTAAAGTGTGTGATAATATTTGTGATAATAATGATACCAAATGTATTAAAATATATTTCTTTATTTGTCCCCCTGCGAATATGAACATGATAAGAAATATAAATTTATAAATTATTCCCTTTGACAATATATATATATATATATATATATAACATAAAATATAGTAGGAGGGATAAAAACATGGCATTATTATAACAAATATATTAAAAACATAAAATATGATATCATGATCATTTAAATAAATGATAGGCAATATGAGAAAATAATTTCAAACATATATGTAAATAGTTATACTAAAATGCATTACTTTCTATAAGAACAAAACAAAGATACACCAAATCTTTGTAAAAATATTCATGCCTTATCAAAGATAAAAATAATTCCTAAAAAGATATTCATGTCTTATCAAAGATAAAAACCATTCCTAAGAAGGTATTCATGCCTTATCAAAGATAAAAATCATTCCTAAGAAGAATATTATACACATGTATAGTAATAAATAACAAACTAAAATATATTTCTCTCCCTTTATCAAAAGCAAAAAGAAAAGAGAGAGATATAAAGGGAAAATGAAAAACAAAGATACTCAAAATCTTTATGAAATCTATGTCATACATAAAATAAGCAAAATAAGACCTTTTGTAACATATGATGTATGGCAAAATTAATCATAATGTTAATATGCATGCAAAAATTTAAACAAAATTTCTTCCCCTATATCAAATAAAAATATAATATGTCACTAACATAAACACAATTTTTAAGGGAGTTTTAAAATTAAAAAACAAACTAAGTACACATGTTAAAAAGAAAATTAACTAGGTACACATGCAAACTCAAATTATTTCTCCTCCTTTGATAAAATGCAAAAGAAAATCTAAAAAGATAAATCAAATATAAGATGACGACTAAAAAAAAATTTTAAGATCAAAATCAAAATATTTATCAATCAAAGTAATTAATAAGCACAACATGATTTCACATGAAAACAGTTCAACCATCAATTAAATATAAAATCAAGATAAGCTAGAATCATTAATCATGCTAAGTTTATGTTTAATGAAATTTAATCTCTCTTCATTTAGAGGTTTGGTGAAGATATCTACAAGTTGATTATTTATATCAATAAATTCAAGTGAGATATCACTAATTTGAACATGATAATGCAAGAAATGATATTTAATGTCTATATGCTTAGTTCTAGAATGCTGAATGAGATTTTTGCTAAGGTTGATAGCACTTGTATTATCACATTTCATTGGAATGTGATTAAGTTTTGCACCATAGTCTAATAGCTGTTGTTTTTGCCATAAAACTTGTGAACAATAAAGATTTGTTGCAATATATTCAGCTTCAGTAGTGGACAAGGCAACTGAAACTTGTTTCTTGGTAAACCAAAAAACTAAACATTGTCCTAAAACTTGACAAGTTCTGGAAGTGCTTTTTCTATCTAGGAAACTACTAGCAAAGTCTGCATCATAATAACTAATCAAGTCAAAGGATGAACTCTTAGGATACCAAAGTCCTAAATGCATTGTACCACAAAGATATTTGAAAATTCTTTTGATAGCATTCAAATGAGACTCTTTAGGACTTGATTGAAATCTAGCACACAAGTAAGTAAAAGACATAATATCAGGTTTACTAGCAGTTAAATAAAGAAGAGATATGATCATACCTCTAAATCGCTTTTCATTAACCAGTTTTCCATTCTTATCTTTATTAAGTTTGGTTATAGTGCTCATTGGAGTTTTACTTATCTTAGCTCCATCCATGCCAAACTTCTTAACAACGTCTCTTACATACTTGGTTTGATTAATGAAAATCCCATTTTTGCATTGCTTGATTTGTAGTCCAAGAAAGAATTTAAGTTCACCCATTATACTCATCTCAAATTCTCCTTGCATTAAATTAGAGAATTCCTCACACAAGTAATGGTTAGTAGCACTGAATATAATGTCATTAACATATATTTAAACAATTAATAAATCATGTTTGGATTTCTTTATAAAAAGAGTTGTGTCAACCTTTTCTTTAGAGAAACCTTTCTCTAGTAAAAAGTTACTTAATCTTTCATACTAAGCTTTTAAAGCTTGTTTCAATCTATATAATGCTTTTGAAAGTTTAAACACATGATTTAGAGAGTCAAAATTTTCAAAACCTGGAGGTTGTTCAACATATACCTCCTCTTTAATAAAACCATTTAAAAATGTACTTTTAATATCCATTTGATAAATTTTAAAATCCATATATGATGCAAATGCAAGTAGCATCCTAATAGCTTCTAACCTTGTAACGGGGATAAAGGTTTCATCATTAATTAATGCCTTCCTCTTGATTATAACCTTTAAATACTAGTTTAAATTTGTTCCTAGTTATGACACATTGTTCATTCATCTTATTTCTAAACACCCATTTGGTGCCTATAATAGGATGATGTTTAGGTCTAAGAACCACGGACCAAACCTTATTTCTCTCAAATTGATTTAACTCTTCTTGCATAGTAAGGACCCAAAATTCATAACACAAAGCATCATTAATATTTTTGGGTTTAATTTGAGAAATGAAGGCTAAATTAACAATAGACTTTAATTAAGATCTAGTAGTTACCCCTTTTGTAATGTCACCTATAATGAGGTTTTGAGGGTGAGCTTTCTTGAATTGTCAATCCTTTGGAAGTTCATCCTTCAAGGTAGGTTGAGATGTCTCCTCGTTTTCTTTCTTGCTTGGATCTTTAAGTTCCAAAGGCTTACTAGCATTTTCTTCTTGTGTTTCCACAATCTCATTGTCACTTACAAGATTATCAACACTACAAATATCCTTTCTAGGATCAAGTGAGTTTGATTCATCAAATACCACATGCATTGACTTTTTAACTACTAGAGTTCTCTTATTAAAGACCCTATATGCTTTACTAGAAATAAAATAGCCTAGGAAAATTCCTTCATCGACTTTAGAATCAAATTTTCCAAGATTGTCCTTGGTGTTCAATATAAAGCACTTGCATCCAAATATTCTCAAATATGAGATTTAAGTTTTCTATTGTTCTATATCTCATAAGATGTTTTATTTAAAATTGGTCTTTTAAAAACTCAATTTGAAATATAACAAGATGTGTTAACGGCTTTCGCCTAAAAGTATAGAGGCAAATTATACTCATGAAGCATTATTCTAGCAATTTCCACAAGAGTTCCATTTTTCTTTTCAACTACCCCATTTTGTTGAGGAGTTTTAGGAGATGAAAATTTATGAGAAATATCATTTTCATTATAATAGTTTTTGAAAAATTCATTTTCAAATTCGGTTTCATGATTACTTCTAATAGAAGAAATATAAAAGCCTTTTTCTTTTTGAACTCTTTTTACAAACTTTTCAAAAGCTTTAATGCATCATTCTTATGAGCAAGCAAACATACCCATGTAAATCTAGAGCAATCATCAAGCAATACATATGCATAGTGCATTCCACCAAGACTAGCAACTCTAGTTGGTCCAAATAAATCCATAGGTATAAGTTCAAGTGGCCTAGAGGTGGACACTACATTTTTTAGCTTAAATGAGGACTTGGATTGTTTTCCCTTTTAGCAAGCATCACAAGGTTTATTATTAGTGAATTCAAGTTTAGGTAAACCAATTACAAGTTTATATTTACAAAGATCATTCAAAAGCTCAAAATTTGCATGTCCTAATCTTCTATGCCATGTCCATATGTCATGGGAGATAGACACTAAGCATTTTATGTCTTTGTTATCAATTTTATTGAAATCAATGACATAAACATTGTTTACTCTTTCACCACTAAAAATAACTTTATTTTCATTAAGACTACTAACAAAGCAATTTTTAGGATAAAAAGTTACGTTATTTCCTATGTCACATAATTGACTTATACTAAGTAGATTATATTTAAGACCATCAACAAATAACACATGATGTATAGATAAGGATTGAGGATTACCTATTTCTCCAATGCCGATAATTTATCCTTTTGTATTATCTTTGAAAGTAACATGTCCTCCATTCTTAGCATCAAGTTTGTTGAATTGCTCTTTGTCTCTTGTCATGTGCCTTGAACATCCACTATTGAGATACCACTTGATTTTTGTTCTTGTGGAGTTTAAGTACATCTATACAATACAATTTAAGTGTTCTTTTGGACCCAAACCTTTCTTAGTCTAGGTTGGTTAGTTTCAAGATAATCCGTAAGAAGTAAATTCATATACAATCTAATATCGAAGCACACATTATTAGTATGCCCTTTGATCATGCAATAAGAACATACAATATTTTTAAATTTATTCCTTCTAGGATGAAATGCTTTCCTAGTGTGTGCAACATGCCTTTGGTTTTGTATATATCTCCTATTATTTTGTGTTATTAAGTGAGACATGCATTGGCAATGGTGATGTGATTTTTGATAATTTTATGCAACATGTTTATGTGTATTGTTTTGTGTAGCATGCCTATTATAATTATGTCTAATGTACATATAAGCATGCTTAGGTTTAGGTGCTCTAGTTTGAGCCTTACCTCTTTGTGTTAATGAAGGATGAATCTCATAAGAGTTTCCCTTGCTATTTAACACATGAGATATTTTAGCTTTGAAAGCATGAGTCTCATTTGATTTGAAGGTTCGAGGAGTGGAATCATGTGAAGCTTTTACAAAATTAACATGTGATAAAGATGATGAAGACATTTCATTCTTATATCCAATTCTATGGGTATCTCCATGAAATTTTTGAGAGTCAAGAAGACTATCTAAAGTTTCTTTGCCTCTCTTAAATTTAGAAATGGAATTCTTTAATTCTAAGACCTCTTTAGAAAGCTTATGATTTTCATCATTTGCTTTCCTAAGTTGATCTTCCAAAGAATTACAAGATTTTGCATCACTAACAAGTTTTTCATTTGATTTAACAAGTTTAGCAAAATTAATTTTTAAAATTTCTAATTCTCTATTTAAGCTACTTAACTCATGCTTATAATGTTTCTTCTTAGATAATAAACTTTTGCATTTAACAAGTAATTTTCTCATAATAGAGCTCTCATTATCATCATCATCATTATCACAATCATCAAAGGAAGAATAAGAAGTAGATGGTACCTCGTTTTCATTTTTAAGGGCCATGAAGCAAAGATTGGCCACCTCTTATTATTCATCTTCCTCTTTAAATCGGAGGAATAATCCCAAGTAGCTTTGAATGCCTTTTTTTTTTTTTTTTTATCTTTTGCTCCTTTGTTCTTGAATTTGAGTTTGGGACATTCACTTCTAATATGTCCCGATTTCTTGCATTCATAGCAAGTAACCTCCTTAGTTTCCTTCTTCCCATCTCCTTCGAACTTCTTATTAAAGTCCCTTATTCTTGAGAAGTTTTTCTTTCTCAAAAACTTCCTAAAGTTCCTAGTGAGTATGGCAATGTCACCATCTTCATCACTAGAATCTTTGATGCTTTCCTCTTCACTATCTTCTTGAAGAGCTTTTAAAGTAATGCTCTTTTTCCTTTCTTTTTTCTCTTATTATTCTTCACCTCTTTGATTGATAGTGAGCTCATGTGTTAAGAGCTTACTAATGAGCACATCAGTTGATAATGTGGAGAGGTTTTTAGCTTTCTCAATTGAAGTAACACAAGATTCCTAATCCTTTTTAGGTAGGATTCTTAGAATCTTGTTGTTTATCTCTTCCTTGGAGAAATGTTTTCGAAGTTTCTTAAAGGTTGTAAGGAGAGCATTGAGATGATTTATCATCTCCATGATTGATTCATGAGGCTTCATTTTGAAGAGTTCATATTCATACATATGAAGTTGAACCTTTTTGCTTCTTACTTGAATTTTGCCTTCGTAGTGGTTTTCTAAGGTCTCCCATGTTTCTTTAGTTGACATACAATGTTAAAGCTTGCCTCCTTCTTCTCTTATCATTGAAGAGACTAGAGTAATCATAACATTTTTATTTTTATGATTTTCTTCCTTTTGATCAATACTGCATTAGCTTCTTACAAGAGTAGTTACCACATTATCAATGATAGTTGTAGGTGGTTTCCAACCTCTTAGGATAATGTCCTAAAGTTTGATAGAATCACAATCAAGATATAATTCCATTTTGAATTTCCAATGTGGATAGTCACTATCATAAAAGAATGGTCTAAGAGAAGAGATGTTTTATGATTGACTCCCCATGATATTGTATTCTAGCAATGAAGTACCTAGAATTCAAGCTTTGATACCAATTGAAAAGAGTCTTAGAGGGGGAGGGGGTGAATAGGACTATCAAATAAAAATTAGAAATTAAAAGAATTATTTGTAAGAATTAAATAGAAGTTGAGAAGGAAGAATGAAGAACATAAAGATTTAAGGAGTTTGGATTCAACAATAATCCTATATCTCCACCTAACTTATCCCTAAGTTAGGATTTTCAATTACCCATAATTTTATTCATAAGATTGAGATTATACAAGAGTTTTATGGTTTACTTTTATAACCTTACAACATGAGTTTTCAAGGCTCACTCAAAAAATCAAAACCCAAGTGTTTCAATGAACAACAATTACACTAATTCCTTTGGAAATAAATCTCACTTCCCTTTTAATCTAACCTAAGACTTAAGATGAGAGCAATTCTATTTCTCATACACACCTAACTCTTACAAGAGTAATACAAATAAAGAATTATTTAAGAGAATTTGAGAGCTTAATGAATGCTTAAGAAAGAATGAATGATAAACAAGTTTCTTAAATTTCATTCAGCTCTAGAGGTATTTATACTTAAAAATATAGCTGTTGGAGGTGAAAATGATGTGTGCAATGTCTATATTTTGGATCATTGAAAGTGATGTTGTCAGACAACTATTCATGGATTGAAACCATGATTGGCTACTCAAGACGTTTGAATTTGCCCACACCTTTTCCATATAATTTATAGATATTTAAATTAAATTTCCATATCATTTTGAATCACCTAAATTGGACGTTTTTATCTTAGGATATGTCCAAAATACTAAGAGCTGTGCAATTTGAAATGCAGAATACTCTCAAACAGCTATAACCAAGTTGAAGCCGTGATTTTCTCTTGAATAAATTTGAATTTTCCTATACTTTCTTCATGAAAGTTGTATATATTTGACTTATATTTCCATATCTTTTTGAATAACCTAAATTGGACTTTTGTAGCTCAGGATATGTCTAAAATACTAAGAGCTATGCAATCTAAAATGCGAAATACTGTCAGACAACTATACACAAGTTGAAGCCATGATTTGCTCCTGAAAAAATTTTAATTTTCCCATAATTTTTTCATAAAAGCTTTAGATATTCTACCTATATTTCTATATCATTTTTAATCACCTTAATTGGACTTTTGAAACTCAAGATATGTCCAAAATACTAAGAGATGTGCAGTTTGAGATGATAGACATATATATGGATTTTGACTCAAAATTTGCATAACCAAATGAACTTGGATTTTAACAAATAAGCCTAATTCAAAAAGCTCAAGATGTATACTTTAAATGTGAAAGAGATAACTTCCTCATTATAAAGCTCTAAGGATGTCAAAAGCCTCTTTGAATCTCGAAGGTCTAATTAGCCTAAGATAATTATACTTCATTTTAACTTTCAATAGAGTCCTAACTTATACACACATAAATAAACAAATTAAATGCTCAAAATTAATTTTTTTTAAGATCAAAATTAAGATTGATTGTTGCTAAGGTCAATAAAAGACCACTAAAAATACATTATTTGAGATCAGTTCCCAACACAATGATGCATTATTTGAGTCCAGTTCCTAATTCCATGATATCATCCTCCTTATTCATGATTAAATTTAATCTTAGAGTCAGGCTATATTAGTAAATTTTAATAAACGAATAATACAATATTGAACATACGCTAAGACCAACTAGTTTTTGATATTTTTTCTAACAATATATACTTACTTAAATTATCAAATATTTTTATATTTTGAAGTGTATAAGAAACAAAAAAAAAAAAAATATATATATATATATATATATATATATATATATATATATATATATATATATACAAATAGTATATTTGTTGTAATTTTTTTAATACACAAATATACACATTGTACATTATTCATATATTATATGGATAGTATACTTATTATATACTATAATATAGCTATTCATTTCTTAAAACATTTTTTATATTAAAATATTTAGTGATATATTTTCCCACATTGACAAAAATAAGAGAAATGAAAAGATTTAATATAAACAAAATAAGTTAACTTTTAGTTGGAGTGAAATATTATAGGCAAATTTTGGACTATAAAATATAAGTCAAAGATGGACACTTGGATTCAAATTAATTAATATGCATATATCAATTATTTTTTATTTTAATTAATGGGATAACAACACTAAATTCCTATAAATTATATCATTTTTTTCAATTAAATCCTATAATTTTTTTTTACAATCATGTCCTATAAGTTTTAAAAAAATTTTCGTTAGTCCTCCGTTAAATAAAGTAATTTTATGTTTGTGGACACTTAGTTTGATTGGCCGACAATAAAAGCCCAGTGATGAGAAAATATGAGTCTTGAATGCAAGAAAACCCAAAACCTTCTTAAAAATGAACCTAAGAGCCCCAAAACAAAACTCAAGTAGCCCAAGCCCACATTTGGCCCAAAGGCCTAGTTCTTGGGTTAGGGCCAAAGAGGCAATACTTGACCGAAAAGGCACCATCTCTATAGTGTTAGTGATATGCACTAGGTCAATCATTTGATTATGCATTGACTTTCTTATTTTATTAATAAAGAGGTATTTCATTATCATTTGATTTTATGATAAGTATATGAATGGTTAATTCTTACTAAGGCCATCAAGTATATGACTTGATAGTAAAACCCTTAGATTAAAATAAGATTTCTATTCTAATTATCCCTAGCCATTTATTCATTATATAAATATTAAAGTATTAAGGCTAGTATGATGTTGACTGATGGTTATATTTTACTAATCATGAATATGAGATATTAAGTCAACTCATAGTTACACGATGAGAGATCATGTACTGGATTGACCCACTATGAGAATACTACATAGATTATTGTCATAAGTATTTCTCACCACAGTAATTTTATTTCAGTCCTTTGACCTTGAAATCATCATGGATTTCTACATAGCTATTTTATGTTTTGACACATTCTAAGATTGTCTTTAACTGGATGATTAAATTGGAATGTTGTTGGATATAAAATTAGTTATGTGAGGAATGTGAGTGATTCAGAAGGAATTTATCCCTCATTAATATGAGAAAGATATCTATGGGCCCCTTGATGAGATAGACTGAAGAAAAATGCATGACCATGCTGAAATGGATTGATAAAGAGTTATCATTTTTAGTCTACTTGGAATCAAGTCATAATACTGAACTATATAAGGATGACATTCTATGCCTTATGTTCAATTAAGATATCATGTGATAAAGGGATGATAAAATTCATTGTAATTAGGTTATGTTGGATTATTGACTTCACATGACTTGGGTAGTCATAATGTCTTGCTAGAGGCCACTTATGACTCGTAGGCCTAAATAGAGATATAGGCCCACTACCAATGTTATGTGAACCTACAGGGTCACACACTTAGAACAAGCCTAAAATGAATATGGGTTTAATAAGCCCAAAATAAACTCTGTGGAAATAAATAATTAAAGTGTTTTATTTATTTATTTAAGATAAATGTTATTTTAAATAAATAAATAAGATATTATTTTTTGATTTTTTTTAAACAAAATCAGAATATAATAAATGGAAAATTACCAAAAGGTCATTGGTAGGTGAAACCCTAATTTGGAGTCTATAAATATGTTATATTCTCTAGGGTTTCACATACTTATTTTTCCTTCCTCCAAATTCATTTTCTTTCTTATTAGAAAATAAAGACAGTGTTTTTCTTTTGTTCTTGATTTGTGAGACAATCAAGGAGGTTGCTAGCACACACACTCCAATTCGTTTTATGAAGGGCTGTTCGTGTGGACACCTATAGAGGATACATCCTTTTGGAGACGTCTTGATCCGAACAACCAAAGTAAAAGGCTCGAGGTAAGGTGTCATCAGTGTGAACCTCCTCTCATCCTTCCAGAAAATCTTGCCTCTTCTGTGTTTTGGTGAGATTTTTGAAATCCTATATTTAATCAAGTAGTCGAATTACATGGATCCAGGTTTGGGAACATGATAAATTTTTAACTTTTTTTTCTATGTTTGTATCACGAAACCCAACATATAATGCCTACCTCGGTGAGGCAACACATCTTTAAAGAGGCATCATCACTTCATAACCCACTTGCACATACATTAAATGAAGGATTAACAGTGGTAGGCAAGTGGGTGAGCTCACACTTTACTGATATAGACATAGGGGCATGAGTATATGATTTTTTTTGGAGGAAAAAAGATTGCTAAAAAGGTGTGCACATAATGAGTGAAAAATGGGATGTCTTATTAAGGCATAAGGGGTTTAAAAAGAGGCATGCGAGAGATGAAAAAGAGAGAGCTAATTAATATAAAAAAGGGAGTTCTAGAGTAGGGGAAAGGGAGAGATTGGAAGAGAAAATAAAAAAAGAAGAAGAGTTTGGCTTAAGAGTTCATTTTTAAGAAAGAAGAGGGGTCTCTTGCATTCAAGTGAAGATTGTAATCAATAGTTATCTCTAAGGGTTGAGTTAGGAGCATCAAATCATTCCTAGAAAGTAAGAGCCTTCATTTTCAAGTATTGAGTTCTTGATTTACAAAAATCCTTGTCTATTTACTTACTTGTTCTTAGATTTATTGTTCATTTTATGCAATGTTTATGACATGATCTTTTAATTACTAGATATAGTTAAAAACCTCTAATCATTTGCATTTGATCTCTCTTACTTAAAATTTAAAGAAATTATAAATTTATTATTGCCTTTGTTCATCAGGCGACAACCCTTCAAAGAGGTGTCACCCCTTTGAATTCAAACAATGTCACTTTGCCTCCATGTCTAAAGGTGACGTCTCATTGATGAGGCATCGCCACATCAACAAAACCATGTGAAATCTGATCCTAATTTCCAGTGTTTATCTTATGTAATTCGCATTCCTTTATGTATCTTCATATTATCACACTTTAATCTTTCATAGAATTATCATGACATTTTTCTTAATTAAGTATTTATGTGATTGTTGCTCTTATTTATGTTGTTAAGCTTATGAATTAACTTAATGGCTTTTTATTGCAGGATTTTATATATATTTAAGGAAATTGTTTAGGAATGATTGTAATTTGCATGTTAATAATTAAATGTAATAAAATAAAAAATATATATGGAAGCCAACTATAAGGTTGGGTGGGCATTATGAAAGTCCATACCCAGTTTCTGAACCCATTCTTTAAGGACGGCTACTCGGCACCTTTGTGGAATCCAATTGCTATACAGTGTATCCCGGGTCTTAACTAAATGGCAACTTCATCTCAAATTTGGGCCTTGAGCCTATTTTGTATTTTCGATTGGGCTTTAAGTTCATATGGTGTTGTGGCCGCTAAACATTTAGGCATGTGCTAAAACCTACCGCTTACATTGGCGATTCGACTAGGGAATAGAGAAATTGATTCTAGTGTTTTGTATTTTATTATTTTTAATTATTTTTTTATTTCCTTTGCATTCACTATACATTTTCATATAATGAGTACTCAGTCCCTAGTAAACCAATGATAGTCGTTGCTTTGCTACCTGTGTTTCACTCAAACCTAGTGGTAAAGTATTTGATTATTGTTACTTATAGCATGTACTTATCCACATCATATGGACCCTTGAGTGAGGAGACGAAATAGAGGTATATCGCTATGGGAGCCAAACTTATCACCCAAGACTCAGCTCATGTAATGACCTAGTAATTTTCCTCAGGTTTTTCCTAAGTATGTGTGCTTTATGCCATATAGTAATCCTTGAAATAAGGCCCAAGCCCATTATAAATGGACCATGTCAAAATGGGCCATAATGCCAACTATGGCTCATTAAAATGGACTTTAGATTTATTCAAAGGAATTACTATTTATACATTCTATCTTGAGAGTTGTCTTGCATATGTCATTTTTTTATCCCTTATTAGTAATAAAAACCCATACCAAAAATCCTAAGACAAGAAACTCATAATTGAACGTGTGTGTGGGAGAAATAAGGGTAGAGATTATCATTTGAGAGCTTTGTATTTGTTTTCTTTATAATGTGTAAATAGACTATGTGCTTATTTTCATTCTTTAAATAATAAAATGAACCTACATATGATGCATACACTTCATGAATAATTCTAACCTGTGGTAGTTACAGATATAGATCCACGTCAGTCTTTTACTTGGAGACGCTCTAACACTGGTCACCTAGTTAAAACTTCTAAAGAAACAACAATGGCCATTTTTTATCCTGATGCATTCAATGAATAAATGAAAGCATAAATAACCAAGAAAACTCAGTCAATTATACTAGAAATGATAGGGTCAATTAGACAAAAACAACCAATACAACAGCCACCACCATTTGACCTTGATGTTGAAAATTCTGCAGGGAAACAAATAGAGGATGATTAGGAAACTTTGTTGGTAATACTTGTAGGCCAACAAAATGTGGACATCTTTAAGACTGTAGAAAATATTGATTGGGCCAAAAATATGACGAAGGCTATAGCTTAAGTAAAAATGATGATGAAAGAGAAAGGAATTGATGCTCTAATGGACCATACTAACCTCAACTTAGATAAGGATGATAACCCTCTTCCCCGAAATTCAAGTTCCCTGATATGAAGAAGTATACTAGAACTAATGATCTAGACCTGCACTTGAAATAATATGTGACTTATATAAGGGCATTGAACTGACCAAGGCTCAAATAGTCAAGAAATTTCCCAAGTCATTACAGGGTGCTCTGATCCACTAGTACTACACCTTAGAACCGCATGTGCAAAATGACTAAAAAGAATTATATATTGTATTTATGAAGTAATATGGATTGAATGCTCAGATGGAGGTGTCTTTAAAAGACTTGTAGAACACTAAAAAAAATTTACTAAGTGCGTCACTGACTATCTAACCAAATGGAAGGGGAAGATAACACAAGAGTCTGATTGATTGATGATAGCGATAGAGGGTTATGTTTCATTATATTCCAAAAAGCTAAAAGACCTTGGGATTTGGAAATTTGAGGAATTAGATAGGTTTAAGGTTTAGAAAGAGTTTGATTTAGCATAAGAGAAGAAATTCTTCAATGGAAGGTCTAGGGGCAAAGAAGTAAGTGGATCAAATAGGAGTGTACAGATCAATGCCATTAAGTAACCCTAAATATTTTTTAACTTGGGTAGGCCTCTTTAAAAAATTATGGAGAAGTTGATGGAAAATAATCTTTTACAGCCCTTACCCCCATGACAACCTTTACCAAATGCCAACCTGAAATTCTATTGCATGTTTCATTAAGCTATTAGAGATGATACTGATAATTATGCCCGACTGAAAAATGATATCCAAGATTTTATTGATTCAGGCAAAATCACTAACCTAGAATCTAAAAAACCAAACACCCAAAATAATCCCCTACCCAACTATAAAAAATGTCTCACCACCAAATGCACCTATCCTCATTATTAACACTGGTTTAATGAAAGAGCAAGTCTTAAAATCTTTCATTAATGCCATACCTAATTCACTAAAACCTAGCCTTGAACCATAAATCCCACAACCCATTGAATTATTTGCTAGTATAGTAGATATTTAGAGCTCAGATGAAGAAGAAGGACAGGTTGACATATGGGATAATGATGAAGAAAAAAAGATCCAGTCATTCAGGAAGATTGCTGAAAAGGGAAGGGAAAGGATGAGGACTAACTAATATTTAAGGTTGAAATTGAAACTAAGAATAAGAAGGTAGAGAAAGAAATGCTAAAGAAAGAAGAAAAATTTTTAGCTAGTGTCTAGGAATTGATCATGAATTCTAAGACCCATCAGGGAGGCATTAGTTTAAGATTTAAACCAAAAAAAGATCTGTAGAACTTCCACTCCCCATCATATAGTGAATTCTTTAATGGAGAGTTTTGAGGGAGCCATTGTGTTTACTGATGATGACCTGCCATTAGAAGGAAGGGAGCACTATAAAGCCTTATTCATTAAGACTAAAGTAAAAGTCAAGTTAACATATTATGTAATGGTAGATAATGGCTCTACTATTAACGTGCGCCCTTTCAAGATTTTGCCTAAGCTCAAACTCACTTTGGTAGACTTTAAGCCATCTGACGTGATTATGAAAGCATATGATGATACGAAATAACTTGTTGAAGGGACCTTTTAAGCTTTGGTCAAGATTGGACCCATTGAGATTTGGGTCAATTTGCATATGATCAACATCCCAATTACTTTTCTCATTCTGTCGGAAAGGACATGGTTTCTTCCTTTAGGAGGTGTGCCTTCCACTGTTCACTAGAAAATTAAGTTTCCATATGAAGGAAAAGTCATCACTATTTCAGTAAAAACAGAGGCTGTTGTAGCTGCTTTGAAACTTACACCCATGGAGATCCCTGTTAGTCCTAACTTTGAGGTCAATGTGTTGTATAAAAATGAGTTTGATGAGAGAATTGTGAACATGTTGAGAAATATAAGTTTTATACCTAGCATAGGGTTAGGGGAGAACCAGAATGGACCACTAGAGTTTATGAAGCAGAAAGTACTAATTTTAAAGTAAGGGATAAGGTATCATAAGGATGAAGACTCTAAAGAAGATAATGGAACTGGAATAAAAAAAGGGCGCTATGGGAAACATTTGTAAAGGCAAGCAATGGGTATTCATACAAAGGAACTCTTGAACCTCTGATACTGGTTGGAAGTTGGTCCCTATATTTGAGATTTTTGCTAATTATGTGAATGGGGTTAAGGAAGCTGCTGTTAAGGAGGCAATAGTGGAAGAACTGGTATTGACTGTAGAATCAAAAGAGGATATTCCTGTTGTAGAGATGAAGGATGCTGCTGATCAGGAGGAGAAACTGGACTTCCCAACGTATGTCTTGAACTTTGTCATGGACGTCTTCTACAATGACTTTGATGTTTCTTTTACTACTTTATTTGAAAATGATGACTTATTTTTCTCTAAAGTTAATATAATGAAATCTGACTTTACTTATTTATATGATGTTTTTTCTTAATGGTTATTCTATTTATGATGATCATTTCATGTATATGTTTGACATTAATTTTGCGTAAACTAAATTATTTAATCTAGGCACAAATGATAACCCTAAAAATATATTGATGGCTTCTTATTAAACTCCTAATAAGAGAGAAAAAATGAAAGAAACCTTAAAAAAAAGATAAAAAATATTTGCTTAGGGCTATGAGGATATACCTGCAATTAATAGGGAGATCACAAAACACATAATCCTTATATTTTCTCATATTACACCAATAAAGTAGAAGAAGTGAAGGTTAAGGCCATAATGGACTCTTTTGATTAAGGATAAAGTTGAAAAGTGGCTAAAAGTGAAGTTTTTGGAAGTAGTGGAAGACACCTAATGGATAGCAAATATAGTTTCGTTTCCTAAGAAAGATAGGAGAGTTAGGATGTGTGTGGACTACATGGATTTAAACAAAGCTTGCCCAAAATATGACTTTCCCTTACCATATATTAGCACACTAGTCGATAATGCAATTTCCAGAATGATGTATTCTTTTATAAATAGCTTCTTAAGGTACAATCAGATCATGATGATAGTACTAGATAAGCTAAAAATGTCTGTCATAACTGAATGAGGTATCTACTGTTAATTGTTCATGCCATTTGGATAAAAGAATATGAGAGCTACTTATAAAAGAATGGCTACCACATTACTGCATGACATAATCCACAAAGAGATAGAGGTGTATGTAAATGATATGATGGTAAAGTCTTTAACTAGAGAAGGGCATTTTGAGGCTCTAAACAAGTTCTTAGCAAGGGCTAAATAGTACAAACTTAGACTAAACCCGAGGAAGTGTGTTTTCAGAGTAACTTCTAGAAAGTTATTAGGACATATTATTAGCCAAAAGGGAATAGAGGTGGATCCATATAAGGTTAAAGTAATCAGGGAGATGCTCGCACTAAAAATTAAGAAAGAAGTTAGAAGGTTCATTGGGCAGTTGCAGTACATTAGTAGATTCATAACCAAGCTGACCACCATTTGTGAGTCAACTTTTAAACTCTTGAGGAAGAATCAACCAGTGATTTGGGATGATAAATGTTATATGACTTTTGAAACTATCAAAAGATATTTGATGAATCCCCCAGTCTTACAGCCACCAAGGTTAGGTAAACATTTAATTATTTATCTGACAATTAAGAAGGATGCAATAAGCATGATGCTAGCTCAAAAAGGTGAAGGAAAAGTTGAGCACGCAGTATATTACCTGAGTACGAAACTTCTATAGTATAAGGCCAATTATAGTCTGGTAGAAAAGATGTGTTTGGCTATGATTTGGGCAACTAATAAGGTTTGAAATTATTTCCAATCTTACAAGATATAAGTGATTTCTAAATATGACCTCCTTAGATATCTTCAGCATACTCCATGCCTTATAGGGAAATTAGCTAGATGGTTGGTCCTGCTCACTGAGTTTGATATGAACTATGTGGAAAAAAAGAAGATAGTGAAAGGAAGAGCAGTAACAGACTTCTTAGCTTAAAGTCTAGTAGGTGATAAACAAGAATGGGAGCTAGAGTTTCCATATGAGTATTTAGGGGCAATAGAGGTCCAAAGATGGACAATATATTTTAATGGGATGGTTAATAATAAAGGAGTAGGCATTGGTGTAATTCTGATTACACCCGAAGGAGAGATGATCTTGATGGTAAAAAGGTTAAAATTTAAAGTAATAAATAATCAAGCTGAATATAAACCCTATATTTTTGGTTTAGAAGCACTTTAAACTATAGGGGCAGAGGAGGTCACAGTATATAAAGACTATGTGTTGGTGATAAAATAGATTTCCAATAAATGGAAAGTAATGGAAGATAAGCTAAGATTGTATTAGGATCACTTAGCCACTCTTTTGTTATCTTTTACTCAATGCATATTTGTACATTTTCACGAGAGGAGATTTATATGGTAGATGCTCTAGCCACTTTAGCTTTAACATAAGAAGGAGGGAAATAGATAGAAGTTAAACCTCTTATTCTTATGAAGTCTCGAACCCTCTGTTATGAGGAGATAAGAGTAATGTCAATTGACCTTGCAAAAAACCCCTAGTTTCATGATTTATAGTGGTATTTGGAAATGGGACAATTTTCTTAAAAATGCAGATAAAAAGGAGAGAATGTCTCTAAGGATGTTGTCTCGATAATTCATCAACTATAATGGGATTTTATACAAAAGATGCCAATTAGGGTACATCTAAGATGTGTTGATAAGGTTGAGGCCCTAAAAGTCATGAAAGTAATTTCATAAAGGTGTATATGGACCATATATGAATGGAACAATTCTTACTAAGAAGATAGCTCATTAGGGGTATTTTTGGTTGACCATGGAAGTTAATTGTGTGAAATTCATGAAGAAGTGCCATAATTGTTAGGTGTATAGGGACGTGACCCATCTGCTTTCTCTGGAACTTCAAGGGTTGACTTCTCCATAGCCAATTACAGTTTGGCAAATTGATATTATTAGAGAGATAAATTTGAAGGCATCTAACGGTCATTATATTATGGTAGAAATCGATTACTTCTCTAAGTGGGTTGAAGCATAATCATTCAAAACTATCGAGGCAAAAAAATAGGGAGATTTATAAAAAAGAATATAATTTGTTGATATGGTTTGCCTTATCATGTTATCATTGACAATGGTGTTTAGTTTAGAACAAAAATGACTACTTTATTACAGGAATATAAAATTAAAAATCATAAATCATCTCTATATAGACCACAAGCAAATAGAGCAATAGAAGTAAAAAATAAAAATGTGAAGAGGATTTTGTCTAAAATACTGGAGAATTATAAAGACTAGGCAAGCTATCTACAATTTGTATTGTGGGGATATATAACCATTGTCAAATCATCCACTAGAGCTACTATGTATTTATTAGTGTATGGGTGTGAAGCTATATTACTAGTGGAGGATAAAATTCAATTATTAAAGGTTCTCTTGGAATCTAAAATCTTTGAGTATAAGTGGGTAAAGAACTGATTGGCGCAGCTAACATTGCTAGGTGAGAAAAGGATGAAATCCATGTATCACTCTCCCAAATATATTAGAAAAGGATAGCCCAGGCCTATATTAAGAAGATTAAGCTAGGCAAGATCAAAGAGGGGAATTCGGTGCTAAAGCTCACTAAGCTAATCATGACTGACTTGTGGGGAAAGTTGAAGCCAAATTGGAAGGGTCCATATTTAATGATGAAGCTATTTTCCAAGGGGGCTGCTATTATATTTGATTTAGAAGGAAATGAGTTTAGGGAGCCCATCAACTTAGACAAGCTCAAGAAATACTTTTTATAAACTCTTGTTAGGGAGAAAACCTTAAAAGAGGCTGTCTAGGCAAAAGTTAAAGACAAAAATGAAAAAATAAAAAGGGTCCCACTGGATTGAAAACATTGAAAGAGGCAGTCCAGGCAAAAATTAAGGACATGTAAAAGGGGAGAGAGAGAAAAAATAGTTAATTAGAAAACTTGCATGGGCGAGCTAATTAACAACATGAGATATATTAAAAGTAAAAATATATAGTCATCTTATGCCTAAATTAAATAGAATGGATTACCTTAATTACTGTTGAACATTGCATTAAATGTTTATTATAAACTATTTAACTAAAAAGGGGAATCCCATTCAATAAAAAAGCAAAACGATAATTAAACTTCATAAACTACTTTTGCTTTCTTTTCTTCTATTGAACACTTTAGGCACTTAATGTTTACAACTCTCTTATTCTTTTATTTTTCATAAAGTCATCTTTTTTTTTCTGTTGCAATTGAATCCATGCCTTGTATTGATCATTAGTGGACTGATCTTTGGATGATTCTACGAGGCTAGGTTACAACAAAGTTATCTAAAAAGTTATGAGAAAAAGGGCTCAATTTGAACTCATGCACTAGTCCTATAATTAGTTCTTTCTATCCATACTATTGATAAAGATAGGTCAGATTATAGAAAGTGATAAAATAAGACCGACTATAGGGACGCAGTGGGTATAGGATCAAATGGTCATATGCTATAGTTTTCGCCACGAGCACATCCACCGAATCATGGTATAAGGAAATGTGGACAACTAGCTCTAAATGTCTTCTGGTATAGGATGGAGTTTTCTAGTATGGTAATGCTTTACTTTATAATGTGCAATATCTTTAGGAGGCTCAAGTAATCTCAACTTTTTATGAAACCAAGCCTAAAAATGGTGAATGAGAAATGACAGAGAAGCAAGAAATAAAGAAAAGAGAAGAGAAAGCTGACCACCAGCAGTAATGGACTCCCATAGAATCATCTGGTTTCTAGGAAGTTTTCTAGTCCGATGATAATTTCTACCAGAATAAGGAGAAATGGACTAAGTCCGATTTCCACTTGATATAGGGTGTGGAGAACTTTTGAATCGCATTTGCCAAAAGGGGAACTAAGTAAAAACTGCGCATATAGACAAGGAGCGATCATCTTAGGCCAATGAACCTCCTTATTATCCATAACTATAACAACCACAAGAAAGGATCCTATCAAAGATATGGTGAAGGGAAGACTGAGGGGAAAGATTAAACAACCTAGCCATTTGATATTAAATGAAGTGTAAATCTAGAGTTCTAACCTAAGGGATTACAAGTTGACAAATGGAATCCATTTGACAACCCAAGATAGCTTCAAATTCCTCCAACGAGAGGCATATCTATAGTGTGTTGAATCGAAAGACATGTTTGTTTAGATCCTAGAATTAAGCCACAACATGGAAGAAAGGAAAGTTAAACTTCCTAGCATGTATAGACCTGAAGACTGATAAGTGAAAGGACTCCAGTTTTGCCTATGACTCACCATCTAAGCTTTTCAAGATTGGTTTTAGTTGTTTAAGGATTTTATCAATCAAGTTTTAGGATTTTAGAGCTATTTGGAGAGAGAAATGGAGAGTCATGGAGTAGGTGTGAGTAAATGTGGTTGTTTTTATAAAGGAGACTAGGGATTTATAAAGGAAATCTATAGATGGGGCATTGAGGCATTCGCCTCTTCGGTTGGGCATCATCAATTATAAAGAGGTGTTTTGTTGTTACCTTTTTATAAAGAGGTGATGCCTCAATGAAGAGGCAATAATCTCTTTGACAGTTAGAGGCATAATTTTAGTTGTATCATTTTGATTGGTTCTTCTTGTTTTAGTTTATTAATAAGAAGTTTATGTAATTGAAAGATAAGTTTATGTAGGATTGTGTTGAAGGAAAAAGTTTCTTATTAAAATAAATTTAAATATTTGAACATCCAGTCAAATATAAATGAAAATATCCAAAATGAGATCAAAATAATCTTGTAACATCAGAATCAGAAAATAAAAAAGGAAGTCTAGATCATAATTTATGAAGCCTTTGAGTCATTGGCCTCTGCATTATCTTCGTCATTACTGCCATATGCCCTATTACCATCATCATCATCAACACCATCTTCTTCTTCTTCTTCTTCTTCATCTTTATCATCTTCAATTTGTAAAGTAGCAACTTAATATTGGAGGGCCATGATCCTAGCTTGGTTGATTGTATCATGATCCTATCCATATACGATTTGAGGTAAGTACTCATGTAAGGATGCATACATATAGAGATAGAAGAAGTCATTACCTTCCACTATTGAGTGACAGTCATTGGATGGTCTTGTTGAGCCTCGACTTCAATATATGTGCACCCCTTGCTCTAGAGGGATTTGCATTATTAATTGTATATTATTGTTAATGTCTTATTGAGATTAATTCTGAAAGCAGAAAAGGAAAAAAGCTTATGTGAGTAGCGTCAGGAGTGTATGCTGATGTCAGACTCTTATCTAATGTTAAAACTCATGGGATAGGTCCCTTAGGGGCATCTAACAATGAGCTAGCAGATTAGGCATGTGAGTCAAACAATCAATAACCATCCATGAGCTAAAAATGGGAGGAGCTCTACTAGGCTATACTCTAGCTGAAATACCCTTTTTGTTGTCAGTACGAGGGCACTGAAGTGGTCTCTTACGTACAGGAGGCCTAGCTCTATGAGTGGGACCTGTGGCTGCCACATATGAATAAAAGAAGACTAAATCAGTATGTAAGTCAGAAGAGAAGGAAAGGAAAGATAAATTTAAGTGAGTACCTAAGCAGTAGTAGCAACTAAAAGAGGCACTCGTTATAATATATTGGCTCAAATGAAGTCCAAGTAGTGACTCTTTCTCCTTACAATGTGATTATCAATAGGATCTCCTATAACTACCCTATCTAGCTCATTACCTTTTAATAGATGGATCCAAAACATGCCTACAAGGGGTGATGCGGGAATACACCTCATACGAGCACCACAATCCCAATTGAGGATCCTCTCACCAAGATGCCATACTTGGTAGTTAGGTCCACGAAGGAGCATTCTCCATAAAGATAGTGTTATAAAGTGGGTCATTTTTAGAGCCCATCTATCTTGAGGACCCTACAAGTCCTGACATAACTACAACAATGCAAAACAGATAAGTAAACTGATTTTATGATGGAAATCAATAGGTTTATATCCCATCACATCATCTTGTGTTCTTATCATACTAATAGCAAATTGTTTTGCTTATTTTATAAATACCTCATCATAAGTCAAAGTGTTCAGTCGGTCACAATGGGTATGCACATGAGCCAAGTGTCTCCTCTATGAACGACCTATCTAGCTAAGGCAGGGAAATATGTGTTGCTCACCCGAGAAATCCTAATGATCAATTAGAGCTCTAAAGCCTAGCTTGCAAAGAAAAATTATTAGTAAATAATTGAAATAATTGGCGAACAGAGTTCAAGAGTAAAAAAGGAATACTCATTAGGATAGCATGCCAAAAACCATAAAATCACATGGCCCCTCACATAACCTCATCCATACTCTGGTATAGATAGGCTAATGCACAGTTGCCCCAATCATAAGAGGACACCCGATCCAAGTCTTAAAAGGGCATCAGAAATATCAAATTAATACAACTGGAAAGTAGCACCTAGTAAGTAAATAAAAAATGCTCTCATTACTTGGTTCATCTCTTAATCTGTTGTGGAAACCTCGATCCTGGCATAGGTGTAATGACTTTAAATGGGGTTAATCTTGATGGTGTGAGTCCCCTTCATGTCTAGGACCATACTGAGAAGTCACTTGATATAAGCTACCTGATATGGTATCATCTGATGGATGCTCGCATCAAATAGGATAGTGTCAATAGCACATGTAATGCCGATGATAGTGGAAAAGGAGACATGATCTAGTGTTAGCTTGCCAAAAGGGAGGTGGAATGTGTGTGTGGTCTTAAACCACCTCTCCCTCAATGCATGTAGTGGCTGGTAGTCGGTTTGTCCCTAGGCATCCTGCAGTGAAAGGATGAAGTCCTCAAAACCTGTACCTTGAATACAATCTTTAATTTCATCTATAAGCTCATTGTACTAGACCTGAGCACCATTAAAGTTTCCAACACCCTTAAATATATGGGCATCATGTTGAAAATAAACAAGCAAGTAAAAATTTATATAACTCGTTTAAAATTGAAAATAGAAAATATTGAATTTTATCAGAGAGGTTACACCTCATTAAAGAGGTGATGCCTCAGGAAATCATCTAAAAGTCATCGCCTTTGGGTAAAGAGGTAACGCCTGTTCGATGAGGATATTGCCTCATCGAAGAGGTAACGCCTCTTCATGTTGGAAAACACAAATCAGTTTTCAATTTTTCCAATTTTTTTATTTAATCAAGTACATTCCTAATTATAGTGATGAATAAATGTTTGTTAATAATAACCCGATGAATATTTTGTAGAAGAAAGTAATTACCTTGAACACTAACCTCTTTAGAGGCCCAAGCGTAGATGTGGGTGCCTAAATTCACCGTGAGTGGAATGTCATCCTTAATGGAGAATTTGAGAGTCTATAGTGGATCTAAAGGAGAATCATAGGGTACTACTATGGAGGATTAGGGGTTTAAGCATCGTCCATTTTTGAAAGAGGAGAAAATACGGGAAGAAAAGAAAAGAAAAATAGAAAAATAGAAAAAAGAGAGAAAGGGAGAAGACTTTAAAAAAAATAAAAGGAAAAGAAAAAGGCTTTTTATATATAAGAAAAGTGGAGAAGCAATTTAATGGCGAAATTGGATAAAATAAAAGTGACCTCTCGGGCTTGAGCCCTGAGGCTGACAGTCTAAGAACTTAACCAATTGCCTCTCTAGCTTAAGTTTCGAGGCTAATGGCATGAATTTCCTAATGGATTTGAGAAGAAATTGCCTCTCGAGCTTGAGTCCCGAGGCTGACGGTGTGAATTTCCTAATGAATTTGAGAAGAAATTGCCTCTTAGGCTTAAGTCTCGAGGTTGACGGTGTGAAATTCCTGATTATATTAAGAAAAATTCGACCTCTCAAGCTTGAGTCCCAAAGTTGATGGCATAAGTTTTAGAGAATTTACTTCCCAAATGACTCTTGAAAATCAAGTGTATCCTTTTATTGTTTATTACTTTTATTGTGCATGTTGATTTTTTAAAAAATTTTGATTGCATGAGTTCAATTTTTTTGAAAAATCAAAGGGGCAAACTATGGACACTCAATTTGATCGGCTAGCAACAAAAGCCTAGTGATGAGAAAATGTAAATCTTGAATGTAAGAAAGCCCAAAATCTTCTTGAGAATGAACTTAAAAGCCTAAACCCCAAAACAAAGCTCAAGTAGCCTAAGCCCACATTTGGCCCAAATGCCCAGTTCCTAGGTCAAGGCTAAAGAGGCGATGCCTAACCAAACATGCACTACCTAACTAAAGAGGTGCTGCCTTTATCGCACCTACTTTGGTGATATGACACCTCTTTGAAGAGGTATTGTCTTTTTACAACCCATTTGCATAGGCATTAAATAGAGGATTAACAATAGTTGGTAAGAGGGTGGGCCTACACCTTGCTAATATGGACATATACGTGTGAATAAGTGATTTTTTAAACGAAAAATGATTGCTAAAAAGTTGTGCACACAATGAGTGAAAAAGGAAATGTCTTATTAAGGCATGGGGGTTTAAAAAGAGGCATGTGAGAGAGGAAAAGGAGAGAGCTTATTAGCACAAGAAAAGGAGTTTTGGAGCAAGAGGAGGAGGAGTGATTGGGAGAGAAAATAAAAAAAGAAGAAGAGTTTAGCTTAAGAATTCATTTCAAGAAAAAAGAGGGGTCTCTTGTATTTAAGTGAAGATTGGAATCAGTAGTTATCTCTGAGGGCCGAGTTAAGAGCATCAAATTAGTCCTAGGAAGTAAGAGCCTTCATTTTTAAGTATCGAGTTATTTATTTACATAAATCCTTGTTTATTTTCTTACTTGTTCTTAAATTTATTATTCATTTTATGCTATGTTTATGACATGATCTTTTAATTACTAAACTCTAATACCTTACGTTTTAATTGAATAAAGTAATTTTATATTTGAATTGTTAATAAATACTTTTAGATTATATTATATTATTGTTAATTATTTTGTTAATTATCATTATTTAAGAAATGACATATATTATTACTATTATTATTGTTATTATTATTATTTTTATTATTGCTATTTTAAATTATATTAAATTTTATGGCTATGTATGTGTTTCCATGTACATGCACATATACATAATTATATATATATATATATATATATATATATATATATATATATATGTGTGTGTGTGTGTGTGTGTGTGTGTGTATATGTTCCTACTTATATATATATGCACATATATAAATAATTTAGGTTAAATATTATTTAGGTGGGTGTGTGCATTAAAATAATTTGTGTATATATATATGTGCATGTAGTATATGTGTATATATATATATATATATATATATATATATATATATATATATATTTGTTTATTTAAAGGTTATAATATAATGTATATTATATATATATATACTTATATGTATATAGGTTAGATTGATAAGAGAGCCCCGAAAATCCCTCATCTCAGTGTCTTCTTCCTCTCCTCACTCACCATCCTCACCGACTCTCCCCTCACATTGCCATCTTCATCACTGCCAGAGAACCTGCGCTCGCCATCCTCACTGAGCTGTCTGCTGCTGCTGTTCTTCTTCTTCTTCTTCTTCTTCTTCACCTGGCAATAGCTCTTCATCACGCGATAGCCTGCATTTTTGGAGTTCCCTGGTTTCGGCTTCTCTTCACAGGTGCTGCCTCCCTGCTGTGATTTGTTGCCTCCTCAGCCTCCCTCTCCGGTGACAGCGAGCCCCTCATTTCTTCTCTGTTTCTACAGCTTGAAGGTGAGTAATGCTCACCCGATTTCCTCCTTTCCTTCCTTGATCTTGAGTTTTTTTGATAGATTATCTAGTTAAATGGTGTTGTTAGTGTATAATGAGGTTGATGTTGTTCATTTAGAATTTTTGGGGAATTATTTAATTTTTTCCAGAATTTTATTTGAATTTTTTTGTCATTTTAATTACTTGATTCTATTCTATTCTTAAGTGTAATTAGTGATTAGAGTAAGTATAGTTAATTGTTTTTGAGTTTATTAATTTTATTTAAGGTTTTAGAATTTTTTTTGTGTATTAATTAGAGGATAATTTAAATTTTAGGTATTTAATTAGCAATTATGTTAATTTTCGAAAATTATGGTTAAAAATTATGAGATTTTAATAATTAAGGTTATTAGTGAATGTTATTAATTTTAGAACTAAAATTATAATTTTTGTGATTTTTATACTATTTTATAGATATTTTTGAGTTTATGCCAAATTTGATTTTTTAGGTTAAATAATATTTTTGGTAGAGAATTTGTTGGTTGATTAAATGTTCTAATTATATTAGGAAGATTTATTTTGAGAAAATAAATTTTTGGCACGATTAAATAATTTTAAGGAATTATTTTTAGTATTAATAACACATTATGTAATTTATGTATTTTAGGGGTAAAAATGTAATTTCATGCTAAATATAGTTAAATATATATTTTAATTAGTTTTATTAATATTTAAGGGGTTTAGACAATTTTTATAAATTAATTGGTATTTTTACCTAAGTAGTGTAAATTTTGAATATTAAATCCCAAATATTATATATATATAATACATTTTAATGGATTTTAAATTAGGGTATAATTATATTTTGATGAAGGAATAAAAATTTAGTTGTTAATTTTGAATAATTGAGATTTTATATATTTTTGTCTATTTTTAGTATATGTGTATGTGAAATATGTGTTTGAGAAATAAATATTATTAATTCTCGATATTTTGTTGAGTTGTGATCTCGATCGAGGCTAAGTGTCGTTTTGGGAGCCCGACTCGAGTATGGATGTTGTGGATATTAGAAGTGCATTTTCTATGCAAGTCTGGCTCTACCTTTGGTAGAGAGATGTCCGTTTTACAAAGGAGACTCTGTCGAAATTTTGGTAGATTTTCTCGTAAAATGTGATATCCGTAAAATTTCTAACGTTAGTTAGGTTATATCCTGTCTAGCGAGTCTTGCCCGGTTTTCCTCGAGTCAGCCTGGAATTTCATTGTTTTGTTGATTGTTGGTTTTGATTCCATAGTCATATTTTAAAAGTCGATTGTTATTTTCTTTTAGAGCATTTCGGAGCAGAAGCTGTGAGACCGAGGCAGACGCGTGGTCGTCAGCCTTCACATTCATCCTGTAAGTCGATAGAATGATCTGTGCATGTGTTTTAATTAACAAATGCATGCGCTCATATTTTAATATTGATTATATGGTTTATTTAATTTAATGCTGTTATTTAATATTTAAACGCATTTTATTTAATTAAAATCGATTTTGAGAAATTTTGGTGGAACGGGCTACCTGGAGTGCTTCACCAGGACTATGTGCACATGGTAGAGATTGAGAGATGGATCCGTAATATATATGATTGGTGAATGTTAAACTGGGACGGGTGCCTCGGTGGAAGCCTTTGCTCTCGGGGACTGCCAGTGATTGAAAGGTTAATAATGGACTCGGATGGGTGCCTCGGTCGATGCCTTTGCTCTCGGGGACCGCCAATGCCATATATTTGGATTAAGTGAATGACTACGGCTTGGTGCCTTGGTTGATGCCTTTGCTCTCGGGGACCGATAGTCTAGTTGGAATAAGTGGGCCCAGCTGGCCATTTAGATTTTGGGTTTAGGGTTCTACCGAGATTTTTCAAAAGCTATACCTATACATTATAAATTATTTTCACTCTAAACATATATAGTTTTCAAAAGGGTTTTCAAACCGTACAGCTCTTTTTATTAACTTACTTAGTAAGGTCTGATTCCCCTCAGTTTATTTTTTTTCAGGAGCTTGGGAGTTCGACCTTAGACTACCTCCACGCCGGGTTTCTTCTTCACCGGCTATTTTATGTAGGTCATTGTAAGCTGAACTGTGTGTTAATCTAGGTTGCTGCAGTAGTGTATGTACTAAAGGTTTGTATGGTTTAAACATAATTGTGTAATTTATTTGTGTAAAAGACGCTCATGTATAAGATTTAAATTCAATTTATAATATGAGATGTTGAAACACATTTTTAGTAAGCAGTTGAATTTGTGTATTTTGAGAAAAATCAGTTTGATAATATGTTTTGTTAGTAATTAAAGTTTAAAATATGAATGGTTTTATTTTCTTTTCCTTTATGCTTACTACAGGTTTCGGGGGCCTTATGCCTACCCATTCCCTAATGCCGGTCACGTGCCCTCGGGTTCGGGTCGTGACAAATATAGTTAAAAATCTCCATTGATTTTTTTTGCTCTTGCTTATTTAAAATTTAAGGAACTTGTAAATTTACTACTGCCTTTGTTTGTTAAGAAATGGCCCTTTAAAGAGGCGTTGCCCTTTTGGATTCAGGCGATGTCACAACACCTCTATGGCCAAAGGCGACGCCTCATCCACATCAACAGAACCATGTGAAATATGATCCTGATTTCCTATGTTTATCTTATGTAATTCTCGTTCCTTTGTGTATCTTCAAATTTTCACACTTTAATCTTTCGTAGAATTATCATGACATCTTGCTTAATTAAGTATTTATGCAATTATTGCTCCTATTTATGTTATTGAGCTTATGAATTAACTTTACGGCTTTCTATTGTACGATGTTATATATATTTGCGGAGGTTAATATTTTGTTACTCGCAGGAACTTTAGGATGATTTCAATCATCAAGTTTATTCATTAATTAGTTCTTAAATTTATTTATGTATTTTATTGTTGTTATTAATTGCATATTAAAGGATTGTAACTCATTTCTCCTCCCCCCTCCCCCCATTTTTTTGTCTGTTTTTATTTATTTATTATTACTTTTATAGATGTTTTGTAAATTGCTATTTGTAATAAATATTGGGCTTGTAAGTATGAAATTGGACTAATGTGCAAACTTGGATTTGATTATAAAATGTGGAAATTGTTCGGGAACGATTGCAAGTTGCATGCTAATAAAGAAATAATTTAATAATTAAAGGTAATAAAATACATCCCACAAACAGAAACCAACTTCAAGGTTGAGTGGACATTCCAAAAGCCCATACCTAGTTTCTGAATCCATTCTTTGAGGACGGCTATTGGGCACCTCCATGGAAATCAATTGTTGTACAATGTGTCTTGGGTCTTAACTGGGTGGCAACTCCATCTCTAATCTGGGCCTTGAGCCTATTTTGTATTTTCTAGTGGGTTTCGAGCTCATACAGTGTCATGGTTGCCAAACATTTCAGCGTGCGCTAAACTATGTCGCTTTCACCATTAGTCAACTCTCAAAGTGATTTTTTTTTTATATTTCTGTCCTAAAACTATAAAAAAATGTCATTTTTGATATTTTAAATAAATAATATATATGTATATTTATTTGTTTATAATTTATTCTATTATTTAACTATTATAATAACTGTATAACTCACTAAAATAATTTTATAAAAATTTAAAAATATATTATTCTTAAATTATTATTTTATTAAATGATAAATAAAATTAAGTATTTTTAATTTTTTAAATATAAAGTTTAATTAATATATTTTAAATGAATAAAAAAAATTTATACTCCAACTCCATTAGTTTTGTCAATATTATAGTCTATACCATATTTTAATAAATTTTGAACTCAATAGTATCTTAATTAGACAATTTTAAAAATTATTTTTTAAATTAGGCTATTTTACAAAAAATAATTGAAGAATAATATATTTTAATTAATAATTTTAATTTGTTGTTATACAATATAATTAATTTAAGATAAAATAGAAAATTTTGTCATATTTTACCTTGAATTAATTATAATTTATTATAACAATTAAAATTATAATAAAAATATGTTAAACTATTTTATTGTTAAAAAAATTATTATAAAATATAATAATTTTAAAGAATATTCAAAATTTGTCTAATTTAAATTTGATTGAGTTTAAAATTTTTTTGAAATCTAACATAAGTTGTAATATTGATAAAACTAATGAGTTTCTTCCTTGTAAAAAATACTTATTCATTAATAATATATTAATTGAAATAGTATATTGAAAATAATTAAAAATATTTAATTATTTTTATTTATTATTTCCAATATAACTAATAATTTAGGAAAATTATAATTTTTACTTTTATTTTTAAAAATTATTTTAGTGAATTACATAGTCATTACAAAAGTTAAATAATAAAAGAAATAAAAATTATTTTATTTAAAATATCAAAAATAACATTTTTTTTTAAAGGTTTTAATGTTGAAATGTAAAAATAAAAAGTTTAATTTTAAGGATTGACTAATGGATATGACTAGCAGAAAGTCTTTTTAAAACTTGTAGAACTTGATTGTAAAAACAATTTCTTGTAGGATCTAATTGAAAAAATGATATAGTTTATAGGACTAACAGTGCTATTATCCTTTAATTAATTGAATACAATTATTTTTTTATTTATTATTCAAGGCCAATTATTTCTTTGATAATTTTCTAAAAATATATACTTACTCAAATTATCATATTCCTTTTTATGTTTTGAATTGCATAAGAAACAAAATATAAGAATAGTATACTTATTGTATACTATTTTTAATATATGAACAGTATTTTTATTAATTTTTTATTTTAATTAATTGAATACTGTTTCTAATTTTTATTTTTTAAATGATTGCGAGCATGCCAGAGAATTTAATCCTCAAAATATACTGACTTCATCAGATGGATTGTGAGATCCCCAAACTTCTTTACCACAATTTATTTGAATTTCAAGCAAATTATGAAGATTAATAAAAGAAACTATTGAATAACTGAAAAGGAAATTATATTGATTTTTTGAAGCTTAATATAGAGTAAAAAACAGTAAAAGAAACAAAGCAATTGACAAGCTAATGAAAAGAAAATGACAGTAGTTGCTAATGAAAAATGGTTTGTTGGTTGATTATTGATGATTAGAGATTTTTTTTTTTTTTTGCTAATAATTTTCTGTCTCTTTTATACTAATAGAATTTATTTCTCCAAGTAAATATTGCAATCTCAAAGTCTTCCATTTTGGAGATTAAATTCATGTAATAAATTCTTCATAACTCCATACGCTCTTTATCTTCAAGTTGATCTTTTTCCCCAAGTCTTCCAAAGTTTCAGAATTTTCTTACTTTGTCACCAACTTGCTCCCTTTTCCAGAATCATCTTGTGCTAATTAAGTTGCACCGGTTATGGGTTGACTTTTTAATTATTTTTAGGCTTCAAAATTCTAATTAAATCAAATTGGTTATTAATTTAATAGTCTTAAAATTTCAGTCAAAAAATTTTAAATATGATACAAAAAAATACAATTATTTATTTATTTATTAATTTGATACACACTCAAGAAAAATAATTATATAATTCATATATTAACATGTGTACAATAAATAATGCATCCTTAATGTTCTTTAACATCTGTTAGGTTGACAAGAAAAAAAAATGATTTTTTTTTTATTTTAACATGCATTTGATTGTATAATCTCAATATGTACAAAATTATTTCACTTCATTTGTCTACATATTCTCTATTATTTCTGCATATAAAAGTATGTACATGATTTTTTTTATAAAATTATATAATTATTTTCCTATATAACAAAATTGAAATTAGTCAAGGGCTTTTGTTTTTGTTTTTTTAATCTATTCCAGTTTCCCTATTTTCCCTCAACTTAATACTAAGATTGGAGCATTATTCAATCTTTCTTTAATATATGTATAGTATATTATTCATATACGAATAATATACTCATTATATATTATAATATATAAATAATATATTATTCATATAATATATGAATAGTATATTTATTGTATATTATTGTATATTATATTGTATAATCATTATATACTACTTATAGTATACTATTTTATGTATTTTTTTTGGGCCAAATACTATTTATATTTGTTTATATAGTATACTCATTATATATCTTATGAAGATGTATGGCACCAAAACCACTCAATTTTGATGTAACATGTTACTAAAACATAACGCTAATGATCAGTACTAACTGCCATAAAATTTGAACAAATGTCACAATTGTTAAATAATATCAATATCTCTCACAACTTATCAAAAACATATTGATTACCAAGTCTAGCAACTGAACTGAAAAAAAAAAAAAAAAAAAAAAGAGGGAGAAGTATACCTAACAATTTAAACACAAGAAAACAACCTAAATCTCACAGAATGTTTTGAACAAAAATTGAAAAATCAAAAATTAAAATGTCAAAAATAATATTTTATGATTTACAAATAGTTAAATTTTTTATGTTTTCGATCTTTTACTTTTATTCATATACTTTATATACCTCCTAATTTCTATGTATTTAAAATTAAAAATTAAAAATTAAATTTAATAATTCTTTAAAACTGCATTCATAAAATTTTATTATATACAGTAATATTCAATTGTAATTGATAAGTTGAATAGATACAACTTATTCTTCAATCGATCATTTTTAATTTAAATTTATATAAAATTTAAATAATAATTATATTTTTTCTATATTTAATTTTAAATTTATTTTATAATTGAATATTCATCCCAAAAATTTTAAATTTAATGTTTACCAATTTATATCTTACATATTTTAAAATTGAAAAATTGGATCTAATTAATCAATAGATAAAAGTTTTTTGAGTGAATTAGTTTTAAAAAACTATTTTCCACTGAATTGAATTTTTCTGCAAATAAATTCAATTATTAAAATTACATGTCTTATATATTTTTAAATGTGATATAAGTTGAATCTAATTACTAATTTATAAAATATTTTGGGTTAATTAAAAAACTAATAATGTGACAATAAATAGGATATGTTTACTTGTGAATTTTTTTTATTATTAAGTGTTACGTATAGAATAAAAAAAAGATAATATTATTTCTTTCTTTATAAAATGATCCCTGGTACAGATATCTAGCTGAACCACCAAAAGGATTTACTTTCCAAAATGGCTACTAGAATTGAAATTTGAGTCTTTGCTTCTTATGTAGCTGAACTAACCCCACACGTAAACTTGGCTTTGTACATGGACATGCCGTTGTTAGGTGAGGATGGTGAAACCTTTTCACAAACTTGTATATTTATAGCAATTAACGAGACAAGCCAAAAGTAATAAGCTGAAAGAAGTGATGACGGATAGCCAGAAAATTCACCCAGTGCTGGACATTGAAGCAGCACCAACATCATCATTGGTACCTCACGGCTCATCACTTTCAGAAAAAGGGAGTCCTCTTCATCTTCAACAAACACCCTCCAAGGTTACATACCAGCACTGCAAATCGAGCAACGAACACGAACAACGACAAAACCAACTACAAGAAGCTGTTTCTGCAAGTGCATTTGTTGGACAATAAGCCTTCTTTTCCTTATTTTAATTATAATTGGCGCCATTGCTGGCATTCTCTACCTTATCTTCCAACCCAAAATTCCAAAGTACTCAGTTAACAGCTTGAGGATAAGCGATCTTAGACTCAACTTTGACATGACCCTTTACGCTAAATTTGATGTCAAGATCACAGCCAATAATCCGAACAAGAAAATAGGAATTTACTATGAGAAAGGAGGGCAGTTGAGCGTTTGGTACACAGACACAATGCTTTGCGCAGGACCAATACCAAAATTCTATCAAGGCCACCAGAACATAACTAAGCTCAACGTAAGCTTGAGCGGGCAAAAGCAGTATGGGAGCACTTTGATGGCTGCATTGCAAGAGCAACAACAAGCAGGACGTATTCCATTGGATCTTAAGGTTTCTGCTCCTGTTGCTGTCAAGCTTGGAAGGTTGAAACTGAGGAAGGTGAGGATCTTAGGAGATTGCCTGTTGGTTGTTGATAGCTTAACTACCAACAATTTGATTAGCATCAAAACTAGTAATTGCAAGTTCAGATTGAAGCTCTAATTTTTCTTGCCTTTGTACATTTTTTTCCCCATCCCTTCTGTATTTTATTTTTTTCTCTTTTTTAGAGGATGATTTATTTCTTTGTTTTATCTCCCCTATTTCTTTTTTCCCCTATTTCTTTTTTGTTTTCTGATGAATTTACATTTTAATATCACTGTTATAAACCAATTTTATTTAATCATAATATTCTCATTACGTAAGCCTAGAAATTCCAATACATAATGAACCATCTGTGTAGTAGTAGTACTACTACAATCACATGGAGGGAAAAAAAAAATACAAGTCAGTTAATTTCTAGTGATATAAAATTATCTGTGCATTGAGTCAACATGCCTAACCATGTTAATGCTTGGTTTGGTACATAGAATAGAACGGTATAGAATGAAATAGAGTTCCCTTCCATGCCAAAGGATCATTCTTAATTTCATGTATAAACTTTCAGACATAAACTAATAGTCACATGCGCAATGCAAGTTGTAGTTGAAATCTTGAAATGGCAAGCTACCAATATCACACATAACAGATATTTCGCAGGTATAAGCGAATAATAATAGTTCTATGTAGTGTATTAAAAAACGCTGATACGCACAGTATCGATCGTTTTGTACCGGAAATTTAAAGCGGCGATACGATTTTTAATCGGATTGATTTAGTGAAATCTGTTATGGTAGATTTTGAAGGTGAGCCGACCGTGACACTCACTAAAACGTCCATACGGGCGTTATTTTCCGGATCAAGACGTTGGTGGAGATAGAGACGTAGAAGCAGAAGGCAGCAGGTGCTCGAGAAGAAGAAGAAGCTGCTTGGGCCAGAAAGTAAAATTGGACCAATTATTATTTTATCAAAAAAAATTATTTAACCATGAATTTTTCATGTAATTTCAAAAGGAAAATAATCCAATAAATATTTAGATATTGATTATAACTATAATATTTATTAGTTAAAAAAAATATATTTTATAATATTAATAAATGAGATATTATATACATTTACAAAAAATATACAATTATGAAATAATAAAATGATGAATTTAATTACTAAATTAATAATAATAATTATTATGATTACATAATTAATATAATAAAAACTTAATAGTAGTATTTTATAATAAAATATTACAGAAGTCAATTAAAATATTGATAAATTTTTTTATTAAAAAACAACTATGCCAATTAAAATATTCAATATAATATTATTTTAATTATGATATTATTTTTAATATTGATATAATAATATTATTAAAATCAAAATAATCAATTAAAAATTTATTAATGAAATTTTTAATTGAATGGGCTCAAATGTGGGCTGGGGATGAAATAGTAAAAATATTAATAAAATCTGAAATAGTAAAAATATTAATAAAATATATAAAAATATATAAATGCCATCGTAAAAATTTTACTAATATGAATAAATTTTAACTAACAAAATATATAGAAACTAATGATAAAGTGCCTAAAAACAAAAATATAATTATATAAACAGTAATTTTTCTAATATAAAATAACATGCATAATATGAATGATCACGTAAAATTTTGAGCAACACACTAAATCAAAGCAAATAAAATAGATGAGCATGTTCGTATCGCTTTTATGATGAAATGGTTAAAAGAAAAAAAAAAATTTAAGCACAAAATTTTTTTTTATGAATAGTAATATTGGTAATAGTCAATTTTTCCTCTTTGTGTTAATAGCAATATTGGTAATATTTATTATATCTATATGGAAAACTTTTTTTGTATTTTGTATTTGTTTATTTGTTTATTTTTATATAATAATAATTAATAATAATAATTATTATTATATTTGTAACTTTTCACAGAAACATTTTATTTAAAAGTAAATTGCGACCGATAAAAGTATGAAAAACATATAATTATTTACTGTCACACTTTAAAGATAAGAAAAAATAATAATTGAAATAAACAAAATATTAACGTACAAATTTATAAAAAATTTCTATTATTGATGTTGCAATAATGTTCCACTAGCATTGCACAGGCCAAAACAATACAATGCTCTGCATGTTCCACTGGCACTCACAAGCCAAAATAATTCAATGTTCTGTCAATAATGTTCCACTAGGCCGAAACAGTACAAAAAATATCTATAAATACTATCAATCTGTGAGCAAAAGCAAAACACATCACACACATCACT